>JAPTYO010000016.1:5007371-6364742 GCA_036873135.1 Clarkia xantiana subsp. parviflora
TTGACCTTACTGGGGAGCCACTTCCAGGTGAGCCTGATCCCCCGGTTATTCTGCATTACAATGTAAGACTTCATGGTGACAAGGAAACTGAAGATCCTGTGATTGTCCAAAATACTTGGACTGCTTCTCATGATTGGGGTGGCGAGGAGCGCTGCCCATCCCCTACACCAGACAAGGATAAGAAAGGTAGACTACCTTTTACATAGTAACTAAATTTATTCACATAATTAACCAAGCAAGTTTTCTAGAAAGATGCTCATTGCATGATATACTTGCTGAAATTGTCATTATCTGCTTCTGTTAATTTGCTATCTTTCTTTGGATAATCCTGTTGCTTTCCATATGCAGTGGATGACTTGGACCAATGCAACAAGATTGTGGGTAAAGATGATACTCGTGTTTTAACAATCCGTCCACGTTTCAACAGTTCAGGTCTGATGTTAAGTGGAAAAGATGGATCTAAGACTAGAAAGTACTTTCCTTTTAGACAAGGTTATCTCTCTGTTGCAACACTTAGGGTGGGCTCCGAGGGAATACAGATGACTGTTGATGGGAAACACATAACATCTTTTGCGTACCGCGAAGTAACTACTCGTGTCTGCTTCTTTTATTTACACTTTACAATGCATGGATAGAATTATCCCTGACACTGATTTTTGTTCTATAGACGTTGGAACCATGGCTAGTAAGTGAGGTCAAAATTTCTGGCGACCTGAACCTTATTTCAATTCTTGCCAGTGGTTTACCCACATCAGAGGACGCAGACCATGCAGTTGATCTTGAAGCTCTGAAAGCAGTTCCTCTTCCCTCTGCAAGGCCATTAGATCTTTTCATTGGTGTGTTTTCAACAGCAAACAACTTCAAGCGCCGAATGGCTGTTAGGAGAACATGGATGCAATATGAAGCAGTACGATCGGGGAAAGTTGCAGTTCGCTTTTTCGTTGGCCTGGTAAGCTTTATCCTGTTTTTTTGGGTTAGAATACGTTTTATAAGTTTAATTAGTGGTTTCAAGAAACAACGATCCTGTCCTTTGTGTCTATTCTGATTTCTTGGGTTGGCTCGAGTACTGCTCCAGATATTCCATCACCCAGATTCATGAACTCTATAGGATACTTTGGTATCATTTATTCCTTATGAAGTTTACCCGGAGCTTCATAATCTTCGTTTGTGCCAATTAGATGATAATTCTGCAGAATGTGACATGTTCATGTATGGTTTATCATTGAGCTTTATGCTGATTATATCGACTTGATCTAATAACAACATTGCTAATGTTTATAGTTACACTGTGAAATGACTTAATTATCAAATTTGGAACAATATAATGCAGCACAAAAGCCATATAGTAAATGAGCAACTATGGAATGAGGCGCAAACATATGGGGATGTGCAGCTGATGCCTTTTGTTGACTACTACAACCTCATCACCTGGAAAACCCTAGCCATCTCCATCTTCGGGGTAATTTTGTTTATATATATATTATTAAAATTTAAACTGAATAACAGTTAATTTCTTCAAGTTGGAGAATCCTCTGTTTGCCTCAGACTTACCATACCTTTCTCCACAGACAAAGGCAGTGTCAGCGAAATATATAATGAAGACAGATGACGATGCATTTGTCCGAGTGGATGAAGTACTAGCTTCTCTAACTAGGATTAACGTGACAAGTGGACTACTCTATGGGCTCATTAATTCGGATTCTCGGCCGCACCGTAATCCTGATAGCAAGTGGTTTATTAGCTTTGAGGTATGCTCCTTTCCCCTATGTTGCTCCAATTGAGCAGAGAACCATTCTTTGACACTGACACAGACACGATATCTATATTTTTGAAGGAATACGGAGCAGACACTTACCCCCCTTGGGCACACGGTCCTGGCTACGTTGTGTCACACGACATTGCAGAGGCAGTGTACAGAAGTTATGAAGAAGGCAAACTGAAGGTATATATTGTACACCACCATATAAATGCAATTTGGAAGAGTATTTCAGGTAAAGATGACTGAAATCTTAATAATATCGATCACAGATGTTTAAGCTCGAAGATGTGGCTATGGGGATTTGGATAGAAGACATGAAGAAGACCGGAGTGGAAGTTAAATACGAGAATGAACTGCGAGTCTACAATGAAGGCTGCAAGGATGGCTATGTAGTTGCCCATTACCAAGGTCCTAGAGAAATGCTCTGCCTTTGGCAGAAGCTTCAAGATGCCAAACGAGCCATGTGCTGCGGAGATCGATAATTACCAAATCATCGGTACTCACTGACCCTTGAGCATCCCAGTATCATCATAGTTTAGTTTTTACAATTGCTAGTCCTAGGTTGCTGCTAGTAAATATAGAAGAGTCATGTCATTTATTCTTTGTGGTTATATGTGTGGCAAGGGTAGGGTAGAGATTAGGATCATAGCATATATATGAAATTCAAACAGTCAGTACTTGGTAATATTACATATTGCATTTGCATACACAAGCCAAAAACAGACCAACATTCTTTCTAAGTAGACATACACCCAACCCCGTATCGGGTGTTAGGGAACACTAAAAACAGCCCGCTACAAACAACCCCGACCATGATCGGGAAACTCTCCATAACTTCGTCCATCTCCTTCCTATGCCCGGGAAACAAGCAGTTAGTGACCCGGTGGTCCGACAGAGCAATAGCCATGAACACCGTGGCAGACATAAACGCATGTACAAAGTCCGAAAGCCCCAACTTGTAGCGCTCATCATTAGGGACTTCAACCCCGAGCCCTGTCCTAAAGAGGGACAGTCCTCGCGGGGTGACAAACCCGTAATAGATCTTCCCATCAGGGGTCTTGAAACTATCTGTGAAGTGGAAGAAGAAGCAAGAGAGGCAGCAGAGACCCAGAAGGGCATGGATCATGTGGGTACTTACCGGGGAGCAGGACCCGTCCCGAGAAACGGTTGGCAGCAGCATCTCGAATGTAAGGAGTGTACCTGTTGGAAGGAAGTTTACCAGCATTGATGTCTTTGATAGTGTCTTCTGGACACCTTTTGCCACCGCTCGCCTCCTTCTCCGACCACCACCCTCCATCACTTCGTCAGCCTCTGGGGGCGGCAGTGGTGGCGGTGTTGGTGGTGGGTAGGAGGAAGGCTTGGTGGCAGGGCTCTTGCGGGGCGAGACCGTGTAGATCTTTATTCCGACGCCTTGTTCCTTTTGCTCCATTTTTGCACAAGTTATGAATTTCTTCTCAGAAGAGGCACAACAGAAAGGAAAATGGCGACAAGATAGAATGTCTATGAATGTATTTAAACAAACGCTGGCTTCTAACCGTCTTGGTAACCGTTGGTAGTTCAAATTTTTATATATCCCTATCTATATATCTACTTATGTAGTTTTTACATTTGGTTAAAGAGTTTTTTTGGTAACTGAAAGCTGTAACTTTAGACTTTTAGTGCAATATATGATTGCATTTTCTAGATTTTTTCTACATCTATTAGTAGACAATTATAATTAAGTAGCACGTGTAAGTCACGTGACTTGTCATATGTTTTAATTTTATTCAATTAGCTAGGTCTCAATTGATCCAGCCCGAACCTAGGTCGACTCTGGTCGGGTTCCCCTTAATCGTGGACTCCGACCAGGGTCGGACATAGCTCTGGACTAGATTCACCAAGTCCAAGTAGTTTCGATTTGAAAACTTTAGGACAAAAAAAAAAGAAAAAAGTAATGGATGTATTAAAGAGAGATTAAATTGAACAAAATTAAGTATATATAAAGTCACGTGACTCGCCCGTTCTACTTAACGGTCAAAACTAACGATTAACCGGTTGTTCATATAGGCCTATATCGGTCAAAATCTCCAAAATATTTACAAAATGTAAACGAATTGCACTAAAAATCTAAAAAAAAAAAAAATTGCACAAAAAACCTATTTCAATCAAACGTGTTGTACCAAAAATCATTTAACCCTTTTACATTTTGATTTTACATTTTGAGTAAAAAAAATTAGACTCTTAAACTAGTGATTAACGAAGCAAGAAGCCGTAGCGGGAAATGGCTGTTTCGAATGCCTTGATCCTTTCTCCGCGAGCAAACCCGTTCCGATCATAAGACGATATCTCGGTAATGTTACAGTCGATGCAGACCTTAATAAGCTCCTCGCCGACGCGCTCTGCTGCCTCCTGTTCATTCAATCAGTAGAAAGAAATGCAGTTTAAATAACTAATCAGGATTAGACATTATTAATTAATTGGAAGACTGATTATTATTACAATAGTGGTGCAATTAGGGGGGTCCCCACGAATGGATTTCTGAAGGGTGCTTCCGTGGAACAAGCACTTCTTGTTCTCGTCATCTACTAGCATTGCATATAATTGCTTGTCGGAGCAGAACACTGACAGTCTGGGTTTCGTCGGAGTTCCGGTGAACTGATGAACAATTACGATCCAATCGTTCAAAAAATATTCATCTTAATCGGTTTATCGACGAATCAGTAGTCGGTAAAATCAAATACCTTTTTCCGGATCCTACGGTTCCGAAGCTTTGGGCTCTCGATTCTGGGATTCACCTTCACTTGAATCACCAATGGCTTTACAGCGGCTTCCTTACGAGGAAGAAAGGAGGGTTTCGGATTGTTTGTGGAGAGAAACGGAGATTTGAACGGCGCCGAAGAAGAAGAAAGAGCCATGTGGTGGGGATATGGGAGACTTATTTGAAGCAGAGCCATGAAATTCAGCAACTACTCATAGAGGCATTTCGTCGAACAGGCTGTGTGCATATAGTTTAGGACCGCAGAGTTTGGGTTTTGGGGTGACGTGGATAGACAGTATGCTTGCTTGACCATAAATATCTTCACATATGGAACTTAGAGGGCTACCTAGCAAAATAATAATAATAATAAAAATATATATATATATATATATATATATTTATGGGGCTCCCTTAGATACAATCGTGGTCGTCAGTGCTCACGACGATACAAGATAAATAAACTGTTATATTGAGATTATGTAATGATAAGGGTTCGGCTAAAATAAATTCGAGTTTATTTAAATAAACTTGAGTTTATTTTAATTCGATTTTTTAATTATTAGATTATATATGGGTAAGAAACAATTTTTATCTCTCATGAATTTTGATTAATTTTCTCTCATGATCTATCACTGCATAAATAGAAATTTAAATTATAACTTTTTTATGATTTAGCAACATCAAATTAAAAAATTTCATGCGGAGAAATTGATGAAATTAAGTTTTAAAATGAATTTTAGAACTTTTATGTCCACACCGTTGAAATTTTGCCCACGTACGATAACCGATGATTTTGAATTTTAAATGCATTTGAAAAATCTACATATTCATATAATTATGTAATTTTTTTGGCCAAAGAATATAATTATATAATTAATAACTATAAATTAAGTTGTTTTACTTAAGTTATTATATTTACTCTTAAATATCGTATAATTAAATAACAATATATTTTTATATTGTATTCTGATCTACGAGCAATTTTTTTCGTGGTGTGAAAGTAGAAATGAAGATCTCCAAATGACATATAATATCATATATGTCTAATATGCATAAACCTCTATAACAAATTAATTAAGAGTAAGATGCATATATTCCTTAATAAACTAATTCTTTTAAGAACCATATATTTTTTTTTAAGTATTTTTTTCGTAAAACATGAGTCATATTATAATAGAAATTTGTATATAAGTAGAATTTCACACAAAGTACATGTCAATAAGTAGTGAAATAAAACAAAATTAATTCGTGCTAGTTCAAACTAGTTTCTTTAATATATATATGTAAAAAATATAAATAATATTTCAGGTTTTAAGTATAATATATCTATATATTTATTTATTTATAATATAATTTAAATATGTTATATATAATTGTATCGAATAATAAATGAAATAGTTACATGTGAAAATCAATATATCCTATTAGTCCACAATCACTGTACATTTCTCATTGATGACATTGCATTAAGATGGGTACATCTGTAGTAACTTAGAATTGTTCTACAACCTTTTAATCATTCTTTTTCTTTTCTTTTCTTTTTTTGATAGATGAAGATTCCTATAATATGAAAACAAGAGTAGCATTTACTACAAGTCCGGATGCACAATAAGGAAAAACGGGATAAGTGGACGAGGCCAAGTTACCGTTGCATTTACAAGAGATGCCTTTTTAACAAAAAAGATGTGCATAATTAACTAATCGTTGATTAACATGACGTAAAAAAACATAACATTAAGCCGTAACAAAGTACGGATGTCCTCCAGGACCCAAAAAAGAGACAATATGACAATAGTAGGAGTCCTGACAACATTAAACAACAAAAGAGATTCCAACAAAAACACCATGTGGGAATTAGTTGGGCTTGCTGCTGCCGCAAAAAATAGTATGTTTCTACATGCAAGTGCCTCAGCCAAAAGTGGGTCCGATCCGGGAAAAGAGCAAACTGACATGAAAAGTGAAGATCCATCCTGGTTCCATAAGGAGGAAAACCCAAAAAGGGAATCAGAAGTAGTATTTACAGCACCATCTAACAGAACAAGTGAGCCACCATGTGGAATAAACTCCCGTAAGGAAGCATCTAAGGAGCCGATGGAGGAGAGTCGCGGGACCTCTCTGCGGGTTCTTGCTAGGGGAACACAAGCAAGTACATTAGACATCAAAACATCAGAATAAAAATGCATAGTCGCTTCTACAGTAGGCATAGATGATCTACAGACTACACTATTCCGAATGTGCCAGATGCTCCACATTATGATACATTTGTGTGATATTGTCTCATTAAACTCCAGGGGAGTCAGACGATGGACCATGTTTGGTCAACATTAGACAGTCCATAATAGTTGGACAAGTGATTCGATCCCTTCGTACAGAGAAGGGTGAGGCGAACCAGACTCGAGAGGCAAATTGGCATTGCCACATAAGATTATTCCATGTTTCCTCCACTTCCTTGCAAAGAGGGCATATATGATCAACTGCGAAAATTTGACGGTGAATATTCGCAGCTAAGGCCAAACCTCCTGAAATGCCCTTCCAGACAAACATCTTGATTTTGGGAAGTCACTGCACTTTCCATAAGATACTCCAAAAGTTGAGATTAGCAATCTGAACGGGACCCGAGGTGGACCCATGGTGTAGTTGTTGATCTGTCGAGTGGATCAAGTGGTATCCTGATTTAACATACTAAGATCCAGATGTAGTGGCGTTCCAAAGTAACCTGTCCGGGGTATCAAATATAAGTAATGGAATGGAAATAATTTGCTGAGTGACTATTGGTGGGAGGAACTTCGCCAAAAGGGGGGCATTCCATTAGGATGAGTTTGGAGTGATGAACAGAGAATGTTATGTGTGAATGAGTGTTACGTAAGCCATGTCAGTCACAAAGTATATACTAATATTTGGAACCCAAGAGTCGGTCCAGAAAAAAATGGAGGAACCGTTACCAATCCTCCAACGCATGCCAAGCAAAGTTGTTTTTCGAAGAGCCATAATATTTTTCCATACATGGGCGTGACTAGAGGAGATAGATGCTTTAAAGAGTGGTTCAGTAGACATGTATTTTAACTGCATAGTCGAGACCCAAATGAAGGATTCATCAGTGAGGACATGCCACACTTGCTTGAGTAATAATCCAATGTTGAAATGATAAGTATTCCTCAAAGCCCATGCCGCCTTGAGGTTTCGATTACACACTTTGTCCCAAGCTAACCAAGGAATTCCAGTTCTATCCTTTTAATTCTTCCACCAGAAAGTATGTACTAGTGCATCAATTTTGGAGGTCACGTGTTTTGGGAGCCGAATATTAGCCATAACATAGGATGGGATAGAGGCGATGGTCTATGTAGTTAAAAACTCGTTTCTAGGTCGTAAACGCACGTTTTTACGTCTTTACCTTAAAAAACGAGTTAAAACGTAACAAAATCGTTGTCTGAGTAGAAACGGGTAGAAACGCGTGTAGAGTCGTAAAAACGTGTAGAAACGGGTAGAAACGTAAGTTTCTACCGTTTCTAGAATTTTTACCATAATTTGCCAAATTTTTTCCAAATCTAATAAATTATGTAAAACCCAAACACAATTTTTTTTTTGTCATGGATTGTAATTTATGTGGCAAATCAATTTTTTTTTACTCAAAACCTATTCATATGACATTCAAGTTCAACATTCATTGATCATTTAATAATAATACTCAAAATTCTTAAACTTCATTGACATCTATTTCTATTTTATGTTTCTTAAACCCTAAAATCTTAAATTTTAAATTCATTTGACCCGTAAATTCTTCAAGTCAATCTACAAAAATTGATTTTCGTGACGACTATAGTGACTACAAATGTGTCCATATTTTTTTATTAAAAATATGTTATCAACTATTAATGAGTATATATATTTACTATTTTTGTATTACTTGTGCATAATTACATTTATAAATTTCATTTTAATGGCGGCAAAAAAAATCATTTCTAATGTTATTTTAGCAAATATGTAGAAACTTACGTTTTTACGTTTCGTTTTTACGACCCGACTTTACCTACCCATTTCCGTCTCTACGTAGAAACTCGTTTTTTACTGCATAGGCGATGATGGACTTGATAAGTATCTCCTTACCAGCTGGGGATAAGAACCCAAACATCCAGCCCCTAATACGAGATGACACATGATCCAACAGGAGAGCAGCGGTTAATCCTTTATTTTTTGCCGAGGTAGCCGAATGTATATTTCAGGGGAGCCCATAACTTGAACACCAATGGAATGGAAAATGGGTTGACGCATATGTGCGGGAACATTGTGACTGAACATCATGCTAGATTTGTGGTAATTGGTGAGTTGTCCCGACTCACGTTCACACTGGTTAAGTAGCACTTTGACATTAGAAAAGGGTGGAATGAGATGCCTCTATGAAGAATAAGCTGTCATCAGCGAAAAGTATGTGGGTCATCGGTGTGCGGTGTCTCCCCGGGCGGATTCCAACAATCGAGCCTGATTGTTTAGCAATGGATATGAGCAGATAGTACTTGGGAGATGAGGATGAAAAGATATGGAGATAACGGGTCACCTTGTCGGAGGCCACGCGAGGAAGGTATCCGGGGGTCTGGCGTCCATTTATGAGGATGGATAATGTCGGGGAAGAAACACATGTCATAATCCAATGAAAAAAATGGACGGGAAAGCCCAACTTTAGGAGGACCCTTTGCAAGAATGGCCATTCAACGCGGTCGTCAGCTTTGGTCATATCCAATTTCAGTGCTAAGAAACATTTTGAACCCCTTCTTCTATTTTTCAATGCATGGATTAACTCTTAGGCAAGGAGGGTATTATGCGTGATTTGACGACCTGGTACGAACACACTCTGAAAATGGGATATCAGGTGGTCAATAACGCTTCACAGTCGATTAGCTAAGATCTTCGCAATGATCTTATAAGTCGTGTTGCAGAGGCTAATGGGGCGTCAGTAAGATAAATACTCAGGGTTATCAACCTTGGGAATAAGCACGACAAAAGTGTTGTTGAGTTCTTCAAAAGATGGCCAGAGGAAAAGAATCTCTTAACTGCTTTGGTGGTATCGGAGCCGACGACCTCTTATGTGATTGGAAAAAGAGTACACAATTATGGATCCCTTTTTGTAAGCTGCCTCGTTAAAAACCTTACTAGGAAAAACCCGATGGGATAAAACCTTGGTTAAGGGAAAAAGAGTGCAGCGGTGTAGATTCTCCCCCTGATGTTGACATCGCGTAATTTCAGTAAGTCGACGCTATCCAATCATGTTCGCCAATATTCCAGATGTCGCAGTCGATAAAGCCTCCTTGAAAAGATCCACTTGATAGTCATATGAATAAATTCATTGGATGAAGAATAACTTGAGGCGAATGTGTTTTGTACGATTACAAACTTTTTCATTTTAGTGCCCAGCAGACCACGTATCGAACTTCTATGCTTCTTCGTCAAGATCCAAAAGCATCACTACAAAAGCATTACTTTTGATTTGGAAGATAGGCATCGAACAGAAGCATCCAAGATCCAACCTTGTGTCACGAAAGTATTTATAGACGGGACTAAATACGTGCACGAAGACAAGATGATTGAAAACAAATATCTCTCAGCCCTTTTACTTTAATTTAACATTGATTTTACAATTTTCCCTTTTGATTTTCATAAATATTCTCCATGTCTCTCTTTAACAAGTTGTAGATATAATTTGTGAATTAGGTATATATCTGCACGAAGTCGGTGTACTAGTAATCCGCAACTACACATATTTCAAGATTCCACGACCACAGTGCAGTGCTGGGCGGAAACCATACTCATATTAGGGTTGCATCCATGGAGCAATATATAATATAACATCAACGAAAAAAAAGGGAGTTTTATTATTATTGGCGAACATCAAAGGAGACGTACAAAACACATTCGCCTCAAGTTATTCTTCATCCAATGAATTTATTCATATGACTATCAAGTGGATCTTTTCAAGGAGGCTTTATCGACTGCGACATCTGGAATATTGGCGAACATGATTGGATAGCGTCGACTTACTGAAATTACGCGATGTCAACATCAGGGGGAGAATCTACACCGCTGCACTCTTTTTCCCTTAACCAAGGTTTTATCCCATCGGGTTTTTCCTGGTAAGGTTTTTAACGAGGCAGCTTACAAAAAGGGATCCATAATTGTGTACTCTTTTTCCTTCACTAGATTTTTATCCCAATGGGTTTTTTTCTAGTAAGGTTTTAACGAGGCATAATTCCCTTATGAACATCCAAGGGGGAGTGTTATGAATATATTTAGTGGATGTTCAATATTACGTGTATATACCATCTTCCTTGTTTAGACTTTCCTAGTATTAAATTTACTTCCTCCACAAGTATATGTAATCACTATATAAGGGCTCCTTATGTGTGATAATAAGACATCCTCAGGTTCCCTCCTCTATTACCTCTCTACTTTCGTAACAATATATATATAATAAAAATAAAAATAAAAATGTTATAACAATTAAACGTATATAAATTATCTTATCTTAATAGAAACAATAAGGGCCATTATGCAATATATAAAAGTTATAACTTATTATTTTATTAAAATATTATATTTTTCAATTAGATTTGTTTTTCAATAATTTAAATTTATTTGTCAAATTATGATGAAATTGGATTTTTTTAAAAAAATATGTACAAGTTTGGACTAAACATGTAATATTTGCATCATTAATTTTTCTGATACAACAGTTCTCGTGTCACACGCATATCACACGGACACGACACGGTAATTTGACGACACGAGTGCACCACGACAAGAGAATAAGCTGAACACGTTTAGACACGACATGAATAGATATACATGTCAGTGGCGACACGACACGAATTGCCACCCCTAGCGAGGAGGGAAGCCATCAGGGCCATGTGTTTTATCAGGTCCCATGTTGTGAACAACACTGAGGATTTCCTCGTCTGTTACGTCCCGGGATAAAGTGTGCATGCGGTTGAGATACTAGATGAATGAAGAGAATCAATGAAAGGATAGTGTGGCGGTGGGGTGATTCTTATAAAAGTTGGGAGAAAGATTGGCGAATGTGATCTTGAACAAATGCTGGATCGGTTAGCCAATCCCCATTAGGTAGGCGGACCCATTCTAGCTTATTCCTTTTCCGGCGAGCCAATGTATTGGTGTGGAAGAATTTGGTGTTACGATCCCCAAGTGTGAGCCATAATTGTCAAGATTTCTGACGCCACATTATTTCCTCCTGTGTGTAAAGATCATGTATTTGTTGTCGAATGGCTTCACTAGTACTAGTGGGATATCCAACTGCTTGAGCCACTATTAAACGTTCTATGAGATCGATTATTTGGGAGGGGATATTGACAAAGGAGAGATGGTTCCAGCGGCATAAGTCAATACTCAAACGATGAAGTTTACGCGAAAGAAGATGCTGTGAAGAGCCATTGATGGGAGGCTGCCGTGATGTGGCAAGAGTAGATGGGAAGGATGGGGTTCAACCACATATTCTTGAATCGAAAAGGTTTTCACCCGAAGGGTTGGGTTTGTGGGCGAGTGTGGAGGATGATATGACAATGGTCTGATGCAATGGTGGCAAGGTGGTAAACTGTTGCTTGAGGGAACGCCGCAGCCCAGTTAGAGTTAACTAGGACTCAATCTAAACGTTGAGCGATGAAGTCTGGTGGGTCACGACGCTTTTTCCAGGTAAAAGACTTCCCTTGATAGCCAATGTCAATCAGCTGAGCTTCATTCGTCCAATTGTGTGCTTATGCTAATCTTGCCGAGGACGGAGGATTGCCGCCAAGCTTCTCCGATGAGAACCAAATATCGTTGAGATCGCCAATTACACTGACAAGAGTAGTGGACTGAGAGAGTGACTCTATGAGAGTAGTCCAAAACGGGGGGTCGTCGTGTTGGTTGTGAGGGGGCGTAAACAAAGTAGCAATCCCAGGGGGAGTGGTTTGGTGAAGTAGTAATCGATGTATGTATAATGTGTTGGGATGCCGAGTGGATAGAATCTGAAATTGAGTGACGCCAAGCAAGAACAAGCCCTCCAATGATACCTATGGATTATTGAACACGAGAGTGCAAAAAGCCTAATGATTGTAGGGTGGCTACTAATCTGTGTGATCTACTCTTAACTTCCGCAATGAATATGAAATTAGGGTTTTCCAACCTAACTAGATATCCAAGGTGATGAACTGTTAGGGTATGCCTAGCACCTTGACAGTTCCAACTTAGAAGCTTCATACGGGCTCGAGAAGTGCCCTGACGGCACCCCTGTAGCCAAGACCCGGGTAACCCAGGTTAATAACCAACGACAACACACGCGACAAATCCATGACACATAGTAACAGTAAAACATCGAACATCAAGACATACAGTAATAGCAACATCCTAGGCACGTACGAATCCAATGCAATAAAAACGTAACTACCTGGTGGGTAGGGGAGGCATCATGATTGTCTCCCTGTGGCAGAGCATGAGGGGTTCGTAGAGATTCCAGTAGCCATTCTCGGTCTCACGTGTTTAGGTGGGCTCTCCGGATGAATTTCCCGAATGACGATGCCAGTAAAATGACGCTTCCCTCTGGTCGTCTTCTTTGGTGGAACAACCCTATCAGTGACTGGTTCCTTCTCCGGGCGACAACCTATAAGTGCCTCTTATGGAGGCTGATCCATCCTTTGAGATTCCTCTGGAGTGTAAGTGGTTGCTGGCTCGTAGAAATCCTCCATAGGGTAAGGAGGCCGATTCAAGTATGAGACGAGGTTGGGTGGTAATGATTCGTTCGAAGAGCTCAATGGTGGCCCAGTCTAGTGTCCCCTAGTGCGAGGCTTGAGAAGTATGTGAGGGGACCGGTAGCTGAGCAGCCAATTATGCGGCCAAATGGGATAAAGGGGAGGGATGAGGGGTAGCTGGCATGGGTTGGTACGGGACCGGATCGACGACAGGCTGAGGCTCAGGTTCAGTGGGAGAAGGTGGCGGTGTAGGTGGGGAAGGTGGGCTAGCATGGATATGATCAAAGCCATATAAGGGGTGGTGCTCCGGGTGTAAGAAAATAGGTTCTAGGGTGGCGAAATCTAGGGCTTGGGATGAGTATGGGAAAAATGGAGAGGGGGTAAAAGGTGTTGCATTCCACATCTGCATTCCTATATTCGGTATGGGACCAAGGACGAGATGAAGCCCCCAAGCCATCATAGTGAAAGGGTGTAATGTCGAGAAAACCAGATGAATGTGAGAACGGATTAGGCACATATGAGTGAGTGTAAATAGGGCTAGGGATAGTAGATGTTGGGGGTACTTGGGATGTAGGCTCTAGCATGTAAATCAAATGATGAGTTCCATGATGGATATGTTCAATTCCAGATATATGGTATGATGTAGTAATTGGTATAGAGAGTGGTGATATGGTTCAAGGAATGAGACGTTGAGAGGAGTAAGACTCATGGGGGAGTTGGGTGGGGCTATGATGCCGGTGTTAAAAGGGTCGGATATGGTGGAGGTTGGAGACGAGGGGCCACCAAAGTATCGATGGTGCTGATGAAAACCTGGTGGTGTCCTAGTGGGACCGTTCTGCAAAACTGCACCAAGTTGACGGGTAGGTGGATGGTGCTCATGCTGCTGGTCCTGGGATGACGAAGATGGGCGATCCCGTGAGCCGGAGGCCCCCGCACCGGAGGAAGACGATGTTTGGCGATTTCTCCTAGTAATGCTATGAGCTGGGGTGTTGAGAGACGGGTCCGGGTTATAGGGTATCCAGTTATTCAAAAAACCGTCCCTCGGTTGCCATGGGAGTAGAGGGTCGAGATAGGTCTCGAATAGCGTAGAGGCCGGGAATAATGTCTACATGCTCAATCATATTCTCTAACTGCTGGAAAATAACAGCTTCCACAGATCGACATTGTTCGAGGTTATGACTTAGGCAGCCACAACGATGGCATGGGAGAACCATTCGATACCGTATTTGGATGGGATGAATTTCGTTCTCGCCAATCAGACCAACCGAACGTACCACTTAAAGTTCTAGGTTGAGAAAAACCCTTACTCGTGGAAAAGCGATCGCCCATGGGTGCTCGTCATCAAATTTCATCTCAAAAAGTCGCATACGGCAGAAGCAACCTAAGAGACTGAAGCACGAGAAGTAAGCATCATCGCCATGCCTCAGAGCTCGATCAAAAAAGGAACTAGTTTGAAATTGATTGCGGCTGCAGGATCTCTGGGGCCGACATCTTCTAAAATGAGAATCTTCGACGTTAAAATGGGAGTTTTGGTATACTTCCCGCCGCAGCTCCTCCATCGGGAAAAGGAAGACCCGCAAGCCGTCTTCTCTGCGGACCGTCTCCGGAGCTTGTGGGATCCTCCAGTTCGCTGAAATATATCTCCTAATGATATCCTCTCGGTCGCGGCGTGTGGAGAAGACCCGGCCGACCAAGACTTTTCTCATGTCCACCATGTTCGGTAGGATGGAGTGGGAGGCCAGACGAGATCAAGGCCCGCCACGGCGTTTCAGTCGTTTTTTGGGTAGGAAGAGCACTATGATTTTTTTGCAGTGGTAGTTTTCTTCAGGTGCAAGATGACAGAGATGAAATAAACATTCCTCTTATTGGTAAAGAAATAAATCTTGGGCGGATCCGGGATAATCATTATCGTCTGAGTCAAGACAGACATGCAAGGAATAAACAAGATCCACGTCCAAGGAGATGGACTGCCTCCTTGACAACTGGTAATGGCGTAGCTTGAGGGAGATAAGTTCGCAGAGGCCTGACAGCAGAAGTCCGTTGGGAAGTAAATGCAGTGCAACTTTCCAAGCGGTGGTTGGCACAAGCAACATAACAACTATTAATGCAGGTAGGTGAGTGATCAGAGAGCAGTGGAAACGACGACGATGGAATTAAAAAAATTAGGGTTTGAAGGGGAATTAGGGTTTCAGGTATTTTGAGAGGAAAAGCTTACCTCTTGGTGAAGGCCGCAATCATTCTTATTGTGCGAACGTTTTATCTAAAAATTAATATTTATATTAATTATATTTATTTATTATTGTTAAAGTAATTTATATTCTTCTTCATCAGTTGTATTATACATATACAATATTAAATATATTATACATGCCATTAAATTTTTAAACGAAAATGATAAAATAAATAAATACATAATGATTAATATGTTGGATTACTGGGACGTAATGCTACGGAATGCTAAACGTGTACTAATAAGTAATCTAATTACGCAGCGGAATAACGTACACATACCTCAATAGCTTTTCTGCCCAAGAACGTTATGGAGGGAGTTCTGATCCTCCGGTCGGAACCCGTATAAGTTCTTCGTGAGAAGAAGTCCTACGCGGTATAAGCTCTACAACAAAGCCTCTGATCGATTCTTCAACGGGGACAGAACATCGGACAAAGATGTGCACCGAAAATCACTACTAAGGGGGTGATAGGGTTTCTCTCAAGTTTCTCAATGGAGGTACTTCTTATTATGAATGAATTGTATAAACCCCTTAGGTGAGTCCCCTATATATAGGATTGGTGGAGTGGACAAAAGTCCACTCCAACCAATGTGGGACAAGTTTCGGCCGAACCATGCTATTAAAGAGGGAGGCCCAATTTTGGGCCTCCCATGTCAATTAGGGTTAGGGTTTGGCCTAATTACCCTAATGTGACAATTAACTAATTAACTTATGTAATTCCCTTAGCATTAACGGGCTACCAATTACGGCGCCACGTCACCATATGCTAACATAATATCTAATAAATTTATTTGTAAACTTTTTAATATAAGTCTTTCATGTTTTCTATTAACATCTATTTTGCGTAGAAAAAAAATAAAATTATTATTTATCTCTCAAAATTAACCATATTGATGCTTATTTTTACAATTAGTACTAAATAGATACTCTCTATGTACAACACATGAAAATAATATCTAAATGAATATATAAATTAGGTGTTTTTCGTGCATAACACATGAGATCTTATTAAATCAGAAAGATTCAATGAGAATAATAAAATTATAAAGAACAAATATAATTTTAAATTAAATAGTAGTAATTATTACACATATGAATAAAAAAATTCTAATAAATTTGTAAAATAAAATTTCTGTAAGAGAATTTTTTTTTTAATAATGAAATACATGTAGATATATATAATTATTAAGATATTCTCAAAATTATGCGCATCAACTCGTAATTTGACCCATGAACCCCATCTCCCATTTTGATTCGACATTTGACCCACTTGTGCATCTTTCCGAGGGACTCAATTGATGTCTCCACCTCGTCACCTTCATCCGCCTTCGAATGTATAATAATACATTTTTTATAAAGAGTTTGCTAATTGACACGGTGTTTACAAATAGTTTTTTTTAGGTATTTGAATATTGTCATGTTTTAAAATGAACTCTACATGAGTAAGTTTCAGAGTATTCATGAAGTTTTATTTTATTGTGATTGTTTTTAATACGCATCAGTTGTTTACGAATAACTTACATGAAACAGTCTTAATTGCTGATAGAGCTTATATAACGGCTTGAGATTTATCGTCTTTTTATCTTACAATTAGATTTTGTACTAATATATATATATATATATATATATATTAAAGTGGACTCTATATTGTGTATTTGTATATTTATTTACGTGATGGAATATGAATTGTTTATATGTTATAGGATATAAATGATTATATTTTAGAGTATGATGAAATTTTACTTTTATTGTGGTTCTGATTGTTTTGGAATACGAATGAGTTGTTTACGAACGACTTACGTAACACGAACTCATTGGCCGATAGAGATGACATGTCGACATGACTTTTCCCATTTTATTCTCTCACAATCAGAATTAGTATTACAATAGATTTGGTTTAGTTAATTTATTAATGTAGAATTAATTATATTATATTATTTTATTCAATATAATTGTTTGTTGTATTGATTTATTCAATTTGACAAAATGAGTAATATATTAATTTAAATATTTTTAATTTGTCTCTCGGATAACACATTATTATATTGATGTATTATTTTCATACATACAATTATTTTTTAAAACAATTGATAAAATTAATGAAAATATAACATTTGATACATAAAAAAAATTTATTTTTAAAATATTAATAATCAATTATACATGTATATTTTTATAATAATACCTATTTTGTGGATAAAATAATGTAAAAATAAATTATTATATATATCATACGCCTCAATTAACAACTTTAATCCTTATTTTTATGCTAATATTAATTAATTATTACTATTAAATTAATTATAATTTTTTTATTGATGTAATTCTTTTTAGGGTTAATAACTAAAAAACTGTCTGAGGTTTACCCTATGTTAAAATTAGGTGTCTGAAGTTTGAAATGTTAAAATGGACTGTCCCAAGTTTCATTTTTGTTGAAATTTGGTGTCTCTGCGCGTTTTTTCATCTCCATTCAATCATTTTCATCAACCCACCCACCCACTCATAATCCATCACTATTTACTTTTCACAAAATCGTCAAATTTCACCCAAAAATTGAACATTAAAAAAAAAAGTTTCTAGAAGAGTGGTGTGGAGCCATTTTCCAAGGACAACAGAGCGATATTTACTTGCACGGATGTGACCAACTTCTTAGGTGACGGTCCCGGCAAGATGACGAGAAGGGAGTGTATATGGGAGCTCGAATTTGATAGACGGTTTCGTCGGTATTGACTTCTCTAAAGTAATCACACCGAGACACCACATTTGAAACTTCAGACACCTAATTTTAACATAGGGTAAACCTTAGACAGTTTTTTAGTTATTAACCCTTCTTTTTATGATCATATTTTTGGCCAACTTTTTATGATCATTCGATTTGATAAAATGCATTTAAAAAAAGTAAAACTAATAGAGCCAAATAATCTATAAATAAGTATTCCGTTTTATATTATTATAATAATTAATTAGCGTTAATATTTTTTTAATTTTATATAGTTTACGGAAAAAGAACAATAATTAAAAATTCTTATGATTTCTATTAATTTTTAAATTGATTAATCTAAACTATAAAAATTTAAATAAATATTTATATATATTGCATTTGAAAGAACCAATCTATCTATATATAATATAATTTTAAAAAGTTTTCTGTATGCTTGACAAGTAATAAAACTGACAGTTGACATGCACAAATTATTAATTCTTATTGGTACAACTCATCTACTCTCTCACTTGGTAGATGTTTCATTGTCCACACAAGTGTCACGGGCTTGGAGAAAGAATATCGTTTCCTCCTTACTCGTGCGGCCTTAGGTTGCCCTAAGTTCAGCCTTTCCCTCAACTCACGCGGAAATATGAAGAACACTCGAATATATGAAGATTTACTCTTGTATTCTATTGAAATGTAATTGAGTTGATGAGTTACAAATGAGAGGAGACCCCCTATATATACAAGTGAGGATAGCCCTCTAAGGCAACTATACAGTTATGGAGAAAGCTAATATGGTAAGTGGCATCTTCTCAACTATCCCCTAATACAACGAATGTAGACGAATACATTGAACCGGAACAGTTAGAAGCTACTCCCTCTTTTACTGCCATATATGTCAGGATCCCTTCCATATGGAGCTGATTCTTGGGTGTATGCTCCAGGTCCGTGAAATTCTCCCCCACCCAATTCCGACGACGTCCTCGTCGTGTCCTCAGCATAGAACTTGTCGATCAGCCCTTGGAATTTCCACAAGGCCTTAGCGGACTCCCAGCTTGCCATGCTAACAGGTTGTCCTTTCCATTTGACAAAGTATTCTTGCCTCGGTTCCTTGTTCCGTTCCTCAATGATGCGTTCGTCAATGATAGACTCCACTGACTGCTGCTCCACTCGAGTAATGGACGCCAATTCCGCCCTTCGA
The DNA here is from genome assembly GCA_036873135.1 of Clarkia xantiana subsp. parviflora. NCBI lineage: Eukaryota > Viridiplantae > Streptophyta > Magnoliopsida > Myrtales > Onagraceae > Clarkia > Clarkia xantiana. The sequence continues at coordinate 5,026,736 of JAPTYO010000016.1, forward strand.
CTCAACGCGTCTGCTACGAAGTTCTTCTTCCCCGGCTTGTACTCGAGTACGAAGTCGAACTCCGCGAGAAATTCTTGCCATCGAGCCTGCTTCTGGGATAGCTTCTTCTGTGTTTGGAAGTAGCTCGTGGCAATATTGTCCGTCTTCACAACGAACCGTGCTCCGAGTAGGTAATGTCTCCATGTACGAAGACAATGCACCACCGCGGTCATCTCCTTCTCGTGGACGCTATACCTCCGCTCGGTGTCGTTTAGCTTCCGGCTTTCGAACGCCACTGGGTGTCCATCCTGCATGAGAACTCCACCTATGGCATAGTCCGAGGCACCTGTCTGCACCTCGAACGGTTTTGCAAAATCGGGCAGTGCGAGCACGGGCTCTTCTGACATGGCTCGCTTCAGCTGCTCGAACGCCTTTTGACACACCACGGTCCAGTCCCAAGTTTTGTTCTTCTTGAGGAGCTCCGTGAGTGGCACCGCAATCTTCGAGTACCCCCTTACAAACTTGCGGTAATAATTCGTAAGGCCCAGGAATGATCTCAACTCCGGCACCTTGGTTGGTGGCTCCCAAAGGTCAATGCACCGCACCTTCCCTGGATCCATCTGCACTCGTCCTTCTCCTACGATGTGGCCAAGAAATGGAACATCCGTTTGGGCGAATGAGCACTTCTCCCTTTTCACATAGAGTTCGTTATCCCGAAGGACTTCGAAAACCTGTCTCAAGTGATCTACGTGCTCGGCCAACGACCGACTATATATAACAATGTCATCAAGGTATACAACCACAAATTGATCAATAAATGGCTGCAATACCTTTTGCATCAAGGTACAGAATGTCGCTGGCGCATTGGTTAATCCGAACGGCATCACCAAGAACTCGTAACTCCCATAACGCGTCACACACGCTGTCTTTGGGACATCCTCCTCGGCGATCCGAACTTGATAATAGCCCGAACGTAGATCCAACTTTGTGAACCATCGCGCCCCGCCCAATTGATCAAACAAGTCCGCAATGAGTGGGATTGGGTACTTGTTCTTCACCGCCATCTTGTTTAAGGCTCGATAATCGATGCACATGCAGAGAGAACCATCGTGCTTCTTTTGGAACAAGATGGGCGCACCATACGGGGACTTCGATGGCTGAATGTGCCCCGCATCAAGCAGATCCTTGAGCTGCTTCCTCAATTCCTCCAACTCCGGAGACGCCATGCGATACGGCGCCATTGCAGGGGGTCGCGTCTGGGACTAGCTCGATCCGATGGTCCACCTCTCTCTTCGGTGGCAGCTTCTGGGGAAGCTTGTTGGGCATGGTATCGGCAAATGTATCAAGGACTTCTTGAACTTCCTTCGGAACATCTCCTTCTCCACGTGGTTCCTCCTCCTTCAAGGTAGAAAGGAATGTCATTTCACCCTTCTTCACTCCCCGATTCAGCTGCATGGCTGAAAGCATCTTCGAGCCACGACCTCTCATGCGTTTCACCGGCACCACACATTGGCAATTCGGATCCAATACACATATGGCATTTTGGAATGGAACCAATAGTGCATTAATCCGATCAAGGAACTCCATCCCAATAACGAAATCATAGTCATCAAGTGGAATTACCTCAATGTTTTGCTTTCCGGACCAAGGCCCGATATTCATCTCAACATCCCTCGCCATGCCACCGGTTGGGATTTCCTTGGAGTTCACCGTCTTTAACCAAGTCGGCTGCTTGTCCACTTTAAGTCCCACCTTCTTAGCGGCTTCCATGGAGATAAAGATATCCGTCACACCCGTATCCACTAGTGCGTTCATGGGAGTGCCCGCGATCTTGACGTCCACATCAATCCCTTCTTGTCGGACTTTTTGATTGAGCCCAACAACTTGATTGCCCCAAGTCTTGTCTCGTCCTCCTCCGGCTCTTCCTCACGAGCTATGGCGGCGAGCTTTTGCTTCTCGGGACAGAATTTGGCCGTGTGGTTACTCCCACCACACCGGAAGCACTTGAAAATGCGCTTCTCTTGGCCCGAGTTGCCCGTTTGAACGGACTTCCCTTTGTCTTGTTGCTGCGGCTTCTTAGGGACGTCTCCCCCACCAGTGGCTTTGCTTTTCACCTTGGCCTCGGTATTGCTTTCCCGCGTATACTCCACCATGGCCTCTCACACTCGTAAGGATTCCTTCAACTCCCTAATTCCCCGTCGCTGCAACTCCAGTTTGGCCCACGGCTTGAGCTCATCCGCAAAGTGGCGGAAACCTTCCTTCGCGTCCAGCTTTGGGATTGAAATCCTGATCCTTTGGAACTCACGAACGTAGACCCTCAGGCTTTTCTTCTGCGCGAGATGTCGCAACTTGCTCCACGCCTCATCCACGACATACTCGGGGTAGAACGTCTTGCGAAATTCAGCCTTGAACTCCTCAAAGGTCGTGATAGATTCGTCTTCTTCATCATAAGACCTATTCCTCCACCACATCAAGGCATCATCAACAAGATACGATGCAGCAGTGCTTACCTTAATCGCCTCATCCTTGATTTGCATCAAGCGCAAGTACTGCTCCATCAAGTAGATGAAGTTGTCCACCTCATTTGCCGAATGCTCACCCTTGAACTTTGGCGGCTTCACAACATCCGGGTGGGGAGAGTGCTGCATGTTGGTGAGTCCTCTTGCCATCGCCGTGTGGCATTTGGACAGCTCTCCATGCATCTCTTTAAGCTTCTTCCGTAACTCATCGATCTGCCCCTGTAACAAGTTGTCACGAGCACTTACCGCTTCCATCCCTTCCACCCTGGTTTCTTCATTGGACTTAACCAGGAGCTCCACTTGATCCAAGCGGTTGACAGACTTCTCCAGTTGCTCTCGATCCTCGTCTAGAGCATCCTCAATCTTCGCCACACGCTTCTCCAGTCCAACCACCAGGTCCTTCGAACGGATCTTCGCCTGTTACTCAGTGACGAGCACCTCAACAGACTTGTCGGCATTCTTGCTCGTGTTGGTCTTGCTACCTCCGACCATGATCTTCGTTGGTTACAAGAAGTTTGGCTCTGATACCACTTGTCACGGGCTTGGAGAAAGAATATCGTTTCCTCCTTAATCGTGCGGCCTTAGCTTGCCCTAAGTTCAGTCTTTTCCTCAACTCACGCGGAAATATGAAGAACACTCGAATATATGAAGATTTACTCTTGTATTCTACTATATTGAAATGTAATTGAGTTGATGAGTTACAAATGAGAGGAGACCCCCTATATATACAAGTGAGGATAGCCCTCTAAGGCAACTATACAATTATGGAGAAAGCTAATATGGTAAGTGGCATCTTCTCAACTATCCCCTAATACAACGAATGTAGACGAATACATTGAACCGGGACAGTTAGAAGCTACTCTCTCCTTTACTGCCATATATGTCAGGATCCCTTCCATATGGAGCTGATTCTTGGGTGTATGCTCTAGGTCCGTGACACAAGTCTCTATCATAGCTTGGATGAGCTCCAAACAACCTCATTGCATGTTGAGAGCCGTTACATGACTTTCTCCTTTTTTCCAATTAATTAATACAAATCTTTAGCAATCCTCCTTAAATTTAAAATAAATTGTTATTTTTTTTATACTTTTATGTTAATTATTAAGAATCTCATTTTTTTTTATGGATTATCAAATTTATATAAAATTTACAGTTGGATATATATATATATATATATATATATATATTGAATATAATAATACAATTTAAACTTAACAAACATTTGTTTTTACGATATTTCAATTCTCAAAACCACCAAATGTTCAAAATATTTATAAAACTAAAAAGTTATACTTGATGAAAAATAAGTATGTGTCCACGCGTTCAATTTATTACATATATAAAAATGATGTTGAGATTTTTGTATATTACATTCGACTTTCATGGAAAACTAATTAAATTGTCTAATGTACCAATTTATAATGGTAAGAGTTGATAACTTTTAAAAAAAAATTACATCTAAAGAAATAATGTATGAAAAATGTATCAAGTATAACTTTTTATATATACATTATCCATACAAAAATTAATATTATTACATGATACAATATGCATAAATATGTTATTGTATATATATGATCAACATATAATCTATTATGATAATATATAACTCTAACAATGATTATATATACCAATCTATAACTAAAGAATAATAGCTCTAAAGAATTATAGCAGGACGCCTTACATACGTCGTCGGTTATCCCCGCATCAAATCCAAGGGCAAGCTGAAATTTGCATAGAATCATTATGGAATGGAAAATTCAAGACGATGAATAAGATTTACCTCACATTATGAGGTAATATATAAAGGAGATGATTGTTGCTATCAAAACATATTCTAAAAATATTTTTTATAGACATCACAATTATATTTTTATTGTTAATTTCCTTTTATATATTGTACTATATATAGAATTGTTTACAATTATAATTCTTATTACCTTTTATGGATCTTTAATTTGAAATTGTAATAATCTGTTTTTTTTTTTTCATGAATAGTTTATATCATTAAGAAAACGTTACAATCACTAATTTGATTTACTATATTTGTTATAATGCATTTAATTAGTATACATTTATATGTATATATATGAAATGATATATTGTATTTATAAAGATGTTATATATATTAGTACTATAATAATTTTGTTTTGAATTTGAATTTATTACTACCTTTTATTAAACTACAGTTTCACTAATCAATTTTTTTTTTTTTTTCATTTCATGGAAAAAAGTTAAAATCAGAATTTGTATCCACTATATTTGTTAAAATACATTTAATTAATAAATATATACATTTATATATTTTTGAAATGATATATATACATACATATATTATATAGTTATATATTTGTTATATAATGTATGTATGAAGATGCTACATTAATTACGTTGTTCTATTTGATTTATTGTCGTATTTATGATTTGATATATAATTTTTTTTTCCTTTTATAGATATTTTATTTGATCTAATTAATAGTAAAAATAAAATAACCATTTCAGCATATTGCATTTCCTTTCATTATTACAAGTATATCTATATTGAGATGTCAATACGCTGTAATTACTTTCTTTGATTTAATACTATTAATAAAACAATTCTAAATAAATAAGACATTACATTTAAATAATAATAAAATAATAATAAAAGTGTCCTTTTTTTTTGGGCCAAAAGTAGTATTTCATTTATTCAATATCAAATAACATAGTGTTTAAGGCGGGATAAGATCCCGATCCTTTACAATCAAATTCAAAAGAGAGGGCGGGGGTGTGAGAACCCAATTATCAAAACACGACCTCAATCTAGATTGGATGGCTATCCAGTTTGCGCATTCATTCGCTTTCCGTGATATATTAATCCATTTTACTTCAAGTACCCGATCTGCAAGACATAAAATGTTGTCAATGATGGTGTCAACTCTCCAATCCCTTTCAGAATTAGGGTCCTTCAATGCAAGGATGATCTCCAAGGAATCTGATTCAACTTCCACCTGATTCCACCCTTCTTGTACCACTAGATTTAACGCCTCCAGTATTGCCAACGCCTCTAAGCTTAGGATCCTATCACCGAGCAAAGAGCGGTGTCTTCCCCCAACAACATGGCCTAAGTGATTTCGAGCTATTATCCCAATACCACCTCGTCTTGTTCGGTGACACCAAGCAACATCACAATTCAGCTTTATGAATTCTCCACGAGGGGGCTGCCATTTCTCTTGGCGTACTGGAGTCGGATCATCTACGAGGCGGCCGGGTGGTGGAGTTCGACTCTCCCAATATTCTCCAAACTCCTGGGTGATTCGCTCAGCTGTTAATATCGGATTTGGATGTTCGTTCGCGTACATAGCCCGACATCTCTCTCTCCATATGGACCATGCGACCATCCCCACCAACGACCATCGCACTTCTTTCTCCTTCTTAGATAGCCCATTCATTCTTCGGATCAACTCAAACCATGTATTCAAGTCTCCCACACGTTGTCCCCATCCAGGCACAAGTTTAGTTTCACGAACCAAATTCTCTTGGTCCATTCACACTGAAAAAGCATATGCTCGGTAGTTCCATTCACAAGTGTCCTTTTATATTTTGATAACACATAAAAAATAAAAATGTAAATTAAGATGATAACATATGTTAAATATTTTAATTTTTTCTATGTACTTTTTACTCGAGGATTTTTTATGTTACTTATATTTACGAAAATAATTTAAATTATTTATTAATTATACCAGCTAAAAAGTATATCCAATATAATCTATTTATTAGAATTTTTAAACTTAATTTTTAATTTAATCATTTTTTATTTAAAATAATTACTTCCTTGGGATTTTTTAATATAGAATATATGCACATCATAAACCAAATATATGTGTATGTATATATATCACTTTATTTTAAATTAATTTATTCATTATTTAATATAATATTATTTTATTTATCATAAGAATTCCAAATTTTTTTTATTATATAATATATACACTTTATAAACTTAATATATTTATATATATTATATATTATATATATATATATATCACTTTATTTTTAATTAATTAACCTTACTTTATAGTTTTACAAGCTACAATTTAATGCATTATTTATGAGAATTAATCTAGCATTTTCTTGGCCAAAAAAATATAGCTGTTTAGATGTATTTATTTATCATAATGAAATTTAATTATTATTTTTCAAATTAAACCAAAACAGAGATTTAATTAAAAAAATCATCCAGTGCCGTGAAATAGAGTAATTTGTTCCCACATACGTTTTATTGTCAACCATCTTATCTACATTCTCTCATTATATGATTTCACTTAAGTGTAAATTATATTTTGTCCAAAAAATAAATAATTATATTCAACATTATTGTCTGAAATACTAATTCAAGTTTTAATTCTTAATTAAATTTAACAAATTACTATTAAAGATGTGTACAAGGTACATACAAAATCTATCAGATACTACAATTGTAAGAATATAAGTAATCGTAAATATTTATTGCTTTAAATAATTCGATATTTTGTAATAGGTATATCCGAAAATTCATATATTAAATTTACAAATTATTGAATTACTAACAAAGATGTGTATACGGTACATACAAAACCTATCACATACTAGAATTATAAGAATATAATTAAGGACACATATCTTCTACTCTACTCTTTATGCCTCAGATCGGGCCTCGTCGTTAAGATTTTGACATGTGCCCTTAGATTTAATATTTTCATTTTTTGGTTCACCAATCATATAATTAATAGTAACTATTTATTGCTTTAAATATTTTGATAATTTGTAATGGATATACAAAAAAATTCATAATATCATATGTATAAACCTATTAACTAACATATAGAACATTTATTCACACACGCTAAGATAGAATTATATAAGTTAATATCTACACATTAAATAAGTAGTGTTATTTCATTTGTATAGAATAAATTATTTAAAATAAAAAATCAAAGAAATTAATTATTAATATCAAATTTAAATTTTTATAATATCTTATAATTATATAAACATATTACCTTTCGTGCAACGCGCGGGCAAGCGATTAGTTTTATAATAAGTTTAGATATTTAGAAAGTCGTTTTCAATGCAGTCTCCATCTTCCATCTCTCTGTCCTGTAATGGCCGCAAACCTTATCTCTTTTTAATATTCTATGAAATTGTGTTATCTCTTCATTATCTACGCTATGTTGTGCTTGCTTTTCATTATTTGATTTGATGATGATGATTGATGCTCATTACATTGGGTAGTAACTTTGCATGCTCTTCTTGTATTGGTCGAGTGATTTCAATTTTACTTTGATATATTAAATCCTAAATTCTTATTCTTTATAAGATTTATGCTACTATTCCCATGGTCGAGTGATTTCAATTTTACTTTGATATATTAAATCTTAAATTCATATTCTTTATAAGATTTATGCTACTATTTGCCATTTGGGAAGTGCTATTTAATTGATTTTTTTTTTTACTGCTTTAGTGGAGACGAACTTAGATTCATCTTACTATTTGTTATTTAAGGTCTCTTATTCACAGTTACAATTTTTTTCTAAATAGAATTACTTAGCGAATAGCAAAAGTGTATGTACTAATCCACCAAGAGTTTGAGACGTTATCCACATCTCTAATCAACTCCTTTTATATGTCTAACCTAATATGTTGAGAACTTGATATTTTAATTAGTTTACCACTATGTGACGAATTTAAACCACATAGGAATAAACAACGTTTAAATCACTAAATGTGGTACTACTATATTTTGTTCTTATTAGTTATTATTCATTGGATAACGTGGACTAATACATTTAACATAATTACATTACTTCACACGTTTTTTTTTGGTAAATTCATTACTTCACCCTTAATTCACAGTAACGTCTCACCACAATATTAACGTTTTTTAAATCAACATAACATTATTTGAGTGGTCTCATTCATTTTTTTTTGTGCTTCAATTATATCCACCATATAAACAAAACAAACCAAATAATATCTTCATTCTACGGATTCTCTCTTTCTACTCCAATATAGCATAATAGCACTTTCACTCTCCGTCTGCATATGGCTTCATCAGACGACAGCGAAGACTCCGGCCGGCACAGCCACAGACAGCGCCACCGCACCGGAGACCTCTCTCTCTTCACGACGGACGGCTTCTCCGACCCCGACAACCCACCCGACAGGATCGTCCTCATCAACCCTTACACACAGGGAACAATCGTCCTCGAAGGCCCCGCCGCGAACCTGGACTACCTGCTCCGGCCGGGACCACCGCTGGCCAAGTCGCCGCACCCTCCGGCGTCAGGATCCTCAATCGAGTCCATGCCTCGGGTGGAGAGGCAAGGTGCCGGAGACGATGGCGCGTGTATGATTTGTTTGGAGGAGTGGGAGTGGGCGCGTGAAATGCCGTGCGGGCACAGATTCCACGGCGAGTGCGCCGAACGGTGGTTGCGGGTGAGCGGGTCGTGCCCGGTTTGCAGGTACCAGATGCCTGTTGATGAAGAAGATGAAGTGGGGAAGAAGAGGAACAGAGGAGGGTCAGTGTATTATTATGGCGGCTATGGAGGTGAGAGAGAGGTTTGGGTGAGGATGTCTTTCAACAGGAACAGAGACAGAACAGCGGATGCTTCTGCAGATGATGTTTCCTTGGACAACAATCCAAATCTTGCATCTTCATCTTGAAGAATGTAAAACTTTAGGTTTTTTTTACTCTGCAATGCTGAGGACTTATTTTCACATTATAGGGAGTCAGGTTGTTATGTAAACCAGCTACTATATATAGCTGCTTTTGTATTTTGATTCCGAATTTGAATGAAGTAATCCCGCTTCCTTCTTGGGATTCCGATCTTCTTCATTGTAACTGCACTCCAAATTTTTCAAAGTATCACAGTGGAACGACTGCATTTTTGCGATTCCATGATTGAAGACTTCGTTTCGATTGATTTTGCATGCAATTTGTTTTGCAACCCGTGTTTAATCCACATCTAACAGAGCAAATCGATACGGAGAAAATATGGTTAAAATGTTTTTGTGGCAATTTCAATTACTCAAGTGAAGAATTGATGTGATCATCAGTCCCAATGTAAGTTTAAAATGGACGAATAAAAATAAATAAGAAGATCCAAGACACACTTATATTATCTATAATTGTTTTGCAACACTTACCAAGCTGAACTTATGTGTTGGGCGTTTAGCCCATGGGTTTTTGTTCGGGTTAGTTAATGAGCTGAAAAACACCAAGTCTCATTAGATAAGTCCATTAGGTTTCTTTTAGTACATTCTAGGTGTCATTAGGGTTAGTTTACAGTTTTTAAATAGCCACTTTAAGGGTTGACGAAATTTTGAAGTTAGAATTCAGGTTTGTGAAGAAATTTTCTTATTTTGTTCTTTGATAACTCTCGAACTTAATAGATTGTTATATGGCGTTCGATTTCGACTTATCAATCAAGTCTTCCATCCTTGATTGTTGTGTCATCATCGTACCAAAATTCTTGCTTTCCTAAGCAACAATTCAAAGCCATCCACCCATACCTCAACTAAAAACGATCTATCGATATCAGCTGTTTAGGGTTTTCATCTCACTTAGGCGAGAATCATATCAATTAATATTCGTTTCTTTAAAAAATAAATTAATAGAGCTATCTAGTTCGTGAAAGTTTCAGTTAGTTAACTTATCTAGTAACTAATTATGGCACATATATATGGAGCTTGATTAGAAAGAATCTAAACTACATACCGCTGCAAATATTGGAAGTTCTGAGGCAATAAACCAGTTGAAGTTAGTTAATGCTGTCCTCGCGTATTTGGATCTGAGTCCTATAACATGGATACTGCAGTTATTGGAATAGTATTTCAGATTCGGACCACTTCCGATGCCAATTTCAGCCACTTGTTGTAGTTTCCCTTTCAAATTGTTGAAAGCGGTCTTGACCAGAGATGAAAATTCTACTGTGTAAATTCAAAACAGAGTAGGGGAAAACCTCAATACCGAAGAATTAGTAGGGGAAAACCTCAATTTTTTTTTTTCATTAATCAATAAACTGAATGTAAATGACGGCTAACAGAGTTTAAATAGAGAATATAAAACTCTAACCCTAATACAAAATCCGAAATTAACAATAAAGTACCAAACAAAATCGACAAATTATAAAAAAGACTGAAAGAAACATAAAACTGCAAATTTGACCATTTAAACGAAGAGATTTGGCCTAAAATTGTCAAACCCCATAATGCTATGGATCTTGCTCAGATCGCCGTTTCCACTCGAAAAGCTATATTTATACGGCAAAATCTGACACTTCAACCATGTTAGGTTCTAAGTTTCAGGTCAACGGGCGGTCGACCTACGCCTTATTCCTCACTGGAGATGTTGCGGATTCGGTGCTCTTGAGTCTTGTCGTCCTAGCCCGTATTTTTCTGTCCTTCGCCTTCTCTTCTCTTCTCGCCCTGCAAGAGGGGCAATACCAAGCACAGAGGGGGGTGGTGCTTGATGTACCCTCTCCGATGCCTAAGTTAGTACGGTATTTGTAGAGAGATAAAGCTAGAGAGATGTCAGAGCTAAATTATACACTTTGCCAAGATGATCAAATGAATGGTGGAGGAGTGGTATTTATAGGCAACGGTGTCATTAAGGTGACTTAATGACGTCGTTAACCTTTGAACACACTTAGTTAACATGTAATTTCACGATTAGAACTTTAAAGCATGGAGAGGTGTGTAAAATATTCTGAGTGCGGGAGTCGGGAAACGGTGCCGGGGCCCTTGGGGCGGATGAAAAATCTGACCCCTAAGGGCAGGGACCGGGTGTCGGAACCTTCGGGGTCGGGTCGCGGACCCGACCCCGAGGACTTGGGGTCGAGTGAATGGGCCCGTTCAAACAAGTTTGACCGGGTGGGGGAGGTCTCCCAGTCAAACCAAGTTTGACTGGGAGCCCCCCTCCCTTTCCCCTTCCACCCGATCTCTCAATAGAGAGATCGGGTGGGGGGACCCGATCTCTCAGTTGAGAGATCGGGTGGGAGGACCCGATTGCTCAACTGAGAGATCGGGTGGGAGAGGCCTCCCAGTCAAACTTTTGACTGGGAGCCTCTCCCTCCTCCCGATCTCTCAACTGAGAGATCGGGAGGGGGCCACCTCCCAATCTATCTACGAGAGATTGGGAGGGTCTCCCAATCTATCTTACGAGAGATTGGGAGGGTCTCCCACCCGTTCAAACCATGGTTTGACCAGGTCGGAAAATTCGGAAGTTTTGGGCGGGCGCATTTTTTCTGGTTCAGACCGTTTCTTTTTGTGGGTAACATACTTGGGCCAAAAGTTTCGATTTACAATCATTAACGGGGTGATAAAAATTAAACGATTTGGTAGTCAACGGGTTCAAATTTGGCGTATATCCATCACATGCCCCCGAGTCAACCAATGGCCTGACCCTTGATTGACTCTATTTTAGGATGGTATGACACGCGCAATTTGAAGCCGGAATTTTACCTTTTGTCGGAATCCTTACTTACCCTTGGGTGTCTGTCTCTGACTCTGCCCCCTGTCTTCTAAGATAGAGGAATTGCAAATGTCAGTATAGCGCGGACACGCGTCCAAGCACGTGTCCGTCTGGGATGGAAGTAATAAATTCAATATTGTCCCGAGCTCATACTCGGAAAATATATGCATGTATGGGGATGCAAAATGAATACGGCTAAATGAGTCCATGCTTCAATCTTATGCCGGGGTAAGCCTAAGTGGAGAAATTTTTTAATTTTGGTCCAAATTTTTTCTAAGTATAGGATACTTAAAAAACATGCCTATAGGATATTGCCTATAGGATATTGCCTCGAGCGAACATGGATGTATCATGAACATGAAAATGTGTACTAGCATACATGCAAGTAGGAACACAAGTATGGGAGTGGGTGTAGACATGCTGCGATTGTAGTCATGAATGTATGCATGAATATATGGCGGCCATGTGCATGGACGTCTAAATGTTTGAACGCACGGGAGTGTGCACGTGGGCATGCATATGAGTGCAAGCATGAACATGTATGTATGTATGGACGGGTTGTGAGTATAAGCATGAGTGATGACATTAATGTACCTGTAGATGTTAATCATGAATATGAGCATACGTGCAAGGGTGAGAGCATAGACCTCTCCTTTACTTGAGGGTGGGAACTCTGCCACTCAATGGGACGCAACGTTCCGCCTCCCTCGTACTAGCGCGAGCATTGTCCTTTAACCTCGACCTTCGGCATGTGTAACATTTTTCCTTCATTCGTTGGAGCGTGTGTATAGCTCTTGACCTTTACCCTGCAATTTGTTCCCTATAAAAGTGAGGGTGAAAATGCTTACAAGCTTTCTTCTTACCCGCCGTGAGCAAAAAGGTCTATTGACATGTGTTAAGGGTTGACCCTTCCTTCGGATGTGTTGGAGCGTTGCTCCATTTGGGGAAGTTAGAAGTTCGCCCTCTTTGTGACACTCTGGGATTTGTTCCCTTGGATAGGTCTCTTGGGTTGTGGTTTTGCTTCCGTAACTTGATTGGTGTTAAGGTTGCCCCCGTAGTAGGTGTATCTCGCCCCTTCATGAGTAAGGGTCGATCTTTGTGTTGGTCGCTCGTATAGATGACTCACTTTTGGGAAGCTTTCTTCTTCAGACAGGGAGACCGTTGAATCGAATGAGAGGGGAGAAACCTCTAGTTCTGTCTATCAGGCCAAGAAATTTTCTAAGTCAGGGAAGGCTGCTAATGCTTCCGGTATGTTCTCATTCCATTATCTTTTCTTTGTGATATACTTATGATTGTTCTCATGTTGCTTCCTTCTTGTTGTTAGGGCGTTCGCACCTGGTTACCGAATGGGTTCTTGCGGTGGGCGAGAGTTCAAGTCAATCTAAATCCAAGGCGTGGAAACCTGACTCTGAGGTCGGGCCCTCGGCTGCCAAGGAGAAGGAAACCGCGAGGGGCTCTCCTTCAAGTGCCTCCTTGCTGACTCCCTCTCATGATAAGGAGGTAGTGGTTGAAGAGGCGCCCTCTTTACTTGACAAAGGGAAACAACCTGTGGCTGGCGATGGGGTGATCATAGGTCTTGATGTCTCTTCTCTATCCTCTGCCCCCCAGTCGAGGGGCCGAGTCTCAGGTTCATTTCATCTTCATGTAGATTTGACGACTTTCGAAGGTGTCTTTGGCTTTCCTATGGGTTATGTTATTAACCCCTGCGTTGAAATTTTTTCTTTTGGTGATGGGTGTGATCATCGCCTTTCGTTGAGGTTCCTTTCTCTTGCCATGGCTCTGATTAAGATAGAAAATTCTTGCTTGGGAGTTTGGTGGAGATTGTTCTTGAGTTAGCTTCTACTAGTATCGTAGTTGTGATCGTTGTGGGGATCGTTTTGTTATATGCCCTCAATAGTGCTTGTCGTGATTATTTGCTTCATGGTTGATTTCATGAGATATGGAGGTTGTCTTCATAATGAGGACGTCTCCTACCTAGTATCCCCCAGTGGGTTGAAATATAAGTGCCTAACTTTGATGAGCGTATGAAGGGTGTTGTTTTTCCCTTTTTCTTGAATCTCCTTTTGAGGTTGGGTGTTGGCTCTCTAGGTTTGTGGTGGACTTGATGGTCTTGGTGTGTGGATATGATAGCCACTTCGCAGTGTGTGGACATGATAGCCACTTCATGGTGTGTGGACATGATAGCCACTTCAGGGTATGTGGACATGATAGCCACTTCAGGGTATGTGGACATGATAGCCACTTCAGGGTGTGTGGACATGATAGCCACTTCAGGGTATGTGGACATGATAGCCACATCACGATGTATGGAGTTGTGCTTGACGATGTTCAAGTCTGATACGACCATAGGTCACGCGAGGGCGACATGCAGGACAATAACGTTTGTCGGAGGTTGCTTTCTGCGACCTGTAAGGCAATTCCTCTTCTTGATGGGTCGAGTTTATTTTGAGAGCCTTGAACTTTGGATTTCATATCTTTGCTATCCTTCTTGGTGGTGTTGGGTTCCTTTGAGATACTTCTCTTGACTTGTGATATGGATGGTAGGATAACTCGTTGCTTTTCATGATAACCTCTTGTACTTCTGTATATGATCCTTTGGTCATGGACTTCTCCTTTGTATATGCTTTCCTTTACTTATCTTTCTTTTGTGTTTTCCTTCACATCATACCTGCCATCTCATCATGAACAAACATTATGTGTTCTTCATACAACTTTACTTTGTAATTATTTTCTCATGGGATCCTTCTTAGTATGGTGCAATGATCTCTTCTGATACCCTTTAAATGATATATACGATACTGCTAGACCAAAGATACGCTCTTGGTGGGCGTCGAAAACGGTTCACGAGAGGGCACCAGTAGTTAGACCAAAGATACGCTCTTGGTGGGCGTCGAATCTGTTCACGAGATACGCTCTCGGAGGGCACCAGTAGTTAGACCAAAGATACGCTCTTGGTGGGCGTCGAAACTGTTCGCGAGATACGCTCCCGGAGGGCGTAGAAAGTGTTCACGAGATACGCTACCGGAGGGCACCAGTAGTTAGACATAAGATACGCTCTTGGTGGGCGTCGAAACTGTTCGCGAGATACGCTCTCGGAGGGCGTCGAAACTGTTCACGAGATACGCCCCCGGAAGGCACCAGTAGTTAGACCAAAGATACGCTCTTGGTGGGCGTCGAAACTGGTAGTTTTAAATCTACCTCAAGATACGCTCTTGGGGGCGTCGAATCTGGTAGTTTGAAATCTACCTCAAGATACGCTCTTGGGGGCGTCGAATCTGGTAGTTTGAAATCTACCTCAAGATACGCTCCTGGGGGCGTCGAAGGTCGTAGTTTTTAGAAGCTACTCTCAAGATACGCTCTTGGGGGCGTCGAAATTCGTAGTTTTTGGAAACCACTCTCAAGATACGCTCTTGGGCGCGTCGAAGGTCGTAGTATAGAAACTACTCTCAAGATACGCTCTTGGGGGCGTCGAAGGTCGTAGTATGAACACTACTCTCAAGATACGCTCTTGGGGGCGTCGAAGGTCGTAGTATAAAAACTACTCTCAAGATACGCTCCTGGGGGCGTCGAAGGTCGTAGTATAAAAACTACTCTCAAGATACGCTCTTGGGGCGTCGAATCTGTTCGCGGGATAGGCTCCCGGAGGGCACAGGGTTCGTAGTTTTAGAACTACTCTCAAGATACGCTCTTGGGGGCGTCGAATGTGTTCGCGGGATAGGCTCCCGGAGGGCTCAGAATATTGCTTTACCTTGTGTTCCTTCTCATGTATGGTGCGTTTTTGGTATGTTTTTCGAGTCTTTACTTGACCTTTCCCTCTATGATATTGCCTGTTACCACGCTTTTTCTTCAATATGGGAGATCACCTTTCGAGGGCGATGTTTGTGTGTTGCCAACTTAGGACGAATTCGTGCAGGGAGTTGAGGATGTTTTCCTCTTATGTGACCTCTTCTGGGAGAAGAGGTATTGCATTTTCTTGTGATCTTCTGCCTCTAATCTCTTCTTTTACACTTAGGTGGACTACCAAGCACTTATTCGTTTGGTGCCCCCCAAGTTGCTTGGTGGTCATACCGCCTTTCATATTTGGCCGTTGAAGGCCCCTCGTTCATTTTCTTGGTTGGGTATCCCTTATGCTCGGGGCTCCCTTGTCTGCTTGTTTGAATGCGATGAGTGTCCCTTGTAGGGTTTACTCTTTCTCATGCTTGCTTTTTTCAGTCATAGGCATGGTTTGGATAATGCCTTTGTCGGATGTATCTTTAGAGGTTGGGTGGAGAGCTTTTGCTTTGGGTGGGTGGGGGTGAATTTCATTCTCTTGATAACTAGGATGTGGCAATGTTTGTATCCTAGGGGTGATTGTAAATTCTTTCCCCCCTTCCTTGTGTTTTTTAGAAAAATTACTTTTGCGGTGATGATGGAGCAGGAGTAACGTATCTTGTAAGGGATTGTATTTAGGTTGAAAAGCTTTCTCATAGAATGGTGTCTTGAGTTGTTGATCTCGAAGGTGTGTTTCAGACTAGTCAATCTGATCCATGCTTCTTACTCGGGCCTGGGGGGGTCTGATCAGGCTGTGATAATCTTCTTGAAGTGTTGTGGTACTTAGTGTGCTTTGCCTTTTCCTTTTCATTGGAGTATTCTTCAATGCCTTTAGGGAGTGTCACATTGGTCATGCTCCTCCCACCTTGAATGTTGATTATAGGTTTCCTTTGAATTAGGACTTGAACCTAAAAGGATGTTTTCCTTTAGGTTTGCAGGTGATGTTCCATGATTTTCCATGGGTTTGCCCCCGTATTAGCTATTCCTTGTTGGATAGCTTCATTAGAGGCTGCATTTGTATTGTGCACGTATACGTGTTTGAGGTGTGTTGAGCTGACAAGTCCCTCCTTTTTCATTTTGTCATAACCTTCATTCATCATGTGTTCGGCGTATGGCCTTAGAGGCGGGATATTTTTCTAGTGCCCCTTTTATCGAGGCTCTCCTCTTGATGGGATGCCAGAGTCAAGTGTCTTATCATTCGCAGACAAGGTGTTTGATCCGGATGTGCGTCTAGTGTGATGGTCGATCTTGAAACCTTACCCCCCAAGCTTTTGAGCTCTTCTTTGGTTGATCTTGTAGAACTGTTATCATGCCCTAAGGCTCTTGATAGGAGATGTATCTCCTTTTTCATATTCTAGTTGTTGCACTATCTTTTTTGCTAATTTTGCTTCTTCTTTAGAGTTTCTCTCTTGGTGCATGACTTCAATGACGGGATTTTCTACCGATGTTTGTTCTGTTAAGACTTGTATCCTTGGTTGCCTTCCTTTCTTGTGAGATGGCGAATGAGTGTTTATGA
This sequence comes from Clarkia xantiana subsp. parviflora, assembly GCA_036873135.1. Lineage (NCBI taxonomy): Eukaryota > Viridiplantae > Streptophyta > Magnoliopsida > Myrtales > Onagraceae > Clarkia > Clarkia xantiana. Next base: position 5,044,056 of record JAPTYO010000016.1, read on the forward strand.
ACACTCAAATGTGTCGTACTTGGTAGAGGTATGCGCCTAATCTTTAGGGCGCTATCTTGAATCTTCGTGTACCTATCTTTGATGAACATGTTATTCATTGCATATATAATACGGAGTCCAATGATATTCGGGTTAGGATCATATTTTGAGAACAGAGACATAGTCATCTATTAGATAACCTCTTTATCTATGGAGTTTATTTTTGCAAGGATAAATGCAAGGATACTTGTAAGGATACTTGTAAGGATATGTGTTCCATCCTTGTTCCTGGTTCATTTGCAGTGCCGTGTCCCTAATGGGTGTGTCGATGTTCTGACCATCTTTACTAGTAGGGGTCCTTTGGTATTAGGTATGCCTGACTCCTCTCTAGTATCATCAATAGGTTGCCTTTGAAGGTGGGCGTTGTCTATGTGATATGGTTTCCTCCATTTTTGGAGGGATATGTTCGTGGCTACCCCCTCTTATGCTAATGGGCGTTTGTGGGGAGGGAATGTTGCGACTGGTGCCCCCTTGCATACCAATGCCAGATGGGATCCTTTGATGGGCTTGGCCCTAGGCTGCTTAGTGGAAGGTTATAGTAGGGGTAATCCTTTTTTACCTTCATGGTAGTTCCTCTATAGGATGTTGAGAGTGCTCAACTTATTTTTGTAAGTGAGCCTTCCATCTTGTGATCTTTCCCCGAATCTTGACCTTATAGGTGCCCTTTGAGATTGAGAAATCTGTTCCTTGTGCGCCTCTTGGTTGGCGGCGGTGTTTTATGGATTCTTCTAGTGGTCCACCTGTGTATGTATATACCCCGGAGCCCGAAGGCGTCCGGTATAGTCTTTCTTGGAAAACATGTTGATATCAAGTATCAAAATCTATCTCTTTTAGGGAGTTGACTTGTTATGCAGTTAAATTAAATAAGAGGATATGGGAAGGATATGGGTGTGAGGGTGTTGATATCCCCTGCTTCCTGGGTAATGTAACTGTCTTCCTCCATTAGTTTGTGTGTATTCCTCAGGTCGCATCTTTGCAAAGCGGACTAGGTAGAGGTGTATCCTTCATGTATGCTATGTGTGATCTCACTCCACTATGTCTCTCCATGAGACTTCCCATTGTAGTAGCTATGTACTATCATGGTGTGGTACTCTATGAGTCCCCTGTTCAAATTCTTGTCTTTTCGACTTCTCCCCTGTCCTATGGGGATGTGTACCAAGGGTTGTCATACACAAGAGGTTGGGACCTGTCGTGCTGTATCATGAGTAGATGGTTGCCTTGTTGTGTTGTCGGGGCGATGTCCCTCCCTTTGAGCTTTCCTTGGAATGTCTCTTAGTCATGTCCGTGATGATACGGACTGTATGTGTACCTTGCTGAGGTAGATGTTGGAACTCTTATATCCTTGGTGGTCTGACTTGCATGTCTTCCCTTAGTGGGGTGTATGTCCCATCTCTTTGACTCACTCATCTTTCTCACTATCATGGCTTCTATCTCCTCCGGGGTAATCATCACCGGCGATGGAGTATAATCTCTCTGATATCCTCCATGGTTATAAACTGGGCTTGCTGGGATTCCTTGTCCGTGCTGGTACGGACTGTAGGCGTATCCCTGATATCTCTGCTGGGGTACTTGGTGGAATTCCCGCCTCCTTGGAGGTCTTGCCTGTCTGTCTGCCCCCAGCGGGGTGTATGCCCTGGTGTCCTGCTGTGTCTGTTGCTGCCTTGGAGGCACAAACTGCTGCCTTCCCTCTGGGGGGGGGGGGGGGGGGGGCTTGGTTATCTCTCATTTGTTCTTCTCGCTGCCCTGTTCGAGGGTGCGAGTGGTGTTCTTCTTCTGGGACTTGTTCTTGCTCATGAACTTCTTCTTCTTCATGCTGATGTTGCCTTCTCTGCTTGTTCCTCAGAGTCTCTCTGTAGGCTAGCAGCTCATCCAATGCGTTCATCAACCTCGGAGTCACCGTCTGTGCTCCTTGCGAGTATGCGGGCCTTGTGTTGGTTGTGTGGGCACGATTGTCGTTCCTTTGAGTCGGCATTCCATATGGATACCTTTGAGGTTGTGCCTCATAGTAGTACCCTTGTGGAGGTGCCATGTATTGGGATGGCACTCCTTGTTGCCCCCCTGTCCCTGTGGCCTCCTAGCCAATGGGGTTGAAGCTGTGGAAGCCTCCTAGCCAGCTGGGCGTGAAGGTCCTCCTCCCTGCTTGTTAGGCTGGGGTGCCTGTGGGGTTACCTGAGGCTCTGGGTGTACAGGCTGTTTCTCTGGGTTAGGCTGCCTTGCTGGAGGTATAGGCTGTCTCCCTCGCCTATTGCCCCCAGGTGGGCGGTGATGCCTAGATGCTAAGCTGTTCGTCATCGCTATCGTTATTGCCAGGCTTTCTGTTCGAAGCCCACGGACGGCGCCAAGTGTTAGGTTCTAAGTTTCAGGTCAACGGGCGGTCGACCTAAGCCTTATTCCTCACTGGAGATGTTGCGGATTCGGTGCTCTTGAGTCTTGTCGTCCTAGCCCGTATTTTTCTGTCCTTCGCCTTCTCTTCTCTTCTCTTCTCGCCCTGCAAGAGGGGCAATACCAAGCACGGATGGGGGGTGGTGCTTGATGTACCCTCTCCGATGCCTAAGTCAGTACGGTATTTGTAGAGAGATAAAGCTAGAGAGATGTCAGAGCTAAATTATACACTTTGCCAAGATGATCAAATGAATGGTGGAGGAGTGGTATTTATAGGCAACAGTGTCATTAAGGTGACTTAATGACGTCGTTAACCTTTGAACACACTTAGTTAACATGTAATTGCACGATTAGAACTTTAAAGCATGGAGAGGTGTGTAAAATATTCTGAGTGCGGGAGTCGGGAAACGGTGCCGGGGCCCTTGGGGCGGATGAAAAATCCGACCCCTAAGGGCAGGGACCGGGTGTCGGAACCTTCGGGGTCGGGTCGCGGACCCGACCCCGAGGACTTGGGGTCGGGTGAATGGGCCCGGTCAAACAAGTTTGACCGGGTGGGGGAGGTCTCCCAGTCAAACCAAGTTTGACTGGGAGCCCCCCTCCCTTTCCCTTTCCACCCGATCTCTCAATAGAGAGATCGGGTGGGGGGACCCGATCTCTCAATAGAGAGATCGGGTGGGGGGACCCGATCTCTCAGTTGAGAGATCGGGTGGGGGGACCCGATCTCTCAGTTGAGAGATCGGGTGGGGGGAACCGATCTCTCAGTTGAGAGATCGGGTGGGAGGACCCGATCTCTCAACTGAGAGATCGGGTGGGAGAGGCCTCCCAGTCAAACTTTTGACTGGGAGCCTCTCCCTCCTCCCGATCTCTCAACTGAGAGATCGGGAGGGGGCCACCTCCCAATCTCTCTTACGAGAGATTGGGAGGGTCTCCCACCCGGTCAAACCTTGGTTTGACCGGGTGCTCCCACCCAACCTTGGTTTGACCGGGTGCACCCACCCGGTCAAACCACGGTTTGACCGGGTCGGAAAATTCGGAAGTTTTGGGCGGGCGCGTTTTTTCTGGTTCGGACCGTTTCTTTTTGTGGGTAACATACTTGGGCCAAAAGTTTCGATTTACTCATTAACGGGGTGATAAAAATAAAACGATTTGGTAGTCAACGGGTTCAAATTGGGCGTATATCCATCAAACCACATCCCACATCAATCTTGTTCAACATTGCCTACAATCAGATCAGCCATACATGAATAAGATTTTGATGCAGAATATCTATACTCACATGATTGGAATTCATGGAACTGCAACAATTGATCACTGATTCTGAGCTAGCCAGTTATAACTAAGTGAAGCAGCTTAACTGAAACCCTAAAATTGGGAGCTCTGAATATGAAAACCCTAAGATTGCAGACAGCAGAGCTATCAAAATTTGATCCGAAAGTAACACTGCTCAAGAGTTCAATTCGTAATCGAAGTACCGCAGATAGCATCTGGAGAAGCATCGGAGGAAGCATTTGAATGGCGAATCGAAGTTTAAGGATTCAAGTTTAAGGAGAATTTAAGAAGATCGAGATGTACCTTTCTTAATGTCCAATCCGCAGAATCAAAAAATGCGCGTTCATGATCCTTAGATATCAAAGGTGGCTTCTTCGGTAAAATCCCTCCATACTTTTTCCTGATGATATCTTCCTGAATATGAACCCGAAAAGATGAAACCGGTCATGAACTCGAATATCATAGCTACTTTTAGCACAGAAGAAGAGTACATAGTGGAATCATCGCTCTAGGAGATCAATGTAAGCAAATGATGTACCGAATAAGCTACACTATACTTTAATCCTCATAAAGCATACAAGTCTAAAATCTATCATCTACACTTTATTACTAGTATAGATAATAGATATACCTCTTGTTGCTCCTTATAGGTGAATAAGTATATTTGTGATAAATATATCTTATTATATTTAGATAAATCTAGATTAGAAATAGATATATTATTAGTATATTATCAGATTATGTTTTCCTTATTATATTGTTATAGATTTAGTCTTTGTTATAAATATAGTCTTGATTCTATATATATAGGTACATATACTCAGCCCTAAACAAGATCAATAATACAATTCTCATTCTTCTATACTCCTGATGTGTTGAATGCAGAATATTAATCTTCTTCTCATCACCTCCTTCGAGTTCTTCCCGATACTCCGTGGGGATATCAACTTCTTCGTGTGTTTAGGAGAGGGGTTATTAAGGACAATGTCTTCTTCTTGTTCTACTTCTACCTTCACATCATAGACTTCCAAATCATGTACTCGATGCGGATCGGAGTTGAAAGAGATGGAGAGAGCTCGATCTACTGGATGCTTCGTACTCGAAGTTATTGAAGAATGCGTGTCCCTCGAGTTCAATATAAAAAAGAAGATGATATTGATTCTCACTGTAGCGTGTTGCTTCAATTCAAGCTCACGCAATGGTAGCGTAGTGCTCTACTACTGCTACAATAATATGTCATAAAAGGAAAAAATTGTAAAATTCCCCCCAAAAATAAAAAATTAATAGAAAACTACACGAATTTTTTGAATTTTTTTTTTTTGAAAATATCAGAATTAAGTCCATCATAATAATAAAACTAGCAGTAGCATGGTGCTTGCGAAGCATGCTTGAAAAATTCGTATTTTCGAGATATATTTGAAGTTTTGAAGAATAGTTAAATCGATGATGCACCAACAACTTTAGAACATTAAATATTTGACCATTTTTCATGATCCAATAGTTTGGAAAGATATCATTTCAACCCCCAACCTATTATCCAATTACCACCAAGTCATCATCAATCTCTTATCCAAATAATTAGGCCCCCTGATATAAATAATTGTAGCATGACTCTTATTTAGATTGCATATACATCACAACACTTAACACACCAAATAAGGCATCACAATTAACTCTAATCGCGCATGGAAACTGTAACCTTCAATCCATTAGCCATTGATAGGATCACCATCATCTGATACTCGACGACATGGCCGGGTACTAGCTTAAACTCGAAAAATCTACATAAAATCGCCAATGTCATCTTCATTTGTAAGTACGCCGAGTCTTTTCCGAGACATATTCTTGGACCAGCCTACACAAAATTATCCCATCACTATTAAACATAAGTTACAGAGGACTTTAACCTTAATACTCCCGACTTGAAATTACATAAGCAATCTTCTAATACTAAAAAAAACTTAAGTAATGGAGTAGCTTTGATCACACACATATGTATATGTTATATACCTGAAATGCTGTAAATTTAAAGGGTGAATCATTCTGGAAGACTCCGTCCATGAGCCATCTTTCCGGATTGAAGGTGGATGCATCGGGACCCCAATTGTACTCGGCTCGACCCATTGAGTACATGGAGTAAAATATAATTCCTCCTGCTTTCACTTCTGTCCCATCAGGTAGTACATCATTCTCTACTATACCTTTTCCGTCCTGCAGTGTATTCAGTAAGAAGAATTCTTGTTGGATTTAAATAGTAAACTAAGTTAGTATGATTGATATCTATAGAAATATAATAAATGATGGAGAAGTGTTTGAAACACATTCCCAAAAAAGTGCTACTTTTAGAATTAGTTTGCTACGATACGCTATTTTCGTATTTGGTTATTTAAATAGCGCTATTTTGGTGAAAATTTTCAAAGAAGCGTGATACATACAAGAGGTACGGCAGGATATAGACGCAGGGTCTCTGTAATTACGGCATGCAAGTAATGCAACTGCCCCAATGACTCATAAGTCAACAACTCTGCGAACCAAGCTACCTTCCTTTCAAAAGATTCTGATACATCCACCTTTTCTTTCTCGGCGTGGTCATCGTCTAACGTCTTTATCTCGGCGTAAAGCTTGTCGGAGACATGTGGGTGCGACATTATCATATGTATGGCCCACGAAAGAGTGACGGCCGTCGTGTCCCTCCCGGCAAGCACAAAATTCAAAACGGCGTCTCGAAGAATCTTGTTACTTAGATCGCTCCGCATTTCAATAAATCTCGATAGAAGATCGTGTTTCATCTATATTGCAACACACATGTAAGTAAATATCACCACATCAGACAGATTGAAAGAATTAGACCGCTTATTGATTTTAGAGTTAAAAATCTAAAAATATTCTCAACTATATATGTAATGTTTCAAAACGTTGATTTTCAGTGTCTCAATTATCAATCTGGTTGATTTCCACTTTTTTATTTTAAAATTGACGAAACAAATTTTTTTTAAGTATCAATAAACTTAAATAACATGTCTTTGTTGCTTAAGACGTCAATTTTAACGCCAAAATTACTCGAAAAAAGTTGAAATAAACCCATCTAATAGTTAAACACTGTAAATATCAAAATTTTAAATCTGAGATACCGATTAGCAACATGGTCAATAGTTAGTACCGTTTTTAGGTTCTTAACCTTATTGAAAATGATGTTACCTTAATGTTATCATTGTTGTGGGAATAGTGAATCTCGGATTTGCGTCGGTTGATAATGGAGTAGGTAAATTCATCGATAACTTTAATGTTGTTACCGAGTCGAGATTCAGAGCCCATATTGAAAAGCTTATATATCTTCCAGAAAGGGTTAATGAAGCGCTGCGTCAATATAATGTCTGCAGCATCGAAGGCCTCAGCAAAGCTAATCTTAGGTAAGTCTGGAGCCAGTGTTCTAATTTCGATACCAAACCCCACCTTGCATATCGAGTCTAGGGTCATCCGCATAAACAGATCCTTCAACACAAAGCCAAATGATAATTATAATATAATATAGAACTAATTAAGTACTTACTAGTTTGGCTAATTAAGTAATTTAATTTTTTTTTTATGCTGGACTCTTTTTTAAGTCTAATATTTACATGGTGCAAATTCACATCACGTGATCAAAATTCGACTAGTAAATTGCGTATTCCTAAGATAGTTTAACTAGCAAATGAATTTTTTGCACTGAAGTTTACTACTAATTCCCAAAAGTTCATGTAGTAATTTGTATACTAAACAAAGTGTAAGACTGACTAATAACGCGCAGTTTTCTACCTTATTAAAGATTGGAATTACTGTATTGCAATTTTGTATAAGTTCATTTAGTAAACAAGTCTTTTGGTCCATGATGTTTGTCAACTTTTGAGTTTTGGTCCATGATATTTATTTTTGCCTGGTTTTGGTACTATATGTTTGCAGATTTTTCTAGTTTTGGTCTAACCGTTACATTCCGTCCATTTTTTCCCGTTAAGTGACATGTGCAAGTCACGTGATCCATCCTAAACTTTCAATTTTGTTCAAATTTGGGGGAATTGACCCATTGAACTAGGTTTAGAGTGTCAATTCCTCCAAATTTGACCCATTAAACCTAGTTCAATTCGGCCAAATTGAATTAGGTTTAGGGTGTCAATTCCCCCAATTTTGAACAAAATTGAAAGTTTAGGGTGGATCACGTGACTTGCACATGTCACTTAACGGAAAAAATGGACGGAATGTAACGGTCAGACAAAAACTAGAAAAATCTGCAAACATATGGTACCAAAACTAGGAAAAAAAAAAACATCATGGACCAAAACCCAAAAGTGGTCAAACATCATGGACCAAAAGACCAGTTAACCCATTAATAAATTGTATAAACTCCAAATTTCAGCTAATCACAAGTTATTAATAAGGGTTAATAACCTTATGAGAGGTCTGAAATTTAACTCATATTAACAGAGATGTCTGAAGTTTTAAAAGTTAATTTGGAAGGTATGAAGTTTCAACTTTGTTGATATAAGGTTTTCCGTCCATTTTTTGGGTTAAATTTTACAAAATAGTCTGAAATGACATTTTTACCCCCTTTAATATTTTGTTATATTTAATACCTTATTTGAGGAAATATGAAATGCCAAAATTACCCCTGAAGTCAAATTAAGAATTGAGTCCCTATTTTTTATTTTGTTCAATTTAGTCCTCAAGGTTATATCTTGAGTTTTGATTTTTATAATTGAGTCCCTATTGTTTTCTTCGTCACCGCACAAGTCCACCGGCCACCACTTGAGGCCACCGATCACCACCCAAGGCCGACGACGACCACCAATCGGGTCGGCCAGCACGTGGCCGGCCAGCCCCAAATTGTGGCCGGCCAGCCCCAATCGGGGCCGGCAGCCTCAATTGGGGTTGCTGGCCTCGATTGGGGAGGCGGCCGGCCCCGATCGGTGGCTGCCCGACCACGATTTGGTGGTGGCCGGCCCGATTGGTGGTCGTCGTCGGCCTTGGGTGGTGGTCGGCGACTGCGGGTGGTGGCCGACCACGGTTGATGCATTTCGTCTTTTCATTTCAAGCATGTGAGTGGGGGGCATTTTTGTCTTTTCATTTCAAGCATGTGAGGGGCACACTTTGATAGTAGGCCATTTCTAGGATTTAATTTTATTTACGGTCACATGCCATGCACGTGACCAACTCTGTCAGTTTTAACGGAAAAAATTAACGAAGACCTCTTATATCAACAAAGTTGAAACTTCAGACCTTCCAAATTAACTTTTGAAATTTCAGACTCCTCCGGTTAACATGGGTCAAACTTCAGACCTTTCATAGGTTATTAACCTTATTAATAAACTCTTATACATATACTATACGTAGAAATCTTAATCCAACTTTTTTTTTTATAAACTGCGAAAATTTATCTTTTGAGGAAAAAGTTTGCAATATAATATCTGAAGACATTTTTTTTACTATAGGAAGTTTCATAGTGAAAATATTGAGTTTTTTCTAGCTTACTTCACAAGCATTATGCTTCTGCTAATTTTATTACTAGGGTAGATTTAATTGTAATATAAAAAAAACTTTAAAAATAAGATTGTTTTTTTACTACACCTAGTATTTGCATTATACCATTAAGAATATTAATTTCATATAGGTTTTACCTAAAAAGGAATATAATTTTTTTTTAATAAAAATAGTATAAAAAGGTCCAAAAATATTTAATTGTTTCTTTACCTGCATGTCCATAATTTTACCGTCTAAAGAGGTTTCAACAGCAAGAATAGAAGAGAGTTTGAGGGTGTAATCTCTGAAGACCACGGTACTAAAATCCCTCAAGTTCTTCGACGAAAACTCGAAGCTCGCGGTCTTCCTCTGCCTCATCCATGCCTCCCCGTCCACGTTAAAAATTCCGTCGCCGAGCAGCGGTTCCATGTTTGCGTGGAAATCTTCTCCCTTCAATAAAAAATAAATGTAAAATTAATTAAGACAACGTAAGTATGTATATATCTTTATACCAATATAAAATGTGAGAGTTGTCCTCACCCCAAAAGTACCTCTTGAAAAATTTTATTTTTATTTTATTTTATTATATATATATATATTATTTAGTTTTCATATTTTTTATTTTATTATATATATATACGTGTTATATTTAGTTCCCCTATTTTTATAAAATTGACGATTTAGTCTTTTTATCTTTGAGACGCATCTATTTATCTTTAATATTACTAAAAAAAATATTTAGTTACATTTTGTTATTTTTAGTTTTTTAGGTCGCTTAATTGGTAGGTCACCGTAGTTATTATTAATTTCTCCATCAAATATACTTATCAATTAGAGTCAACATGCATTCAATAGGTTCAAATGTAAGGTAGATGCATTTTTCCATTCACTATATCACCGATTTGGGGATTTCCGCTTGTTGACATTTTCCATTCACTATATTTTCCATTCACTAAATTAGTCACTTGCTAACTCATATAAAATATCAAATGTGGATCAAACGTGGTTCTTGAAGTTTGACTTTACATATAACATATTACTCAATGTTTAATACTTAATGACTCGAACTATCAATTTAGTTCTTGCGTTTGTAAATTCAATCATATTTGGTATCCTAATTGATAGTTGAATAAATAGTTAAGTTGAATTCAAGTATAAACTTTAGACATTAGTGTTTCAAAAAAATTGATGATTTAGTCCATACAATATTTGAGTATTACTAAAAATTTCATTAGATAAATTGCATTAACTTTTTTGTTAAGGTCGCTTAACTGACTTGTTACATTAATTATCATTAACTTATTAATACAATATACCTATAAATTTGAGCCACCCATAAAGTATGATATGTACTCAACTCATGCAAACTTCGAGTACATGTTGAGATTTTTTTGTATCACATAGATCAGTCACTTGTCAAATCATATCAAATGTCAAAATATGGGTCAACCACGGTTCTTGAATTTTGATCTTTTATAGATAACCTGGTACTCATTGTCCAACATTTAGGGTCTCGAATCATTAATTTAGTCCTTCCGTCTGTCAATTAAATCAAATTGTAACTTAATTAGTAGTTAAATAACTAATTGACATTTCAAGTATAAACTTTAGATTTTAATGAATTGAAATTTCTTTTAGCGTCCCATTGCAAAAAAAAAAAAATCCTTTAGTGTTAAATCAATTTTTGTTGGTATTATGATATAAAATTGCATGAAAAGTGTATAGTTACGTTTGTATGGGTCAAACTGCTCCACCGATTACTCTAAGTGGCTAATTACGGGCTTACATTCTCCACTCCTCAAGTTGATAAATTAGATACAACTTTGTCGTTAATAACTCACGTCATGCTCAATCCAACTCATTATTAGTTATAACAGTAAATTTAGTATCGTAATTTAAAACAATAGTTAATTTATTGACTTAATTATCCTCTTCTATTTTTCCTGTTTTTAATTACTTTGAGTCATTCTTTTCGATCACAGATTCATTTCTCGCAACCCCTAAACTTGGCCATGTATTAACTACAGAAAACTGAAGATAAATTATGTATATAGAAATTTAGACGATTGATACGCGTGCAACGCACGCGTTAATAACTAGTTATATATAAATGTGTATCAAATGTTTTATCTATAAATTCGAGATTATGAGACAGTTGAATTGCACATTAACAGTAGGGATGTGCATGGAACCTATCTCTGTTTGAAATAGGTTGGAAACAATTTTGCCAAAAACAATTTCGATTTGGACCAGAATTTTTTTAATGAACATTAACTCTAAATAAATAAAAAAAAAATCCAAAATCGGTTTCGATCCAATCCAAAACCATATTCGATTCAGAATAGAACCTATTCCACAGAAATATATAATGGTACTTGTACTTGATACTTATTTATTCCTTGTAGACTAATCTTTTTGAAACCGATCCGATTCTGGTCGGTTTTTTTTGTCCAACCCTAATTGACAGCTTACTTATTATATTGATATGGAAAATATTATCATATGATGGATGGTATATATATATATATATATACCTTTGGATAATTAGAAAACTTGATTTTAAGGATGTGTTCCACGTTGGCAGGATCAGCAGTGTAAGTGTGGTCGGGTCCTAAAACCGAGGGGACAAACATGGTCTTTGACTTTGAGAGGTAGTCAAAGATCCAATCATGCAGCCGGTGATAGTTGATGAGTTCTTCCACTGTTGCTCCGATGAGTGGCCATGTCTTTGGCCCTAGCTGCGGCTTCTTATTATGGCTCCATCGATGGACTAATATTATCCATGAACCCACCACCGCGACAACAAATACGATGAGATATTCCATAGTCTTAGAAACCCCGGCTATATGGTTGTCCAGCAACTAACTATATATGTATATATATATATAGATCGAAAAGAGATGGCTTCGTAATTCGTATGTTATAGCGTTAATTAGGATCATAAATGCAGCATGTGGGAACAATAATGTGAATATAGTATAGTGATTTAATACGTTATCTCTTAACCAAAATACACTAAAAAGAAAATGTTGAATTACACACAAATAGATATGTGTAATTTCATTCCGATTCCACACCAAATTTACACTGAAAATGTGTTTTTTGGTTAAATGTTGATTGCACAGTTACACACCGGAAAGAATCGGTGTGTATGTGTGCAGATTTGTATAATTGCATCATGATTACATACATATTTGAATTTGTGTGTATTTTTATGTGTGTAATCCGATTATCAGAGTGTTTGAACATAGCTCAGTAAGGAATTAGTGTGTAAATTTCGGTGTGTAATCAGAATGTAAAATGAAATAAATACATTTATTGTGGAATCAGACTAATAAAATGGACACATATATTAACATCTATTATACGAATGTTAGATGTATGAATATTTCCATTATTGATGATAAATGAAGATTCTACTGGCCAAAAAAAAATTATACAAATGTTGATATAAATATAAAATTATTTTGGGAAGTGTCAATTATTACATATGTATGCAATAAGTATTTTTAGAATCTTATGGATTGTTTGGATATATATTATATATATATATACTAGGCGCATTTCCCGCGCATCGCGCGGAGTGACTTACCAAATATGTATAATTAACAAACTAATATTCGATGAAATTTATACTGACTATTTGTAATATGTTGAAACAATATGTTTAAATAAAATATCAGTCAAAAATTTAAAAAAGTAAACGAAAGACTGAAAATTTTGAACCATTAAATATCATTGCGCAAATTCACAAATAAATTTTAGATGTCCATACCTCATGCTACCTTTGGTCGTCGGATCCGTGTCAAGCGTCTGTTCTTCAACAGATATGGCTTCGATGACCACCGACGATATCTCGCCGGAGATAGAGATGGCTCTGCCACCGAGACTGTCAGCCGCCCGTACTGCCTGGTATCTTCGTTCGCCGGCTTTGCGTCAAGCGTCTTTTAAAAATCAGCGAAATTTTAATTTCGGGTAATTCATACATTGAATCTTGAACGGTCTGAAATTTTAATTGCGATTAATTGCATACATTGAATCTTGAACGGTTCGAAATCAGAGAAATTTTAATTGCGATTAATTGCATACATTGAATCTTGAACGATCCGAAATTTTAATTGCGGTTAATTGTATACATTGAATCTTGAACGGTTCGAAATAAGTGAAATTTTAATTGCGATTAATTGCAACTTAAAAACTCTCAGCTCCCTAGTGCAATTAATGCTGTGGAGCTAATGACTACAAAACTATTAGCTCAATTTTCATAAATGCATCGATTAATGTAAAAAAACAAAATCCTCAAGTCCACATTCACTCTATTATTATCTTTCCTTCAAAATTTATAATATACATAGATATACGGCCAATATGAAAGTTTGGAACTTAGAGTCCTCTTATATATGGAATGAGTAAAGTTTCTACCTGTAAAATTTTCTGTGAAATTTCAAGAGAGTATGAAAGAGAAAGTGATGGAACAAATGTATTGGTGCTTGGTGGGACTCTATAACACTTTCTATAGAAATTTCACACATTATTTCACGTTTGTAGCTACAGTCAGATGAAATACCTAACTTTTTCACCAACTGGGCTACTAAGTATGTATTAATATTGTCTTATGAGCATTAATTAAATTTATACCAATAATTATAAACCAAATTGAAGAATAAATCTTCATATGTGTAATAAATTATGTTCCCAATTTATCCATTAATATAATTAAGTGTTATAAAAGTATCTACAATGGCATTCTATAATTTGTATTTAAACATTAAGTGTTATAAAAGTATCTACAATGGTATTCTATAATTTGTATTTAAACATTAAGTGTTATAAAAGTATCTACAATGGCATTCTATAATTTGTATTATTTAAAGTTATCACACAAAATATTTATGTACTCGTTAAGTATTATAATATAAAGTTACATGTTATGTGAAAGACTAACATAATATAACCAACAAAACTACTGACATCTTATGTTATTACATGAGCATTATTTGATTTTTTATCAATTTAATTATTAATTATAAAGCAAAAATAATAAAACTCCTAATACAATTCAATACTAAAAAATGTTAATATAGTTGTTAACATTCAATTAAAAGTTGTTAGCATAGTTCAATTAACTATTACTATATCATATATATATAAAATCCATAAACAAAATTTTAAAGCTCTATACTAGCTTTGAAAAGATTGTAACCGATGACAATTATTATGATGAACTTATTGCGTTACTAAATGTGCTTATTGAAGGTTATGTTGTAGTTACTAAATGTTAGCATATGATATGAAACAGTTTGCCTAGAATGATTTGAAAGCAGCCGTGCTTTCAAGCCTGGGACCCACTGGACATGAGAGAGACAGAAGCAATATCTGATTTTTCGGAGGGACCAAATTGCAAATGAAGACTTTTTTGTTGAATTCGGATTTGATTTAGCGGGTCGACATTTAATCAGGTACAAAACCGATTGAGTAACGGAGTTACCTTTATATTTGAACCAAAGTTAGCTGCGTTACGTCAATCCGAAGGGGATTAGAAGTCTGCTCTCAAGAAATCATCGTCCTCGTTAATGGAACTTCAGTGTCCAAGGTGGCTCCAGACGTGTAATCGTCTAGCTTTCACCGGCAACGGTGGTGTCGGATTTAGTGGACGGCTTTGGTGGCGGCTCCATTAGCTAATACAAATTTGAGTTGCAATTGGTCTCTCTTCCGGTCTCCTCCCAACTGCAGTTCTGATTTTTCACTATGTTGAGTGATTCTAGCCATGAAATACGCCAGAAAACTGATTCTGCACTTTCAAAATTTCCGCAAGAACTTTCCAGTAAGGCTTTAGCCATTATCGGATGGTCCTTTTCTCTGCTATTTTGTCAAAGCTAAACTGCCTCAAATTTTATGTTGTCCCTTTTCTAAATCATAATGATAATGGGTCTTACAAATTTTTTTGGATAATGTCAATTGTTTTATGAAATTGAATACACTATAAATTTGATATTCTGAATCAAGCAGTTTCTTGAAGTCTGTAGACTATGATCGCATGGCTGAAATTCTGGTGCAGTGAGCAGACTCCCGATGAATTTACAAGAATAACATCCATTATATGGGTATATATGCAAGTGAAAATGATAGTCTTTATTCAGAATAGATTAGTCAAATTGGAAGAAACATGTTGTATATTGTATGTGTTGATTTTCTCTCTTTTGAACTAGTAAGAATCATTTTCTCACATTATTTTCAGATGAATGAATATGTGAAACTTAGTGGCGATCAGCTCATTCCTTATTATGCTGACATTCTAGGAGCTATTTACCCCGCTTTGCTGATAAAGAGGAGAAAATTAGAGTAGTAAGTTGTTTTTCCATCCTTTCTCAGTATTCTAATTCAAATTAAGAGTATTTTGTGCCGCCGGGGTTGCTTTATGTTATCTGGAAAAGGGCTTAGTTACTGCTGATTCATCTTTTAGATTGCTCGTGAAACCAATGAAGAGCTTTCTGCAATAAAAGCTGATCCTACAGAAGGTGTTTATGCAGGCGCAATTCTATCAGTTGCAAAAAGGTAATATCCTGGACATAGTTATACAAGATATAATTTTATAATAGTGATAGGTTTCAGTTGCATATGCTTATATTTTGTATTTATTTTCCCTCTCAGGGACATACAAAATTTTCTTCTATCAAACTTTGTGCATGGGAAGCAATGCACATAATGGAAATTTGGGGAAATTGTGGATGTGATGTTGTAAGCTTCTGATTTTCTATTATCGTGTGTTCTTATCCAGATTATAAGTTCCAACTTCTGCTGATTATGCATACAATTTACAGTAATCTTGCCTTGTTCTATCTTATAGGTTGAATTGAAAGCATTTTGGTCAAAGCATTCTGATGTCATTGGCAGTGAAGATAGGTCGAAATCAGGATCTGAATCAGTTGTTGATTCGTCCAAAATGAATTCATTTCCAGGATGTGTGTCCATTATAGAACCTCAGGATGTAGATGCTGCAGAAATGGGGATGATTCAATCATAAATTTAGAAGTTTCCAACTATTGAGAGATACCTGATAATCTTCAAGTGCAATAAGTGTTGCTGCGTGATACAGAAATAATCTCTAACACCTTTGAATATGAGGAAACTTTCTACATACAAACATGATAGAGAAGATAATGACCGAGAAAACATAAATATAATACGAAGCAACGTCATAGAACTCCTCCCAATAATAAGGATGAAGAAAATATTTTGTTAATATTGATTTTTTGGGTTAAAATGGATAGGCATGTGCTGTGGTCTGATTGTAGGTGGGAACCCGTTTCACTGACCGACCTCGTTACTTGGGGATCAGATAAAAAGGTTTACAGAAGGGCAGCATTGGTTGTCCATCCAGACAAGGTTAATAGAAAGGTGACACAGTTGCACAGAAGTACACTGTAGAGAAGGTCTTCGATGTTCTTAAGGTAAGTACATTCATACATCTTTCGACCTGTCTTTATTTTCCTGCGTACTTGGGACAAGAGTTGTCATCCTAATCGCAAATTCTTAATATTGACTTATTTTGTTACTTACAATCTGCAGGAAGCATGAAAGAAGTTCGAGTTAATTAAGAGCTTCGTTGAGTTCGGTTATACACTGCCTATGTTGAGTTAAGAAGTATTAAAAAGTGTTGATGATATTATTTATACAGAAGAGGATGAAGATGAAGATGTGTTTCCTTCATTAGTGTGTTTGAGTGTTGGTGAACTAAGAAGCAGTTGTTTTGTTTTTCTCTTTGTAGTGATTAATTTTTACATGCCTTTTGTTTATCAATCAATAAGTTTATGACTTTGTAATTAAATTGTTTTTTTTTTATGTCACAAGGTAATGTGAATGGGCTAGAAATGGCGATCTAGACTTATCCAGCTATGTAATGTCCAGGTTAAAAAAAGTAGAAAGAAAGTATATACGTATATACATATATATAAAAAAATCAAAATCAAAATAAACTATTGTATCACATAACCGGGAGATTAAAAGAAACTAAATTTTCCTAACTATGAAACTTAAATCCTCTTGAACAACTTCTTCCCCATGTTAGAAGCTAGAAAAGTAACAACCGTCGAATACTTAATCAAATCAGCCTACACAAAACCACGATCCCTTAATCTAAATCATCCGACACAAAACCATAGCAATTAAACTATCTCGTATGAACAACCTTGAACTTCCTTATATTCTAGTATCTTCTTTCCTAATCTGACATTCTCCAAGCTGCCATTATAATCTTTTCAGCAATTTCTTTTTTATAAACACAATTTGAATTTTAACTATTCAATTAAAACAAACAGGTAATGATTGACATTAATGTTTGATTACTTTACACACTGTACATAAATAAACTTGGAATCATGAAATGGATAGGACATATGGTTCAGATCCTGTGAGGATCACTTGCCACAAAATATGTATGCTAGGTAATCTTAATGCAATCTAACTCTGCAAATGCATGGTGACTATCAAAATGATCATTGTCGAAAATGTATGTGATCGATCTCGACTCCATCGGGTAATCTAAAAGAATCTGCAGCACCAAATTTAGCAGCACTTAAATTTTCAGGCAGTGCAGAACTTGTTATGTTCCGAACCTGATTGGAGAACTGGTTTCTAAATTTTTCTGGTTGTGACTTCCGCTCTGAGTGAAATGCATACGATACTTGAGCTTTCATTCCTGAAAAAGATCAAGCATAGTTAGGTTAGACTCTATTACTTCACTTTTAGGAAGGATTCAAGGAACACATTCCTACTGCAGTAAGGGATAATGTAAAGAAAAACTAAGTTAGGACGACTTGCAGAATGTTTAGATGGCTCTTAGCCCTAATGGTCGACAATATTTACTTTATATCTTTTGTTTGATACATGATTTCCAATTTAGAACAATAATAATATTGAATACCAAGAAACCATTCAGCTGGACACCATTCAATCTGATTTATAACCTTTAGGCTTTATCAATTTGATTGTCAACTAACAATAAAACATGCGGACCAAAAAATTATTTAATCGGGCAAGAAGAAAAATTAACTGACCGATTGGAGGAGGAAGCACACCGAAAATCGACTGGAGGAGGAAGCACACCGACGATCGACGAGAGGAGAAAGCACATCGATGACGATGGGACAGAAGTAGGAAGCGACAGCAGAGGAAGCTTCAAAGTATCGTGGTTTAAGGGAACAATGGTGGGTAGAAGATATATAGGATATTTTGTAAAATTGCCCTCCTTAAAGAGGGCATTTCTAAAAATAGGGCATTTGTAGAAATGCCCCGTCCAGCTGCTATTAGAAGCTGGACCGGTCGGACCGGGCCGGATAAACCGGTACCGGTCTGACCGTAAGAGCAAAGACCAATTTTTTTTTTTTTTTTTTACGAAAATATTAATTGAGTTTAACTAGAATCGAACCCAGGACTTACACAAAAAACGTTGATGCACTACCACCACACTACAAGCTAGAATGTTGACAAAATAATAGATAAAATTTTTTTATTTATAATTCTATTTAATCAATGGAATAGAACCGGGTTCCCCATCCCTCGGGGGTTTTTTTTTTTCCACTTTTTACATCTATTAATATTCACTAAATTCAAATTTACAACTCCAAATTCAATGAAAATCGAAAGTTAGCGTCTTTATAATGTAATAAATAAACAATGTGCTATTTTTTTAAAATTTATTTTAGTAATTTCGAAAATTAATGTTTTCATCACCGAATGATGTTATACCACCATAAAACCTAAATTTGGAGCAAACATAATTTTTTAGAAAATGTTCAATTTTTTTTTCCGAATTGTCACGTATTAGTAAAATCCAATACCGAAAACGGGGCCTAATTTGAAGTCCGGTAATATATTTTTTGAACATTCTAAAAAATAAGATTTACTCCAAATTTGCATTTTTGGTGATGGAAACATTAATTTTCGAAATAACTAGAATAAATTTAAAAAAAAAAAGCACATTGTTTATTATGTTATAAAGACACGAACTTTCGATTTTCATTGAATTTGGTGAATATTAATAGGTGTAAAAAGTGGGAAAAAAAAACCGCGGGATGGGAAACTGACAAAAAAAAAATATGATTTTTTTGAACGTTTTCTAAAAAATGAGATTTGCTTTAAATTTAGGTTTTAGGGTGGTATAACACCATTCGGTGATGAAAACATTAATTTTCGAAATTATTAGAATATTTTTTTTTAGAAAAATAGCACATTGTTTATTACGATATAAAGACGCTAACTTTTGATTTTCATTGAATATTAATAGATGTAAAAAGTGAAAAAAAAAAACCGCGGGATGGGAGAACCCGACAAACGGGTTCCTCAAGACAGAGGAATCCGGTTCAACCGGGTTCGGTTTTATGGTGGTATAACATCATTCGGAGATGAAAATATTAATTTTCGAAATTACTAAAATAAATTTTAAAAAAATAGCACATTGTTTATTTATTACTTTATAAAGACGCTAACATTCGATTTTCATTGAATTTGGAGTTGTAACTTTGAATTTAGTGAATATTAATAGATGTAAAAAGTGAAAAAAAAAAACCCAGAGGGATGGGGGAACCCGGTTCCATTCCATTGATTAAATAGAATTATAAATAAAAATATTTTATCTATTATTTTGTCAATGTTCTAGCTTGTAGTGTGGTGGTTGTGCGTCAACATTTTTAGTGTAAGTCCTAGGTTCGATTCTAGTTAAACTTAGTTAATATTTTCGTAAAAAAAAAAAATTGGTCTTTGCTCTTACGGTCAGACCGGTACCGGTTTATCCGGCCCGGTCCAACCGGTCCAGCTGCTAATAGCAGCTGGACGGGGCATTTCTACAAATGCCCTCTTTGAGGATGGCACTTTTACAAAAAAATCCAGATATATAGGGTTTTGGATTAAGAACGATCCAATTAACGGTGTTAATGTAATTGGATTTTTTGGATTACCGATCCGGTTTTGATCCGACCCACTTATAAATAGTAAAATTTTAATATTTGCAAAAAGTATGGATGCTTTGAAATCATTCTAGCAAGTCCCGATATGAAATGATTTCACGTTGATATGAAATGTTGAAAACATAGTTTTACTAAGAATATGATAATTTTTCAATATATTTTTTTGTTCAAATTTTTGAAATATTGTTATCTTACATGTTCAGTCAACATATTTAATATTAATGACATAAAAATTTAATTTTTATGTGAATAAATTGTATTATTATTATATATAAAAAGGATATGCATGTATAGTTTGTTAGGTTTTTTTTTTCAAGTTTATAAATTATTTTTATAATAACTATACACTTAATATATTTGAAAACTAGGTGTTGCGCTACTCGCAGGGCAACCTGCTAAATTCTTCTTATTCTACTATCTCACATAGGTTTAAATTTTCTCACTATAGGTTTAAATTTTTGTATTACCATATGAGTTTTGTAGAATAAACTCCATTAAACATTGAAATAGATTTAAACATTGATATAGTAGGAATCAGTTACCATTATAGCAAAAATTGCTAATAATGGTACCTGTTTGTTACTTTCTTTGCTTGCAGATGCTTCAATTGTTGAATGGATTTAGAAGTTTCTTCAAATAATAAGGACTTTTATGAGTTGGAGATGAGCTTCAAAACTTTTGCTGTTGGATGATTATTTGAGTATAAAAAAACGGAGATAATCAATAATTTTATGATTCTTGTCAAGCAAGGGTTGATGTTACTCGGAGCATCAAGTTGCTTCCTCTTCCAGATGTCCTTAATATTCAACTTAAGCAAAGCTTCCGTAGTTCTCATTTTTACATGTACTTATTTTTTCTTTTTATCTTCTCAGTCTCCCTTAAAATCGATGACAAATTATCAATTTTATTATACATTTTCGAATGAAAATCTTATTTTTGTGTCTTAAAGAAAAGGTGTGACACGTGTTATATGCCAATTATATAAATATAAACTTAACTACGCGTGTACATGTTTCTCCTAGTTTTATACTTTATTTGTCACCTTTTATAACAGTTTACAATGAAGAAGAAAAATCACTTCTGCATTTTATTTTCCTCGAGAGCTTGATATGCGTAAGAGGTTGTCTGATCATGTTCAAGCCGATTTAGTATATGAATTGTCTGTTGTTCTGAGCTGGCGAGATCGGTATTGAGGACACCATTTTCACTCGTGAAGAGAAGAACAGATTCTTTGGGTGGTTTCATGTCCATCTGTATATCCACATATTGAATTTCTGATCTGCAATCTACAAAAAAAAAACAGAGTATGATTCATTATGGTGCAGTTATTTTCGGGTGTGTTCTTGAATAGAAGACCTATTATGAAATAAGAACATTATAAGCTGCAGAGAAAATTTCAGAAAAAATGGCACAAAACAATGAATTACCCTGATCATGATTCATTTCAAATGATAACAGTACAATTCATATCCATATATATTTAATGGGTAAAAAAGAACAATAATATGGGCGGCCAATCCCATTTTAAGTAGAAAAAGTAGAATGTCTACAATGCTGAAAAAGTTGAATGTCCGTATATATCTTTCTGGAGCTCTCTTGGATCCGATGCAGACACAGCACATCACGTCACTTCCTCTTCACTTAAGCATGTCTGTATATATTATGCATGTCTATGAGAGGCATCGGTTGGTGTTCGATACATAAAATTGTAGCAGTTGGTGTTCATCACCAGATATGACTAATTGCTCATTACAGTACGAACGTGGTTGGTAAAATTTCTTATGAATTATGAACTCATACAGTTTTTAGGATTACTTCCAACTTTTTGTCTGTTATTGAGAAGATACATACCCCGAGACTGAAGAAGATTATGAAGTTACCTTCTTGACGATACATTTTTTACTGACATGTGTGATCCATTGAAGAACTTGTGTAGATTGAGAAGAAAAACAAACCACTTAAAGTTCTGGAGAATCACAATATGCAAAGTGCAATCATATCTATATATAATATAATTTAGGTACACTTCTAAGGCTAATAGCTTAGATTTTTGCCATGTCACCAATAAGCATTTTGATTGGTTGATAATTGGTTTTGTAACTTCTTCATACGTTACACATTATTCAAAATTCACATTATTCATATTTATATTCTAATAGTTTTTGTGAGTTTTACAAAATATAATTTGTGCAACATGCAGTTAAAATAGTGTTTACAATTAGGGTATCAATTTGCAAAAAATGTAAAATTTTAACTTAACAAAAGATTCTTATAAGAATTCTTAAGAATAAAATGTGTATTGCCTCTTTAATTTAAATACTTTTTAAGAAAAAAAAATCATGCATGCTTACTTTCATTAAAAGTTTTAAAACAACCTCTTTTTTCACATATTTTGTCACCTTTTTAATTATTTCTAAAACTAACTATAATATAACTATTGTTAAAAATATCAAAAGTATGTTTATGCTTTTAAAATTCTCAAATAAACTCGAATTTTTTTCTTCTAATGTTTGAATTACACCAACATCGATTGGCAATATATCATATATTTTATATGTTAAAACTTATGGTACTACATATTATAATAAAATAAAAAAAAAATAAAAAAATGATGAATTTATTACTACTTTTTACGTAGAGTGCGATTAAGATATCATAGTAATATAATAAAAACAATGGAAATATTTGGAAACTGAAAGTAGATGTGTTTTGATAAAATTAAATCTACCAATTCTTACCCTCCATTTGTTACTATTCTAATTAATTATTTTACGTTATCCGTCCATGAATTTTCAATATTGTCTTCTATATATGTCTTATACTCTTCTTCTTCTTGGTTTTGTTTTCATTGCTAAAATAATTTGTAATCTTAGCATTCAGTTACTTCGATCTAAAAAATTAACACGATGTCGAATGAAAATTGCTTATTCGAGCAGAATACTAGGATTAAGATATCTTCAATCGGTCTCGGCACCCGGAATATCGATCACTCCTTCATTTCTGATACCCTCGCTAAATTTTTTTTAGGGTACTCGAAAGATGACAATTTTGGTTTAAATTAGTTTATGTTGATTAAACTGCAGATTGGCTAAGCTAACTTGATCGTGCTCATAGTATTGCAACGAGAAGGATGCATATTTGTTTAGATAGATTTTTTAAGGGTTATGAACTTATGAAAGGTCTGAACTATCACCCATTTTAACGGGAGAGGTCTGAAATTTAAAAAGTTAATAACGGAGGTCTGAAATTTCAATTTTGTTGATTTGAGGTTTTCCGTCCATTTTTAGGGTTCAATTTAACAGAATTGTGCGAAATGACATTTTTGCCCCTTTAATATTTTGTTTTATTTAAGGAAATGTGAAATGACAATTTTACCCCTAAATTCAAATTAAAACCACCCAACTCCGTCCACCCGACTCCGGCCACCACCACCCGACTCCGGCCACCACCACCACGACTCCGACGACCACCACCTCGGCTCCGGCGACCCGACTCCGGCCACCACCTCAGCAAAAAAACTCCGATCGGACCCCAATCGGGGCCGGTGGCTCCGATTTGGGCCCAATGGAGCCTTGGTGGTGGTCGCCGGAGTACGGTGGTGGTCGTCGGAGTACGGTTGGTGGTCGACGGAGCTGGGTTGGTGGAGTCGTGCTGGCTACAAGGGCATTTTGGTCTTTTCACTTCAAGCATGTGAGGGGCACACTTGATAGAAGGGCATTTTTAGAATTTATTTTATTTTCGGTCACATGCCAAGCATGTGACCAACTTCCGTTAGTTTTAATGGAAAAAACTAACGGAGACCGTTGTTATCAACAAAACTGAAATTTCAGACCTCTGTTATTAACTTTTTAAATTTCAGACCTCTCCCGTTAACATGGGTGATAGTTCAGACCTTTTATAGGTTCTTAACCCTTTTTTTTATATTTTTTATGGATTTTTTTTTTGCATTACATGCTTCACTTGATAAATAAACATAAATAATCTTAAAAAAACCGGTGGAAAGACAACTTAAATTAGCTCATAAATATTTATAATTTATCATCTATATAATTAATACATAACATAAACAAAAATTATAAAAATATCAACCCCGCGCAATGCGCGAGGCAAGTACCTAGTGATTATATAATATAAGACTCAAAATAAACCACCTCTCTCAATTTAATAACTATGCTCGTTTGAAGTTATTAACCTCAAAACTTTCACCGAAAGAATGAACATTTGGTATAATATTCACGCCACCGCCAAAGAACTTGGCTTTCCAACACAAATAACAGTTTCTTTCCTATATGTTTCCCACTTGATAGAGATAGAAGAGTGATATATGCACTTGGATGTAATTGGAACTTATTGTAAAGTTCAGGATATATTGGTGTTATAGGAATGATAGAACACTATATATATCAATATTACATAAATCTGTAAATATCTTAAAATCAATGAAGTTTCCCGTGGCTTTGTTTCCTCCTTATCGTCTCCTTCTTCTCACAATGATCTTCATCGTTTTCCCTCCTACCTATTCTTGTTTTTTTTTTCGACCCTTGGTCATGAGAAGTGCTCCTTACAGATCTTTAAAAAAAAAAAAAAAAAATCAAAATGTCTGTTATACTACTTACACTTGCATCTTTTCTGGAAGTGAGCAATGATTCAGTTGTAATTACTGTTTTCCTGAGATTCAGAAGCTTCCTTTGGTATCATGGATCTTTGATCAATATCAAGGTGGAGTTTATGTTTTCAGTTGTCTACAATTTTGGTTGCTTCCAATTCATCTTACTGTGTCTCTCAAAGTTAAACTTTTCAGTAGTGATGGTTCCTTGTCTTAAGAGTGCTGCATTTTCTCATTTTATTTTCCTTCTGTTCAAAAGTTATCCTTCTTCGTACAACCTCCTGCTTCTCTAGCTAATTATATATGACAACTTTGGAAGAGTAATTTCTTAATTTACTGGTTTGAGAAATGCCACAGCAAGTTCAAGAATGACCTTTGTTCAATATTTCTTTAGGTCATGCTTCAAACATTTTCTCTGATTGTTGTAGCTGCAGTTTTTGTCTATCCCTTTCTAAAATCTTTGATCATCTTGATCTATCACTGATCTGATCTGAATTAGACAATAACCTTTTATTTGAAAGTGTGTTAACCCTTCTCTCCCTCTTCCCTTTCTTACTTTCTGGTCACTGTTAAAAAAATGAAGAGCAAAATTCAATCAATACCCTCAAGAAAAAGAAGTTGATCATTGTCTTCTAATCAACAAGCCAAAGGAAAAAGGAGCAAAGCTCTCTTGATCAAATGAAGATCAGTTAAAAAAAAAAAAAAACCTCTTCTTCTCCTTTCTCTGTTTATCACACTCTCTTGTTCTCAGATACTTTGGTTATTCTTTTCAGATTGATCAGGCTTTTCTACTTATGGGATAGGTCTTTCCTGCTCTTACATCTTCAAATTAAGTGCTTGTTCTAACTAATGAGATATCTTCTTGGCTGCTTTTCTGTGCACGATTTCTTAAAACCATTTATTTAAGTCAATTTTTTCTGGAGTTTTTGTGGTGTCATCATGATCCAGACTATTGAGGGTTCTGTTTTGCATTCATTTTCCTTTTAAAACTAGATTTGGCAGCTCTCCTATACTTTAGGTCTATCTCACTGTTTTTTTTTTATATTCATGGCCTAAGATGTCTTGGACTTTTTCTGATTTTGGTGATGTTCTGAGCTCCCTCTATTTCTTGATCCTTTGATGCGTTAAATATTGTTGCTCTCCTTCTCATTTGGATTTCAGTTTACTCAGTTGTGACTCTTTCCTGATGTGCTTCGAATTTTTTTTTGGCAAATTGATGTTTCCTTAAACATGATGCAACTACGGTAGTATTTGTCAAGGGAATTTTGAATATTTTCAGTGGGTGTCTCTTCCTGAGATTTGTAATGGTTGTTTCTTTCCTAACAAGTGTGGACTTTTGTAAACAACACATGTCTTTTTCTCTTCCCATTGTCATTTAGTTTTATCTAGAAGGTTAATTTTTCAAAATATGAGCAATGCAGCTGAGTTTTCTTTGATCGTGTGGCAACAGAGTTTGTTTAAATATTTCCATTCTCAGAAGAACAAAAAAAACTGATCTTGAAATATGAAGTTCCATAGGGAATGATAGAGATAGAAGAGTGATATATGCACTTGGGTGTAATTGGAACTTATTGTAAAGTTCTGGATATATTGGTGTTATAGGAATGTTAGAACACTATATATATCAATATTACATAAATCTGTAAATATCTTAATCAATGAAGTTTCCCGTGGCTTTGTTTCCTCCTTATCGTCTCCTTCTTCTCACGATGATCTTCATCGTTTTCCCTCCTACCTAATTTTGCTTTCACCACTCACCATCAATGATCTAAATCATAGGAAGAAACACATAATGAGTAAGAAAGATAAAAGCCAACCAATGCTAGAGAAGTTATACATTAGGATCTATAGGCAACCATCTCAGAAAATTATCTATATATAATATAATTTAGGTACACTTCTAAGGCTAATAGCTTAGATTTTTGCCATGTCACCAATAAGCATTTTGATTGGTTGATAATTGGTTTTGTAACTTCTTCATATGTTACACATTATTCAAAATTCACATTCTTCATATTTATATTCTAATAGTTTTTGTGAGTTTTACAAAAATAATTTGTGCAACATGTAGTTAAAATAGTGTTTACAATTAGGGTATCAATTTGCAAAAAATGTAAAATTTTAACTTAACAAAAGATTCTTATAAGAATTCTTAAGAATAAAATGTGTATTGCCTCCTTAATTTAAATACTTTTTAAGAAAAAAAAATCATGCACGCTTACTTTCATTAAAAGTTTTAAAACAACCTCTTTTTTCACATATTTTGTCACCTTTTTAATTATTTCTAAAACTAACTATAATATAACCATTGTTAAAAATATCAAAAGTATGTTTATGCTTTTAAAATTCTCAAATAAACTCCAATTTTTTTCTTCTAATGTTTGAATTACACCAACATCGACTGGCAATATATCATATATTTTATATGTTAAAACTTATGGTACTACATATTGTAATAAAATAAAAAAAATAAAAAATGATGAATTTATTACTACTTTTTACGTAGAGTGCGATTAAGATATCATAGTAATATAATAAAAACAATGGAAATATTTGGAAACTGAAAGTAGATGTGTTTTGATAAAATTAAATCTACCAATTCTTACCCTCCATTTGTTACTATTCTAATTAATTATTTTAAGTTATCCGTCCATGAATTTTCAATATTGTCTTCTATATATGTCTTATACTCTTCTTCTTCTTGGTTTTGTTCATTTCACTGCTAAAATAATTTATAATCTCAGCATTCAGTTACTTCGATCTAAAAAATTAACACGATGTCGAATGAAAATTGCTTATTCGAGCAGAATACTAGGATTAAGATACCTTCAATCGGTCTCGGCACCCGGAATATCGATCACTCCTTCATTTCTGATACCCTCGCTAAAAAATTTTTAGGGTACTCGAAAGATGACAATTGTGGTTTAAATTAGTTTATGTTGATTAAACTGCAGATTGGCTAAGCTAACTTGATTGTGCTCATAGTATTGCAACGAGAATGATGCATATTTGTTTAGATAGATTTTTTTAAATTTTTTATGGATTTTTTTTTTTGCATTACATGCTTCACTTGATAAATAAACATAAATAATCTTAAAAAAATCGGTGGAAAAACAACTTAAATTAGCTCATAAATATTTATAATTTATCATATATATAATTAATACATAACATAAACAAAAATTATAAAAATATCAACCCCGCGCAGTGATTATATAATATAAGACTCAAAATAAACCACCTCTCTCAATTTAATAACTATGCTCGTTTGAAGTTATTAACCTCAAAACTTCCACCGAAAGAATGAACATTTGGTATAATATTCATGCCACCGCCAAAGAACTTGGCTTTCCAACACAAATAACTGTTTCTTTCCTATATGTTTCCCACTTGATAGAGATAGAAGAGTGATATATGCACTTGGATGTAATTGGAACTTATTGTAAAGTTCAGGATATACTGGTGTTATAGGAATGATAGAACACTATATATATCAATATTACATAAATCTGTAAATATCTTAAAATCAATGAAGTTTCCCGTGGCTTTGTTTCCTCCTTATCGTCTCCTTCTTCTCACAATGATCTTCATCGTTTTCCCTCCTACCTATTCTTGTTTTTTTTTTTTTCGACCCTTGGTCATGAGAAGTGCTCCTTACAGATCTTTAAAACAAAAAAAAAAAAAAAAAAAAATCAAAATGTCTGTTATACTACTTACACTTGCATCTTTTCTGGAAGTGAGCAATGATTCAGTTGTAATTACTGTTTTCCTGAGATTCAGAAGCTTCCTTTGGTATCATTGATCTTTGATCAATATCAAGGTGGAGGTTATGTTTTCAGTTGTCTACAATTTTGGTTGCTTCCAATTCATCTTACTGTGTCTCTCAAAGTTAAACTTTCCAGTCGTGATGGTTCCTTGTCTTAAGAGTGCTGCATTTTCTCATTTTATTTTCCTTATGTTCAAAAGTTATCCTTCTTCGTACAACCTCCTGCTTCTCTAGCTGATTATATATGACAACTTTGGAAGAGTAATTTCTTGATTTACTGGTTTGAGAAATGCCACAGCAAGTTCAAGAATGACTTTTGTTCAATATTTCTCATTTAGGTCATGCTTCAAACATTTTATCTAATTGTTGTAGCTGCAGTTTTTGTCTATCCCTTTCTAAAATCTTTGATCATCTTGATCCATCACTGATCTGATCTGAATTAGACAATAACATTTTATTTGAAAGTGTGTTAACCCTTTTCTCCCTCTTCCCTTTCTTACTTTCTGGTCACTGTTAAAAAAAATGAAGAGCAAAATTCAATCAATACCCTAAAGAAAAAGAAGTTGATCATTGTCTTCTAATCAACAGACCAAAGGAAAAAGGAGCAAAGCTCTCTTGATCAAATGAAGATCAGTTTAAAAATAAAAAAAACCTCTTCTTCTCCTTTCTCTGTTTATCACACTCTCTTGTTCTCAGATACTTTGGTTATTCTTTTCAGATTGATCAGGCTTTTCTACTTATGGGATAGGTCTTTCCTGCTCTTACATCTTCAAATTAAGTGTTTGTTCTAACTAATGAGATATCTTCTTGGCTGCTTTTCTGTGCACGATTTCTTAAAACCATTTAAGTCATTTTTTTCTGGAGTTTTTGTGGTGTCATCATGATCCAGACTATTGAGGGTTCTGTTTTGCATTCATTTTCCTTTTAAAACTAGATTTGGCAGCTCTCCTATACTTTAGGTCTATCTCACTGTTTTTTTTTATATTCATGGCCTAAGATGTCTTGGACTTTTTCTGATTTTGGTGATGTTCTGAGCTCCCTCTATTTCTTGATCCTTTGATGCGTTAAAGATTGTTGCTCTCCTTCTCATTTGGATTTCAGTTTACTCAGTTGTGGCTCTTTCCTGATGTGCTTCGAATTTTTTTTTTGGCAAATTGATGTTTCCTTAAACATGATGCAACTACGGTAGTATTTGTCAAGGGAATTTTGCATATTTTCAGTGGGTGTCTCTTCCTGAGATTTGTAATGATTGTTTCTTTCCTAACAAGTGTGGACTTTTGTAAACAACACAGGTCTTTTTCTCTTCCCATTGTCATTTAGTTTTATCTAGAAGGTTAATTTTTCAAAATATGAGCAATGCAGCTGAGTTTTCTTTGATCGTGTGGCAACAGAGTTTGTTTAAATATTTCCATTCTCAGAAGAACAAAAAAAACTGATCTTGAATATGAAGTTCCATAGGGAATGATAGAGATAGAAGAGTGATATATGCACTTGGATGTAATTGGAACTTATTTTAAAGTTCAGGATATATTGGTGTTATAGGAATGTTAGAACACTATATATATCAATATTACATAAATCTTTAAATATCTTAATCAATGAAGTTTCCCGTGGCTTTGTTTCCTCCTTATCGTCTCCTTCTTCTCACGATGATCTTCATCGTTTTCCCTCCTACCTAATTTTGCTTTCACCACTCACCATCAATGATCTAAATCATAGGAAGAAACACATAATGAGTAAGAAAGATATAAGCCAACCAATGCTAGAGAAGTTATACATTAGGATCTATAGGCAACCATCTCAGAAAGTTATTGTAGAAAGAAGAAAGAAAAAAAAAAAAAAAACATATTTATACATCACTTATATCGTTTTTTTTATTATCAGTATGCACAATGCATTAGCAAAATCTAATCAAAATATTAGAATAGAGTAAGGTCACATACTACCTTGAATGCCTCCTCGGGAGTTAATAAAGCAACAAACAAAGATCTTCTACTGGTTCAAATTGGATGCCGCATAACCTCCATAATTGGATTGTTAGTAAGTACATATGAAATAACCCATGAAGCTATATATAATAAAAGACACACAATTTCATGAACAACAACATATCTGCCTATTTAGATGAAGAAGATTCCTGCAACAGAATGAAGTTGACACTTTGTGCCTCCTACGTAAGAAAGAAGTCTTTGTCTTGAGCATCACACACCTTATGAGATAGCTCTAGTTGTATAGATTATTAAGAAGTTCCTTTACTCCCTATCTTGTTGAGAAATGGATAGTTGCAGGAACAACAAAAATACATTTGCCTAATTCACCTCTAGGTGGTGTTTATATATATGTGTGTGCAAATGAAATACACAACATTAATAGACTAATAAGAGATTAATAAGAATATTAAAGCATGGTAAACCTTGCATAATGTAATCTCGCCATAAAGAGAGAACAACTCCTTAAGTTTTTAATCGTCTATGCTATCATATTCAATTTTTTAGGTACAATTTAGCTCCTTGAAAGTGATCTTGTACATACGTCATTAACATTGCCACAACTCCAACTCCAATATATTCCCAGATCAATTCTCTCTAGGCTACGAACAACACCATAAACAATTCTAAATCAACTATTATTATGCAAATTTGGAGATGGGAGCAGAAAAAAGAAACAACATTAGGTGAATTTGATATACATCGAGTTAACATCAAGATGCGGAGACTCTTCTAGACGTTCCGATAAACAGATCGTGAGCAAGTTACTTTCTCGAAAAGCCTCCCAAAACAAACTCATATAAAGATGATTATTGAAATCAAAGTTGATCAAAATTCCAGAAAAATAAAAGCTCATCACTTGCCTATCTGACTAACTTGAGCACCAATTTCCTCTTCCTTGCAGGTGGGAGCTTCCCCCTCTTGTCTGTGCTCATTCTTGGGCTCTTTATCTCTGGTTTAGCAGTAATGATCAAAGTAAAACAAATTGAGAACTCTAGAAAATAAACCAAAAACTTATATCAAATAAATACATGAAGAAGATTAACATCACGTGCGTAAATATATTTTTGCTGAAGTGGCATTACCATGTTAATCCTTAATGCTGACGTGACGACACTAAGTTAGTCCTTATCTCTTTCTTCTTCCTTCTATATATATATATATATAGATAGATAAGAGAATATAAAATTTAACCATTATAATTAAATATAAATGATATTCAATTTTAAAATAATAAGTATTATTAAAATCCGACATAGTCAGAATATTAGACTATTTTAGGATGATTAACTTTGAAAATTAATATCATGTTTCAAGTTAGTTTATTTGTTCAGTTAAATCAACTTAGATACTCAATTGTCTTTAAAATGTGGTGAAGCGGGAAATTCTATAAGTGAACTGCAGCCTACAATGAAGAAAGAAATTAAACTGCAAATATAGAGGGAAATGAGATAAAATTCAAATTTTAAAAAACGAGCGGCGTTTGGTATAGAAGAGAGCAGATATAATGGGTGAACCTATTAAATTACACAAATACCCCTTACAACTTAAATAACTCTAATTTCATGAAGGTTACTTCAGCAATTGTCATCCACTCTTCTTAAATCTTAAACCCCTTTCACTATCTATCCCCTCTCCGTCTGTCGCTCCCACAAACTACTCAATCTCCAAGTCTCATCTCTCTATTTCTGCTTGCATAAACCTCTGTTCAGTGTGTGATTTCCGACTTGCAGATCAGATGCCCAACAACGATGGTAGCAATGGCGGAGGTTCCGGCTTCTACTACGGTGGGGTGGTCTCTAGGTTCGGTGTCGACTCCGGCGGCATCTCCATTTTTCCCTCCGGTGGACATATCTCTCGGTCATTCCGAAACGAAAACTGTATAATCTTCAAGCATTTGCACAACAATGCTCATGTGCTGGTTAAATTTTCATTTTCAGATCTAGGGCATCATTTATTAGGATATTATTCTAAATATAGATATAATTATTATATATATTGTTTATACTTACAAATATTGTATAATATCTCTATGTATCTATATATTTGTATTCTTCCTCAAGGCAATACAAGGTGAACTTGCTATCTTTCTATATCGTGAAGTACTTTCCCTATCCATAACTATTATTGCTTCATCATTATGGTATCAGAGCAATCTGATTCTTCAATTCAAGCCTCTTCCGCTGCTTTTTCATTGATGACTACAACACATGTTTCTTTTTCCAACCCCAAGTTTGTTCATCCCATCAGAAGCAATCACGAGGTCAATTCTCAATCTTTCTACTAACCCTTTCATCACCTTGCCACAAAACCATCATATATTCCTTTCATCACCTTGCAATTATAACCTACCACCATCATATATTCACCGACTTCGTTCATCCGTGGAAAAACTTTGTAATGCTAAGATTAGATGCCTTTAATTTGATGTATATTAGCAGTTGTTTCAAAGAATACTTGCAAGTACATGGAATAATCCAACAACACTACAGGAAATTAGGGTTTAAGCAACGCTAAAAATGACTTTAGGCAACACTTTTTGCGTCGCCTAAAGTTTGGCGACGCAAATGGAAGCGTCGGCATTGGGGGGAGTCGCCTAAAACTTTGCGACGTTTATCCTTAAG
Source organism: Clarkia xantiana subsp. parviflora (assembly GCA_036873135.1). Lineage (NCBI taxonomy): Eukaryota > Viridiplantae > Streptophyta > Magnoliopsida > Myrtales > Onagraceae > Clarkia > Clarkia xantiana. The sequence goes on from JAPTYO010000016.1 coordinate 5,077,184, forward strand.
CGTCGCCTAAAAAATAAGTAAATGCGACGTTTTTTTAACGTCGTCCTTATCTAGGGTTTAGATAACGCCAGAAAACGTTGTTTAACTTTTAGGTATAGACAACGCTTACTGCGTCGCCTATACTTCTAGTATAGACAACGCATTTAACGTTGTTTAACTTTTAGGTATAGACAACGCTTACTGCGTCGCCTATACTTCTAGTATAGACAACACATTTAACGTTGTCTATTCTTCAAGTATAGACTACGCATTATGCGTTGCCTATACTGCTTGTATAGACAACGCTTTCTGCATTGCCTATACTTCAAGAATAGACAACGCTTTCTGCGTTTCCTATACTTCAAGAATAGGCAACGCTTTCTGCGTTACCTATACTTCAAGAATAAGCAACGCTTTCTGCGTTGCCTATACTTCAAGTATAGCCAACACTTTCTGCGTTGCATATACTTCAAGTATAGTCAACGCTTTCTGCGTTGCCTATACTTCAAGTATAGACAACGCTTTATGTTGCCTATATTTCAAGTATAGACGCATCTTGCGTTGCCTAAACCAGCAATGCAGTATATTAAATTATAAATTGGATACCAATTATACTCAAATTCATTAAATCCAAAGAGATCATACATTCATTCTACAAAAAAAAAAAAGTCATCATAAACAAAGTAGTTGATAGTTTTTTACATAAAAATAATAGAAATTCTCAACTACAGTAGATAGTTTGCAAAATATAATAACTGACAAGTAGATAGTCATAAACATAATAAGAGCTCATATCTTAAGAAGGTTGGCTCAGTCCAAACCCCTTAAGAATAGCGAACATCTCCGCTCGTGCATCCGCTAGACCGTGCCTCTGCTTGCTCAACCCTGACACGCTCAATTGCCTCCGCCTGCTCAACTCGTGCGCGCACAAGTGACTCTGCTTGCTCAACTCGTGCACGCTCAAGTGCCTCCGCCTGCTCAGCTTGTGCACGCTCAATTGCCTCTAACTGTTCAGCAATGGTTGCTTGATACTTTATAAACATTGTAATGCTCGTTCCGACCTGAACTAGTACTCCCTCCATTTAGATAGGATGTGATAACTCCCAACCCATATCCTCTTGTGCGACCGAATCTATCTACGCCAACCACCTCCTCATAAACCTCGTTCTCCAAGGCAATCTTCTGTGATTCAGAAATGACAGGTACAAACCTTGTAACAACTAGTTCTTATGCTTTCTCCTATGACATAAAAACACAACACATGAATCCTAATTTCATATATTTAGGCATTTTGATCTATATTACTCATTTTCTAGCAAAGCATTTAGGTTACCATCATTTGGCGTTACTCCTAGCTCGTCTCCCTAACTCAGAAGCTTTCTACAATAAGAATAGAATTTAGAAAGTGAACAATACTTCTACTAATTGAAAATTCAAAAACTTACAAGAAGTTATCTCATTTGCATCTATAAATGAAAATTCATATATAAATTGTTACCTGATTTGCATCTGTATTCCAACGGAGCACCAAATCCTTCCATTGAAAAGATCATCAATTTTCTCATTCTTGCTCACTGCCCATCTTGATGATCCGCATGTTTGACAAGATTCAAGAGCTTTATTATTACCCCAATATAATGTGCAGTCATTTGGACAAGCATGAATCTTCTCATAACCAAGATTAAGCTTCCTAATGATCTTCTTAGCATCATAATATGAAGGGAAGTGACTTACATTGAGCAAAAGCCTCTTTAAGTAACTCAAGAATTAAGTAACTTAGATGATGAACCCCTGTCTAATGCTTTGATATGGTAAATCCGTATAACAAATGACATAGTTGTGAAGTTTGTACAACCTGGGAAAAGAGGATCATTTGAATCACCTAAAAGATCATTTAGCAAACTTCCTTCAGTGACATTCTCCCTAACAAAAGATTCATCATTTTCACAAGTATTCTCCCCTGTGTTTATTCTAGATGTAAATTCCTCAGTATATGAAACACTTGATCCTTCCCTTATGATACTAGTCCTTATCTCTTGATAATTTGCTTCAAGGGTCTCAGGTTCTAGTTCCACGTCATCTCTCTCCCCATGGAACACCCAAAGTTGTTGGCCATAATTCCGTATGAACCCTACACAAATAAGATGTTTCTCCACCAATTGTGGAGTCTGGGTATACCGGTTGTAACAATTCTTACATGGGCAATAAATATTCCCGTTAACCGGAATTTTCTCAAGGGCAATTAATGAAAGCTTTCACACCATTTTCATATGCCGAGCTTGATCTAGATAATTTAACCCAACTTTTATCCATTTCTATCAAATCAACACTAACAAACAATCAACGCTGGAAATAAAAAATAGAAAGATGACAACAATATGACATACTTGGTTTTACCTGTCCTGTGCAGGACAGTATTATTTCGAAATTATGCTTATTTGTGTATTATCTCTACTATATTTGTTTGTGCTTGTAGAGTATTTGGCAAATCTCCATTACTTTCTCTAATTTTAAATAATTCCAAAGCATTCTACTCACACCCAACCTATATTATACAGTGGGTCAACAGATAATTCATTTCACTTAATATTACTACCGGGTCAACCCATTTGACCAGTATCATTGCAGTCAACCCGCTTGAACATAGACCGTTGTTCAGAAACCATTCATTCCTAAACATGTTTTTGGGGTCAAACAACAACTTTAGTGCTACCTTCAACTACAATCCATCTAGAGGCTGAGAAGACATGACTAAGCAAGGAATAAACTTTTTATGGCATCCAAAACATATATATTTATATAACAAACCAGTGTAACAATCTTTCTTGCAGAAAACAACTAAAACTATGCACACCTTATTATTTCATCTCTCCATTTATAAAGAATTCAGTTTATGAACAAGAACAACAACAAAACATCTTCCATTACTAACTAATACATTAAGCTCTCTCATCTTAGAGCGTGGTGCATGTATTTTGTAAATCTTCATTACTTTCTCTAATTTTAAATAATACCAAAGCATTCTACTCACACCCCTTCGTAAGATGATGTATGTATCATTAACCCAAACAATAATCTGCATTATAATTATTCAAAAATTCATCACAATTTTAATTACCTATGAATACTTATATCTAGCTCAAATCAAGCATCGACAAATTTTAACATAACGATTTAAACTTAATTAGGCATACATATAGGAAACAACATGATGAATCTATCCAAATCTCAGATTAAGACGGAAACCGACAACATGCTACCTACATCAATACAATTGCAACAATAATTACCAATTACTACAACCAAATTAAGCATCAATTACTTGAAGATTAATTTAATAAAAAAACTTGCAGACTATGACGTGAATGTGGTAATGAAGAATCTGAACATACCTAGCTATGAGACGGAAGGATGTCACCCTGGCTGGAATGAGGTGGCCGGCGAGAAACAACGGGCAACCTGAGCAGCGGGCGGCAGCACTGAGGCGGGCAGAGGACAAAACCAACCGTTAATCGCACCAAACCTAATCTAAATCTAGCGATTCAACAAAATCGAACCAAAAGAGATGAGGAATGAACATAAACTAGATGAGATAGATACCTTGAATCGCAGTGATGACCTTCCTGTAATCGAAACGCGATAAAGCCCTTCCCCGGAGTCGCTCGGAGTCGCCATTCCAATTTCAGAGCTGCAGTGAAGAAGGCGGAGCGGAACGCGATTCTCTCCCTTTCTTGCTTATTTTTTCCTTTATTATTATTATATATCTTGGACCATTAGATATACTTTATTGAGATATGTGCACTTTAAACAAATTCACCGTCTCTCCCTTTAGACCGTACCCAGCCAGCCCTTTTTCTTTTCTTCCCTGTTTCCATTTAACTCTTGCTTAGTTTTTTCTTTAATGAAATAAAATATTTTTGGCAAAAAAAAAAAAAATAATAAAATATTATTTTAATTAAGCGTTGCTTAAACCTGAACATTAGGTAACGCTTAATACGTTGCTTAAACCTGAACATTAGGTAACGCTTAATACGTTGCTTAAACCTGAACATTAGGTAACGCTTAATACGTTGCCTAAACCTGAACATTAAACAACGCTAAAAGAAGTCGTTGTTTAATATTCATGTTAAACCAACGTTTTACAAAACGTTGTTTAAAACTAACTATTATACGACGCACTATTAAAACACATCGCCTAAACATTAAACTTTAAACAACGTTAAGAGCAAGCGTCGCTTAATATATATGTTAAGCCGACGTTTGACAAAGCGTTGTCTAAACCTAATAATTAAGCAGCGCAATAGTGAAACAGTTGCCTAAACCAAATTTTAAACAACTTTAAAAGCAAACGTTGCTTTAATTTTTATGTTAAGGCGACGCTTCCCTAAACGTTGCCTAAACTCTGGGCGCCAAAAAAGTTTGTGACGCTTTTAAAAGCGTCGCAACTTTTACGTCGCTTAAAACCAGTTTTCTTGTAGTGCAAATTTCTTGTCCAAACACTCCTAGTCAAAATGGGCTCGCGGAACGAAAAATCGGACATCTTGTAGAGACGACTCGAACTCTTCTCCTTGATTCGTCAATGCCTCACGAGTATTGGGTTGATTCTCTACTAACAGCAACATTTCTTATCAATAGGGTGCCATTATCTTCATTACGTTTTCAAACTCCATATTTATGTCTGCTTGGTATTAAACCAGACTATAAATTCCTTCGGGTCTTTGGGTGTCTATGCTATCCTTTTCTATCGTCGCGAACACCACACAAACTTGCTTCCCCATCGTTACCATGTGTATTCATTGGGTATGCATTGAAGGGTTATAGGTGTCTTGATCGTGCCAGCGGTCGCGTATTCACTAGTCGGCATGTTGTTTTTCAAGAAGACAGGTTTCTGTTCGCTGATGCATCCATAAGATTATCTCCACCATCTGATAACCTGATAAATCTCTTGCCCATACCTCCACAGAGCACAACATACCTTGACATCTCCACTCTCCAAATCCTAGTCAAACACATTTCTCAAACACTGAGCAATCCCAACAAGTTCCACCAACCACTCAAACGACACCATCAATCCCAGTCTCACCTATATACAAAGTTTGAATCCACTTGATCCTTCTCACAGTGAGCCATTTCCCTTAAGCACCTCAGAAACCTCACAATGCTCGCAAGCCATTACTGATGTTTCAATTAATGCTCACTCTATGCGGACCCGGTCTAAAAGTGGGATTCATAAGCATCGTCATATCATTAACCTCATTCACTCCACTATCCCTGATACTCCTTGCTTTTCCAAAGCCATCCGAGATCAACGGTGGAAGGCCGCCATGGCAGATGAATATAGTGCCCTTCTTTCGAATCAAACCTGGGAACTGGTTCCACCGCAACCTACCATGAACTTAGTTGGATGTAAATGGCTGTTTAAGGAAAAATTTGTAAAAATTGCCGCCTCTAGTTAGCCTTAATTAACTAGTCCCAAATAAAAGCTAAATAGAAAACTACCCAATTTTTATTTGTTTTCTTCGAAAATATCCAATGCCCGAGTTGGTATTTTTGGGACGGATTTGAAGAATGGTTTTGAAAAATAGTTAAATCGATGATTCACCCTCAACTTTAGAACATTAAATATTTGACCATTTTTAGTGTTGGAATCATGATCCAATAGTTTGGAAAGATGTCATTTCAAGCCCCACATTAAATATTTGACCCTTTTTAGTGTTGGAATCATTATCCAATAGTTTGGAAAGATGTCATTTCAACCTCCAAACTATTATCCAATTACCACCAAGTCATAATCAATCTCTAATCCAAATAATTAGGTCCCTGATATAAATAAAGCATGACTCTTATTTAGATAACATATACATCACAACACTTAATACACCAAATAAGGTATCAGAATTAACTCTAATCGCGCATGGACACTGTAACCTTCAATCCATTCGCCATTGATAGGATCACCATCATCTGATATTCGACGACATGGCCAGGTACTAGCTTAAACTCAAAAAATCTACATAAAATCGACAATGTCATCTTCATCTGTAAGTACGCCGAGTCTTTTCCGAGACATATTCTCGGGCCAGCCTACACAAAAGTTATCCCCATCACTATTAAACATAAGTTAAGAAGGACTTTAACCTTAATACTCTCGGCCCGAAATTACAGAAGCAATCTTGTAATACCAAAAAAAAAAAAACTTAAGTTATGGAGTAACATTTGATCACACACTTATGTATATGTTATATACCTGAAATGCTGTAAATTTAAACGGTGAATCATTCTGGAAGACTCCGTCCTTGAGCCATCTTTCCGGGTTGAAGGTGGACGCTTCGGGGCCCCAATTGTACTCGGCTCGACCCATTGAGTACGGGGAGTAAATTATCATTCCCCCGGCTTTCACTTTGGTCCCATCGGGCAGTACATCATCCTCTACTATACCTTTCCCATCCTGCAGCATTCAGTAAGAACAATTCTTGTTTGATTCGAGTAGTAAACTCAGTTAGTACGTATAAGCAATGTTTTGAAAACCTAATTGGACTTTGAACCGGCAAGGTGGTCGGTTCCCAGTTCGGTCTCGTTCACCTCAGTTTGACTGGTTCTAGTACATATATAAAACATGTATGCAATATATTTTGAAAAACTGCCCATGCCTTGAACCTGCAAGTAGTTGGTTCACTATCTAACCAATTCGACCTTTTCCAGCTAAAGAATAGGGCTAGTTTAGTTTTTATTCTTTGAACCGGTAAATTGTAACATGACTAATCCGTCTGAACTCCGATTTGTTGAGTATTCTACTTTACCAGAACTTGACCACTTATCTGACAGATTCACAGTCTGATATGGTCTGACTGCCGGTACGGTTTTAAAAAACACTACATGCATGCTCAGCATAATGCAGATTTTTTATTATTTGAACTTGTAAATCGATACCGATTTATCCTGTCCAATCCGGTTTTCACCAGCCAAACTGAGGTTAATGTGGGTTCTACTATTTTATTGGAAGTGAATCGCTCGTAGGACCAGCTCAGTGTCTGACCCAAGTCCAATCATCAAAACAATGAGTACTAGTAATATATATAGAAATATAATAAACGATGGAGAAGCATGATACATACTAGAGGTACGGCAGGAAATAGACGCAGGGTCTCTGTAATCACGGCATGCAAGTATTGCAACTGCCCCAATGATTGGTAAGTCAACAACTCTGCGAACCGAGCTACCTTCATTTCGAAAGATTCTGATAGGTCTGCCTTTTCTTCCTCGGCATGGTCGTCGTCTAACGTTTTTAGCTCGGCGTAAATCTTGTCGGAGACATGTGGGTGTGACATTATCATATGTATGGCCCACGAAAGAGTGACCGCCGTTGTGTCCCTTCCGGCAAGCACAAAATTAAGAATGGCGTCTCGAAGGCTCTTGTTACTTAGATCACTTCGTATTTCAATAAATCTCGAAAGAATATCGTGTTTCATCTGTATTGCAACATATATGTAAGTAAATATCACCACATTAGAAAGACTGGAAGAATTAGGGTTAAGAATCTATAAACATTCGCAATTATATGTAATGTTTCAAAATGTTGATATTCATTGCCCCAATTATTATCAGATTGGTTGATTTTCACATTTTTCTCTTAAAATTGACGAAACACAACATGTTTTTAAGCATCAAATAAATATAAACCAAGAGCAACAAAATTCAGATATTTCAGATTGAAAAATAACATATTTTTGTTTCTTAAGACGTCAAATTTTATGCCAAAATTACTAAAAAAAAAAAAAGTGGAAATAAACCCGTATAGATAATAGCTAAGAAGACACTGAATATCAACATTTTAAATCTGAGACAACGATTAACAATATGCTCAACTGTCTGTTTTTAAGTTCTTTAACCCTATTTTATAAGGATGTTACCTTAACGTTATCATTGTTGTGGGAATAGTGAATCTCGGATTTCCGTCGATTGATAATAGAGTAGGTAAATTCATCGATAACTTTAATGCTCTTCCCGATTCGAGATTCAGACCCCATATTGAAAGTCTTTTTTATCTTCCAGAAAGGGTCAAAGAAGCGCTGCATGATTATAAGGTTTGCAGCATCAAAGGCCTCAGCAAAGCTAACCTTAGGTAGGTCTGGAGACAGGGTCCCAATTTCGACACCAAACCCCACCTTGCATATCGAGTCTAGGGTCATCCGCATAAAAAGATCCTTCAACATACAAATCCAAACGGTATTTATTTTTATTTATATGATATTATTATTATAGGGAAAATAACCTAAAAACTGTCTGAATTTTACAACATGTGTCAAAGTTTGGTATCTGAGATTTAGAATGACTGTCTGAATTTTCATATATATTGCTATTTGCTGTCTCCGTCTATTTTTGGGATAAATTGGACGGAATCTGGTCACGTGAGTGGCCAATTTTCAAAATTCCAAAAGTACCCCCGACCAGCCAATTCCGGCCGATTTAGGGCTTAGGGTTCCGGCCGATTTCCGGCAAATTATGGCCGAATAAGGCCAATTACGGCCGATTTATGGCTAAGCATCTCGGATTCCGGCCGATTCCGGCCTATTGCAGCCAAACTTAGCCCGATTCCGGCCAAATCCACCCCGATTCCGGCCAACCCACCCCGATTCCGGCCAAACCCACCCCAATTCCGGCCAAACCCGTCCCGATTTTAACCGATTCCCGGCCAATTTCGGCCAATTCCGGCCAATTCCGACCGATTGGAGGTGGGTGGCTAGAGGTGGGTGGCCAGAGTCGAAGGTGGGTGGCCAAATCGTCAGTTGGTTTTTTTTTTTAAAAGGGCAAAATTGTCTTTTCAAGTAAATCTGTTAAATTTAACCCAAAAAACTAACGGAAAACCAATTAGGCACAAAACTGAAAATTGGGACACCAAATATCAACAGTTTGAAATTGAGACACCAAACTGACACTCATGTCAAAATTCATAAAGTTTTTAGGTTAATTACCTATTCGTTTAGGTTAAGAACCTATGAAAGGTCTGAACTATCACCCATGTTAACGGGAGAGGTCTGAAATTTAAAAAGTTAATAACAGAGGTCTGAAATTTCAATTTTGTTGATTTGAGGTTTTCCGTTCATTTTTAGGGTTAAATTTAACATAATTGTATGAAATGACATTTTTGCCCCTTTAATATTTTGTTTTATTTAAAATCTTATTTAAGGAAATGTGAAATGACAATTTTACCCCTAAAGTCAAATTAAAAACCACCCGCTCCGGCCACCACCACCCGACTCCGGCGACCACCACTTCGACTCCGACGACCACCACCTCGGCTCCGGCGACCCGACTCCGACAACCACCTCAGCAAAAAAGCTCCGATCGGAGTTTTGTGGCTCTGGTCGGAGCCACAGAGCTCCGATCTGGAACTTTGTGGCTCCGACCAGAGCCACAGAGCTTCGATCTGGAGCTCTATGGCCCCGGCCGGAGCCACAGAGCTCCGATCGGAGCCCAATCGGGGCCGGTGGCTCCGATTTTGGCCCAATCGGAGCCTTGGTGGTGGTCGCCGGAGTACGGTGGTGGTCGCCGGAGTACGATTGGTGGTCGCCGGAGTACCGTGGTGGCTTCAAGGGCATTTTGGTCTTTTCACTCCAAGCATGTGAGGGGCACACTTGATAGAAGGGCATTTTTGGAAATTTATTTTATTTCCGGTCACATGCCAAGCATGTGACCAACTTCCGTTAGTTTTAACGGAAAAAACTAACGGAGACCGCTGTTATCAACAAAACAGAAATTTCAGACATCTGTTATTAACTTTTTAAATTTCAGACCTCTCCCGTTAACATGGGTGATAGTTCAGACCTTTATAGGTTCTTAACCCATTAGTTTAGCTAAACTTCAAGGATTTTTAAATTTTGCATGCTTAAATTTTTTTAATCTACTATTTAAACAGTCCGCGTGTTAGATTCTATATAGGGCCGGGCTGAACCAAGCTCAACGGGTCAGCAAAGAGCAATCATATAAAACCAATTGGTGATAGAAAAAGGTGGTCCACTTACTTATATACTGTTTAACTGTACATATACCAACCAGTGTGGTACTACAGACTCACTGTGAAGTGTCTATCTGAACAGCACATTCACATCACTCGATAAAATTCAGCTCTTAGAAGTTCAGCTTGCAATTTATACACTAAACAAAGTGCAATCTTCTGCCTAAGTTAAGCTAATTACAAGTTGCTATAAACTCTTATGCATTTTATGTAAAAATGAATTATTATTTTTAAACTGCGAAAAACTTATATTTGTATGAAAAAGTTGGCAGTATATTCTCTAAAAACATTTTCTTCAGTATAATAATAAGTTTCACAGTGAAGATATATATTTGATTATTTTTTTACCTGCATATCCATAATTTTACCGTCTAAAGAGGTTTCAACAGCAAGAATAGAAGAGAGGTTGAGGCTGTAATCTCTGAAGACCGCGGTACTAAAATCCCTCAAGTTCTTTGACGAAAACTCGAAACTCGCAGTCTTCCTCTGCCTCATCCATGCCTCTCCGTCCACATTAAAGATCCCGTCGCCAAGCATCGGCTCCATGATTGCGTGGAAGTTTTCTCCCTTTACAAATTCGAACTTATGAGACTGTTTAAATTAGGCTCCATGATGTTTGACCACTTTTGGGTTTTGATCCATGGTTTTTTTTTTGCCTAGTTTTGGTACCATATGTTTGCAGATTTTTCTAGTTTTTGTCCGACCGTTACATTCCGTCCATTATTTTCCGTTAAGTGACATATGCAAGTCACGTATTCCACCCTAAACTTTCAATTTTGTTCAAATTTGGGGGAATTAACACCCCAAACCTAATTCAATTCGCCCAAATTGAATTAGGTTTGGGGTGTTAATTCCCCCAAATTTGAACAAAATTGAAAGTTTAGGGTGGATCAAGTGACTTGCACATGTCACTTAACGGAAAAAAATGGACGGAATGTAATGGTAAGACCAAAACTAGAAAAATCTGCAAACATATGGTACCAAAACTAGGGAAAAAAACATTATGAACCAAAAAACATGTTAACCCACATTTTATTTTTTATAAATATGGAAAATATATTTATATTATATATACCTTTGGGTAATTAGAAAACTTGGTTTTAAGGATGTGTTCCACGTTGGCAGGGTCTGCAGTGTAAGTGTGGTCGGGTCCTAGAACCAATGGGACAAACACGGTCTTTGACTTTGAGAGGTAGTCAAAGATCCTAATAAGGACTTCATGAGACAGGACATGAAGTTCAAGGACCAAATTATCACTTAGTTTTATATTTATCAGTTTAGTTAGTTTTCTACCGTTATTTAGGTTTTATCTCTGCAATATATATTGCAAACCTGCAGCCATGAGTGTGTAAGAACGAGAGATGCAATTGCAGAGATCCTCTGCTCTGTTTTGCATTTGGATGACAAATTGTTTATAGATTTAAGTTTTATTATGGTATCAGAGCCACCTATAATGCTCTTGTTGCTCTGGTTTTTCACCCAACTCTGATTATAAGTCCGATTGCTGAAATTCATCTGATTACAAGTCTGGCTGCTGAAATTCAGCTTGTTATCAGTTTACCCGATGGCCGAAGATACTACCCCACTTCACGGTTTGCGGTTTGGGAGCAGGCAAGAAGCTTTTCCAGGTTCTTTACAAGATATGAACACGCACCAGCAGCAGAACTTTTCTCAGCAGCAGCAGAACCTTTCTCAGCAGCAGCATCCTTTTGATGATAGACTCTATCTGCACCCAACAGACGCTCCAGGTTCTTCTTTAATCTCTGAACGCTTGACTGGTATAGCAGATTATCAACATTGGAGTAGGTCTGTCATGGACTGCTTGGCTGTTAAAAATAAGTTGTGCTTTATTGATGGTACTTGCACTCGTGATTCTGTGCTGCCTGTTGATGTCTCTCGTTGGGATAGATGTAATATTTGTGTGAAATCCTGGTTGGTGAATTCTGTGAACAAGGAGCTGCACGGGGGCATGATGTATGCAGCTACTGCTTTTGATATTTGGCAGGATCTCAAGCAGAGGTATAACAAGGTGGATGGAACTCGTTTGTTTCAATTACACAGACAAATTTGCACTGCTCAGCAGGGTAGCAACTCTATAACTACGTATTTTTCACACCTTCAATCGCTGTGGGCTGAGGCTGAGGCACTTACACCTTATGAACGTTCTACGGCTTTTCGTGATCATTTAGACAATCAGAAATTACTCCAGTTTCTGTTTGGCTTAAATGAGAGTTTTTTTAATACTCGTGGTCAGTTGCTGTTAATGACACCTCTACCAAGTCTGAATCAGGCTTTTTCAATGCTGGTTCAAGATGAAAGCCAACGCCAGATTTCTAATTCTGGTATTTCCGTTCATGTTGAGTCTATGAACGAACCTCTCACAGCTCTTTATTCTACTAGAAATGTTGGGGTAACAAACAATACTGGTGGTACTAGGCCGAAGAAGGATTTAATATGCTTCTATTGTTCAAAGAAGGGACATAAGGAAGAATTCTGCTTCAAGAAAAAACGTGACATTGCTGCTGGAAAGATCATTAAGGGCGGTTCCTATGCTCATAATGCCGCTGCTGTAATTGACAATGTTGCAGTTACTATGGATGAGTTTGAAGAGCCCATCACACAACCATCTCCACATGTTCAACCTGCCCATCCCCTGATTTTCTCACCGCAGATGCTTGAACAAATTCGACAGATAATGGCTAAGGAGTCAGTGATTGATGCTCGTGCAAACATGGCAGGTATCACCACTTGCTTTTCTGGTTTTACTCAAGCTTTCAATGCTGAATGGATCATAGACACAGGAGCAACTAATCACATGACTGCACATTGTGAATGGCTAACTGATTTACGACCAAATCAAACAACTTTTAGATCTGTCAGCTTACCAAATGGTCATAGTTCACATGTCAGTCACCTTGGCACTTGCATTCTTGGACACGAACAAGTATTGCACGATGTTCTTCTTGTTCCTGAATTTCGTTTCAATTTGATATCGGTTTCAAAGTTGACTCGTGATATGGATTGCACTGCTATTTTTTTCCCTGATTGTGTGGTATTTCAGGACCTCTCCAATGGGAGGGTAAAAGGGATTGGTAAAATGCGAGGGGGTCTCTACATCTTGCAATCTGAAAGCAATAAAGAGGTGGCCTTATTTTCAGATTTGACGAAGGAAGGATCGAGTGGAGTTTCTGAAGGTTTACTGCTTCATCAAAGGTTGGGGCATGCTTCTTTTGACAAGATGAAGGGTCTGCTTGGTAGAAAAAATAAGTGCGTCACTGAACAGTTGATCAAGAACTGTGATGTTTGTCCATTAGCTAAGCAAGTTAGAGCAACTTTTCCGTTGAGTCCTAGTTATGCTAAAAACAATTTTGATTTGGTTCATATGGATGTTTGGGGGCCTTATCGGACTCCTACTTATGATGGATTTCGTTATTTTCTCACTATTATTGACGACCATAGCCGATGTACATGGGTTTATTTGATGAAATCAAAATCTGAAACATCTCATTATATCAAGATGTTCTTGAAGCAAATACAGACTCAGTTTACTACAGTTGTCAAGATAGTGAGATCCGACAATGGAACAGAGTTCTTTAATGGTGTTGTTTCACAGATTTTTTCTGAGCTTGGTATATTACATCAGAGTAGTTGTGTGGGAACCCCACAACAAAATGGTAGAGCAGAGAGAAAACATAGACATTTATTAAATGTTGCTCGTGCATTGAAGTTTCAAGCTGCTGTACCCATTAAGTATTGGGGATGTTGTGTTCTTGCAGCCTGCTATTTGATTAACATCACTCCTTCTGACATCATTGATGGGAAATCTCCGTTTGAGTTGTTATATGGTAAAATTCCCGATAGAGGTCATTTGCGTGTTTTTGGATGCCTTTGCTATGCTACGAAACTAGGAGTGACGGATAAATTTGCAGCTCGTGCAATTCCGGCTGTGATGATGGGATACTCGATGACACAAAAAGGATACAAATTATTGAGCATTTCTCATTCTCAGTTTTTTGTGAGCAAAGACGTAGTGTTTAAGGAAACTATTTTTCCTTTTACATTGCCCAAACACCTTGCCATGGATCAGTACCTTGTTAATGCTCCCTTCAATCCTAAGGTTGATGATTTGGATGTTCCTTCGTCTAGTTCTTTGCAACCCTCGAAGCCTCCAGAATCATCCTCCATCGCAACTCCTTCGCACAATGCTGAATCATCTTCCAGTGTTACTCCTTCTCCTAATGCAGATATTGTGGAACATGAACATATAGGTCTTGATAATCTTTCTGCTGAGCCTGCTGAATTTGGTACTATCTATGACGAAGCTGTTGATATCGTTAATGCTCCTACTCAATTGAAAAGAAGCACTCGCACTCGTCGACCTCCGACTTGGCTTGATGATTATGTTATCGACAAGGGGCGAAAGCAAGTTGCATATCCTATTGCAAATTATTTGTCTTATGCTGCAATATCGAAGCCATATAGATGTTTTTTGGCTGAGATCTCCAAAGTTTCAGAGCCTACTTCCTTTATTGAAGCATCAAATGATAAGAGGTGGGTAGATGCCATGTCTGATGAAATTTCTGCACTGGAACAGAATAATACTTGGACCCTTACTGATTTGCCAAATGATAAAAAGGCAATAGGATGCAAATGGGTTTATAAAGTAAAGTATAAATCTGATGGTAGTATTGAGCGTTTCAAAGCTAGACTTGTGGCTAAGGGATATACTCAAAAGGAAGGGGTTGATTTCAAAGAGACTTTCTCACCTGTTGTCAAGATGGTTACTGTCCGTACCATTCTTGCTTTGGCAGCTTCTTTGGGGTGGTCGATATGCCAAATGGATGTGAACAACGCATTTTTACAAGGAGATCTTCATGAGGATGTCTATATGAAGATTCCTCCCGGTTTCAATAAATCTAATTCGACACAAGTTTGCAAATTGAACAAGTCTCTATACGGTTTGAAACAAGCTTCAAGGCAGTGGAATTTGAAATTGACCAATGCACTATTGTCTTCTGGCTACACTCAAAGTCGGTATGATTATTCTTTGTTCACAAAACGTGATGGGGATCGATGTGTTCACCTACTTGTCTATGTAGATGATTTACTCATCACTGGCTCAGATTCTGTCATGATAAATCAGTTGAAAGCTATTTTGCAGCACCATTTCAGATTGAAGGATTTGGGTAAAATTTGCTATTTCCTTGGTATTGAAATTGCTCGTTCAGATGAAGGCATTGTCATTAACCAAAGAAAATATGCACTTGAGCTCATAGATGATACAGGATTGGGAGCTACAAAGCCTTGTTATACTCCCATGGAGCAAAACTTGCGTCTTACAACACATGATTATGACGTAGCTTTCCATAAAAATGCTTCTGATGCTCCCCTAGTGAATGCAGATCAGTACAGACGCTTAATTGGTCGTCTACTCTACTTGACGATGACCCGACCCGACATCTCATACTCGGTTCAACGATTAAGTCAATTCATGCATCAACCGAAGCAATCTCACCTTGCCGCAGCTCTGCGAATTGTCAAATACATTAAGCAATCTCCCGGTCAAGGGATATTCTTCCCAGCTATGAATTCGAAGAATCTTACAGTTTACTGCGATAGTGATTGGGCATCATGCCCATTTACCCGACGATCGACTAGTGGTTATCTTGTTAAGATTGGAGATGCTCTTGTATCATGGAAAGTGAAGAAACAACAAACCGTATCGAAGTCATCAGCAGAGGCAGAATATCGTTCCATTGGTTATGGTGTTTCTGAAGTTATTTGGTTGAGAGGTCTTCTCGAGGAGCTTGGTTTCAAACAAGAGTCTCCAGCCACCTTGTTTTGCGACAACAAGGCAGCATTGCAGATTTCAAATAATCCAATGTTTCATGAGCGCACTAAACACATCGAAATTGATTGTCATTCTGTTCGTGATCGAATACAGGATGGCACTATTTCTACAGCTCATGTTTCCACCGACAAGCAACTTGCAGACATTCTCACGAAAGCTTTAGGTAGACAACAACATCATGCTTTACTGGATCAGCTGGGTGTGAAGAATTTATTTTCTGCAGTGAAAGTTCAGTCTGCGGATGAATAGCCGAGGAGGAGAAGAAGATGGAAGAATAATAAGGACTTCATGAGACAGGACATGAAGTTCAAGGACCAAATTATCACTTAGTTTTATATTTATCAGTTTAGTTAGTTTTCTACCGTTATTTAGGTTTTATCTCTGCAATATATATTGCAAACCTGCAGCCATGAGTGTGTAAGAACGAGAGATGCAATTGCAGAGATCCTCTGCTCTGTTTTGCATTTGGATGACAAATTGTTTATAGATTTAAGTTTTATTAGATCCAATCATGCAGCCGGTGATAGTTGATGAGCTCTTCCACTGTTGCTCCGATGAGTGGCCATGTCTTTGGCCCTAGCTGCGGCTTCTTATTATGGCTCCACCGATGGACTAATATTATCCATGAACCCACCACCGCGACAATTAGTACTATGAGATATTCCATAGTCTTAGAAATCCAAGCTCTATATGGTTGTCCAGCAACTAACTACATATATGGATCGAAAAGAGAGATGGCTTCATTATTCGTATGTTATAGCGTTAATTAGGATCATAAATGCAGCATGCAGAGGTAGGTGCGAACAATAACTAATAATTATGTGGTTGTCCATTTTCTTTTACTTCTTAAATTTAAGTGTTTAGAATTGCTCTTTAATTGAAAAAAAATAAAAATAAAAATTCAAAATCAACATTGACAAAAAAATACTAAGAATATCTCAAGATTAAATAAATAAGCTATAATTAATATCTATATCAATAACTAAGTAATTTTATTTTACCTTTAAAAGTTCTTGGAAAATACATTTTAAATTTTTTCTCATAATTATTAAATAGATAAACTTTTCTTGGCCAACAAATATATAAGAGTTTAGGGTTTAGATAAACTAAAAGGTTAACAGGTCTTTTGGTACATGATGTTTTGACCACTTTTGGATTTTGGTTCATGCTGTTTTTTTTTTTTTTTGCTTAGTTTTGGTATCGTATGTTTGCAGATTTTTCTAGTTTTGGTCTGACCGTTACATTCCGTCCATTTTTTCCGTTAAGTGACATGTGCAAGTCACGTGATCCACCCTAAACTTTCAATTTTGTTCAAATTTGGGGGAATTGACACCCTAAACCTAGTTCATTTAGGCGAATTGAACTAGGTTTAATGGGTCAAATTTGGGGAAATGGACACCCGAAACCTAGTTAAATGGGTCAATTCCCCAAATTTGAACAAAATTGAAAGTTTATGGTGGATCACGTGACTTGCACACGTCACTTAACGGAAAAAATGAACGGAATGTAACGGTCGGACCAAAACTAGAAAAATCTACAACATATGGTACTAAAACTAGGCAAAAAAAACATCATGGACCAAAACCCAAAAGTGGTCAGACATCATGGACCAAAAGACATGTTAACCCTAAACTAAATGGTTGTTTTTTGAAGTAAGAAAACTCCTAATTATAGTGATGGTGTTAGGTGTGGGGAATAATAAATGAAGACCAACTTGCTGTCGATCATTCAGAGACTTCAAAAAGACATGCAGTCCGTTGGTGTTAAATATGTGTTTGTGAGAGTGGGAGAGATGGAGAGGATAAGAAAGACTTGTTGTGTTGTCTACTCAACTTGTTGATTTCTCATTCATTCAATCACATATTTATAGGTACACATGGAATACTCTAGAGACGTGAGGTTCTAGTGATTTCATGTCCTAAAAGCTTAATATTCTAGTGACTTCTTGACTCTAGGATATTTCTAGACACATAGACTATTCTAGACTCTATTAATTGCTTAAGACTCCTAGACAATCTTAGAAACTTCTAGACACTTCAACACTAATCAAGTTTAATTATTTACAACAATTCCCCCTTAAACTTGATTCTTTCGATGTCACATGTACGATGTTCACGATCACTTCTCCTTGTGACTCGTCTTTCCTTATGCTTCTCTATATAACCACTCGAGTATACTTGATCGTATTTCCCCGGTTGAATTTGCTGATGAATCGTCATCCGCATATGTCCGCGCACTCTACGATTCTTATACTCTTGTTCTGCCATCGTCTTTTTCTTTCGCCACTTTGTCTCTTTGGTGACTTCTTTGTGTGTTGTTGGATCACATCATGCAGAGAGACACAGATTACCATATAATTCTCCACCATCATTCACATCAACAACTGGCGCGAAATTGTATACGTCTTGGATCCGCCTTGTCCTCAACACGGGTGATTCGCTTGAGTCATCTTCTTCTTGATGAGTAGCAACAGTTGGGGGTGATAGTGGTTCTTGATCTTCAACACGTCGGGCTTCTTTTTTTTGCGGCTCTTCTATTTTCATAACTTGCTTTGGTTGGTCATTGTTCATCTCCCAACTCCATGATTGTTCTTCGTCGAACTCGACATCTCTTGAGATCACAACCCTCTTTGTGACTGGGTTATATAACTTGTAGCCGCTTGTATTCTCGTCATATCCGAGCATGACGTACTTCTGGCTTCCTTGCAATTTTGCATATGCTACGCACCTGAAGACTCGAAGATGATCGATGCACGACTTCTTCTTACTCCATGCTTCCTCCGGTGTCATGTCTCCAATCCTCTTTGTCGGAAACCTGTTAAGCAAATAAACTTCAGTAGCTGTAGCGTCTCCCCAAAGTTCTTTCGGGATTTTTTCTCATTCAACATGCACCGAACTAAATTCAAGATCGTCCAGTTCTTCCTCTCGGAGACTCCATTTTGTTGAGGCGTTTGAGGCATGGTGAGTTGAAGCACGATCCCGTTCTCTTTGCAAAACTTGTCAAACTCCCGCGATGTGTACTCGCCCTCGGTCGGTTCGCAAGCACTTCAAATGACGACAACTTTGCTTCTCGACCATGTTTTTGAACTCCTTGAACTTCGTCAAGACTTCGCTCTTCTTCTTCATCATATAAATTCAAGTCTTTCCACTATAATCATCAGTAAAGGTCAAGAAATACCTATTTTCGCCAATGGACATGGGCTTAATCGGTCCGCACACATCGGAGTGGACTAAGTCGAGACGACCAGCTGCTCTCTTCGACGGATATTTCTTGAATGGTCTTCTTTCTTACTTTCCGATGACACAAGTTTCACACACGCCGTTGGGACAATCGATCTTGGCCAAACCTCGCACCATGTTTTTCTTCTCCATCAACCCCAGCGCCTTGCAATTAAGATGGTCATACCGGAGATGCCAAAGATTCGAGTTGTCTATTGTTGTCACCTTCAAACAATTCTTCCCATTGATGCTTAACTCCAACGGAAACATCCGATTCTTCGTCATGACTACTTTCGTGATAATATTGTTGTTATTATCACGGATGGTAAGTGTATTCTCCTTGATCCATATGTCGTATCCCTTCTCGAGCAATTGTCTGACACTTAAAATATTGTTCTTCATGTCGGGAACAAAATAGACATTGGAGATGCACAATTGTCGTCCATTTTTTAGTTCAAAGAGAAATTTACCTTTCCCTTTAATTTGGTGTTGGGAAAGATCGCCAAAAGTGATGTGCCCGCCGCGTCTTTCATCAAGCTCCACAAAGAACTCATTTCTTCCGCACATGTGATTGGAAGCTCCCGTGTCGATGAACCATGTGTTGGACTCCGTGTCCTTCACTTGATTGTATGCCATCAATAGAACTCCGTCGTCGTCAATCTTCTCCGCGAAGTTTGCATTTTCTTCCTCAATGTCGATGTTATACCAACACTCCACTGCACAATGGCCGTATTTTTTGCACACATAAAATTGGACTCCCGATTTGTCGTTTCTCCATCCACCACGACCTCGTCCGCGACCACGACCGCGATCGAAATTTCTTCCTCGATCTCTTTCTTGGATCGACTCTCCATCATCGTCGTCGACTTCATTGGTGGTTGTTGTTCGACTACCTCTTCCTCTCCGCGTTGTGAATCTTCCTTCTTTAGAAGCCGCCACGCGATCCGTCATTCTTCAACGTAAACTTCGCTTGTAAAGCTTGCTCCAAGAAATTTCCTTCTCCTCGCTTCATAAGTCGTTGTTCATGGGCTTGTAGAGAACCCATTAGTTGCTCGACGGACATTTCTTCTAGGTCCTTAGATTCTTCAATTGTCATGGCCACAAGGTCGAACTTGGGATCGAGGGATCTCAATATCTTCTCTATGACATGTACATCTTCTAAAATTTCTCTGTTTCTTCGCATTTGATTCGTGATTGAAATGACCCTCGTGAAATAGTCGGAGATGGATTCCGAGCTTTCTTGATGGAGGGACTCAAATTGAGCACGAAGAGCTTGTAGGCGAATTTTCTTTACCTTTTCGACGCCTCCGTACGCCTTTTGGAGTATAACCCTGGTTTCGTATGATGTCTTGACCGGAGCGACTATCTCGAACGTGGCTTCATCAAGACCTTGATATATTGTGAACAAGGCCTTCTTCTCCTTCTTCCGTTGCTCCTTCAATTCTTCCTTCTCTTCTTTTGACATTTCCGCCGTCACTTCGCGTTCCTCGAACTCGATCTTCACGAGCTCCCACACATCAAGTGATCCCAAAAGGGTCTTCATTTGGATACACCATCTATCGTAGTTATCTTTCGTCAATATTGTCACTTGCATGCTTGTCGTTGTCATCGCGATCCTTGAACCTTGCTCTGATACCACTTGTTGGTGTTGAATATGTGTTTATGAGAGTGGGAGAGGTGGAGAGGATAAGAGAGACTTGTTGTGTTGTCTACTCCACTTGTTGATTTCTCATTCATTCAATCACATATTTATAGGTACACATGGAGGACTCTAGAGACTTGAGGTTCTAGTGATTTCATGTCCTAGAAGCTTCATATTCTAGTGACTTCTTGACTCTATGATATTTCTAGACACATAGACTCTTCTAGACTCTATTAATTTCTTAAGACTCCTAGACAATCTTGGCAGTGCTTTTACTTTAGAAAAGTACTTTCATTAAAAGTAGATTAGGAAAAAGTGGATTAAGATAATGCAATTAATGTTTGAAAGAGTAACATTTTAAAGTTGCATTATAAAGTGTTTATCCTAAATATGTGTTTGGTAACATATTTAGCTTAAAATTGATTTGACATATTTAGTTCTTAATTTATGTTAATTAAATATTATTACATTGTATTATATATTATTTTACGGTTAACACAAAATATGTTATTTTTTTTAAATATTTGTACAATACAATATATTCATCTTATATACGTAATTTTTTGTACACTTGTCATAATGAAACTGCAAGAAATAAAGCTTAATAAGCATAAAATTTCGGAGTCGACCCTACTTGGAATCAACTTGGTAAAAACTCGAATTCGACTCGGAAAATTTCGAGTTGGGACGAGCTCGAATTGAGTTGTTTAGTATGTCAAGTCGAGCCCAAACTTGATAATACTCGAGTTGAAATACTTGCGATTCTAATCAAGTTTTATAATATACATAATTTATCCGAGTCCTTATCAAGCCGAGCTCGATTATCTTATAGTGGTGTATAATGAGATTTTGAGTTGAGTCGAGTAGTCATAAGAAATGTGAACTTATTGTGATGTATAATGAGATTACCAGTCGAGTCGAGACGAGTTCGATTATGTCGAGCTTGGATGCGAGTCGAGATTTTGAAATTTAAGTTCGACCAATTTTGAGATTAGTACTTTTTAATTATGTCGAGTTTGAAAGATACTCTACTCGGCTCGTTTACACCCCTAGCAGAGTGTTGTCGAATATAATTATCCAAACTATTTATTTACTAATTCAATATCAGTACTTATATATTTTCTTACATATTAATATGCATATATATGAATAAACTATTTTAATCAATATACTTGACATACATATTATATAAAAATATTCAATAATATATAATTCTATGATATTTCTACATTATTATAATTATTATTATATTGTAATAGAATATATATATATATATATATATATATATATATATATATTATATTCTAGTATATAATAATAAGGGAATTTTTAATTTATTAAACATTTATTTATATATACAATTATTGATTTTTTATAAGAAAAAATAGTGTTAATTGTTAAGTTTAATAAAGTTGTAAATTTTATTTAAGGATAGTTTATGATTTATAAAATATTTTTAAGGGTACAAAAACGAATATAAAAACATGGCAAAGTGCTTTTCCAGAAAGTGGCTTTTAGAAAGTGTCACCCCAGCCGCTTTAAAAAAATGACTTTCAGAAAACAGTGCTTTGAAAAAAAAGCACTTTGAACGTGTGTTACCAAACGCTTCAGCTTTCTGCTAAAATGCTTTTAAGTGCAAAAGCACTTTGTGAATGCACTACCAAACGCACCCTTAGAGACTTCTAGACACTTCAACATTAATCAAGTTTAATTATTTCCAACACAGTCCCCGTCCCGGTCCCGAAAATTCGATTTACGGTTATGAATTATGACGTAAACCATAAGTTGACGATCATATTCATGCACCTGATGATGTTTTAGTTTTTGGGTTTTAATTTGGTGCACTATTAAATGTTAATATATTGTTTTGTTACTTATGTTTTCACAATGTATGCAAATTGTTATTTTTTGTTTTTATGTGCTAGCTAGTTTGGTTATTTACCTTCCAGAAAATAGTTAGAAGGTTCAAAACTTGTTACATTTAGTTATTTATTATTAAGTTTGACACAATATGATTGAATAATTATAAATTACAATTTTACCCTCATTTAAAATTAATTATGTGTTTTTCATCGTGTTCATCGTATTCTTCACTAAATTTATAAAAAAAAAAAAAAAATTATAAGAAAATTCAATTTAAAAAAAGTCAAATACCGGAATCATTTCAAACCAAGCAGCAGCAGCTGCATTGCTTGGTTTCAATTGAAACCAAGCAGTGTACGTAGTGGCTGCTTGGTTTCTATTGAACCCAGTAACATCTTTGTTGGGTTCAATTGAACCCAGCTACTGCTGGGTGGGTTAGAATTCGAATCCATCTTAGGTTTAGAATCTAAACCGGTGCTCAGTTATTAAAAAAAATAGAAAAATTATGGTTTTTTAAAAAAACTTGATGAATTTAATGAAGATTAAGAAGTACATGAAGAATGAATATAAAAAGAGTATTCTGGACATTACTTCAAAATGTAACCAAATAGTCACATTTGCAAATGTAGGTAACTAAAATGTACACGTTTGAACTATACAGTCACATAAGCAAACGTAAGTAACCAAACTATGTATTAACCCGAAGTATTAATGTATGAATATTTTTATCGATAATATTTTTTAGTATTTATTAAATTAAAGATTTTTTTAAATAATATAAATGTTAATAAATTACATTTGAAAATCAATTAAATTATGTAAGTATTTTTAAAAATTGCGAAGTATTCTATAATTCATGAAAAATAAGAAATATTAACCAAATGATTTAGCAATTTATTTACTCTTTTAAAAAAATAATATAAAAAAGAATCGACCTTGACTCACTAGGACCCAACTAGGATCACGACCCGGTCTAGGTGGGACCAAATCATGGTCGTTTCCTGACCAGCGGCGCAGCTAGAGTGTTTATAATGGGGTACAATATGCAAAAAAATATTGCGAAGATTTAACATATTTTCTTGGAAAAATCATATAAAGCATACAACATATTTAAAAAAAGATGGTTTTTTCTTGTACTAACATGTTTTAAAATATACATGTTTCAAAATGATGATAATTAGTACTTCATTTAATTATCTCTCCAAAATTGTCATTAAATAATATGAGATCTTTCTATCATGCTCCAAGAGCACCATGCTTTTGGTACTTTTTTTTTTTTTTTGTATTTTTCTATTGCTCTAAAGGTGAACCCTATAGAGAAATTGATATTATTAATAGTATGATACGAATATTAGGTGTGGTTAAAAAATTTCATATTTTTAAAGTTTTACATATGTTACAATTAAATCCACCATACTAATAAAAAAACCAAAAGCATGGTCCTCTTGGAGCATGGTAGAAAAATCATTAAATATGTTTCAAAATTTACAAATTAATTGAGTAGTTTTCAAAGTATGACAATTAAAATCTAATTGCTTATGCGAATGTTACAATTGAGTCAAATCATTCTGGTACCGATTGTGAATCAGTTTTAGTCTCAATCGAGTCAGGACACTATTGTAACACTAATATAAGTTATGAGGTTTTATTTTAATATTTAAACAAAATATTCATTTAATTTATATATTTTCAATGTATATTTGACTGCAATTTTAAACAGAAGATTGCAATAAGTTCCAGTTACCATCGTTTTGAACATTTATATACATTTTAAATCATATTGATATCAAAAACCATATTTTTCAAACATATTATATGATTTACATACTTTTTCCTATTAGACATCTCGTATGACATTAGATTAGAGTATGTACAATTCATAACTTATCAAAAGATATGCGAATAATAATGTTTACAACCATACTCTTCAAGTAAAAACATCAAAACTTAAAATTGATGAGCTTTTTTTGTTCGAATGAATTGAATGAGAGCGTTACAAAATAATAATTGAGTCTTACAAAATAATAATGAGGTCTTACTGTATTGTAGAAAATAATGGGATCTCACACTAAAATATGGGGGTCTTAGTGTCTTGCACAAAATAATAGGATTTCACACTAAACAATAAGAATTCATAATATATTTTTCTTTAGGAATAAATCTAGGGTTCCAATAAAATACGTGATGAGATGAAATTTTTCACACCATTATTCTAGATACTTCCACCACTGATACCAACTGAGTCAGAATTGACCCTTAGAGTCAATTGGACCCAACCAAGGCAGAACCCTGACACTAAAAGAGTTCAATTGACCCTTGGTCGTACTCTCAACTTTTTTTTTAAAAAAAGTATATAAATTATTTTGTTATAATTTAAATTTAATATTTATTTTTTTTAATATTTTTAATTAGGAGAAACTTGTTGAAAAAGTTATTAGGATTCATCTTTATTCACTATTCTTGAGGTATATGTAAGAATGACTATTTCAGATGAATGTAATAGAAGGTCCAATGGGAAAAAGTAATACACGTATTCAAAGTTCAACTAAACAAAGAAATATGTATTCTTTACAATTACCCTTTCATGATGCATCACGCCGAACCAATCACACCGTAAAAGACAAAATTAAATAATAGTACCCTAAGGATGTTTGATCTAAGTGATTTATAACTTAACTATAGTTTTTTACGCGCTCTTTATGTGTGATTCTACTGGCATGAAATCTTATGTTATAATAATATTATTAACTCGCACTTTTTTTTAAAATTAATATATTAAAATAACTAACTTATTTTATTACTGATTAATTTCTTAAAGTAATGGCGCTAAGTTATAAATTTATGATGTCATATGTCATTTATAAGACATTCATCTTTAACTTTATATTAAAATTTTCGTTAGTAAATTAGAGTACCGTAGAAAAAATTATACATATTTGATTATGATATTCTTGAGTAAATTAAAGGATATAAATATATTTTTATAGATATTAAAATTATAAAATATTTTTTAATAATGTGACACCCTCGTTAGTGGTATATTTTAAAATTTGAACTTACTAATTTCGCCACATGTCATTTTAATTTAATTTAGAATAATCAATAAGAATAATAACTATGTAGAGGGTTACACCAGCTAAAAATCATAATCAACTTAAATTTATTTTAAGAAATAATGTTAACCTTCTTCAATCAGAAATTGCAATTTGGACACACACAAAAAAAATCAGAAATTGCAAAAGAAATCTAAAAAAATAGTATTTAAAAAAAAAAAAAAAAAAAAAAAAAAACGTTCTATAAAAGAAATGTTGATTCAACTTTCAACCCTTATGAAAAAAAAAAAAAAAAAAAAAAAACCCATGCGCTTCTTCCAATCAACTGTGTTAACGAAATGTTGATATTATTTGCTTTATCAATCAAACCTCACCTAACTCAGGATGCACATCGTCTGTCCCATACATGACCAGTCGACACGTGTTCTAAATTTAATTGAACGGCTTTAAGAGTATTAATTGTGCTTTATTCCTCTTTACATTACATTTAGTATTGATCAACAAACATATAAGATGGACTTAAACCAAAGATAATAAATACATCAATCTTAGCAGCGTCTCGACACTGTAACCTTCAATCCATGTGCCATCGATAAGATGGTCATCATTCGATACTTAACAACGTGGTTCGGCACGACCTTGAATTCGAAAAACCTACACACAATCGCTAATGCCATCTTCATCTGTAGATACGCAGAGTCTTTTCCGAGGCATATTCTCGGTCCAGCCTATTAGATTAGATTAGATACATTGTCAACAAACGACTCGCTACACATTAATTATATCTTGGGTCAATAACCTGGGAGAGGTCTGAAGTTTGACCCTTGTTAATTTGAGAGGTCTGAAGATTGAAATGGTAATAACTGAGGTCTGAAGTTTGGACTTTGTGATTTTTAGGTTTTCCGTCCAAATTTTCTGTCAAATTTAACAGAACCGTGTGAAATGTCAAAAATACCCTTTTGTAATATTTGAATTAATAAAAAGTTTAATTAATATAAAGATGAAATGACAAAAATACTCCTGTCCATAATTTAAACCTAACCCAACTCCGACCACCACCACGGCTCCGGCCGGCCACCACCCTCTCCGGCGACCACCACTCTCTCCGGCGACCACCACCCACTCCGGCCGGCCACCACCCTCTCCGACGACCGCCACCACTGCCTCAATTGGGCCCAAATCGGAGCCACCGGCCCCGATTGGGCCCAAATCGGAGCCACCGGCCCCGATTGGGCCCAAATCGGAGCCACAAAGCTCCGATCGGAGCTCGGTGGCTCCGATCGGAGCTCTATGGCTCCGATTTGGGGCCACAGAGCTCCAAATCGGAGCTCTGTGGCCCCAGATCGGAGCCACAGAGCTCCAAATCGGAACTCTGTGGCTCCGATCGGAGCCACCGAGCTCCGTTCGGAGCTTTGTGGCTCCGATTTGGGCCCAATCGGGGCCGGTGGCTCCGATTTGGGCCCAATTGGGGCCGTGGTGGCGGTCGTCGGAGAGGGTGGTGGCCGGCCGGAGAGGGTGGTGGTCGCCGGAGAGAGTGGTGGTCGCCGGAGTTGGGTAGTGGCCGGCCGGAGCCGTGGTGGTGGCTGGAGTTGGGTGGTGGCCTTAAGGGCATTTTCGTCTTTTCATTGAATCATGTGAGATGCAAGAAGGGTATTTTTGGAATTTTTTTTATTTCTGGTCACATGTAATGCACATGACCAACTTCCGTCAGTTTTAACGGAAAAAACTAACGGAGACCTCTATTATCTACAAGTCGAAACTTCAGACCTTTGTTATCACCATTTCAAACTTCAGACCTCTCAAATTCACAAGGGCCAAACTTCAGACATCTCCCAGGTTATTGACCCTTATATCTTTTTAATTGACGCAAGGGTTAAATGGTCTTTTGGTACAGCAAGTTTCACCAAAATTGGCTTTAGGTTCAACCATTTTATTTTTTCTAGACTTTCGATGTAATACATTTGCAACTTGTACACTTTTAATGCATTCCTTAGTTGACTGTTAGTTTTGACAGTTAAGTAGCATGTATTTTGCACTTGACTTGCTCTCTAATTTATATCATATACTTTTAATTTTTACAATTAGCCTCTAAATATTCGCAATTGTAGTCTAGATTCAAATTGACCTAGTCAGGATCCGACCAATGTCTGGGTAAGACCCTAGCTGGATCAATTTGGACCTAGGGTTTGATTTGGAATATTTAACGACTAAATTGTAAAAATTAAAAGTTTGGAATATAAATTAGGGGACTAATTGAACAAAATAAAAACTAGAAGGCAAATCACGTGCAAGACACATGCCACTTAAGGGTCAAAACTAACGGCCAACTAACAAATGCAACAAAAGTGTACAAATTGCAAACATTTTGCACTTCTTTTTTTTTTTTTTTTAAAAAAAATTGTTGAACAAAAATTGACTTTGGTCAAACATTTTGTCCTAAAAGAAAATTTTATTTTTAAATTTACCTGAAATGCAGTGAATTTAAACGGCGATGCGTTTAAGAAGAAGCCGTCCTTGAGCCATCGATCGGGGTTGAAGGTGGCTGCATCGGGTCCCCAATTGTACTCCATTCGACCCATTGAGTACGGGACGTAGGTCACCATCCCTCCGGCTTTCACTTTCGTCCCGTCGGGAAGTACATCGTCCTCTAACACTCCTTTCGGGTCCTGAATAATGTTTCAAAAGTAACACAATATCATTCTCAATACTTCAGTTTTGATTTCATTTTTAACCATAAAACGGTAGGTTCGGTTGGGGATTGATTGAGTGTCAATCAAAGACCACTGAGCAGTTATGATCTAGAATCTGACCATACATAGGAATAGGATAGTTTGATAGAATTGTAACATTATATAAATTTAATGAATTACTCGACTACTTCTACTATTACCAATTGGTTTTTTTTAAGGAATTTAGTGGGCTTATTTAGTGGTTCTGTGCTTACTCTCCAAACTTAATCTCCTAGAAACTGGTATCAGAGCCGGGAAGTCTGGGAAGGCACATAGTAATGAGTCTCAGTAAGAGCGGCTACACATGGTACGTACAGGTTCGAGTTTGGGCGTTGACTTGGGGCATGGGGTGGCCTTTCAAGGGGCTAGTTTGAAAATTTCATAGTTCGATGCCGGACTTACAGTTAAGGGGGAGCTATAATGGATTCACATGTGAAGGGGAGATCGTTAAATGTACATGTAAGTAAATAGAGTTAGAACAATATATAGCTTAATTGGCTACTCCTATTATTACCAATTAGTTTTTGGTAAAGAATCTCTATGGACTTATATATTAGATATTGACTCGCTCCCTGAATTTAATCTCCCAACAAATACCTGTGGAACGGCAGGATATAGACGTAACGTTTCAGTGAGCACAGCGTGCAAATAGTACAACTTTCCGAGCGATTCGTAAGTCAACAAGCCCGCGAACTGAGCCACTCTCCGGTTGAACGACTCGACATTGTCGGGATCGCAGTGGAGCAGTGACACATTCTCTTCCTTGGCTCGATCTTCCTCTAACGTCCTAAGCTCGTTATAGAGCTTATCCGCAACATGTTGATGAGACATTATCATGTACAATGCCCAGGAAAGAGTGGTCGCTGTTGTGTCCCGGCCCGCGATCACAAAGTTAAGAACGATGTCTCGAAGGCTCTTGTCCGTCATTTTGTTATCCGGGTCGTCCCCTAGCTCGATAAATCTCGATAAAAGATCGTGCTTCATCTGTAATCAATAAGTCCGTTTTCAAAAAAATTGAGTATTAGTGAGCATACATAAGCATGAAAAAAAAAATCCACATTCTACTTTTATGCTATATATATATATATACTCTAATAAAAACGGTTAGAGTATGAATAAGAGTATGCCAGAGACCTTCACTCATAAGTTTGAGTTTATAGGCTGACTGGTTAAGGCGTACGTCTTATTCCTAACAGAAACACCACGTTAAACCCTAAATCTTAAACTTACTTTCTCGTCCTTATTGGACGTGCGAGCCTCGACGATCTCCGCTTTCCTTCTGCGAATCACTGAATACGTAAAGTCATCGATGGTCTTAATGCTCTTATCGAGAAGAGCCTCGGATCCGACATTAAGCAGCTTCTTGATCCTCCACAATGGGTCGATAAACCGAAGCGTCACTATAATGTTTGCGGCATCAAAAGCTTGGGCGAAGTTGTTTTCGGGTAGGTTAGGAGCTAGAGTCCCGATCTCGACACCAAACCCGACTTTGCATATAGAGTCTAATGTCATCCTCATAAAGAGTTCCTTCAATATGAGCAATGAAAAATCTACGTAGTTAGTAATGCATGGCATTTTCACTTTGAAAAATTAGGGTTTCGAATTTTCGATATATATCATATCATCACCTGCATATCGACGTGTTTATCGCAATTTGAATCCTTAGTGAGGATAGAAGAGAGCTTGAGGCTGTAATCTCTGAACACAACAGTGCTGAAATCCCTCAAGTTCTTGGATGCAAACTCGAAGCTTGCAGTCTTTCTTTGCCTCCTCCATATCTCTCCATCGGAGTTGAAGATCCCGTCTCCGAGCAACACTTCCATGTACGAACGGTATACTTCACCCTGACTCGATCCGTACATAAAATCGAGATCAATTTCGATGCGAGGTTGTGGGTGCTAAATTCAGAACAAACCGTAGAAAATCATTCTCTTGTATTTTTTGGTTTCCTGCGTAGTGATACAGATCTCCTGGCCCATTCTTCTTGTCTCAGATCGTGCCTCACCGTTAAGATCTTGACACATATCCTTAGGTTTAATATTTTCATTTTAGGATTCACCAATTCCAATAGGGTTTTATAAGAAAAAAAACCATAAAATTAATTATATCTAGGACACTTGTCAAAATTTTAACGGCGAGACACGATCTAGGACATAAAGAGTGGAGCAGGAGATCTGAATCCGGTTTATGAGGCCTTATCATGAGGACAACTTAAAATAATTACATTTATACCAGGTCAAAATTTTAGTGATGACCATGAATATTTTTCTTTTGGGAAAACAACATAATGATCCTTGAACTTTACTCATTTTTCTATTTCTGTCCTTGAACTTAATTTTTTTCTATTGATGTACTTGAACTCGTCAAATTCATTCTCTTTTAGTCCAGTGTTAAAATTTTACTGTTAATTGTGGGTGATTAGATGTTGATTAAGCAAAAAATATTGACATCGACAAGTTGGCGTGTCATAGTTTTGGCCACATCATGTTTAGTGCCTTTCATTTTAATGTTTTTTTTAATTTTCTTTTATTTTTTCTTTATTTATTTATTCATTTATTTATTTTTTAGTTATTGATATATATTAAAAAATATGATGTGAACCTAAATATGTCATGTTAGCTTGTCCACATCAATATTTTTTGCTAAATCAGCGTCTAATCACCCACAATTAACAGTAAAATTTAACGACGGGACTATAACAGAATGGATTTGACGAGTTCAAGTACATCAATAGAAAAAAATAAAGTTCAAGGACAGAAATAGAAAAATGAGTAAAGTTCGAGGACAATTTATATTATTTTCCCTTTTCTTTTCTAGGAGTTTAAACATAAAAAATTTAGTTAAGGATAAAGCATTAAACAGCCACGCTAAAATCTTACAATGATTAACTGTAGAAAATTCGTTATAACCAGACTAACAAGCCTCCAGATCAAATATATAATTAGTGGCGGTTTAGATGCACAAATAGTGACACTTTGAATGAAGAACGACAAATCATGATTAATTATGAATCAACAGAATTATAATCACCTTTGGATAATTTGCAAAGTTGTTCTTGAGAACATGCTCAACATTGGCCGGATCGGCAATGTAAGTATATGCCCCGAAAGGCATCGGGACAACCACGGTTCTCGATTTCGAAAGATACTCGACAAGCCAATCATGCATCCGGTCAAAATTCAAAAACTGTTCTAGAGCCGCCCCGATGAATGGCCAAGTCTTCGGCCCCGTCTTGTTCCTTTGAGTCCATCGATGGACTAGAAGCCACGAACCAATCGCGACAAAGATCATAAGAAACCCACCTATGCCGAAGCTATTAGTGATACTATCCATTTTTGTATGCAAGAACAACAATGTAATTAGACCTAATGAGATTGTTGTTATGATCAAAGCATCGGGTTGATGCGGTTTATGTAGCGCCTTAGACGAGTAAAGTAATTAATTCGCGAGTTTGTTCGGAGTTTTACGGAAACAATCTTGGTATGGAGGAGAAAGTATAGGGTTGGAAGAGATAGGTTTCATGCTATTTGTGCGTTTTACCAATATATTTACTACACAATGAATGGGGAAAATGCAAGTAACGTGACAGAATGGGAGAATATGTAGCTATCAATTGTCAAATCTTCTCTTTTTTGCGTGTAGAGACTTTGATCATTAGTTGAGAGTTAGGAAACGGAATCGTATTTGTGTCAATATTGTACATATCGCCTAAATCGCCCTTCAGAAACGTATACGGTTCTGTCCGTCAAATGTGGATCGAAAAAAGAAAGGTAGCTGAAATTTAAATGAACGTGCAATTTGTTAGCCGGTTTTTACTTTTGTTAAATTACTTGCTGAACTTCCTATACGATGCCAAAAAAAAAAACTAGTTTTTATCATTATGTTGTAAAATACTTTCAAAATTTTCTAAAAACACCATAAAGTTTTCCTGTAATAATAAAATGAGATCAGATTTTATATAAAATTAAATGTTCAAATCATAAATGTTAAGATATATAAAGAAATAAAAGTAACCCAAATATAAATTTATTAAGATATTTTAAAATTTATATAAAACATAAAAATTTAAACAGCTAACAAACTGCTCATTTACATAAAGTTTAATTAACTAGCAATTTCATAATTAACCGGAAAAGATCTGTTTGTTCCACACGGTATCAGATTTTGATGATGCGACGCTTAATAACCTACCACCGAATATATTGAATTTACATGGTTCAATTAATCTACATGATTTAAACACAATAACCTTCATTCAAATTAAATCAATACTAGCCGTGTCTTTCATTATTAACACCGGTAATAACCAATTAAATTAAAATCGAACAAGTTACTAAATATCAAAATTGGGGTTTACAGACATAGTTTGGTTCAAGGCAATGCTGTTAAGACTTCCAATCCGAGGATCAGCGAAGTGATACGGGAACCAAGATGTGTACGGTCCATCCTCGTCGTTACTTATGTACGAAGTTTCTTCATTTTTCGGGTAACCTAAGGTTGGATTATATGAACCACCACATGGAAGTTGCACAATCTGGTCTAAATGTCGCGAATCGGGTTGGTTTTCGGTTTGGGTTTGGGTAGGGGAGTGATCCGAGAACTTGTTACCCATTTGCCTTTTCTTGTACACTCTGCATAGGACCCAATCATCTAGCTGAAATAAATAGCAAAATTCAAGTCAAATTACCACCATAACCCTCTAATTTAAGTTTAAAAAAAAAAATTCAAGATTAGGTTGTTAGTTACCTTCATGGACCCACTTAGGGTTTGGGTTCGTCCTCTAGAGTCGGTTAGACGATACTCGTGCATGATCCAGTCAGTCTTCGTGCCCTTCGGCGGTCGACCCTTGTAAAAGACCAATGACTTCTTCACTCCAACCGACTTAGTCGCGCTGTATATGGCTTTATCAGTGCCGGTGGCTTTCCAGTACCCAGAAACAGCTGCTCGGTTCGGTCTCAACCCATTCGGGTACTTCCTATCACGCGGTGTGAAAAAGTACCACTCGCGTTCCCCGAACTCCGCTTTTTCTACAATGATTATAAAAAGAATTAAATGACATTCATAACGTGCTTAAAGTCGTGATTGATCGCGATGTGTTAGGCCGACAATACTAACCAGGCAACTGCCAGGGATCGAACTTGTAAATGTCTACTTCAGAAATGATAGATACATAGCAAGAAGTTGAGTCAGCGCGGTTTCTAAGATAACACATGATCAGTTCTTCATCGGTCGGGTGGAACCTGAACCCTGGAGGGAGCTCACATCCGAGTTTAGCCACACTCATTGGACTCAACTACACACAAAACAAATAAAGCGGTCGGGTCGGGTCGAGTCGGTTTTATATCTTGGTGTGCAAGAAAGAGGGGGAGTAGCCAGAAGGATGGAATTTTTGCTCCTAAGCTAGAAGAGGAGAGGAAGAAATCAAGGTTTTTGAAATGTTTGAATGGAGAGGGGTTGGCCTTTTATTCTTGAAGGTTGTTGTTGTTATCTGAATTTGGCTTGGTTCTGATTGGTGTTTCTTTTGACTTTGGATGAGTTTGTGATCTTATCCATCCATACTATAATAACTTGTATCATAAGCAAGCTTTTTAGCTCTCCCCATACATTTTCCCATAAATAACTTGAACGCGTTATTTACGATTTGATGATGATTAGGTAATGATCACTATAAGCTTCGTTATGGGGATGGATCAATTCATACACCTAACCTAGCTAGCTAATTATGGCCAAATATGGGAGGGTTGGACTTCTTTAAAAAAAAATACAATACAAAATTTAATTTAATTATTTATTTATGTACATGCCTTGTGGTAGAGTGGTTCTAAAAGTTAAAAATTCTGCAATTTATTTTGCTCTGGACGTGATTGTGTTTACAGTCATTACACATTAACCATTTCATAAATTTATGCAATAATAATATAACGGCAAGGAAAATCTAGTTTTTATGGATGAGTTAATCAAATTAGCACTTGTATATCTCCACACCTATATTAATCTTCACTCACACTAATTAGTTTGTAAAGATTAAAAATGCAGACCGTGAATATTTTCGATTCTCAAGTCCTATGTTCTAACCAGTAACCTCTCGTTAAGTTGGAATGAAGCATTAAACCATTAAAACATCCATATAATTGTACCTAAAAAGCTTTTAGTACATGCACAGTAAGAAAATAAGATGGCTTTGACTATGCCAACGTGGGTTAGGGGTAATTGTCTCCATCAACTTTTTGTGACGTAATTTTTTTCCTATAAAATGTAAATAATTCCAAATTGACATTTTAAAATCTACCTTTCCTCCCTAAATTATATATATATATATAGTAATGAAAATATTTATGCAGTACTATTCTGTAAGTTAAAATTTTCAACCGTAACTGATTAAATCAATTTTCAGATGTATCTTAAAAACATAGCCATTAACCGAATGAGATGACTTAATTATAATCTTCATGCATTTCAATTTAAAAATTACCAAACACAAAATTACATCTTTTATCTCGTATAATAAAATGATAACATGTAGTGACAAAATATTACTTAGAATTTAGATTAGACTGCAAATCATGACGATGGTTCTTTAAAAAATAATTAATTACGAAATCAAGAAACATTGCGCAGTGCACCCGTAGATAATAACCATTTGTTAACTGACAAAAGAACCTTATACTTTTGTGTTTTGTGCATTCAATCTTATCAACACTTCTCGTTTTGTACCATCAAGACAAAACCTGTATATTAATCATTAC
Source organism: Clarkia xantiana subsp. parviflora (assembly GCA_036873135.1). NCBI lineage: Eukaryota > Viridiplantae > Streptophyta > Magnoliopsida > Myrtales > Onagraceae > Clarkia > Clarkia xantiana. The sequence continues at coordinate 5,112,280 of JAPTYO010000016.1, forward strand.
TTTATTATTTTGTGCATTATATTTTACACTAATCTATATTATTTTTATATATATAGGCAAATTGATGGGAATAATAATAGTGTCCTTTTAGAAAGAAAAGAAAGCAGCCTTCTCCTTCCTTGGCCAATAGAAACTCGACACGCACTGAAGCTGAAAGTTGCGATAAGCACAAGACGGAATTTAGGCAGCGCTCTTGTGGACACTCATTTGCCACGTCATAAAATACGACCGCGACATTTTTTTAATGTTATTAGCGTATAGGACTGTCCGCCGTCAGTTTAAAGAACCACGTGTCGGCGGCTCATGGATTGACTTGACGCCAGATAACATCATCCACCAGAATATTCCTCCCGCTATAGTTAGTTCGAAAAGGTTGCTAATTGGGCCCCACCCCAGACCCCACCACCAGCGAATGTCAATAGTCTTTGGCTTTACTCCAACCTCATCCTCAAACCTTTTTTTTTCGCAAATCACCCTCAAACTTTGAGTCTATGCCTAATTTCGTCCTAAAACTATCAACACTTGGAAATTTGCAGAATTACCAACATAAGTTACTTGGTACAGAATTATGTCCCGATTTAAGCCAAAATCTAGAGTTACAGCTCGATACTGCAGTACTAGAAACACGATTTTTACCAAAAGAAAATTTCTGTCAGTAAAAGTGAATAGTTCTGTCACTATAACCTCTAAGTGATCCGAAGCAGCGATATACTGAATCTTACTTCTTCAAGCAGTACATTCCATCTTTCACTTCTAATTTCTCCTCGGAAACTAGTCCAGATAGGAAGCTTTGCAGCTGTTGAAGCGATTTATCGTAAGAAGGATCCGCGATGCAGAACATCTGCAACAAGATCAACCAGTTAATTCGATGCTACAAGGAATTTTCTTGGGTTAAGAACCTAAAAACAGTCTCAACTATAGATCAGATTCAGAGATTGTTGGTTTTTACTTTTTTCTCTTAAAATTGACAAAACAAAAATATGTTTTTTAAGCATCAATAAGTCTAAGCTATGAGCAACATATCTGATACTTCGAAAAAGTGGAAAACAACATGTTTTTGTTGCTTTAACGCTAAAATTAGTCGAAAAAAGTGAAAAGCAACAAATCTGATAGTTAGGACACCGAATATCAACATTTAAAATTAGAATAGCGATTAGCAACATGACCTATAATTTGAACTTTTTTTAGTGTTTTAAACTTTTTTTAAGAAGGATAAATTGTTTCTCACCTTGAGAGTATTGTGTATTCTGTCTAATCCCATGGTGCCAAAGTTCGTTAGCATTCCCATGATAAATTTCTGCAAAAGTTAGCAGACGGGATTATAATTATAACGTTGCAGCGACACGAGACATTAAGTCATCATCATCATAAAGAAAAATGCAAAATTGGAAAATTTTCAGCCAGACTTTGAATGCATAGATATTGCTAGGAGTTATGAGTATTTTCTAACCAACCTCATAAACGGTCATTTCCTTGCGAAGTTGGTCTTCAACAGAGGCCAAAGAGCCTTCTCCTTCTTCATCGCCGACTAGGAGCTCCTCACAGCTTCCACCATCACCAACATTCTTAGCAACATCAGCTGTGTCTTCCACTAGTGTAAATATGTGATCATCCGGTTCTGAACCTGCTGTTTCTGCAATGATTCCCTGTTTAAAGAGTGTCATCAGCAGAAGTTAACTAACTATAGTAGAATGTTGAAAACATTAGAGAAATAAGTACCTTGCTTATCCAGAAAGTTATTTTCCGATTGAGTATATCGAATGGCAAGCCAATAGCATCTGCAAGTTCCTTTGACGTCCAACTAGGAAAAAGAATTATAAAAAAAGGTCATAATGCTTGGCACAACTATTTTGGTGTAAGCAAATGTAATCTTCTACCCCGAAGCTAACCTTATTCGATCTTGAAATTGCATGACAATTGCTGCTTGTAGAGGAGAGACTGTAAACTGGATCTCCCTATCTTCAAATTGAAGCTCTAACTAAATTGAGAAAAATAACATATTTCTAGATATTAATTTCAATTATATTTACAAAATGGACAAACCAAAAGTCGTATATATGTCCAAAATGTGCAGTAAAGCCTGCAGTTATTTTTTTTACTTCATACCTTGACTGTTCCGAGATTCTTTTTCCAGAGCAGCTTACGTGGTGTCTTGATTTCATTGTATCTTTTTGCATAATCAGTCAGTAACTGATCAACTGGCTCAGGTAAATTAAATGCTTCCTCCTGCAATCTCTTAGTGTTGATTAACATGCAGCAGAAGGTAAAAAAGAAGTCTAAATTTGCATTGTGATTACATGTTTCAAAGAACAATGAATCCACCCAAAACACAAAGCACGCAGAAGGTAGTAATATTAATCTTGTGAAAATAACTATGGATGGAAATGGGAGGTCCTTTTACCTGGATTGGAGGCCAGAAATTGGAAGAGATAATCGTTGACTCAAAAATATCCAAAGAAATTCCAGTATCTTCCATGTCAGAGCCTAAAAGTACATCCAAGCTATGTTATGGAATGCAAATGGCATTTTTCTTTTGAAAACTGAAGAGCATGAAAAATCGAATCCTTCTTCATCTTAGGAACTGTTCACTGTCGCATTATGATCACTTCTTTCTTTAAAGGTGGCTTTTTTTCACTTTCTCACTAAGTTCCACACTTCTTAGATTCTCCCAAAGTTTTCTGAAACAAAATAACGCGGAAAAACAATAACCACGAGAAGAGGAAACTCAACTGGATTTTGATGGCTGCACTATAGTTGCTTTAATGTTGGTGTTTGTTCTTTTGGAATCAATAAGATCATTGAGCATGATTTCACACTTTTGCATGCTACTCTCTCCAAAATGAATCTGCAAGAAACATGGGATAAGGAAAAGGAAGAATTTCAGAATAATCATAAAATCCTCATCGAACCTGCATCATCTTAACTCATGATTGTGGCATCATCCTTCTGTCTGCTGTAAGTGAAACTAGAAAAAATTGACAGAAAAAAATTATGTACGTGACTTGCCTTGAGAAGCTCTAGTGTTCGTATCTCAGTGTCAATGTCATAGTCGGACTTGTTAAGAAGCTTTTCAGCTAGCATAACGCGATATTCATTAACTAGCTGATCCTTTGAACCAATAATTCCAACAATCATTTCCAATATATCCACCTTCCTATGATTTCTGCTACCTTTTAACGGGTCAGCCTCGACTGGATCAGGTTCCCACCTGAAAATTATTATATTGGACACCAGAAAAATCAACCCTTGATTTCACTGTTATTGCAGCATGCCCAAAAAAGAAATTACCGTGCAGCATTTATCCATGCTTGTTTATCATCAGTATTAAAACCATCTTCTACACCACTAGCCTCGGAACTTTCTTCATCCCTATTCAGTTCTTCAAGGAGGCTATCCCCAGAATTCCCTGTTCCATTGGGATTTCCACTGGTTCCATCAGTAAGCATGGTGACGATGCATTTTATAGTATCTTTCCTCCCCCTCAAGTACTCCCTTATTGGTTCACCAACTGCCTCGAGGAAGACACCTGCTGGATCTATTGTCCGAAGTGCTTTGATGGTTGACACATACTGAAGTAATATATCATTTGTTGAGGCGCCTGCTGTGAGTAAGCGATATCGAACTGCAGAAATAAATGTCTCGACTAGCTTAGAGTGTTGCCCTGTGTATTCAAGACATTGCTTCAAGTCCTCTATTGCAGGAGTGCTGCCAAAAGAATAAAAAACCATGCAAATTAAAGAAATGCTCTATGTATATGCAAATATTTTAACAGCAGTTAATATAACTACCACGAGCATACCTCTCTGGGTAGTCCACGATAATGTCAAAAAGCTTGCTTATTCTTAAATCTTGTAAGGTTTCATAAGCAAAATATTCCAATCGCAATTTCCATCTGATAAGCCCTTCTGATGGAGCATCAGTTCCAGCATGCAGTGGTGATAATTGTGAAGCTAAGGGTGATTTGACGCCAGAAGAAGGCTTGTCATAGCTAACCGAATCACCGAGATAAGAAAGAAGTGCACTAAGAAACTGAAGAGGCACAGCCTGCACTTATTCAATAATATGTACCTTTCAGTGATACAATGATAATAAAAAGGAAATAAACCACAAGACTAGACGAACTTAAATTTAGATCAAAATTATTGACTATGAGATTTAAAAATTATTTCCGAGTTCATGAATGTGGAATGTAACTCATTTCAAAACTTGAACTATTCCAAAAGTAGTAAACAAATGATGAAATAGCAAAGAAGTCATGTGTGCCGGGAAGTTTTTATCACTGGACATTTCACTCTAATGAAATCACCAACAGTGTTATTCACCTGTATCCACTCTTTAACAGACTCCAAAATGGAACTCCTGAAGTCATCACCAGCAAGATCATGTACCTTTGCCTACAAAACCAGATGATGTATAATGAGCAACAACATTGGCATCAAAAGGTGCTCTTTTTAATTTCTTTAGAACCTAAAATTAAGAGGATCAATCATTGACAGTGATTATTATATGTAAAAACATCGAGAGTGACCTTTAAAGGCATGAAGATGATTCAGGCCCTGCATAATGGAACAAATCCTCACCTTAAGGAGCATAAAAATAGCTGAAGCATAGGAATCTTCTGTCATACTTGTGAATCCAAGTCCTCTAAGTTCACGGACAACTTTGCCAATATTTTTTACCAGTTTGTTATCTGAAAACTCCTTGTTGGCATTGTCCTCATCAATATCCATCTCGCCACCTTTAAAAGGTGTCTTATTCTTTTCATCTAAATCCATGCCATCTTTATCATGAAAATCATAACCTTCATCGAAGTCTCCAGCCATTTCAGTGCTTAACTCTTCTAAACTTACTTTAAAATACCAGCGAAGGATCTCTATAATGAACATAGAAAGGAAATCAGTTGTCAAATCATCTATACTATAGCAAGTATACATTAAATAGCTACATACAATATAAATGGAGCAATAATTGCAGAGGTACCAGGGAAATGCCTGGGAAGAGTAGCCATTAGAACTGAAGAAACCATCAATTGATACTTAGAAAACAGTAGTGCTTTTTCTCCTCCCTTGCTCGAAGTTTGCAATAATATTGAGTCCTCATGTGGCAGTAAAGCATCAACCAATATCAACAAGCATTTCTCTTGATACTCCTTTTCTGATGATATTTCTCCGAGAGCCTTGCACAGTACTTGCTGTACCTCGTCCCCATAAATCTGTATTTTGATGGAACTGGATAAGAAAGGAGAATCTAGCGGAATGCATCAACAACAACAGAAAGAACGGCCCTTTCAACACAGTGATCAATACCAACACATACCGGTACTTTATCTGTTTCGAGAATGGAAATATCTCTGTAAGGCTCAAAATGCTGCCAAAACTTCCATACACCATTGCTCTCAAAAGATTCCTGTCACAAGAAGAAATGATATCGTTAATAGCTAAGCATAGTATGTACTGCTGATCTTTCTCGTCTTTGCTCTCGAAGACACTGAACTTTCAATATATGCAAGCAGACTTCACACTCAGGTGCATGATCACCAATCTCAACTTCCTGGGAACTTCCAATTAATTTGCATAACTAATTACTGAGGAGCATAGCAGCAAATATGAATCGATGCTCAATCCAGCTAAAAATCCTTACATTAACAGTTCAGTTCAGATCAAAAACCAAAATTGATGCTAACAGATGAATGAAGCAGGGAACCGTCAACAATGCGCTAAAGCACGTACCTCAAGAGATAAAAGAAAGTGATCTCGGACGAGAGTGTGGAGTCTGTGCTTGCATAGGCAGCGGGCGTGGCTCACCAGCGCCGGTCCAGCAGAGAGATCATCAGCGCCGGAGAGAAGGGAGCTGGTAGCGGAGCAGAACCCTGTGTAACAATCGAGCATTTCGTTGATATCACTGTCGCTTAAAGTATCCAGAATCCCTAGGTTGCAGATTGCTGAGGTTGCGTCTCCCATTTGGAGAGCGGGAGGGCTATGAGGTGCTGTCGGAGTCAGAGGAAAAGAGGCGGCTCCAGGCCTCCACCAGCTATGAGTTTTGGCGGGGAAGTGACTGAGTAGTGAGCGGAGCGGACTGAGACAGTGGTGGAGCAACTTCTCCGTTTGAACTTTGAAGACGGTTGGAGAAGAAGAAAACTTCGGAGACGAAGATCTAACGAAGTTCATTAGGGTAAAACCGGTCCGGTCGGACCGAATTTTTCCATACTTCGGTTTTGGACCTATATTTTCGGTTCAGCTTTTAAAAAATCAACCAGAAAATCGTATTACACAAAATAAACCGTCCATTATTTGTACGATTTTGAGGTCTAACTTTTTTTCTAAAAGTCCTAAACATAATAATCAATACTTAATTAAGAGTGTATGTATATTCTTGGCAAAGAAAAATTAAGAGTGTATGTATATTCTTGGCAAAGAAAAATTAAGAGTGTATTCTTTTGAACAAAATGGAAAAATAAACTAGACCAAAACAAAAATCTTATGAATTATCATCATTGTGTCTTATGAGACAATTTCTAAACTGCGGGTTGAATGTTACAATTAATGTCGATATCAGTCAATCGCAATACCAGTCAACAAGTGAGACATAGAATTAATGAAGAACACGTAATTTACGAGCAGAACTAGAATAAATGGGGAAGAGTGTTCGAGTTTGAGATGAAAGGAAGAAGATATATTCTTTATTTTTATCGAAATGAATAAGAAATCAATTAGAATATTTAATTACAAATTCAAAAGGTTGACATAAAAAAAGTAATTAATTAAAGGTTTTTTTTTTTTGGCAAAAAAAATAACAATTAGAAGATTGAATTACATTAATATGAGAAGGAAAAGATTTAACTATCCTAATTAAATATATTAATTACCATCACAATAAAACATATTAATTATTACCATCAGTCATTTTACCTCTCTCGATAAAAGTCACTGAAATGAGAAGACGTGGATCTTAAAGATGTGACTAAACAGTGAATATCGACCAATTATTAGAAGTTTAGTGAAGTCTGATTATCTTAACCGACTGGAAGTGGTGGCAAGAACGACTTGAGGTGGAGTTGGTAGCGGTGGCATGGCTGGGGCTGCGGGAGGTGAAGGTAGTGGCAGCTGGAGGTGGTAGTGGTGGTGGAGGCAGGGATGACTGCAAGTGGTGTCGATGGCAACGAGAAGTGGTGGTCGGTGGTGGCAGTTAGGGCTAGTGTTGTTGACTGGTGCATGAGCGGAGTTGTAAGGGTTGTAATGTCAATGAGCAGTGTGGGAAATCATTTTGGGATGTAAGTGTTTATGTTATTGCAATGTTGTTAAATGTTTAAGGCAGACTGAGACGACAATACTGAATATTGTCTCTAATTTGAAGTGTACACGATTGAGATGGAGGATGATGACACTTGAAGGAGGATGGTCACTAATTTGGAGGATGATGCAAAATTAAAAGAGATGGACTAATGAAGATCACTTGAAGGAGTAATTGTGTTAGTTCCTTGGAAATCAAAGGATGGGAAGAGAAGAGACAATTTATAAATAAAAAAAAAAACAATAACTCTAAAGAATATGTGTTTTTATTTCAATTTTTAACCATAAAAGTAAGGGAAAAGAACTTATTTCGTGTGTTAGATTTACCTCATGTGTCAATTTAGTGTCTAATTTTTTTTTTGTTAATAGTTGGTGTCCCAAGTTTCAACTTTGTTGCAATTTGGTTTTCCATCCATTTTCAGGATTAAATTTGACAGAGTCGGATGAAAAGACGAATTTGCCCCTTATACTTTTTATTTTTTTGCAAAGTCACCCGTTCGATTCCGGCCCACCCACTTCCGATTTTGAGCCACCCACCTCTGATTCCGGTCACCCACCATAGTATTCCAGCCAACCTAATAATTAAACTTTAAATTTGGTGTTTTACAGAAAGCAATGAAGAACAAATCAGCAAACCCAACATTTATGGACCCGAACAACCCCACTTGGGGTTGGAGTTTGTCAGAGAGATGGATGGCGGCTCGGCCATGGGAAACTCAAGCGACCACCTTGAAGAACAGCGACCGAGCTTCCTTAAAGAGCAGAGGAATGTAATGTCTGTTGCAGGAGGAGAAATAAACCGAACCGCTAGGGCGGCGGCGGAGCTACTAGGGCTGCGGTGGAGTGACCTAATTCCAGCAATGGGGGTAATTAGGCAATTTTCAAATTTATTCGGTCATGGGCTGGTCACATGAACGAGTTCTGATAAATTTATCGTCTAAATTTGACGGAGGGTCCAAATGCAACGTAATTGAATCCTGAGATACCAAATATTAACAAAAGAAATTTAGACACCAAACTGATACATGTGGTAAACCTGTGACACCAAGTAGGTTCTTTTCCCTATAAGTAACGATTGGGTCTGGAGACATTTTTTTAAACAGTTAAGTACTCAAGCTCAGCCTGAGGCGGGTGCCTCGCGCCACACGGTTGAGTCATAGGCGTGTCGAGGTGCTCGTCTCTTTGAGTCTGGATGAATGTCTTAAACTCAACCAGGCTCGAGACGAAGACCCATCAATTCGCCTCGTCTTTGACAACACTGTGTTATCAAATCGGGTTATGTTTGTGTCACTATGTTAAGCTATCTAAGAAAATTGTATAAATAGTGTAATTCCGGACCGATAATCGAGAACCATATTCTTGAATGTTTGATGTCCAATCCGTTTTTGATAACATTGTAAGGGTTAATTGTCAAATTACTAGTTAATGTTAGACAAATTGCTAGCTAATTTTTTTTTTTTTAGAAATTTTGCTAGTTTTAGTTTCGCTTATGGACAAATTGCTAGCTATGAAAATATTATATCTAATTTGGATGAAATTGGTTACGTGACTGTTCTGTTATTAAAGAAAAACAGAAAACATGCATAAAACGAAGAAATTGTCTGGATGAAAAAGATGATTCTTGAAGTACTTCTCATTTTATGATGAAATTTTATAAATTCGATTATGTAGATGCTTATGAATGACTGTGTTGATGAATTCAATTACGAAAATTTAGGTTCATTTTTCATATTTTTTTTCTTTATTAACTCGGAACTCGTGACCAGTTATGTTCAAATTTGAAGAAATATTTGACAAATTTAATAAATTGCTCATAAGCTAAACCTAAGCTAGTCATTCTAAAAAGAGAAATGATTGAACATACAAAAACAACACTGTGACTGTCAAGCGACAAGTAACAGAATTAAAAAATAAAATTTCTTATTAATTTTAATTAATAAAAAATTCAATCCATATGGACCATATTATCGCATGCTATGTTGGCATAATAAGCTTCGTATGTTCTAGCAAACTCTTCCAAAAAAGCCTTCAACTAAGAATACCTGAATTTTACAAATGTCAACTAGTAATTTGGTGGTAATTAACTGTTGCTAAAATATTAGGGTGCGGTTTGTAATTTGGCGGTAATTAACTGTTGCTAAAATATTAGGGTGCGGTTTGTAATTTGGCAAACTAAGAAGGCGCATCTTTCATTCCCCTGAAGCACTGAGCAGCTCAACGGGCGGGACCATCACCGGGAAACTCCATGAAATCTGCCGGTCAAGCTCCAACAGGGCGCGAATCGGCCCGAACAAAGATCCTACTCTCCTCTGTCGCTGCGGCCGTCGCCGAGACATCAACCTTCCCCATAGACCTGACGAAGACCAGGCTCCAGCTCCACGGCGAGTCACTTTCAGCATCCCGATCAACCACCGCGTTCCGTGTCATCGCCGACGTCCTCCGCCAACAGGGACCCCTGGGCCTGTACAAGGGCCTTTCTCCGGCGATTATCCGGCACCTCTTCTACTCGCCGATCAGAATCGTCGGGTACGAGAATCTAAGGAATGTGGTCGGCGACGGATCCCTTTCTCTCCCCGGCAAGGCTCTAGTCGGCGGCATATCCGGCGTAATTGCTCAGGTAATGACAAATGGATGCGAAAATAGTGTACTTTAAGTTGTATGGCGCCAAAACAAACGATGCTTGGCTTGGAGACTAAAATAGCTCATTTCCTCTTCAAATGCTAGTTTTTTTACAGGTAGTGGCGAGCCCTGCTGATCTGGTCAAGGTGAGGATGCAAGGGGATGGTCTTAACTTAATCCGGGGTCTTCCCCGTCGATACTCAGGACCCTTTGATGCACTCAACAAGATAGTGCACACAGAAGGGGTTAGGGGTCTCTGGAGAGGGGTCCTGCCTAATGCTCAAAGGGCATTTTTGGTTAACATGGGAGAACTAGCTTGTTATGATCAGGCAAAACATTTCATTATTCAACATAATATCTGCAAAGACAACATTTTTGCGCATACTTTGGCGTCCATGATGTCGGGTTTGGCTGCAACCGCTCTGAGCTGCCCTGCTGATGTGGTGAAAACAAGGATGATGAATCAGGCAGTGGGGAAGGATTGTAAAGCAGTGATGTATAGTAGCTCTTATGATTGTTTGGTGAAAACTGTGAGGATTGAGGGTCTGAAAGCTCTGTGGAAGGGTTTCTTTCCGACATGGGCAAGGCTCGGACCTTGGCAGTTCGTGTTCTGGGTTTCGTATGAGAAGTTCAGAAAACTTGCTGGTCTCTCCTCATTCTGATGTCAGTTATTTGATCTAGTTAGTAGCTGTCCGTCCTGATAATACGAATGTTCGATCATTTTTAGGTCAAGTGTTTGTTTGTAAGATTCTGAGGGAGATTGCCTATTGAAGTTGAAATAAAATTTGCAGACATTGAAGCTTATTTGAATCATAGCCTACTATATATATTAACAGAAAGTTATGCTGCAGCTACAGCCTACAGAAGCTTGAATTATGAGAATTTCTTGAATTAGCTGTAATAAGATAAAAAGGCCAACTTTTTGGAATATCATATAGTATAGAATTATTGCTTTACTGTTACTATAAGAGTGATATTATAACACACTTTATGTAATAAATTATCATATGCAGAAGTCAACAAGTATCTACACATCTACTAGTTTACATGGAAATTCCAGACCATCTTCTGAATCTTTGTGTGTTACTTCCATCAGATACTGCCATCCCAATCCCCATCTTCCCTTCCTGCCCTAGACCGACATAATACAATCTCCATTTATCGACCTGACCTTCAGTCGGGACCAGACAAGGTGACCCGACTCCTATGTTGTCCCATCCATCCTCTTCAGCTGCCTCTAAGATTGGCCCTTCCTGAACCCTTGTCCAATTCTTGAGACCATCTTCAGAAACAGCCATTCCTATACTTCTTTTCCCATCTGCAGAAACTCCTTCATATGTCATAAGGTAGTTCCCTTTGCCGTTTCGGACAACATGTGGGTTCTTGACTCCTAATTCATTGAAAGATCCGATTTTTGACCCGCCCATGAGCTTCCCACACTTGACCCATCTGATCCCATCTCTGGATCTTGCTACTCCAATGCAAAAATCATTATTTTCTCTGTCAAATGAATAGTAATACATCCTCACATCTCCATTACAATGTGTAACTACTTGGGGACCTGCAATGAACAAAGAATCCCATTCTTGACCGGACCCGACATCAAGAATCGCTCCACTGTGGTGGTCACCTTCGATTCTAGCCCAATGCCGTCCATCTTGACTGCACGCCAAACCCGGAAGTGACCTCAAAATCTTACCTTTGGGGAAGATTCTTTCCGGGTTACTTAAAGAAGTGCTAATATCTACCTCTTCGGAGCTGCATCCTGTGTAGTAAAGCCAATAAACCGAACTGTACATAGGGCTAGACATGATTACCATTTCGGATGGTCTCACGCTTTCCGTGTCAAAAGCCCACCAATTCGTCCTGCACTCTAGGACCTTTCCTGCATCCTCACAAGACCTAACATGATCCGAGGCTCGAGCCCAGTGAATGCCATTGCTCGAAGTTGCTAGCCCGATTGAGTCTCTTGATCCTTCTCCTTCTCCTCTTCCATGATACCACATGTACCACCTTTCCTCATTATCACCAATGTATCTCCTAACAACAGGTGAGCCAATCTCTGCAGAATCCCAAGAACTCGCCGGACCCAACTCGAACACTAAACCCCTTGAAGATGTTGATTCAAGGTCGGGTTTTGGTGGTCGGACCGACACATGTTGGGTTTTTGAAGTAGAACCCAGTTCAATTGCCGGATTCTTGTTCCTGGGGCTGTTGCTGTCAATCCCAGGTTTCATGGAGCACCGAGTTATGCAGCGAGATCGATCTCTTCTACGAAGAGAAAGAGATCTTCTGCTTGCTTGAAACCCAAGAAAGTCGAACCTAGTCGAGTTTGCAGCTCTCCCATTGGCTGAAACAGATGCAAAGACATGACTGGTTCTGATTCCTGCAACTGCTGAGTCCATGTTGCAGGACTGCTGCAGCAGCTGGAGAGAGATTTTTTGATCGTTAGCTGGAGAGAGATTGGCTGAGAAGAAACGAGGGAAGGAGAGAGAGAAGAAGAAGAAGAAGAAGAAGAAGAAGCCTTTGCTATTAGTATGAAAGTAAAAGTGTGCCACATCCTTGTGGGTTTTATATGGAGCACAGGAAAGTCCTGGTGGCTAAAGGTTTGACAACCTCAAATTATTTGTGCTGCACAAAACACAACCGTGAATGATGCAAAGATCCTAAAGTCTGTCTGTTTTCACATGCAATTTTTTTTTTTTTTTCGAGGGCAGCACTCGTATCATGCTTACACAATATATTGATGAATTCACCCCCTAAACCCGAAAAAAAAAACGGAAAGCCAACAAGTCTTGATTTCCAGGTGCTAAGTTAGAATTTAGTCCGTGGCACTGCAAATCTGACCAAGTTGTAATATTCCTGGAAGATGGTTAATTAAGTGGTTTTGTGGCTGCGGATTAGATGGAAGTCATTAGTTTATGTTGAAGGCAAACATTCACTTACTGGCTATTCTGCATGGATTACGTATCTACTATTCTTTCTATTGACTATCCAGAGGAACTTTTAGTACAGACTCTTTTTCTACTTGTCAACACTTTCATAGCCACGGCCACAGCCACTGGCCATGCAAATTATGATGAAGAGCTTGACTTGTATAGTACATTTCAATACTTTATAGCTTTGTTAAAACAAAAAAGTAAAGAAGTTTAGTTGGTAACAATTTTTTCGGGGTATATATATTGTATAGACAATAGACAAGGAGTTTCGGTATCTTAAAACTGTTATAGTTACTGCCGACGTTCACCGAGGCTCTCCAGTCATCAAGTCACCGACTTCTTTCTTGAACTTCCGGCACTGGGCGCGTCAGATCTACTGTGTGCTTTGAGATTATGTATAGCTTACATATAAAAGGAGACAGTAATTATATATATATATCAGATCTACGTTCACTCGTTTTTCGGACCAACCGAATTTTGATTTTTACCCCTAATCTCAATGTAGCACCATCCCCAAGGCCTGGACATGCAAGTAAAACTGAAATATATATATATCAGTTTAAACGTAGGTTTTTGTTTAAAAAAAAATCAAGTTATTGATAATTTATAATATCATCAGAATGCAACTTGTCAACTCCAAAACTAAAACAGCACATAACAACACACAGCTAATTATTAACTCATAAAATATATATATAGAGAGGTTCTACCTACATATCAACTATAAATATATATATATATGATCAATCACAATATATAAGGGGATTGTAGACTTTTGTTGTGGTTATTACTTATTAATATATGTTACGGTTCATCAAAAAAAAAAAATCACAATATATAGTAGGTAGCGGTTAATATTTCATCCTTAATTAAATGTATCTGATTTGATATTTCATTTTAAGAATTAATTGAGAAATATTTATAGCGAACTTTACTTCTTACAAGCTTGTTATTAAAACAAAGATATTATGGGTCACGTAATAAACTTAGGGAACCCAAAATAAAATAAGAGTGCTGCTGGAATATGCGAAGCCTTTATGCGAGTAACATGCGAAAAGGGACTTAATTGTAGATCTATTCTAAGTACTCTACTTGTTTTGATTAATAAAAAAAATCCCTTTTCCCAATACTGCCCTTCCCAGTCTAGTAAAACCAGGAACCAAGTCATCGGAAAAATCCTATCCCGATGATTTTTTTTGCCAATTGCCATCTAAATCTTTTGTTTTTGTTAACTTTTAGAGTTAATATTTGAGAAAACAATCACTAGCTGATAACCACCTTATTATATCTATAGGGTGCATAATTATTTATGAATTATTGACATTATATATCGCTAAATCCACCTAGTATAATTTATCTTTTTAAAAAAAATAAAAAAAAAATAACATATTATGTAAAAATTTTAAAAAGTTGATATATTTATTAATAATTTTTTAAAAAATATATGCTGAACAAAAATAAAAGGGGAGAAAACAACCATACAAAATATGCAAATAAAAATTTAAATTGAAAAAATAAATTATGAAAGAAGTTAAATAATATATATATTAAATAGTGATATGTGTTGAATTTAGTGATTCTAATGTTTAAAGTTAATTATATAGGTTTTGGCCTCAAATTCATAGTATTGCACCACGTGGCGTAACCAACGAATTTAATATTTAAAAAATACCAAAATATCCATATTAATAAATAGTTTTTTAAAAAAAAATAATTTTAACATCTATAAATTTATTAGTTTTTTTAATTTAATATATTATTATCTACGTTTGAATATTGTAAGCAGAAAGTTATAACTTATTCTACGGTACTATGATGTACGAATATATTTTATTATGTGAAAATAGAGGCGAATACCCAGGGCCAGCCCAAGGGTAAGGCCACTAAAGCTAGGACTTTAGGCCCCCAAAGAAATAAGGCCTCATATATATTAAGTCTACTTAAGTAGATGAGAAAAAAAAATGTTCAATTCAGAAAAAAATAAAACGACTTTCCATTATTTTTTCTGCTTGATCATGTTCTCTCTTTTCAAATTTTAATCAATAGGCTCTTTTAAAAAAATATGTCTTCTAGATAAAATGTGAAGGCCCCGAATTTTAGTTTAGTTTTAGGCCTCGGTTTCTCTTGGGTCGGCCCTGCGAATACCTTATGAATAATAATCTTGTTTGCTTACATTATATATAATAAGAAGATGCTTATATTATTTTTTTAAAATATGCATGTGCTTCTTTACTATATTAATTAAATTTAAGAATAAAATCTTGTTTCAATAATTTTATATCAAAAGAGTTTATCCGAGTAGATTTCATATATGAATAATGATGTAAGAAGATACTATTCATATTATTGCTTTCTCCGGCGTATGCTTTGTAAAAAGTTGTAATATCTTCGTAATTCAACTAATTGACAAGTAATAAATAATAGGGGCATTAGAGGAAATCAAAAGAATGAAATTTATTTATATTAATTAAAAGAAGCAACATTACTTTAACAGATAAACAGATTATTCCTTATTCGCAAGACAATCGCATGGTGCGTTTGCATGTTAAAGCAATTCTCATAAAATAAAATGTATATATATATATAAAAGGAAACATTGACATTAACTAAACTTCGATGAGCTCTATGCATGCTAGTAGTTAGTTGACTGAGAGGTGGCATATTATTATATTAACAGGAGAGAAGAAGACCGTTAGGCGAATGATCATGATGTGGTCCACATCCGATGTTCCATTCCATACGTAGGTACATTATTACATTTGCATGTATCTGGGAAGAGATATAGACGATGATGGTCACGACCACATCGTATGAAATAATTAATGAGCAACGGTACGTACATCTATCTCTGTGTCTGTATGCATAATTAAGAAGGATGGGGTGTTGAATGCAATGCAGCAGTGTAAGTGTATATGGGATGAATTAATTAATATGCACGTTCCTGGACTGGACCACTTCCGATAGAGACCAGACCACCATAATATCACGTTTACAATATATTTAGTAACATCATCAACCTCTCTGGTCCCTCTAATTGGAAAACGTTACTGTTGTGGAGAAATAATTGAGAAACCAACTCATGCCACTACATACCTACTATTTTAGAATTTAGTGTTTATACAGTTTTATATTTATTTTTCTAAAATATTTTTATGTGTGGTGAACGGTTTGATCGGGTTAACTCTAAATGATACGATTGCTTAACATTTTTATTCTCTAGGTCAATCCGGTTTACACCACAACAAAAGTCGGGTTTTATCTACCGGAAAATTACTGACTGACACATCGTTCGGGAATATACCGCCGATTTCCCACCGAATTACGTCTGATTTGACGAAAAAACTGCTACACTGACCTTTTGCTGACCGATATTTCCTACCGATTTGCCCGTCAAGCAGACGGTGGGTATGACATGAAAAATACACACCGGCACCTGACGCACCATGCACGGTCGGACAACCCCAGACGTTTCTCTGACCGATTTTAATATGAAACGTATTTCCCACCGACTTGATGGCACACCATATCCTTCGATGTTCGTCTTTTGTAGAATTGTCTTGCAGACACATCTCGCTCTTTTTTCAACATAGTACAAGTAAGAGAAGGTTAACTACTTTTGTTTTTCAAAGTCTCGGCATAACCTAACTCTGAGCAACATGCTAAAGCAATTACTCGACGCTACCTCATTCACCTCCTTGCATAGCGGCTTCAACGCAGATGTTTCAGACAATCTTGTTCGGCGGCCAAATGAGTATCATGTTCCCCCCGTTCTGCACGTTCATTAAAGATGACTGCAACAGTCAATTGGTAAGTTCCTCCTGAAGTTGTAATACACTTAGATTGTGGGAACGAGTTCGGGGTTACAATGTCATAAATAAACGTCTACGCATTCGATTGTATGGTATTTCGACGAGAAATATTCTGAATGGTGAGGCAGG
The DNA here is from genome assembly GCA_036873135.1 of Clarkia xantiana subsp. parviflora. NCBI lineage: Eukaryota > Viridiplantae > Streptophyta > Magnoliopsida > Myrtales > Onagraceae > Clarkia > Clarkia xantiana. Next base: position 5,129,065 of record JAPTYO010000016.1, read on the forward strand.
GCCGATACAAAATGCGTTTGGCGTATGGAAATGTTTTCCCAATAGTTGTATTTGGGATGTGAAGTTGGAACATAAACGAGACTCCCACAATGTGATCACCTGTTGCAGCTTCACCGACGGTTGGGACCAGTTCGCACAGGATGTCTGCCTAACGACTGGAGATACAATTTTCTTCAAAATGGTCGAAGAAGATTTGATGTCTTTTGAAGTGTTTAATCAACACGGTCTTCTGAAAGAAGCACATGTAGCCGTGGAAAACAGTTCATCTGGTGAGGAGGAAGAAGTTTCATCTGATAACTTAAGATTTTTAGGTGACGGTGGTGGTGGACACAACCGTGGTCGTCATTGCAACATCACAGCAAGTCAAGTAGTGTAAGTTCCATCTGTAATCTCATCTCATGTTTCATTAGACGATTAGGAAGAGTTGGTTTATTCAAATGTGTTTATATAAGTATTGACAGTTTCGTCTGACTGTACAAACTATTCCAAAGAAGTTTGTTGTTTACAATGGGCTTGACTACTTGAGTGAAGTGGAGATTGAAGATCCTGTTGGAATGAAGTGGACTGTAGAGATTGATACAGCACGTGCTAAGCACATGCACAATCATCTACCGGTGCGTGAACATCCTCTGCGATACAGGTCATGGTTTAAGAAAGGATGGAGGAATTTTAACCTAGCAAACAAATTAGGAAAGGGCCCGTACATTCACTTTGATGTTTCTCCTGAAAGTACTCTGATTGCCACCATATACTAGTCGTTGATATATGACATGTTTGTGTTGTTATAGTTTATGTGTTAATTAACGGGTGGTGGCACTTTAATTATGTTTGCGTGTATCGAAATATTTGTTATGTGGCATGAAGTTGCTGCTTTGTTCGAGGTGCTTACTTACCTTATATACATGTATTGAACGTATGCTACTACTATGTTGACATAAGTTGGTTCAACTCATGTCACAATTATCATAGGAACCAAACTATTGGACTTAAACTGTTTAACTGAAATGACCTCATGTAATTACAATTGTTAGGTCGCGTTTTGCAAGTATTGTTAAAGGCATAACATACTTTGTATAAACACGTGTATTTTCAATTGTTCATCTCCCACAATGAGATCAGCTGTTGATTTCAAGGGGCATAACGGTATTTTTTTTTTTTTGCTAAACCATTGTATTGACTTAATCCACAGAGTATTTAATCCCCAACCACCCCGTAATTACTGATCTCCACCGTTAATTTCGACGACTCGATCTCCAAGGAAAGTAAATGTCACCAAAACCCTACCATTGGGCTGTCAGACACCCTAGAGACTCCTTCGGTAATGTCGACATATATCACAGAGAAAGAGTTAAAAAATTATCTGACAATTTGGTTCTTTGATGGTAAATTTTATCGTTGTAATGGTAAATCATCTATTCATATATGTTGTCGTTTTCCTAGTATTTCTAATCCTTGTGAATATACAAGCGTCTCTTTTGTCAACATAAATCATGTCTTCACAAATTTTCTGATTTTCCTAGAAAATCTTACCATTAAGTGATAGTATCATCTCATTCTCATAATAGAACATCTCATGTACATCCAACACATCCGACGACTTGTATTGAGCATCCAAATTATTTATGTCGACTTATATATAAATTGGTATGTCAACCATTACAAACAAAGGAAAGAAGATTTGGTATTTCGACACACCTCAACAAACTAGGTGAAGTAAATTGTGGCAGCATCCAAATTGGATAAAAGTAAAATCAATGTGTTTCACTGTTTTGTTTGCCTCTCTCTTGCATATTCCTTCTTTGAGTGTTGAGCTGCATAGATTCTGATGGTGAATTAATTATATAGGAAATTTGAAAGTAAAATTTCAATTTAAACTATTGAGTTGAACAGACAAATACCTCGTTTTACGATTCGAGTGCTAAATGGACGCTCTGAGTTCTGAATGGCGGGGCGGAGCCCCGCGGGTCACCCCGTAGAATTTTTCAACTCTTAATACCCGCCCCGTGTGAAGTATGGGACGGGTCCGGGTCCACTATGTCGACCCGCGGGGCGGGTCCGGGGCTGGCGATACCCGCCCCGATCCGCCCCGTTGACACCCCTACATCCAATTTAGACGTTGACTGGTTTAATGGTGTTGACAAAGTTTTGTGAGTACATTTAACGTCTCCCAATAGTGAACAAAAGGATGAAACTATGACTAATGCAAAAAATACATTCCCTAATATATTATGTCGACATAACTTCCGACTTATACAGGCAATGAAAAGTACTTATGTCTTCATATGAAAACAGTTGTGTAGACAATAACAATGTTTTGTACCTAGATACATGAATACTGCTACTGTTCAAAGTACTGCTTGTTGAGCCACACTAACCATTTAAACTTTGTAACATCCCGAATAAGTACACAATTAGGGCTCGGCACGATGGGCCAACACGAACACGACACGAAAATTACGGGTTTGGGTTTGATACTAGTGACACGGCACGACACGATAACACGATGTTTTAAACTAAACTGGTTAATAATTAGTTTTTTTTATTCAATTTACTATAGGTTTTTTGTGCCAATTTTTCATGTAGGGCCGTGTTTGGGTTGACCCCAAGAACACGACACGAACCTGGCACGACACGAACCCGCACGAATTGCCAGCCTATACACAATGAAGATATACAACAAGGGACGGTACAATCGCTTTGTCATGAACGGGCAAAACCCAACTCACCTGATTCTGTTTCACGTCCGGTTAAAGAGAATGAATTGGGTTTTGCTCGTGCTTTTAAAAAAGCTGTTGTACCGCCCATTTCATAACCTTAACAACGACGACTTGGTCATTAAGGTGATATACAGAAAGGGACAGGCGCGGCTTCCTTCTCAAAGTACTGCATATTGAGAGAACAAACAGTAGTCTCACGCACACATGCACTCCCATAAGTGGGGAGACCAACCTCCCTACCAATGGAATTTCATAATGCGTCTTTCTATGACGTTGGGAGTTCATAATGCATCTTTTCAGAGAATATGACAAAAGTTACAAACAGACTAGTGTTGTATGTCTGCGAAGCTATCAACGATAGAACCGACAGGTGATTCAACGATTATGATGGATTTCGACTTCACCAAAAAACTGTCAAACGGGGTGAAGACGAATGAACGTTGCATCCTAGCAATGATAATACAAATATGGGGCCACGTTTATATAACAAGAAGAATATAATAAGAAGAAGTGAGATCGTAAGCAGAAAAAATGGTGACATCGCATAACTTGAAGAAGATGTATGCCTGCACAAATCCTCAACAACTTAGACAAAAGGCATAACATTGAACAGAGAAGATTCATAATCGTGGTGAGTGAATGTAAACTAAAAGGAACCTCTCCGTTTTTATAACCGTAACTACGACAGTCTTATAGGCTCAACCACACGATAATTACTGAGCTCCACCGACAGACTAATGCCAACGACTGTATTTCCTGGAAGGGTAATAGTCACACAATCATGACCATTGGTTTTTCATAGTTTCCATAGGCACCTAAAGTAAGGTCGATATATATCACTTTAGACATGAAAACATATTTATCTGTCATTGTTTATACTTTTGATACAAATAAATTCATTTGTTGATAAATGTTGCCATTACAATTTTTTATTTTCTTAAATGGTCTCAGATCATTAAACGTATTGATGTCATTTATCTCTTACATCGGACAGTGTCGACATAGGTGTTTTGTTGTCGACAATTTAGTTTGTGACAAATCATATGTTTCGATCCGAGCTATCTTATTTTATTTTTAATACATATATATTTAACAACGTTAATCTAAACAAAGAAGAATGAAACATCTTACATAATTTTGATTGTCGTCTCCCATGTGACACCTTCTTTTTATCCCTTATTTATATATCGTCTACTGTGTGTTAGCTATAGGCGAGACTACTAATGTAAAATGAAATTAAATAATTAAATTATAAAATCTTGTTATTTCAATAATATAATATGTAATCTATATAATGTTAATATTTTTTGTACAAATAACCATTACATAAAACTGTAATGATAGAAATTACGACATTGTATCAGCCAAAATTCCGAAAGCAGACACAATGGCACAACATGTAATTATTTCCAACTTTAAAACGGATATGCTTGCACACACACATCCAGTCATCTCTAACTATAAAGGAGGGAGAAAAGAGTGGGACGAAATGTGGGGAAATTTGAATTCATTTGCTCCAATTAGTTGAAATTTCAAATTTCCGTCCTCCCTTTAGCCGGCTATATTAAAATACGTTTGACATAGAGACTTTGTCTGTCCCTCCTTGCCGCCACAGTCTTCTCATCCATTCACCGTGCTTCCCATGTCCAGTGGTCGACCAGCCACAATAACATTCCAGTGATACGCAAAATTCAGGTTAAATGGCAATGTGCATGCTTTCTCATCCTGTTATTCCTCATAATACGTTGCTAGCTATATGTATTATTTTTATATCTGATTTGTTTGTCTACCCAGGTTTGAATTGTTGGATTATGGGGTTAAATACTATGGAAACAAAACCCTAGATACGTGCATGGTCACTAATACGCAGCGGAAGATAGTGCACATACCTACAATGTTTCTTGTAGTCCCAAGATCACTTAGGGGAGTTCTCAATCCGTCAGACGGTTCCCGTAGAGGTTATGGTTAAGGAAGCCTTACGCAAATTATGCTCCACAACAAAGCCTCTGTCGATTCTTCAGCGGGATGGATCAACAGAGTAAATTGCTTGACACAATTTGGCACCTCCTAGGGAGACAAGGGCTTCGACCAAACCACTTGGTATATAGGTAGGAGGGATTTCTTTTAATCTCACCACAAAGGAATAGAGGATTAGCTTATAATAAATCCCAAAGCACTCCCTATTTATAAGAGGAGCAAAGTGGACAAAAGTCCACATTGCCCTCCATAGAATTCGGCCGGCCATATAAGCTAGGGAGGCCCAATTTTGGGCCTCTCATGTCAATTGAGATTTTAGGCCTAGCCCAAAATCCCTAATGTGACATAACCCAATTGTCTTAGGTTACAAGCTTATATTAATTGACTCCTAATTACGATGGCCAAATCTCCATATGTCAACAGCTCACACTCGCCGGAATGGGAGAGTGCCTGTTAATATGTTGTCGACCAACATATCAACATTTGTCTTCGATCCAGCCCTGCTTTGGAATAGTTCATACGAGGTTTGCCGTGCGATCGGCGGATACAACGGGCATCGTGCTACTCATATGTTAGGAGTGTCGTAGCGCCCGCGGGACATTGGTTCCCATCTTTAATCAACCTGTTAAAATAATATTGCACCACGTTGTATCCTAGGTCAACTGTCATTCTCCAATTGCACAGTTTCCACATAGGAATACTCCTTCAGGGCATCCGTACAAGTATTCACAACCTTCAACTAATATCAGGCTGGTGGCCACCCAGTTAATACAAGAGTCGGAGAATTACAGATGTAACCATCCCCATCACTCTACCCTTAGTCAAACTCAACCGGTTTCCAAAGACGTGGTCACTTGGCCTTTTTATTCGGCATTACGCTCGTACGCCGGGAAGCGAAAATGGAGCTTTACCTTAGGTATGAGTTATGAGTCCGTGAGGATACTTTGGATGCTTCTGTTGGATTACGGGGACGTAATATTATGGAATGCTAAACGTGTACATGTAAGTAATCTAATTACACAGCGGAATAATGTACACATACCTCAATAGCTTTCCTTTCCAAGAACGTTGTGGAGGGAGTTCTGATCCTCCGGTCGGAACCCGTACAAGTTCTTCGTGAGAAGAAGTCCTACGCAGTATAAGCTCCACAGCAAATCCTCTGATCGATTATTCAACGGGGACAAAACATCGGACTGATTGCTCGGAACCAATTTGGCACACCAACGATGGTGTTTAAGGGGGCCGGCCGAAATAGCTATAGAGAGAAAGGGATTTCTCTCAAATCACAACTTAAGAGGAATTGTGATCAATATGTATTTTGGGGGTGACCCCAAGACCTCCTTATATAGTGGGAGGAGGAGAAAATCCTCCTATCTACTATTAGGGTTTCGACCGACTATCATGTGGGTGGGAGGCCCAATTTTGGGCATCCCATGTCACATGGAAATTGGGTCGAGCCCAATTAGCCGAAATGTGACTTTTACCTAATTGTCTTAGGTAACCACATATATTAACGGGCTACCAATTACGGCGCCACGTCACCATATGCTAACAGCTCCCACTCGCTGGAATGGGAGGGTGCTTGTTAATGTATTGTCATCCAATAACATCAACGTCCCAGTCTTCAGTCATTGTCTCCGTCTCCGAATAGTTCATACGAGGTTTGCCGTGCGACCGGCGGATACGACGGGCTTCGTGCTACTCATCTGTTAGGAGTATTGTAGCGCCCGCAGAACGTTGATTTCCTGTCGTAAATTAATCCTGTTAAAAACAAAATATGTACCGCACTCTATCCTTGGTCAACTAATAATTCTCCAATTGCCTAGTTTTCCACATAGGAATACTTCTCCAGGGCATTCGTACAAGTGTTCACAACCTTCAACTAATATCCGGTTGGTGGCCACCTAGTGAACACAAGAGTAGGTGAATTATAGGTGAACATGACCATCCGCATCGCTTATACCCTTAGTCTAACTCAACCGGTTTCCAAAGACGTGGTCACTTGGCCGTTTTCTTTGGCACTACGCTCGTACGCCGGGAAGCGAATATTGAGCCAGACCTTAGGTATAAGTTCTGAGTCCGAGAGGATACTTTGGGTGCCTCTTCATAAGACATCCGGGATCAATCACACGCTCAAGGTGAAGAAGTATGCGCCCTTTGAATCATTAGGATTCTAGCTAACACAACCGAGCATGACCCCGTGGTCGAACATGGCACGCGCAGTATGAAGCACGCGTCGATAGCACACCTGGACAAGCCAGGAATGGGATATGTCAATCATGCTATCGCAGAATTTTTCATCTGGCCCTGAATGTGATTTTAATGATGGACAGAGTCCAACACGGCGATTTACAAAACGAAAATCAAGTCATGCTTTTAGGCGTGACAAAATTATCGTTTCGTTTAACCAGGTTTATCCCCTGGTTCTTAGCCAATCTTGTTGTGGTAGAGGTCCCCCTCTCCTATAAGATTACCGTACCTGTGTGACGAGGTATGGTTCACATTCGACATAATTTTGGTGGAAGGATTTTACATCTTCCTACGACTTAGTTTATAGACCGTAAAATCCGATGTTATTTATCATTATGACGTCGATGAATCATATACTCAATTTGCAATTTTTTTATTCAATCAAAATATTATTTCAAATGTCAAAATGTCATCACTCATACAAGCCACTTATTAAGCCCTGCGTAATCCAAGCAGTTTTACGTGCTTTTCGGAAATTTCTCTACGTAATGGCTTAGTTAATGGGTCTGCGACCATATTGTCTGTGGACGAGTATTCTAAAGTGATTATGTTGTCTTCCACAACAGATTTGGCATAATTGTATTTCACATCAATGTGTTTGGTCCTACTATGGTACTTTGGATTCTTAACTGCTGGAATGGCTGCCTGACTGTCGAAGTATACCTTTACAGGTTTGCTCTTCTTGTCAGTGCCAATTAATGCAGTAAGAAGCCTTTTCACCCATGATGGGTTCCGCTATGGCCGTTAGGCCCCTTAACGGCGAGGAAACGGCGAACAGGTCCACTGGGCCCCAAATGAAGGTCAAGATGACCCAGGCGAAGGGTCCCGACGTAGGGAGTCCCGATGATGAAAGGTCCCGACAGAGTCGGTCCCGACAGGTGAGCTGGAAGCTCCCGATAAGAAGCCTTTAACTAGGCCCCGATGACGAATACCTGAGAACGATTGGCCCTGTCACGATGACGAGGAGCCCCGAGCGGTGACATAACGAGATAACTCTGGAGTCCCCGATATTAGTCGGGACTTGCCATCAGAGGTTAAGGCCGAGATACGCGGGGCGTGGCCGATATACGCGGAATGTGGTTGAGATACACGGAGCGTGGCCGAGATACGCGGGGTGTGGCCGAGATAAGCGAGATCATGGCCTAGATAGGCGGGATCGCAACCGAGATACGCGGAATACGGGCTAACCACCCCCAACGGTTCACCAGGTAACTGAGGTACCTCTCCGCCTATAAAAGGGCAGAGGCTACCTCAGATCAATTACGTTGTGTTATACACCTTTGAGATTACTGCTTGCCAGTCCATACGAGATACTCATTTAAGCATCGGAGAGGGATTCTGGTTCACCGCCCGGTCTATCCCCTCTTTGCAGGACCACGTGGAGCGAAGGAGCCAGGATCGCCGTCAAAGACCGTACCGGAGTTCCACCGTGATCCAACAACCCAGACTGCTTCTTGTGCGTTTTTAGAAAGAGCAACGAATTCTGATTCCATAGTGGAAAGCGCGACACATGATTGCTTCTTGCTTACCCATGATATGGCAGCATCAGCAAGGAGGAAAACTTCCCCTGTGGTGGACTTACGATCGTCCGGATCGCCACAGTGGTCGGCGTCACTATAACCAGTCAATTCGATTTGCCTGACCTTATAGCACAGAACATAGTCGACAGTACCTTTCAGATATCTTATAATTCGTTTTATGGCCTTTAAATGTTGATAGCCAGGATCTGATTGGAATCTTGCTACTAGGCCCACAGCGTAACAGATGTCCGGCCGAGTACATAGCATGACGTACATTAGACTTCCTACCATGCTTAGATACTCCGCATTCTTCATCTGTTCATGCTCCTGCTGGTTCTTCGGGCCATCACGCTTTAACAGCGTGCACCCGAACACAACGGGCGTATCCACGGGTTTGGCATCGAGCATTCTGAATCTTTTCAACAGTTTGTTGATATCTGATTCTTGAGACAGACACAATCTCCAAGCGGCACGATCTCGGGCAATTTTAATGCCTAAGATGTATGTGGCCTCTCCCATGTCTTTCATCTCAAATGCTGATGCTAACCAGGACTTTGATTCGTTCATGAAACTTACATCGTTTGCAGCAATGAGTATGTCATCCACGTATAAGGTTATGATGACATATTTAGACCCGGAGGTCTTGGTGTAAACGCATGGATCCTCGTGAAGGTTCACAAATCCGTTTCCGACGATTTCCTCGTGGAATCTACGATACCATTGCCGATACGATTGTTTAAGACCATGGATAGATCTTTGGAGTTTGCAAACTTTTACGTTCTTTACCAGGAGTAATGAAACCCTCTGGCTGCTCCATATAGATCTCATCCTCCAGGTTTCCGTGGAGAAGTGTAGTCTTAACATCCATTTAATGCAGGCTCGTGATCGAGGCTTGTAATAAGGAAAGATGGCCCTGACTGTGGTGTAACGCACAGTCGGTGAGTTTGTTTCATCAACGTCCACTCCGTGAATTTGGGTATATCCTTTCGCAACTAGTCGGGCTTTGTATCTTTCAAGACTCACTTTGCCCCTATAGCTCTGTGTTTAGCAGGTAAATCAACCAAAGACCAAAGTGAATTGGCTTTCATTGAGGCGATCTCTTCCTCCATTACTTTCCTCCATTTCTTTGCTTGAGGTCCTTCCATCGCTTTCTTAACCGTTACCGGTTCGTCAACAGACGTTAGAGTGAGAATCTCACCCCTTTTGATAAGATACTTCTTCGGAAAAGTTCGTTGACTTTGACTACGTCTAGGCTCGTCAATCCCATCTTGAGTCTGATCGATACTCCCACACGGAATAATACTTCTTATCGGAGCATCACCCCCACTGGGAATAATGACAGTGCTGGAACCTTAACTAACAACTTTCCTTGGACGACCTCTTGGTCTCGGAATTCTACCTCCGAGATTAATTCCTTGATCACTAGGATCTGGAACCAAGTTGGTCGTACCACTCCCACTGGAAATAATGGGTAGTTGTGTCATTATTGGATTTGTTGGATTACGGGGACGTAATACTACGGAACGCTAAACGTGTACTAGTAAGTAATCTAATTACGCAGCGGAATAATGTACACATACCTCAATTGCTTTCCTGCCCAAGAACGTTGTGGAGGGAGTTCTGATCCTCCGGTCGGAACCCGTACAAGTTCTTCGTGAGAAGAAGTCATACGCGGTATAAGCTCCACAACAAAGCCTCTGATCGATTCTTCAACGGGGACAGAACCTCGGACTAAAATGTGCACCGAAAATAACTACTAAGGGGGTGAGAGGGTTTCTCTCAAGTTCCCTCAATAGAGGTACTTTATTATGAATGAGTGTCTAAACCCCTTAGGTGAGTCCCTTATATATAGGATTGGCGGAGTGGACAAAAGTCCACTCCAACCAATGTGGTATAGGGGTCCGGCCGAACCATGCTATTAAAGGGGGAGGCCCAATTTTGGGTCTCCCATGTCGATAAGGGTTAGGATTTGGCCCAGTTACCCTAATGTGACAATTACCTAATTAACTTATGTAATTTCCTTAGCATTAACGGGCTACCAATTACGGTGCCACATCACCACAGCTCCTACTCGTCGGAACATGAGGATGCCTGTTAATATATAGTTATCTAATAGCATCAACATCTCAGTCTTCAGTCTTTGTCTCCATCTCCGAATAGTTCATACGAGGTTTGCCGTGCGACCGGCGGATACGACGGGTATCGTGCTACTCATCTGTTAGGAGTATCCTAGGCATTTACAACAATCACAACATGTCTATCCTTGTGCGCAACTCATTAATTGAAAACTAGGGCTCCGCCCACAACATGCAATATCCTGCTAGTTTGACATAGTCAAGACGACAGTTCTAATCATGCAACTATATCAATTAAATAGCAATTTCAATTCAGCCCACTAAATGACTAAGTCCCAAAATCATGCATTTCCGAGATCCATCCCCGTAATCGAAACAAGGCATCAGGTATAAACCTTTAAGCACTATGTAGGTAATTTTAAAGTTAAAAAAATTTGGATTTTAAAATTTGACCATGCTATTTTAAATTGACATGGTTCGGTCCAGTTTTAAAGGTTCAGTTCAGTCAAATTCCGGTTCAGTTCGGTTCAGTCGGTTCGGTTCGGTTAAAACGGTTCGGCAGGACCGATTCGATTTTAAAATAGGAATTCAGTTCGGTTCTTCACTCAAACCGGGTCAGTTCGACCCATTTTAGTTGCCCTGGTCCGACCCGACCCGCATGAGTTGGACCGATTGAGAAAACCCGGTTTGGTTGACCCGCACCGGTTTTGGACCTGTGAACCCGACCCGGTTCGGTTCGGTTGACCCAGTTTGGTCCGGACGGGTTCCCTTGGTCTTCCGGGTTCGGTTGACCTGAGCATGATGTGCAAAATTGGACCGACCCATGACCCATTAGGTGCAGCCGAAATTGTTACTTGTGGGCTAAGTATGGTTTTAAAGTCCACCAAAAACTTAACATAGCCACCAGTAAACAATTAATTATAAATAATTTCCAATTTCTGCATATATATATATATATATATATATATATATATATTTATTTATTTATTTTCAATATTCTATATTTGGGATATAAAATCTGTCAACAAAATATTTTCTCAATCTTTTAGGTAACTAAATCTATCAATAATATCTATGTCCCTAAATTTGTGCCAGATATATTGATAGTTACTATCCACAATTATCTTGTGAATCTAACTCTAATTGTGACCTAAACCCTAGGCACAAAAATTCGGCTGAAATATGTTGAAAATTTTGAGTAAAATTTTCGGTCACCATTAGGTTACTTGTGGATTAAGAAATAAAAAATTTCATCTTGTAATCCTAAAGGGTTCGTCCGAATAACACAAAGTTAGGGTTTGTGGTCAAATTTCAAGATCAAATCTTGCCAAGATCAAGAATCCAATGTTTATTCTTGATAAAAATTATGGTTTTCATGAAGATCATGAACATCATGAAATTTTCGCCTAAGATGATTTGTAAAAATTGAAAATTTAAAAAATCTAAACCTTTTAAAATTTTCGACCGGACATGTGTAAACTCAAGATCGCCAATTTTATCAAAATCATGAACTCCTAGCACATGCTCTGATACCACTGTTGGATTACAAGGTTAAATACTACAGAAACAAAACCCTAGATACGTGCACATATCTACAATGTTTCATGTAGTCCCAAGATCACTGAGGGGAGTTCTCGATCTGCCAGACGGTTCCCGTAGAGGTTCTGGTTAAGGAAGCCGTACGCGGATTATGCTGCACAGCAAAGCCTATGTCGATTCTTCAGCGGGATGGTTCACCGGATTAAATTGCTTGACACAATTTGGCACCTCCTAGGGAGACAAATGTTTCGTCTGAACCACTTGGTATATAGGGAGGAGGTATTTCTTTTAATCTCACCAAAAATGAATAGAGGATTAGCTTATAATAAATCTCATAACACTCCTTATTTATAAGAGGAGCAAATTGGACAAAAGTCAACTTTGCCCTCCATAGAATTCAGCCGGCCATATAAGCTAGGGAGGCCAAATTTTGGGTCTCTCATGTCAATTGAGATTTTAGGCCTAGCCCAAAATCCCTAATGGCATAACCCAATTGCCTTAGGTTACAAGCTTATATTAATGGGCTCCTAATTACGGCGGCCCAATCTCCATATGCCAACACGAATAGCTTACTTGGCGACTTAAGGCCTGCTCAACTGCACCATTAACTTACATACGTTGTGTACATCTACGTAAGAGCATCTACATGGGCAGACCTTCCTGAAGAGACTGTTCAATCTTATTGGCTTGTAGGTTGTCAACTTTTGTAATCTCTATTCTTTCAGCAAACAATGTCTTTCAGTAGAAGCTGGAATTCTTTTGGTACTAACGGTTGTCTATTCGTTTTATTTACTATTTTTGTAGTGACGCCCATCACTGAACCAAGTATCAAACTGACAACCGATGGCAAATAAAAAATTATGTGAAGACAATGTATTATGTTTGTAGAAGTACAGAAATATGTTATGTCAACATACGCTTGAACTGAAAAGTTGTTCTTCAGTAATTTATTGTAAAGTCAATTTGTAAAATGCGTTATGAATGTATGAATACATATTTTTGTTACTTCAGATGTTGTCCAGCATACGGGATCTTGCATGCATAAGCTAATTCCGTCAATTTGACTTGAACCCAACTGATTCTAAATTTGTTGTGTCGTAACAGTATTTGGCATGTCAACAAATGGTTATTAGCAACGGAAACGTGCAGTGGTAAAGTTAACATTCAGGATTGACCGACATTATAGTGAATGCATTATATAGCAGCTCGTTTTTACACGCAAAAACCGTATATTTGATCTGAACTAAGGCCTAACATTGGAATCACATACGGTGGTGCTAAATACGACAATTTGAATTCACCTAACACTGAATCACCAGAATACCTTTGGCATCGGCTGCAGGGTTGCTAAATATCGACAACGAATATTCGTACATGTCTCCCGTAGTTGTATCGGGTCAAAGCCCGAACAACTAAACACGACATACTCCAATGAGCTTATTCAACTGCAATGGAAGATTTCAGTACTAACGGAATGGGTGACTACAACTGCGTAATTAACGTTTGCCTAATGATATTCTGAAGACTTTCATCGAAAACCAAAACCCAGTTGTTAAACACGCATATTCAGTACTAACTGTTTGCAGCTCCCTATGACAGCTTTAGCACCGGTTAGTTGGATTCCAGAAGGCGGCAGTACAACCTCCCAGACATCTGCGACCATCCATACATCGGAAGGACAACGGTCGGGAAATTTAATTACAGATTTAATGTACCTTCCTCTTCCCTACAGATATTTCTCGTAGGAAAAGTTTCCTGACCGATTTTGTCTGTCATGAACATTTATGACCGGGTTCCAGCTATTGTTTCTCCCACAAGCCATATTCGACCGAAAACGGACGTAGCATGCCATCTTTCAACTCTAGGAGAATCACTATTTTCTTATAGTGTCTAACCGTTCACCTAACACAATAAGAGTTTAGAATTTATTTATTAGTTTTATGTTTTTTTTTTTCTTTCTAAAATCTTATTGCGTTGAACGATTTGTCTTTCTAAAACTTGTGTTGGATAAACAATTTGGTCGTGTTAACCACCCTAAAACTATTGAATAGTTTTATCTTTTAGGGTTAATCCAATCAACCTGTTCATCCAACCCAATAGAGTTTAAAAAAAAAACACAAAATTATATAAATCATTTAAATAAAACCTAAAATGTTGAATAAAAATAAAAACAAAAAACACGCCCCTGCATATTCTACACAACTGTGCTTGGAAATGCAATTTCCGGCTAAATGGCATTTTCATTAAAAAAAAATTACTGGGGCAATTTTCCATTTGATTTTTTAAGGCAATTTGACAAATTTTTCTAAATTTCTAGTTGGACTTTTTTTTTTTTTTTTTCTAATCGTACTAGCTAGCTCTGTCCTTCTTTCAATTAACCTTTAGTGAAAAAAACTTAACATTTTGAAAAACAACACCTTAATATCGTACTAGAATGGAAGAATGACATTAAATTTTATATAAATTATATTTTCAAATGGTACACACTAAGAAACATATTAAAAAATAAATGCCGAAAATATCAAAAATAATTTTATTAAAGTAATTTAGAAATTGTATAAAACATAAGATTTTAAAATTCATTTAGTTTAATTTATTTAAAAGTAAAATATTAAATATTTAACTTATATTATTTTGTATAATATGTATCATTCTAAAATTTTATTTGAATTTTTAATTTGTATTATTATATAAAATTTCAGATTATTTCAAAATTATGGTAGAACTTTAGGGAGATTTTCATATTTTTAGAATAAAAATATTTACGGAGCTAGAGAATTTAGTAAAAGTTCACCTAATAATTTTAAAAAAAATATTTACAGGTAGCAAATTGCTCATTCACTAGAAGTTAAACTAGCAATTTGACATTTAACCAAATATATATTATTCTAGTGATATTATATATCCAAATTATTTACAAACCGACAAAAATAATGAGTGATATTATATTATGATAGCTCCAGTATAGTTAAGAGACATGTTTATTGTTTTATAATATTATTATTATGTCGGCCATAACGAAACAAAGCAGAAAAGAAAACGTTTGATTCGAAAATAGGAGAATGAGAATCTCTATTTTAAACGCGCTTGGACGTTGATGAATAATTGGAATCATTAACGTCTCTATTTTATTTTGTAATTGGAATCTCTATATACGCACCATTTCATAACCGGATCGGACAGTGCACTAACAAACCTATCGATTCGGTCAATTTACGTTTCACCCATTATTCATCGAATCATTTAGTTGGTGTACGATACGGATCCCACTGATTATCCCTATTATATATAATAATAATAATAATAATAATAATAATAATAATAATAATAATACGATCATTATTTTGTTCCAACGAATCTTATGATGCATTGACCCAATCGATGATAATAATAATAATAATAATAATAATAATAATAATAATAATAATAATAATAATAATAATAATAATAATAATAATAATTACATAAGATACGAATCTTCTCTTCTTCTAGAACGAGATATTTCATTTTGACGACATCTATCTAACAACAGTGTAATTATGTGCCCCCAAAGGAAAAAAACAAACGATTATTGATATTCTTTTTTCTATCTACAATACAATATTTTCACCAAAAAAATATCTACCATACAATATGATTCTAATAGTCAAATCATGTGAAAACGATTATAACTATAATAATCAAAACAAATTATGAATACTCAACAAACTACTTCATATAACTTACATTTTTTTTTTAATATATTTAAATACCTAAAAGTTGCTAAAATTTACATAGTCGTAAATTCGTAACAATTCAAAAGGCGATGTTCATAACTTTTTATCATTATCGAGTCACTTTATAGCTAGTTACGGTCCATTTGTGTTTGAGACGTGATAAACGTTCCGACACTCGGAATGTTTACAATCCGATTCTCTCTCTAAATGGCAGTGATGGAATAAATCACAACTTGAAAGACATTTTTATATAAATGTATAAATCGGAACGTTGGCATTCTGACTGGCAGAATGTCAATCATTTCCCTTTGTGTTTTAAGGGAAATACTAGACGTTCCGACATGTCTAGGTAGTTAATTTATCTCAAAAGTTGTAACAAATTACATGATATGCCACACAAATAAATGTCGGAACATAGTTTTGGAACTTCTATTGTTATATATTACAGGTGTTTTAAACTGCTCCATAATTTAAGCCATGATTTCAATTTTTACATGGGCCTAAAGAAGAGCCTTGCTTATATTCTCCGAAGCCTAGTAGTCCCTTTAGCCCGGCCCATACATCATAGTCAGAAAACCCAACAATATATGCGGGCTTTTTCAGAAAAGCCCAACATCGTCGATGAAACATGTGGATGGTGGTGTTAGTGCGTACTCAACTCCAAACTTTTAAATAGAGATGATCGGAACAGCCGATAAAAATAACGGTTAATAATCAAATCACTACTTGAACTTTATTCAAATATTAAATTTTTTTTTTAATTTTTTTTAATTTATTTTTTATACATATGAAAAGATATGTGAGTATAATATGTTTATTTTTTGTACAATTTGATTGAAATTGTAATAGATATAGCAATTTATTCATAGATTGAAAATTCGGATAGCCAATTTCACAACTACCACTGGTTGTTTAGTAGTTATGAGGGCGTCACCTCGTAGTGATTTAATTAAAAATATCAGGTCTTGTCTAGTCCACATACTGCGTCAGACATATGAAGAGGTGAGTAGAACTGGACTTAACGGGCCGGCCTCTTAACTATACTAGGCTGCTAGTCGAACTATGTTGACGGGGAGAGTCTGAACATTACGTAGCGGGATGAGTCTATGGTCATCACTACTAGTCCATTCATTTACTTGTTCAAAAAAAAAACAATTTCAAAAAAATTAAAATTCGGTAAGTTCAGTTAGAAATTTGATTATTAACCTTAAAAAGAATTTATAATTTTAGATCATGTTAAAAAAATCAGTTTGGGAGGATTTTAACATAAATGTACTAATATGAAACTGCGAAAACAATCTTAAACATCAAATCAACTGATAAATCATTTTTCATCAGAGTTTTAGCAACCATTTGATCTAACTCAATCATGTTAAAAATAAAATCAAACCAAAACTGAGCTTCAGTTGACAGTTACAGCAGTTACTTCTTCCCAACTGAAATCAAACATGAAAACCAGTCCATCTCCTAAACCTTGTAACATCTCTTCCATTAGAAACTGCCATTCCAATCCCTGTTCTTCCTCCACTCCCAACACCTCTATAATACAATCTCCACTCATCTTCATCACCATCAATTCGAACCAAGTACGGCGATTCAACCCCGACACAATCCCATGAATCTCCATCCTCAGACGCCACCAAAACCGGCTCCTCTGTGAGCCTCCGCCACTCCTTCAACCCATCCGAAGACACCGCCACCCCGATTCTCCTCTTTCCATCACCACCAACACCTTCATACACCATCAAGTACTCGAAGCTCCCATTTTTACCATTGTTTTTAACCACGTGCGGATTCACAACCCCACGTTCATCAAAACATCCTCGTCTCCCTCCCAAAACCTTCCCCAGCTTCACCCACTTGATCCCGTCTCTTGACCGCGCAATCCCGATACCGAACTCCCCATCAAATGAGTGGTAATACATTCTCAAATCTCCATTTCCATGGAAGACAACCTTTGCTCCTGCAATAAAGAGGTTGTCCCATTCGTTGTCTGAGCCGACATCGATCAAAGCCCCGCTGTGATGCTCGCCTTCGATTCTTGCCCAGTTCTTACCGTCCTGACTCATTGCTAGCCCTGGCAGAGACATAAAAATTTCATCTTTTGATTCAAGATTGAGTTTTTCGTGGTTGTAGCCAGTGTAATAGAGCCAGTAGACAGAACTCGAGGCCCTGACTTTGCTGCTCGACATGACAACCACTTCGGACGGTCGGATGCTCATTGTGTCAAAAACCCACCAATCGGTTCCGGATTTCATCACCGGAGCCGAGCTCCTCTCCCAGTGGACGCCATTGCTCGAAACCGCCAGCCCAATGGAATCGGAGCTAGGGTTTTGGTTATCTGCAGTTTGTCTACCGTAGTACCACATGTACCACCTCTCCTCGTCGTCGCTCAAGAAGCGCTTCACCACTGGGTTTCCGATTTCGGCAGAATCCCACGAGCTGTCGGATCCCAAATCGAAGACCAGACCTCTGCAATGCGGCGGCGACAGTTGGGGGACAGGAGATGGGTCTGTTTCCGACAAAGATTTGGGACCGGGATTGGTCGAACAATGGGTGATGGTGAGAAAGGTGGTTCCTTTGATAGCGTAAGGTTTGGAATTGAGTGGGTTCCAAGTCCATAGAGGAGTTCTTCGCCGGAGAGGAGATGGAGTTGCTGATGCGATGTTTATTCTGTTAAGGGTGGAAGCCGCATCCATGGTTGCCGCAGAAGAAGCTCAAAGGAGAGCCCTACGGATGAGTGGACTCCCTGAGCTGATGTGTGAAGTGAAGTTGTTCGTGGGATAACACCAGGATGCTGGAATGCTGTCAGCCATAACTTTCCTGAAGTTTGAACCCAATCGGTCTGGTTGGTTAATGCCTATTATAACTGAAATTAGAGAGTTCAATCCAGTGTTATCAGAACCGGACCGGACCGGAGGACCGACTAGATTCGATCCAGAACCGGTGCCTCCAACGGTCCGGTTCGAGCAAAATCGGAGGATGTAAACGAGCCTAGTTTGAAAGCACGGTTTTCGGTGAACCGGCCGATTCTGAATGGATCGGTCGGTTTAACGGTTCGGACTCCATAACAAATAAAAAAAACTCCAGCCATACAAAAATCAGATGCCCATAAATCGAAATCGTGCTCAGATCGGATTTGTACAAGAGATGACAGTTGTTGTTGCTGCGGCGGGATGGCGATCGATTTCGGCGTGGGGCGACCCAGGACGAGCATACAACCCTAGGTGAAGTGAGTTTTGTAAAGGGCGGTGTTGGAGACACTGTGAGACGGAGAGAAACGAGAAGATGGAGATGGAGAGGAGGAAGATTTAGATTGATTGGGTGAACAAGATAGAGGGGAGGGTTGGGAGAGATGATGAGAGGGATAGGGGAGATGATGGACAAAAGAGGGAAGAAGATAGAGGGGAGGGACGACAGGACGGGGGAGATGATGGGCAAGAGAATGGACGGTCGGACCGGGTTCAAACCGATTCTGTTGCGTCCTGGATGAACTGGGTCGTGAGGATGCGTATGGTTGTGCGGGTTTTCGGGCTGTAACCCTTCGCCTGGAAGAGGTTTGGGCCACTGGCGAGTGTTCGGTTGATTCCTGTAAAGGTCTGTGTCTCAGCGTGGTTGTGTCTCAGGAGGCGGTGGTCTGTGCACAAATCCGGATGTCTGGGCGACAATTCCTGCACAAAGGACCAATGCCAGCACGGAGAGGGGGGGGGGGGGGGGTGGTGCTAGTGGAGCCCTCTCCGAAGCTTAAGTCACTATAGGGCTAAAAGAGTAATTTCTAGAGAGAATATTTCTAGAGAGAAGTCAGAGCTCAAAATACCAAAGTTGGGCAAATGAGAGGATGTGTCAAAATGGGTGGCCAAGGCCTCCTATTTATAGACTTCCTTGGGACCGGACCCGGTTTTAAAGCGGTTCGATGACGGTTCAAAAGCAAGCGGTAACCGTCATCCATATTGGTAATGCGCGAACTTGACTTCTCTACACGTAACGGTAATCGCGGAAACGGTAATCGCACGATACCCACAATGCAATCCGGACCTCGTCGAATTTGGGCAATTCGGCGAGGTCCGGATTGTCGCGCAATCCGGAGGTCCGGTCCGGACGCGCGTAAATGCGTTTCCGGACCGTTTTGACCCTTTGGGAGACGTTTTTCAAACCGAGATGTAATTTTGACGTGTTTACGAGGCCCGAAATATAAATACGAACCCGAATTGGACATATATCCATCACTTACCCCCGAGTCAAGTAACGGTTTAGAACCTTTCTTGACTCTATTTTTAAGTTAGGATACATGTCCAATTTGAGTTTGACGCTAACCTTTAGGTTTTGGTCGTTGGTTGGACGGAGACATCTTGATTTCGTCCGTCCTTCGATTTTCCGACCGAATGACTTTGTTTCCTGTCATCATGGTTAGTGCAATAGGGAATGCGCATACGTAGCGTGCAAGTATGATTATCGTTAGGGATATAAGCAATTAGTAATGCATCATGCGAACATGCTTTTATCAACGTGCATGCATAAGTAACGGTCATTACGCGATGCAAGAAATATAATCCGTACACTTCTAAAACGACTTAGCGAATACCAAATCATGAATCATGCGATATGGAAACATACGCGTAGGATGACGAGTTTGATACGTGCAATATCAAAATAATCACGTACGTAGGAGTAGATATTTAGAAGAGAGGGTGGAGTATACCATAAGTGTTTAGGCATGAGTGTTGATGAGTTACTCCTTTAATCCTTATCATCAAGGCATCTTTTGGGATATGTAATTACACAAATCTCCAACCATTCTTCCAGCACCTTCGGAATTCATCATTCCTTCTTCTTTGCAGGTAATTCCTTCATCATTTCCCGAAATTGTTTGTGTGTTCATAGTTTCTTCACCGTCGTAAAGCTTAGGCATAGCCCGAAAGTTTCGTGTTTGATCCTTGACTTGTTTTCAGAAATTGACACCACCAATCGACTCAGATTGTCACGAGGATTCCAGCGCCGCCTTCGGAATCGCCAGGAGAGGTCAGACGCGCCCTCACGCGCCGCCGCGTGAGTTTCGTCTTGCCGGCGCGTGTAAGCCACGCGCCGCCTTACCGGGCTCTGTTCGTCGCGGTCCTTACCTTTCCGAAATCGTCTCGACGAGGGGAGTCCATTGTGATACTTTTCGTCACGTTTTGAGGTAATCTGGAAACTCGATTTTACAGGACAGCTTCGACTTGATTTCGAATGTCGCCGTATTGTTGCTCGTTTGAGCTATTTGTCGTTGTTGTCGTATGGAACTGCTTGTTGGTGCTTGCATGTCGAATATTTGCTGATTAGTTGCCGTTATTATCGCCGCTAGTGCATGACTTAGACGATTTTTCACTTCTGTGGATAGTTGAGGTAGAATTCCCCGTTTGGACATAGTGCCCCCGTGCCTTTGTGTAGAGACTTTTTGGTCGGTATACGTAGTTTTTTCCCTTGGCGGATTTTTTGGTTGACGGGGATTGCCAAACGACTTTTGGCATAATCGTTTGTTGTTTTGACACCTTAGAAAAATATTTTTCCTAAGTGTTGCCGCGTTTGATCATCGCGGTTCGTCGCGTTAGTTCTATCGTTTGCATAATAGCCTCTTAAGATGTTAGTCCCTTTTATTGTACGTACCAACTTTGCTATGCGCGTGGACTTTGGCTACGTGCGTTGACTATTGCTACGCGCGTTAACTTTTGCTATGCGTGTTGACTTTTGATACGCGTGTTGACTTTCGCTATGCGCGTTGACTTTCGCTACGCGCGTTGACTTTTGCTATGCGCGTTGACTTTCGCTACGCGCGTTGACTTCTGCTTGGTTCTTGCAGATTGTGGGGTCGTAGTAATCTCTTGCGGAGCTCCCTTCCTTTTGATCGTGTTGTTGCATTGAGTAAGTCCACCACTCCTCTATCGCAGACTCATTTTAATTCTGATATAGAGGATGACTTGGAGGTAGACCTGGTTTTACCAGTAGATAGTGTTTTAGGCACCGACGAGGGTGTAGCTGCTGATCCTTTTGTTGAGGCGTCTCCTGTTGGAGAGACTGAGGTGTTGGTTAGGTACTACACTAACCGCTTGGATAGATCCTTGTTTACCCTATATGCGAGTGCTTCCGGACTTGACCCTTGTACCGAGGTCGTTTATCCCTTTGACGCAATCCGTGAGAGTAGTTTAGGAGATGCTACTCCTCCGCCTGTAGATTTATCCGTTGTGTATACATCTCACGTTAGAGAGGGTTTACGGTTTCCCTACTGCTCTGACTTGGTTGAGCTCTGTAGCGGTTATGGGATTTCCCCTTTAGATCTTGCGCCCAACGGGATTCGAGTATGGACTTGTTTCAGAGTGTTGCTTCACAAGCAGTCCTGGCGTTACTCCCGCACCCTCTTTCGTTGCTTCTACCAGCTTAAGAGTCCGGACTCAGCGGGATTGTGCAGTGTGAAAGTTCGTTGGCCGAACTTGCAGAGCGATGGTTTTGAGGAACTTGGTCTTGAGGAAGCCAAGTGGGATCCTAGTTACCGATTAGTTTCCACCGCGGATCGATCTGCCGACCATTGGAGACATCATTACTTTTTTGCTCATGATGCGGGTACGACTAGGGATGTCGAGTATATTCGGAAATTTGATCCCGCGCCTGCTTTTCGGGAACTCTCCTTGTCGGATAGGGAGGTGATAAAGTAGATATATCACTGTCAGCAATCACGCGGCTTTACTTGCTCGTTGCGTGCATCTGATCAGGAATTGGTTGATGCTGGGATTCATGTGCTCCCTTCTGCAGCTTCGGTATGTTAATCATTTTTATAACTTTTACCGTGTTGCACTGTAAGTTGGTTTGACGGAAAAATCTCGTCTTTGCAGACGGCGGCCGCTCGCAAGATTGCTTCTAGCGGAAGGATTGTTCCACCTCCTGCTTCTGGAGCATCGGCTACTTCTGGACGTGGAAAAGGTAGATGGTTTTGAAGAAACAATCTTCCTTATGTATTTTCTGGGTTGGGTTGTAACTTTGCGTGTTACTTGCAGGTCGCACGACGCTTGTTACTGATCGCGTTGTTGCCGTTCCTGACTCTTCCAAACGGTCCACCACTGGGGCGCGTTCTTCGAGCAGTTCGAAGCGTCCGAAGACTACTTTGACCGTTCCTACTCCTTCCTGTCATAAAGGGAAGGAAGTTGACGGTTGCGAGGATGCGTTGTCTGCCCCCCGCTCGAAGGAGCGGTCCGAGGTGGAACGTTCTCTTCCTTCTGGTATAAGCTGAACACTTGATAGTGTGCTTTTGTGCACTTTATTTCTGGCTTTTGCATAACTCTGTTTGGTTTGCATGTAGTGATCCCGCCACTTGGACGTGCGGATTTGCTTCGTCCTTTGGAAGGTGATATTTCAGATGGTAAGTGGATGCCATATGTAGCAGGAGATCTTACTTTTCCCAAGGACTCCCAGCTGAGCATGCCGGAAGTTGGCGTGCGCGTTCTTCATCGATCTATTCCTCCTGGTGATCGAGTTGTCCGGCCCTCGAGTGACGAGGAGGCGCGAACTTTCGTTGAGAGATCGCTATCTGGATTCACCCCAGTGAGTATCTTTCTTTACTTTGCTATGTTCGTTATTCCCGAACACGTATGCTTATTGTTTCTTTGTTTTCAGGTTGTTTCTGATATGGTGCACATGGCCTCCTTCATGTTGGAGCTTGTCCAGGAGAGGCGTGTCATTGCTGATAAAGCTGCCACTTTGTCCAAGGAGCTTGAGGAAGCTAAAGACGAAGTGCACCGTCTTTCGTTGAAGAAGACGGATTTTGATTCTCGTTATGATGCTGATCATGCCAGCCTTGTTCAGCTTGAATCTGAGAACGCTGCCATTGAGAAGGCCATTTCTGACAACGCGGGCAAGCACAAGATTGCCTGTCGGAAAGTGCGCGAAGAAGAAATGAAGGCTGGCATTGAAGAGGGACTTAGCAAGTTCCCTTCTACTCCTGGATTTGACAGCGCGGTTACTGTTGCTGCTACGGCGAAGGCCGCTCCTATGCTCAGCGAGTTTGCTGAGGACTTTGTTCGTAGGGTGAGCATTCTTGCTCCTGGCTTTCCTTTTGACAAGTTAGGGCCGTACGCGGAGTTTGCTGTTGGGCAAGTTGCCGAGCTTCGTCATTTGGACACTGCAACATCTCAGTTTGCATTTTTGTTTGGAGAAGACGGTGGCGGCACTAATGTGCAACTTCTGCCTGTTCCGCCCAGTCCTGTTAGGGATGATGGCATTCTTTGATCTGTGCCATCTTTTGATATGTCGAACTCGTTTATGAGTCCGCTTGCCCCCGGCTTCTATGTTTAGAAACTTGTTGGAGTCGTTCTTTGATTGTTGCTTGTGACTTGTTCGCTTTGAACTACGTCGTTTGAACCTGCTTTATTCATAGCAGTTTGCATGATAACTTATTAGTAATATTTCATACCGTTATCGCTTACTGTGTTTATTGAACGTGGATGACTAGTAACGTAGACGTAGTCCCTGCAATCGTGACCGATAGCCACTTTGATTCAAGATTGTTTGCATGATGCGTTATGCATGTTGCTTGTATTCCCTGCATAGCTTGTCGCTATATATGTTAAAAGCTGTCAAGTGATTCGCGTATAGCGACTTAACAAGTGGTATGTTTGAAATGTGTTATCTTGGCTTGGGCAAGATACTAGTTTATACCGTCTCTTAGTTCCACTCTAAGGCGACGTTGTACAAGACTCGACTTGTAAATTTTATGAGTTTTAAACAGGGTGCGCACCTGCCAGCGTGTATCAACCCGCGTTGGGGAAGCATACGTAAAAACATTTTGGTTTTTAAAGGAGTATTTTGTGAACCCTAAAAAGCTTATTGATAAAATATTTGGAAAGGTGCTTGATACATAAAATTTTTGACAAAATATTTGGTAAAATTCTTGTGATACATGATTCCTGCGTCCAGGGACCATGTAACACTTTTGAGAATATGAATTGTGATGCATGTTTTCTGCGTCCAGGAACCATGCAACACGGTTTTGAAAATTTGTAGTACGGAATTGTCATCTGTCAAGAGGACTCTTGCCGTATATAGTGAACCCTAAACAGGAATTCGAAGTATGGGATTGTCATCTAACCAAAGGACATTCGCCATGAAGAGTGAACCCTAAACAGGAATTCGAAGTATGGGATTGTCATCTAAACAGAGGACATTCGCCATAAAGAGTGAACCCTAAACAGGAATTCGAAGTATGGGATTGTCATCTAAACAGAGGACATTCGCCATGAAGAGTGAACCCTAAACAGGAATTCACACTTGTTATAGTGTGGGGTCGTTGTCTAACCAGAGAACTTCCGCCATTTGTGGGGTGATCAGTCCCGTATTGTATTTGCCCATCCTGTTCTGAATCCAGGGAATGGCTATGAACATGAGGATTTGCCTCTAATAAGAGATGTCACAGCATGTCATTTTTTAGAAGTAAACATGGGGTTTTTCTTTTTAAAAAAGAGGGTACCACAACATGCTATTTTTGATAGTAGATCTTGGTGTTAATCCAAGATATTGCTTGTAGTTGACGCCTTTAGCATAATCGTCATTTTGAAGGTAGAACTTGATGTTATTCCAAGGAATTGATTGTAGTTTACGTCTTTGGAATAGTCGTCATTTTGAGTAGAGGATTTCTACAAGTCCCTTCTTGGTGGATAATCCGCAAGTTGTCATTGCGTTATGTAAGTTGATTGTGCACATAGCGCAATGGCTTTGTGTTGTCGGCGCCTTCTTGAAATAGATGCCAATTTATAAATGGAGAAATAAACTCCTTGTTGGTGTAGATGTGCAAATATCATCATTTATGTGTATTTGCAGCATGTTGTCTTTGAAAATGTCTTAGGCTTAACTCCAAGTTTTTGACTCTATGATGACGCCTTTTGATTTAGTCATCAGTATGAGTAAATTGTTGTTGATGATAAGCGTTGTCATAACGCGTAATAGATTTTGCTTGCACATGGCATAATATCTTGGATTATAATAAGCGCGTAGTTTAGTTGCTTCGCGTTTAATCCAAAATAGCGTGTAAGACATAGATGTGTACCTACAAATGTAGATTGACTTTATTAGATACTTGCGCGTATTTACATTGTTTTTTCTAGAAGGCGTCAACCGATCATTCCTTCTTAAAGCATGTAAATGCGATTATACTAAAAACACTTGGAATAGGAATGCGCAAAGTAATCTGAAAGATAGTTATTTCTCCCGTTTCATTATGGCTGGTTTGATGACGATGTCGCGGAGTCGGTTGCAACAAATCGCCTTAATGCACCTAGCGCGATGCATTCTTCAATCTCCCACCTTAGTGGTAGACATATGTTTGTGTTGTGCCCCCAAGTTTTGTGGTACTTGCACCATTCCCTAATGTTGTTTCCCAAGAAAGCTGTCTTCGGAACAAGTGGACTTGGGAGCTTGTTTTCAAGTAGGCTGACGTAAATGTCTTCACCAACCGTGTTTAGCGGTGTGAAGATGTTGTCGATATCGATGCTTGCGTCTTCCTGTTTGTTCGTTTTTGCTCGAACTCCTTTGTCCCAACTGTGGGGTGTACCCCACCTCAGTTCTTGTTCGCATAAGACTGTTGTCTCAAACTTATCTTTTAGATCTGCCATGGTTTTTGTTGTTCGTCATCCGTGAGTTCGTCCGAAGAGAAGGAAAGATCTGGCGTTCATGTTTGCATAGAACACGCTTATCACTTCTTCTCTTGTTGCTTTCGCCGAGGAGGCGTTAGAAGCGAATCTGATGAAGTAGTCCATGATTGGTCGCCTCCTCCCTGCTTGACGAGCCATATCTGGTGCCATGGCGAATATTGGATGTATTCTTGTGGCTTCCAAACTGTAACAGCTTGTTCCACCACTTGCTTCTTTCTTTCATCAACAACTTTCTGCCTTTTGAAAGAATTTATCATTGCCACATGGAATTGGTGCTTTGCTCTCAAGGCATTGACGTAACAACGTCTTGCGGTTATCTGGTCGCCTAGAACTTCCCCAATCCCATGGTCCGTAGGGAAATTCATCTTTTGGTGGACAGTGGAGGGCACGATCACGTAAGGGTTGATCGTTGTTCGTCCCAAGATTCCGTTATAGGCCCCAAGAGATTCTACAACGACGAAAGTGACGTTGACATGCAATGCTCTCCACCCTTGGCCAAGGAAGACAGGAAGCGTGATTGTACCCAGGGGTTGTGTAGCTGCTTCGGCGAAGCTGACTAGCGAGAAGGTTCCCGGAGTCAAGTCTTTGACAGATCTTCCCAGTTGCTCTAGGACTTTGACATGTAGGATGTCAGCGGAGCTTCCACCATCGACGAGGATTCTTTTCACATCGTATCCGTCAATGTCCATGGTTATAACTAAAGCGTCATCGTGGGGGTAAACGATATGCTTTAAGTCTTCCCTGGAAAATTGGATGACCGCGTCTTCTTGCTCTGGTTGCTTGCGCTTTCCGTATTTCGGCAATGTTGCTGCTTGGGATGCATAAATGTCTCGAGCATTAGACACTTGTCCTCCGGCGGCAGGTCCTTCGTGTATGACGTTGATTACGCCTCGCTTAGCTGGCGGAGGATTGTCATTGACCTTCTCTTTTCCCTTGTTTCCTCTTTTTGATGACTCTGCTTGAGCCTTTTTCGAGGGTTTGTCGCCTTGATCGACAAATTGCTTCAATTCACCTTTGAGGACGAAGTTGTTTATGCGGAAGCGTAGACTGACACAGCTGTCTGTCTCGTGGCCGAAGACCTCGTGGTTTTCACACCACTTGTCTCTCCCCAGCGGGCCTTTTCTGAAATTGTTCAGCTCTTTCCACATATTCGCGTCCTTCATCTCTCTCAATATTACGGACAGCGGGGCATTCAAAGGAATGCAGTCGGCAAGGTTTACTTCTTTTGGCTTCTGAAAGTCTCCTTGAAAAGGTCTTTTCGGCTGAGGTTGCCAATTTCTTCCTTGTTGACCACTTGAGTGTGGTTTTTGTTGGTTCTGTTTTGGATTTTCTTTTGCCTTTGCCGCAGAGATTTTTGCCTTGTTCTGGCTTCTGAACCTTTCGAGGTCCACGTATTCTTTAACTCTTGCGGCTAACTCCTCCATGGTTTCGGCTGGGCGCTTTGCCATCTTTTTTGCTAGGGCATAGCCTCTTCGTCCGAGGTTTCGGATGAACGCTCGAACAATCTCTCCTTCCGTCAGGTTCCCCTGAATATCAGAGATATTTTGATTGAAACGGACGTAGTAGTCGACGAGAGATTCTTTGTTTTGTTGTTGGACGTCGTCTAGAGCACCTGACCCCTTTAGCAATGTGCGCTCGCCCATGTATCGTTGAATGAATAGCCTACAGGTCCGCCCATGAAGTGATGCTTCCGCGTGGCAGCGAGAAGAACCAGTGTGCTGTAGTTCCGGCAAGAGTTTGTGAAAACGTCATTGCGAAGTGATGTGGGTTCTTTGTTCTGCCTAGCAGAGAGGCCTCGTGCTTTTGCACGTGTTCCACTGGATCTCCTTTTCCGCGATAAAGGTCTCCTCCAATCCGGTACAGTGCGTCTGGGACGCGACTGTTTACAAGGTGGTCTGCGAACGGATGTGACGCCATTTCTTCAAGTGCGTGCATACCCTTCATCTTTGCTTTCTTCATCTTCTTTTCCACCATTTCTTCTAACATCTCGGCAGTAAATCCTTTTGCAGGTTCAGCGTAACCTGTTGAAGGGTTTTGCCGGCCACTGTTGCGGTAGATGTCAGATTGATCTCTGCTTGTGGCCTGGAAGGGATCATCCCTTGTCGGGTGCTGAGGGTGGTAGAATGGGGGTTGCCTTTCATTCCTCCAATGATGGGCTCCTTGGGAAGGAGTGTATGACCGTGCAGCTTCATATCTTGCGTGTTGGTTTCTGCCCTGGAAAGGATTGCCGTGGCGAGTAGTTTCTTGCGACACCTCTCTTGCTGGCGCGGCGTGCTCTTGGTTAGTTGGAGGTGGTTGAGCAGCATATCCCTGGTGTTTTAGAGACTCGCGGAATGCGAGTAACTCTTCCAACGCAGCCATCATCGCTGGAGTAAAGGTGGGCATTGGGTTTGCTCCCGTTCTTTGTTCGCCTTGCGGCATTTCCGTCTGAGATTCCTCTTCATTCACCTCTGGCTCGAAACCGGGTGGAGGTGAGTGATGCTCGTTCCTTGGCTCTCTGTGCTGTGCGTCGGGCACATTGTCAGTTGGCAAGGACGAAGCTACGGAAGTAGCTCTTGGAATGTGGGAGGGTCCCGACTGACTTCCAGCTGGCATTTGGCCTCCTGTTCTTTTGTTTGCCGGGGACTTCTTGGGACGTCCGGGCCTTTTCCTTATGTTTCTTGTGTTCACCTCTTCGGGAGGTTTGCGATCACTCGTCATGATTTTGCAGTATGGTAGCTTCTTGTTCGAATCACGTAGACGGCGCCAATGCTGCGTCCTGGATGAACTAGGTCGTGAGGATGCGTATGTTCGTATGGTTGTGCGGGTTTTCGGGCTGTAACCCTTCGTCTGGAAGAGGTTTGGGCCACTGGCGAGTGTACGGTTGATTCCTGTAAAGGTCTGTGTCTCAGCGTGGTTGTGTCTCAGGAGGCGGTGGTCTGTGCTCAAATCCGGATGTCTAGGCGACGATTCCTGCACAAAGGACCAATGCCAGCACGGAGAGGGGGGGGGGGGTGGTGCTAGCGGAGCCCTCTCCGAAGCTTAAGTCACTATAGGGCTAAAAGAGTAATTTCTAGAGAGAGAATATTTCTAGAGAGAAGTCAAAGCTCAAAATACCAAAGTTGGGCAAATGAGAGGATGTGTCAAAATGGGTGGCCAAGGCCTCCTATTTATAGGCTTCCTTGGGACCGGACCCGGTTTTAAAGCGGTTTGATGACGGTTCAAAAGCAAGCGGTAACCGTCATCCATATTTGTAATGCGCGAACTTGACTTCTCTACACGTAACGGTAATCGCGGAAACGGTAATCGCACGACACCCACAATGCAATCCGGACCTCGTCGAATTTGGGCAATTCGGCGAGGTCCGGATTGTCGCGCAATCCGGACGTCCGGGTTGCAATGCAATCCGGACCTCCGGGTTGCACCGGATTGCTTTGCGCAATCCGGAGGTCCGGTCCGGACGCGCGTAAATGCGTTTCCGGACTGTTTTGACCCTTTGGGAGACGTTATTCCAACCGAGATGTAATTTTGACGTGTTTACGAGGCCCGAAATATAAATACGAACCCGAATTGGACATATATCCATCAGATTCAAATCGGGAACCGGAGCCTTTGTCAGTTCGATATCTGGTCCGGTTCTGATAACACTGGTTCAAACTTCATAGCACTAACAATAGATAAATTTTGATGAACATTTGTTTATGTGGATGAGTAAGCGAGAAATATTTTTTTTGTCTTTCACTAATTGTCCACATTCATCATTTTTTACTTATCATCGACAACTTTTACATTTTTTTTTTTCATATTTTATTGGCTTATTTATCATCTCTATATGGTTTATTATGTTATTTATATTATGTGAACATTTAAAACGTCTTATTGGAATAGATAAGACATTTTACATAAATTTGATATTTTTATGACACATTGATGAATTGGTGGTAATGTGTTAGCATATGGTGATGTGGCGCCGTAATTGGTAGCCCGTTAATGCTAAGGGAATTACCTAAGTTAATTAGTTAATTGTCACATTAGGCTAATTGGGCCAAACCCAATCCCTAATTGACATGGGAGGCCCAAAATTAGGCCTCCCCCTTTAATAGAATGGTTCGGCCGAATGTTGTCCCACATTGTCCACTCCACCAATCCTATATATAGGGGACTCACCTAAGGGGTTTATACATCATTCATAATAAGAAGTACCTACATTGAGGAATTTGA
The DNA here is from genome assembly GCA_036873135.1 of Clarkia xantiana subsp. parviflora. Taxonomy (NCBI): domain Eukaryota; kingdom Viridiplantae; phylum Streptophyta; class Magnoliopsida; order Myrtales; family Onagraceae; genus Clarkia; species Clarkia xantiana. Next base: position 5,159,726 of record JAPTYO010000016.1, read on the forward strand.
GAGAAACACTATCACCCCCTTAGTTGAGATTTTCGGCACATCTTAGTACGATGTTCTGTCCCCGTTGAAGAATCGATCATAGGCTTTGTTGTGGAGCTTACACCGCGTAGGACTTCTTCTCACGAAGAACTTGTACGTGGTTCCGACCGGAGGATCAGAGCTCCCTCCACAACGTTCTTGGGCAGGAAAGCTAAAATGTATGTGTACACTATTCCGCTGCGTAGTTAGATTACTTGCATGTACACGTTTAGCATTCTGTAGTATTACGTCCCCGTAATCCAACAGTGGTATCAGAGCGTGGTTAAGAGTTCTTAAATTTTTTGATAAACTGATGTTCTTGAGTTTTTGAAAAATCCGACATTTTCATGTTCATGAACACCATGAGTAATCCGAAATTTTTAAGTAAATTTCATGTGTTTGATATTTAAAAACTTAAAATTTTCTAAATTTACATGTTTTATAGATCAAAACCGAATTTTATGTTCGAATTTAAGTTTGATATTCATGATCTTCAAGAAAACCATTAGTTTTATCAAGAACACCTTGTGGATTAATGATCAAGTTGGGGTTTGATCTTAAAATTTGACAACCTTTCCAACTTTGCATGTTTGTGCCGAAAACCCTGAGGGTATTTTAGGTAAAAAAAATAATTTTCTTGGCCCCTAAGTAATTAAAAATTTGGCACCAATTATAATAGATATAGGTTGCCATTTTTTTAAATTTTATTAATTGGTAACTACATATCTATAAGTTGGAAATAAGGATAGGTTCATAATATAATATTGTAAAAGATATTAACTATCAATATATATATATATATATATATATATATATATATATATATATATATATATATATAAAGATAGAGATAATATATATTGATAGATTTAGTTACTATAAAAGATTAAGAAAATATATTGTCTACATATTTTAATCCCTAAAGATATATTTGACAATAATAAATATATATATAGGTGCCGAATATTTTATGTATATACATATATTGTTGATTGATTTACATCTTAAAGATAGAATCTTGACAATATTTATATATATATGTGCCGAATTATATATATATATTAGCAATATTGGAATTTATTAATATTTCTTGGTGGCTAAGCTAAGTTTTTAGTGGACTTTAAAAACCCTACTTAGCCCACAAGAAATATTTCGGCCGAACCTTAGGGTTTATGGGCCGGTCCAATTGCTAAACCGGAGCGGTTAAAAACAAATTCGGGTTTTCTTAATCGGGTCGGACCAAGGTAACTAAAATGAACCTAACCTAACCGGTTTTGAGTGATAAACCGAACCACAATCTTATTTTATTGAACCGTTTCGGACCAAACCGGATTTTTAAAATCGGACCGACTTGAACCGGATTTTAAATTGGTCCGGACCAGAATTTTTAAATTTCTCGAAAATTTTAAAATGTTCAATAAAATGGGATGTCAAATTTTAAATCCAAAATGTTTTCGAACTTTAAATTTAGCCTAAACAGTGCTCTTAGGGTTTGCGTTTTAACACGTTTTTCGGTTAAAACCCTAATACATAGTTTCGATTATGGGGATGTATCTCGGATATGCATGTTTTTTGGACTGGATTAAATTAGTGGGCTGGATTGCAATTGTTTACTTTCTGCTACATATATTAGAACTGTCGTCTTGACTCGGTCAAGCTAGCTGGATATTAATTGCGAGCATTGAGCTCTGAGATTTAAATATATGTATTGCGCAATAGGATAGACATGCTATACTGATTGAAAGTGCCTAGAATCCATGTCTAGAAATGTCGCGTGATTGTAAGGATGAATTGCAAAACAACCCCTAATATTTTCAAAAACGTTTTTAAAACTGAAATTTCCAGTCGCCAATTATGCATGATTTGTGCGGATGTTGCATGTTTTGACACGTATGCTAGGATGTTCAAGAATGTAAAGCATGTGATAATTTACTTTACGTAGAATTATATATTCTAGGAACATTAGATGCATGACGCGTAAGCATGTTTTTGGTTTGTTCGATTTTTATGGTATAATATTGTATTATGCGTGCGTAAATTATCGGATAATTCCTTTTATAATAATAAGGGCCTTGGGAAAGCCAAGATCGGGTATACTTATTTGAAAATTCTCGTTCCGGTAATTTGCAATAAAATAATCGTTTTCAAAAAGACTGATATATTGGATTGAAGACGACGATAGTGTGAATTCTTTCACGACACCCCATTTCCTCGGTTTACTGACGGTCGGTTTGTTTTAGTGACTAAATTATCACTATTTGTCGTATTCCATCATAATAGATAATCCGATGTTTGCAATTCTGTCAAAATGTTGTTGTCCTCCCAACCTTAAACTATTATCAATGAATAGATGGCATTATCATGTGAATCTGAGCTATTAGTTGAGACGAATTATGACTCGTGGAGCAAACACGTCGTTACGATCTTGGAGGGACAAGGTCTGAGTGACCACATTCAAATAACCATGAATTACCCGAATGTCGGATTAACCAAAGATCTAGCATTCGCCCATTTTAAGTGGGAGCAAGATGACAAGAAAGCAAAGGAGATGATACCGTCTGAGATGTCAGAGGATTTCTATAACCGTTATAAGGATGATCCGACATCAAAGGACAGCTGGGATGCCCTCTTTCTAAAATTTGGAAGTGGCATGGCAGTTACTCTGCACCCACTTATACCGGCACTAGAAACCTGTCTGAACAACAACAGTAAAAGCATACTTGAAAAAGTGTACAATCTTCTTCGCCTATTCAAGCCATTGGAAGATGACAGTCAGATGGCTGAATGAGATAAAATTCAGGCCATAATAGGGATTCTCCTAAAGTCTTGTAGAGCAACCAAGACTATATTGACTATTAGCAATTATGTGCTTGATCTTGCATTTGTCCTGAAACTTATCGAGATGGAAGAGGCTCGATTAAATTCGGTGTCGAAAGAACCGAAACCGGCAAGACAAACTGGTCGTAAGAAGAGGAAATTCAGGAACAAGGGAATGAAACAACAGGCAGTCGACAGTAAAACGTTGACTACGCCTAAACAAGGCAGTCCCAGATTAAAATCTGAGATAGTTTGCGGAAATTCCAGCCCACGCCGAATAAGCGATGGTGCAGGTTCCAGCAAATCGTATCCTGAAAAGGTATGCGAATTTGGTTATGTAGAGAAAGCTTTAGTTTCCTCAACTGTCATGTTAACTGACTCAAATCCGTCTTGGATTCTTGATTCAGGTGCAACGGACCACATAGCCAACGACAAAGAACTATTTGCCAAGTTTAAACGATTGCCGAAGGATTCTAAAAGGATATACATTGGCGACAACTCACAAGTTGAAGTCATAGGGGTAGGAACTTGCAAATTGCCAATGGGCAATGACAAATCCTTACTTCTAGAAAATGTCATTTTTGCTCCTAGAATCCGTAGAAATGTTGTTTCTGTTTCTGCTCTTATGAATAAGAACTTTGTTTTATCATTCGAGAGATCCTTGGTCCGGATAAATAAAGAGGATACTTTATTTGGATATGCCTTTTCTTATAATGGTTTATTTATCATGGATTTACATGGCAATGTAAATTCATATAGAATGTATGCAATGTCCTCCAAAGAAGCACAAACTGACGTGACCGGATGGCATTCGCGGCTTGGACATATAGGCTATGACAGAGTTCAATCGTTAGCAAAACGAGGGCTTTTTCCCGGAACAAACAGTGTGGTAAAACACACTTGTCATGACTGTCTAGCAGGAAAATCCACCCGCAAGCCATTCGGTGAAGCAAAACGAGCAGAATTCCCATTGCAAATAATCCATTCCGTTGTATGTGGACCAATGAACGTAACTGCAAGAACTGGAAAGCGATACTTCGTAACTTTCATTGACGACTACACCCGATTCGGGTTTACTCATTTGATTGCTCGTAAATCTGAAGCTATAAATTGCTTTAAAAGTTTTCTAAAGTTCGTGGAGAATCAACAGGAGCGAAAGGTGAAAACCCTACGCACCGATAGAGGTGGAGAATATCTCTCTAATGAGTTTGATAAGTTATGCAAAGAAAGTGGGATCGCCCGTCAAACGACGATCCCCAACACACCACAACATAATGGTGTGGCTGAACGTCGTAATCAGACTCACCTAGACATGGTAAGAACCATGATGTCACAAGCACAATTACCAATTTCTTATTGGGGAGATGCATTGCTTGTTGCCACTCATGTAGTAAACCTTGTCCCATCAAAAGCAGTTAACACAACACCGTATGAGCTATGGACTGGTAGAGAGTTAAATCTTACCAGGCTGCGACCTTGGGGATGCGCAGATTATACACATACAACTGACATCCATTTTGGCAAGTTAGGCCCCAGAGGACTTAAAAGTATCTTCATAAGATACTCTAAGAACTCAAAAGGTTATGTATATGTGTCAGCTCTAGAAAACTGTAGTGTATACGAACATGAGTCTAGAGACGTCACTTTTCTTGAGGACGAATTTCCATCGCTACGAGAGATAAAGACAGACGAAGTTCTGACTGAACTGGAACATGATGACGATGATTCTCGGGTCCCACTTTCTTCGAGTGGGAGATTTGGCACAGCAACAAGTGATTCGGTTAATGAGGACGAAATCCCCATTAGAAATCCAGTGGGATGGCTCACTCCCCCCCAAACACAAATCACTATTGCTGGCAATGCGAATCAAGTAGCACCTGACAATCATGATACACAACTACCTATTATTCCCATGATTTCAAGTGGGAGTAGGATGATCACTTCAGCTCCAGGTCCTAGCGATCAAATAACTAATCTCGGAGGTGAAATCCCAAGACGAAGGGGTCGTCCTAAGAAGGTTGTTGCTCAAAGTTCTAGTTCCGCCATCATTCCCAGTGGGAGTAATGCTCCGATAAGAAGCATTATTCCAAGTGGTAGTATGGATCAGACTCAAAATGGGACGAATGAGCCTAGGCGCAGTCAAAGGCAACGCACTTCTCCTAAGAAGTATCCCATTGAGAGAAGCGAAATATTCTCTCTCACGTCTGTTGATGAACCGGTAACAGTTAAACAAGCGATGGAAGGACCCCAAGCAAAAGAATGGAGAAAAACAATAGAGGATGAAATCGCCTCAATGAAAGCTAATTCAGTATGGTCTTTAGTTGATTTACCTGCTAACCGGAGAGCAATAGGAGCCAAGTGGGTATTGAAACTCAAATTCAGTGCTGATGGAGAAGTCGAGTGATACAAAGCTCGACTGGTTGCGAAAGGATATGCCCAAATTCATGGAGTGGACTTTGATGAAACATACTCACCAACTGTGCGTTACACCACAGTAAGGTCCATCCTTGCCCTTGTTGCATGTCTCAATCTAGAGCTGCACCAAATGGATGTTAAGACTGCATTCCTCCATGGAAACTTGGAGGAAGAGATCTATATAGAGCAGCCATAGGGTTTTATTACTCCTGGCAAAGAATGTCTATTTACGGTCTTAAACAGTCGTCTCGGCAACGGTATCGCAGATTCCACGAGGAATTGTCGGAAACGGATTTGTGAATCTTCACGAGGATCCTTGCGTATACACTAAGAGCTCTGGGTCTAAGTATGTCATCATAACACTATAAATTGATGACATACACATTGCTGCAAACGACGTGAGTTTCATGAACAAATCAAAGTCCTGGTTAGCGTCAGCATTTGAGATGAAAGACATGGGAGAGGCCACGTACATCTTAGGCATTAAGATTGCCCGGACATTGTGTCTGTCTCAAGAATCTTATATCAACAAACTGTTGAAAGATTCAGGATGCTCGATGCTAAACTAGTGGATACGCCGGTTGTGTTCGGGTGCGCGCTGTCAAAGCGTGATGGACCAAAAAAACCAGCAGGAGCGTGAACAGATGAAGGGGGCAGAGTACATAAGCATGGTAGGGAGTCTTATGTACGCCATGTTATGTACTCGGCCAGATATCTGTTACGCTGTGGGCCTAGTATAATGCTCTATTTGGGGTTTTCCGGTCCGGCCGGGTCTGACCGGGTTCAGACCGGATGAACTGCGAACCGGACATCTCACCGGTTCGATGTCCGGTCCGGTTCTGATAACACTTATAAACACTAGGTTTATGATACTTTTTTAAAAGTCAATCCATTGACATTATAAATTGTTTTTTTTTTTTTATGCATTAATGCACTTTCCAATTGTTTATGCGCATCAGCGCATGTGTTTCTGTTTGCCTCGAATCTAGCTATGCTGTGCAATCTGTTTCCGTACTATACGGATGAGGTGAAGATTATGTTCTTCACGTAAACTTCGGATGAACATCGCCTGCCTTAGCTCCCCTGCCCTGTTCTCTGTCGCTACAATCTCAGCCGCTTATCTACTCTATTTTGTTCATATTTTTTTCTTCATTTTCTTGGCCAATCTCACATATTTCTCTTTCCAATTTATTATTACAATTAATTACATAGTAATTCCAAATCTCACACCTACCATTTTTTTTCTTTTAATTTATGGAAACGCAGTACAAATTTGGGAGCACAAGAAATTAATATCAATTTCTTTTTTTTTTTGTCAAAAAAGAATACTATTATTCAAACCACAAACAAACAAGTATAAGTGCACAATCACGACAAAATACAAAATTGATATCAAGTTTTCGTAACAAATTTTAAATTAGTATTAGTTGTAAGTGTATTATTCTCAAGAATTTGTTATTTTTGAGTTTTTGTTTTGCTTCTTTGTTAAATTATTATCCAGTTTCTTAAATTAAATCCATATATATTGATGAATTATTACTTTTATTCTAGTTTATATTTTATTCTATGTATATGCTAAAAATTATAAGTATTTATATACAACCTATCGTAATGTAATATATATAATATAATACGAATATGCAAATGCATAATATATTTTTTGCTGAAATTTCTGTTGCATTAATTCATAAAAATTAGAAGAGTACAAGAAAATGTGAGAAATTACATCCGTCTAAACATGAATGTGGGATGTAATCTCTCTTTCGGCTAAATCAAACAACGAATGTGGTAGCCCCCTAAGAAGAAGAAAATTAAGAGACATTCTATCCCGATCCTTGAACATGGCCGCCAATTCATGCGCTAGCGTGTTGCCATCCCTCCTAATAAATCAACATGTGCTAGCGTGTAGAATAGTAAATGTATCATTACGTGGGTTTTTATCATATTCTAAAATCAACATGTTTGTGGTACTTTTTACACTAACGAAGATTTAATTGTAACATATGTAAAAGTTTAAAAATGTGAAATTTTTTTAATTACATCTCAAATTTCTATCACATTAATTTTCTCTAGAGTTCACATTTAGGACAATAAAAAAAAATACCACAACACAAGTATAGTGTTTGTGTAGCATCATAGAAAGTCCTATTATTATTATATATATAATAATAATAAAGAATGAGAAAAATGATGAACTTATTTTGTTTAGTAACATGTTGTATAATAGTAATATGTGTTATATAATAAATAAATATACTTTAATTATATGATATATACTGTAGCGCGTGAGTTTTTTTTATTTTTTTATTGTAAGCGTGAGGTTTGGAGTTGCTATGGAATTACTTAAAATAAAATAATAATAAATCAGAAAGAGAAAGATATGGAACTGGGACAAAAAAATCGGAGCAAAATATAGTAAATATACGGCTGAGATTGAAGCGGCAGAGACCAGGGCAGGGGAGCTAAGGCAGGGGATGTTCATCCGTAAACTTCACGACTTGATCTACCTTCTGAAATTTGTGTCGCAAAAGTTTATGTTTTTCAGGTTGGTCTTTCTGTGTGTGCATGTTAAATTGAACACTTTTTAAAGTAGGTGCGAAAAGCGTGCATATTTCTTGTTTATGTCCTGCTATCATATTTTGATGTGAAATGCTTTCATTTCTATACAAAACTAAAAAATAATATGTTTCTTGCCATCTTGAATTGTGTTGAGCTACTGATATTTTTTCTTTCATTTATCATTGTTTTCATTTTCTTTTTGTTGGGTTAGATACTGCCGACCTTTTGGAAAACAACAATATTGCCAACATTATTATTGAAACTTAAAGTTTTTGTACCGTATTAGTTTGAATTTTTTAATGTGAAATTTGAATTATTTCTGAATTTTCTAATTTTATGTATTCGGTTATGAATACTATTATGATCAAATATAGGTATACGAGTAAAACTATAATGAAAAACTGCAATTATAGATATGTTTTTTTTTTGTTAAGAACCTATGAAAGGTCTGAACTATGACTCATGTTAACGGGAGATGTCTGAAATTTGAAATGTTGATTTGAGTGGTCTGAAATTTCAATTTTGTTGAAATTAGGTTTTCTATCCATTTTTAGGGTTAACTTTAACAAAATTGTGTGAAATGACATTTTTGCCCCTTTTATTATTTTGTTTTATTTAATATCTTATTTGAGGAACTGTGAAAAGACAAAATTACCCCTGAAGCCAAATTACTCCGGCCACCCGTCTCCGGCGACCACCACCCCAGCTCCGGCGACCACCACGCAACTCCGGCGACCGCCACCACGGCTCCGATTGGGCACAAATCGGAGCCACAGAGCTCCAGATCGGAGCTTTGTGGCTCCGATCGTAGCTTTGTGGCTCCGATTTGGGCCCAATCGGAGTCGTGGTGGCGGTCGCCGAAGTTGCGTGGTGGTCGCCGGAGTTGGGGTGGTGGTCGCCGGAGACGGGTGGTGGTTGCCGGAGTCGGAGTGGTGGTTGCCGGAGCCGTGGTGGCTTTAAGGGCATTTTCGTCTTTTCCTTTCAAGCATGTGAGGGGCACACTTTGATAGAAGGACATTTTTGAAATTTTATTTTATTTTTGGTTACATGCCAAGCACATGACCAACTTCCGTTAGTTTTAACAGAAAAAATTAACGGAGACCTCTTATATCAACAAAATTGAAACCTCAGACCTCACAAATAAACATTTTAAATTTCAGACCTATCCCGTTAACATGAGTCATAGTTCAGAACTTTCATAGGTTCTTAACATTTTTTTTTTTTTAAAAAAAGGGTTAGTGTGGCGATCACTGACCCGATTTTATATATGGTTATAATACTAAAAAAATGAACAGTTAAATCTTCAAATAAAAAATATGGCATTCTTAAAACACATACCGTTAAAAGACCCAAATTACCATACGTAATGTTTTGTATAAAATAATTGAGTTCGGTTTTCAGCTCTAATTAATCTGATCCATAAAGACATCATATCATGTAGGTTTGTGCAATATAGAATCGGACTGGACTGGCTGTCGACCGGGTTCAAACTGAAATCGTCGCCTACAATGATCCGATTCGAGCAAAATTGGAGGATGCAAGCGAACACGGTTCGAAAGTTCAGTTTCGATGAATCGGCCGGTTTTTAGCGGACCGGCCGGTTTTCAGCGGACCGGCCGGTTCGGACTTCGTAACAAAAAAAAATCTACCTGGTTGTATTTTCTGTGATTTTATCGAAGTTTATTGTGTTGAAAACTCACCATATGAATCTACGATGTATATTCTGTAATTTTATTAAAAATTATTGAAGTTGCACTTGAACTGGTCGGATCGGAGGATTCGAACTGAGTTGAACCGGCCGTTCCGGAAACTGGTGGCCTGATCGGTTCAACCTCCGGTCCAGTCCTGATAACACTGGTTTTGTGAATGAAATAAAATAGTTTTTTCAGATAGTTATTTGATTACTATTATAGTATTAATTAGTCGAGCGGATACTTAATTGGATTAACCATATATATATATATATATATATATATATATATATATATATATATATATATATATGAATAATCTAAAGATTAATTATAATAGTGTTTAATTTTTTTTTAAGTTAAATAAATAATATGTATCGAAACCTACTGGTAAAGCAAATTGTGTTCCCCGTGGGCGATCCGAGGTCGAAACCTGCCGGAGACGCCTCCTTGGGGAGGATTTTAACCTTAACGCTCCCGGTCCAAACTTGCAAAAGCAATGTAAATATATTAAAAAAGAAACCTACTAATTTAAGATTTAAAATGCACAAGAATCAACAATGGTGCTATATTATTAAGTAGGCTAAAGAACCTATTTATTGTCTCTAGTTTACCTCATGTTTCAGTTTGGAGTCTGACGCGTACTTATACTGTCCCAAGTTTGAATAGTGTTACTATTTGGTGTCTCAGTCAAATTTTGAGGTTAAATTTAACAGAAATCGGTCATGTGACCAGCACATGACCAAATAAAATAGAAAATGCCCTAATTACCCCTAAACCCTAAATCATGTCAACTGCTCCACCGCCGGAACCCTAAATCGGTCGGAACCCTAAGTCGACCAGAATTCTAAATTGACCGAAATCGGGCTGGAATAGGCCGTAATCGGTCGTAATCGGCTAGAATAGGCCGTAATCGGTCGACCCTAAACCCTAAATCAGATCAGCTGCTCCACCGCCAGAACCCTAAATCGGCCGAAATCGGACAGTAATCGGCCATAATCGGCTAGAATCGGGCCGGAATAGACTGGAATCATCTCGTTTGGAGGTGGGTGGCCGGAATTGGAGGTGGGTGGGTCAGAATCGGAGATGGGTGGCGGTGGATGGGTCGGAATCGGAGGTGGGTGGCCGAAATTGGAGGTGGGTGATCGTAATCGGAGGTGGTGGCCGAAATCGAAAGTGGCAGTATGGTGTTTTCATCTAATTCTGTTAAACTTAACACCTAAATTTAACAGAAAACCAAATTGCAACACTATTCATTTGGCCGGAATCGGGCTGGAATAGGCCGTAATCGGTCGACCCTAAACCCTAAATCAGATCAGCTGCTCCACCGCCGGAACCCTAAATCGGTCGGAATCGGGCCGTAATCGGCTGGAATCGAGCCGGAATAGACTGGAATCATCTCGTTTGGAGGTGGGTGGCCGGAATTGGAGGTGGGTGGGTCGGAATCGGAGGTGGGTGGCCGGAACTGGAGGTGGGTGGTCGTAATCGGAGGTGGTGGCCGAAATAGAAAGTGGCGGTATGGTCTTTTCATCTAATTATGTTAAACTTAACACCTAAATTTAACAGAAAACCAAATTGCAACACTATTCAATTGGCCGGAATCGGGCTGGAATAGGCCGTAATCGGTCGACCCTAAACCCTAAACCCTAAATCATATCAGCTGCTCCACCGCCGGAACCCTAAATCGGCCGGAATCAGGCCGTAATCGGCCATAATCGCCTGGAATCGGGCCGGAATAGACTGGAATCATCTCGTTTGGAGGTGGGTGGCCGGAATGGAGGTGGGTGGGTCAGAATCGGAGATGGGTGGCGGTGGATGGGTCGGAATCGGAGGTGGGTGGTGGAACTGGAGGTGGGTGGTCGTAATCGAAGGTGGTGGCCGAAACCGAAAGTATGAGGTAAACCTGAGACACTAAATAGGTTAATTTAATAGAAAATCAAATTGCAACACTATTCAAACTTTGGACAATTCATATCAACACTTTAATCCTGAGACACCAAGCTGAAATATGAGGTAAATCTGAGACACTAAATAGGTTATTTTCCATATTACGTAATTTTGATCTCTCTAAAATTTATTTTTATTTTACGTTACTATAATATTATTTACAACTTAATCAAAGAGTCATAACTTTTTCTACGGTACTCTATTACGAATTATTTTTTTTCGTGTGACCACCCACCCTACAGTGAGAGCTTTCCAGACCGCAACCCGACCGGCCGGTTCTCTGATGGGAGGCTGGCCACTGACTTCATGGTCTCATGGCTAGGCCTTCCCTCCTCCCGGCTTACCTTGACAACAACTTGACCCATTCTCACCTACTCACCGGCGCCAGCTTCGCCTCTGCAGGTTTGAATTCTATTTAGATTGAGAGGTAGGTATGTTATAATTATTATGTTATAGTATCATTATTTACATTTTAATTCTGTGGAAAGTCATTTTTTTAATTTATATATATATACTAGGTGAATTTCTTGCGCATCGCGTTGGGTGACTTACCAAATATGTATAATTAATAAACTAATATTCGATAAAATTTATATTGACTATTTGTAATATGTTGAAACACTATTTTTAAATAAAATATCAGTCTAAAATTTGAAAAAGTAAACGAAAGTCTAAAAATTTTGAACCATAAAATACCATTGCGCAAATTCACAAATAAATTTTAGATGCCCGTACCGCATGCTACCTTTGGTCGTCAGATATGTGTCAAGATCTGTTCTTCAACGGATATGACTTCGATGACCACCGGCGATATCTAACCGGAGATAGATATGGCTTTGCCACTGGGACGCTCAGCCCCCGTACCACCCGGTATCTTCGTTCGCCGGCTCTGCGTCTGTTAAAAATCAGCGAAATGTTAATTTTGATTAATTACATACATTGAATCTTGAACGGTCCGAAATTTTAATTGAGGTTAATTGCAAATAATGAATCTAGAACGGTTCGAAATCAGGAAAATTTTAATTGCGATTAATTGCATACATTGAATATTGAACGGTCCGAAATTTTAATTGTGATTAATTGTATACATTGAATCTTGAACGGTTCAAAATCAGCGAAATTTTAATTGCGATTAATTGCAACTTAAAAACCCTCAGCTCCTAGTGCAATCAATGTTATGGAGTTAATGACTAAAAACTCTTAGCTCAATTGTCATAAATGCATCGATTAATGTAAAAAACAAAATCCTCAGCTCCATATTCATTCTGTTATTATCTTTCTTTCAGAATTTATAATATATATAGATGTATTAAAAAAAATCTTATGATGAAATTGATGGAAACTTATATTATAATATTATTTATTTTTATTTTTTGAATAATATATATATATATAGGGTTAATTTCTAAATTGCTAGTTTAACTTTATGTTAAAGTGCAATTTCGGTTTGCCTAAAAAAAATTTAAAGTATGCATGCTTTTTTTTATGGGACCCACCAATTTAAAGAGAGGTAGAAATAAATGCAATTTTTTAGGAGGGATTAAACTGCAAATATTATTTTTTAAAATTACAATCGAACCGATCCTATTAATATGGTCCGACCGCCGATTACTTGATGTGAACCTCAGTTCATATAACCTCCCGCGTATAGTTTTGTGCATGACAAGGAGCACCGTACCAAATTATTACTTTTCCAACAAAATCATATTCCTTAAATCCACCCATTTTTTTTTTTGCCAAAAAAAAATCCACCCATCTTTTGGCCAAAAAAAAAATTTTCACCCATCTATTTTATTTATTATTATCAATTTGTTATTTCATTCTTTTGTTGAGTACATTTTTTCTATAACTTTTACAAATATTATTTTTAAAAAATTTCAAAACAAAATTCGATAATAACCAAATGCGCCATTTATAAAGCTAGTAATTAGATCATTTTAAAGGGTACATCAAGCAACCCCTATATTTCAATTTTAAATTAAGATGATATAAATAATATCACTTTTTTTTTTAAACCAAACTAACAAATAACATAAATCTTTTTTTTCTCGAAACAAATAATATAAAACTGTTTGAAGTTTAATGTCTTTTACGATGTTAGAGATTTGTTCTATTATGTACACATTAAAAAATAGTACAAACAGATAATTAAATTATGACTATAATATTGTAATAAAGTTTAGTTTCAACTTTATGATTAAAGATAATCAATTTTATTGTTACATCAAATTTTTCATTCTCAACTTTAACCAGAGCATATAGTTTGAATGGGATTCGCATCTCAACATCGTTTGCATCTTTAAGGTCATAATTAAATTGTTCTTTTCCATTAATTTTTATTTTTATTTTTTTTAATATGTGGATAATGAATTACGATGCTAACACAGTGCACATTTAATTTTTATTATTTTTAACTATGGTTTAAAAAATTATGTTATATATATAAAATATATTCAATAGTAACTGCAGTAAACTAATCACTAAGGGAAATTACTATATAATAATTATTTTCACAATATTATAAATACAATTTTAGTAATCATACTTATAAAAATAAAAGAAAAAGAATATAATTTTTTTGGGAAAAAATAGATAAGTTATTATGTTTTTTTGTGTTAAAATTTAAAACCATACTACAAATAAAAACTAATATATTTATAAGAATATTTATAAAAACTAATTTTCGAGTTTATCAAAAAATATTATAATATTTAAAATACTGTTTCATATAAATCTATTTTATATGAATATAACTATAATGTATAAAAAAAGATGAATTTACATATTTATAAAACTATTTAATTTATTTTTTTCTATTTTTATATCTTTTTACTCGCGTAGCGCACGAGATTGGTAGGTAGTTAAATACTTATTTTTTTTTGGTAATCTTAGTTTTAGTTTAAATAATTTTTAGAATTGTCGAGTTTATCAATTTTCATTATATGTGGATTATTAATTAACTAGTAACTTAAAAAATTAGTAATGTTATTAAACTAATAAAATTAATCTGAAACTTTAAAAGATAAAAATACACAAAAACGAAATAACAAACTAATAAAAAAAAAATTCAAGAATGAAGATGGGTGGATTGAAAGAATGATCTAGTATTTTACAAAAAAAAAAAAAATGATCTAGTATGGTGATTGTTCTATTCTTGTGATGCACAATTATAAGTGGATGGTTTTAATTGATGGGACATAGGGTAAGGCAGAGAGACAATGCAAGTAATTTCTCCCTCCCCTAAATCCTACGGGAATATTGATTCGGCTTTTAGATTTTAAGTTGAATCAAACGGTTGCATGTCTTGTTTGCGGTCGGACCATGAATCCTCAAAATTACTTAATATTTGCGAAAGTATATATGCTTTTAAATGATTGTAGCAAGTACCGTGCAATTTATAGTTGAACTTTTTTTTTTTTGTAGAAATTTGCTAGCGGAACTTTTGTTAATGTGCAATTTGCTAGCTCCATCAATTTTTCCGTTAATTATGGACATAAATTATTTTCTAAAATTACTAAAAATACCCTAAAGTTCTTGTAGATATTGTCCTTTGGTCTTTTCATATTAATCCCCATCAAACTCATAATTCAGTATTTTTTGTTTCTGTTGAAATTAATTCTTGACTTCATATATGATTTGCAGATAGCGACCTCGATGATCTGACTGCTCAGCCGATGAACGTGTGGACAATGGACCGGGAACTTGAGAAATTCGACGAGGCCATAAAGAGGATAAAGAGTTGTGTCGGACCATATGAGGCGAAACATATAGTTAACAATGCCATGTTCATCATTAGCGCCGGAACTAATGACGTCGTCTTCAACTTCTACTTATTTTCCGACAGTCAAAGAAGGACCCCGATGCCCAAGTATCATGATTTCTTGCTTCACAATCTTCAAAATGTTATCGAGGTAAGATGTAACTTGCTCAACAAGTAATTACAATGTGACTTGTTGGATGTTAACTTGCTCAACAAGTAATTACAACTATACATCAAAACACGAGTTTCTAAGTAAAGACGGAAATTGGTAGGTAAAGTCGAGTCGTAAAGACGGAACTACCTTAAAATTACATTAGCAATGAAATGTATATATATATATATATATATATATATATGTAATTATATAAAAAAATGAAAAAAATAAATATACTCATTAATAGTCGATAACATTTTTTCCAGTAACTGTTGAAGGGGTCCACAAGTAATCACCTCGGTTGTCACGATGAGCAATTATTGTGGAATTGTGAAAAAAAAATGGTCAAATGAAATGTGGGCCACAAATTACAATCTATGAAAAAGCTCTTGTGTGTTAGATTGATAAACTTTTTTGTTTAACATAATTTATTAGTTTTGGTTAGTTTTTAGCAAATAATTGTACAAAAATTTAAAAATGATAAAAACTTACGTTTCTACCCAATTTTACGACTCTATACGCGTTTCTACTCAAAAAAATGACTATAGTTACGTTTTAACTCGTTTTTATGGTATAGGCGTAAAACCGTGTGTTTCTATGACCTAAAAACGAGTTTTTAACTACATAGAATTACAATATGACTTGATGAATGGAAACTTGCTCAACAAGTAACTGGCCTTTGACTTGGAGCAGAGACTTCATAGTAAGGGAGCAAGGAGATTCGCGGTGGCCGGGATGCCACCTGTTGGATGCTTACCTATAATGATCACCTCAGACGGAGCCTGTGTGTATGAACAGAACAACGACTCGAACTCCTACAACAACAAACTTAAAGATGTTATAACCCGGCTTAACTCTCAACTTGAAGGAGTCAAGGTTAGCTATGGGACATCTACACTCCCCTAATGGACATAGTTTGTAACCCGTGGGAATACGGTGAGTTCGGGTGCTAGTTCACAATTTTTCTTAAAAATGATATGTTAATTGTAATAATTAATTGGGTGCAGGATTTAACGGGACACTGAACAGATGTTGCGGACTCGAGATTGTGGCAGCAGGGCCACTCTGCGCCAAGGAAACAGAAATATGCCCCGACCCGACAAAATATCTATTCTGGGACGCCATCCACCTAGGGATGGCAACGGGGCGGGTCGGGGCGGGTTTTGGCAGCCCCGGACCCGCCCCGCGGGTCGGCCTGGCTGACCCGGCCCCGGCCAATTGGACCTTCCGGGTCGGGTCGGGTCAGCAATCCCGCGGGTCGACCCGCGGGGCCCCGACCCGCCCCGTCATGTGAACAATTTTTTTTTTTTTCACTTTTCAATATTAAATACAATTTTTTTTTGTCAAAATATTACATTATATATAAATTCAAAACATAAATCTAACACCAATAAGATATAAACAACAAACACATCAAATTCATTACAAATACAAAGTCAAATCCAAACACCAAATTAACAAATCCTAATAATCTAAATATACATATATTTGTAATTTGGTACATGTTATTTATATAGGTATATTAACCATATTATTTAGTAAATGTTAGATCATATTAACATAAAAAAATAAAACATAAAAAAAATTATATATATATGCATTTCGGGGCGGGTCTACGGGGCCCCGGGTCTCTAGACCCGGACCCGTCCCGAGCCCGACCCGTCCCGAGCCCGACCCGTCCCGACCCCGACCCGACCCGTGACCCGCGGGTCGGCGGGTCAAAACCGGGTCGGGGCCCCGCGGGTCAGCGAGGCCCCGAGACCCGTTGCCATCCCTACATCCACCTCTCTAGCAAACAAATACATTGTCATGAACTTTAAGATGACTGCCCTCGGGCCTTTACTATAGATGATTCATTCTAATATATTAGTGCAAAATTTGTATAATTTCTTAGAGTTTGTTTTATTTATATCTAATAATTACAACTCTTTAATTTCACACTATTTTTATTCTTTATAATTTTGTTCTCATTGAATCTTTATGATTTTATCAAAGTTCATGCAACACACATGAATAAGACCTTGATTAGTATATAGTTCTAGTAATTGTGGATTGATTAAATTCCATCGTCTGTATTAGATAAGATTTAGTGATTCAATCTTATGAATATCTAATTCTTCTACCAAAAAATTCATTTCATATCAGATAACTACAACATTTCATTTCCATAGATAAAACCAACACAATCGTTGTATGATTTACAAGAAGTCTAAGAATAAAAGAAGCTGCAGATCTGAGAGGGGATGATAAACTTTCAATTATTCATTCTCCTCTTTCACATATGATGATTATAAATTTGATCCACAACTGCAAAGTAACTTTCAAAAAACAAGGGAGGGTTATCACATATATCAGATATAAATGCGGCTCACCAACTTAGCTATTCACGAATCGATTCACAAACATTCCATTTCTGCCGTCTCACTACTTTAGTATGTTCCAATGATGATCTGAGGAGGGTAAAGTTTCTTTAATTCTCTCAAGCCTCTTCAAAATATCCAGGAAAGACGGCCTCTTGTTCATATCAGCGTGCCAACACAGCTCGGTCAATCTGTCGGATTAATGATATCATCAAGTATGTTAATGAATTTGTGTATCGTATGTGTATATATATAATCTAAATAGATAGTTGCGTCATAGAACAAGTAGGCAATGATTGAAACCAAAATCTACTTACTCTCTCAATTCTGGAAGATATCCTTTTGTTCGGAAGAAAGGCCGATGCCCTTCTGCCACGTACTTGGCAGCTTCATAAGGCTCGTAGTTTGAAAATGGTGGGTCTCCTTCAAGCATCTGCAGTTTTCATGAAATCATGGATAAAACTAATTTCAATTCCTTCAAAATTTCCATAGTATTGCAAATAGGTAGATGATTACCTCAAATAGTATCATTGCGAAAGAGAAAACATCAACCTTCTTGTCGTATTTCCGATGCTTAAAAACTTCAGGAGCCATGTAACGATCTAGTATGCAGGTAGAATAATGAATATTAGAACAAACGAGATAAAAATTCTGAATATCCTCAATTTTCCATTAAAAAATAGGGATTAAGTACCTTTTCATACCACTTCTTTGCACATAATCCACTTTTGGTACCACTTCTATTTTTTTGTATACTTTTGGTACCAATGTTTTCAACTTTGTATCCTTTTGGTACCACCGTTAACTTTCCGTCCAAATTGGCCGTTAAGTGTCATGCACGTGACCGCCCTAAACTTTTGAATTTGTTTCAATTTAGTCCATCTAATGCATCCCTAACTTTTAATTTGTTCAATTTAGCCCTAAAATTTCCAAATCGAACCCTTAACCCAAATTGACCTAGCCGGACCTCGCCTAGGGCTAGGTCCGGCTAGGCCAATTGGGACCTAGCCTAGGGCTAGGTCCGACCCTGGGTCGGGATCGCCTGGGTCCGGCGACCCTGGGTTGGGTTCGCCGGACCCAGGCGACCTCGGCCCAGGGTCGGACCTAGCCCTAGGCTAGGTCCGGCTGGGTCAATTGGGACCTAGCCCCAATTGAACCCAATTGGGGCTAGGTACCAATTGGCCTAGCCGGACCTAGCCTAGGTCAATTTGGGTCAAGGGTTCAATTTTGAAATTTTAGGACTAAATTGGACAAATTAAAAGTTAGGGATGCATTCGATGGACTAAATTGAAACAAATTCAAAAATTTAGGGCGGTCACGTGCATGGCACATGCCACTTAACGGCCAATTTGGACGGAAAGTTAACGGTGATACCAAAAGGATACAAAGTTGAAAACATTGGTACCAAAAGTATACAAAAAAATAGAAGTGGTACCAAAAGTGGATTCCGTGCAAAGAAGTGGTATGAAAAGGTACTTAATACCTTAAAAAATATGATAAAACACTTACAGCTTCCAGTCTCGCCCGTCATTTTATAGACATCATGAGCATGTTGAACCCTGATGAGTTTGCTTAATCCAAAATCTCCTACTTTCAAATGGTCCGCACTGGTGTTCACCAGAAGGACATTCCTGGAAATTACACAACACAAGGTTGAATAACTGAAAGTCTGGAATAAAACTATAATTTTCTTTCTTGATACGTAGGACCAAGATACAAGAATTAATCATACGCAGCACTTACAACGGATATGTCCAAACCGTGATTATATACTCTTGTGGCTAAAAGTAAACTGTATAAAGAGCAATTGTCTTACCTAGGCTTTAAGTCCCGGTGAACTATGACATTTGGTTCATTGTGGAGATAAGCCATGCCCCTGTGAAAAATACACACCGTTCACAGAATTTAAGGTCTTTGTAACTTGCACCAAGTCTAAAGTAAAAAGTATAAAATTTCTCTGGTTTAAAACCTAACCCTTCACAGCATACCTAGCAATGTCCAATGCAAAATTGATAGCAGTTGAAGGGCTAAGAGAACCTTTTTCCTTCAGATACTGGTGAAGGTCTCCCTGTAGGATTGGATGGAAAAAACAGGAATTTAGTATGAAAGTCTCCCTGAGAAACTTGCTTGGTGGAGATGTCTAGTTTCCATGGGAAGGTTATAGTTAGGTACCCCTCGTAGATACTCTGTAATCAACATAAGAGGCTTCCTGTCTGTGACAGCTCCCAGAAATTGCACGATGTTTGGATGTCGAAGCTTCACTAGCAAGTTAACCTCATGCCTGAAGTCCTGACTGAATAAGGAAGAAAGATTCTGATGTGAAATTTTGAAGAAAATAAACTGTAGAAATAGGATATATACCACGATTACACAAACGGCAGTAAGAAAACTCATTCAATCCAGCTTTGGTTTTCCAATAGATTCCTAAAGGAATGCTAGTGAGACTTCCGTCAAATTTGGTGATGATACTGAATCTTTCAGTGGTCTTCCAACCGGAGATTGCGAAGGAAACCACATTCTAACATCAATTCCTAGCTAAAGTAGTAAATGATAAAGATTTACTTGAAAAAAGTAACTATATGACCAACACCCTTCATATAGAGACCATAAATGGAAGTGAAGCTTACACCACCAGTCTATCATCGGAAAGAGACGGAAGTATTCTTTTTACTGCTACAGGCGTTCCCCGCCAATATGCCTTCAGAATCTCACCAAAGGACCCCTAGACAAAATGCGACGAGCTTTGTTTAGAAAATAATAAATCTGCAATAAATTGTTTCCATTTCTAAGAAACAGGGTGAAATATGCAAGCAAACACAATAAAACCTCACCTTCCCTATGATATGCGAGTTTGAGAAATCCAACTCAGAAGGTTCAATTTCCCAGTCACACTTGTTTGGAAGCGGAGGCGCAACGGGCTTTTGTTCAAAGTGACTTCCACTTTGGCCCTGCAGCATGAATCATATATCATCACATAGCTTGAAAAGCAACTCAGCCAAAAAGTGCCATTGTTTTGTTCTTTCTAGCTCTGAAGGGAACATTGGATGCCCCAATCTAATAGGTATTAAGTATCCAAGGGATGATACTTACGTAGGATAAGCCACCATAAGATTTTAATAACTCCATCATCATGTGCTTCTTTGCTCCTTCTGCGTCTGCTAGGGGCTGTAGTGGTAGAATTCGAGCTTTGATTAATACAATATCCATTCATTAATATGATAGCAAGCTTTTCTGAGTCGATGACAAGAAGTTGTTTGTGAAAGTCAAAAGCCAAACGAGAATCACGAAAAATTGAACCGTTCAACAATGAAAGCAAGATTGAAGCAAATACCGTGTTCTTCCAGCGATCCTGCGCGTTGACATCAGCGCCGAACTCAATCAAGCACTTGGCAACATTGATCCAGCCGTGGAGCGAGGCGACGTGGAGAGGAGTGCGATTATCGTAGTCTCTGGCCTGGACGAGCGAGGGATCCTCCTCGAGAAGCTTGCGGACGGCGGCTTCGTCGTTCTGGTGGGAGTGCCACAGGATGAGGGAGGTCCGGCTGACTCTGGCTTTCTCCTTCTGCTTCTCCTTGTCGGCGGCCTTGCTGGGGCCGGGTGGTAGGGAGGAACCGCTGGAAGCTCCGTCACTGCTCATCTGATCACTGGACGGATGTGTACGTAATTGAGGTGAGGCTTCGATTATTCCATTCGTCCGTTATTCTTTCTGCTGTTTGTCGATGTGAGAAATTTCTGTAATAGCATAGAAAGAAGACGTCCTCATTGCCTGGATCTCGGATCTGTTGTAATGTCTGGATAGTAGGACGCACCCGGTTCATGGTGCACCCAGTTGAAGCTTGCTTAATGCTTTTATTGGAGGGTTAAAAGAAAAACTTTGTGATTATGTGTTTTAGTTTTTTTTTTTTTTTTTTCTTCCAACATTAGCGTTAAAATTAATAGAACGAAATCACATGAGTTCCACGTAACATGTTTTTACAATAAATTTAATACATTAAATAGTCAATCGCAACAATAGCCTATCACATGATTTCGATATGTTAGTTTTAATGTCGGTTCTTTTAATAGAAAAATGATACACAATGAATCTAGTACTTCGAACAACTAAATATAACCAAAAAAAAAATTGAGACATTTAATAGTAATATTGTGTATATTTGAGATCGCTTTTAAATCATTAATCATTATTTATTTTTTTATTATAAAAATAGGCGGCTAAAAACGTAGGAAGCAAAATAAATGAAAAATAAAATCTGTAGCATTTTTGTTTTCCAAAAATGATACATAATAAATTTATTTAAATATCAATAAAATTTCGTGTAATTTAAAGATCTTTGTACTTTTTAAATTGAATGTATTTTGTTGCAATACTTTCAATTTATGTTTGAATTAGAATATATCTTGGTTACACATTAAAAGACCCCAACGTGGTGAAAACATGCTTATTTTATATCCAATTTGACGTAGTTTAAAACAAATGTAACAATTTGCTTTTAAATTGAAAATTTGGGTAGCCAATTTTAGAAAATTAAAATTCAGATAACAATTTGCCTAGCAATTTGGTTATTAATCCATATATATATAGTAATACCGCATAGGCTGTCTTATATAGTGAAAATAATGGGCTATTTCTCATATTAAAAACTTAACTTTCAGAAGAAAAAATCACCTAGCTTCATTTTTATAATAAATAATAATAAGATTTCGACAACAACGCGTCTATAATAAAATAAATATTAAAAAAAAATTGATTCTTATAAATAACATAAGATATAATTTATGAAGAAAATTTTAAATATTCCATCATGTCAAAGGTACGCCATGCGCCGGGTGCAATCACAAACGCAACATGATCCGTACACGTCATCCATGTTCCATGAGCAAATAAGAATCCCAATAAGAAGAAATAGCTTGGTCGACTTCGTTCGTCCTTAATAATATTAATATATCTTCCTTGACATTTACTTCTAATTTAAGCAATCTCCATTTCCCACTATTTACTTGTATAACAAGAAACCACATTAAGGGCATGTTTGTTTGCCGGTATTGCGATATCCTAATACCGGTATTAGCTAATACCTTGTTTGTTTACACTTGGTATTGGTATTAGCTAATACTTGGTATTAGCTAATACTCAATTATAGGAGGAATTTGGTATTAGATTATACCAACTAAAAGTGATGTACTAATTAATACCAAACTAAAAATTTCTTATTTACCCCTAACCTTATTTAATATACAACAACTACCCCAACTTCGGCTCATAACATTGGCCACCGGCGACCTCCGGCCGGACTCCGGCCACCTTCGGCCACTCCCGGCCGGACTCCGGCGACACCCGATCAGACTCCGGTGACCCCCGGCCGGATTCCGGCGACCTCCGGCCGGACTCCGGCAACCCCCGACCGGCCTTCAATTATAATAATTAATAATTAAAAAATAAATATATCTATTTAGGGGTATTTTGGTCTTTTAGTCATTGTATTAAGATATCGTAATACAAAGTTCATTCAAACGTATTAGGATATCCTAATACATGACACAATCAAACATTGTATTAGCTAAGCATGTATTAGTTAAGCATGTATTAGCTAATACCGGTATTAGGATATTGCAATACCGGCAAACAAACGTATCCTAAGTAACACCACCCATGTTGGTTGGACTTCTATATACCAAGTGGCTCCCTTCTTGGAACAACATTGTAATACAATACATCATTATATTACAAGTTTTATATACATAACAGCAATTGAGCATCAGGGCGAATTGTAAATATTTACTTGAGCAGAGTGTTAATCTTCGAGAGACCGCTTCTTAGCCTTGAGGTTGAGCTCGAGACTCTTTGGAACAGGAGGTGTCCTTCCACGGCGGAATAGTACAGCAAGTGCCCTCATCTTCCGACAAATATCAAAAACCTGATGCCGGAGTAAAAATAAACATGTTGCATTATTTACTTGTTATGAAAGTAAAAAGACTGCAACTTCCTGGGTCGGATTTTGTTTCTTACCGATGAGGCTTCAATCTCTGCAACACCCTCACAGCCTTGGCCCCCTCCCTGGAGTAGGTCGCAGTACTTTGCAGCTTCATTTTCGTCTTCAAATACCTGCAAGTATAGCTAACTTCTTGGAACAACAGATAATGAATGAATTGCACTTGAAAGTGCAAAATGTAGCATTTTTTTTTATCATGAAGAAGTATAATTCTAAATGGGTCGAGTGTTTGAGAGTAATCAGTGCAAGGATAGAAACAAGGGTTAGAATCTAAAAGCAGTACCAACTATAGATCATGTTACTAATCGCTGTCTTATATTTAAAATGTTGATATTTGGAGTCTCAACTATCAGATTGGTTGATTTCAACTTTTTTATCTTAAAATTGACAAAACAAAAACATGTTTTGTAAGCATAAAATAAGCCTAAACTATGAGCAACAAATCTAATACTTCGGAAATGTGGAAAACAACATGTTTTCGTTGCTTAAAATACAATTTTAAAGCCAAATTCAGTTCAAAAAAGTGGAAAGCAACAAATCTAATAGTTGGGACACCGAATATCAACATTTTAAATCTAAGACAACGATTAGCAACATGGATTTTTTAGGTTCTTAACTGTAGAAACAAGCGGCTTGCTATAGATGAACTGCTAACATTTAAGTCGGAAAATTTCCAGCAACTAACTTATCTACTTCATGGTCGGTGACTGAAACTGTCATGTGAGACGAGCATAAAATAACACCAGTCATAGATTATCATCATGTTTAGAAGTTCTGATATATTTAACGGATTCATTAAACCAACAATGATAGTATCACAGGATCATGAGTATTGAAACACCATTTGAATATCAGCATAGGGGCACATACTTCACAGAGAGGGGATTAAGAAAAGCTTACAAGAATTCCCTCCCTGACATCCTCAACAAGCATCTGGAATTCTGCCTCATTACTCGACTGCTTTGATTGATTTCCAGAGGCAGAACCCCAATTCCCCCCTTTTGAGAATAGTAATCCAAGCTCTCTCTCAACTTCACTGCAGAAGCCAAAGACAGAAATCATCAAGTAACTGAAAGAAACAAACCATCATTTCAGTTAACCACAAATATATATGGTACTGGTAGGGATCAAAACATAACCAGAGACCTCCGATTCATACGAGTTTTCATAGTGCAAAGTTGGTTCTCCCTGTGAGTCAACACATACACAGGCTTTGAAGTGTCTCTCCATGGATTAGCCTCCAGTACTGAACATTGAGCAAGAATGATGATAAAATATCACCCAGATGAACAAAGACTGCACTCAACTGCTATTGTCTTTCACAAGAGAGGCCAAATCAAAACTTTTGATAGATAGTGAATTAAACTATGCAAGCTGAATCGACTATTCAGAGAGATTAAAACATAATAGGCTGCTAGAATCACTACCATCGTAGCTGCTACTGTCAAACGACTGATGGAGGTGCCTCCGCATATCATAAGCCCGTGAAGATACTCTCTTGACGAACTCACCGGAGGTACCAGGTATGCTTCCGTCCATATTCATCGCCCTATCGACTTCCTCGCTCCCATCGCCCACCTCGCCTCCGAGACCTCCACCACTCAGCTTGCAACAAACTTCACCACCATACTTTCTTCTGGAACGCACCGGCGAGTACGGCGCGGTGTATAATGAACAGAGCCTAGGAAGGAAGCTCCTCTGCATCGTCCGGTGGTGCAGATAAATCCGGCGGCGGCGGAGCTGGAGAGGATTGCTTGGAGGGAGGACGATCGAAGGAGAAACCTGGGACAGCGACTCCATGACT
Organism: Clarkia xantiana subsp. parviflora; assembly: GCA_036873135.1. Taxonomy (NCBI): domain Eukaryota; kingdom Viridiplantae; phylum Streptophyta; class Magnoliopsida; order Myrtales; family Onagraceae; genus Clarkia; species Clarkia xantiana. The sequence continues at coordinate 5,185,241 of JAPTYO010000016.1, forward strand.
GATCGACTGACCTACGCAAGCTACGTAGAATTGGAGAAAGTGTACAGTCTCAACACGGAAGTGGGGAATGAAGCTTTTCTTGGCGTGGAACGATGGAAGGAGAAAGGAACAACCACCCTGAATCTGGCGGATTTTTTTTCCTCTCCCTCTCTCCAAGTTATTGGGTGATGGGCCGGCCCTACAATCATACGCCTACTAAACAGGCCCGTTGGGCTTATTTGTATCTCGCTGACAGTTCAATAGGCCCGAGAACGCGGCGGAAATTTGAAGAATAATTTCCGCCCACCAAAGTTCGGGTTTTTAGAATCGGGTTCGGATTCAGGCTCAGACAGGAAAATATGAGACAAAAATTTCATCCGAACTCGAATTTCGGGTTTTCGGGCGGGTTCGGGTTAGACTAAACTAACAACGTAGCAATATTTTTTCTGCATAATTTTGCAGATTATGTTGATTAAAAAAATGGTAAGCAAACCATGACTTGACTATGTAACCATGATTACATACACATCGACATCTTGACTAAGTAACCTGGATTATACAGAGTAAAATCAGATAACCATCTTGATTCTTGACTACCTAGATTATACACACATCTTATCCTCGTACACCAACATGTGCATCCAGCCATGCATTTCAAACACATAAGTTAAAATCAATCTATTATACAACCAAAGTCTCTAACCAAATCAAAGACAACATCACTGCGTGCATACATAGTCCAACAAAGTCTCGAAAACTCTAACCAAATCAAAAGACAACTTCACTACATCATCTAATAATAATAATAATAATAATAATAATAATAATAATAATAATAATAATAATAATAATCGGGCGGGTTCGGGTGAAACTGGTTTTTCAGCTCAATACCCGAACCCGAATTTTCGGGCGGAAATTTTAAAATCGGTTCCGGAACGGATTTCCCCAGATTTTTATGCCCACCGTTATATAGCACTCGTTTATTATTTTCCAAATATTTTTTTCTCGTGAGTTGGTCGTTGGTGGAACTTATCAGGAGGACAGTATTCATAATACGTTTGTTTCGCACCTATGCTAACCCACCCCATTCACACTAGTGTAAAATGTTCATTAGGGATTAATCCCCAAACCTCTTATTAAAGGACTGATCCGCTACACCAAAAACCATATTTTCTAACTTTTACAACATAAGGAATAAGGATTAAGGTTCACCTTTTTTTTTTTTTGCAAAATAATTCTTAGATCTCAGTATACGATTATTCACATTTCACACCCAGAACTTCTTTAGGTGCCAAGAATCATATTTGGGTTCTGGCTAATCTTATAACTCAGAGGAGAGTAATCACCATCAGAAATCAAGAGGGAAAACACACACACATTGTAATGCTTACTTAGAGATTGTAGTTATGATGATTATGAATCCATGAGATACTTATACAGAAACATTGACAACATATCAGAAGCATTATAACAATACAATGATGTCCGGGGTAGGAGTTACCATTCGGTGATCGGTATTTACAAAAGAGTAACCACAATTACGAGCTCGGAGATTAATGGGAGAGCTTGAAGTATAGGATGATGATAATGGCGAGGATAAGAGCACAGATTACTGAGACAGTGATCCACTTGTTTCGGGTCATCCTCCTAGACATGGCAGTCAATACCTTCTTGCTCTTATCTATTGCATCATCTACACCATGTAGCTGCGGAAATCACAATACATATTGCATCATAATAAACTCAGTGAGCTATTGGTTTTTATGATTGATAGTAGCATTTCAAAAACACAAGAATTTACGAGAAGGAAAGTAGTTCACCTTGCTATGGGCATGAAGAAGCGTCTGACGTTGCTGATGCAAATCTTGAAGGATTGAGACACCGAGATCTTCTGTCTCAAGCATGGTCCTTCTACTCTCCCTGATCCTCTCGCTTGAATCAGTTAGCCTCTCGGTTGATAGAGCTAGTCTTTCTCGTTGGTTTGCAGAAGCCTATACATATATCATAAAGCAAATTCAAACAAGGTAGAACAAGGACATGGATGCTCTCAACATTTCACCTGCCATTTAACCCCATCTCAGTTATGTTGTTCTTTCTTTTAATTTTGTGAGTTAATTCCCCTTTCAAAAGGAAAAAAGGATCGATATCATCCGTAGATTCCTTTTCCAAGTTTCTGTGCTTCACCATCTACCCTTAACATTCTCTCAAGAAGATTTACATGCATAGTTTTCAACAAATAGAGAGATCATATTCATACTGGTTTTTACTTTGTGATTATCTGCACGACGATAATGACAAAACATATATAAAATCACAATAAGTCTGGCAGCAACCTTATCTACTGAAGCGAACCTGATCCCTAAGTTTGGCTTCCTTGCATTGAAGTTCAAAAGAATACTTAAATTTCATGGACCGGAACAATATCAAATGAAAATCCGATGTATTAGAATTAATGAGGTAGCGACCAGGTGCTATGGCAACTTTCTAGCAAACCAAGGTAACAACAGCCTCAGGCAAAACTTGCTGTTTTTTGTAGCTTAGAGCCATTCCAAAGATGCAAAAGAATGTTTCTTTCTTACTAGAGAAAAATTTCAAGCAACGAAAGAAACACAAAGGAGAAAACCATTTAGACATACCGAGTGAGCATCTGCTAGCCCAGCCTCCAGCAACTCTTCGCGTGCCTGGTTAGCATTAGGTGAGGTTATCCTTTTCAGTTCCTTCTTCAAATTACTCAAATCAGATTTGTATTCCCTTAGCTTGGCAAGGAGCATCGCCTTGACGCTTGGCTGCAAGCTCCGAGCTTCCAGATCCATTTTGCGTATCTAGTATATATGTAAGTAATCAATTAAAGAGAAAAAGGGAAATATATCTCTAAGTCAAGAAGGTAAAGAGAGTACCAAAACATCAGCTTCATCAATTGCTGCTTGTATCTCAGATGCTTGCTGTTTCTTTTGTTCTGCATTTTAAGAGAATGTGAAAATTAAAATTATGTCCATAAGAAACGACAACCAGATGAATCCCTAATGAGATCCGAATCCAGTACTAGGACGGAAGAAACAATTTAGATCAAAGCGTTCTAGAAATGCTTAAAAGAAAGAACCCAATTGACACTGCAGAAGTGATCAAAACTACGAAATAGACAGCAATCAGTAGACAATACAAGAAAACGTTATGGAACTTTCTATATGTAAACAAGACAGATTCAGATGGATATATTATCCGCTTCAATCAGAATCAGAAACGGATTCAATTATAGACCGCGAAACTTCCAAATTAAGTTAAGCGATTCCTTCAAGTGGGTCAAAACACTGAAAATCGATGAACAATAAATGAAGAAGGGGGAGGATCAAGATCAAGAACCACCATTCTGAAGAAGCGAGGCCGAGTCGCATTTCCGGGAGATATTGACGGAGAGCTCGCAGTACCGCCGTTCGTATCCATCAAACACCTCACTCATCTTGATCCTTCGGGATTCCGATCCCAATTACTCCAGTTCGAAGCTTGCGAGACGAAATCAAGATCTGGAACCCTACGAATTGAAAAGGTCAGGTCAGGAGCCTACTTCTCAGAGAATCCAAAAACTGGTGCTTTCCTAATCCTTGCTGGTGGTGGTTTAAACTTTAATGTCAACTAACAAAATAACCGCGGGGACTAGGCGTGAAACCAAAATCCGGTTGGTCCAAAAAACCGGTGAAAATACAACCGGTCCGGACCGAAAAAACCGAATCCGAAATATTCGGTTTGGTTTTTGGTCGGATTTTTTTTTCTCTTATTCGGATTTTCGGATCGGTTCGGATTTTGAGCTTTGAGGACCGTGGGGACCGAACCGACCGTTATGTTAATTAAATATATATAATATATGTTATATTAGTTGATATTAATTAATATAAATAATTAATTAGCTTAATATAAATTGTAAAAGAGGCACTTTTGAAGATTATTTTTTCTACTTTAATTTTATAATTTATTTAATTATAATAATGGAATTAATTTATCATTTTGATTTGATATAGTTCATGAAAATGACAAGAATTTATAATGGTAATTGCTAATATTGGATTTTCGGTTTAAACCGAAAAACGAACCGAAAAAACCGTACTACTAATGGACGGTTTATTTTTCCTCAAACGGTTTTTTGGTCGGATTTTTTTAAAGAAAAAAACGGACCGAAAATTTAGATACCCGATCGAAACAAGCTAAAAACCGGTCCGACCGGTCCGGTTTCACCCCTAGCGGGGACTCGTCCAGTCCATGAAATATTGCCAAAAGGGCCCACATTCCGGTCGGACCGGTTAAGAAGAATACTTTTCTAAGGGGGCCAAAATTGAATTATTTCAGAGGGGGGCAAACATTTTTTAAATTAAAAAATACACATCCTCAAAAATTGAAAGAGAAGAGGTAAATCAGACAACAGATTGAACATCCAAAATTATTACTCTTCTTGCCATTGAGACTCAGTTAGAATGTTTCGAACTTGTTCCGTCGGACAGTTTATCACATCTCTAATAATAAGTAAATGGTAAAAAACGATAACGAGTGCTCATGCAGAGTATAACAAATTCAACCTGGAATAAATTACAAAAGCCAATTAACAAGACACAGTGAAACAAACACTTTCTCAACTGTTGCACCATAAATAGAGCTCTTACCATAATCACAACTCTGTTGCAATGGAGGCGTAGATGCCCAGAATTAATCAAAACAACCACGAGCCAGGTCCATACACAAACTAGCATGCAGTTCTGCAGATTCTGTCACAAATTCACAATCTAAGCCTGCTCTTCTAAAACAAACTCCACATACCATCAATACTAACCCGCTACATTCGGTTCATCTTCACCAGCCACCACCAACTCATCCGAACCAGCCAAAGCCCCACCACCAGCTTGCTGTTCTGGGAAAACCTCCGACTGTAGAGCCGGAGCTATGTTGTTCACATGAAGCCACGTCAGCTCCCAAAGGCTGTCCCCACCAAGAGCGCTCCTCTGCACAAGCACCCCTTTCGTCTTCATAACGAGCAGAGTGTTCTTCAGAAGCTCGGGTACGATTTCTTGAAGCTTCTCACTCTTCTTCCCTCTGATCTTCGCCTTCATGTACTTCTCCATTCTGGTCAGAACCCCGAGCCAGAGCTTGCAGAAAGAAGTGAGCTGCGATAGTTCGTGGAGTAGTTGTAGAAACACTTTAGAGAGGAGCTTTGTGGCGAGGAGGAGGGTGCCTTCCATGTTCCGATAGTCTTTCTGGGACTGTCCCTGAGAGATCTCAAGCAAGTCATCGAGAACTGTGAAGATTACGAGGTCAAAGCACTGCAGCCATACATTGTGAGACAGCTCGATTCCATCGAATCCCGTCAGACACTTCTGGAGGGACACCAGTGCATGGTTTCGAACATCTTCTCGTTGGTCCAAGCACACTTTTCTCAACCCCTGAACTAACCTCAGCCACATTTCACCAATGTCCTGGGACATCTTCGCCACGTCATCTTCCAGCAAGGCCTCCTTGGCTTTGCGGGCCCACTGGGTGAGACACTCGACTGAACCAGACATGAGGTCCAGTGATCGGATAGACCGCTCTGCTTGTCCGACACGGGATTCTGCGAACTGCCTTGCTGCATCGATACATAAGACGTAGTTTGCGGGCAGCAGGTGGGTCCCGTCAGACATGATGAACAGAAGAGCATCGAATCCCGACTCTGAAGCTTCCGGATGTCGGGCCGTGATTGAAAGTAGAGACGTAATTGTTCTCCACCCCATTTGGGATCGGATGTGAGGGGCATTGGCCTTCACGAGGCGGCTAACTTCTGTGGTAATCTGCTCACAGTAAGCATCGGCTACTCGAGCATCAAGCTTCAACACAAGCTGCATCGACCTTAATAACTCATCGGCTAAATTCTCTTTGTAAGGCAGCAACCTCTGGCAAATCCTTAGCAGACCAAACACGGCTTTTTCCACCAGTGCACATGGCGTCACAGTTGACTGAACAATGTTTGCTATGTGTTCGTAAACTCCCTGCCAGAGAAGCACGATACGATCGCGGTTGTTTAAGGTTATAGCAATCAATAGCTCAAGGCAGAAAACTGCAGTATCTTCATCTTCGGGTGAGCTGCCACCTTTCTGAGGCCGCCCTGCAGCCCAAACCAGAGCCCGGGCAAGCTGTAAAAGGGAATCGGCTTGAAGGAACTTACTCTCAGTGAATATGCTGTCAATATGGCACTTTTGGATGGTTTGAAGAGTTCTTTGATGAGCAGCGAGTTGCTGTTCAGTAGGTTGGGATCTGGGTTCCTCTGTGTCGAGAGATAAGAGCTGACTGAACCGGCCCATTAGTCCAGAGGACCTCCTCGGGGTGCCCATAGAAGGGATATGAGCAGCAGACAAAGAATTAGGAGGTGGCTTTCCATGAACAGCATCGGATTGAGCATCTGATTCATCAGCTGCATCACTTGCAACACGAGCTGGAAGAAGGCCAAGCTTGTGAAGTCTCAAAATGCAGTCCAGGATGTTTCTCCACCCAGTTCGGATATAATCTCCATAGCGATTTGCAATTGTGAAGACTGTTACAGTTGCCATCCTCGCCTTGGAGTCATCACCAAATGCCAATACAGGTTCCTCAACAGAGGAAGGATTCAAGAGAGTGGTGAATTTGCAGAGAGACACTACCAGGTCATCAAGAACATCCTCAAGATGATGACAAGCTGAAATCTTTGCAACAGCTAAGAACCCGTCGATGCATGTTTGGTAGACATCTTCATGTTCTGCATGATCAAAAACCACAGATATGGCAGCAATTGTTGGACCAGACATTATGGCAAACATATCATGGTCGAGGTAGGCTCTAGAGTTGGCGACAATGAAGGGAGCCGTTTTTCTTGATTTGTGCATCAGATCGATCCAACGGCTTGGTGTCATCTCAGGGAAGCCAACACCTTGTTCTGGAGTAGTACGAATTTCGTTCTTCAAGATGGCATGGTAGAGCTCTACTAGATACTCTCTCGGCAGGTCACTGCCTCCATTGATATGTCTGTTATTACGAATGAAATCATCTTCCGTCATCTTTTTCTTCACTTGAATATTGTGTTGATCGGTGTTGAGCATGATGAGGGAATACGACAGCAAAAGAGCTGCATCTTTGTTGGCAAATATCTGAGGCGACTGCTCATAGTATCTGTCGGAGAATGCCTCGAGCACTCTCTGTATCTTCTGCGATTCTCCAGGTAGCCGAAAAGTTTCCAGGAAAAGACGAAGTGCAGTATCGAGATTCATGTCTTGAAAATCAAAGGTCCCAGCAAATTCATGGAGAACCTGGACACAAAATTCATCATGGTTTCCCAGAAAATCCCCAACAAGATTCTTGTCTAACCCCGCGGTGTACCTGAAGAAGCAGGCAACACTCTGAGGATCGAGTTTGTCAGGTAAAAGATGCGTCCCTTGCAGAAACTCCAGCCCTTTCTTAGGATCACGATTAAAGTGATCAGCACCAATCATCAATCTCCTCTTGATGTACTTTCTCCGTCGAACAAAGGGGACCCAATTATCAGGGTCGCCATAGTTATCACATTTGACCATCCAAAAGGGTATGTACTCATCAAGACTAACAGGTCCTTGCTCTGAACTAGCTGATCCATTTCCTATCCTCTCCGCCATTCCTTGGATAACAGCAATTAAACCATCCAGAGCAAGAATATGCATCGACGACAAGGGGCAATTCACTGGAAAGGCACTCTTCGACAACAGATTAGCAAGGTCTTCAAAGATATTACTGCAGGTTATGTCACAATCCAAGTTAGCATACATTTCCACCATGAATGTCTTTTGTCTGCAGAAGTCAACAAGAGCTTCCATGGCAACCTCTTGCTGCTGATAGGATGCACCATATCTGCTTTGTGCCAGCCTCAGAATCACACAGGAGAAGAAAGCCTCTAGCTGCAGTTTGAGTTCTGTGCGTAGATGTTGATACAGATTCAAAACAATGCTGCAGGCCATGGACAGAATAAGTGGGCTCATTGATAAGCCAAAGTGCATGAGGTTTTGAAACAGGTCATCTTGTATCAAACTCAATAGCCTGGGGTGGCAACATATAGATGATCCACCCAATTCAACTGCAGAATTAATAAGGCTCAGGGCAAAAAGAGGTCCATCTTCGTCGAATGCCATAGTATTTGATCGAGGACCGATTCCCATATCTTCAACACTATTTAACTTGTAGCACAAAAAGTGGAATATCTCCACCATGCAAGGAACTCCATAGGGCTCTGTCAAATGTTGCAAATCAGCTGGAACTGTGTCTTTACCAGCACCAATCGCATTCTCATCCATCATACCCACCATTGAAAATGTGGATTCATTAGAAGGAAATCCGACAGCTGATAGTTGACCATCATACTCCACACTGCTATTGCCATTTTCTAACTGTTTATTGCCAAAGGCAAATTCACTGTCTGGTCCACCAGCCTGCAGAGAAAACACAAATGCTTTTAATGCATACGAAAATAAAATTAAACTGTACAAAGTTTCCAAGAAACTGTTAACATTTTAGCTAGACAGCTCAGTAAGAAAATTGCTGCTACTATTTCTTTCATAATTTTCAAAAAAGTTCCCATCTCATAGATTTTAGGTACCAAAAATAAAATTAAGGATTCGGCAGAAAAGAAACAGACTAGAACATGTAACAATATCATGTTGGAAAGACTATTATCCAATTTTTGTAGAAAATAGAGATTTTTTTAAGGTTCAAAGACATTATTAACTTTAAAATCACGAAAGAAAATCAGTCTCGTGGTTGACAACTTTTGTCGAGTATTTAGAGGCGCTAGGCTAGTTTATAGCCTCTTCGTTCTTATTGAATTTATGCTCGATCCAGTGGCAAAATGATTTAAACAAAAAATGGACAGTGTTGAAAACTAAGGACCCAAAAAGGAGATTTAACTTACTTCCCCCTATCTAATGGGCAAAAAAAAGTTAAATCTGTAATCAGACATTAACTAACTTACAACTGGAGCACATTTATGTACCTTCTGAAAATTAACCAGAAAATTGAATAAGGATAGCACTATGGGGAGAGAGCAAGAGAGGCAAATACATACCTTTTGCGCCACTTTATTCCCTCCATCAACAATTGCACGGTCTGTGCTGTCAACGTCTGGAAGATGTGAGAATATGCACCTAACAAGTTCATGCAGTGTGTGACGAGCTAGCTGCTGCAGCAACTCACCTTTGTTACTGGCTTGATGATCTATGCGGAAGCAAGTGTTCATAATGGTACAGACATGTTTATTACTTAACATTACTGATGCTTTACTTTTTATACAAGCCAAAAGGACCTGAAGTATTTTCATAAGTACAACTTCTTCTGATGCAGGATCAGTCACCTCAAATCTACAGCTAGTCACAGAATCAACTAGCAAACTCATTGCATCTTCAACATTATTTGTGTTCTTATCGATCACGTCAATGGTCAAAATCTTGTAAACGGAGGATAATGCCACACTAGTGATGGGTGCACCTGTTTCGACAGATTGAATGACATCCAGGAATGGCTGGAGATACAAACAGGGGTTGATTATGTGCCACTGTTGTGGCCATATAAAAATCTGCTTTCGAAGGGCCTTCAAAGATTGTATCAAAGGGTGCTCTAGATAATCATCACCTCCCATGTAACGACCACCCCATCTTACATTTCTCCTCATGACTGCTAAGACAGCAGCCACTTCTGAGTTGATCATGCATGCTAAAGTAGCTTTGGTGGAGCAGGACGAGTCATACTCCTCAGGTTCTTCCTCAATTGACTTAATTCCAGGAGGCATCTTGAGACGCCCCATTTTTTGCTAGGTCTCTCTGCAGAGCAACTTATATTGTATCGTATGCTCGTCAAAAGCCACAGTAGGAAGATAGAACACAACCTTCACAGTAGAAAATGTGACCTGCAAAAATGAGCTATTGTTTAGCCAAAGTAGGGGACTGCACAAGCTCTAGTGTTCAAATAATAGAGAATAATTATCAAGCGGCTGAAGAAAACCCTGAAGACTCTCAAAGAATACAACTGCGCCACTATAAACACTTGAGCAGCAATAAAGAAATGAAGGGACCACGACTATAGCAGAGTATGGCTGGCTCCATCATCTATGTTTAAAACTTGAAGTACTCACCCTCAGAGCTGAAAACCCCAAAACTGGAGAACATCTTTACCAAATAGAAGTACTAAAGCACAAACATCTAAACGTTGGAAGAACTTAGACTTTACTATCTTTGACCAGAATGCTGATTATTATTGCATTTCTTAGCATATAGATTGCACAGCACAGAGAAACAAAAACAAACCCACATTTCCCGACAGGTTCTTCCACTGCAATACCACTGACTAAAACCTACTAAAAAATTAACCAGATACAGTGAGAACGCCAAATCTCAAAATTCCCTCATCCATCAGTGAGGATCGCGGCAAACTCAGTGGCGCTGTGATCCGGCTCCTCAAACTCGGATCCCAGCGCCTCGTCGGTTGGATCTCCATCATGGAGGTGCAGAATTCAGAATTGAGGCGATCGATCTCCAATCACAAAAACAAGACTACGGAGCGCGAATAAGTACTCACCAGTTTACGCTCCCAGACAAGCACATCAATTGAGGGAAGGGAGGAAGAGGAGAAGTTGAAGAAAGAGATGGAGAAAGCAGAGAAGGTGATTGATTCTCCGTCGTGACCCGCACCGCAAGACTTTGATTCAATCGGATCGATTCAAGGCCACTTTCCTCTTCTCTCCTCGCTACAACCGAGACAGGCTTTTACTGCCGTTTGGACCAATTGGGTTGGGTCAGTCCAATATCTCAGGCAAGATATTTGAGCCATGACTCCTACTTCGTTGGGCCAATTCTAGGGGCCCGAATTTCCTCCTCATTTCTAGGGATCACTGGTACTTGTCTTATCCGCGAGGTAGGTCATCTCAATCTCGCCCCATTGACTGTACATGTTTAATTGCCCCGGATTCGGATTTGGTGTCGCGTGACCCGTGAACTCACCTTATCCATTATATATAATATATAATATAATAATATATATCATGGATTTTTTTATTATATAATAATAGGAATAATTAACAAAATATAAATTAAGTTTACGATGAATTTGATGTTTTTGGTATTTATATTTATGGTTTGAATTTAACTGTTAATTTAGATATATAGACTTTTTTTTGGTAAAGATATATAAACTTGATAAGTGATGAATATAATGATATATTTGGAATTTTTTGGACAGGTCTACTCAAGTCACCCTACATAATCTTTTACTGCCAGTCTCGTGAAATGTATGAGATGGACATGATCTAACAAGTGATCCGGAGAGCGGGTTTGGAGTTGGCGAAATCTGCCCCGCCCATCGAGATCAGGGTCAGGTATAATTTGTAATTAAACCAAATAAAATGATTGTGTCGGTGGACAAAAAATGCTAAAGAAAGAGCCCAAAAGCCTAGCCCAAATATTTATTCTCCAATGGCGGCTCCTAGACGATGAGCTCCGGTCACCAGATTCAACGCGAAGAAGAAGATGAAGAACGATGAATGATTGGAAACTGTACCGAGTTCGTAAGCAACCACGCGGCATTCACCGATTGCCGTGCACCGTACTTGCTTGACCGCAACACCAATGAGAAAAAGCGCCATTGCCAGTCACGAAGCCCACGCCGCACTCTAAGCGGAGAGTGAACCTCCTCGCTCCATTTCAGATCAATCTCGTGAATTCATCCTTCTCTGCGCCGACGAGGATGGGTTTGAATGTGTTCTCTGCTTCACCCGCTGCTACGCTGCATCGATTCCGTGGCGCTCAGGTTTTTTCGTATCTCGAAGATGTGATCTGATGCCTCTGTTTACTTGCTTCGATCTGCATTGCTGTTGTGAAGCTCGAGTCTAGGAATTCAGATTAATCGAGCGTAGTTGAGTGTAGCGGCAATCCGTTTCTGATTTTGAATCTGCCGCACATGGAGAAAGACGAGGAGGTCTTTAACGTGGAATCGTCCGGCCACGAGCTTCACCACATGAACGCGTTGGAGATCTTAAGAGAAACTGTCAGGATTCTTCGGCACAATCTCTCCAGTTTCATGTCAATTGCCGCGCTGTTGATCTGCCCTGTATCTGCACTTCTATTGTCCAATGTGTTGGTTGATCATACCATCCTGAAGAGAGTCAGCGTCCGCCTGATGCTCCTCGTAAGATCCAGTGGACTCCCATTGTGGCCTTTCATCAAACAGTCGTGCCAAAAACTCTCGGAAATGGCGATTTCTTCAGCAATGTGCTTCCCTGCGTACACCACGTTGCTGCTGCTGTCCAAAGCTGCAATTGTTTACACGGTTGAGTGCAGTTACTCAAAGAAGAAAGCTGACGGATCAAAGTTCTACATACTAGCTCTCAAGATCTGGAGGCGGCTCCTATCCACTTACCTCTGGGTCTGTATGGTTGTTCTGGGCTGCTTCACCTTGTTCCTGATCCTTCTAATTGCTCTCTGCAGTACATTTTCTGTTCTAGGGTTCTCCGTTAACTTCATCGTCTACACAGCATTTACAGAAGGGACAGTTTTCTCTGTTGCTTTCGCCAATGCAGTCATCATTTGCAATATTGCAATAGTGATCTCTGTACTGGAAGATGTTTCAGGGCCGGAGGCACTTCTAAGAGCAAGTACCCTAATCAAAGGCCAGACTCAAGTCGGTCTATTGATCTTCCTCGGATCCACAATCGGGATGGCATTCGTCGAGGGATTGTTCGAGCACAGAGTGAAGACATTAAGCTATGGAGACGGATCATCTAGGGTTTGGGAGGGGCCGCTGTTGGTGGTTATGTATTCATTTGTTCTGCTCATTGATTCCATGATGAGTGCAGTTTTCTACTTCAGCTGCAAATCCTACAATATAATGGAGCACGACACAATCATGGATGACATTGTTGCTCCAACTGAAGAACCGACTCACAGTCAGTGAATCCTTACCTTCATTGGCTCAAAGGTAACGAGATTGTTATCATTTACCACTGAGCGTTGCTGCTTCTTCTATGGCTGTGTTTCTGGATTCAATGATTTTTACAGCAGATGCCTGATAAAAGAGCTTGAAAGTAAAACCCATCCTGTTCTGTTGTATGCATAATTTTGATTTTACGAGCTCAAATGGATCGAGTTTTTCGGTCCTAAAAGATAGATACCATAGAGAAGGTCAAAAATTTGATCTAGCTAAATTGTTACATTATTACAGTTCAATTCAGATAATACAATGTTGCTTCTTGTTGATGAATCTAGTATTTAATGGAATTGAACTTAGTCCTCTTGAACTTGCTGTTTTTATTTTAAGATTCATCCAAACAAGCATAAAGACTTATCATAAAAAAAATATCTTCTATTACAAAGACCTCTGATCATAAACTATGAAAATTTTCACTGCGACAAGAGAAACTTACACTACGAAATATTTATGATCACACCTGTAAATTGATACATGGGAAGTTCTGTGTGTATTTTGTTCAACTGGTTTCTATTTGTAACAAATAAACGATTCAACTGCCAAACAAATACTGACTAGCCTTCAAAGAAAGCGACTTTCACCTGAAGCCTGAACCCGATATACATCTCTGGCACATCAATCGAACCATGCGAAGATACAAGGAGAGTAGTGCTCCCAAAACCCGAACCTGATCCTCGATCGAATGGTAAAAGATTGGAAGAACATGACTGGAAGTTTGTATGTATATGCTGTATGTATCACTGTGTAGTATGTATCCATACCGAAGGCTCAAACTCGTGAAAGAAGGGGACCGTAGAGGTTATCACTGTCGGAGGAGTTTATAGACTGAATCGGGTACAGCGCAGGGTCCTGATACGCTGTCACTAGTTCGTTGAAGAATTCGTTCATCGATGGATCGTCTTGATCTTGTCTGTCTTTCTTTATCAAACTCTGTCAAAAAAAAATCAGATCAATATCCGACAAACATGATTTATAATTGAACTGTAATGATCTGAGTCGTAATGTGGTACCTCGGCAGAGTACGCAATAAAGTTAGGCAAAAACCGTTTTCTGCAGTACTCGTTGAACAAGAGTGTGAGCACCGGCAGCGGGAAAATCAGAGTCGTGGCAAGCGACAACTTCTTCACCGTAAATAGCCCGATAGCAATCGCATGCATAAGCACGAGTGAGAATATCATCGAGTTGTGCACGATCGGCCAGAATTTCCCGCCCGTTTCGTACTTTGGTGCGTAAACGTTCATGAACTGACAAATGCGTGCTTCAGTTATTAGTTCGGATCATGATAATTACTAGGGTTAAGAATCTAATCGCAGTCTCTAGTTTGCATCTTGTTGCTTTTAGGTGTACCAGGTTTAAATTGTTACTGTGTTCCACGATTCATTTCGTTATTTTTTTTTCCCATTCGTTTTTTCTGTTAAATTTGACGTAGTTGGCGCACCTGATTCCGGTAGATGACGTAAGCGAGGCATAGGTAGACGAGGAGGAACGGAATAATGAGCGGAGCGAGGAAGAAGTAGGTGATTCCGAGCAGTCCGAAGAAGAGAATTCGTGGAATGTCCCGGTGGTAAGGAATGGATGGGACGTTGAAGTCGTCTTCGGTGGTGGTATTCTTCTTGAACGGTCGTTTCATCAGACTGAAGAGGAAGGGGATGATGCGAAACAGTTCCGACGAAGTGCTCGTCCAACCCGACGTCACCACATAAGCGATAAAAAACGACGCCTACAATAATAAAATGAAAATAACATAGTTTCTTTGGCAGCACCACATCAGCATCATGTAACTAACAGAGGTGCAACTGACAACATATGTGGTACATTGAACAACTGCATTGATAGTGACCGAGGAGAAATGTTTACCTGTGCGGGAACGACAGTGGCGAGCTTTGACGGGATGGTTTTGGGGTCGAGGATGACGGATACCTGATACAGGACCGATCCAGAAAATACGGTCGCAAAAAATATGTTCCATATCGTGAACCAGAGCACCTTGTTGCAAGCGCTATTCTCGATCGCACTATGCGAAATGTATCCTTGGATCGAAGAAAGGAACTCCATAATCGGGGGCACGATTTTGAGGAACAGCTGAAGGATCAAATTCGGAAGGTATCCGGTGACTACTTGAGATACCACCGTGCTGCATTATTCAAGTAATCATTATGAACGATAATATTTCAGCGCGAACCGTTAATTGTATCAAATATATGCTACATAAATCGAATGACTTACAGTGTCAGAACGCTTTTCAGGAATGGAAACCAAATCTCCAATTGGCTCAAATTTGTGAGACCCTGTACTAACAGAACCGGGATCAAGAACAATATCGTGAGCATTATACACGCGACAATGACAATGAGCTTCGATAACCATCTACGCATAAAAGACGACGAGAAGAACGGCCAGTAAACGTCTTTAGGCTCCGGAGCTTCCTCTGTCACCCAGTGGGTCGGGTTGGTGGATTGCTGCAAATTGAACGCAGCTGCAGCCGCGTAACGCGAGTTGAAAGAAACAAAGGCAGCTCGAACTTCCTATACACAATATGACAAGATATCGAGCATTAGTGTACATAAAATATTCAGCCAGAGCTACTCCTATATAAGAGGCGAGGTCGGGACATATATACATCTACTGTTAACGAGACTTCAGACCGCTCCATCCTCAAGTTCTGCTCCAAGTCTTCGATTTGCTTTTCATAGTGATCTACCAAACTGACTCTGCGCCCGAATATTCCGTTCCGTTTGTACCTTTCTTTCGGATCAGCTTGCTGCACGGATAGAAGTCTTTGATACAATTTCTTAGTTTCAGTCTGCATCAGATCACAATTTCTCAGATAAAAAAACGAATCGAAGCGACAAAATGCTGAATCTCAGTGAATCGTGTCAGCAATGTAAATATATATATATACCATAAGGTGTCGCAACTTGTTTGTTCGATGAACAACCACGTTACAGAGATACGTCGATGGGTGAAATTCTTTGAAGAACGTATCGACACTATCACTGACGCTACTTCCCCGGGGCACGGGAATGCTGCGGATTAGGAGGGTGAATTGTTGTGGTTGGGGTTTTGATGAGTAAAAGAACTCAATCCTTTTCAATGAAATGTAATTATATTCCTGTATAAGTATTCCAAAACATGATTTCAAATACTGATGCTGCGGAAGGATTTGTGATTTTAATCGGTTTCGGAGCATTAGAGTACTCACATAGTATAGCAGAAAGCAGACAAATGCAGTAACCAGGTAGACAGCACAGAAATGAAACCATAACCTGAAAAAACAAAACACATGAAGTTGTTGTGATGTCTTGTTACAAAATTACAGAACATAGTAAAAGGGCTAAACACCAAATTGGTAGCTGAACCAGAGGTCATCGCTTCATCCATTAACCAAATGTGTGGTTACCGTTAGTGACCATGAGAATATGAGAATGGAAAGATATTCATGGTCAACACTTTACCCATGATGAGGGCCCATCCTAAAACCATCCGCGGAAACAAACAAAAAACAACTATTTATGCGATGTTCTGTCATCTTTCAGAGGAAAAAAACACAATTTCCGATAACGAGTCGTTCAGTCAGGGTGCCGCCACATACATTTTCTGTTCAAAATTAACAGAAAAAAATGGACGGACCTAACAAGTTGCATGTAGTGAAAAGTTGCCAAAAAAATTCAACTAGCTCATAGCTAAATCTAGTTTACTCACAAGCTCGAGCCACTGCTAATATTGGAAATGGTGAATACATCCAATGAATTGTTCGTCAAATCGGCTAAATCGACATTGGAGAGTGAATTTCCGCTGCAATTTACCGGAAGAAGAACGAAGATCCCTATAATTCCTGCAAATCCAAACACTCTCAAGCTGCAAAGAACAAACATTTGCACTTTACATCATCAGAATCAAATACTAAACTGAGAAGACAACATATATATGGCTGAATCTCAGTGGATGGTACCTGAAAATAATAATACGCATGAACACAACAGCATCCAAGCCCGATTTTAATAAGAGTTCATCTTCGGAGAGCATAAATGCTTTCTTTACCCAAGCAGGAGAAGGAAGCAATCTCTCAAGGTTGAAATGGCTTCTCCTTTTGGATTTGCCTTCAGCAACCAACCGCGGTATGTAGACTTCATAGTGAAGTGGTTGCTTTCTTAGTACTGAGTACAAAGTCCAGAACATAAGACAGAGGGCCGTGTTTATCCCGACCGAAGTCAAGAGCGCTGAAACAAGCATTGTTACAACACTTCAGCTACACTCTCCAGATGCACCTGAAATTAATCATCCATACCATCTTTATATGTTCATGATTCGAGAAAGTATAAATCACCATAACATGGATGTTTCTATAGCATTTTGCAGACAGCGATTTTTACAGTCCATAAAAATGTCATCTTTTCCATGTTGATGATGCCTGCATCATTTGCTGGGTTAAGAACCTAAAAACAGTACCAACTATAGGTCATGTTGCTAATCTATGTCCAAGATTTAAAACATGTTTTTTATGTATCAAATAAGCCTAAATCATGAGCAACAAATCTGATACTTCGAAAATGTGAAAAATAATATATTTTTGTTTCTTAAATCACCAGTTTTACCCCAAAATCAGTCTGAAAAAGTGGAAATCAACTAATTTGACAGTTGAGACACCGAATATCAATATTTTAAATATGGGACTATAATTAACAATATGATCTATAGTTAGACTGTTTTAGTTCTTAACCCTTTGTTTTATGTTGCTAAAATCATTTAATGAGGAATCTTTTAATCAGAAAGTAAAATCTCTCCATAACATGGATGTTCCTTTGCAGACAATCAACTTTGTTGAGCCATTACAATCAAGCAAAATTAAATATTTTCCATGATAGATAACACAAAAGTCACCAAAAACACGGATTTTGAAAGATAGGCTGCAAAATATAGCACTTCCCTATACAGATGTAGCTCATGAACACAATTTACTTTAGCTTCTATCTGAAAGGTAGGATTTTTGCAGGTCAAAGGTCACCCTAAGGACTATGATGACTCCAGACAATGGCAGCAACAACAAATACCAAGAAAGCAAGAACAAGTTGATGTCTGCAGCATTGTTCTAAAAGGTTGTCTAAATTTCTAGCATCACAAGCCAAAGAAACTAAAAAAAACAGATGCCAAGATGGAATCTTGCATCTTCAAGACAAGATTCGGATATACCTCGAGAACAGAATTGGCCCATCTTCCATTTGATCCCAGTTCGATGCTTTGATTTAAAAAGAACTGCAAGACACACCTGTCAAATGACGGTATAGTATCCTCAAAACTGTCAAAAATAAAGAAAAGCGCCACGACCCAAGTCGTCAAGCAGGTTGTTTTACTAAATCTAAAAGAGAGTAGAGTAGCCGACCAGACGAAGCAAAGCAACAAGATAAAGAAGATTGAAGTGAAGAGTGAAGATCACACCTTTAGCTGGAATGGAGCAACAGAAGGAAGCTTCAGCTGGGAACTGAATACGGCTTACTTGGTTTCACTGTTCATAGAATCGTTTGTCCTTCTGATGAGTTACAAATTACAATTCAACGCAGTGTGAAAGCGATTAGATTAGAACCCATTATTTTAATCGAACCATTACCGGAATATGTTAGTTTATTGCAAAACTAACTTATTCCATATTTATTTATTTTTTAAATTTTTTTAGGTTAGGTAATTGTAGAGTTATTCTAAAATCTAATTAAAATTGGACAAATAGTTTAATAGGGTGAATTTAGATAGTTTTAAATTGTGTTTTCCCATAAAACTCCGATGGATCTAGTTGTTCGGGACTTGATCTTCATTAATTGATTGTCTTCATTCCGTAGTCTTGTAAGGTTCGTTCGTTCGTCTCGTAACGTATGTTTGTCTCGTAATGTCTATTCGCCTCACAACGTCGGCTCGTCTATAACGTCTGTTCGTTGTCCTGCAAGAGGGGTGGACCGGGCCATAGCCCGGTAAACCCACTCTGATGCTCAAGTCAGTTCTCAATTGTAGAAAGATAAAATAACAGTGTAATGTAGAGAGAAAGTGATTAACCTTCGAATGATGATAGTAGTAGAAAATTTATATGAGTTTGGACTATTTATTCTCGGATAAGACTTAATTTGGAATATAGTTATCTATTCCGGGATTATGGTCTCACCACTCGTAAATACACTATGGTAAGCTCATTTTAGCTACGGAGGGGTTTACATGTTGTGATAGTCCCGATTTTGGATAACATACGTTGTTTTTCTCCCCTACCCTTGAGGGATTTCGGATCTTCGGAATGTAAAAATACCCAACTAAAGTACACGTGGGAGTGTGGTTCGAGCACGACCCTAAATGCCACGTACGAGCACCACACATACCAAATTATTTGGTCTGCGTGACTTTTACTGAGCGGACCAAATAATTTTGATCTGCGCAGTGCGGCTCGAGTAGGGTGATTCCACTCGGGTCGTGTGTGTGAGTGGGTATTTTCGAATGTAAATTTAACTCAAATATTTAGTCGAATTTTTTCTCCACTTTCTTGTAGTCGAGCCACTCCGTTACCGAGTTGTTCCGTTAATATTATAATTGGACGTATTTCATAAAATCCTATTAAAATGAATGAATAGTTTAACTTAGGTTAAATAAATTCTAAAAAAAAATAAACAAAAAAATAAATATGGAGCCCCAGAATATATTAGTTTTGCAATTAATTTGAATAGGTGACTAATTTTATATTTAATTGTTATTGGTGAAAAATTCAGTTATATATATATATATATATTCGGTTACAGTGGAAAAAAGAAATCATTTATTTTCATGATTGAAATGAAGAAAAATCCGTCATCGCCAAAATATCATCGTGCTTATTTTACAAAAAAAGGAAAAATAGTTATTTCTAGTGTAAGCCACCTCCTCTCCTGTGTGGCTTAACCATCACAACTTGGGCTTCTTGTCTGTTCTTGCTATCTATCAGAGTAGTCACAGAAACGATGGAGAAGACAATGACAGGTACCTTGATCCATTTACATACTGCAACTTCATTATCTGAGCTATATATATCATGGTATATTCTTTCCTACCTGTTTTTTATACCAATCTTATACGCAATGTTGGTACTAATTCCATTGACTGTAGTTTTGGGATTTTTCTCTCAAATTGGTGAAAACAGTTCATTAAATGAAATGTGATGAATGAAGGAAACAGTAGATCGATCCTACCTAGATCGGTGATGAAATAAAACGGTTAAGTTTGTTAGTTGACTTGATTTTACCTTCTTTTTTTTTTTTACTTTCAATAATTAATTTGTAAAATTTATTAATCAAGAAGCTGGAGTAGCTCAGTTGGTTAGAGCGTGTGGCTGTTAACCACAAGGTCGAAGGTTCAACCCCTTCCTCTAGCGAAATTTTCTAACTTTTTACTTTTTTTACAATAAAAATAGACCAAAGAGGAAAATGGACAGTAACCAAATAATTCTCTTCATAACAAATGCGAATTATATGACATAACACTACCAAAACCAACTCTACCATTGCTGTCGGTATCTTTATAATAATCTTCATCCACAGACCATGATCTTCTTTATAATGCAATCACTAAAAGAACGAGAAAACCTACCAAAACGTAACAATCCATCACCATCAGTACTTCCCGGCAGCAGCCCGACCAGATGAAGAAGAAGACACACCATTAAGATTACTCCAATTTGTCGCCCTCTGCCCGAACCTTGAAGGAACTCGGTCGCTGTCTTCCCCACCCGACGATTCGTATCCGTCACTGGTTGAGTTCCTCTGACCCAATCCGAACGGTCGAGCCGAAGACAAATCAGTCGGTTCTTTTGGGGGCAAGGCCCGGAACGGTCTGATATCAGGCGAGTCGATGCTGCTCTCAGGTGACGAACCGACAACACCTGCTGAGCTCGACATGGCTTGACTTGTCTGGAACGCACTTCTTGCCTCGAGTTGGAGCGGGCCGAAAGAAGTCAAGAAAGGCTCCGCCCGTTTGGGCCTTGGCCCATTTTGGGGACCGTTGGACCGAAAACTCGACTCGGTTTCGAAAGAACTCGCTCCTCCTCCTCCGTCTGCTCCTTGCCTGATCACGGGTTTGAGGATGTTGGACTTCTTTCTCGCCTCAGAAGCGGCTCGGGCCACCTCCTCTGCATTGAGCCGCGCTAGGGCCCACGGGCTGATCTTCACGGCTCCTGGATTCTTCTTCTTCTTTGTGGGTTCCTCGTCTACAGTCTTCTTACCGAATGAACTAACTGATGCGGTTTCCGGGGGGACAACATCGTACTATGAAAATGCAACGAAAATGTAACACATAATGATGTATCAAATATGAACCAACTGTCCTAAAACCTTAAACTGTTAGGTTAAGGCCCAATTAACAATTTTTTATCTAACATGCCGCCTCACGCGAGCACCATGTATTAAAATGTAACTAACAGTTTTCATCGGAAATTACCTGATCTTCGACGAACAAGCGAGGAGGAGTACACCATGCACCCGGACGATGGAAGGTAGTGAAAGAGCTCACACTGCTTAATCCAGTTACGGAGCTCATTGGAGACATTTGTGCGCTTTGGTGACCCCCGATTCCTTGTTGCTCTTGATATTGTTCTCGTAGCGCTACTATGTAGTCGTACGTGCTGATTCCCTGCATTAAGTAACCGATAAACCATGACTTGTTTGTCAAGTAACTTCCTTTTTGGCCATCTTGTCAAGTTACTTGAGACACAAGAAATAGCACATAAAGGTATAGAGCCCTTGTAAGAACTACAGCATTTTGACAAAATTTACTGTTTATTGGAAGAAAAAGACATACTGAACTTTAGGCGAATTGCAGAAACCAAAACCCGAACTTTTTACGTACTTTAATTTAACTAACCTTTTTTATGAGAAGTATGTGAAAGAAGAAAAGCTGAGCAAGTGGCAAGGTCGCAATCATCGCCAACACCGTACAAATTACCTGGTGATCAATGGAAAGTTTCTTCAGCTTTATGCAGATTATCGACAAAAAGCCGATTGGAATCTGTAAAAGGAAAAAGAAATGCAGAAAACCTACCACTACTATAACGAATGGCACAAATGAGAAGCTGCTACCTAACTTGGTAGCAATATCGACATGAAACCTTTTCCTCTCGATGAAACAGGAAATGAGCACGAGTATGCCGGTTGACCATTGTAGAATAAGCTGTAGTATCGAGTTCAAGATCCCAAAGTAAATCATAATCAATTGAATAGCAAAAGATTAAGAAACTGTGGACCAATTCCAATGCTTACCAGGAGGAGAGCAGATACCATGAGGCTGAAAAATTTCCGGTAATTATTTTTACCGACACAATTGTTAATCCACTGAAAAACAATACATCATTAGAGGAGACAAAGGTAGATAATGTTCCTTACTTTGTGATCATATCTTGAAATTTTGGCCAAAAAAGAAAATTTACCCTGCAATGATGATCGAATTGATCAACACACTTGTCACAGACCCGACAATGCTTGCTGTACTTGTTCACCTGCAACAAGAGTGTAATAGTAATCACTAACATAATAGATCAGATGTCTATAAGATAGATATTTCCTTACGATTATCGTGATTGAATAAAAATCACAAGCATCTACAGATTTAAGCACGAATTTCTACAAGGGAACAAAATTTGAAATCAACAAACCTCAACTTCGCACAAGCTGCAATAGAACATGGCCTCTTCACTCACATGACATTCAGATGATTCTTCACTTGATTGACAGCACTTACAAATCAAAGCACAGGGCAACAAAGCACACAAGAAACAAGAGGAACTCTTCGATGGAGCATGAGCTTTGTCACATTGATGACCAACCGACTTGCCATCTTGTACTGACGAAATCGATTCCCGCCCCAGTTTTGAGTCTTTATCGACTGGATGTTTTGTGTTTCCTGGAATATTTAGGTACCTTTTCGACTTAAAAACTCCTGGATCGGCAGGGTCGGATGCCGCCGACCATAGATAGAGGCTGAAGGAACAGGTTATCTAAAAAGATGTTTTTTTTATCAGTTCCTACTGAATTAAGAAATCTTATAAGCAGATAAACCGACAGTGTTAAATCGGATCTATGAATCGAGGTTTGAATGTACCCGAGCTGATTATGAACATTAAATATAAGCTATAAAATTGCAGAAGGGTTCTCTGTGCAGGCATTTTCATGGGATCAAGCATGAATATCAAAATTCATGATCTTTTCTACTAAAAATCGAAAAATCAGTTTTTTCAATCGAGTTGTAGGATACAGTAAGAAACTAACTGAAGAAATGAAAGTATTCAGAAACATTTATCCAAACAGATCTTGGCTTACAAGAGGAGTGTAGATGCCCATCACTACATACTGCAACGTCTTCTTCCCCACAAAAGGTGCGAAGAACACATAGAAGGCAAAACCCAGAGCCAGAAACACAGAGACAGCAACAACCTGCAAAGTGAAACTACAAATCCCTTTAAAAAACGAACAATTGAAGCAAAATGCAGAAAATGGCAGTAACAGATAAGGAGAATAAGCATAAACTAGCCTGGAGGGGATGGTATGGAAGTTGCCATCCATGCTTCCTCATTCCGAGCTCCAAATTTCGACCCAGAAAAGGAAACGAGCTGAATCTCGAAGAGAATGGAGAAAGGAGCCGACTTGGACAACCTACGGCACTTGTCGGCTTGTAGTTGCTTTCATTCGGCTTCCCAGTGGAACCAACCCAAAATGAAGAGACAGAAGGTGCATTGCTATATTTTCACTGGTCTAATCAGACAAGGAAACTTGAAGATTGGAGAAGAAAGTGGGGATGGATGGAGGTTGAAGCTATTGAGTAGTATGAGTGGTGGGTGTGGACAGGGAAGACAGTGAAGAATACTTGTCTTTTTCTAAACTCGAAATCTTTTATTTATGCCAAAAACATCCTCAACTCAAACAACTAAATTTGAGATTTTTTTTGGTATAAGAGATGTCGAACTGAACAAATTAATAAGGGTTAAGGGTCTTTTTTGGTACTACATTTTTTGGTACTACATGTTTGCAAAAAATACAATGTTCATATCATTAATATTTTTTAACCAAATTGGTACCACATGTTTCCATTTTGTACCGTTTGCATACCACCGTTAGTGTTCCGTCAAAAATGACTGTAAAATGGCATGTGCCATGCACGTGAGCAGCCCAAAACTTTCAATTTTGTTACAATTTAGTCCTCTAATACATCCCTAACTTTTATTTTGTTCAATTTAGTCTTAAAATTTCAAAACCAAACCATTTTTCCAAATTGACCTAGCCGGACCTAGCCATGGGCTAGGTCTGACCCTGAGTCGGGGTCACCGGACCCAGGCGACCCTGACCCAGGGTCGGACCTAGCCCTAGGCTAGGTCCGGCTAGGTCAATTGGGACCTAGCCCCAATTTAACTCAATTGGGTCTAGGTCCCAATTGACCTAGCCGGACCTAGCCTAGGGCTAGGTCCGACCCTGGGTCGGGGTCGCCTGGGTCCGGTGACCCTGACCCAGGGTCGGACCTAGTCATGGGCTAGGTCCGGCTAGGTCAATTTAGAAAAATGGTTTGGTTTGAAATTTTAGGATTAAATTGAACAAAATAAAAGTTAGGTATGTATTAGAGGGACTAAATTGTAACTAATTGAAAGTTTCGGGCTGCTCACATGCATGGCACATGCCATTTAACGGCCATTTTTTACGGAACACTAACGGTGGTATGCAAACGATACAAAATGGAAACATATGGTATCAATTTGGTACAAAAAATACTAATAGTATGAACAGTGTATTCTGTGCAAACATATGGTACCAAAAAAACACTTAACCCAATTAATAATATGGGACTCCTTTTGACAAAGACATAACAAGATTACATTTTGGATTAGGTTTTTCTGATAATTCGAGTTTTCTTGTAATGCGTTTAGTAAAAAAATTGTCCATTTTAAACATAATATTTCATTAAATTAAAATTGAGTTTATTTAATCTTTGCTTATTTTATTTATTGTCGGTTAGAGCATCCACAGTGGTATTACGTAAAGAATACATAAACGTGGGTCCTACATATTTATTTAAGTAAAGCAACAAAAACTATATACAGTGGTTTTACATAGCATTCCTTAAAGATGGGACCCACACATAAATTTATGTTTTTACATAAAGCATTCCTTAAATTTAAGTAATGCACTATGTATTACGTAACCAATTTTTTATTATAAATTAATTCATTTTATAATTAATGTTAATATCTTATTGGTGGTTGTTGGAAAATTTAATAATAAAATATATTTAAGGAATATGTTTAAGTAATACGATTGCAGAGAAACTATTTTTTACGTGTGTCTTAAATTTACGTATTACTTAAAGTGTACATTAATGTCTACGTGGCAACCTTAAAGAATACAATTTAAGTAAAACCATTGTGGATGCTCTTAGATCATGCTTATTGCGATGTGTGTATAAAAACTAAAAGGTTTTGTTCTATCATAAAATATATTATTATTATTATTATTATTATTATTATTATTATTATTATTATTATTATTATTATTATTATTATTATTTATCTCTTTTTATCAAACAGTGAAAAATGAAATTTAAATAAACTTACGTCATGTTTGGTTCAAAGAATTGGAATAATAAATATGGAATATGGAATAGAGAATAAGGAATAGGTAATATTAATTGAAGTTATTTGGTTGACATAATGAATAAGGAAAGATGATTACAAATCCAATATTTGGTTTATAAAATGTTATATGTAAAGGAATGGAATAGACTCTAATTGACATATATACCCTTTTACTATTAATATTAACTGAATTAAAAATATTAAACATGAAAAAGTCAAATAAAAAATTATTAACGAAAACTTGATTTTTTTTAAATGATTATCTTTTTACAAAAACAATCATTTAAAAAAAATTAAACATTTTTTGAGATATTGTAAAATTCACTATAACTAATACAATATATTGTAAGAAAAAATAACATGTTAAATTATTATTCTTAGTTAAATTGAATTATGATTACTTTCAATTAGATTTACCTATGTTAGGTTATAGGTTTCAGGTCAACGGGTCGCCGGCCTAAATCCTACTCCTCACTGGTGAACTAGCGGATCATGTGCTTCCTGAGTTCGGTCGTTCTGATCCGTATCCTTCTGCCCTTCTCCTTCTCTTCTCCACGTGCCCTGCAAGAGGGGCAATATCAAGCACGGAGGGGTGGTGCTTGATGTACCATCTCCGATGCTTAAGTCAGTACGTTTCTTTCTAGAGAGATAAAGCTAGAGATATGTCAGAGCTAAATTGCACAATTAGCCAAGATGATCAAATGAATGGTGGAAAGGTTGTATTTATAGGCAACGGTGTCATTAAGATGGCTTAATGACATCGTTAACCTTTAAACACAATTAATTAATCCATGATCACATAATTATAATTAAATCCTTAAAGCACGGAGAGGTTGGCGGGAATAATCCAAGTGTGGGAGTCGGAAAATGGTGCCGGGGCCCTTGGGGGGTGGGGAGAAAATCCGACCCCCAAGGGTAGGGGTTGGGTGTGGCCACCCAATCCTATCTCCCCTAGGGGAGGTCGGGTGTGGCCACCCGACCTCACCTAGGTGAGTTCGTCGCGGTCCGGACGAGTATTTTCGCCTCGTCCGGACCGTTGGTATTTCGGCGGGGTGTTTGGGTCGAAGTTTCGATTTATAATCATTAACGGGGTGATAAAAATAAAACGATTCGGAAGTCAACGGGTTCAAATTGGGCGTATATCCATCAACCTACATTGTATAATATATATATATATATATATATATATATATATATATTTATATATAATACACAAGAAACATGTTGTGTAAACAGTGTATGTAAAAAAAACAGATTGTGTAAATAGATTATGTAAACGAAAAAATTGTAAGATATATGTTGTAAAATATTTAGACAAAATAAATTATGTACATAAATAACTAGAAGTATGTTATGCTGCAAATAAATAAGTTAGGGTTATAAAAATAAATTAGGGCTAAAATAGTATTTTTCTTTATTTATTTTAATTATAGCAAACTTGGAATACTCAATCCTAGGGATTAGGCTAGGATTAAGTATTCTCTCAAAATTGGGAATTAGGAATGCTTATTCCATATAATTTAAGAACCAAACAACACCATAGGATTACACATTCCTAATTCCTATTCCAAATCATTGAACCAAATATGTTAAATATGTTGTTAAATCTCATTCTAACCAAATATGTTTTTTTGCCATCATCTCATTCTAACTATTAGAAAGATATATAATTGATGATTATTACACCTCTAACTCTCTTACACAAAATTCTAAATATGGTCAAAATGGAGATTTAGCTCGATAATTAGACCCATTAATAAGAAAATCCCAAACATCACTCAAATTACAATTGGTAGACGATCTCAATCTGATTCAGTCCGGTCCGATTTACAGGCAGTCCTGGAGCCCATCTCTGCAGAAGCCCAATGTCCATCCTGGTGGAGCTAAGATTAAGCTGCCAATACATTAGCGCCATGGCTGTTCCCTCTCCCTAGTCTCTCATCTCCGGTCTTCTACTCAATCTATCTGTAGCTTCACTTTCTGTTGATATATTGATCCACTCCCTCAATTTTCCCCTTCAAAAGTTTCGACACTGATCTGATTCTCCATATTTTGCTGGAGTTGGAAGATCATCTATCAAGGTATTTGAATTCTATGAAACCAGAATTTGCAGTCTTTTGAATTCTACCTACTAGCAGCTGTATATCTTAGATTTCGATTTAAGTGACGTATTTTCAAGTGTAGGAGTAGAATATCTTATTTGTTTTTTAATTGATGCATTGCTTATTGTTTAGGTCGCAGGAATGGCTGCAGTCGACTCCGAATCTTCAATTTGGGAACAAATCGAGCGTTGCGAAAGGTAGCTCTTGAATTCCACTATATTTTCTTCTGCTTGTTTCTGCCAGCACTTGAATTTCACTGCTTGTGCATTATTCGCCAAAATTTGCAGCTACATGGTTTGTTCCATGTATAAAGAAGCGGCTTCGTCAGCTTCTTCGGTTATCGAGCATGCACTGAACCTTGCTGCTGAAGATGAGTGTCTGTATGATATGATGGAATCTGCTGGAATGGTGTTAGTCCAGTCCATGCGAGAACTTGGCAGGTGTGGTAACTTTTTTTGGGTGGTAGTCCTTTTGATTAAGATGAACTGGATATTAAAAGCTCGGTGCTGAGGTTGAATTTTGTTAATCTGAAATCCAATTATCAATAGTTATGATTATTTTCAAAGTTGTTGGAACTCACTAACAACTCTCAAGATAATTCAACAAATCGCAAAGAGTCATACAAGTTTAATATATAGGCATATAATCTATGTAACTTATCATCTAAATGATTACTTCTAATCATATGTATTAACTCACAATGAGTTATAGATATTTATTCTAACAAGCTATAAAGATAAGAGCATGTGTTTAATAAGGAAGATGTTACTTACTTCAGAAGTTTATGCAACTCTTCTACTAATTCGTGCAGAACTGCAGAAATTTTGAACCAGCTGCAGACATTGTTCATCTCATCTTCAGCTATCCCTGTTGAAGTTTTTCTAATTGGGTAATCTTCTATAATTTTTATTTAAAGTTAAATTCATTGTTGTTTTTTTTGGCCACTATTGTTATAGTTATTGAGATCACAAGAAGTGAAAGGTTTTTGTTCATATGAATGATTAACAAGCCAAATCTTAGTGTTAAGTCTGTTTAATTATGTTCAGATATTTCATTTCAGGGTATGTTTCCAGATCTCTGAAGGTTCACCGGGTACTAAAGAATTTCTAGAGGATTTCCTTAGAAGCTGGAAATATGCTGATGAAGGATACTACACTCTTGTTGCTACTGAAGCAAAAAAGACAAGTTTAACAGATGTGCTGGAAGTTGACAAGTATTTGGAGGTTGCCGAGGTTTATGTTCTGACTCTGCTCGGAAAAGTTTTGAATGATATGGATCATGCCATTTCCTGGGTCGAGAATGCTTCTCTGTCTGATGAAAAAAGACAGGTATTTTGATTTCATATCAAAATCTCAGCTTATTCATCTGCTTGCTCTTAAATACGATTGCAATTTACTCTACTGCCTCATAAGAACAGAAGAAAATTTCTTCATTGACTCTGTCAATCTAATGGTTTTGCTAAGCTCTTTTCATGAAATGTGAAGATTTATGATTGATTCCTATCTAGTGGACAAGATTCAACAATAAATTCTCGAAAATGCTGGAATCGCTGTTATATGCTCGATATTTCATATTTTGTTAGAACCGATGCTCTAACATATTTCATATTTTCTATGCCTAGGGACTTCTGAGGAAACTGCACTCTCAATACTCCATCAAGGCAACCGTTCCACTGGAAAGTTCCTCATCATGCCGGCAAGATGATAGAGAAACTCCTTTCAAAGATGAGATCTCGAAAACTGTTCATATGAAGAGCCTTTCAGATGAAGCAAGTGATCAGAGAAGATCTATCATCGAATTGTATAGAAAAACAGAGAAGGGTTTCTTGTGGTCTCGAACAATTAATTTGAGATTCGGTGGTGTCCGTTTGGTTGTATCGAATGGCAAGGTTCTTCTTGGATTATTGATCATGCTCGGATTTTTCTTTCTTCGGAGGAAAAGGATCACATTTCAGAGGTAATTACATTTTCATGTAGATGTTGATCGAATTTTGGGATTAAATTATCGATTGCATTAACGAACGGATTACAGGTTTGTTACGAAACAAGCGTTGTCTATGAAGAATGCTCTTGTGGATTTCTGGAAGCTAGCATTTTCGTACCAGGTGAACCCATTAGCTGCTGTTCAACCTCTGGGTGCTGCTGGAACATCTAGAGCTGGTCATTGAGAGATTAAGTTCACTTAGACCAATTCTTTATTGTCAAGTGATATACTATGCACTATGAATATGAAGAGCCCACTTTGATCCATTGCCGAGTCTCTCTTTTTTTTTTGATCCAAGTCTCTCTTTTATTTGGTGTTGTAAATAATAAATATATATAAGTTGCTGTAAGATCATGCTTAGTGATGCTCCGTGATGGGTGGAGGGGATCAAACACTCGTTGATTTTAGGGGAATGCCGAGAATTTGTTAGATAGAAAATTCGTTGATTTAGAAGAATGTCGAAGAATTGACGCATGGTTGAGGAAAAACTCGATTTTTTTCATTAATCAATAATCTGAATGTAAATTTCTAATAGCGTTTTAATACTTAAAACAAAAACCATAACTGATGAGAAATATAAAATTAACAACTTAATACAAGCAAAACCGAAATTTGCAAAAAATACTCGAATGAACATAAAACTGTAATTTTGACCCTCTACACGAATGAATTTGGCAAAAAAACGTCAAATCACATAGCATACTACGGGTCTTGCTCAGATTTCCGTTTCCGCATGAAAATATGTATTCGCATACCAACATCCGACACTTCAACCACATCAATCTCTCCGGGGAAGAAAAAATTCACCATCGAATCTTGCGCAACGAATGTCAGTAATAGGAAGCGGGAAGAATAACACATTATACACAGTATCATAAATTTTTGGACCTAAAAACAGTCCAAATTTTGACTCGAGTGTCAGGTTGGTTTCTCAGTTTTAAACGGTTGATATTTGGTGTCCCAATTTTCAGTTTTATGTATATTTGGTTTTCTGTTAGATTTTGGGGTTTAACAGATTGAGTTGAAAAGACTATTTTGCCCTTTTTTTTAAAGCCTTTGATTCCGACCACCCACCTCCATTCGGTCAGAATTGAACGGAATTGGCCAGAACCCTAAATCCTAAATCGGAGCTTCTTAACTCTAAATCGGCCAGAATCGGCCGTCATCG
The DNA here is from genome assembly GCA_036873135.1 of Clarkia xantiana subsp. parviflora. Lineage (NCBI taxonomy): Eukaryota > Viridiplantae > Streptophyta > Magnoliopsida > Myrtales > Onagraceae > Clarkia > Clarkia xantiana. The sequence goes on from JAPTYO010000016.1 coordinate 5,216,070, forward strand.
GGATGGATTTGGTCGTAATCAGCCGGAATCGGGGTGGGTTTGGCCGTAATCGGCCGAAATCGGGTGGGTTTGGCCGCAATAGGCTGGAATCGGGGTGGGTATGGCCGTAATCGGTCGGAATCGGGTGGGTTTGGCCGCAATAGGCTGGAATCGGGGTGGGTTTGGCCGTAATCGCCCGGAATAGGGGTGGGTTTGGCCCCAATAGGCTAGAATCGGCCGGAATCGGGTGGGTTTGGGCGCAATCGGCCGGAATCAGGTGGGTTTGGTCGGAATCGGCTGGAACCCTAATTTCTGGTCAGGAGGTATTTTTTGAATTATGAAAATTAACCAATCACGTGACCAGATTCCGTTCAACTAAACCTCAAAATTTTACGGAAACACCAAATAGCAACACATATGAAAATTGGGACATTGAATTTCAACCTCAGACACCAAACTGACACATGGGTCAAAGTTGGGACAGTTTTTAGGTTCTATTCCCTAAAAATTTTCACGTGCAGCGGTGTTCGAGGGTCGTTTGGGTGCTGACATTGGGGTCGATTTTCCTTGTGGTTTGTACTCGAAATCAGAGGTCAAGAGGCTTTCGAAGTCGCTCTAGCGGTCGGGGAAATGATGAATCCAGGATCACGGAAGGTGGGGTGATGGTCGATCATCGCTGTGACGTCTTCATCTTCAACGTACTCATCATAAATTGGATTATCAAGAACGACAACAGTTCTGGTATGATCTGGTGCCAGCCAATCAAGGAACGTCATCACGCAGAATCTTCAGCTCTGATACCAATCTGATGCAGCGTGACGGGGATAGATGGAGGGTAGAATGCACGAAAACTCGTTGATTCCGCAGAATACCGAAAATTCGACGTGATATTGAAGAAAACCTCGATTTTTTTTTTATAATTCAATCAATACTAGATGTAAATGACGGCTAACATAGTTTAAATACTGTAAAGAAAAACCCTATGAAAAAAATCGAAATTAACAACAAAGTTCCAAACAAAACCGACAAATTACAAAAAAGTTCGAAAGAAACATAAAACTATGAATTTGACCATATAGAGGAAGGAATTTGGCCGAAAAAAGTGAAACCCCATAGTTTATTATAGGTCTTTCTCAGATTGCCGTTTTTGCACGAAAAACTATATTCGCACGCCCAAATCCGAGACTTCAAAATCTCCTACATCCTCAACCCTGCGTCAAATTCTCGGTGTTCTCTTGAATCAACGAGTTTTTGCGCCATCTATCCATCAAATTATCAGCATTCTCTTTCGAATCAACGAGTCTTTTCTTCATATCCCTCATCACGTTGCATCAGATTTGGCGTGACGGGGATAGATGGAGGGTAGAATGCACGAAAACTCGTTGATTCCGCAGAATAGCGAAAATTCAACACGATATTGAGGAAAATCTCAATTTTTTTTTAATAATTCAATCAATACTGAATATAAATGACGGCTAACATAGTTTAATTACAGTAAAGAAAAAACCTAATCCTATGAAAAAAAATATTAAATTAACTATAAATTTCTAAACAAAACGACAAATTACAAAATAGATCGAAAAAATCATAAAACTGCAAATTTGACCATATAGACGAAGGAATTTAGCCAAAAAATGTCAAATCTCATAGTTTACTATGGGTCTTGCTCAGATTTCCTTTTTTCCATGAAAAAACAATATTCGCATGCCCAAATCCAAGACTTTAAAATCTCCCACATCATTCTCTCCGGAGAAGAGAATATCCGCCCTCGAATCTTGCGCAACGAAGACCGGTAATAGGAAACAGGAAGAAGAATACAATTAGCTACAGCAGCACAATTTTTTTTTCATGCGAAGCGGTATTCGAAGGTGTTTTGGGTGCCGACACTGTGGCTTGTACCCGAAATCGGAGGTCAAGAGGCATTCGAAGTCACTCCTGGCGCTTTGGGAAATGATGAATCTAGGATCACGGAAGGTGGGGTGATGTTCGATCATCGTTGTGACGTATCCATCTTCAACGTACTCATCATAAATTGGATTATCAAGAACAACATCAGTTCTGGTATGATTTGGTGCTAGCCAATCAAGGAACGGCATGGCGCAGAATCTTCGGCTCTGATACCAATCTGATGCAGCGTGATGGTGTGGAGGGGATCAAACACTCGTTGATTCTAGGGGAATGCCGAGAATTTGTTGGATAGATGCGCAGAATTTTGTTGATTCGGAAGAATGCCGAAAAATTGACGCAATGTTGAGGAAAACCTTGATTTTTTTCATTAAAAACAACGGCTAACAACATTTTAATACTGAAAACAAAAACCCTAACCCTATGAGAAATCCGAAATTAACAACTTAATACAAGCAAAACCGAAAATTGCAAAAAAGACCCGAAGTAACATAAAACTGTAATTTTGACCCTCTAGACGAATGAATTTGACCAAAAAACGTCAAACCCCACAGTATATTATAGGTCTTGCTCAGATCGCCGTTTCCGCATGAAAACACGTATTCGCACGCCAAAATCCGACACTTCAACCACATCCGTTAGTAAAGAGAATAAGAGAGTAGTTAAAATGAACTCGATGCTATTTTTTTTTATTTTTTCAGATGTTAAATTACGCATATTAAAATCTGCATTATAAAAATTATTTTTATCTCATAAAATATGATTCATTTTTCTTATTATCACGATTCAGAAATCGAGCTGAAATAATCATTGAGCATGTATCAAACTCTAGGGAGAGGGGTCATCATCAGGAGGGCAGGAGGGCAGCACTCATAGTATGATTAATCTACATATAAACTAATTCTCATTCGCATGGGTTCAATGTGTAAGGGGTAAAAAAAATATATATATATATATATTAATTTAAGTTGAGTTTGAAGTATAATTAATAATTTAAGATTTCAAGCACGGAGTCGTTAAATGAAGAGGATGCTAGATACGTCCTAATTAACTTTTAGTATTGACCGAGGAAGACAAACAAATTTGCAGAAAATATGTTTAGTCAGTTGTGATCTTCAATGTTACAAAAGATGATTTAAGAAAGGTGTTATGTTTGAGTTAGTGGTGAAGGGAAGGAACATAATAGGGAACCACCGGGTATCTGGAGCCGTTCTCTATTACCCAACTAGATGGGTGACCCGCGCGTTGCGCGGTAAGTAATTTATTTATATAATTGTTATAATATTATAAAAATTAATATTTGATATTTATAATTAGTTTGCTTAGTGTCTGTTATTTAAAAGAATTTATTCAAATGAAATTCTACTACATATTTGAGGTGTGTAACTGTCTATATATATAAGCTTATATAACTCTTTTTTAATGTGTGTAAATATACGTTTTATTTGTTAGTTTTTGCTTTACTCATTTGGTATTACAATTTTTTGAGCATACTCATTAAAAACCATCAAAATAAAAAAAAATACATAATAAGTAAGATTATAATTACATATTCTTATAATTGTACTATCTAATTAAAATGTATAAATTGTACACATCTTTGATAGTAATTTCTACGTTTAATTGATAATTGATCATTTTAATTTTAATTAGTATTCCAATTAATAATTTTAAATGTATTTTCTTCTTTTTTCTTATTCTCCTCATCTTTTTATATTCCATTTTCGTATTTTTATAAATTCATGAAACTAAATATAGTTATATATTGATTCTATATTCACAAAAAAGTTTAACTAAACCTTATAGATTTTATTTTTAAAAATTCATTTATTTATATTTAAATGGTATTTGATATGAATTGTTAATATATGTATCTAATATATATTATTATTTTTAACATATTTTTAATGTTTTTATTTTATTTTAGTTAACTGGAATTTAATCGAAATGTTAATATTTGTAATGAATCTTATTATTTTTAACATATTTTTTATTAGTTTTTTTTCCACATATTTTAGTACAATTTGTTAAGGTGAAATTGCAAGTTTCTATTGTTAGGATTCAAAGTAACTAACATGTAAATGAAACAAAAAATATAAAGTGAATGAGTGTCATAAAAATAAAAAAGAGTTAAGCAAACATATAAATTCGAAGTATATTTTTCTATATTCACTATTAATATATTAAACCCTAAACCCTGATACTAATCTTTATACCAATATAAAATGTGAGAGTTGTCCTCACCCCAAAAGGTACCCCTTGAACATTTTTATTTTAATTTTATTTTTTTTATATATATATATATATATATATTTAGTTTCCATATTTTTTATTTTATTATATATATATATATGTGTTAAATTTAGTTCCCCTATTTTTATAAAATTGGCGATTTAGTGTTTTATCTTTGAGACCCATCTATTTATCTTTACTATTACTAAAAAAAACATTTAGTTACATTTTATTATTTTTAATTTTTTAGGTCGCTTAATTGGTAGGTCACGGTAGTTATTATTAATTTCTCCATCAAATATAGAGTCAACATGCATTCAATAGGTGCAAATGTAAGGTAGATGCATTTTTCCATTCACTATATCACCGATTTGGGGATGTTCCGCTTGTTGACATTTTTGTATTAAATAAATTAGTCACTTGCTAACTCATATAACATATAAAATATGGATCAAACGTGGTTCTTAAAGTTTGACTTTACATATAACATGTTACTCAATGTTTAATACTTAAGGACTAGAACTATCGATTTAGTTCTTGCCTTTTGTAAATTCAATCATATTTTGTATCTCCTAATTGATAGTTGAATAAATAGTCAAGTTGAATTCAAGTATAAACTTTAGACATAAGTGTTTTAAAAAAATTGATGATTTAGTCCCTACAATATTTGAGTATTACTAAAAAATTCATTATATAAATTGCATTAACTTTTTTGTTAAGGTCGCTTAACTGACATGTTACATTAATTATCATTAATTTATTAATACAATATACCTATAAATTTGAGCCACCCATAAAGTATGATATGTACTCAACTCATGCAAACTTCGAGTACATGTTGAGATTTTTTTGTATCACATAGATCAGTCACTTGTCAAATCATATCAAATGTCAAAATATGAGTCAACCACGGTTCTTGAATTTTGATCTTTTGCAGATAACCCGGTACTCATTGTCCAACATTTAGGGTCTTGAATCATTAATTTAGTTCTTCCGTCTGTCAATTAAATCAAATTGTAACTTAATTAGTAGTTAAATAAGTAATTGACATATCAAGTATAAACTTTAGATTTTAATGAATTGAAATTTCCTTTAGCGTCCCGTTGGCAAAAAAAAAATTCCTTTAGCGTTAAATCAATTTTTGTTGGTATTATGATATAAAATTGCATGAAAAGTGTATAGTTACGTTTGTATATGTCAAACTGCTCCACCGATGAATCTAAGTGGCTAAATATAGTTATATATTGATTCTATATTCACAAAAAAGTTTAACTAAACCTTATAGATTTTATTTTTTAAAATTCATTTATTTATATTTAAATGGTATTTGATATGAATTGTTGATATATGTATCTAATATATATTATTATTTTTAACATATTTTTAATGTTTTTATTTTATTTTAGTTAACTGGAATTTAATCGAAATGTTAATATTTGTAATGAATCTTATTATTTTTAACATATTTTTTATATGTTTTTTTTCCACATATTTAGTACAATTTGTTAAGGTGCAATTGCAAGTTTCTATTGTTAGGATTCAAAGTAACTAACATGTAAATGAAACAAAAAATATAAAGTGAATGAGTGTCATAAAAACAAAAAAGAGTTAAGCAAACATATAAATTCGAAGTATATTTTTCTATATTCAATATTAATATATTAAACTCTAAACCCTGATACTAATATATATACACACACACACATATATATATATATATATATATATATATATATATATTGTTTCGACCAAGTTATTGCGGGCTGTCCGCTGGATAACTTGTCGAAGTCTTCGGATCGGGTGCGAGCTAAGTCCGTCTTCTAGAGTCGCGTGCGGGCCTTAGCTTCGTCTTCTGAATGATGATAAGTCCTTTGGGCTCTCCGGAAGGCCGTCCGTCAGTACCTACGAAAGGAGCGTTACCAAGCAGTCCCCATGGAGAGGGGGGGGGGTGCTTGGTGTGCTCACTCCGACGATCAACATTAGTCGACTTCTAGAGAGAGAAAGAGAGGGTTTTCTAGAGAGAGGTCAGAGCTTTTCCCACTCTTACCCAAAGTGATTTCTCAAAAATCACTTTTTTATGTTTACCCCCAAGGTGGCTATTTATAGGCAACCTTGGACCGTAAACCGGTTTTGACCCGGTTCGATGTGGAAATTTGAACCGGGATGCAGGGGAGATCTTTGGGAAAAAGGACTCTGACGCGCGTCTCAGGCGGCTGTCACGAGCGGGACGCGCGCGCCTTTGAAACATAGGTCTCGAACACATAGGAGTTAGTTAAAAATCGGGTCTCCTATACATTCGAGACGAAATGGGGGGTGTGCGCGACACCCCCCGGGTGTTAAACTTACCCGGAATTCCGGGTAAGCTGGGACTTACCCGGAATTTTCCGGGTAAGCCCCCCGGGGGTGCCGGGCAAGTTCGCGACTTGCCCGGTTTCCCCCGGTTAGCTCGAAATCGGGTTTTGTAGTGGGTCTCGTGCGTGTACGAGGTCCGAATAATTTAAAACCGAGCCCGAATCATGCGTATATCCATCACTTGCCCCCGAGTTAAATAATGGCTTGACCTTTATTTAACTCTATTTTAAGATAGGGTGTACGCGTGATTCGGGTCGTCTGCTCACCTTGGGTTCTGACTTACCAAGGGTGGATATGCGCGGCTCAGACGAGCTCCTTGTCTTAGCTTCTTGAGATGGTCACGCTTGATAACTGCGCAAAGGGTTAGTAGCACAACGGACTACGAGTAATATGATAAATGTGATTTTGGAAGAAGTAAGGTGCGAGCGCACGTGAAATCTTTCGGGTTTGTAAGATGATCAAATAAACATGGAACGTTCATGCCACGACTAATTGCATCAAAATGGTAATAAATCATGAAAGTTTTGATAAAACGTTTTTCATGCAATATGATGGTTTTCGGGACCCCGTCGTCCGAGACGGCTGTCGTGACGGCGAGACGACGGTTTTAGTAAAGGAAATACCGCCGGGTTTGGAAAATCACATGTGATGGACTTGATATGAAAAATCATGGATGTAAATCATGTATGACGTATGTGTAAAGGATGCATAGTCATGTACTAAAAGACTTAGAAAAAATAGGGACAGGTAAAGGGTTACCCGCACACTTATGAGGGAGCGTGTATCACGGACGCGCGGGTCCTAAGCTTGTGAGGTGTGATGCATCCCCCGCGTCGTTGACGAACGGAGTATGTTCGCAACGTATATGTCGAGAGACGAGGCCCTTGTTGATATAGTACTGCCCCCGGAGTAGAGGTGCTTGTAGCGACGTGATAGCGCTAGCCTAATGACTCGTTGCCATGGTTGTCGTCATAGGAAAATACTTAGAAAGTATTTCTTGATGGTCGACACTTTGTCATATGTCGACTGCTGCCATAGTGGAATACTTAGAAAACATCCTTTGATAGTCGACACCTCGTCATAAGTCGACTGCTGACATGGTGGAACACTTAGAAATATTCATTGATAGTCGACACCTCGTCATAAGTCGACTGCTGACATGGTGGAACACTTAGAAATATTCATTGATAGTCGACACCTCGTCATATGTCGACTGCTGACATGGTGGAACACTTAGAAAATGTTCCTTGATTGGCTCTTTCTTTCATGACCATACTACCATCCATATGCGTGCTAGCTGAGTATGCGTGCGCTTGTATGTGCGCGCTTGTATGTGTGCGCTTGTATGTGCGCGCTTGTATGTGTGCGCTTGTATGTGTGCGCTTGTATGTGCGCGCTTGTATGTGTGCGCTTGTATGTGCGCGCTTGTTCCAACACTTAGAATTATTCCCTTGTCTGTTGCCATGCATGTTGTCACTATAGGCTTGATGACGACGTAGAGTAGGTGTCGTCATAGTGGTTGATATGTACAGGGGGTTGCCCCCCTCGTGGGGTATTCGCTATGTGATAAGTAGAGACTAACGAGTCTCGTAGATATGTAGCTGTCTCCCATGTTAATGGTTACTGGGATCTTCCGAAGTAGGGTGTGTTCCATGACTGCTACTTGGTTTTTCCAAAGTTGGGTGCATTTCACGACTGCTACTTGGTTGTTCCTAAGTTGGGTGCATTTAGCGACAGCTACTTGATGTTTCCGAGGTAGGGAGAAGGCCAGAGGTCGGCGAGGCGACGTGTCCTTCCATGGCGTCGGTCAAAGGTCGGCGAGGCGACTGCCTATCCATGTTGTTGCCGCTACCTGGCGTTTTCAAGGTAGAGTGCATTCTGCGACCGCTACTTGGCTTTCCCCAAGGTAGAGTGTGTCTAGCGACCGCTACATCGAGATGCGTGGACATGATAGCCACTTAGTGTATCTGTTAGGCTCTTCGTATGTGAGGTGGTAGATCTCACACTGCCATGTCGACGTGTACGCACGTGCGATGCTGTGCGCGCAGTGCTGCACCTAGTGTCCGCTGCTACTATACTTAGTTTCTGAGCGAGAGGTGTTACTCCTCCTCTTAGAGCGTCGATGCACGCGCGTTTGGTAGGAGGTGTAGGAGGTGTACGCGCTTGGCGTGACTCTCCCGAATCTTGTAAAGTGGTGATCTTAGAATAACAGTGGTACGCCATGACTTGTCGTTGTGTTCCCCGGAAATGGCGCCTCAGACTGTTCCCGGCCTCGGCGACACTCCTCCTGTTGGCCCGGGTATGGGACTTGTGCCTTTAAAGGTTTCGTTGAGATTTTTCCCCATGTTAACATGCTAATGGTCTTTTTGCGGTTGTCTTTGCAGGCTTGGTACTTCCGACGGCGGGGGGAGTTGCACCTGTCCGAGAGAATGATGCTGACGTCCGTTCCCCGAGCGACCCTAAGAGGTCGACGTCTGCTGGCATGCCTCTTGCTCCTTCCTGTGACAAAGGGAAGGGGCCAATGTATGCGGATTCGACAATGCCTGCCCCCCGGTCGGGGAGCGGTCGTTCAGCGGAGGTGCCTTCCTTGGCAGGTGACTGTGGTTGACTTCTTGTTGTATTGGTATATTTTGCCTTCTCCTAATGTGTTTGCTTTTGATGTGTAGTTGTTCCTACTCCTCCAGCTCTTCGCAAGTCTGATCTGATGTGTCGGCTTGATCGGGATGTGTCCGAGTGGACTCCCTATTCCCAGTCTGCTATTCGCTTTCCCAAGGATGTTTCCTTGAGCACACCTGCTGTTGGTGTGTGTGTGGTTCAGCGGTCTGTTCAACCGGCTGACCGCAAGAAGTGCCCCCGCGACCCTGAGGCTGCTTTGAAGTGTGTTGAGGAGTCGCTCGCGCGCTTTGCTCCTGTATGTTGTTTTCTTTTTACGTTGGATCTATCATGTTTGTCTGGCTTCTTTGTGTGCGATGTGCTTGTGTTGTTGTTGCAGGTGAATGCTGTGATGACCAACCTTTCATCCTTTGTTGTTGAGCTTGTTGAGGAGACGAGGGGTCTGCAGGGTCGTCATGAGCACTTGTCTCAGGATGTCGCTGTGTTGAGGGAGAAGGCGCGCGCACATTCAGATGCTTCTTCCAAGGCTTCCGCTGATCTTAAGGGAAGTCAGGATTGTGTGTCTCAGCTGGAGGCGGAGCTGTTTGCCTTACTGCGCCAGGAGAAGGTCGACGAGGAGGCACATGCTGTGGCGCTGAAGGAGACTAAGGAGTCTCATGTTGCCCTGGGTGATCAGCTTGGGATGATTGAGTTTCCTACTACGGCTGACTACTCCAAACTTCTCGAGAAGGCACGTGATGATCGTATGGAGTCTTTCTCTGTGGATTACTTCAGGAGGATATACTCTCTTGCCCCCGATTTTCCTTTCCAGAGTACTGGGCCACATACTGGCTATGCCCTCGGGGCTATTGCGGGGATCCTAGCGGGCGATGTGGGCGGAGCGAGCGGTTTGACGGGACAGGTGTCCGTCCTTGTTGGTGACGATCGCCGTGTTGTTTTCAGCAGCCCTGCGCATGATGTTTTTATGGCTGACGCGTTTGGCTCTGGTGCTCCTGACGTTGGGTCAGGTTGATCTTTCTTTGTTTTATATGACTCTCTTGTGTATATATGGTTGCTCCCCTTGCATGGGTGAGATTATGGCGGGGTGTGTCCCGGGCTTGACTTTTTATGCTGGCTGGATGCCTTTACTCTTCAGACCTGCCATATTATATATATATATATGCCTGACATGAGATGTTAGAAAGATATAATACTTAGTATTATTTTGCATCTTCCTTTATTGCTGTCTCTATAACTTGTTCACTTTTGGAAGAGTGTAGCTCTGTTGACAGGTCGATTTCCTTAATCCGATGGTTTTCCTTAGGAAATTGCATCTCTGTTGGTGGTGGGGTGCGGATGAATTAGTATTACCGGCACCCGTGGCTTTGTAAGGAGGATGATCCATGTTGAACTGCTTGTCTTCCTTTACAAGGATGTAAATAGATTAGTACGTTCACATACTTGATATCGTTGTTTGTTTGCGAAGCGTGGATAGATTAGTACGTCCGACACTTGCATTTGTTTGCGAGGGAGGATTCCTACGGAACCGCTTGTCCCCCGACTTTTGCAAAGACGTGAATAGATCAGTACGTCCACATCCTTGTACTGCGGCGAAGTGTGGATAGATTAGTACGTCCGACACTTGCATTTGTTTGCGAGGGAGGATTCCTAATGATCCGCTTGTCCCCCGACTTTTTGCAAGGATGTGAATAGATTAGTACGTTCACATCCTTGTATTGCGGCGAAGTGTGGATAGATTAGTACGTCCGACACTTGCATTTGTTTGCGAGGGAGGATTCCTAATGATCCGCTTGTCCCCCGACTTTTTGCAAGGATGTGAATAGATTAGTACGTTCACATCCTTGTATTGTGGCGAAGTGTGGATAGATTAGTACGTCCGACACTTGCATTTGTTTGCGAGGGAGGATTCCTAAGGAACCGCTTGTCCCCGACTTTTGCAAGGATGTGAATAGATTAGTACGTTCATATCCTTGTATTGTGGCGAAGTGCGGATAGATTAGTACGTCCGACACTTGCATTTGTTTGCGAGGGAGGATTCCTAATGATCCGCTTGTCCCCCGACTTTTTGCAAGGATGTGAATAGATTAGTACGTTCACATCCTTGTATTGTGGCGAAGTGTGGATAGATTAGTACGTCCGACACTTGCATTTGTTTGCGAGGGAGGATTCCTAAGGAACCGCTTGTCCCCGACTTTTGCAAGGATGTGAATAGATTAGTACGTTCACATCCTTGTATTGTGGCGAAGTGTGGATAGATTAGTACGTCCGACACTTGCATTTGTTTGCGAGGGAGGATTCCTAATGATCCGCTTGTCCCCCGACTTTTTGCAAGGATGTGAATAGATTAGTACGTTCACATCCTTGATGAAATTGTTCTGTCTCCTTGCATGCGTCACGCTCCCTCTGTTTTGAATACAGGCATGAGCTTTGTTTAGTCTTGCTTTGATATCCTTTTGATGGCTTTTCTTGTTTTTTGCCCTTTCTGTGTGTAGAGTTAGGGCCTTTGTTGATGATGTATGTGGCTTGTTCCTGGTTTTGGACCGGGGTAGCTTGCCATTCATAGTGATTTTTCCTACGCAAGGAGTGAACTTGATATCCCTGGAATGTCTGAGACGGCTGCCTCCAGGCTCCTTCATTGAATGGCCCTGCTTGGTAGGGTGTTTGGGAGTGCGAGAGCTCCTGTCTTGTCCCTTGTTGGGGGGAACTGCCTGCTTTGCTGTGCACTCCCGTGAAAGGTCGGAGTTTTTGAGATTGTAGGGCCTTTCTGCTGAGGTGCATTCATTGGAGGCGCCTGCCTTGGTGTCGGTGGCATATTTGCTTGTTGCGCGGGAGGGGGCGGAGGCGCCCCGTATCCTTGGTTGTGCAGGGCCTCTCTCAGATGAAGCAGCTGTTCGAGTGTCGCCATCATTTCTGGGGTGACTGCAGGCGCAGCCTGTGCCCCTGGTGCCTGATTGTATGCCCCAGCATTTGGCATTCCGTATGGTCGCTCCTGCGTGTTGAAGGTTTGATGGGCGAAGCCTGGAGGAGCGTCGGTTTGCTGTGTGACCCCTTGCGTGTTACTCCGAGAGTGTACGCTTCTTGTTGGCACAGACGAGGCGACTGAGGCCTCGCTTTGGCTCTGCGGGGGGTCTCTCTGAGCTTTCTGCGGAGGAGGTCTCATGCTTGACTCCGGGGCCGGAGTTTTCCTTGGACGTCCTGGTCCTCTTTTCTTTGTCTTAGTCGGTGGTGGCTGCTCGTTGCTTGCCATGCTTTTGGTTTTGTGGGTGATCCACGGATGGCGCCAAGTGCTTTTCCCGGCGGCGTACCTCTCCCTTGCGTAAGAGGTTTCGTCCCCTGCACTGAAGCCTCCGTGTATGGTGTATGTGTTTTCCATCTTGCTTGTTTGTTTGAGTAACGCAGGCTTTCTGTTGCGTTTCCCACAGCGCCAAGTGTTTCGACCGGGTTATCGCGGGTTGCCCGCGGAATAGCCCGTCGAAGTCTTCGGGTTGAATGCGAATTAAGTCCGTCCTCTAAAGTCACGAGCGGGCCCTAACTTCGTCTTCTGGATGGTGGTGAATCCTTTGGGCTCTCTGGAAGATCGTCCGTCAGTACCTACGAAAGGAGCGTTACCAAGCAGTCCCCATGGAGAGGGGGGGGGGGGGGTGCTTGGTGTGCTCACTCCGACGATCAACACTAGTCGACTTCTAGAGAGAGAAAGAGAGGGTTTTCTAGAGAGAGGTCAGAGCTTTTCCCATTCTCGCCCAAAGTGATTTCTGAATTGACTTGAAAATGTTTACCCCCAAGGTGGCTATTTATAGGCAACCTTGGACCATAAACCGGTTTTGACCCGGTTCAATGTGGAAATGTGAACCGGGGTGCAGGGGAGAGCTTTGGGAAACGGTCTCTGACGCGCGTCTCAGGCGGCTGTCCTGAGCGGGACGCGCGCGCCTTTGAAACTTAGGTCTCGGACGTATAGGAGTTAGTTAAAAATCGGGTCTCCTATATATTCGGGACTAAATGGGGGGTGTACGCGACACCCCCCGGGTAATGAGCTTACCCGGAATTCCGTGTAAGCCTAGGCTTACCCGGAATTCCGGGTGAGCCTAGGCTTACCCGGAAATTCCGGGTAAGCTGGGGCTTACCCGGAATTTCCGGGTAAGCTAAGCTTACCCGGGAATTTCCGGGTAAGCCTCCCGGGGATGCCGGGCAAGTTCGAAACTTGCCCGGTTTCCCTCGGTTAGCTTGCAATCGGGTTTCGCGCGTGTACAAGGTCCGAATAATTAAAACCGAGCCCGGATCACGCGTATGTCCATCATATATATATATATATATCAGTATCACTATAAACCAAATCTAAATATTATTTTAATATTAAAATAATAGTAAAAAATGAAGTATAAGTAAATTTTTTTATATAGTTTTTTAGTGGATTATTAATAAATAATATTGTTATGTAACTTGCAAAATATTTGTAACTCCTCTCAAGATTGAATAAGGAGTTTTGATGCAATTTTAGAGTGTTCATGTAAGCAAAACTATGTTGTCACATAAGAATATATAACATACAACCTAGTTGGACCAATATAATTGAATAATTTTTATTTTTTTAATTTTTATTTAGATTACTCGTCAACATCATATTAAACTTGAAAATTTTATATTATAATATAATAATATACATATAGATAGATTGTGTATCAATTCTCTATAGTTTATAAGAAAAAAATTGTACAAATATGAGATGATTAAAGTGAAATATAATAGCAAACATATAAGTTTTAAATTATATTTTATTCTTATATTCTATATTTAAATATATATTTAGTCTTAACTAAAACAAAATATAATCTTAATATTAACATAGCATTACACAATGAAATATAGGTAATAATTTTTATTTTTATTTTAGTGGATTATTATTTATTATGTTAGTATTAATTGTTATGTAACGTACACAAAAGATTGAAACGGTCTTCAACTTGCATTGTGGATGCTTGGAGCAATTTTAAGTGCATTGACTTGCTTACATGTCATTGCCATGTCATTATGAGAAAAATGTAAGTTTATGTGGACCAATATAATTATTTCATTTTGCCATGTAATTGACCTATTATAGTACTTGTCAACATTTTATGAGTTTCATCCAAATTATATTATACTAGGTGCTGAATCCGCGCAATGCGCGGGTTAAAGATGATAATATAACAAATAAAAAATATTAGGAAAAAAATACTTTTACCTATAATACAATTTTTTTTATTTAAATTTATGGAAAAGTGCATCGGTGACCATGATTTTTTTTAATAAAGTTAAGAAAAATTGCATAAAAAATATATATACATATACATAATGATAATATATATAATAGTATATTATGCATAATATAAAACAATAAGCAATATGATTTTTACTATAAATTAGAAAGTAGATAAAATTATCTCTATCTATTAGCCTAACAAATCGTCAACAAAAAGCCTAAAAAATCTATAAGCCCAACAAAGGCCATCAACATTATAAACCCTATCTAACTCTAACTACATAGATGTTTATAAAATTAAAAAAAAAAAAAAAAAAAAAAAAAAAAAAAAAAAAAAACTATAATAACTACATAAATGGAAATCGGTACTGCTGCAGCTAATTTGTCTCATGGAGATGGTTTCTTCATCCACATTCGATAGGGCTGCCATGAATTCTTTGGCTTTCTTCGGCGCATGAAGATTCCGCCATGCCCGTCGATGAACCCAAGCTGCACCTCGAAGAACCCCATGTCATCAACTTCTTCCTTCCCCGTGATGATTCCTGAAACATCAAGCACCGATGCAATTCTGGTGAATGCAGGTAATTGCATTCGACTGCATGTTGTAATTAATTTTGTTATGTTGACGTTTGAAGGCTAATTGATGTTTTTATTGAGTTTATAGCAGAAATTGAAAGAACCCATTGCCAAGATTCAGAAGAACCCTAAGATTAAGATGGCTAAGCAATTACCCGCACTCCAGTAATCAGGTCATTTATACAGAAGTCTGTTACGTTTGGGAGTCTGAACTCTGACGTTTGGAGAGGGTGAAGTCGGTGAGAATCGCCAAATAGCCCATTGATTGTTAGAATTAAATTCAGTGTTAAATGAAACAGAAATATTACTATATTAGTCCTCAAATGTAACTGATTATGATTTTTTTTAAAGAAATGACTAATGTAAATAGATTATTTACTACAAGCGTTAACGTGGAGGCTCCAGAATTGTTCTGCATCAGCTTTAGTATAGTGTGTTTGGGTAACAGATGGAAGATTGAAGGGTAACGGAAGAAAGAGAGATTAATTGCTATAGAGTGAAATTGAATTGGTGATGTGTCATATTGTTATTTGCTAGGTTGGCTTATGTGTCAAGCTAAGATTAATCCCCATCAGGATTAGTATATATTTAGATTTAGATTTAGATTTAGATTTAGATTTAGATTAGATTTAGATTTAGATTTAGATTAGATTATTTGCTAGGTTGGCTTATGTGTCAAGCTAAGATTAATCCCCATCAGGATTAGTATATATTTAGATATTTAGATTTAGATTAGATTTAGATTAGATTAGATTAGATTAGATATTTAGATATAGAAGATAGATAGATTATTATTGGTGCTTGTGAAGTATAACAACATAGGCGTAAAATAAGCTTGTTACGATTGTTATCATTTTAATAATCTAAGATTAACCGAAAGAAAAAAAAACAATAAAAATAATTGATTTAAATGATTCAAGAGCTTTTTTACTTAAAATAATTTAAAGAGTTAAAGGTACTTTTCACACCACATGTTTGATCGAATGTGGCTTTTAGTACTAGATGTTTGATTTTGTATACTTTTGGTACCAAACGTTTGAAAAAATGTGGCTTTTGGTACATCTGTTAGTTGGCCATTAGTTTTGGTCATTAAATGACATGTGCAAGTCACTTGACCGATCCTAAACTTTTAATTTTGTTCAATTTAGTCCCTCAAATATATTGCTAACTTTTATTTTGTTTAATATAGCCCTAAAACTTCAAAACCGAACCCAATTGAACTAATCAAACCCAGTTGACTTAGACACAATTATGTCCAATTGACCCAATTGGGGCTAGGTCAATTGGGATGTCGATTTTACGACTAAATTAAACAAAATAAATGTTAGGAATATATTTGAGGGACTAAATTGAACTAAAAGTTTAGGGTCGGTCACGTGACTTGCACATGTCATTTAATGGCCAAAACTAATGGTCAGCTAACAGATGTACCAAAAGCCACATTCGGTCAAATATGTGGTGTGAAAAGTACATTTAACCCTAATTTAAAAAATAATACATTTCGGCACTGATCATATAATAGAATATATATATATATAATAGAACTTAATGTACCACCTAAAAGACCTAATCCAACAATCAGCTTGTTCGTGTGAATATTATATACATACATATATTATAGACTTTATAGTGAGTTATTATTATTATATGTTAATTAAGAGAGTGTTGGTATGATGATGATGTTGACAAAAGAACCTCATCCCGCCAACCCCCATCCTTTAAACGGCCCAACAACAACACAGTTCAACTAAAGTTAGGCAATTTTATTGCCAAAAAAAAAAAGGTTAGGCAATTTTTCTCAAAATAATCTTCAATTAATATGCCAATAATAATAATAAGTTAGTTAGGGAATCTTAATCAATCAATTATCAAAATCCTAATCCACAACTTCACGATATTATATGAACAAGATAATTACAATTTTAATAATCTTTTTGGGAAGTTCTCTTAGGAATCTACAAGTTAATACTACATCATTAGGCCGGTTTCCACCAACTAAAACCCTAATGTCGACGTTAATGGCGGGTCTCGTTAATTATACTTATGACATTTCGAGAAAAAAAAACTCATTTACATGGTAGCTAGCTTAGTGGTTAAGAGCGATTACTATTATGTGGTTTGACTTAGAAATCTTAGGTTAGAAACTTTTCGAAAGATCGTATTGTGGTGACCTTATTAAAATATTATGTTTCGTTATATTTACGAGACGAATGCATACCCTAGCTGTTTATTAAATTGAGAGCTCTAACGGAATAGGTGTAATACATTTTATTTAATGAAAACAAAAAAATCCATCTACCTAGGTAGTGTGAATTTCTAGCCTAGCTTGATTTTTGGGTTCCTCTTGTCTTCCATAGGGATATATATATATAAACTAATGAATTACCGTCAATATGAAATAAATAACGTACTGCCACAGACTTACAGCTAGCCGTAACTAACCGTAACTAATTTGTCTCTAAACATAACATACAACTAGGTGCTGACCCCGCGCTACGCGCGGGACAACTGGCTAAATCGTATATGTTTATATATATGTAAAAGATTAAAAATTAAGATCAACCACAATTTTAGAAGAAAAAGACTTACTGAAATGTAACTTAGGCTGTTGTGCCACATTCATATTAACATTTCATTGTTCTAAGTATGAACGTTCAATTTTATTGATGAACCACGACGTCTGTTAACTCCTAACTTAATTATAAATATATAAAATTTTCAATGTAAGTCATTAACCTATTTCTAAAATTTGTTGCTATTCAAGTAAACTTTATTATAAAATAATCCTCAAATTCAGCATTTTGTCTCAGTAAATTGAATAAATCACAGACTTTGTATTCACAGCTAAGTATATTCCTTCTAAAAAAAAATCTACTAAGATTAACTATCTATCTAAAGCAAATTAAAGAAGATTATAGCAACTAATATTTGCAAAAAAAGCACGCGTCGATGAAAATGTTCGACCTTTCCTTCAGATTTTGTTACGTTTTTTTTACGGAATTACCCATTTCTCTATCTTATTTCGTCCACCTCTCTATCATTATATTTATACATTTTTACTTAATAAAGTTATCTCTTAATTTAAAATTATATTTACATTTATTTATCCACCTCTTTTAACGCTTTATCGAAATCCTATTACTACTTAACCTTATTAATAATTAATTACCAATAATTTATCCGTGTATTCTAAAAAAATTAATATAATATTATTGTTTTACATTTTATGTAGATATTTGTTTACACTAATTAATATTTTAAAAAAATATATACATTTTATTATTGATTAATTTTTTATAAAAAAGTCTATAAGTTAGAAATATATGTTATAAACAAAAGAAAAAAAAAATTCCTCCAAACTTTTAATTTAAAATTTTGCATATAATTTTTTTTTTTGGGTTTATTTACAATATTAAACATAGTTTATATTAAAAATTTATTTCTTATGTTAATTATTTTCTACATTTTTATTGTATTTAATTTTTTTTTATATTTAATGCATTTTTTGTAATTTATTTTAAATTTTTAACTAATAAATTATTGAACAAATACTGAAAAAAAATATATCAGGTAATCTTATATATATTGATAAAAAGGAGTATACATAAATATTATATATAGTTTTTAAATATTCGAGAGAGAAAATGGAAGACAAAAACGTTTTTTGTTAACAAAAAAAAGAAGACAAAAACGTTTGAAAAAGTAGAGTAGAACAACTTTTTTTTTTTAATCTTTTATAAGGTTTTGCAGCCTGGATGATGATGTTCCGAGGCATAACATATAACTCCAAAAAATAGACACCGTAACCGATGTAGAAAAAAATAATAATTAGTTGTCAATGTGTTGTATGGTGACCTATGATTTCTTTATTCAATTAAATAAATGTGGGCCTCATGTTTTCAGTAGGAGTGGGCCGAAAAAATATTATAGATAATACGTAGGATTAGCATTAGACCCAAATATAAAGTATGTGATGTGACACTCAAGTGGAGCTCCAAAACGCTGACGTGGCAGCATATAATTTAGCCACTATCTCTCCTCCTAATTTATATAATACTAGGTGCTGACCCCGCGCTACGCTCGGGGTGACTGGCTAAATCGTATATGTTTATATATATATATGTAGAAGATTAAAAATTAAGATCAACCACAATTTTAGAAGAAAAAGACTTATTGAAATGTAACTTAGGCTGTTGTGCCACATTCAGATTAACATTTCATTGTTCTATTAATGAATCACGACGTCTGTTAACTCCTAACTTAAATATAAATACATAAATTTTTCCAATGTAAGTCATTAACCTATCCTCTAAAATTTGTTGCTATTCAAGTAAACTTTATTACAAAATAATCCTCAAATTCAGTACTTTGTCTCAGTAAATTGAATAAATCACAGACTTTGTGTTCACAGCTAAGTATCTTCCTTCTAAAAAAAATATACTAAGATTAATTATCTATCTAAAGCAAATTAAAGAAGATTATAGCAGCTAATTTTTGCAAAAAAAAACACGCGTCGATGAAAATGTTCGACCTTTCCTTCAGATTTTGTTACGTTTTTTTTTTACGGAATTACCCATTTCTCTCTCTTATTTCGTCCACCTCTCTATCATTGTATTTATACATTTTTACTTAATAAATTTATCTCTTAGTTTAAAATTATATTTACATTTATTTATCCACCTCTTTTAACGCTTTATCCAAATCATATTACACTTAACCTTATTAATAATTAATTATCAATCATTTATCCGTGTATTCTAAAAACATTAATATAATATTATTGTTTTACATTTTATGTAGATATTTGTTTACACTAATTAATATTTTAAAAAATATATAAATTTTATTATTGATTAATTTGTTATAAAAATGTCTATAAGTTAGAAATATATGTTATAAACAAAAGAAAAATAAATTTCCTCCAAACTTTTAATTTAAAATTTTGCATATAATTATTCTTTTTTTGATTTATTTACAATATTAAACATAGTTTATATTAAAAATTTATTTCTTATGTTAATTACTTTCTACATTTTTATTGTATTTACATTTTTTTTATATTTAATGCATTTTTTATAATTTATTTTAAATTTTTAACTAATAAATTATTGAACAATTACTGGAAAAAAAAATATCAGGTAATCTTATATATATTGATAAAAAGGAGCATACATAAATATTATATATATTTCTTAAATATTCGAGAATGAAAATGGAATTAATTATTGATGGGTGGTTACTTAGACAAAAACGTTTTTTGTTTAACAGAAAAAAAAGACATAACGTGCGGGGTGGGAGAAATTCGGTGCGGCTGTCTGTTATCCCTGCTGTGTAGGCATGCGACGTGGAGATGTGTTATTGGCTGAAAAAATCCGAGGTGGCACACATAGGATGCTCGAAAATGCTGATGTGGCAATTTTTGGTAAGCACTTTCTCTCTCCCTTTAACTTATTATATATACTAGGTGCTGACCCGCGCTACGCGCGGGGTGATCAGTTAAACCGTACGTTTTCCAATTCCAGAGTTTTTTTATATATACTTGGCTATATAACTTAGCGGTTTGTATCTTAAAAAAATTAATCAACAAATATAATAATTTATATTGACAACTATCCAGTGCAAAAAAAAAAAGTAAAAAACTACGTGTCAACCCTACATTAAATATATCCAAATTATATAAATAAATATAATATATATTTATAGATATTATCTTATAAAAAGATTTGTGTTTCCTAAATTTTATATTTTTAAACACTTGAATTCATTTTTCTTATTATCATCATTTTTTTCCTATTTTTATAAATTCGTGAAATTAAGTATAGCTATGTACTGATTGTATTCGCTAAAAAATATATCTACTACATCGTATATATTTCAATTTTATTTTTTACTCGTTTATTTATAATTTAAATGGTATTAATATAAACTGTTAATATTTGAATATAATCTTGTTATTTTAAACATATTTTTTTATGTGTTTATCTTTTTTTTATTTTATATTTTTAGTGGATTATTAATTAATATTTTTTTGTAAGGTTCTAAAAAAGTCATAACTCTTGGAATAATGATTTTAAGAAGAACTGTAGCATGTCCACATAGAAAAAAAAATGTGATTTCATATAGGTAAATGTAAGTCATGGTTTAGGACTGCTAATAGCTTTGTAGATTCCAAACAAAAAAATTTGTAGATTTTTAAAAAATTATTGTTAATCATCGTTAAATAGGTTATATCTAAATTATATTGAAATATTAGGGAACTGACACTCACTTTGTGCGGAATAGTAAATGATTCGTTCAAAATATATATTGTTATTTACATAAAAAAAACAAAAAAATTTATAGCAAAGTTGTATAAAATTTAAGCATATAAATTAAACTAAAACAATAATTGTATATAAATTATTATTAATATTATTGTGGATGTTTTTAGATGAAATTCATAGAACAAAAATTCATATGTATGTATTCTTAGCTTGTATATAAATATAATATATATAAATGGTCATACATGTAATAAAGATTCATTGATATAATGTTTTCAATACAATAAATGTATATAATTAATGATTCATTATACTTAGGACTCGTTAAAAAATGTATTAACTGGCCAACAATTTATGATTCATAATTAAAGGAATCATAATATTTAGAAACTTGATGTAAGATGTTTGGTATATAAAAATAAATAAATATGCATGCTTTTTTATTAGGGTTTAGGTAGTATTTTTTTGTTAAACAGTGTTTTTAGTAACTTTTCAAAACTTATTATAATTAAAGAATGTTAGTTAAGTTTTTTTCTATTTGTTAGTTAAGTTTACGCATATGATATTATGTTTTTTAGGTATAACCATGACAAAAATCAAGACTAAGGTAAATTATAATTTTTTATTAAGCTTAATAAATTTAAATAAAAATATAAGAATGAAATGCACATATATAATTCTAAGATATATTATACTACGAATTGCAATATTTTATTGTAATGGGACATCACACATTTTGCAATTTAATCAGATGTGCATGATGTGATAGTTTGAGTTTATATTTCGAAAATTCAATAATTAAAATAGGCAAACAAATATCATTATACATGACTTTAAATTGTCATGTCAAAATAGAAAATTAATTAAAGTGTTTAATAGTTTATAAATAAAGAAATATGTATATAGGTATATTATTGTATAGTAAATATGAATATAGTGGGACAAAGTAAGAATGTTACACTATAAGACACTTTAGATTCTTATGTAAATGAAAATAAAAAATATTTAAAATGTTTAAAATTTAAAATGTATATGTGTATTATTATTAATTATATATTAAATGCAATTAAATAAGAATTGATTAGTATTCAAATACGAATAATAGAATTGATCATCTAATTAAGAATATACTATTATAAATATGCATTTGCCATGAAAAATGTTTTTTAAAAAATAGTTTTGTGCATAATTGAATTAGTTGACATAAACAGTATTATACATCATTTATGAACCATAGGTTAATTCTACTCGGTTAAAAATAAAATATTTAAAAATATGAAGTTTTCTTGGTATAAGATTAGTTTAGTCAAAGTATGTACTGTTTTATTTTTTTAAATCTAGTTGTAAACACATAAATTATTAAAAAAATTAATATATATATATATATTAAAATAATTATACAATGGAAAAAAGAATGATATATATAAAGTTCTTACTTTCTATTTTTTTTTTTTAATTTGATTAGTAATAAATCTATAAAATAAATTTATGAATAGGCCATGGCAAAAAAGATTATGAATAAACCTTCGGATAGTGTATTTGAAATTTTATTGTGTATTTTTTTATTTTAGTTTTAATATTATATACTATAATTAAGTATTTATACTAAGTTTTTAATTAATATTAATAAAAAAAATCTTATTAATTAATTAATTTTCAAATACATATTAAGATATTGCAACAAAAAAAAACTTGTTCAAATCTAGGGTATATATGTACATACTATAATCATAAAAGTAATCATTTTAAAATATGGAAATTTATGAATTATGATTGATACATAAATGAAAAATAAAAGACAATTACGATGACACAAATTAGATATTTCGAATCAAATAAGAATTCAAAATTAATGTCCAGTGATTGTGTATAAATAAAATTTGTGAATTATGGTATACATGTAAATTTAAAAACTTAACTACAATATAAATATACTAAGATTAATTCTAACTTAGAAATATTGTAATAGTTATTGTAATAATAATGTAAAATTTATAATCAATGAAAATTTCAAAATTAATGTCCAAATATAGTGTATATAATTATATACTATAATTATAAAAGTAAATATGTTAAAATATGAAAGTTTGTGAATTATGATAGATATATAATTGGAAATGAAATAACTATAATATGAATATTAGGAAAAATATAGTAAATTACAAATATTGTAATAATTACTGTAATAATTATAGTGCAAGATTTCAAATGAATGAAATTTCAACATTAACGTCATAATCTAATGTATATATTTATATACTATATTAAACTTTGTATAAATGGAAATTTGTGAATATATTATATAAATCATAGCTTTACAATGTAATGGTAGAAACAGTTAATAAAAAAAATGGTAGAAACAAATATATTGACGGTTGATTATTGATACATATCTAGCAATTGCATGACTTTAATCGTCGACTTCTCCACTCCGCTATCGCCCTCACTTGTCGCAGCCTGAGATAGAGCGAGGGTTTATCTAGTCTCGACTTCCTATTTGTTCATTGACCATATCACATATATGTCACAGTGTTGCTCCAACTCATTGTCATTCGTGCACTATCACCACGACCACCATTGACAGGGCCTCGCCCCCCATAGATCCAGGTTCGAACCCCGTAGATCCGTGTTAGAACCCCGCCGATTTGAGTTCATACCCACGAGCACATGTAGCCGCTTCGGCCACCTATCCAACCACTGCTCCTGAAATCTATATCGGATGCTCCGCCCGCTCGGACTCATCATTTTCAGTAACTGATTCTGGATGTTGAGCATCATGTTGTGCATGATTATATATAGATATGCAACATTGTGTCTCTCTTGCAAATGTAACTGTGACTGTTACACTTCATCTTCTTAGTAAAAACTTAAATTTATGAATTAATTATCAATTGTGTAATTAATTTAGAATAGAAATCAATAATTTATTGGATGGATGAGCAAGATTGAAAGGTTTTGTAACCCCTAAATGAAGAAGGTAATTATATTTTTTCCCTGAGATGAATCGAAAGGTCCCAACTTTTTTTTAGATAATTGATTTTTTTGGCTAAGTTTTTTTTTTTTTTTTTTTTCTGATTATGTGTCACCCTCTAATTTGGATACGGGAGAGTGTGTTTGTGTTGACATGGTGTGCTGAGAGCCTCTCCCTTATTATATTTCTTCTTGTTTTATAACATATATAGATATATATTTTTGTAACAATTTGATTTAATTGATTTTTTTTGTAGCACCTTTGATTTAATTTATTTTTTTGTAATAGTTTTGATTCAATAAATTTTTTTGTAACAATATATTATTTCTCATGTGTTTCAAGTTTGTTGGATTTACATCAATAGTCTTTAGAGTGATATGTCAACATCTGATTGGTTGTCAATTGTCCTATCAAGCTGACATGGCATCTTGAGAATCCTTACATATGCTGACGTGGCATCATGAGAATTCTTCTCTGTGCTGACGTGGCATCGTGAGAATCATTCTACCTCTTTCCTCTTGCTTTATTATATATATAGATAGATAGATAGATATAAATTATTATTATTATTATTATTATTATTATTATTATTATTATTCCACGCGCGTCGCGCGGGGTGACTTATTAATATACGTATAATTAACACAATAATGTAATTTTTTTCTTATGCAAATCACATTAATAACTATCCATAAATTCATGTTTTTTTACTAAAAATCTAAAAAATGGCCCAATTCCATTGCAAATTAAGCCCATAAATCATTATGCAAATTAGGCCCAAAATACTAACTGCCTAATTTTGTTGCGCGATGACGTGGCATACTCATGTTAGCCATATTTGCTAATGTGGCAAAACAAAATTCACTCATTCTCTCACCTATTCCCTTATTATATATATAGATATAGACTAGATGCTAACCCCGCGCAACGCGCGGGTAAAAACTATTTAAATAAAATAAAATGTATTAAAATTCTTCATTTATCTTAATATTAAAAAAAGTCATATCGATAAATCATTTATAAAACTATAATATATTTTTATTTAATTATATGAGTTATAAAATAAAATCTATTAATAAATAAAATATTAGGATTAATTTTAATTTAATTAAAGAAACTAACATTTTAAATGAAAAAAATAAATTTATTATTATTATGTAAATATATAATCTACTGTTGAAGTATAATTAAATTAGCTTTACTTGTTTTTAATTTTTACACATTGATCTAACTTGATGACCATTCATCTATATTGAAATCTCTTAATCTTCTTTAAAGATACAGTGAAGTTTCTTTTGGAAAAAGTTTATAATGTCCTCAGTTTAGAAAACTATATATTTATTTAACCGTTGTTTATTAATTTATGCATAGTTTTTTTATTATATATATACTAAAACAAATTAATGTTATGCAAAAGAAAGAAATAATTATATTCCATATAGAAATGAATATACTTACATTAGTAAAAGAAGCTGCCGACTAATTTAATCGAAATACCTATTTGAATCCTGAAATAGTTAAAACTACATATCTTAAATTATTTAGTGTACCAAATATATATATAAACATAAAGAACTTAATGTACTATTAAAAAAGTCATGTTTAAAATGTTAGAAAACTAATAGATTAATCATGTTACATTAAAATTTTATTTATTGTGGTTTTTATTTCATTCCTTAAATAAACAACTCATACTAAATAAATTAGCGTTTTTCAGTTTACTAATTCAAGATTTGGAGACATTCGATGGTGAACTGAATCACGACTTATCTCTAGTGTTTAGAGTTTTGAAAATTGGTTGCATATTTTTGAATTATTTTCAAGCTATATACCGAGCATAATCGTCACCGTAACCTACAAAAGAAACAAAATAAAACACCTAATTGTCAAATCTATGATTACTCAATACAACCTTATTTATGCAAATCAATAATTCTAAGACGTAATGATGCTAATTAAGAACAAAACTGTTTCGACCAAGTTATTGCGGGCTGTCCGCGGGATAACTCGTCGAGGTCGTCGGGTTGGGTGCGAGCTAAGTCCGCCTTCTAAAGTCGTGCGCGGGCCTAAACTTTGTCTTCTGAATGAGGGTAAATCCTTCCGGCTCTCTAACAGATCGTACGTCGGCACCTGCAAAGGAGCGTTACCAAGCAGTTCCCGTGGAGAGGGGGGGGGGTGCTTGGCATGCTCACTCCGACGATCAACATCAGTAGATTTCTAGAGAAAGAGAGGGTTTTTAGAGAGAGGTCAGAGCTTTTCCCAAGCTTGCCCAAAGTGATTTTGGAATGAATTGAAAATGTTTACCCCCAAGGTGGCTATTTATAGGCAACCTTGGACCGTAAACCGGTTTTGACCCGGTTCAATGTGGAAATGTGAACCGGGGTGCAGGGGAGAGCTTTGGGAAAAGGACTCTGACGCGCGTCTCAGACGGCTGTCCCGAGCGGGACGCGCGCGCCTTTGAAACATAGGTCTCGAACACATAGGAGTTAGTTTAAAAATCGGGTCTCCGTATGCGTCCGAGGTAAAATGGGGGGTGTGCGCGACACCCCCCGGGTGTGGAGCTTACCCGGAATTCCGGGTAAGCTGGGGCTTACCCGGAATTCCGGGCAAGCTTAGGCTTACCCGGAAATTCCGGGTAAGCTTAGGCTTACCCGGAAGTTCCGGGTAAGCTTAGGCTTACCCGGAAGTTCCGGGTAAGCCAAGCTTACCCGGAATTTTCTGGGTAAGCCTAGCTTACCCGGAAATTTCCGGGTAAGCCCCCCGGGGATGTCGGGCAAGTTCGAACTTGCCCGGTTTCCCCCGGTTAGCTTGAAATTGGGCTTTGCGGTGAATCCCGTGTGTGTATGAGGTCCAAGTAATTAAAACCGAGCCCGAATCACGCGTATGTCCATCACTTGCCCCCGAGTTAAACAACGGCTTGACCTTTGTTTAACTCTATTATAAGATAGGGTATATGCGTGATTTGGGCCGTCCGCTCACCTTGAGTTTTGACCTACCAAGGGTGGATGCGCGCGGCTCCGACGAATTCCTTGACTTAGTTTTTTGAGATGGTCACGCTTGGTAACTGCACAGAGGGTTAGTAGCACAACGGACTACGAGTAATATGATAAATATGATCGTTTGGAGAATTAAGGTGCGAGCGCACACGAAATCTTTCGGGTTTGTATGATGAATTAATAAATACGAAACGTTCATGATATGACTAAATGCATCAAAATAAATCATGCAAGTCTTGAAAAAATGTTTTCATGTAGTGCGCTAGTTTCCGGGAGCTCGTCGTCCGAGACGGCGAGACGACGGTTTTGGGTGAATGAAATAGGGCCGGGTTTTGGAAAATCACATGCAACGGCCCTAATACGAAAAATCATAAACTCAACGTTTTCAAAAAGTTGAGGACATTTGAAATGACTCAGTTAAATTTATCAAAGTCATTTGATAGTTAAAAACCCAAGCCATCAACAATTTAAAAAATGAATGGTGGATAGGAATGTACCTCTTTGATGTATGGTACTTACCATGTTGTGTAGTCCCTTCTCCTCCATGATAGTTTATAAAACTATCAACTTTTGAATTGGTTGTGGTGAGAGTTTTGGAGGAGCTAAGGTAGGGATTTTGGGAATTCACTTTAGGGTGCAAGGGAGACACCATTTCGGCCGGCCACTACCAGGAGCATCACCGGCGACGTCTGGGCGGCGCAGCGGCGGCGAGGCGGCGGCGACAGCGGCGGGGACGGCTGGAACGGCGGCGGCGGCTGCACCCTTTGTTGGTCGATTTTGAGTCCGATTCGATCCGGTTTCGAGTCCGTTTTGTCGAGCATCGATTGGTAACGTCCTCCACTCCCTTTTCTTGAAGTTAATTAAGCCTATAGGGCTGCACATTTGAATTTCAATAAGGTGCCTTGTAGGTGTTTGATAAAATGCCAAAGTGAAACTTTGGCTTGATTTTCAAAATTTGCTTTTGGCTAAGCTCTAAGTGTAGATAGATAGAGTTAAGAATAGCGAACTCCCTTTGTGAAGAGGTTCCTAGGTTCCGACCAACCGAGGGGAAATCGCGGAGGTTTGAAATCGGAGTTTTTCGAGCGAAAAGCTCAACCCCTTGTATCTTGATATGGGTGACTTGAAATGATGTCCCTTATTGTGATAAAGCCCCCTTGATTGTTTGTGAGCGGATAGCCATGCCCCCGGAGCTTAGGTGATTGCTTGGTGGTTTGCCTTCATTAGTGGCTTAGTTGACCCGAGTGTTCTTCGGGTTGTTTGGGGAGGGGTGAGTCCCTCTGTGGCATGTAACGGGCTTGCTTGAGTGCATTTGAACTGCTTGTATGTGCCCCCGGAGCCTTGAGCCATTTTAAGGATGAAATTTGATCAAAAGGTGATCGGATGGCATTTTGGTAATTATGGCCAACTTTGTATGCCTTTGATTTCTTTAGCTCTTGAACTTGTCGCTTTTCAGAGCGCTTGAATACCTGTGTCTCATTGCACAAATGTATGAAAATTTGATTAGTAGGTGGCCTAGGCCTTTGATGAGCGTAAGGATTTTTGACTCCCGAGCGGGAGGGTCCCTAGCCGTTTATATGCGGACAGTTGGTCCGTTGGGTTGAGTGTCCTTGCAAAGGACTTTGATGAGTGTGGTTAATGTGTTGCCTTGGTTTTTGATTGAGTTGTGCATGGTCTTTGCAGGGCTTGGTTGACGGGCTTGCAGGCGCCCGTCTTTAATACTTAGAAATTTTCTCAGACACTGTCACTCCTGAACTGCTGTAATGAGTGAGTCTCCCGATCCCTTTCTTTGCACATATTACTTTTCTTGTGATGGTTTGGCGATAAGCGAGGACACCCCCCTTTTACTTCGACTCGATTTTCCCGGGACAGGTGTTAGCCACGAAGCCATTGCGATGACTCAGACTTATCCTCCCAACCGTATCACGACGGAGGAGTTTGTGGAGAGCGTAGATAAGTCAGGGGTCTGTCCTATTTCTGAAGCATATTTCCCGTTTGACGTATGCAAAGAAGTCGAGGTTGGCTCAGTTACCGTCCCTCCTGCGGACTTAGATGTAGTGTACACTGGGCAGATAGAGGAGGGTTTGCGTTTTCCTTACTGCAAGGATCTTGTCCGCTTGTGTCGTCATTTCCGTATCTCGCCCCTTAACCTCTCCCCTGCTGCTTTTCACGCGTGGACCTGTTTTCGCATTCAGTGTCACAAGCACTCGTGGGCTTATTCCTTGATTCTCTTCCGGACCTTTTACCGTCTGGAGCGACGAGACAAATCGGGGTTGTCCACCTTCTGCAGTCGGTGGCCTTGCCTTTCCTCGTTCGATCTTGGGGGCGCCAAGTGGAAGCCGAGCGGGCGGTTTGCCACCCCTTATCCTCGCTCGCAGGAATGGCAAAATCACTATTTCTTTGTGAACGACGTCGGGACCAAGTGGGAGACGTGTCATGTTCTGGAGCGTGACCCCGTTCCTTCCTTATCCGAGTATACCCCTCAGGATGAGAAGGCCTTTCGCGAGATCTTTCGCGACAATCAGGCGGGGGTTATAGTCCCTTTGACTCAGGGTTCTGAAGAGGAGTTGCTTGCCGCAGGCATCATCGTATCTTCTTCCCCGGGTGTCTTGGTATGCTTTTGAATTTTTATAACCTTGTCTTATGTTATCCTGTAGGTTGGTTTCTTAACAAGCAGCCGGCCTTGCAGGCTGATGCTGCGCGAGGGCTCCCTGTTGCTGCTCCGGCCCCTGCTGACAGGTCTCGTCATGGACGAGGAAAGGGACCTATGGGTAAAGTACTTCTTCCTTTTTATCATCTTCGGCTGTATTCTGTCTGTAGTTCCAATGTTTTCTTTTCCCTGTTTGTAGGTCGTGTGTCTGCTGAGAGGGAGCGGGCGGAACCCGTTATTGACTCTTCTCGGCGTCCTTTCACTAAGAGGACCGATGTTGCGGCGCGTGCCTCGGGCGATCCCAAGCGCTCGAGAGTTGAGGGGACGTCTGTCTTGCCTTCTCGTGATAAGAGGAAGCAAGTTGCTAAGCGCGTCCCTCCTGCCCCCGGGCCGAGGCATGGGACGGCGGACGAGGTCCCCCCAGGTTCACGTATGTCTTCGCGTGACAAGAGGAAACATGTTGGTGAGCGCGTCCCTCCTGTCGCTGAGCCGATGCATGTGGTGGCAGAGGAGATTCTCCCTGTATCAGGTTTGTGAAATCTCTTTTTATGTACTTAGCATGTTTTGCTTGTATGATTGCTTATGTTTGTGCTTTGCAGATATCCCTCCACTTCCTTCGCTTCGCAGAAGTGATCTAGTTCGTCGTTTTGAACGTGACGTCACAGATGGTGTGTGGGTGCCCTACTCGGGTACGCGCCTTCGTTTTCCTAAGGATGCGTCCTTGAGCATTCCTGAAGTTGGCGTTCGGGTGGTGCAGAGGTCTGTTCCTCCTGCCGATCGGAAGGAGTGCCCTCCGAATTCTGCTAGTGCGCGCGCCTCTGTGGAGGAGAACATCGGGGTCTTCGCTCCGGTGAATGTTTATTCCTCTTGGAGTTGATTCACTCATTGTTGCGCTTGTTTTGATGATTGTACTACTTTTGATGTAGGTTAATGCTGATATTGCCAACTTATCATCTTTTGTCATCGAGCTATCCGATGAGAAGGATCAGCTTTTGGAGAGCCATGAGGAGCTGGTTAAAGAGCAAGTCTCTTTGACTGAGGATGCGAAAGGCCATGCTGGTGAGCTTCTCATACTATCTGAAGCGCTTGCCTCGAGTCAGTCTTGCGTTGCCGAGATCCAAGATCAGCTGTCTGCTGTGAGAGTTCGGATGGCCCTTCGGGAGGGGGTACGAGCTGCCGAGTTGCAAAAGGCGAGGGAGGATGGCATTTCGGAAGGCAAGGCCGGCGCTTTTAAGCGGTACCCTCAGAGTGAGCCTTTCCTTTCTGCCGTTCAGGCGAGTTACGAATCTTTGAAGAAGGAGTTTCTTGATGACTTCGTTCCCCTGATGCATCGTCTTGCCCCCCGTTTTCCATTTGAGAAGTTGGATACTCCTGGTGTGATTGGTTTGAGTGATTTGGGGGGGGGGGGGGGGCTTCCACTCTTTAAGTGGAGGACACCATTAGTGCAGATGGTGAGCCGATGTTTAGCTTTGAGCGGGATGCTGATATCTTTGGTGATACTCCTGCCTGTGATCCCTTTGCTACTGATGACTGCGATGTCGATGTGCGCCATCTCCTTGACTAGGTCAATATGGACTCTTTGTATGTTTGTTTGTTTCTTTGCATGCGTAGTATTTTGGCGAAGGACTTGTTTAGAGACTGCCTGTCGTTTGATGTTTGGGTTTGCTGTCGTAGACCTGTTTGATCTTATATATATACATGCTTTGCCTTTGTTTGCGAGTGAGGATTCCTAATGATCCGCCTGTCGCCCGTCTCTTTTTGCAAGGATGTGAATAGATTAGTACGTTCACATCCTTGTATTGTGGCGAAGTGTGGATAGATTAGTACGTCCGACACTTGCATTTGTTTGCGAGGGAGGATTCCCAATGATCCTCTTATCCCCCGACTTTTTGCGAGGATGTGAATAGATTAGTACGTTCACATCCTTGTATTGTGGCGAAGTGTGGATAGATTAGTACGTCCGACACTTGCATTTGTTTGCGAGGGAGGATTCCCAATGATCCTCTTATCCCCCGACTTTTTGCGAGGATGTGAATAGATTAGTACGTTCACATCCTTGTATTGTGGCGAAGTGTGGATAGATTAGTACGTCCGACACTTGCATTTGTTTGCGAGGGAGGATTCCCAATGATCCGCTTATCCCCCGATTTTTGGCAAGGATGTGAATAGATTAGTACGTTCACATCCTTGATGAAGATACTCCGACTCCTTGTATGTGTCGGACTTCCTTTGTTTTGGTTTGTAGTGATGAGCCTTGTATAGGTTGGCTTGTCGTCACTGTTGTTGTTTTGATGCCTTGGTTGTAAGCTTAGGCGTTGTATGTGAGTTAATAGTGTGCCTACAAGAGATATGAAATTTGTTAGACATAACTTCATTTGATGCGCAAGTATGGAGTTACATATCTCCTTTTTTTTGAAGTACTGAATACTAAAGAGCTTGATACGACAGCTTTTAGTTTTATGGGTGGAACTTCTTCAGGTGTCCCCCACTGAAAGTGTTGGGCAATTCGTTCCCGTCCACATCTTGGATGCGGTAAGCGTTAATGTATGGAACCGCAACTATCTTGTAGGGGCCTTCCCACTTGGGGGACATCTTGTTGATTTGGTCCAAGTGTGAGAATTCGTTTCTTCTCCAGACCATTTCTCCCACTTGGAATTGTCGCGCCTTGACCTTTCTGTTGTAGTATCTGGATGTGGCTAAGCGCATCTTTGCTTGAACTTGTTCTGATTTCCATCTCTGTTCGTCTGCTAACTGAAGGTCAAGGCGTCTTTCTTCCTCATTGGCTTGGGGGTCAAAATGCGTCGTTCTGTATGAAGAGACGGCGATTTCGACAGGTGCTACTGCCTCGGTTCCGTAGACCAGGCTAAAGGGTGTTTCACCTGTTGACTCTTTGGGTGTTGTGCGCACAGCCCATAAAACATTGCTTAGCTGGTCAACCCAACTTCCTTTTAGAGCATGGACTCTCTTTTTTAGTCCATCCAAGACTATCTTGTTTGCTGATTCGACCTGGCCGTTTGTCTGTGCGTGGTGCACTGATGCAAAACGGTGGTCTATCTTGAGACGTTTGCAGAAATTTTGCATATTTCCACTTCTGAATTGGGCTCCATTGTCGCTAATGAGTATCTTCGGGACACCATAGCGAGCCACTATGTAGTTTCGGATGAAGTCCATGATCTGTGTGTCTGTAATGCGTGCTAGTGGCTTAGCCTCAATCCATTTTGAGAAGTAGTCGATTGCGACGACTATGAATTTTGCTTGGCCCTTTGACTTTGGGAGTGGGCCGATCAAGTCGATGCCCCATTGTGCGAATGGCCATGCGCTTGCAATTGGGCTTAATTCTGCTGCTGGAGCTATGATGTTTCTTGAATATAGCTGGCATGCTTCGCATTCTGCCACCATGCTTGTTGCTTGAGCTCTCATTGTTGGCCAATAGTAGCCTAAGTTCAATGCTTTGCGGATCAATGCGCGAGCTCCTTCGTGGGAGGCAGCCATTCCTCCATGGAGTTCTTCTAGTACCGTTGTTCCTTCTGTGCTTGTGATGCACTTTAGGTAGGGTGTAGAATAACCCTTTCTGTAGAGCTGTCCTTCGATCAAGGCGTAGTTTACGGCTACCCTTTCGATCTTGTTCGCTCGAGTCTTGTCTCGTGGTAGGATCCCTCCAGCGAGGTAAGCTTGGATTGGTGTCTTCCAAGTTTCCTCTTCATCAATGGCCATTACCTCGAATTGGTCTATGACGGATATTATCCTGTTTTCCACAAAGTGTGTCTTTTTGTCTTGTTCATTGTTTTGGGCATACTTGCTTAGAGCATCAGCCTCCTGGTTTTCTTCTCGTGGGACGGAAGTTATGTCGAAAGTTTTGAAACTTTCTACCAACTCCTTTGCTTGTGTCAAGTATCTCTGCATGTTTTCGGACTTTGCAGTATATTCTCCTTTGACCTGGTTGACGACCAGTTGTGAATCACACTTTACTCGCAAATGTTCCACTCCAACACCTTTGGCTATCCTGAGGCCTGTTATGAGGGCTTCATATTCTGCCTCATTGTTCGTCGCTCTAAATGTTAAGTTCAAAGCGTACTTCAAGGGGTCTGAGCCGTCGGGTGGGATTAGTAGTAATCCTGCCCCCGCGCCTCCGGTGTTAGATGATCCGTCCGTGTACATTTCCCAAACTTCTGCGGGTGGGACATCTGTCTGGACTTCATCTTGTGGCTCGGGCTCGATCCCTGTGAATTATGCTATGAAGTCTGCCAAGGCCTGCCCTTTGATGGCTGTTCGTGGAGCGAAATGAATGCGGAATTCACTTAACTCTACAGACCACTTTGTCAATCTTCCTGACATGTTTGGTTTTGCAAGGATGTGCTTCAAAGGCTGGTCTGTGAGGACCGTTATTTCATGCGCGTGGAAGTAAGGCCTTAGCTTGCGCGCGGCTATCACGAGCGCGTACAAGTGCTTCTCGATTGGTACGTAATTGACTTCATACTTGGCCAGTGTTTTGCTCACGTAATAAACTGGGAGTTGGGCTCCTCCTTTTTCCTTTATTAGCACAGAGCTGACTGCCGTGTTACTAGTTGATATGTAGAGAAAGAGAGGTTCCCCTTGAAGTGGCTTTGCTAGTCTTGGGAGCGTCTTCAAGTGTTGTTTGAGTTGTTGGAATGCTTCTTCACAAGCATTTGTCCATTCGAACTTCTTGTTTGCGCGTAACACTTCGAAGAAAGGGAGGGCTCTGTCTCCAATTTTGGCTAGGAATCTGTTCAGGGCAGCGAGGCGCCCGTTGAGTTGTTGTACTTCTTTGTGCTTTGTTGGAGAGGCCATTTCTTCAATTGCCTTCACCTTCTCAGGGTTTGCTTCAATGCCCCTTTCGCTCACCATAAATCCAAGAATTTTGCCTGACCGTACCCCAAAAGCGCATTTTGCGGGGTTTAGTCTTATTTGATACTTTCGCATTCTCTCGAAGATTATGCGTAGGTCCCCAGCGTGATTCTTTCTTTTCTTGGATTTTACGACCATATCATCCACGTACGCCTCCATTTTGTCGCCAATCAAATCTCCGAAAATGAGATTGACCATCCTTTGGTAGGTTGCCCCTGCATTGATTAGCCCGAAAGGCATAACTTTGTAGTTATAGATTTCGCTGTCAGCGTAGAATGCCGTATGTGGGGCGTCCTGCCAAAACATCGGGATTTGGTTGTATCCTGTGTATGCATCCATAACTGTCATCAGTTCATGGCCCGCAGTTGCATCTACCAATTGATCAATTCGTGGAAGCGGATATGAATCTTTTGGGCATGCATTGTTGAGGTCTCTGTAGTCGATGCACATTCTTGACTTGCCATTTGGCTTAGGCACAACTACAGGGTTGGCTACCCAAGTTTGATACTTGGATTCTTCAATGAAGCCTGCATCAAGCAGTCTGCTAACTTCCTCGCGAATGGCCAACTTCTTGTCCCCACCTATCGACCTTAGCTTTTGTTTCACCACTCGAGCATCTTTGTTGATGTTGAGTTTATGGCAAATGACATCTGGGCTTATTCCTGGCATGTCCTTTGGGGACCATGCGAATAAGTCTTTGTATTCTGCAAGGAGCGCTGTGATTTCAATCACTTCGTCTTCTGATAATGATGCTCCTACGCGCACCATTCTTTCTGGTTCACCGATTTTGAATTCACGGAGTTCGTCCATCGCTGTAGCCCTCCCGAAGTCATCTCTTGGGTCTTCGTCGATGGTGGGTATAACTGGCATGTTTCCCCTTTGATTTTGTTGTAGCGCGATACCGTGGCATTCTCTTGCTACTTGTTGATTTCCTCTAACTTCTCCCACACCTGCGATGGTTGGGAATTTGATCTTCAGGTGGGCCGTTGAAGGCACCATTCTCCATTCGTTCATGGTTGCATATCCAAGAATGCCATTGTAGGCGTTTAGCTTTTCGACTACTATGAATAGTATGTCGGTACTCAGACATCTTTCTCCTTCGCCCAAGGTTACTGGAAGGGTAATGGTACCCAGCGGGTAGCTAGCGTCTCCCGTGAATCCCACTAGAGGTGAGTTCATTGTTTGAATGGCCTTCTTTCTTCCGAGTGCTAAGACAGTGTCTTTTGTTAGCACATTTGGGGCGGAGCCTCCATCTACGAGAATTCGCTTTACTTCCATGTTGTCAATAGTCATTTGAATGACTAGGGCGTCGTTGTGGGGGAACGTTATGTGTTCTCTGTCTTTGGCTGAGAATCCAATGACGTCCTCCATGATTGTGTTATCTTCGTTTGGCTCCTGTGGTTTTTCACTCTTTCCGGCGGCGTACCTCTCCCTTGCGTAAGAGGTTTCGCCCCCTGCACTGAAGCCTCCGTGTATTGTGTATGTGTTTTCCATCTTGCTTGTTTGTTTGAGTAACGCAGGCTTTCTGTTCGAAGCCCGCAGACGGCGCCAAGTGTTTCGACCAAGTTATTGCGGGCTGTCCGCGGGATAACTCGTCGAGGTCGTCGGGTTGGGTGCGAGCTAAGTCCGCCTTCTAAAGTCGTGCGCGGGCCTAAACTTTGTCTTCTGAATGAGGGTAAATCCTTCCGGCTCTCTAACAGATCGTACGTCGGCACCTGCAAAGGAGCGTTACCAAGCAGTTCCCGTGGAGAGGGGGGGGGTGCTTGGCATGCTCACTCCGACGATCAACATCAGTAGATTTCTAGAGAAAGAGAGGGTTTTTAGAGAGAGGTCAGAGCTTTTCCCAAGCTTGCCCAAAGTGATTTTGGAATGAATTGAAAATGTTTACCCCCAAGGTGGCTATTTATAGGCAACCTTGGACCGTAAACCGGTTTTGACCCGGTTCAATGTGGAAATGTGAACCGGGGTGCAAGGGAGAGCTTTGGGAAAAGGACTCTGACGCGCGTCTCAGACGGCTGTCCCGAGCGGGACGCGCGCGCCTTTGAAACATAGGTCTCGAACACATAGGAGTTAGTTTAAAAATCGGGTCTCCGTATGCGTCCGAGGTAAAATGGGGGGTGTGCGCGACACCCCCCGGGTGTGGAGCTTACCCGGAATTCCGGGTAAGCTGGGGCTTACCCGGAATTTTCTGGGTAAGCCTAGCTTACCCGGAAATTCCGGGTAAGCTAGACTTACCCGGAAATTTCCGGGTAAGCCCCCCGGGGATGTCGGGCAAGTTCGAACTTGCCCGGTTTCCCCCGGTTAGCTTGAAATTGGGCTTTGCGGTGAATCCCGTGTGTGTATGAGGTCCAAGTAATTAAAACCGAGCCCGAATCACGCGTATGTCCATCAAAAACTAATGTATCTCATCGAAAAATTACTTCTAAGTATCCCATATAATTATGTACATATATAAGTCTCATAATTCACCAAATAAATCTTGTGATACGATATAAACATGTTATATATATACATATGGATCGAAATTATCTCGAGCAACAGTAATTATGAAAAAATAAAAGTTGATATTTGAATAAATAAATGTGTATGTAGAACTTACCGATGATAACTCGGATAGACACATTATGACTCTTGGGGTACCGTTGACAAAAAGTACTTCACATTATTATTTTAACTAACCATTAGAATATATATTAGCAAAAAATTGTCAAAGTGTTAATAAATGAAAGAATATCTTTTATGAAGCTAATTATGATAAGTTACATAAGAAGAAAACAATAATTAAAAGCACATATAGCATATAGAATTAGCAAACAAAAAAAATTGGATGTGTTGATGCATCTTTTATATACCTGGCAAAAGAAACAATAAAAACGATATTAAAGAGCTAATATCAATACAAATAAAAAAATAGATTGCTTAGAATATTATAATCTCTCTTTTTTCCAGAAGAAGTTTCATTTATTTACAATGCCCACCTTGTTTAGGGTTTCTCAACTATCGAATACCAACCCTAATTTATAAGGGAATGAATATTATTTAGATGGAAATTGAAATATAATTTTTTAGTAAATAAATCCGATGAATTATGACTAAATAAATTGGCAAACAGTTCAATTTTGACTATAGACGCAAAATAAATTGTCAAATTATTTACTATTTGTCAGTGGTTAAATATATGCTTTCTAATATGTATTATAAATATATATTGTATTTATATATTTTTTAATATTACATTATTATGATATATGTATATATGTACGATTGTATAAAACTCTGCCTTCGAAAAGAAGGCGTTGGAGCTTAACCTATATATAAAGGTAAGTAAATAATAAATTAGATTTTTTATTATATATATATATATAATATATATATATATATATAATAAAAAAAAATCCTATATATTCATTGATAAAAAAAAAAATCTTATATATTCTTGGTAGTTTTTATTATGTTTATATTTTTGGCGTTTGTCACTTATTTTATAAAGATTATGTATATATATAAATAATAAATATTTTTAGTTGTTAATTATTTTAATTTAATAACTTATAAATTACTAATGTAATAAGACATAGGATATATACATATCAATCAATATTTTTACGAATCTATCACCATTGAGTTTAATTATATTTTTGTATTTAAATTTATTTCAATGGTTACTTGTGATTAATGTTAGAGAACTTGGTGAGGTTTTTACTTGGAATGTGAGAGTCTAAATTAGGCTTTAAACCGTAGAATGGTTTAAATTAGGCTTTAAACCCTAAATGGACGATGGGGTTAAATATATATTTTTTTTGTTTATTTATTTATATTTAGGTAATGTTTATATAATTTTTTATTATTCTATATATGTATTGCTTACGTGGCGGCCTATGGTCTTCCGGTATAAATAATGAACTTAAAAGGAACCTTTTAATTAATTTGTTTCTTTAAATTGCGTAGAGACCAAATTAGGAGATAAAAATACTTCTTAATTTTCAACCAATCAATATTATGTATCTAAATTTAGAGAACCCCTATTAAATTCCAATTAAATTAGGAAACAGTGACTACGTAGACTGTCCACGTGTCGGCCAGAGGGCTTCCGATACCGAATTAATATAATACTAGCTACTCACCCCGCGCACCGCGCGGGTAAAAAAACATTTTTATTAAAATAAATTGTAAATTTATTTATATACATTATATCTATATTCATTTAGCTAAGGTTGGTTGGACCAACTGGTAAAGCGAGTTGCGTTCACAGGGCGACCCGTGGTCGAATTTCGCTGTATACGCCACCTCGAGGAAAACTTTAACCTTAAAACTCCAGCATCATCAGAAAACACGTTATGTCGAATTCAGGCAGTTCTCATGCAGACTTCCTAATCAATATAATCATTTCAGCTAATACAATATGACAATATCTCACGGTTATTTTAGACTGGGTAAACCTAGAATAATGCATGTAGGTAAAAAATAAGTTAATGAGGCTGTAAGGTTTTTTTTTTTTTTTTTTAAGTGTAATGAGAAATTAAATAACCTAATTTTTTAACAATTACCCTAATAATGTGTTTAATATTTAGTGTAATAAAAATGTATATAACTTCAAAAAGTATTGATAGATAGATATTAAGAGATAACTCAAATTGAAAGTGATAATAATATAATTACGTGAAAATTTAATTTGATAATATATAAGTATAACTTGTATTTGAAAATACGTTATGCCGAATTCGGGCAGTTCTCATACAGACTTCCTAATCAATAAAATCATTTCAAGTAATACAGTATTACAACATCTCACGGTCATTTTAGATTGGGTAAACCTAGAATAATGCATGTAGGTTAAAAAAAGTTAATGAGGTTGTAAGGTTTTTTTTTTTTTAAAAGTGTAATGAGAAATTAAATAACCTATTTTTTTTAATAATTACCCTAAAATTGATTTTAATATTTAGTGTAATAAAAAATGTATATAACTTCAAAAAGTATTGATAGAAAGATATTAAGAGAGAACTCAATTTGAAAGTTAGAATAATGTAATTACGTGAAAATTTAATTTGATAATGTATAAGTACAACCTGTAAGAATACATTAGACACAATGAAATATTAATCACTCTAAAATAAGCACAATATAGATATAAATATCAAATCATATTACATAGAATTGATTAACACATACACCAACATAAAATCTAAAAACATATAACCATGCATACAGGATGTTTTTTCAAGTGAAAAGTCTAACACATCCATGATCTTGGTTTAATAGACGGTAGACCATTGTTTTCTTCTTTTTTTTGTCAAAGTTCTTCGGGCACTATATGGTTTTAAAAAAAAAGATCTCTTGGAACAATAAGTTTGTTACATCCATAGCAATCCGATTGTGAAAAAAAATCACAAAAAATGTTACTTTACGTATTCTAGGTCATGAATCATTAGGCAATGAGAACAATGTAAGGTACAATAAAAATATTGTTGCAAAAGCAAAAACTTAAAATAATGTATAGATTTTAGCAGCAACTACATAACTTTACAAAGAGAGATTTTGAACACACCTGCATTAAACAAAAATAAGCAGTTAAATCATAAAATACAAACTATATTTTTTGCAATAAATATTTTCATGAAATCAATTGGTACAGCCTGCAAGAATACATTAGACACAATGAAATATAATCAAGATAATCCAAAAAGAAGATTCGAACAAATAACTGAAAAGTGAGGAAGTAAAACATATTTTGTATGCGTCGTCTAAAGAAATCATAAAATTATCATTAAGTTGGCTCGTACTTAACTATCCATTCATGCACTTA
Source organism: Clarkia xantiana subsp. parviflora (assembly GCA_036873135.1). Taxonomy (NCBI): domain Eukaryota; kingdom Viridiplantae; phylum Streptophyta; class Magnoliopsida; order Myrtales; family Onagraceae; genus Clarkia; species Clarkia xantiana. Next base: position 5,256,509 of record JAPTYO010000016.1, read on the forward strand.
ATCGCATCTTATGTAATTTGTTGCACCTGCAAAAAATAACAACTATCATGAGACAATTAAGAAATAGTGTTCATATATATGTAAAGAGCAATGTCATTGTGAAAAATAAAAGTTGTCGTTGGCTCGTTGTCGTCCCTGATGTTAACCCAAAAGAGCAGTGCAATCAATATGGCCTTCCTCTGCTACTATTCATTATATAGGGTTAGTTTCACTTCTACAAAGAACACTGTCCAGAGTTCAAATATATACAGTGAAATTCAACCATCGAAGGAGATAAATGAGGAAAACATATATTCATCTATCTCTATTTTTTTATTAATTAATAAAATAGAAATTTCTAACCACACATATATATTTCTATGATACCTTTCTTCAAATATAATATAAAGTAATTGTTTGCTACATCTTTATTATATGTATAAGTATAGTATATTTTATATAGTTTTTTCAACTAAATATACTTTTTTAACAAATTTAGTAAATTTGAAGTTTTAATATTGCATATATAAAAATTATCCCAATATGGCAATATATATAATCGAGAGAAATCAACGTAGGTGTGTCTAATTATGTTGCTTTTTATTGTTTCTTATTATAGCGATTATAATTTTTATTTTTTATTATAATATTTTTTTTCGTATTATATATATTGTCTAGACATGTAACACTTAAAATTCCTAATTCACGTAATGTTTAGGAATTTTTTTATATAGATAGATAGTTTATTACTGACTATGAAAATAAATTTTGAGTTTATTTTCCAAAATTTTGTTTTATTGTATAAATAAATCAGTATATCAATATCATAGTTTTTTTTTTGTTATAGTAAAAGGATAAAATAATTCACATTATTTTATGAATACATAATTTTGAAATCGCATGTGTATATTTGGCTAAAAAAATTATATGCGTAGATTTATAATATTTTTATATATTTTCTAAAATTTTGTTTTATTGTATAAATAAATCAGTATATCAATATCATAGTTTTTTATAGTAAAAGAATAAAATAATTCACATTATTTTATAAATACATAATTTTGAAATCACATGTATATTTGGCTAAAAAAATTATATGCGTAGATTTACAATATTCTATTTATAATATTAATATAATATTTTTTATTAGTGTAGATCATAATTAGTATATAATATATTAATATTATATGCATAGACGAATGTTGGTCGCATTGAATATAAATCTATTATTTAAATCTGTTTATATTAGTGATTATATGAATAGACGAATATTTTTGGTCGATTAATTATTATATTGCTTTATATGTATTGATTACGTGGCGGCATATGGTCTTCCGGAGCCAAACTGTATAGATTTGCTATTTAAAAGGAAACTTTTAATTAATTTGTTTCTTTAAATTGCGTAGAGACCAAAATAAGAGATAAAATTACTTCTTATTTTTCAATCAATCAATATTATGTATCTAAATTTAGAGAACCCCTATTAAATTCCGATTAAATTAGGAAACAGAGACTGCGTGGACTGTCCACGTGTCGACCAGAGGGCTTCCGATACCGAATTAATATAATACTAGCCACTAACCCCGCGCACAGCGCGGGAGAAACATTCCGAAAATTTTGAAATAAGTTATCTGAATTTATTGAATATGCAATTATATATCAACAGTTATTTGAAAATTTAATATATTTTTTATATATAATTAATTAATAATAATGCATTTCTCTAATTAAAGTATTTAATACTAACGACTATTTAAATTATTTAATAGTAGTGATATAATCAACATTATATATCATTTTGTTAGAAGTATAACTGATATAATATAAAACTTGCAATTTTAACATCTACTCATTTTTATTGATATTTGTTGTATAATTTTAAATTTTTATTATTTAAATAAATTAATTTATATCTATTAACTATTTAATATATTTTACATTAGTGAATGACTTAGTTATAAAATTTCAGATATCTTACTTTTGTACATTAGTAAAAATAAATACACTTCAAAATTATTATTTTTAGTCGGTCCTATATATTATTATTATTATTATTATTACTATTGTGTGGATTATATATATATATATAATATATTTGGTAGCTTAAAAAATTTTGTTTTAAAGCAATAAGTAAGGTATCACGGTCCGTATTAAGTTTAGATGTATTGAATTAAATGGATTTTTTTTTATTTGTTGCTTTATTTTACGCCGAGACTAAAATATGAGATAAAAAATGTCTTAATTTTCAATCAATTAATTTTTTGTATTTAAATTTATAGAGCTGCAATTAAATTCCAATCAAATTAGGAAACGCTAACTGGGCAAAACGCCCACGTTTCAGCCAGAGACCCATACAGCCGAGTTAATATATAATAAATAAATTGTAAAGGAACAAACATTTAGTATCAATTATGAGAGTATACTTATGATGGTATATATAATTAATAAATAAAAAAATTCATACATACTTATAGTTTAAAAGAAATTTGTATTTTGAATAGTTCAATCTTCATATTTTTAGTGACGTGATGTTTACTATTTTATAAAAATTATTCCAACTATGTATATTTGAGACTCTCTTTAGCAAAATAAAAATACCCCAGACGTACTACATATTAGTAGTATGTTCTATGAACTACGTATATTCATCATCAACACAACTATATCATTAAAAAATATATATATATTATTAATAGATAAATGCATGTATATGACTATAAATAGATAAAATAATGATAATATGTAAATCTAGCTAGTGATGAGAATTTAGTTTGAAGTCAATGTGATAATGTATCAAAGAACATATACATGTACACCGCATCATACGTATAAGAAACATTGACCATCCTGCAAAAGAATAATATATAATTCATTCAATGTTTAAAAAATCAATTTTCAAATCGAAAGTATGAATCAAAATCAAAATCAACCATTAATGTACCCATACCATTGAACAAATAAATAGACAATGACATGCTAGTAGAATGCTAGATGTCATGATCTCTGACCCTTGACCTTCATCACTTATCTATAGTGTCCGCTTATCCAACCACATAGAAGTTAGAACCACCTGCCGAGAAAAGCCCAATTAGGATCCCTAGTTATTGGTTTAATTATAAAGACCCACAATTTTCACCCAACATTGAATTCAATATAATGTTAAGTATGTATAATAAATTCGAATTTATGCGACAGTTAGCTATAAATGCACACGTCTTATTCTTAACATAATTTCAGAGCGCATAAGTTCTAGTCATTGTAACGACATTTTAAAGGAAAAAAATGTAAAAAAAAAACATATTATATGCCCATTATGTATGGACTTGATTCCTTAAAAAAAAAATAGCACTAATCTATATGAATGTAATGTATGAATTTAAATAAATATAAAAATAGTGATAATATGTAAATCTAGCTAATGATGAGAATTTACTTTGAAGTAAGTGTGATATTGTTCAAGGAACATATACACGTATACCGCATGATACATAAGAAACATTGGCCATCCTGCAAATGAATAATATAATTCATTCAATAATTTCAAGAATCAATTTTCAAATCGAAAGTATAAATCAAAATCAAAACCAACCATCAATATACTTACCTCACCCTTTTGTAATCGGGTTATGCAAAGCCCTCACCCTTGCCAACCCATGTGGTTGGAACAACGACTACTAAGTACAAAGCTCAAAAAATTAGGTATGCTCATCCAATCTGACGGGTCTTCCGTATTTGACGACTTCTATTAACATGCAAGCTTTGATTATATTGTTGGGAGACAATGAATGGTGTCAACCACACTTTAACTTCATCTAAATTGCCATTCAGCCCGATTAAACACAATATTATAGAATTAGAATTATGATTTTTTAATTAAAAAAAACAGAAAAAAAACACTACCTTGTGGCCACCAGATGGCAGATAGTCATCATCGAGTCTCGAACAAAAAAAAATTGTCATCCTCGAATTCCTTCATCTAAATTGTCATTCAGCCCGATTTAACAAAATATCATAGAATTAGATTTATGATTTTTTAATAAAAAAGACAAAAAATACTACCTTGTGGCGATCAGATGGCAGATAGTTATCATCGAGTCCCGAACAAAAAAAAAAAGATGGTCATCATCGAATTCCTACAATTCTGCTCCACCGAGATTGTGGAATTGAAAATACTTTGCCAACATATATACTCACAAGTGAGCCCAAATAAGTCATGTTATTAAGGAACCCCACGTGACTTGAATATATAAAGTGTTATTATATAAAGTGTTATAATAATAAGTTATATATACGTTTCTTTTTTTGTCAACGATGTACGTTTCTCTTAATATTATATATACTTATTTATTATATGTTGCTCACGTGGCGGCCTATGGTCTTCCGGAGCCAAACTGTATAGATTTACTATTTAAATGGAAACTTTTAAATAATTTATTTCTTTAAACTGCGTAGAGACAAAAAAAGGAGATAAAAATACTTCTTAATTTTCAATCAATCAATATTATGTATATAAATTTAAAGAACTCCAATTAAATTAGGAAACGGTGACTGCGTGGACTGTCCACGTGTCTGTCAGAGGGCTTCCGGTGCCGAATTAATATAATACTAGATGCAAATCCCGCGCACCACGCGGGTAAATTTTAAAATAAATATAAGTTAAAATCCTTAAATTATCTCAATTTTAAAATAAAGATGTATATCCATTTCTTTTTACAAAAAAAAAAAAAAAAATAGTATGATGATATGAGTATTGTTATTCATCTTTATCATAAAGCATAAAACATAATTGTGCATCTCACATATGACATACGGCATATTATATTTATAATAATGTTGCCCTAAATAATTCCTATCAATGTTGGATAATAAACACATTAAAGTCAATATTAGTCGAAGGTACAGTGGTGTCCATGGATATATGCAAATTCATTGACTACACTGAATGATGGCTGTTTCGACCAAGTTATCACGGACTGTCCGCTGGATAACTTGCCGGGGTCTTCGGGTTGGGTGCGAGCCAAGTCCGCCTTCTAAGGTCGTGCGCAGGCCTTGGCTTCGTCTTCTGAATGAGGGCAAATCCTTCCAGCTCTCTAATAAGTCGTCCGTCGGCACCTGCAAAGGAGCGTTACCAAGCAGTTCCCGTGAAGAGGGGGGGGTGCTTGGCGTGCTCACTACGACGATCAACATCAGTATATTTCTAGAGAGAGAAAGAGAGGATTTTTAGAGAGAGGTCAGAGCTTTTCCCAAGCTTGCCCAAAGTGATTTTGGAATGACTTGAAAATGTTTACCCCCAAGGTGGCTATTTATAGGCAACCTTGGACCGTAAACCGGTTTTGACCCGGTTCAATGTGGAAATGTGAACCGGGATGCAGGGGTGAGCTTTGGGAAAAGGGGCTCTGACGCGCGTCTCAGGCGGCTGTCATGAACGGGACGCGCGCGCCTCTGAAACATAGGTCTCGGACACATAGGAGTTAGTTAAAAATCGGGTCTCCGTATACGTCCGAGGTAAAATGGGGGGTGTGCGCGACACCCCCCGGGTGTGGAGCTTGCCCGGAATTCCGGGTAAGCCTAGGCCTACCCGGAATTCCGGGTAAGCTTAGGCTTACTCGGAAATTCCGGGTAAGCTGGGACTTACCCGGAATTTTCCGGGTAAGCCCAGCTTACCCGGAAATTCCGGGTAAGCCCCCCGGGGATGCCGGGCAAGTTCGAAACTTGCCCGGTTTCCCCCGGTTAGCTTGAAATTGGGTTTCGGACGGGTCTCGTGCGTGTATGAAGTTCAAGTAATTAAAACCGAGCCCGAATCACGCGTATGTCCATCACTTGCCCCCGAGTTAAACAACGGCTTGACCTTTGTTTAACTCTATTATAAGATAGGGTATACGCGTGATTTGGGCCGTCCGCTCACCTTGAGTTTTGACCTACCAAGGGTGGATGCGTGTGGCTCCGACGAATTCCTTGCCTTAGTTTTTAAGATGGTCACGCTTGGTAACTGCATAAAGGGTTAGTAGCACAACGGACTACGAGTAATATGATAAGTATGATCGTTTGGAGAATTAAGGCGCGAGCGCGCATGAAATCTTTCGAGCTCGTACGATGAGCTAATAAATACGGAACGTTCATGATACGACAAAAATGTATCAAAATGATAATAAATCATGCAAGTCTTGAAAAAATGTTTTTCATGTAGTGCGATAGTTTTCGGGAGCTCGTCGTCCGAGACGGTCGCCTTGACGGCGAGACGACGGTTTTGAGTGAATGAAATAGAGCCGGGTTTTGGAAAATCACATGCGGCTGCCCTAATACAAAAAAATCATAAACCCAACATTTTCAAAAAGTTGAGGACATTTGAAATGACTTAGTTAAATCTATCCAAGTCATTTGATAGTTAAAACCCAAGCCATCAATAAAAATGAATGGTGGATAGGAATGTACCTCCTTGATGTATGGTACTTACTATGTTGTGTAGTCCCTTCTCCTCCATGATAGTTTATAAAACTATCAACTTTTGAATTGGTTGAGGTGAGAGTTTTGGAGGGGCTAAGGTAGGGATTTTGGGAATTCACTCTAGGGTGCTAGGGAGACCACATTCCGGCCGGCCACCACCAGGAGCACCACCGGCGAAGTCAGGGCGGCGCAGCGGCGGCGAGGCGGCGGCGGCAGCGGCGGGTCCGGCGGCTGGAGCGGGCGGCGGCTGCATCTCTTCTTGGTTCGATTTTGAGCCCGATTCGATCCGGTTTCGAGTCCTTTTTGTCGAGCATCGATTGGTAACGTCCTCCACTCACTTTTCTTGAGGTTGATTAGACCTATAGGGCTGCACATTTGAATTTCAATAAGGTGCCTTGTAGGTGTTTGATAAAATGCATGAGTGAAGTTTTGGCTTGATTTTCAAAATTTGCTTTTGGCTAAGCTCTAAGTGTAGATAGATAGAGTTAGGGATAGCGAACTCCCTTTGCGAAGAGGTCCTTAGGTTACGACCAACCGAGGGGGAATCGCGGAGGTTCGAAATCGGGGTTTTTCGAGCGAAAAGCTTGACCCCTTGTATCTTGATACGGGTGACTTGAAATGATGTCCCCTATTGTGATAAAGCCCCCTTGATTGTTTGTGAGCGGATAGCCATGCCCCCGGAGCTTAGGTGAATGCTTGGTAGTTTGCCTTCATTAGTGTTTTAGTTGGCCCGAATGTTCTTCGGGTTGTTCGAGGAGGGGTAAGTCCCTCTGTGGCAGGTAAGGGGCTTGCTTGAGTGCGTTTGAGCTGCTCGTATGTGCCCCCGGAGCCTTGAGCCATTCTAAGGATAAAATTTGATCAAAAGGTGGTCGGATGGCATTTTGGTAATTATAACCAACTTTGTATGCCCTTGATTTCTTTAGCTATTGAACTTGTCGCTTTGTAGAGGGCTTGAATACCTGCGTCATATTGCACAAATGTATGAAAATTTGATTAGTAATTGGCCTAGGCCTTTGATGAGCGTAAGGATTTTTGACTCCCGAGCGGGAGGGTCCCTAGCTGTTCGTATGCGGACGGTTGGTCCGTTGGGTTGAATGTCCTTGCAAGAGGACTTTGATGAGTGTGACTGATGTGTTGCTTTGGTTTTTGATTGAGTTGGTGTATGGTTTTTGCAGGGCTTGGTTGACGGGCTTGCGGGCGCTCGACTCTGATACTTAGAGTATTCTTGATAGGAAACGGTTTCCACTTCTTCGCATAATGAGTAAGTCTCATCCTTTTGTTTCGGATAACTTTGAGGGTGAGGTTGGCGAAAGCACCATGGATTCCGACTCTGGGTCTCAAAGCGGTGTACTCTTGGGACCGTCGGGTGACCGCGTGATATTGGAGAAGACTCAGATATTTTTTCCCAACAAGCTTCCACGTTCCAAGTTTGACCTCTACGTCTCGACCCGGGGCTGGTGTCCCGGCCTAGAGGTCTCGTACCCTTGGGATGTTGTGAAGGGAGTTGAATTTGGTCGGCCCACCGTTCCTCCAGCTGAGTATGAGGCGGTCTACCTTTCACAGTTTCGAGAAGGACTGTGGTTTCCCTACTGTCAGGATCTGGTCCGCCTTTGTCGATATTATAGGATTTCCCCTGTCTCTATTACCCCACCAGGGTTTAGGGCTTGGACGTGTTTTCGGGTGCAATGTCATCTGAATTCCCGGGATTACTCAATAGTGTTGTTTCGAGCCTTCTACCGCCTGGGTAAGGCAGATGAGTCTGGGATGTGCACCTTCAGCTTACGTTGGCCTCATATGACCGAAAAGGGATTCTCTTCCCTTGGTTTGCGCCGGGCGGGGTGGAATACTGAAGCGCGATTTTGCGAACGGTCGGACACTTCCCAGAATAAATGGAAGTGTCAGTACTTTTTTGTAAAGGATGCAGGCACGACTTGGGCGACTTCTCACATATTGGATGCCGATCCCGTTCCACGATTTCAGGAGTTCTCTGATAGAGATAAGGTCGCTTTGAAGAAGATCCATGCGGCTAATAGGGCGGGGGAGTACAGCCCCCTTTATCGTGCTTCTGACGCCGAGCTGCTCGCGGCGGGCATTCACGTACGTCCTTCGGGGGAGGAGTTGGTATGTTTTGAAGTTTTGTAACATCTGCTCTTGTTTTCTTAGGTTGGTTTCTTAACAGACGCCCCTGTTTACAGGGTGGAGTTGCAGGCGGGTCTTCTCAGATTGTTCCCGGCCTAGACGATATTCTTCCTGTTGGCCCGGGTATGGGACTTGTGCCTTTTAAATGTTTCGTTGAGGTTTTTCGCATGCTGACACGCTAAGGGTCTCTTTGTGGTCGTTTCTGTAGGTTTGGACTTTCCGCCGGCGGGGGGAGTTGTTCCTGTCGGGGAGCATGGTGCTGACGTTCGCTCCCCGAGCGATCCTAGGAGGTTGACATCTGACGGCATGCCTCTTGCTCCTTCCTGCGACAAAGGGAAAGGGCCTATGTATGCCGATTCGACCATGCATGTCCCCCGGTCGGGGAGCGGGCGTTCAGAGGAGGTGCCTCCCTTGGCAGGTAACTGTGGTTGACTTTTTGTTGTATTAATATGGTTTGCCTTCTCCTAATGTGTTTGCTATTGTTGTGTAGTTGTCCCTACTCCGCCGGCTCTTCGCAAGTCTGATTTGATTTGCCGGCCTGATCGGGATGTGTCTGGGAGTGAGTGGGTTCCGTATTCTCAGTCTGCTGTCCGTTTTCCCAAGGATGTTTCCTTGAGTACGCCTGCTGTTGGTGTGCGTGTGGTTCAGCGGTCTGTTCCGCCGGCTGACCGCAAGACGTGCCCCCGAGATCCTGAGGCTGCGTTGAAATGTGTTGAGGAGTCACTCGCGCGCTTTGCTCCTGTACGTTGTTTTCCTTTTATGTTGGATCTATCATGTTTATCTGACTTCTTTGTGTATGATGTGTTTGTGTTGTTGTTGTAGGTGAATGCCGTGATGACCAACCTTTCCTCTTTTGTTGTTGAGCTTGTTGAGGAGACGAGGGGTCTGCAGGATCGTCATGAGCACTTGTCTCAGGACGTTGTTGTGTTGAGGGAGAAGGCGCGCGCGCATTCAGATGCTTCTTCCGAGGCTTCCGCTGATCTCAAGAGGGGTCAGGATTATGCGTCTCAGCTGGAGGCGGAGCTATTTGCCCTACTACGTCAGGAGAAGGTTGATGAGGAAGCACATGTTGTGGCACTGAGGGAGACTAAAGAGTCTCATGTTGCCCTGGGTGATCAGCTTGGAATGATTGAGTTTCCTACTACAGCTGATTATCCAAAGCTTCTCGAGAAGGCGCGTGATGATCGCATGGAGTCCTTCTCTGTGGATTACTTCAGGAGGGTACACTCCCTTGCCCCCGATTTTCCTTTCCAGAGTGCTGGTCCATATGCTGGCTATGCCCTTGGGGCTATTGCGGGGATCCGAGCGAGTGGTGGAACGAGTGGTTTGACGGGACAGGCGTCCGTCCCTGTTGGTGACGATCGCCGGGGTGCTTTCAAAGGCCCAGCGCAAGATGTTTTTATGACTGATGTCTTTGGTTCTGGTGCTCCTGACGTTGGGTCAGGTTGATCTTTCTTTGTTTTTCCATGTGTACATATGGTTGCTCCCCTTGCATGGGTGAGATTTTGACGGGTTGCATCTTGGGCTCGACTTTTAAGCTGGCTGGATGTCTTTACTTTTGAGTCCTGCTATATTATATATATATGCCTGACATGAGATGTTAGAAAGATATAATACTAAGTATTATTTTGCATCTTCCTTTATTGTTGTCTCTGTGACTTGTTCTCTTTTTGTAAGAGTGTTGCTCTATTGAATGGTTGATTTTCTTGATCCGATGGTTTTCCTTAGGAAACTGCATCTCTGTTGGTGACGGTTGTGGATGAATTGGTAATACCGTCGTCCGTGGCTTTGTAAGGAGGATGATCCCCGTTGAAGTGCTTGTCTTTCTTTATGAGGATGTGAACAGACTAGTTTGTTCACATATTTGATGCTGTGGCTAAGTGTGGACAGATTAGTACGTCCGACCCTTGTCTTTGTTTGCGAGGGAAGATTCCTAATCATCTGCTTGTCCCCCGACTTTTTGCAAGGATGTGAATAGATTAGTACGTTCACATCCTTGTACGATGGCGAAGTGTGGATAGATTAGTACGTCCAACACTTGCATTTGTTTGCGAGGGAGGATTCCCAATGATCCGCTTATCCCCCGACTTTTGCAAGGATGTGAATAGATTAGTACGTTCACATCCTTGTATGATGGCGAAGTGTGGATAGATTAGTATGTCCGACACTTGCATTTGTTTGCGAGGAAGGATTCCCAATGATCCGTTTATCCCCCGACTTTTTGCAAGGATGTGAATAGATTAGTACGTTCACATCCTTGTATGATAGCGAAGTGTGGGTAGATTAGTACGTCCGACACTTGCATTTGTTTGCGAGGGAGGATTCCCAATGATCCGTTTATCCCCCGACTTTTTGCAAGGATGTGAATAGATTAGTACGTTCACATCCTTGTATGATGGCGAAGTGTGGGTAGATTAGTACGTCCGACACTTGCATTTGTTTGCGAGGGAGGATTCCCAATGATCCGTTTATCCCCCGACTTTTTGCAAGGATGTGAATAGATTAGTACGTTCACATCCTTGTATGATGGCGAAGTGTGGGTAGATTAGTACGTCCGACACTTGCATTTGTTTGCGAGGGAGGATTCCCAATGATCCGTTTATCCCCCGACTTTTTGCAAGGATGTGAATAGATTAGTACGTTCACATCCTTGTTATGAGGATACTTCAACTCCTTGTATGCTTCTAACGTCCTTTGTTTTGGTTTGTCGTGATGAGCCTCGCTTAGTCTTGCTTTGATATCTTTTTGATGGCTTTTCTTGTTGGTTGCCCTTTCTGCGTATAGGATTAGGGCCTTTGTTGGTGATGTATGTGGCTTGTTCCTGGTATTGGACCGGGGAAGCTTGCCATTACATAGTGATTTTTCCTACGCAAGGAGTGAACTTCATTAGTTTTCTTGTTTATTTACAAGGGACGTGCGTGGATGGAGTCAACTGATCTCCCATCCTAAACGTTCTACTCAGCATTTGAAAAGTAAAGATAGAGTATGTGCATGTCATAAGGGAAGGGTTATTCCCTTAGTGACGGTTTGATAAAGCTGGCTTCCTGCATGCAATGTGGGAGCGTAGAGCTCCTTGTTTGATGAGATCCTCGATTTTGTTGCGAAGGGAGGGGCAGCCATTTGTGCTGTGACCCCATTTGTTGTGATAGTGGCACCACATTTCTGGATTCTTCCCGAGGAAGGCAATTCGGATCTCGCTTGGAGGAGGTAAAACATCCTTCAGGATGGTCTTGAACAACTCTTCCACCTCTATGTTTAGAGGTGTATATTCTCCATCTTGGTTGTTGTTTAAGTTTTGTCTTGCACGCTCTTGTTCGCGCGCCTCCTCGTGTTCTGCAGGTGGGCTGAACCACCCCAGCTCATTTGCGACTTCGATTGCCGTTTCCATCTTCTCCTTTAGGTCAGCCATAGACTTGGTTGTTCTCCACCCTTGTGTTCGTCCAAACAGGAGAAATGTGGGTGAGTTCATGTTTAGAAAAAATGCATTGATCACGGCTGACTTCTCTGCAAAACTTGAAGTTGCGTTAATAGCGAATCGCTTGAAGTAGCTTTGGATGGATTCTGACTCTCCTTGTTTGATGTTCCATATGCTTGGGAGCATTGGGGTTTGAAGTGTTGGGAGTCTTTCTCCTTTGCTCATCATTTCGTCAAATCGCCTTTCGACTTCAGATTTGGAACACTGTCCCCTTTCAATGACTGCAATGTCCAGGCGGTTCTTGCATCTTAGGGCGTTGACATAGCATTTTCGTGCTGTTGTCTGATCGCCCAAGACTTCACCAATTCCTCCCCTTAAGCGGTATTTCAGCTTTTGATGTGCTGTTGAAGGCACCATCTCGTAGGGGTTTATCGTTGTTCTCCCGAGAATTCCGTTGTAAGCACCAAGGCTTTCGACGATCACAAAAGTGATGTCGACTTTCATTGCGTTCCATCCCTCTCCTATCACAGTGGGAAGGGTGATCATTCCCAGTGGGTATGTAGCAGCTCCAGCGAAGCTTACTAATGGGAAATTTCCCGGCTTCAGGTCCTCTCTTTTCATTCCCAGCTGTTCGAGGACGTTAATGTGGAGGATGTCTGACGAGCTTCCTCCGTCGACTAGAATTCTTTTGACATCGAACCCGTTGATTTCCATCGTTATTACTAACGCGTCATCATGTGGGTAGACGATGTGTGCCATGTCTTTTCTCGAGAATCCTATCACGAGGTCCTCCTCTTCTGGTTTCTTTCTTTTCCCATACTTGGGGAGTGTGCTTGCCTGCGCAGCGTAGACATCTCTTGTGTTGGAGACTTGTCCTCCTGCAGCTGGACCACCATGAATGACATTAATGACTCCCCTCTTTTTAGGAGGAGGGTTGTCAGTGGTCTTCTCTTTTCCTTTCTCCTTTGGCGTGAATTTTCTTTTCACCTTTTCGATCTTTCCCCCCTGGTCGACGTAGTGCTTAAGTCCGCCTTCTTGTATGATTCGATTGATTTGGAACTTAAGGCTTCTACAGTCGTCTGTTTCATGGCCGTTGACCTCGTGGCTTTCACACCACTTGTCTTGCTCCTTCCCTAGCTGACCCTTTCTGAAACCGAATGGCTCTCTCCAGAGGTTTTGCTCTTTCATTTCTTTCAGTATGACGCTCAGGGGAGCATTCAAAGGGATCAGCTCGATGGTGTTGACATCTGGATTCTTGTCTTCTTCAATGTTGAATGTTCTTTTCTGGGGCGGAGTCCATTGTTTTTGTTGGGGGGTTTGGTTCTGCTTCGGGGGGCCTGGCTTGCTTTCATCTTTCTTGTTGCCGGGCTTACCCCACTTGTCCCGTGCTGTCATCTTGTAATGCTCAGCATCGATGTACTCTTTAACTCTTGCCACGAGTTCTTCCATTGTTTCCGCAGGTCTTGTAGAAAGCTTTTGGCCTAAGTCGTACCCGTGCCTACCCAGGTTTCTGACAAAGGCATGGATGATTTCTGTCTCTGCGATGTTCGTTTGGATTTCCGAGATGTTTTGATTGAATCGGATGTAGTAGCTTGCGAGGGACTCGTTCCACTCTTGCTTGACGTCATCCAAGGCATTTGATCCTTTGATAATCGAACGTTCTCCCATGTAACGTTGGATGAACTTTTCTTTGAGGGACTGCCACGAGTCTATGCTTTTCTTTGGCAGGGAGAAGAGCCAGTGTGCGGCTGGTCCGCCTAACGTTTGGGGGAATGTCATGGCTATGTGGTGAGGGTTGTCTGTCCTTCCCAAAAGCATTACTTCATGCTGCTGCACATGCTCTATTGGATCTCCCTTGCCTCGGTATTTTTCCGGCCTTAGATTATACAGTGCGTCTGGGACGCGACTGTACACCAGCTCATCAGTGAAAGGGTGGGATGTGGTGTCCACCAATGTGTTCATCCCTCTCATTTTCCTTTCTTTTATCTTCTTTTCAATCAGCTTTTCAAGCATCTCCTCCGTCAACCCGGTGATTGGGTTATCCTGATTTGGGGGGTATGCTTCTTGTCCCATGCTTGCGCCTTGTTGGGGAAATTGCGCCTGCGTCGGGTTGTACTGAGAATATCCACCTTGATATCCCTGGAATGTCTGGGACGGCTGCCTCCAGGCTCCTTCACTGTATGGCCCTGCTTGGTAGGGTGTTTGTGAGTGCGAAAGCTCCTGTCTTGTCCACTGCTGGGGGAACTGCCTGCTCTGCTGTGCATTCCCGTGAAATGTCGGGGTTTTTGAGATTGTAGGGCCTCTCTGCTGAGGTGCATTCATCGGAGGCGCTTGCCTTGGTGGCGGGGGCATATTTGCTTGTTGCGGGGGAGGGGGCGGTGGCGCCCCGTATCCTTGGTTGCGCAGGGCTTCTCTTAGATGAAGCAGCTGTTCGAGTGCTGCCATCATTTCCGGGGTGACTGTGGGCGCAGTCTGTGCCCCTGGTGCTTGGTTGTATGCTCCCGCGTTTGGCATTCCGTATGGTTGCTCCTGCGTATTGAAGGTTTGGTGGGCGAAGCCTGGAGGAGCGTTGGTTTGCTGTGTGCCCCCTTGCGCGTTACTCCGAGAGTGTACGCTTCTAGTCGGCATAGACGAGGCGACTGAGGCCTCGCCTTGGCTCTGCGGGGGAGCTCTCTGCGGAGGAGGTCTCATGCTTGACTCCGAAGCCGGAGTTTTCCTTGGACGTCCTGGTCCTCTTTTCTTCGTCTTAGTCGGCGGTGGCTGCTCGTTGCTTGCCATGCTGTTGGTTCTGTGGGTGATCCGCAGACGGCGCCAAGTGTTTCGACCAAGTTATCACGGACTGTCCGCTGGATAACTTGCCGGGGTCTTCGGGTTGGGTGCGAGCCAAGTCCGCCTTCTAAGGTCGTGCGCAGGCCTTGGCTTCGTCTTCTGAATGAGGGCAAATCCTTCCAGCTCTCTAATAAGTCGTCCGTCGGCACCTGCAAAGGAGCGTTACCAAGCAGTTCCCGTGAAGAGGGGGGGGGGTGCTTGGCGTGCTCACTCCGACGATCAACATCAGTATATTTCTAGAGAGAGAAAGAGAGGATTTTTAGAGAGAGGTCAGAGCTTTTCCCAAGCTTGCCCAAAGTGATTTTGGAATGACTTGAAAATGTTTACCCCCAAGGTGGCTATTTATAGGCAACCTTGGACCGTAAACCGGTTTTGACCCGGTTCAATGTGGAAATGTGAACCGGGATGCAGGGGTGAGCTTTGGGAAAAGGGGCTCTGACGCGCGTCTCAGGCGGCTGTCATGAACGGGACGCGCGCGCCTCTGAAACATAGGTCTCGGACACATAGGAGTTAGTTAAAAATCGGGTCTCCGTATACGTCCGAGGTAAAATGGGGGGTGTGCGCGACACCCCCCGGGTGTGGAGCTTGCCCGGAATTCCGGGTAAGCCTAGGCCTACCCGGAATTCCGGGTAAGCTTAGGCTTACTCGGAAATTCCGGGTAAGCCCCCCGGGGATGCCGGGCAAGTTCGAAACTTGCCCGGTTTCCCCCGGTTAGCTTGAAATTGGGTTTCGGACGGGTCTCGTGCGTGTATGAAGTTCAAGTAATTAAAACCGAGCCCGAATCACGCGTATGTCCATCAATGGCAATGAATTTTTGTATGGTATCATAGCATGTAAGATTTCATAATAAATTACATATGAATATTGATAACAACTAAGAAGCCAACCGATTTGTTTAAACACAAACAAATAATTGCAGTTATATGATTAAACTACATTGTAGTATACCCTAAAATATATTGTGCACTGTGTTATAATTAGTTAATTTCTTAGTGTATTTTTAATTTAATATTTATATAATGCGTGGTTATTTATATTATATAGTTTCTATTTTTTTATGGTATGGCTATATTTTTTATTTGTAAATTTTAGGTTATGTATGGATTCATACCGTGTATTTTATATTAAGTGATATTGTGAAGTGATTTTCATTCCTAATTATAGAGGTTAAGAAAATAAATTTACAGAACATAGTTATTTAGTATGTGGGTGAGTTTAGTTATGCCATTTGAGAAGAGATCCGTCTTCCACTCTTCCTATCATATGTTCTGTTGTCTCTTAATACCCGAGTTATAGTATATATATATATATATAGACATCCCTTATTAATTATGAGAAAAAAACCAAGAAGAATTATGCATAAGTTTTAAAATTGTTATAAAAAATACACACGAAGATATTAATAAGAAACAATCTTTATAACTAATTATACAACGCCTGAATTCTCTTGTAAACTTGCTACACTTGACTATATTACTATTATCCTTAAATATATGTGTATTTAAGTGTATGGCAGGTTGTTCTCGTTGATATAAACACCATATTTTTACCACGCACTACTTAGAGAAATATGAATCTATTCAGTAACGAACGAAATGTCAATATGCACCTGGGCATGCCATGACCTCTACAAAATCATAATCACACTTAATTTCGGTCTTGATTTTCCTGACTATATTTTTTAGGTTCTGAAAACCGTAACAAAGCAATTTTCAATCTTTGTTTCACCATCCACCTGTATTTATCCATCAAAAGTAGTAAAACACTTCTCGCATTGCGATAGTATATTACAAATTAAGTACTAAATTTAATAATTTAAAATATCTCAACATAAAACCAATATATAAGAGATCCATAATGATGAAGTATTACTTATCATATAATAATCCAGCTGTAGTTAATTCTTACAATTGCATTGCAAGACTCAGATCCTGTATATTAATCTATACATATTCTTTGAATAATAAATCCAACAACGTATAAGAAAATATACGGTACATAGTCAAATGCCGGTGTAAAATAGTAGAAAATATTATTTGAATAATAAAACCTGCAACATAGGAGAATATATGAACATTAATGTGTACATATATAGTCAAATATCAGTGTAGAATAGTAGAAATTATTCTTTGAATAATAGAATATATGAACATTAATAAGTACATAGTTAAATACCGGTGTAAAATAGTAGAAATTATGATTTAAGATGATGGTTGATGAGCTGCACGGTTTCTAGTGGATCATTCGTCTCGATGGTGTTATAAATGATAGTGTTTGAGCTCACGATGAGATTCGTCCTTCACCGCTTCACGTCCTTGGTAGTGATCAATCTTTTGATCATAATCTTTTTCCTGTGAATGATCTTCCGTCCTTCTCTTGATAGTAATCTAGTATATATTGTACCCTAACCCTACTAATATATCGTGAACAATATATATTATAGCATTTTTATATATTTTATTATTTATTGTGAAGTTGTGTAAAATTTATAATATAATTAATATTGCCGTTGCCTTAAATGTGGATTTTGCTTTGATTTACTCTTCCTAAAATTAAAAGTATAAGTTGTGTAAAGTTTATAATATAGATGTTGCCTTAAATGTAGATGCCGTGTGATTTGCTCTTCCTAAATTACTAAAGTATAGTTTAGTATTGCCGTTTGTTTAGGATTCACATAAATTTAATACTTAAAAATAAAACGCTTACGTGGCGGTCTACGGTCTTCCGGAACCAAACTGTATAGAATTATTATTTAAAAGGAAACTTTCAATTAATTTGTTTCTTTAAATTGCGTAGAGACCAAATTAGGAGATAAAAATGCTTCTTAATTTTCAACAAATCAATATTATGTATCTAAATTTAGAGAACCCCTATTAAATTCCGATTAAATTAGGAAACGGTGACTGCGTGGACTGTCCACGTGTCGACCAGAGAGCTTCCGATACCGAATTAATATAATATAATAGACTAGCTACTAACCCCGCGCACCGCGCGGGAGAGAAAATCAAAATATTTTTTTGTAAAATTGTAATAGAGAAAAAATTAATCATTAAAATAGAGAATTAGTTAATTTTGTTAGTTACTTGTAAATGTATTTGATAATATGATAAATTAGAAATATCAAAATATATACAAATTTAAAATTATAACATAACCATTTTCATAACATAAACCATTTACCGAATAGTGATAATATTCTAAACTAAACAAATTCAAATAATAGAAAATTTATTAAACTCTATATGAAAAAAAAAAAACAAAGAAAATAATATTGTTGTATGTAGTTGATTGTATAACTGCTATCACGATATGTCCAATCTCTACACTCTACAGTCCCATCAAATGAGAGACCAAGGTACTATTGTAGACTTGTAGTTGCTAAGTTGTTGTACTGTACCTGTTCAAATCCTGAAAAAGTTGAGGCACCACCATTCATTAATATAGGTTATTATACAAATAAAAATAATGTTCCTCATATTGTAAGTTTAATTTTCAAAAGTGTTCATAGCGTCAACATTCTTCTTGAGGTCAGCTAGACTTATACTTCTCTAATATCTACCTCCTACACAGTACAGTATATCTGCTAAATTTTCTCATTAAATCGTATTCATTAATTTGTCTTAGTGTTGCTGCTAGAACAAACAAAACACGTACATTTTTAGATATAAATTGGAACATACAAATATTTATTTTTTTATATATTAACATATAAATGTGTATAATTAATCTATATATGCTTATATAAAAATTAACAAAAGAATAATGTATACTGATAATATATATATATATATATTGTTAACTATGTTAATAATATTTAAATTATGATTAAAAATATAAAAATATATTACATACGTACCTAAATATACATGGAATATGTGTATGTCTATATTTTAGAAATTTCCATAAAATATTTTCATAGTTGCCATATATAAAAATCATATGTATTTATATATAAAAATATAAATAAAGTAGAAATTTATAAAATTATGTTTAGGAAGAATCATATATCTATATCACTTTGACTTGAGTTGCTCAATTTGCTCACTAAAAGATGGATTGGCACGAAATCACATTTTAAAAAAAGAGTTATAAACTATATTAATATTGCATGAAATAATGTTCGGTACAAACTTTTATTGACCTAATGGTTCTTATGGTTTGATTGAGTTGTGCATCAACTTTTTTGAAACTCCTCCAAAGAAGAAATATTCTCATTTTTAATCATTATAAAAATAACTGACAATCTTTAACTGAAAATTTCATCTATACATTTATAATACTAATAAACTAAAATTGTGTGGAAAAAAAAAAAAGAAAAAAGAAAATCTCTACGTATGTAAAAGGATTATGTTGGATATAAGTAAGTTAATGGTAATGATGATGTACCACAAAATTTTTAATTGATCTTGTCAACAACTCCTTTCTCGGCCCGATGTGATCCGCAGTGGCATAGTGGCCCAGTGGGGTTGGTCGTGATGATCGGTCGGTAGTCGTCCTTTTACCCATGTATGTTCTTTTGATCTTCTCTTCCATGCGTACCATCTTCCTATATATGCAATCACAACATCCGACTTATCACATTAATTATATTAAATTAAGAAGAGACTACTAAGTATGATAAAATCTAACTTATTACGTAGAATACTTAACAAAAAAAAAAAAAAATAAAGCTTATGTATAATTTAATAGTTGGTGATGCAATCGGGAGTCAACTTTTGTGTATAACACTTAACAAAAAAAAACTTATGTATAATTTTATAGTTCATGTGAATACTCGAAGTAAACAATCGCAATACGTTTCTTCATGTATCCTACTCTTCATTTCTCTTCAAGAGGCTCTAGATTAAAGATTCGTGGCAAGTAAATAGGTACGTACCTTGATGCTATTCTGAGCAAGTTTGACGTCTATTACCTCAAAGCAATCTTTTTTTTTGGTTAACAAAGCATAACTTGAGTTGCCGAGAATTCTAGATAGAATGTAAAAAAAATTAATTATCTAAGAGCATACACTAAGGATATGAGTCACATTCTATTTATAATCAGAATTACTGCTGATGCTCAAATACACACTAACATGTATTAAATTATAACTTCATAACTCTAAATAACCAACATATATAATGATATTCCATGCTGAATTAATATATAGTATATATACCTGATCAACGAAAAAATCACTCAGCGTATGAATTTTCCATTTCAAAGTTGATGATCGTGTGTGTGCGATATTTGTAATCCTGCACAAAACGTTCCTCTAATAAAATTATTACTTATCTATAATACATGTTAAAAGAAGAAAAAGAAAGACCAAACACATATAAATCGTGATTGTGGTCGCCGAAGAAGCATCAATTTGAGAATGTTTGTCTAGCTAGTTGTTGGTTCCACCATATAGTTTTAGTGATGTTGACCATGTCTTGAGGGATTGGGATTGGTTCATTTAGTAATGCTGGTCATGTCTTGAGGGATTGGGATCGGATCCGTTCGACACTAAAGTTGCTAGTTTCTCATGCGACCTTGCAAGGTACGGCTAATTAGGGTTTATATATATATATATATAGCCAAGCTTAGGTTTAGTTTATTTTCAGAAAAAAAAAAAAGTTATTTTAGATTAATGGTAACCTAAAGATCAACGATTAGAAACTTTTTGGGGTATATTATTATTATGTATATATTGTTTCGACCGGGTTATCGCGGGTTGCCCGCGGAATAGCCCGTCGAAGTCTTCGGGTTTGATGCGAATTAAGTCCGTCCTCTGAAGTCACGAGCGGGCCCTAACTTCGTCTTCTGGATGGTGGTGAATCCTTTGGGCTCTCTGGAAGATCGTCCGTCAGTACCTACGAAAGGAGCGTTACCAAGCAGTCCCCATGGAGAGGGGGGGGTGCTTGGTGTGCTCACTCCGACGATCAACATTAGTCGACTTCTAGAGAGAGAAAGAGAGGGTTTTCTAGAGAGAGGTCAGAGCTTTTCCCATTCTCGCCCAAAGTGATTTCTGAATTGACCTGAAAATGTTTACCCCCAAGGTGGCTATTTATAGGCAACCTTGGACCGTAAACCGGTTTTGACCCGGTTCAATGTGGAAATGTGAACCGGGATGCAGGGGAGAGCTTTGGGAAATGGTCTCTGACGCGCGTCTCAGGCGCCTGTCCTGAGCGGGACGCGCGCGCCTCTGAAACTTAGGTCTCGGACACATAGGAGTTAGTTAAAAATCGGGTCTCCTATACGTTCGAGACTAAATGGGGGGTGTACGCGACACCCCCCGGGTGTTGAGCTTACCCGGAATTCCGGGTGAGCCTAGGCTTACCCGGAATTCCGGGTGAGCCTAGGCTTACCCGGAAATTCCGGGTAAGCTTAACTTACCCGGAATTTTCCGGGTAAGCCCCCCGGGGATGCCGGGCAAGTTCGAAACTTGCCCGGTTTCCCCCGGTTAGCTTGCAATCGGGTTTCGTGCGTGTATGAGGTCCGAATAATTAAAACTGAGCCCGAATCACGCGTATGTCCATCACTTGCCCCCGAGTTAAATAATGGCTTGACCTTTGTTTAACTCTATTCTAAGATAGGGTATATGCGTGATTCGAGCCGTCTGCTCACCTTGAGTTTTGACCTACCAAGGGTGGATGCGCGCGGCTCAGACGAGTTCCTTGTCTTAGTTTTTTGAGGTGGTCATGCTTGGTAACTGCTCAAAGGGTTAGTAGCACAACGGACTACGAGTAATATGATAAATGTGATCGTTTAGAGAATTAAGGTGCGAGCGCACATGAAATCTTTCGGGTTTGTATGACGAACAAATAAATATAGAACGTTCATATCACGACTAAACGTACCAAAATGATAATAAATCATGCAAGTCTTGATAAAATGTTTTTCATGCAGTGCAATAGTTTCCGGGAGTCCGTCGTCCGAGACGGCCGTCTTGACGGCGAGACGACGGTTTTGGGTGAATGAAATAAGGCCGGGTTTTGGAAAATCACATGCAACGGACGTAATACGAAAAATCATAAACACAACGTTTTCAAAAAGTTGAGGACGTTCGAAATGACTTAGTTAAATTTATCCAAGACATTTGATGGTTAAAACCCAAGCCATCAACAATTTAAAAGATGAATGGTGGATAGGAGTGTACCTCTTGGATGTACGGTACTTACTATGTTGTGCAGTCCACCTCCTCCATGATAGTTTATAAAACTATCAACTTTTGAATTGGTTGTGGTGAGAGTTTTGGAGGAGCTAAGGTAGTGATTTTAGGAATTCACTCTAGGGTGTTAGTGAGACCCCATTTCGGCCGGCCACCACCAGGAGCACCACCGGCGAGGTCAGGGCGGCGCAGCGGCGGCGAGGCGGAGACGGCAGCGGCGGGGGCAGCGGCGGGAACGGCGGCGGCGGCTGCAACATTCGTGGGTTGATTTTGAGCTCGATTCGATCCGATTTCGAGTCCTTTTTGTCGAGCATCGATTGGTAACGTCCTCCACTCCCTTTTCTTGAAGTTAATTAGACCTTTAGGGCTGCACATTTGAATTTCAATAAGGTGCATGGTAGGTGTTTGATGAAATGCCTAAGTGAGGTTTTGGCTTGATTTTCAAAATTTGCTTTTGGCTAAGCTCTAAGTGTAGATAGATAGAGTTAAGGATAGCGAACTCCCTTTGTGAAGAGGTCCCTAGGTTCCGACCAACCGAGGGGGAATCGCGGAGGTTCGAAATCGGACTTTTTTAAGCGAAAAGTCAGACCCTTTGTATCTTGATACGGGTGACTTGAAATGATGTCCCCTATTGTGATAATGCCCCCTTGATTGTTTGTGAGTGGATAGCCATGCCCCCGGAGTTTAGGTGATTGCTTGGTAGTTTGCCTTCATTAGTGGCTTAGTTGACCCGAATGTTCTTCGGGTTGCTCGGGGAGGGGTAAGTCTCCCTGTGGCATGTAATGGACTTGCTTAAGTGCATTTGAACTGCTTGTATGTGCCCCCGGAGCCTTGAGCCATTTTGAGGATAAAATTTGATTGAAAGGTGGTCGGATGGCATTTTGGTAATTATAACCAACTTTGTATGTCTTTGATTTCTTTAGCTCTTGAACTTGTCGCTTTGTAGAGCGCTTGAATACCTGTGTCACATTGCACAAATGTATGAAAATTTGATTAGTAGGTGGCCTAGGCCTTTGATGAGCGTAAGGATTTTTGACTCCCGAGCGGGAGGGTCCCTAGCTGTTTGTATGCGGACAGTTGGTCCGTTGGGTTGAATGTCCTTGCAAAGGACTTTGATGAGTGTGGTTGACGTGTTGCCTTGGTTTTTGATTGAGTTGTGCATGGTTTTTGCAGGGCTTGGTTGACGGGCTTGCCGGCGCGCGACTTTGATACTTAGAATTTTTTTTTAGAAACTGTCACTCCTGAACTGCTGAAATGAGTGAGTCTCCCGATCCCTTTCTTTGCACATATTACTTTCCTTATGATGGTTTGGAGATACGCGAGGACACCCCCCTTTTACTTCGACTCGATTTTCCCGGGACAGGTGCTAGCCATGAAGCCATTGCGATGACTCAGACCTATCCTCCCAATCGTATCACGACGGAGGAGTTTGTGGAGAGCGTATATAAGTCAGGGGTCTGTCCTCTTTCTGAAGCATTTTTTCCGTTTGACGTATGCAAGGATGTCGAGGTTGGTTCAGTTACCGTCCCTCCTGTGGACCTAGATGTAGTTTACACGGGACAGATAGAGGAGGGTTTGCGTTTTCCTTACTGCAAGGATCTTGTCCGTTTGTGTCGTCACTTCCGCATCTCGCCCCTTAATCTCTCCCCTGCTGCTCTTCACGCGTGGACCTGTTTTCGCTTTCAGTGTCACAAGCATTCATGGGCTTATTCCTTGATTCTCTTCCGAACCTTCTACCGTCTGGAGCGACGAGACAAATCGGGGTTGTCCACCTTCTGCAGTCGGTGGCCTTGCCTTTCCTCATTTGACCTTGGGGGCGCCAGGTGGAAGCCGAGCGGGTGGTTCGCCACCCCTTATCCTCGCTCGCAGGAATGGCAAAATCATTATTTCTTTGTGAGCGACGTCGGGACTAAGTGGGAGACGTGTCATGTTTTGGAGCGTGACCCTGTTCCTTCCTTATCCGAGTATACCCCTCAGGATGAGAAGGCCTTTCGCGAGATCTTTCGCGACAATCAGGCGGGGGTTATAGTCCCTTTGACTCAGGGTTCTGAAGAGGAGTTGCTTGCCGCAGGCATCGTCGTATCTTCTTCCCAGGGTGTCTTGGTATGCTTTCGAATTTTTATAACCTTGTCTTGTGTTACCCTGTAGGTTGGTTTCTTAACAAGCAGCCGGCCTTGCAGACTGATGCTGCGCGAGGGCTCCCTGTTGCTGTTCCGTCCCCTGCTGACGGGTCTCGTCATGGGCGAGGAAAAGGACCTATGGGTAAAGTACTTCTCCCTTTTTATCGTTCTCGGCTGTATTCTGTCTGTAGCCCCAATGTTTTCTTTTTCCTGTTTATAGGTCGTGTGTCTGCTGAGAGGGAGCGGGCGGAACCCGTTATTGACTCTTCTCGGCGCCCCTCCACTAAGAGGACCGAAGTTGCGGCGCGTGGCTCGGGTGATCCCAAGCGCTCAAGAGTTGAGGGGACGTCTGTCTTGCCTCCTCGTGATAGGAGGAAACAAGTTGCCGAGCGCGTCCCTCCTGCCCCCGGGCCGAGGCATGGGACGGCGGACGAGGTCCCCCCTGGTTCACGTATGTCTTCACGTGACAAGAGGAAGCATGTTGGTGAGCGCGTCCCTCCTGTTCCTGAGCCGATGCATGTGGCAGCAGAGGAGATTCTCCCTGTATCAGGTTTGCGAAATCTCTTTTTATGTCCTTAGCAT
The DNA here is from genome assembly GCA_036873135.1 of Clarkia xantiana subsp. parviflora. Lineage (NCBI taxonomy): Eukaryota > Viridiplantae > Streptophyta > Magnoliopsida > Myrtales > Onagraceae > Clarkia > Clarkia xantiana. Next base: position 5,281,152 of record JAPTYO010000016.1, read on the forward strand.
ATTTTGCTTGTATGGTTGCTTATGTTTGTGCTTTGCAGATATCCCTCCACTTCCTTCGCTTCGCAGAAGTGATCTTGTTCGTCGCTTTGAACGCGACGTCACAGATGGTGTGTGGGTGCCCTATTCGGGTACGCGCCTTCGTTTTCCTAAGGATGCGTCCTTGAGCATTCCTGAAGTTGGCGTTCGGGTGGTGCAGAGGTCTGTTCCTCCTGCCGATCGGAAGGAGTGCCCCCCGAATTCTGCTAGTGCGCGCGCCTTTGTGGAGGAGAACATCGGGGTCTTCGCTCCGGTGAACGTTTATTCCTCTTGGAGTTGATTCGCTCATTGTTGCACTTGTTTTGATGATTATACTATTTTTGATGCAGGTTAATGCTGATATTGCCAACTTATCATCTTTTGTCATCGAGCTATCTGATGAGAAGGATCAGCTTCTGGAGAGCCATGAGGAGCTGGTTAAAGAGCAAGTCTCTTTGACTGAGGATGCGAAAGGCCATGCTGGTGAGCTTCTCATACTATCTGAAGCGCTTGCCTCGAGTCAAGCTCGCGTTGCCGAGATCCGAGATCAGCTGTCTGTTGTGAAAGGTCGGATGGCCCTTCGGGAGGGGGTGCGAGCTGCCGAGTTGCAAAAGGCGAGGGAGGACGGCATTTCGGAGGGCAAGGCCGGCGCTTTTAAGCGGTATCCTCAGAGTGAGCCTTTCCTTTCCGCCGTTCAGGCGAGTTATGAGTCTTTGAAGAAGGAGTTTCTTGATGACTTCGTTCCCCTAATGCATCGTCTTGCCCCCCATTTTCCCTTTGAGAAATTGGATGCTCCTGGTGTGATTGGTTTGAGTGATTTGGGGGGGGCTTCCACTCTTCAGGTGGAGGACACCATTAGTGCAGATGGTGAGCCGATGTTTAGCTTTGAGCGGGATGCTGATATCTTTGGTGATACTCCTGCCTGTGATCCCTTTGCGAATGAGGATTGCGATGTTGATGTTCGCCATCTCCTTGACTAGGTCAATATGGACTCTTTGTATGTTTGTTTGTTCCTTTGCATGCGTAGTATTTTGGCGAAGGACTTGTTTAGGGCCTGCCTGTCGTTTGATGTTTGGATTTGCTATCGTAGACCTGTTTGATCTTATATATATATGCTTGACATAAATGCGTTAGATAGATGTGATATCTAACTTTCTCCTTGTTATTTTAGTTATAACATAGGATAGTAAAGTGCGGATAGATTAGTACGTCCGACCTTTGCATTACTTGCATTTGTTTGCGAGGGAGGATTCCTAATGATCCGTTTATCCCCCGTCTTTTAGCAAGGATGTGAATAGATTAGTACGTTCACATTCTTGTATTGTGACGAAGTGTGGATAGAGTAGTACGTCCGACACTTGCATTTGTTTGCGAGGGAGGATTCCTAATGATCCGCTTATCCCCCGACTTTATGCAAGGATGTGAATAGATTAGTACGTTCACATCCTTGTATTGTGGCGAAGTGTGGATAGATTAGTACGTCCGACACTTGCGTTTGTTTGCGAGGGAGGATTCCTAATGATCCGCTTATCCCCCGACTTTATGCAAGGATGTGAATAGATTAGTACGTTCACATCCTTGTATTGTGGCGAAGTGTGGATAGATTAGTACGTCCGACACTTGCATTTGTTTGCGAGGGAGGATTCCTAATGATCCGCTTATCCCCCGACTTTATGCAAGGATGTGAATAGATTAGTACGTTCACATCCTTGATGAGGATACTTCAACTCCTTGTATGCGTCGAACGTCCTTTGTTTTGGTTTGTAGTGATGAGCCTTGTATAGGTTGGCTTGTTGTCACTGTTGTTGTTTTGATGCCTTGGTTGTAAGCTTAGGCGTTGTATGTGCGTTAATAGTGTGCCTACAAGAGACATGAAATTTGTTAGACATAACTTCATTTGATGCGCAAGTATGGAGTTATACATCTCCTTCTTTTGAGGTAATGAACACTAAAGAGCTTGATACGCCAGCTTTTAGTTTTATGGTTTCCACTCTTGTTTATGCGTGGAATTTCTTCAAGTGTCCCCCACTGAAAGTGTTAGGCAATTCGTTCCCGTCCACATCTTGGATGCGGTATGCGTTAATGTATGGAACCGCTACTATCTTGTAGGGGCCTTCCCACTTGGGGGACATCTTGTTGATTTGGTCCAAGCGTGAGAATTCGTTTCTTCTCCAGACCATTTCTCCCACGTGGAATTGTCGCGCCTTGACCTTTTTGTTGTAGTATCTGGATGTGGCTAAGCGCATCTTTGCTTGAACTTGTTCTGATTTCCATCTTTGTTCGTCTGTTAACTGAAGGTCAAGGCGTCTTTCTTCCTCATTGGCTTGGGGGTTAAAATGCGTCGTTCTGTAAGAAGAGACGGCGATTTCGACAGGTGCTACTGCCTCGGTTCCATAGACTAGGCTAAAGGGTGTTTCACCTGTTGACTCTTTGGGTGTTGTGCGCACAGCCCATAAAACACTGCTTAGCTGGTCCACCCAACCTCCTTTCAGAGCATGGACTCTCTTTTTTAGTCCATCCAAGACTATCTTGTTTGCTGATTCGACCTGGCCGTTTGTCTGTGCGTGGTGCACTGATGCAAAATGGTGGTCTATCTTGAGACGTTTGCAGAAATTTTGTATATTTCCACTTCTGAATTGGGCACCATTGTCGCTAATGAGTATCTTCGGGACACCATAGCGAGCCACTATGTAGTTTCGGATGAAGTCCATGATTTGTGTGTCTGTGATGCGTGCTAATGGCTTAGCCTCAATCCACTTTGAGAAGTAGTCGATTGCGACGACTATGAATTTTGCCTGGCCCTTTGACTTTGGGAGTGGGCCGATCAAGTCAATGCCCCATTGTGCGAATGGCCATGCGCTTGCAATTGGGCTTAATTCTGCTGCTGGAGCTATGATGTTCCTTGCATATAGCTGGCATGCTTCGCATTCTGCCACCATGCTTGTTGCTTGAGCTCTCATTGTTGGCCAATAGTAGCCTAAGTTCAATGCTTTGCGGATCAACGCGCGAGCTCCTTCGTGCGAGGCAGCCATTCCTCCATGGAGTTCTTCTAGTACCGTTGTTCCTTCTGTGCTTGTGATGCACTTTAGGTAGGGTGTAGAATAACCCTTTCTGTAGAGCTGTCCTTCGATCAAGGCGTAGTTTACGGCTACCCTTTCGATTTTGTTCGCTTGAGTCTTGTCTCGTGGTAGGATCCCTCCCGCGAGGTATGCTTGGATTGGAGTCTTCCAAGTTTCCTCTTCGTCAATGGCCATTACTTCGAATTGGTCTATGACGGATATTATCCTGTTTTCCACAAAGTGTGTCTTTTTGCCTTGCTCATTGTTTTGGGCATACTTGCTTAGAGCATCGGCCTCCTGGTTTTCTTCTCGTGGGACGGAAGTTATGTCGAAAGTTTTGAAACTTTCTACCAACTCCTTTGCTTGTGTTAAGTACCTCTGCATGTTTTCGGACTTTGCAGTGTACTCTCCTTTGACCTGGTTGACGACCAGTTGTGAATCACACTTTACTCGTAAGTGTTCCACTCCAACTCCTTTGGCTATCCTGAGGCCTGTTATCAGAGCCTCATATTCTGCCTCATTGTTTGTTGCTCTGAATGTTAAGTTCAAAGCGTACTTCAAGGGGTCTGAGCCGTCAGGTGGGATTAGTAGTAATCCTGCCCCCGCGCCTCCGGTGTTGGATGATCCGTCCGTGTACATTTTCCAAACTTCTGCGGGTGGGGCATTTGTTTGGACTTCATCTTGTGGCTCGGGCTCGATTCCTGTGAACTCTGCTATGAAGTCTGCCAAGGCCTGCCCTTTGATGGCTGTCCGTGGAGCGAAATGAATGCGAAATTCACTTAACTCTACAGACCACTTTGTCAATCTTCCTGACATGTTTGGTTTTGCAAGGATGTGCTTCAATGGCTGGTCTGTGAGGACCGTTATTTCATGCGCGTGGAAGTAAGGCCTTAGCTTGCGTGCGGCTATCACAAGCGCGTACAAGTGCTTCTCGATTGGTACGTAATTGACTTCATACTTGGCCAGTGTTTTGCTGACGTAATAGACCGGGAGTTGCGCTCCTCCTTTTTCCTTTATTAGCACAGAGCTAACTGCCGTGTTACTAGTTGATATGTAGAGAAAAAGAGGCTCCCCTTGAAGTGGCTTTGCTAGTCTTGGGAGCGTCTTCAAGTGTTGCTTGAGTTGTTGGAATGCTTCTTCACAAGCATATGTCCATTCAAACTTCTTGTTTGCGCGTAACACTTCGAAGAAAGGGAGGGCTCTGTCTCCAATTTTGGCCAGGAATCTGTTCAGGGCTGCGAGGCGCCCGTTGAGTTGTTGTACTTCTTTGTGCTTTGTTGGAGAGGCCATTTCTTCAATTGCCTTCACCTTCTCAGGGTTTGCTTCAATGCCCCTTTCGCTCACCATAAATCCAAGTATTTTGCCTGACCGTACCCCGAAAGCGCATTTTGCGGGGTTTAGTCTTATTTGATACTTTCGCATTCTCTCGAAGATTATGCGTAGGTCCTCTGCGTGGTTCTTTCTTTTCTTGGATTTTACGACCATATCATCCACGTACGCCTCCATTTTGTCGCCAATCAAATCTCCGAAAATGAGATTGACCATCCTTTGGTAGGTTGCCCCCGCATTGATTAACCCGAAAGGCATAACTTTGTAGTTATAGATTTCGTTGTCAGCGTAGAATGCCGTATGTGGGGCGTCCTGCCAAAACATCGGGATTTGGTTGTATCCTGTGTATGCATCCATAACTGTCATCAGTTCATGGCCCGCAGTTGCATCTACCAATTGATCAATTCGTGGGAGCGGATATGAATCTTTTGGGCATGCATTGTTGAGGTCTCTGTAGTCGATGCACATTCTTGACTTGCCATTTGGCTTAGGCACAACTACAGGGTTGGCTACCCAGGTTTGATACTTGGATTCTTCAATGAAACCTGCATCAAGCAGTCTGCTAACTTCCTCGCGAATGGCCAACTTTTTGTCCCCACCTATCGACCTTAGCTTTTGTTTCACTACTCGAGCATCTTTGTTGATGTTGAGTTTATGGCAAATGACATCTGGGCTTATTCCTGGCATGTCCTTTGGGGACCATGCGAATAAGTCTTTGTATTCTGCTAGGAGCGCTGTGATTTCAATCACTTCGTCTTCTGATAATGATGCTCCTACGCGCACCATTCTTTCTGGTTCATCGATTTTGAATTCGCAGAGTTCGTCCATCGCTGTAGGCCTCCCGTAGTCATCTCTTGGGTCTTCGTCGATGGTGGGTATTACTGGCATGTTTCCCCTTTGATTTTGTTGTAGCGCGACATTGTGGCATTCTCTTGCTACTTGTTGGTTTCCTCTAACTTCTCCCACACCTGCAATGGTTGGGAACTTGATCTTCAGGTGGGCCGTTGAAGGTACCATTCTCCATTCGTTCATGGTTGCGTATCCTAGAATGCCATTGTAGGCGTTTAGCTTTTCGACTACTATGAATAGTACGTCGATATTTAGACGTCTTTCTCCTTCGCCCAAGGTTACTGGAAGGGTAATGGTACCCAGCGGGTAGCTAGCATCTCCCATGAATCCCACTAGAGGTGAGTTCATTGTTTGTATGGCCTTCTTTCTTCCGAGTGCTAAAACAATGCCTTTTGTTAGCACGTTTGGGGCAGAGCCTCCATCTACGAGAATTCGCTTCACTTCCATGTCATCAATAGTCATTTGAATGACTAAGGCGTCGTTGTGGGGGAACGTTATGTGTTCTCTGTCTTTGGCTGAGAAGCCAATGATGTCCTCCATGATTGTGTCCTCCCCGTCTGGCTCCTGTGGTTTATCACTCTTTCCGGCGGCGTACCTCTCCCTTGCGTAAGAGGTTTCGCCCCCTGCACTGAAGCCTCCGTGTATGGTGTATGTGTTTTCCATCTTGCTTGTTCGTTTGAGTAACGCAGGCTTTCAGTTCGAAGCCCGCAGACGGCGCCAAGTGTTTCGACCGGGTTATCGCGGGTTGCCCGCGGAATAGCCCGTCGAAGTCTTCGGGTTTGATGCGAATTAAGTCCGTCCTCTGAAGTCACGAGCGGGCCCTAACTTCGTCTTCTGGATGGTGGTGAATCCTTTGGGCTCTCTGGAAGATCGTCCGTCAGTACCTACGAAAGGAGCGTTACCAAGCAGTCCCCATGGAGAGGGGGGGTGCTTGGTGTGCTCACTCCGACGATCAACATTAGTCGACTTCTAGAGAGAGAAAGAGAGGGTTTTCTAGAGAGAGGTCAGAGCTTTTCCCATTCTCGCCCAAAGTGATTTCTGAATTGACCTGAAAATGTTTACCCCCAAGGTGGCTATTTATAGGCAACCTTGGACCGTAAACCGGTTTTGACCCGGTTCAATGTGGAAATGTGAACCGGGATGCAGGGGAGAGCTTTGGGAAATGGTCTCTGACGCGCGTCTCAGGCGGCTGTCCTGAGCGGGACGCGCGCGCCTCTGAAACTTAGGTCTCGGACACATAGGAGTTAGTTAAAAATCGGGTCTCCTATACGTTCGAGACTAAATGGGGGGTGTACGCGACACCCCCCGGGTGTTGAGCTTACCCGGAATTCCGGGTGAGCCTAGGCTTACCCGGAATTCCGGGTGAGCCTAGGCTTACCCGGAATTCCGGGTGAGCCTAGGCTTACCCGGAAATTCCGGGTAAGCTTAACTTACCCGGAATTTTCCGGGTAAGCCCCCCGGGGATGCCGGGCAAGTTCGAAACTTGCCCGGTTTCCCCCGGTTAGCTTGCAATCGGGTTTCGTGCGTGTATGAGGTCCGAATAATTAAAACCGAGCCCGAATCACGCGTATGTCCATCATATATTACGTATAATATATTTATTTAACGTACTATTATATGTATTTAATTAATTATGTGTAAAGAAATTTCCAAACTTCAACACTTATGATATATTATTATCTATATATATATTGCTTACGTGGCGGCCTATGGTCTTCCGGAACCAAACTGTATAGATTTACTATTTAAATGGAAACTTTTAATTAATTTGTTTCTTTAAATTGCGTAGAGACCAAATTAGGAGATAAAAATACTTCTTAATTATCAATCAATCAATATTATGTATCTAAATTTAGAGAACCCCTATTAAATTCCGATTAAATTAGGAAACGGCGACTGCGTGGACTGTACACGTGTCGACCAAAGGGCTTCCGATACCGAATTAATATAATATATAGTAGATAGTAGATATTGATAGATTATATTAATTGGAGCCTTCAATGAGCCAATGAGTGCGACTTTGTTTAAGTAGACTTTGTGCCACATATAGTCATATATATTTATGTAAAATAATCAAAATCAATTAATGGTAAAGTCAAGTTTGGGCTACTTCCACACGATTGATATTTTCACATCCATGTATTGAATAACGGCATTGCTTCCATTTAAGGTTGAGTGGACTAAAAATAAATTAAAAAAAATCTTTGGATTAGAAATGTTAAAATTAAAACTCTTCTTAATGTGACGTCTTGAGCGGATTCAAACTTGATGAAAACATAACTTGTTTTATTAGTCTAATATATCTAAATTTAAAAAACATTAATTTATTGAAAGGCCTGTTGAAATTTGATCGTGCAAGCTTCACTCACACACACTCAGATGGATGAATTTACTTTGGTTTGAAATCGAGAATTTGATTGAAAGATAGAAGGGATTGCAGTAGAACTTTGAATTGCAGAAGATGAACTAAGAAATTATACTGTATTGCTTGATTAACTAATTCAACTAATTACACTGCTTAAATAACTAAACTAAGACGAAATCCTACTACCATCTATCCTTTTGCATAATATATTATTCCCTCCTTTTATATTTTCCATCAGAGTTGCATGGTCGTTTGATTTTGGACCGTAGTCAAAGTGTTTACGACCACATCCGTATCAAATATCAATTATTATCATGAAAAAAGTATTAAAAAGTTCGAGACTCGAGAGATCGATATTGATGATACTTCACTTTACAAAATTCTATTCACATGAAAACTTAAAATTATAAATTTATTGTCGGATAAATTCATTTTTTTTTTAAATTAACATATTAAACAAAATATTTCTCTTATTGTTGATTAAATTTTTATACTAGTGTATGCAAATTAAAAATATCACATGTTATTAAGAAGGTATTCACATCTATTATTACATAAAAAACAGTTTGTAAGTTAGAGTACTACATAAAAAGTTATGACTATTTGATTGCAATATCTAAAACAAATATTATTATAATAAATTAAAGAAAACAAATAAACTTATGGAAATTAAAAATCATATGATATTATTTTACCAAGTGAATGTGTTTAAAGTTTAAAATTATCAATTGTCCCACGTGGCGTACGTAATACTACACATTTTAAATCAAAGAAATTATAATTAATTTGAAATACTAAATTGTTAGTTTCATCTCGTGTCGTTATCTAATTTGTTCAAATATAAATATATTTCTTTAGATTATAGATAGGGCAAAGAGTATTTTCTTGAACTTCACCTATATGGATATGAGTGTCATTCTTTGTGTTATCCATGATAGTACGATAATTAGCATTTAATGTCACTCAGACTTTAAAAAGATAAATTGAAAAAAAAAAAAAAAAATCTAAAAGTATCCTTAATTAATACCACGGTTTTACCTCCTAAACCATAGCATTCAGGATAACTGGTTGATATTTGATAACGTTTATATATGTCCTTAATACAACTAACTAAGACACCGTGTTGGTTTAGTCAAAAGGATCTAATAAATCATGCAATTAGTCATATTTTATAGGTATTAAATAATCTTGATGCAACTAGTCCATCAAAATATCAAGAAACAAAACATTATAGCTTGAATAGTCCTAGCTAGTAGAATAACTTAATTAATACTACATTATTTTTTTTTCTATGTTCTAACCTTGGGTAACTTCATATGATTTGCCTAAATTGAACTTGAGTATATTTAAATTTCACTTTTAAACTATTAGATCACATATAGAGACTTGTGTAGGAAATAATTTTTTCTCAGACCTGAGGTGAGCACAGACGACGGGAGGAGGCATGTAGTCTGGACAACTCGTAATTGCAAAATAGAGACTTCGTGGCTCAAATGTGAATAAGAAGGGCTGCAAAATTAGATTATAATTAGTCTCTACTATTTTATTTTTTTATTAATGAAACGGTTAAAGAAAACTTGCTACTGAACCGTTTTTTGACCACATAAGAAGATAAGTTTCACTCCACTTTATGATTTTTTTTTTTTTCCGGTTTATAGCATGAACCAGATCGGGTTTCCTATCCTAAGAACATCCACAATGGTATTACATAATATTACTTAAATATAGTTTAACGTATATTTTATGTAAAATGAATAAAAACGTGTTACAATGGTTTTGCATAGTGATGGGTAGGGCTGAGCGTGGTCTGGTCTTGGTCAGGACCAGACCAATACCATGCAAGACCATTTGTAAATGGTCCTCCTCTAAAAGGTTTACGACCAAACCAGGACCATTTGGACCATTTAAAATGGTCTTTTTGGTTCTGGTTTTGGTCCAGACCATTATGACCATTTAGGACCATTTTTTATTTTTTATGTTTTTTTAATTTAATTTTATAAAAATTTTCGAATATTATTTTTGTAATAATCTAAGTTGAAAATTCACTTATTATAATTATATATAATATATTGGAGTAGAGGAAGATCCGACCCGTGCCCATGGAGTCGGTGACTGGTAGGGGTGAAACCGATCCGGTCGGACTAGTTTCTTAGCTATTTTGGTCGGGGTCCACATTTTTCGGTCCGAATTTTTTCAACAAAAAAAGTCCGACCAAAAATCCGTTTTGAAAAAAATAAAGTGTCCATATTTAGAACAGTTTTTTCGGTCTGATTTTCGGTATAAATAGAAAGTCCGAAAATAATAATCAATATTTAAAATATCTTCAATTTCTTAGAAAGTATATTAAGAGTTCCAAAATAAATAAAAATAGAAACATAAAACTCGTTTATAGTATTTACGTAATTAATTTTAACACTTTTCTCTAGGTACTATATTAGTAATTAACTGAATCACATATATCAAAAAAAAAATAGTTTGAGCAATTAGTAAAACAAGTTACACTTACTAATATACTTAAAAAAATCAGATAACACATTACCGGTCTATTTACAGTTTGGTTTGTTCGGATTGGTCCGATTTGGTTTTTGGCGGTTTTTCGGACCTACCGAGTTTTGCTTTCTGCCCTAGTGACTGGTGAGACTAAATGAGAGTGATTGAGCGAGAGTCGAGAGTTCAAAATTGGTTTATTATTATTTGCAAATTCCAGCTTTTAAAAAATAAAAATAATAAAAATAATAAATTGGTCTTAAATGGTCCTAAATGGTCTCAATGGGCTTTTCGGTCTTGGTCTGAAATTTAGACCAAGACCAAATAAGACCATCAAAAGAAGACCATTGGTCTTGGTCCAAAATGGACTTGGTCTTATGGTCTTGGTCTTGGGCGGTCTTGGTCTTGGTAATGGTCTTGGTAGACCATTGCTCACCCCTAGTGATGGGACGTAGATATCGTGGCGGCCGGATGTCGATCCGAATGTCTATCTCACGGGTGGAATTCTTCTCCTAACGATCTGTTTTCCTTCGCTCTTCTTGTAATCCGTTCCTTCGTTGGCCTGCACGAGGGGTAAGCCGGTGGTGGAACCGGCGAACCCTCTCCGATACTTAAGTAAGTACACTATTCTAGAGAGAGAAACTAAAGAGAAGACAGAGCTCAAGTATGCAAAAGTTCATCATGTGTAAAATGGGAGGTCTTGAGCCCTATATCTAGGCCTCAAGGGGGATTACGACTGTTAATGACGTCATTAATCCCAAAACGTGTCTTATTAGTAGATAATGAAAGGTTTAAGCCCTTGTAAGCATCGGAGAGTTCGTGGTGTCGTGTAGGGGTCGCGCGTGTGAGATGTCGACAGGTTTTCCCGAGGCGTGATCCGGATGGCAGTCACTACACCCCTTAGTCGGACGTGTTAGTCCGACTAGAAGGAGTGCCGGGGTCGGACTAGCTGGTCCGATCTCAGCAAGGTGAGATTGGACCAGCTGGTCGGTCTTAGCTAGCAGAGATCAGACCAGCTCAGCCAGTAGAGATCGAACCAGCTGGTCGATCTCAGCAAGCTGGGACCGGACCAGTTACGGTCCGGACGGGTGTTTTTTCCGTTCAGACCGTTCTCTGTTGCGGGTGGTGTGTTCGGGTCAATGTTTCGATTTGCAATCGTGTGTGGGGGTTATCATGGCAATTAAATCCGAACTAAAACAGGTTCAAATTTGGCGTATATCCATCACGTAACATTCCTTAAAAGTGGAACTCACCTATTTTTACGTAACATATTCATTTAACTTAAGGAATGCACTATGTATTACGTAACTAATTTTTTTATTATAAATTAATTCATTTTATAATTAGTGTTAATATCTTTTTGGTGATTGTTGAAAAAAATTAATAATAAAATATATTTAAGTAATACAATTACAGAGCAAATATTGTTTACGTGTGTCTTAACTTTACGTAGTTTTTAAAATATACATAAATATATTCGTGTCAATTTTAAAGCATATAATTTGAGTAATGTATTAACCCCAGTTTCATATTAGATCTCACATAACAGCACAAATTTTGATAAAATTGTAGTAAAAAATAGACACAAGCAATGTTGATAATTGATCCAGTGTTGATAAATAAATAATTGGCCACTTCTGAGAAATATGGACACTATATAAATATCTGAGAAATTTAGAAGAGCGTGGTCAATATATCATTTCAGTACTTCTGGTTCTCCTGCACCCACCACCATCACCTTTTTTTATAACCAAATCGAAATCAACCAACGTGCCCTCCAAAATTAAACCCAAAATCCTCCTATTAATCATCAGCTGAGCTTTCTCTGTTCTATCTCTAGCTACCAGTTATATATTAGATATATAACCACAAATATATACATATATATAGTCTTTTAATGAAGTTCGAATTCATGAAGATATGAATCCACGTGGGTAGAAGTGGGAGGGATTAGTTCAGCAATTGCCATATTGAACACCACTGCACAGTAAGAATTAATCAACCATTTCTCTGCGACTTACTTTTTTTGTTTTTGTTTGACCTTCTTCTTCTTCTTCTTCTTCTTCTTCTGGGTTGTATTGCATTTGTTGTTTCTTCTGCAAGAAGGCAGCTTCCTTCCATATGGTATCTCCGACAGCGACATCTGACATATAAAAATCACCTCTTTTGTTTCTCATTTAATATTTTCTTTGTTTACCAAAAAAGAAAACACTGTAATGTCTCTGTTAAAACCAACTCTTTCCTGATAATGACGACTCCATTTCTTTCTTCTTCTCTTTTAGCTCTGATTTTATGCAAAAGTTCCAAAGATTCCACCTTTGTTCTTACTTGTCTTGTTTTCTTTCTGAAAAGGTGAGAACTTGATGATGAAAAGTATGTGAACCCGGTAACACCTCCAAAATTCAGCAGATTTTGCTTCAAAGGGGTGTGTTTTCTAACCTTAAAGCTATGTTTTTATTTTGTCCAAGTAAAACTCATCAAGCCTCTATTTTCATTAAATTTACAGGTTTCAATGAAATTTTTGAGAGAAATCATCGTAAGAATGGGGGGATGCGTCTCATCAACGGGTCGGAAAGTCGCGAAGCATAGAAAGTTCATCAAGACTCAATCACCAGGCAAATGGCCTCGCAAGATTTGCTCCACGGTCGTCCACGTGGCGATACGGAGGCGGAGAAGAAGCGTCGGGAATCGAGTGAGCGATTTCTCCGTCGAGGCCACCACGACACCGAGCAGGAGAAGCGAAGTTTCGAGTGTGACATTTCATCTGACACAAGTTGTTGATGAAAATGGTACCTTTTTTGACTTGTCTAATCTCTTGTTATGTCGGAAATAATGTTTCATCAATAACATGTTACTGGGTTTTATGTAGGATTATGCCAAGAAGAGGTTTTTTTCGATTCGATGAGTGTTCTGGAATCCGATTCGGATGACGAGTTCATTAGTGTTCTCGGAGGTAATAACCAAATCATTAATCACAAATTCTGTCAAACTTGGTATTTAACCTGAATATAGATTTTTTTTACCCAATTAAAAACCTTATAAAGTATAAATACGAAAATATGACACATTTTTTTTTATTAAATATCAAAATAACCATCCCCGCAGTTTGAAACAACAGTGTGTCTACTGAGGCTGTTGTCTGGAACAACGGTGCTCTACCTTTTTTTTTTGGCTTTTTTTCAAGGTTTGCCATACTCAGTTAACCATGATATATAAGCGTTTAAATAATAGTTTTTTTGTTTTTTTTTTTTTTGGTTTTGCTAAAACTCTATTGTGTTAGGTGTACAACAGCAGCTGCAGTTGATAATTTTTTTTACCACATTTTAGTATTTAGACTTTATAACGTTGCTATTTGAATTAAAAAAAAAAATCCTAATTATGAGTATAATCTTGCCTTGTGGAATAAGTAACTGAGGTTGATGAATGGAGAGTTCTGCTTTATTTCCTACAGATGGCTATTCTTCTGCAACTAATACAGTAAATACCCCGACTCGCCAATTTTTCCAAACCGAGAGCTCAACGAACACTGTCGATAATGAATCATGCGAAAACACGGTTCTGTCCCCGAAGAAGAAATCAACCGTGATCGTATTCTCCGTCAAGTATTGTAAGTTGTCTTGCCGATTCGAGCCAAATATGTCACTTTGGCTACACATTGAAACTTTATAGATTGATAATTGGGTTAAGAACCTATGAAAGGTCTGAACTATCACCCATGTTCACCCATGTTAACGGGAGAGGTCTGAAATTTAAAAAGTTAATAACAAAAGTCTGAAATTTCTGTTTTGTTGATAACAGCGGTCTCCGTTAGTTTTTTCCGTTAAAACTAACGGAAGTTGGTCACATGCCAAGCATGTGACCGGAAATTAAATAAAATTCCGAAAATGCCCTTCTATCAAGTGTGCCCTTCACATGCATGGAGTGAAAAGACCAAAATGCCCTTGAAGCCACCACGGTACTCCGGCGACCACCAATCGTACTCCGGCGACCACCACCAAGGCTCCGATTGGGCCAAAATCGGAGCCACCGGCCCCGATTGGGCTCCGATCGGAGCCACCGGCCCCGATTGAGCTCCGATCGGAGTCACCGGCCCCGATTGGACTCCGATCGGAGCCACCGACCCCGATTGGACTCCGATCGGGGCCAAAAAAGCTCCGATCGGAGCCAAAAAGCTCCGATCGGAGCTTTGTGGCTCTGGTCGGAGCCACAGAGCTCCGGTCGGAGCTCTGTGGCTCCGGCTGGGGCCACAAAGCTCCGGCCGGGGCCACAGAGCTCTGTGGCTCCGACCAGAGCCACAAAGCTCCGATCGGAGCTTTTTTGGCCCCGTGGTGGCCGGAGTCGGGTCGCCGGAGCCGAGGTGGTGGTCGTCGGAGTCGAGGTGGTGGTCGCCGGAGTCGGGTGGTGGTGGCCGGAGTCGGGTGCGGTGGCCGGAGTTGGGTGGTTTTAATTTGACTTTAGGGGTAAAATTGTCATTTCACATTTCCTTAAATAAGATATTAAATAAAATAAAATATTAAAGGGGCAAAAATGTCATTTCACACAATTCTGTTAAATTTAACCCTAAAAATGGACGGAAAACCTCAAATCAACAAAATTGAAATTTCAGACCTCTGTTATTAACTTTTTAAATTTCAGACCTCTCTCGTTAACATGGGTGATAGTTCAGACCTTTCATAGGTTCTTAACCCTTGATAATTCATTGATAAATGCAGGTGCATCGGATAAATTACTGTGCCGCCCCCGAGCCGGGGTCCTAGTACCAAGATGCAAGGAAGAAAAACCGACATCGGGGTGCTGGTCTACGATCTCTCCTTCGGGTTTCAAACTCCGAGGCGAAAACTGGTTGAAGTATGCAACTAACTGCCACATTTTAAGTATCAAACAATTTAATTCATGGTTTTACACATTTGAAGTTTCTAAATTTTTTGTGTGAATTGATATGATGATGATGAAACAGAGATAAAAGGAAGTTTCCTGCTTCGGATTGCAGTCCCTATGTCCCGATCGGTGTTGATTTCTTTTTCTGCCCGCAAAAGATTCAGCACATTGCGCAGAAACTCGATCTTCCTTACGTAAAACCGCATGAAAAAGTCCCGTCTCTCTTGATAGTTAACGTACAGGTAACCCTAAACCCTAGATTGAAGGTTACTTGAGTTACAAGTAACCAATCTTTCTTTTTCAATATCTTCTACCGAAAAACTATATCTTACACTCAATGTGCCAATCAAGATTGTGAACCCACTCATGAAAATTATGAGTTATGAATCACAGTAACTTGACTTACAAGTAACACAGTTTTAGGACTAATGGATTATGTTATTTTTACAGATTCCTACCTACCCTACCACAATGTTCGGGGACAATGATGGCGAGGGCATTAGCCTTGTTCTATACTTCAAATTATCCGAGAACTTCGATACCAATATATCTCCTCATTTTCAAGAGAGCATCAAGGTAGGAAACTATGAGTTTACCTGAAGAAAAACAAAAACAAGCTACTGGTGTTATGGTTACTTGAGCTCCAAGTTTCTTTTTTCTGCAGAGAATGGTAGATGATGACATGGAGAAAGTGAAAGGATTCGTAAACGAGAACTTAGTCCCATTTCGAGAACGATTAAAGATTATAGTCGGAGTTGTAAATCCCGAAGATCTTCAACTTCGTTCCGCAGAGAGGAAGCTTCTACAAGCTTACAATGAAAAGCCCGTTCTCTCTCGCCCTCAACACAATTTCTTCAAGGTAATTAACTTTACGAATTTAATGTGGCGGCTCTGATACCAACTGTTATGTTATCTGATGAAATAATGGATTATTGCAGGGAGCTAATTATTTAGAGATGGATTTGGATGTACATCAGTTCAGCTTCATATCTAGGAAAGGGTTAGAAGCATTTCGCGACCGGTTGAAGAACGGTGTTCTTGATCTGGGTTTGACAATCCAGGCACAAAAAGCGGAGGAATTACCAGAACAAGTTCTATGCTGTTTAAGACTCAACAAGATTGATTTCGTAAATCACGGACAGATGCCTACGCTTGTTGTTAAACACGACGAACACTGACATCTATGCAAGTCGGATCTGCAGTATCTTATCTTACTTGTAAAAAAAATGGGGAAAATGAAAGGACTATTTGGATTCATTTTCTGATCCAATGTGACATATACTGCAAATAATCAAGATTTTCGCTCTTCACTACCATTCAAGTCGATTAGTTTGTTCTTGTGATTCAAACCCAGTTCTTGTTGAAGTATTATTAAAGGACGCTTTTTTATTTTCATCAGAGGACAGATTCAAATCAGGGACGACATTGAAAAGTCAATTAAGGACTGAGATGACCGAGCTGAAGCTTATAGTAGTGCCCAAATGAAAGTCCGGTGGGTAGCAGTATTTGCAAATATCAGTTTAAAAGGGGTTTAAATATATATATATATATATATATATATATATATATATATATATATATATATAAATTAAAAGGCATGTTGATGCTATCCACACACAAAGCTAGTGATCATAAAAATGAATGAAAAAAAAATATTCATGACCAGTAAGCATGCTACGGGTGCTGCCTTCCTAATGAGGGCCCACTTAGAACCACCCCTCGGAAAAAAAAAAAAAAATTCAGGTGTGTATTATTTCTAAGTTCTAACAATTTCCCCCTGTCTGTATTAAGGCAACTATGTGCAACTGCAAGACAAATGAATATACAGAAGGTTGAACTTAAAGGATCTTTTTTGCCAAAAAAATCACTTACATTATCTTACTTAACTTTATCCAACTAAAAGAAAGAAGGACTCGAACCCGAAACCTATTTTCTTTCTCTATGATTACTACATATACACATCCTGAGTCCAGTCGGGTATCGTATATTTCACATATAAGCTGTTGGGGTATTCCGAACGTGGGGAAAAAACAACAGGTTCTGACCAAGACATCATCTGTTGTGTTCGTCCTTGAATCTCAGCGTTGCAACTTGCTGCAGATTTGCTTGCTTGGGAATTTCATGCTTGGCATCTGCTGATTGGTTCGGTTTCTGCAACATCGTGGTATTGTTGTTGGAAATGCTATTCTTTGCTGCTGGTAGGGTGTGGTTGTGTTTGCCCTCGTATGTTGTTATGACCGATTTAGGATCTGCAGCTGCCCTTTCAACATGTTTGCGCACATTGCATCCCTGCGTTGTGCATTTGTAGTAGCTCCTGCAGAAAATATTGCAAAAATTGTATTATGTTTCAGCAAAATGTCGAAATCTTTCACAATCATCTCAGCTCAAACTCTACAAGGGCCCCATTAATCTAAATTCTAAAGATTTGATTCTAGCTAGATCAATGAGTCAGATTACGACAGATCATCCAAATCGGATCCATAAACAGAAAACGACCTACTGAAAAATTGATGAAGTGGCAGAATCTCATCCATTGATTATGGTTGGGTTAAATTCTGGTGGAGTCCAAAATCTAGCTAATGGCGGGGAATACAAGCCATCAATATCACACAACTTTCACATCAAACCTTACCAAAACTCAACTACTGATCATTTAAAGTACCAAAGAATACGGGTCATAAAGCAGCTAGAGTTACTTTCCAACTAATTTAATGAATTTGATGAAACAAGTAATATGAACTATGACCCGATTCGTGCAATTCTCTTTTTTTTTTTTTTTTCTGAAAACATAAGTTGGGGAGCAATGGTACCTTGGATATGGATTGCCTTTAACAACCTTCTGCCCATACTTCCGCCACCTATATCCGTCATCCAAAAGATCAACTTCACTTCTTGTCTGCACAATTATCCTCGATTCTGTCACAGTCCGTTGAGCAGAACCTTGCTCAGGAACCGCAGCCTCAATGCTTCTGCAAGAACATTTCTCATGATTCAGAACAAACTTTTTTTTTAAACCAAAAAAAAAAAAATGAAGCTCTACCTTCTCTTAGCTTCAGGTTCACCTTCATCTCTTTCTCCATTCCCGACACCAGAATCATCAACTTCCTCACCATCACTTGCTACTGAAGAAAGTTCAGGCACAGTCTCACTTAACTCTTGATCTCTTCTAAATGCATTAGAATTTTCAGAAACTGCAGATTCCTTGGCACGCTTCTTCTGAGGAGGTGGATGGTTGTGTTGACCCTTGTAGATGATTTCTCTTACATGCCCATCAAGAGCGTGCTCAACTTTCTTCTTGACAGGGCAGTTTGGGTGCGAGCATTTGTAGTAACTCCTGGGAAGTGCACTACCTTTGACTTGCTTCTGCCCGTATTTTCTCCAGTTGTAGCCATCATTAGCAGGTCGGTTATCTGCAGCATAGGAGACGGTTTGAGAGCTCTGCTCAGGTTTTTGAGAGATTAATGGAGCATCAACATCGGAGTTGGTTGTTTGTAATGATGGTGGAGTTGTGTTTTCTTCAGTCTGTTTTAGTATCTGGGATTGAACTTGTACAGCTGCCTGAGCTGTAACCTGTGCTAGTGCTTCTTGGTGTGTCATTCCAAACGGCCCCTAACCAAAGATTATGCAAAATAAGCAACCATGGACCTCAATTGCAGCATTTGATTCAATCAAGTAATAGAAATTTCAGTGATCCTCTAAACTACGACATTTTACTGATACTACAATGAATAGAAGAAGGGAAGCATCAAGTATTCTAATATGATCAAGCTATTAGTAACGATTCAAGATACAAAATTCAAGTTATAGGCGATTTAATTACAGTTCAGAGTAGGCAAATTTATGGAGAAGACAAGCTAAACTTAGTAATTTCCACCAAAGTCAATTGATTTAGCTGCCAACTGGAATCTGGATCTATGTACAAACTGAAACCAACTTGAGTTACCTGCCGCGGAGAGAAAATCCCAGGCGAATCGAGAAGTGTTGCAGGGCTGAGACCTGGCGGGATCATAAACATGGCGGCGGCAGGGGACAGTACCAATCCATCCGGACGTTTATGCTTAAATCCGCTGTTATCTTCGCTGGCTCGTTTTGCCGCCGGAGATGCCATAGCGCCGGCAAGGAGTTGAGAGAAGGATTTGCACTCATCGGTGGGAGAGAACATGCTGGAGACCAGAGTCATAGGGCCAGGGCTAAATCCCAATCCAGCAAGACTAAACCCGCCGGCTGCATCTCCGAAAAACGACCCCATTGAAGCGCGTGGCGGGAGGGAGATGGTGGGGCGGGGAGGAGCCGCCCGCTTCGCCGGTGGCGCAGATGGAGCTAGTTCTTCGTTTCCGGCCATTCAGATTAACTACCCGTGAGTCTGTGAGTAGGTGTGGAGGGAGCAGAGAATCGATTATGGGATCTGGAACTGGAAGTTCAACTGCAAGTCTCGTGAGGAGTAAAAGCGAAGTCCAAATAAGAAGATAACCGCAAATATCGTTCGGGTTGCCCTTCCTTTATTTATTATTAATTGCTCACTGCCGGACCTCGCTTCGGTCCCGCTGCGTAATCGTCCCGCTTACCTTAAATAAAAATATTACAAAGCTGTTATATATGTCTTAAATTATTAAAAAAAAAAATAATAATAATGTTGGCCAAAAAAAAAAATTATTAAAAATAAATAAAAATGTATAATTACCTGCTTAACAGGTTGCAGATTTTTTATACTATTTTTTTTTTCACTTTTAGCTTCAATTGATCATAACTTTCGTTTTATAAGACCAAATGATTCACGGTCAGTTGTGTTGCATTTGTTATTTTACGAGCTTCGATTCAAGACCCATATTGATATATTTCTATGTAATGTATTCAGCTCACAACTGTCTTACAAATCACATGTGCCAAGTTCTATTATTTTTCCAAAAATATAAATGCTTGAATTATGTTCCTAACGCTAAGGCTGTAAACGATTCGAGTCGAGTCGAGCCGAGTATCTGACAATCTCGACTCGACTTATTTTACTCGAGCTCGAACTCGACCGAGCCTTAATTTTTTCGAGTTCAAGCTCGACTAAGTGTCATACTCGACGAGTTCGAGCTCGACTCGATTCGATAAAATTATAAAAAAAAAAATCAATTAATTAATAAAAAGTGCGCATTAGCTCAAGTTCGAACTCAACTCGATTAGGTTTTTGACTCAAGCTCGAACTCGACTTGAACTCAATATATAAATACATAAAATTATTATTTAAAAATAAAAAAAATCGAACTCGACTCGAATAGGAACAAGAAAAAAACGCGATTAGGCTCGCGAGCCTCTCGAGTCGAGTACCAGTGAACTCAAAATCGACTAGGCTTTAGAAAAAGCTCGACTCGAAATTTAGTGAGTCGAATTCGAATATTGACCAAGCCGATCTTGAGCAGCTCACGAGTAGCTTGACTTGTTTACACCCCCTACTTAACGCATTCGAAATTTACAACTCAATTAAAAATCGAGTGTTAACACTATATAGAGCTGTAAACGAGCCGAGTCGATTCGAGTATCTCGCAAACTCTACTCGACTCATTGTACTCGAGTTCAAGCTCGAACACGACTGAACCTAAATTTTTCAAACTCGATGTTGACTTGGTGCCATACTCGACGAGCTCATTCTCGGCTCGACTCGACTCGCCAACTTTAAATTGTTCAACTAAATCATGAAATTGTGTATCTTAGACCGAGCTCGAACTCGGTTTGAATTGAATATATATATTATGCTAGCTAGATATATTATGTTATATATAAACTTTTGTTAAGTTATATCTATTATAAAGACTCTTGCATATAAATATTTTGTCAAAGTAATGTATAAAATTTTAATATAAATATTCTCACAAATATATTAATTATATGCAAATGTAATTTTGTATTAAATAGTCATTGTTTGATTTAAAAAATTAATATATGTAGTATTATTATTTATAATATAAACTCGGGTGTAGTTTCTAATTTTGTAAAAACTAATATGTGTAATATAACTTATAATCTAGAAATTAAATGAAATTTATATATTTTTTTTCAAAAAAAAAAGTTGATTTTTATTTTTTAGGACAAATTATTATTTTGTCTTAATGAACCTTCTTGATAGGTTACAAGTTTAAATAATTAAATTTTTTTCTAAAATATTATAACAAACTTTCCTTTTTTATTTTAGATTACTATTTTTAGCAGGCGTGACCATTCCGCAGCGGGATATAAGAATTTTCCCTGCCAACTATGGATTTATTTCCCAGTGATAGGCCAAAAGAAAAATTAAATAAAATCAGTTTTTCAATATACCCCTTCCTTTTTACCATTGTTGATTATACGGGAAACTATATTTTTACCCTTTCAACCATCGTTCATTTTTTGGTATTGTATATATAAGTGTAATTTATAAGATAACTTATAACTTGATTCATTTTATTTAGTAAAATGATTCACTCTAACTCGAGACCCTTCCTAGATATAGTTATAACGTATAAGAGAATAAGATATATTTGTGATAAATATATCTTATTATATTTAGATAAATCTAGATTAGAAATATATATATTCTTAGTATATTATCAGATTATGTTTTCCGTATTATATTATTATAGATTTAGACAGATATAGTCTTGTATATATATATATGTACTCAACCCGAAACAAGATCAATAATACAATTCTTATTCTTCATATTACCCATTGGTTTTAGAATAAAAATCCATTTGTACAAATGATTGTTCTATGTTGGATCCATTAGACGTGACTTGGTCAATATAGAATTTAATATGATATCAGAACCCGATTTCGAGTAACGGTGTTAGTTTTGTATCCCCTTTTTCTTGGGTATAAAAAAACAATACCTAAAAGAGATTAAGTGTATACCGAAAGTCTTCACTCACAAGTTCGAGCTTTTGGGCTGATTGGTTAAGGCATATGTCTTATTTCCCTACAAGTGGTATTAGAGCCGAGTGTTCGATTACCGGGAGCGCCATAAAAAATGAAAAAAAAAGTGAAAAAATGAAGAAGTGAAGGGGAATAGATGTGGAAACCTCCCATAAAAAATGAGAAAAAAAGGCCAGTGTGGACCGGGTTGAAGTCATGGGTACGGCCGAAATAGCCGGGTTGATGGGCACGGACCTAGTGAGAGTTCCGGTGTAAAACTGTTGTTTGCATACACAGTTATGGAGGATGTTTAACCTCCCGGAGGGCCGAGGTTGGCCAAGTAGAAGCCCATGTTACGGATCAGGGGATGAGTCCGGTGTAAAAACTCATGTTACGGACTAAGTGATGAGTCTGATGTTAAACTGTTGTTCGCAAACATCAGTTTAAGGGAGGGTATCTTGGATATAAAAAAAGAATACTAAAAAGAGATTAAGTGTATACCAAAAGCCTTCACTCACAAGATCGAGCTTATGGGCTGATTGGTTAAGGCGTATGTCTTATTTCGTAACACTTTTAACTCCACATACAAGACTTGTCCACGTTGAATCGTTGAGGAATGGGCGTGGGAGGGGGTATATCAAAATTTGTTGCAACCATTTCGAATTTGAAAATGCATGATTTAATAGAGTTCTTATGGTGCGAGGAGGTGTGTTATAGTTAGCGTGACTATCGATATTTCAACCATCAAGAATTTAGACCCACGTCGGTGGTAAATTGAGAACACTGTAATAAGTAAATTGACTATATCTTTTTATTATTGATGATTAATTTTAGGATATAATTACAATATATAAAGGGCTAATACATACTTCAGTTACTTACGTTTGACCAATGTGATTAAATGGTTACATTTGTTTTTATGTGATTATTTAGTTACTTACGTTTCAAATTGTGATCGTATGGTTAATCCGTTAGCTTGCTGTTAAATTTTTTTGTTATATCTCACGTACTATTCATGTGCTATTATAATTAAATTAAAAAATGACTAGTATGCCCTTCATCAACTTCTCCCTCTCTATTTCACGTTTCCGTGGGTATGCTTTTCCTTCTTCTACCTTACTTGTACACAGAACGCTTCATCTTCCTCCTAGAGTTCGATCACGTAGTTACCTTCGCACGCCTACCTCCGCGCGTCTGACGCCTCTCTGTCTCCGACGACAAAGTCTTCGTTTCCGTTGCCGTCTCCACATCGTCGTCTATTGTTTTGTTGTAAAGGTATCTTTTGAAACCTTAATTTTACAGCAAAATTCTGCAACTCTACCACCATTAGAGAACATATCCTTACCAAATCGGATGATATAGTTGTTTAAGTAAGTTATTTTGATCAATTTCTAAGCAAATTAAGTTCGTTAATGCATGATAGACAACTTGGGTGTATGTTAGACTATTTATATTTTGGATTTTCAATGTTTTAAAGTTTCAAAATTTTCAGTATAGAGGTTGATATGGAATTCCTGATGGACTTACAACTTAAGTTCAGATTTTTTTTTTTTTTTTGCGCTATTTGAGACGAAGGTTGTCTTTACTTAGCAAAATTTGCTGGCCCAAATATCAGTAATGAAGTAATGCTCATGATGAGTGCGTCTGTGGTTATGGCTTTTTTTAGAGTTCTTTACCAATTGTCATCGACTGATTCTATATCTACACATCAATGTGTCACTATAAACAAACTTCAAGTCCATAAATTGTATTTAAAAGCCCCATCACCTTAAGTTGAAAAGTGGAAGTAGTATTGTACAATCATTTATCTTTAGATGAATGTTTACTTACCTGAGCATAAATGCAAGTGAATTAATGCAATGGTTAATATGGTTCTGATTAGGCGTTGAATAACTTGACTTTTTTTCTTTTTGTTATTTATGCTTAATGTTAACACTTTTTTTATGAATGAAGAATACGGAGATCGGTTACATCTTTAATTTTTGGTATGGGGGGAAGTGGGTTGTTTCTGTTGATGGGTCTAGGCGGTACGAAGGGCAATTTGAAGAACTAAAACTTGATCATGGGTTCCTCTCTTATGAAGAGGTCACTAGTGTAGCAGAGGTATATTGTGGGCTTTTAGAGCATGGATCACTTTTATATTTACCACCGGAAGGAGATCCACAAATTGATCTCTAAGTCATTAGTGACGATGAAGATCTTCAACGTATTCCAGAGAAGCAAGGTACTACAGTGATGATAAACATATACTTAATGCAATTACGCAATAAAGAAGCAAGGTATTCCAGATCAGTGCTCCAAGGATCCATTCCTAATGCAATTACGCAATAAAGATGTTAGAAAAACTCGATGTAAAATGCAAAGAGTAAATGGAGTAGGAGTGGTGATTGAGGTTCCTCCAACAATTGACAAAGATCAAAGAAAATGCTCTAGTTGATAAAGGGAAGATGAAATTGATTGAGAGTTTCATGCAAGGTTAAGGTTCTGATGATGATAACTTACCTGGTCTACCTAATGACTTCCTTAATGATTTAAGGAATTATCAGCTTTCAGATAGCGATGATTTAGCGTCACATGAACCTGAAACAGTTGAATTAGATCATTTAGTTGAAGAAATGGGGGCTGAAAAACATGATTATGCTGACTATGCAGTTGTGGTTGAAGACAATGCAGATGTGGAGGAGGCTGCAATGAAAAAGAAGAAAGGAAACAAAGGGAAAAGAGGGCCTAAGTGGCCTTGTGCAGTACCTGGCTTTGGTGAAGAAAATGCTAATGAATGTCGAAGCGACACTTTGGAAGACACAACTGGAGCTGATGTTGTGGATGATGCAACAAGTGGTAGACCAATTAGGTATTACAA
Organism: Clarkia xantiana subsp. parviflora; assembly: GCA_036873135.1. Taxonomy (NCBI): domain Eukaryota; kingdom Viridiplantae; phylum Streptophyta; class Magnoliopsida; order Myrtales; family Onagraceae; genus Clarkia; species Clarkia xantiana. Next base: position 5,305,867 of record JAPTYO010000016.1, read on the forward strand.
TGAAGAGAGAGATGGGGTAAATGTCAAGTTACAACTCGGGTTGTTATTCGGGAGTGCAGCAGAATATAGGACAATAATGAGAGAGCATGCTATTCGTAATGGTTATGATATTGTCATGCCAGTGAACAACAAGAGAAGAATTGAAGTTTGTTGCAAGAAGAATTGTGGATTCAAGGTGATTGCCCGCTGTATTAACAAGGAAAAAACATTTGAGATAAGTGAGCTTGTAAAGAAGCATAAGTGTCATCGGGATGACTATAACCACAATATTGGCAAAAAAATGGATTTCTGACAACTACATCGACATGTTGAGAGACGACCGTAAAGTGGGGTAAGAAATATGGGTTTCATTTCATTTGATTACTTATATGGGTTTCATGTAAGAAATACGAGTCTCATGTTTTGTTGTTTTCAGTTTTCTTATTATGTTGTTTTAATAATAAATCCACTGCAATTTTTGATTTGATGCAGAATGGTGTCATCCGGAGTGATATAGGTAGAAAACTTGGATGGAAGGTCAACAGGTTTCTTGTTTCGAGAGCTATGAAGTTGGCAAAAGAAAAGTTGGATGGTGATAGGACAGAAGAATATGCAACGATAAGAGACTACATAGCAACTTTGCTTGAGCACAATCCTGGAAGCACAAATATTGGGTGTTGACTCTATCTCAAGCCCTTTAAGGCCTAGATTTGAGAGGTTATATGTATGCTTGGATGCTTGCGTTAGTGGGTTTAGGAACGGATGCAGACCTTTCATTGGACTTGATGGATGTTTTCTAAAGGGCCCTGACGGTGGTCATCTTTTATGTGCCGTAACGAGGGATGCTGATAATGCTTTGTTTCCGACAGCCTTCGCATGGGTTGAAGCAGAGAATCAAAACTCATGGAGGTGGTTTATCTACTTGTTGGCATCAGACATTGGTAGTGATAGAACTTGGACTATAATGTCTGATCGGCAAAAGGTAAGAAACATGTTTTATGTATTGTTTGTTGGGTAAAATATCAAATCGCAGAATATTACACTTATAGTATGTTGTTATTCGAGTAGGGTTTGAGACGTGCTGTGCAAGAAGTACTTCCAGGGGCTGAGCATCGTTACTGCATGCATGAGGCATATTTGGTTAAACATGCAGGTCGGAGGGATGGGTGAAGCTGAGGTTAGGAAAAGGGCGTGGTCAGCCGCATGTGCTTTCACCTACCAAAGGCATAAGTGGCATATGGACCGCCTTAAAATTGCAAACAAGAATGCATGGGAATATTTATCGGCGATTGACACAAGCGCGTGGTGCAGATATCAGTTTCGTTCTGCATCAAAAACCGATATTGTAGTGAACAATATTTCAAAGTGTTTCAATAACAAAGTACTAGAGGCAAGGGAGAAGCCTCTAGTGTCACTAGTGGAAGATATCAGGAAAATGTTGATGAGAGATTTCGAGAAAAAGAGAAAAATAGTTGTGGAGCAGCAAGGTCAATTGGGGAAGAAAGTTGTGGACAAATTAAAACTGATCACAGAAGGCATTAGCGGGTGTAGAGTAATCTATGCTGCATCAGGTGAGTATGAGGTAGAGACTTCACCTATAACTGCATACAAGACAAATATCCATGCTCAAACATGTACTTGTAAAGCTTGGGAGTTGAGTGGCATTCCTTGTGTGCATGCAATTGCGTGCCTTGCCTATGCAAGGATATTTGATCTAGCACCTTACTGTGATCCAGTATATCACAAGGCAGCATAGCGACATACGCTGGAGTTGTCCATGCATTGCCTGGAAGGGATGATTGGGTTCAAACTCATTCATTGCCTGTTGATCCACCGGTATATTGAACACGTTCGGGCAGACCCAAGAAGAAGAGAAAAATGTCAGCATTTGAGCAAGCAGGCGGGACATCGACAAAATTACCCAAGAAGGGTTTAAAGCAAAATTGCTCTATATGTGGGGAAACCTGCCATAACAAGAGAGGTTGCGGTCGAAGACCATCTCAAAGCAATGCATTAGTATTTATCTCAACTTGAGCTACAACTATGAGTTCACATTTATAAAGACTAGTTAGTATGTCTATTGTTAATAGGTAGGAGCAGCAGTCGGAGATGCATCTGAAGCTGAACCAAAGAAGTTTCGAGAAAAAATTCAAATCAATAGGGTTAGATAGAACTCTTACTTAAATAGTTAAATTACAAGAATAGAGTTTTATAATTCACCAAATAAAAAAAATCATATTTTTAAATGTCATGTTTTGCATGCAGAAGAAACCAGGTAGGGTTATTGAAGATGATGTGCAAGGATGAAGTATTCCAGAACTTTAAATCTGTCTGGTCAAAATCGACTTTTATTGCTGATATTAAGAAGTCTAATGGGTGGCAAGACATCTACTCAATCCATTTTTAGAGTAGTGTTTTTTCCGTAGTAGTATTATTATTAGTGTTTTTCTTTCTAGACTGTATTGAACTATATTTCGACGTAATTTATGATATTTGATGTTGGAGTTAATCATAGAAGTTATTTGGTATATTTGAGTTGTGCTGCCGCGTTGATATTTTTGTTTTAATAAGGAATGCAAATTCTGCAATCTGCAGAAATGCAATCCGCAGAACTGTATTATGTAGAAATTCATTTCTGCAGAAAGCAATCTGCATTTTTGCATATGCAGTTCTGCAGAATGCAGTTCTGCAGAATGAATTTCTGCAGAATGAATTTCTGCAGAATGCAATCTGCAGTTTTGCAGAATGTATATGCAAACTGCAGAGATTCTGCATATGTATTATGCAATCTGCATAAATGCATTTTGCAGACTATGCATTCTACAAAATATGTATAATAATATATAGAATGAGAATTGTATTATTGATCTTATTTAGGGTTGAGTACATGTACCTATATATATAGATACAAGACTATATCTATAGCAATATAGTAAGAAACATAATATAATAATATACTAAGAATATATCTATTCCTAATCTAGATATATTTATCTAAATATAATAAGATATATTTATCTATAATATATCTTATTCCCTTATACGCCCCTGCAAGACGGACGTTCTGACAAGAATGACCGATCTTGATAAGAAGAATATTAATGAATGCCCCAAAAGTCCAGTCTTCTTCGGCGGATGCCCGGAGAGGTCCAGTCAGCAACGACGAAAGCCCGGAGATGTCCAGTCGGCACGGCGGTAGCCCGGAGATATCCATCCAGTCGGCACGGCGGTAGCCCGGAGGTCCAGTCGGCAATGGCGGAAGCCCGGAGAGATCCAGTCGGCATCGGCGGAAGCCCTGAGAGATCCATTCGGCATCGGCGGAGAAGAGTTGATTATAAACATGACAATAGTAGGGACCATTGGTATGGTGGCTTTGTCAGTTGACACTAAATCAGAGGATCGCACAGAAGTCGTCAACACGGAAGCAGGGATTTATTGTCTTATTGGAAAAGAAAGAAGAAAAAAAAAACTGAAATTAGAATTGGCCAGGAAGGCGGCCGGCATGACATCTTCATAGTTGACGGCGGTGCCGACCGCCCCTGGACAGCGGTGATGGTGGGCGACGGCTTGTAAGTTGTACTCGTTGGAGTTAGAAAGGCTCTGATACCATATATAATGAGAATTGTATTATTGATCTTATTTAGGGTTGAGTACATGTACCTATATATATAGATACAAGACTATATCTATAGCAATATAGTAAGAAACATAATATAATAATATACTAAGAATATATCTATTCCTAATCTAGATATATTTATCTAAATATAATAAGATATATTTATCTATAATATATCTTATTCCCTTATATAATAGCATCTGCAATACAAAAACAGCAAAAATACATTAAACATTCTCCAAATAACAACACAAACTGGATTATCGTATTTCGACAAAAAGAACTAATTTATGATACAATAAATACTTTATAAACCATTAGTGATACAAACTGGTTCAACTTTACGAGACTAAGAAGAAGAAAACACAAACAATCATCAATACAAAAACTAATAACATATTCGATCAATTCATAGCCAGTTGAGGTTTTGCACTCTCCAACTGCTCTTTCATATATTTACATATGTTATATCTACTGAAAATTTCTCCGAGTCACTCGCATAATGGCGCAATCAAAATAATAATTCGATAGCTGCTTGCCATCAGTTGTAGCAAACATAATGAACAAGCCTCAAGTAAGTCTATGACCAAGTAAGTCTCTAATCATAGTATCAGTGTTAAAGACTTCTCTTATGGGCCTCATGAAACACTATTTAAGACCAATTGTGCTTATTAGAATTAAATCATGAGTAATTTTATATATCACACTATTTATAGTTGAAGTACCGATTAATCATAATTAAATTGAGGTTAAAGAAATGAATGATAGTTTTTTTTTTGGTAAAGAAAATAGTAAAAAATTAATATTCCTGTAGTAGGTGACCTATATTCGACTTTCTGTGTACCGAATATTCACCGACAGTGAGGAAAAAATCATTCGAGATAAATAAAATAACAGTGAGGATTTCTTCAATTAATATTAACATCACTCAATGATTAACGAATTTTTGTGTCTATGAAATGATTAACTTTTAACTACCGGTCATTTGAAAAAAAAATGAAGAGTCATTTGTACCTACCTAGGACACATAAAAATTATCTCCTTTGATATTCGACCACGCTAGAGCAATATGAAACATGAACTAGCGAATTTTTTACAAAATGTAACACGAGCGAGCAAATTGTTTATAAAATACTTCTACCACTAATTTATCTGAATGCACAAATATGAAATAGCAATTTGGTAATTAACCCTTAATATTTATAGGACAAGCACAAAGTTTTTAGAATAGCAACCACAGCGTCTTCTTCATATTGTCAACTATGGCAATGAGTTCTAGACAATAGGCAATCTACATAAAGTCATAAACTACTGATAGTGTTCTTGCAAGTAAGCAAAAACCATACAATATCCAAAAGCTAATTGAGCAATCGACTACTTGATGCACCATGATCCCCGAAAAACCATATTATCTTCTTACCTGCTTATCGTGATCTTGTCCGAGTCAAAGGAACAAGTGCTGATACTCTCCGTTTGCGAGTTGACACAGCCTGTTATAGGCAAATGTATCTGCCAATATAAGATAGAAAAAAGTTTATGATCCGGAACCCAACTTAATTAAAGAATCGCCGGATCAAAATGACAGCTTTGAAAGAAGACTGATGAATAAATCCAAACAAAGCTTCAAAGTTGAAGCACATTCCCCTAATTTTTACTGTTTAGAAGTTGAAATGCAAGAAATATGATGATGTATCCATGACTGTTACTACTAAATCTAGAGTCCTAGACAACCTATGATGTTGCTGCAGCTGAAACCATTGGTAATAAATAAACCTTAAATGGCTAGACCTAATGTTCTTATAATAGATGATCTTTTGAATCTCAATCAGTCACTTTACACAGATGAAGAACCACAAAGGACAGCTGGTTTACTTTTACATAAGAGCTCCAAGCTTCATCAACACAAAAGTAATCAAATTCTGGTTTTTTTAAGGTAAACTGGCACCTATCTGAATCTTGAAGCATAAAACAGCATAGAACCAATCTGATGATTCGCCGAAACATAAACATTATGGCGAATTTATTGAGCATGCTTTGATATTCGATAGCAAGCTGTAATATCAGATTATATTGATTACGATAATTGATCAGTCAAGTGCTTCAGGATTAAATGCACAAATCAACAAGTGTGACCTCCATCATTGTTATCATCAAAATGGCTAAGCATCAATTCAAGCCAATTATTCACCACCATCCGTGGATATTTTCAAATTTCAAGTAATTCAGATTTGTGATTCCTAAACAGACAAGCATTTGACGATGAAGAACAAGTATCATGATCTATAATCAATAGAAACGAAAATTGAATTTTCGAGAAAGCGCGCAGAAATCCATACCGAATGTATCGCCGAAATTGGACCAACTCTCAGCGCAGATTGAGCTCTGGCTATCAGCAAAACCAACGACTTCGAAGAAAGCTGTCAATTGAAACGGCGGTGACCCTTTCACAACCAGCGGCCGTTCATCAGTGGATCTTCCCACCACAGCCGCGCCGTCGTTCCGCATGAACTGAATCACGGCGCGAACCTTCCGCCCGGCGTATCTGCTCAGGATCTCTCCGTTGACCAGCGGTACAGGCGCTGAAGCATCCATGATTAGTGATTCCACCAAGGATCGACGATTGCAGCGAGGAGAACTTAGGAGACTATTCGGTGGGTGATTGAGCGCGGGATCTCTGAAATCGATGGCGGCAAATGAAATATATGGTGTCTTCGTTCGAGGCTGTGGCAGTATACATGGGCCTCAAAGTTTCTGTTTGGGTCCAGCAAGGTTGGAGGGCTTCCATGGCTGATTAACCAAGGCCCAAGAGCTTTCCACTTCACAGTTCGAATCTGAAATCCACGGTACTATCGTATTGACCATCGGCATCGTAGACCGAGCACTGACGGTGAAATTGAAGGAGATCGGAGATGGCAATTAGTGGCGACCTGAAGGTCTCTGCTGCAACTCTCGGCTCCCGCCAAGCTCACCATCCTCTTCGCAGCTCCTTGGCAGCGTCTTCTTCGAAGGTTATTAATTAAGCCTTTCCATTCCATTCTCTGCAGCTGAAATTCAGCCGTGTTCTTCTTGATATATACAGATTGGCTTTTCCAACTTGTGTTCGCCAATTCTTGCTGAAATTACTCAAAACTCAGTTTGGAGTACAAAAGTATGGTTCACTAGTTGAGTGGCTGATGAACAATCTGGCCCCACTCTGCCAATTCTTTGATTTTGTTAATCAGACATTGATTGCGTCATGTGAATTACTCAACTGGATTCTAACACATTCATCACACTAAAGCAGCATAAAAATTGTGTCTGATCTCCATTGCGTTGCAGAATCTATCAAGAACATTGCCTTTTTACACATGCACTTCAGTTTATACATGAATTAGGGCACTTCATTGCTCAATTGGCTCAATTGGTGACAAGATTAACTATTTTTTTCCTCAAATGTTGAGAAATTAGAAATATCTGATTTTTGAAATTGTTCTTGCTGCCATAAACTTGTAAACCCTGAAGCCCGAAGACATACTTGGATTAAATAGCTGATGATAATGTAGATTGCTATCTTCTTAAGCTGTTATTATATCCACTAATTCAGCATCAACTTGGGATTCAGCTTAGCTAAATCGGTACTTGTAGAAAAGATATACATTTAGAAAATTTCATACCAGTAACATAAATCAATCCATGCTTCAGAAAGAAGGAATTTTGCAATCATGGATTCATTCTACTCGGTTTGAAAGATTCTAACACTCAAAATGATTCTATATTAAGGTTATCTTGATTTGTTATCCTGCTGTGTCAAAGTTTTTGCTTAAATTCTTTTCTGTCAGGTTAATTTTGCAGGATTTCAAAATGGAGGACCAAACCCTAAACCCGAAATCACACCCAAATGGCCTTCTGTGATGCTCGATAATCACAGACCTTGCGGTCTATCAAAAAGAGACTCGACTGTGACCCGGGCTTTCAACCAAGAAACAGAGAGCTTTCTCTTAAGTGTCATTAACATGAACTTGTTGGATCGGTTAAACTTAGCATGGAAGATTGTCTTTCCATCAAGGAACTCGAGGAACAACTCCAATGCAAATATCGCCAAGCAGCGTCTGAGGATGATTCTGTTCTCTGACAGATGTGCTGTGAGTGACGAGGCGAAACAGAAGATTGTGGCAAACATCGTCCATGCTCTGTCGGATTTCGTGGAGATTGAATCGCAAGACAAGGTTCAGTTAACTGTGTCGACCGATACGGATCTTGGAACAATTTACTCTGTCACGGTTCCTGTGAGGAGGGTGAAGCAAGAGTATCAGGATGCAGAAGATGTTGGATCGATTATGAATGTGGAGTATAAAGACAATGGGGATCGGTCTGGTTCCGTTGATGTCACCTTTGATTTCTTTATGCCTGATGAAAACGCGCCGTCGTACTAAGGAATGAGACAGCAAATTGGTTATATTACTTATGTTGTAGTATTTGAAATGTCTGGAGTTTTAGATTGTCATCAATCATCATGCGTGTATGTAAATATATATTTGAATCATCATGTAATGTTCTCTTTTATAAACTCCATTGATATGATTAAAGTGAATAACCAAATTACTACTATCGTTACTACTATATATTATTATAGTGGGCAATTTTTAAGATGAACCTTATAAAAATATTATATACTCTAGAATTTAGTTACTGTAAACTAATAAATTTCGCGGAACACGTGAATTACTGAGGAAACTTAATATCATTTAATAAATTATATAACTTTTTCAATTTTCAATTAAATTGTCCTCTATTATAAAATTCTTAACCCGCTGCTGGTGGCAGTTCAATCAATTATATAGAAAAACAACAACAACAGACGCACACATTAATGGAATCTGCCATTTTCAGTTCAATTTTAATAGTTTTTTTTTTATATAAAATAAAAAAAATTAAGAAACAAAATTTGAAAAATCAAAGTTTGGTAGCAATTCGTAAAACATTCAAAATTTAGTAACCTTTTGATTACTAGCTCTATTCAGGTCCTGCAACTTTTGTTATTGATCAAAATTGACCCTACTAGATTTATCCAAAAGTTACTATTCTTAAACATGAATCAGTTAACCAACATCAAGACAATGAACATTCATTCAAATTTGTGCAGCACCTCTGCAACAATGATACCCACAAACAAATACCATTTAGGAACACCTAAATCTACCTAGACTCTAAAGATTGCCACTAAACCTAGTCAATTCAGAATTCTTGCACCCGAAGCGCCTCGCGAGGGATTTCATAAACATCCTTTGACCTCGACTTCTTAACACCAGCCATGAAACACAGTTTATCGGACTTGTGTCCCTCGATGGCCACACACGTGACCTTCACCCAAACAAGAACTTTGGTCTTCATTCCCTCGATTGATGTCAGCTTCCCCCTCAATAGCACCGCTTTTACTCGAGTTGCATAGCGAATCATAGATGAGTCCTTGAAGCTGACTTCACAAGGAGAAGACAAGTACACTATGAGTTTGCTCTTTGCTTCATCAAATTCGTAGCAGGTGATGTTCTGTGGGAAGATCCCAGGTGGTAAATTGTACTCTCTTAGGAGCTCTGGTAAGGTTTTCAATGGCTTCCCTGAAACAAACACAAAAATACATCTTTTAAGATTGTTCAATTCAATGTGGCAAGAGTATTTCTGTACCTTTTAGCTTGTTGAAGACCCATTTTGCCTTCTCCTCAACAGTACTGGAGAGATACTGCAATTATGGAAGACCATTTAGTATACTGATTATAAGAGAAACATAAGCTAGTTGGTTAACAAGAGCCTAAAAAGAATCTCAACTATATAACATGTTGCTAATAACAGTCTTAGAATTAAAATGTTGATATTCAGTGTCTTAACTATCATATTAGTTGACTTCCACTCTTTTATCTTAAAATTGACGAAATAAAAACATATTTTTTAAGCATCAAATAAGTCTAAATCATGAGCAACAAACTTAATCCTCAGAAAAGTGGAAAACGTGTTTTTGTTGCTTAAAAATAAAAAGCCAATTTCAACATTAAAATCACTCAAAAAGTGAAAAGAAAAAAAAAAGAATCTGATAGTTAGTACACCGACCGCGATTAGCAACATAACCTATAGTTGAGACTGTTTTTAGGTTCTTAACCTAACCTAAGCAAGTGGCTGCTTGAAGGAATCCATATATGGCAAATGAACAAATCTTTTTCAATGGAAAACACGATAACTATCGGGATTCAATATCAAAGCACTAAGCTTTTGAGGAATTACTATCATGAATAGAAACTTTAGCAGCTCTTGTGATCCACAATCAACATGAACAACAGAAAAAAAAAAAAATCTCGTAAGAACAGAGAATCTTCAAAACAGAATCTTGATCGCATCTGTCTGCACTGCATGTTTCGGTATCTCTGGCTTCAGACTCTAAAGAACAGCAAATGATGTTCATACATATCGGCTAGACCTAGTTTGCAGGGACAAGAACAATGTTGTAATTCGACATTTATTTCTCCATGTTCTAAAGATTAAGACCAAATTGCATTGAACAATTGTACAATCCAGTGAGAGAATCAGACAACTTCCTAGGTAAGATCCATCTATCGTAAATTTCCCAGAAAGAATAACTATTTTTAGACACAATCAAGAAATTGGTGCCATCTTTGCTCCAACAATTCAAAATCTAATCTTTACTCAGAAAAGACTCCACCTTTCCAAACCCAATTCAGAATCAACCGATCTGGTATCAGGCATGGCCAATGAACCGACAAATCGAACCCAGAAGCCATAATCGAGGAAGAGCGAAATTAGCAGAAGCAATAGAAATTACAAGAATGTGGAAGGTACTCACGGTGATATCTTCAGTAATGTTGGAGATCTCGGCCTTGGCTTTCTTGGAAATCCATGAATTACCAATCCCAACTTTCAAGCTAGTAACTTTGGTTAATGCTTTCTCCATTGTTTTGGGTCTATGGTGGATGGAGTGGAGCAGTGCGGTGTGGGTTGTGCTATTAAACTAAAGGATGTTTGGCTTCATCGCCAAATCTGGAATCAGTGACAGAGAGAGAGAGGAGTACAGTGAGAGTGAGACAAACATGCAGCTGGATTGGACTCGGCACTCTCTTTAAAAGCGGCGCTCGCTTCTCCACTGTCTTATTTGTTTTTCTATAGTACTTTTTTATTAAAAAAAAACTGAGAAAGCTTAACAGCATATTTATTTCATGTAATACTTGAGAAATATAAAATTTGGATTACTTATTTCCATATTTATTGTATATAATTTATTCCGAAATTAAATTCTAATTTCAAATGAGCTGAAATAGCAATTCTAACATTCATCCTTAAAATAATTATTTCTTAATTTCGGAGAATACAAATTCCAATCGATATTAACAAAAAGATAAATATACTCCTACGAGACCAACAACCACCATGATTTCAACGATCCACTGCCTTACTTCAATGGCCAACCAACTCCGGCCGGCAATTCAACTTCGATCGATCACCAAATAACTTCAACGACCCCGAAACTTATCGGGAGATCGCCGGTAGCAACCTCCGACACTAGAGAGCTCTGGTTGGGAACTCTCTAGCCACAACTAGGTCACAGAGGCTCCATCAGGGTCCTATGTGGCACCATAGATGGTTTTCATAAACCACCTTATGCGGTGGTGGTTAAAAAAATAAAATGGTCATTTGATTTGATTTTTTATGTTTATTATTATTATATATTCCTTATCGTGTTTAGCTACAAAACAACTTATATTTTTCAAGCACATAATTCCTATTTTTTATTCTCCGTTGCTATTCCATTTGTCAAACATATTGTAAATGATAAACTCTAAAGCACTAAAGGTCACAAAAACGAAACCCTAGAACGTAGAAGAGGATGTCGAAACGAGAGAAAGGGAAAGAACAGAAAATAGACAGCTAGCACTTGCGGATCACTAACGATTTTTTTTTTTTTGCCAACGAGAAATTTTATTGCTTAATCAAATAAATATCAATCAGGAGCATAATCAAGCAACATAATAGAAACAAGAGAAGATGGGGGGTATTGAAACCCAATTTAAAGGACACATCTCCTTCCTGGATTGAATAGCAATCCAATTGGCGCATCGGTTTGCGCTTCGACGGATGAACTTCCAATGAGACTCCGGGATATGATTTGCTCTTTGGCGAATGGTACTAATGATGTTGGCTAGCTTCTAGTCGATTTCAGACTCACCACGAATTTGACGAATAATGTACTCCGCATCTGATTCAATGACTACCTTCTCCCACCGATAGAAAACAGCCAACTCCACTGCTTGTAATATGGCAATAGCTTCGACATTCGTTGCATTGATATCTTGACACGAGGAATGACGTCCAACTATGAGTCTACCTTCACAATCCCGAGCAATAACACCGGTTCCACCTCTTCCCGTACTTGGCATCCATGATCCGTCACAACAAATCGATATAGTGTCACTCGGTGGAGGAAACCATAATTGATTTGCGGCTTCTTGGCGCTGCTGCACGGCCCCCTTAGATCGGCGGTCTCGAATGCTCCATAATTCGGCACTAAATCGTCGAATATGGTCAACCACGATCTTTGGTTTCGGAACGTCTTTTTTGTAAACGGCCCGACATCTTTCCTTCCATATCTCCCACGCCGTGACCTCCATTTGAAGCTTTAAAAGAGACTCTAATTCAGCCCCTTGTTCCTCATTTCGTCCCGTCTCCTCCATAAAATCGGGCCAGGTCGGAGTACTCCCTTCTTGCCATCGGATTCCCATTCCACCAAACCAAACGCGCTTAGTCCAAGGGCAATGCATTAACACATGATCCACCGTCTCCGTGCCATTACAAAAGAGACATTTAGAGAGTATGTCAATCCCCCTACGATTCAATTCATCAAAAGTGGGTAGGGCTCTTGCACAACTTTTGAAAATTTTTTACCTTTGGTGCGGAGTTACCCTTCCAAATATATCTCCAAATTCCGGACGAGACCGACCTTGAGGTTGTGGGTCCCGTCAATTGAGGGCTCGGGACTGCTTTACGTAATGCATGGTACACGAGACTCGGCTTCGCTTCCCCCGTTCACGAGGTTGGCCAAACAAGTTGATCCGAGCAACCCGTATTATGAGTTCGGATTGCTCGAATCGCTACTTGCTCGGCTTGTGAAATCATTGGTTCGATTGGAGTAAGGTCCCAACTTCTCTCTGGTGGACGTAGGAGATCTGAGACTCGCATGTTAAGTATCGACGGGGCTGCATTTTCCGATCCAACTCGATGATGAACAACACCGGGTACCCACGCGTCATGAAATACCCGAATTGATTCACCATTTCCTACTCGCCAAATTCCGCCTTGAATAAGTGTATCTCGTCCCTCAAGTATGCTTGACCAAGCCCAAGAGGCCCGACCACCTTTCTTCGCTTGCAAAAAGTCAGTATGCGGAAAGTATATGCCTTTTAAAAGTTTAGCCCAAAAAGCGTCTGGATTGGAATGAAGCCGCCATGCCGTCTTAGTGAGCATTGCAAGGTTAAATGTTTGCATATCTCTAAATCCCATGCCACCCTCTTCCTTTGGAATCGTCATCCTATCCCACCTCTTCCAATGCATCTTCCTCACATCTCCTTTTTCGCCCCACCAAAATCGAGCTATTATACTTGTCACCGAATCACACCAATTCTTGGGGAGTTTAAAGAGAGCCATCGAATATGTTGGGATTGCACTTATAACTGCCTTAATTAGAACCTCCTTACCCGCCGTATTAAGGAAAAGATTCTTCCACCCATGAATTTTATTTGTGACACGATCCTTGAGGAAACCAAGTGCTTCCCTTTTAGACCGGCCCCATATAGTTGGAAGTCCCAAATATTTCCCCGCATTCTCGACCGCATTAATCCCCAATATAGCTTCCACAGTTTGTTTAGTGGCTTGATCCACATTCACCCCAAAATAAATGCACGACTTACTCAAGTTGATGCTTTGTCCTGAGGCTTGGCTATACGCCTCAAGGATCCCCTTCAAAGAGCTCGCATTTCGATCATCGGCCTTAATGAAGAAGAGTGAATCGTCTGCAAAAAAAAGATGGTGTAGACGTGGGCATGCTATCTTTATGCTCATCCCTGTGAGTATCCGACGGTCGGCTGCATACATAATCATTCTAGATAACACATCAGCCACCATAATAAATAGATACGGAGAAAGGGGATCGCCTTGCCTAATTCCTCTTGATGGTCGGAAACGTGCTGATTTTTTGCCATTGACCACAACGCAGTACTGGACTTGCGTGACACATTGTTCCACCCTTCGTATCCACCAATCGCTAAACCCAAAGGCTCGCAATACCGCAAAAAGGAAATCCCACTCCACCCTATCATATGCCTTGTTCATATCAATTTTGACAGCACATTCTTTTCGTTTTCTTCCGTCCCGTCTCCTCAAATGGTGAAAAGCCTCATGCGCAACAATGATATTGTCATGTATGAGCCTGCCAGATACAAATGCACTTTGGAACGGGGTTATAATATCATGGAGATAAGGTTTCAGCCTATTTACAATGATTTTTGAAATAATCTTATAGCTGAAATTACAAAGGCTTATAGGGCGGAATTGGGTAGTATTAATCGGGTTAGGCACCTTTGGTATTAAAACAATATCAGTTAGGCAAAGGTTAGGATTGATAGTACCTGAGTCGAAAAAAGTTATGACGCATGTCCGATCACATCCCAGAACTTATGATAGAACACCCCAGAGAAACCATCCGGACCAGGAGCTTTCAATCCCCCAAGTTTGAAGGCCGCCACACGAACCTCCTCATCCTCCACTCGTCTCATGAGGAGCTGATTTATATCCGAAGTAATTAAGCTTGGGACACAATGCAGCACTTGTTCCCAACCAGACGTGCCCTCCGTAGTAAACAACCTCCGAAAATAGCTACTACACTCCTCAAGAATGCCACTTTCTGACTCGATCCAAGCACCATCATTACTCTGTAACCGTAACAACTTATTTATTTGTCGTCGGGAAATCGTTGTTTGATGGAAAAACTTAGTGTTACGGTCCCCCTCGTCTAACCATTGGAGCCTTGAACGTTGGCGCCAATACACCTCCTCCCGATCCCAAAACATTGCAAGCTCCGCCTTAACCCGTGTTTCCTCCTCACAACTGTGATCATCATTGGATAATTGCTGAATTAAAGCTAGTTGGTCTTGTAATTCGGCAATTTTCCTCCGATTATTGGCAAAAGTATGCTTGCTCCACTTGCTAAGTGCCCGTCGGCACGAAACTAGATGATCCGAAAGTTTGGACTGATTTGGATCAGCCCTAATTGAGGTCCAACTTGTTTGTACCACGTCTTGACACCCCTCATCACTTAGCCACATCGCCTCGAATTTAAACTCTTTCGAGCCCTTCCCATCTCTATAATCCATGTGAAGCAAAATCGGACAGTGATCAGATCCAATGGTCGGACGATGGAAGACTGTTGTATTAGGGAACGCTTCTAACCAAGCATCATTCATCATACCCCGATCAAGTCTTTCACGTACCCTATGCTCTCCATCTCGGTTATTAGTCCAAGTGAATTTTTGGCCTTTGAACCCCCGCATCAATCAACCCGGTATCCATCATCATTGAATTGAATGCATCCATATTCCTTTGGCTTTTCGGATTGCCGCCATCTTTTTCATAATGGTAGCAAATTTCGTTGAAGTCCCCAATACATAACCAAGGACCGTGGCGCCCCACCGCTAACCTACGAAGATAATCCCACGTCTTTACACGTTCCTTCCAATCTTTATGTCCATACACCCAAGTGACGTGAATGGTACCATAGGAATTGGCATTATGAAGGACCGTGTCCACCACATTCGCACTCTTGAACAAAATTTGGAGATCAACTTGTTCTTTCCACCAAAGAGCTAGTCCCCCCGATAGTCCTTGAGGCTCCACATAGACTGCTTTCTCCATATGCAATTTTCTTCTTGCTCTCTCACAAACTTCTTCTTTATTTTTTGTTTCCATAAGAAAAATCACCTCCGTACAATTCTTCCTACCGAGATCGGTAAGTGTAGGAACTGTCAGTTCCGATCCCAAACCCTGACAGTTCCAAGAGAGTAGACTCATGGATCCCGTGTAGCTGTAATGGGACAGCTAACAGAACCCTCTTTTTCATCTTTGTTGTCTTTCTTCTCGCCTCGTCTTCCCCTTCTTCTCGACTTACTACCATTTTTCTTAATGAATTGACAGTTGGTATCACTTGGTGGCATCATTATTTCACCCTCCACAAACTCAATTCTTTTCTTCTTGCTCGAACCGCCTTCAGATTGAGTCAGCTCTTCATCCTCATCAAGTGAAAATTTCCTCTTAACAGAGAGATTTCCAAATAAAGGGGACAACCCGGTTTGGCTCGGCACTGTGATACCGATCTTTTGTGGTGAATCTCCATCCGAGGGGTACTCCACAAAATAGTCAATATATTCAGATGAAATGATGATAGGGGTCGAAATAGGGTTGGCTTGTGTGGTTATGGAGGAAAAGGCTTGTGTAGGTCTCCTAAAAATTGTTGGTCGGTATCTAAGTGTTCTTTGTTTGCTAGTAGGTATTTGGTCATATACTAGCATACCAGACTCAGGGGGAGATGTTGAGTGTGGAGTTAAGGTAGTGGCAGTAGCTGCTTGATGGGAGGGAGTTACGAGAGTTGGACGGTCACTAGAGGGAGTAACATAGGTGGCTATAGGGTTGGTATATAGATCGTTGTGATGGGAGGGTAGTATAGGTGTAGGTGGTGGTGCATGCCTAGTAGGTGACGTGTATGAGGGGTGAGGGTGGGAGTGGGGGTGGGGTATGGGTAATGGATGGGTTGGTGGGCAGTAGGTTGTTAAAGCATCATGGTTAGGTGAGGTTCGACCCCTATTTTCTGCAACGCTTCTCATAACATCACTCCATCTTCTCCTTGATTGATCATCCTCTTGACTTGCAGTGTTACGTCCAATCGTCCTCCAAACATTAGTCACTTTGCGATGGCGTTCAACGTGTAACCACGTTCCGTACTTTGGCATATTTGGCTCGACCTCCGACATAACAAGTTCAGCTCCACACACACGTTCAATGTGCCCGAGTTTGCCACACTGAAAACATACATCAGGTAATCTTTCGTACCGGACTTTTGCCCAGCTCTCCGTACCATTAGCCCTAGAATACCAAAATCCCGCTATCAACGGTTCACTGGCATCCACGACTACCTTGACCCTCAAGTAGGGACAATCACCATCCTCTCCTATCGACTTATCAACGTCAACAAATTTACCAACATGTGCTCCAATGATTTCAACATTGGCTTTGCTCAGTTTCCCCAATTCTAAGTCATGAATTTGAACCCAAAATTGGACAAGTTTGAACCTAACCTCTTCGAGTTTCGACTCCGCCGCCCATCGCTTAAGAGACAAGCAATGACCTTGAATAGCCCAAGGGCTCCAATCCATAGCATCGATATAATCTTCTTCTCTACCGAATTCGATTAGGACAACCTCATTTGTGAACTATTTTATCTTGACCTCCTTATAGCGACCCCACGCATGCTTCAAGATATTCATGATTGCCCCCGTGCGAACCATTTTGTCACTAATGACCCTCCCTACACACCGAAATCCTTCCTCACGTGTTGAAGAGTCCTCTAAAACCAAGACCGATCTCCCCGGATGTGTTCTATCATTCATTTTGGTTTGATCACTTCCATGTTGTTGTTCCATTTAGTCAGACCTGAAATCAACACAAGTAAAATCGGATTAGGGTTTTGTAATTGTGGAAATATTCCACAGCCAGCAATTGGCGAGATTGCGATCGCAATTCTCAGCTATTCAGTGATCCAATTCGTCAGAAGCAATCCAGTCTAGTTTGGTAATGACTTGAAGATGTAATAGAGAGCAACAACGACACAATGGTTGACATGGAAGGGAAAAGGACAAAGTTTTGCTCCAGAAAGAAAAGCAACGGCACCAATTATTTATTTAGGGTTTCTACGTTTCGATAAAAACACTCCAATTCTCGCACAAGATTAATGAATCGTTCAGGATAGGATCACAATTCACAACATAGCAATCACCATGTTGCGAGAAAAATTCCCCATCGGAGAAGACGGATTGCTCACGGAAGAGGTGACTAATCTCTCACAGCAGGAGAGAGACGAACGCGGATCACTAATGATAGTTCCTTCAATTTGCACAATTTCACCTAATAACACTAAAAAAGAGATCCAAAACACTAGTGTGTTTAGATTCAACCCCGAGTTCTTACAATTGAAGGAACTAGTCCAAAATAAAATAAACTAGTCAAAAACACCTTAAACTAATTACAATCACCCAAAACAACACGGGCCAGATTGACCCATTAATACAGTCTAGGCCAAACAAAACAAAAAAGCTAAAACAATAAAAACTCAGAATGTCCATGCTCATCAGGGACAATCTCATCATTACTATCATGTAAATCATGCTTGATGGATATACGTCTGATTCATGTTCGTTTTACATTTAGGCCTCGTTCACACGCAAAACCCACCAACGGTTTACAAACGCCTATAACGGATAAGAACGGTCCAAACACGCGCATATTCGGATCGTAACCTGTCTGGATTGTCCAAAAAATCCGGACCCCTCCGGATTGTCCACGCAATCCGAAGGTTCGGGATGTCACTTCGGGACGCGTGTATCCATGTATGCTTACACTGCACGCGAGCCTTTCCTTTGCCAATTTTACTCAAGTCCACGCCCGGTTCACGTTTTTTCTACTAAACCGGGTCAGACCGCTTAAAACCGGGCTTGAACCCAAGGTGCCCTATATATATGAACCTTAGTCACCCATTTAATAACTTATCTGGGCAAGAGAGCTCTGACTCTTCACTAGCTTTATCTCTCTAAGATTTCTCATTTTAGCATCGGAGAGGGTTCATCGCATACCACCCTCCCCCTCGTGGTGTCGATACTGCCATGTGTGCAGGTCACAGGAGGAGCGCACATACAAGGCACGTACAGCGACCCGACGACTAGACGAATATTTCAACCTACCTCACAACGTCCAGACGTCTCGAATGGTTCAGGTCCCAACAATGCTCATGATGATAAATTTTAATCTCATATGAGGAACACTATCATCACAAAAGAAGGGCAATGACACAGAATTTCTACCGGAAAATGGGAAATTTTTCTCAAAAAAATTCACATCCATGCAAATAAAAAATTTATCTGTAGCAAGGTTGTAAAAATTGTAACTCTTTTGAGTATCAGAATATCCCAAAAAAAACAGAGGGTATTTGTTCGAAGTCAACAAGTCTCTTGCAAAAGATAAGCATCCAAAAACTCTTAAGTGCTTGATAACAGATTTTTTGTTTAACATAATCTCCAGGGGAGATTTTTCATCCAAAACTCTTGTGGGCATCAAATTGATAAGATAACAAGCAGTAAGAATGAAATCTCCCCAAAACAAATCAGGAATGGAATCTTGAAGTTTCAGACCTCTAGCAATTTCTAACAAGTGCATATGCTTCATTTCAACTCTACCATTTTGTTGAGGAGTATAAGAACAGTAACTTTGGTGAAGAATTCCATTGAGTTTGAAAAAATTCTTAAGAATGGAATTAAAGAATTCTCCATCATTGTCACTTCGAAAACCCTTAATGGTTTTTTAAACAGAGTTTTAACTATTAAAGTGAAATTCCTTAATAACTCAACTACATCATATTTGAATTTTATTAATAAAAAAAAACCCAAGTTACACGAGAAAAGTCATCAACTAGGGTAAGAAAGTATTTATTTTCATCATATGTAGTTGTTTTATAAGGACCCCATACATCATTGTGTATAAGATCAAACATAGAATCTTCTCTTTTATTAGAAAGATCAAAAGGAAGCCTAAGAAATCTAGTTAGAGGGCAAATTGTACAATCATTAACAACAAGATTCTTATTTCTGAAAATATCTAATCCATCAACATGCTGAGAGACTGCACAGAGGCATGTCCAAACCTTTTGTGTCAAAGAGTAGTCATTTCCTTATTTGTAGCAACAAAAGCAATTGATGATGGGTTTTTATTGCTGGGAGTGAGAAAATATAGCCCAGAGTGTTGTCTACCAATTCCCAAGACTCTCTCATTTGAGGAGTCCTGCATTGTGACAAAATTTGGATGCAAAATAGCCACACAACTCTGGACTTATAAAAGTTGAGAAACATATATGAGATTGTATTTAAAATCTGGTAGATACAAAATATTCCTCAAAACAAAATTATCAAAAAAATTCACAATCTCCTATACCAGCAGCAAATACAAACCCACCATCAGTCAATTGAACTTTGGTTTTGGAAAGTTTTATGAAAGCTCTCTAGTCATATGTTTACTGACACCGGAGACTAAAATCCAACAATTTAAAAAATTATTATTAGAAATATTAGATGTCATACCAGCACTTTGACAGTTACTTTATTCTACATCGGTGACTGTGGCTATGTTGGGATTGCTTCCACTGCCTCCATATTGCCGCAACAATTTGTCAAACTGATCTGTGGTAAGACTGATATTTCCTGATGAAGATATTGTTGGAGCAGAATAATGAGAAACACTATCAGTTGGTCTCCACTTGAAGAAATGGTGCTAGTTTTACCAATCATAGCCTTTCCCTTAACACTTTCATTGAGTTTAAAACAGTTCTTTCTGCAATGCATTTTTTTGTTGCAGAAGTCACATCCCTTTGCATAACAATGTTCCACAGAATGCCCTTTCTTTTTAGGGTTTATAGGTATTTTGGTACCCTATGTTTGCCCACTTTTTGCTTTTGGTCCCATAGGTTTGGTTTTGCCTATTTTTGGTACCATACGTTTGCCAATTGTATACTTTTGGTTCGACCGTTAGTTGACCGTTAAATAGTCACGTGACTTGTACATGCATAGCCCCAAATTTTGATTTTGTTCAGTTTAGTCCTCAAATTTTTTGTCATAACTTTTTATTTTTGCAGTTTAGCCATTAAACATTTTCAATCGCATCTTAGGACTAAATTGACCTAGTCATGGTCCGACCCATAACTAGGTCGTACCATGACTAGGTTCATAGGACCCAGGCGAAACTAACCATGGTCCAACCTAACCATGGGTCAGACATGGCAAGGTCAATTTAGTTCTAAAGGTGCGGTTGAAAATGTTTAAGGGCTAAATTGCAAAAATAAAGAGGTCGGACAAAAAAATTGAGGACTAAGCTGAACAAAATCAAAATTTGGGGTTATGCATGTGCAAGTCATGTGACTATTCAACGGTCAACTTTAACGACCAGACCAAAAGTATACAATCGACAAACGTTTGGTACTAAAAATAGACAAAACCAAACACGTGGTACAAAAAGCCAAAAGTGAGCAAACATATGGTACCAAAAGACCTATAAACCCTTCTTTTTACAAAAAAATGCATTCCAGATCAGAATTGAGAGTTTTCTTACCCCTGCCATCATTTTGCCCAGAGGTCTTGACATTCAGAGAAGTCCATCACCACTTAATATGGAAGCAGACACATCTCTTTGATTTTATTCTTGAAGAAGAATCTCATAACCTTGGTTAAGAGTAGACAATGGAGTCCACAGAAGCAAATTACTGCAAACATTTGAGAAGCTCTCATTCAGTCCCATTAAGAACTGAAAGAGCCTCTCATTCTCTTTGTGCTCAACGTGCTTCTTATATATGTCACCAACGATGTGAGGGAGGGAACACATATAAGCTTGAATCATACTTCATTGATGATTAGGGATTACAAGCTAAAGAGTGCACTATATATACTAACTGAGACTAGGCTCACCAACTAGAACTATGCTAGGTTTACTAGTGGTCGGGTGTATACAATCATTTGTAAGTGTCTACACTTGCCCTCTGTATGCTACTATGTGTATGCAACTATGTATGCAACTAAGAGTGAGTGTGTACTACACTCTATATTCTCTCATCATTTTCTTCTTTTTCTTTTCTTTCTTGGAAGACATCCTTGATTCCATATAGCTTCAACAAAGCCAAGTGTTGGTTCTTCACTAAAGCCTTGGTTAGCAAGTCAGCTAGTTGATCCTTTGAAGGAATGTAATGAACACCAATCCTGCCTTGTCCAATGTGGTGTCTTGTGAAATGACAATCCAATTCAATGTGTTTGGTACGCTCATGAAACATTGGATTTTTAGCAATCTTCACAGCTGCTTGACTATCTGTGTATATTGGGATAGGAAGGTTTACTTGCAATCCAAGTTCCTTGAGAATTCTGTCTATCTAAAGTGCCTATTGAATAGCAACTCTAAGGCACCTATACTCTGCTTCAGCACTTGATAGGGAAATGGTATCTTGCTTCTTGACCTTCCAAGCTATCATAGCTCCTCCTAGCTTTACACAATAGGCACTCACTGATTTCCTACTAAAAGGGCAAGCAGCCCAATCAGAGTCACAAAACAAGCTCAAATTAAGGTTGTTGTTGGGAGGATAGATCAAGCCTTGGCCTGGGGTGCCCTTGATGTACTTGATTATCCTAATGACAGCTTCATAGTGAGACTTCTTTGGCTTGTCTACAAATTGACTTAGTCTTTGGACTAAGAAGCTAATGTCTGGTCTTGTCATGGTAAGATAGAGAAATTTGCCAATAAGTCTCCTAAATGAAGTAGCATCCTCTAATAGCACATCATCAGTGTTGGAGTTGGATGCTTTGTCATACTCATGTGTGGTGAGCTTGACATTGAATTCCATAGGAGTTTCAGAAGGCTTGCAGCCCCTAAGCCAGCCTCCTCAATGAGCTCCATAGCATATTTCCTTTGATTGATCACAAGTCCTTGATTTGATCTTGCAATCTCCAAACCCAAAAAGTACCTCAAGTCCCCCAAATCATTCAATTTGAAGTGTGTGTTTCAATTGATTGATCATCTTGGTATTAGAACCAGTGATTAGAAGATCATCAACATAGATTAATAGAAACACCTTGTCATTACCTTGTATCTTGGTGAACAAGGAATGATCTAAGGCACATTGTGTGTAACCATTCTTCAACAATGTTTGGGTGAGCTTGATGTTCCATTGCCTTGAAGCTTGTTTAAGGCCATATAGGGACTTCTTAAGCTTGCATACACGTTTGGTAGACCCTTCAAGGGACTTGGAAGGATCAAAACCTTGGGGGATGTCCATGTATACTTCCTCAGTTAAGTCACCTTGAAGGAAAGCATTGTTTACATCCATATGGTACAATCCCCAAGATTTGGCAGCTGCCAATGCTAAGATGATCCTCACTGTGTCCATCTTGACCACATGAGAGAATGTCTCATTGAAATCAGTCCCTTCCACTTGAGTGAATCCTTTGGCAACCAATCTTGCCTTATACCTTTCAATGGATCCATCAGAGTTGTACTTGACCTTGAAGACCTATTTGCAACCAATTGATGATTTGCCTTGAGGAAGTTCCATTAGTTCCCAAGTGTTGTTGGCTTGAAGGGCTTGTATCTCTTCCTTCATGGCTAAAATCCAATTGGGATCCTTGATTGCTTGCTTGTAGGAGCTTGGTTCCTTGATTTTTTCAATGGCAGCCAAGAAGCATTTGTATTGAGGGCCCAAAGTGTCATATGACACATATCTCTCCATGCCAAAAGTGGCATTGGAACTTGACCTTTGTTGAAGCTCAGCAATCCTTGCACTTCTCCTTGGTGGTGGTGGATTGAGTTGTGCAATTCTAAGGCTCCTCCTTAGATTAGAAGGTTGGGGTGGATCATCCATGTTGGATCACGGTCGAAGCTCCGGTATGTTCTTGACGGAAAACCTGAACTCCTTGGCTCCGCGTAATCCTGCAAAAAGGGGATGATCCGGGTGGTGACCCAGAATCCCTCTCCGATGCTTAAATGAGAGTTTGAACGATAGGATGGATAGCAATAGTCTAAGTTCGTATTAGAGAGTGTAACCGTTATGAGGTAACTTCCTCCTTTATATAGGAGGGAAGTTACCTCAGTTACCTGTAACCGCGCCTGGCAGTTTACCCACGTTCCGTATATCTCGTTCAGGATTCCGCGTATCTCGCCCCACGCTCCGCGTATCTCGCCCACGCTCCGCGTATCTCGGGCACGCCCTGCGTATCTCGGGGGAGTTTATCCGTATCTCAACCGTTTCTCCACTACTCTATCTAGTAGGGGGGTTTCTTGGTCTTATCCTCTGATCACAAGTCCCGATCCATATCGGGGACTCCAGAGTTGTCTCATTCTAGGTCACCACCCAGGACCCCTCGTCCCACGGGACAGGGCCAGCATTCTCGGGGCTTTATTATCAGGACCTTCTCAAAGGCATATCGGGGCCTACTCAGAGGCTTCTCGTCGGGAGCATTCAGTTCATATATCGGGACCGATCTCGTCGGGACCCTTCATACTGGGCTCCTGGACCTTCCAGGTCTTTCGCGAGGCCCTCTAGGCTTACCCGCCGTTTATTGACTGTTAACGGGGCTAACGATTACATCGGAACCCATCATTTGCCCCCCAAGACATGACTTATAGTCCGTCGTGTCTTCCAATTCCGGACCTTCCGACATCATCGTCGAAGGCTTTCATCGTCAGACCTCCCGATATTACCATCGGAGGCTTTTACCTTGGGTGCAACTCTTTAATCACAGAGCTTCTCGCTCACGATTCCTCGAGACTCTAAGGACAGTTGCCAAATCCGAGGAGACTCCTCGGTTACTCCACCATTAAATGCAAGGGATGATGAAACGACGCCTAAGCAGGCGTGACTGCTGCTTTCTGAAAAAGCAGTATTACGTCACTAACGTCTCTTCCGTACTGTCCCCTATAATCTCGACGATCCAGATTGAGTCGTTTCGTCTTCAACGATCCGGATTTGAATCTGTCCAGCTGTCTTTTTATCTATAAAAGCCAAAACACTGGCACTATTCACTCCTTCCTTACCGTTCTGATTTCTGAAAGCTCTGCCCTTGTCAAACCTCGAAGCTTTTCTCTTCAAGTCTCGTTTGATTCTCCGGCGATTCAAGGCTTCCAGCCGTCAAGATCTTCTCTTCGTCTTCTCCGATCAATCACCCACTATGTCTGGTAAGACTTTCCTTCTTTGCCTCCGTGATTTATTGATATTATCTTCTTTTTCTTGCCTAAGTTTTCCCGTTATGGCCGTTTTTAGACGAGGCCAGTTCTAGAGGAAGGAACCTCTTTACGTTCGAGCTTGCTATTAATGAAATCTCGGAGACCCTTTATGAAGCTGCTCTCCGGGAAGGTTGCATCACTTCGTCCTGGGAACCTCGCTTTCCCTACGATTCTCGCCAACCACCAAGAGAAAACACATACTATCCGCGGGACAGATAAACGCCGGGATCCGATTCCCTTTCTGCGGGAATCTGGTTGAAATGTGTAACTTCTACAAGACGCATCCAACCACCTTCTCCCCACACACTATCCGCGTGTGGAATGCCTTCCAAGTCCTGTGTCTCCGCCAACAATGGACGTACAACCTGCTACTCTTCCGTACCTTCTACGGAATGAAATGTAACAAGGCTGGGGTCTGCTCCTTTACCCCTCGACTTCCCAAATGGACCAAGGAGCAACTCGCCCACTTCGGCTGGGATGGCGAGACTTGGAAATTCAACAAGGATCGGGGGTTCCTTCGCGACTCAGGGTCCGACAACAGCGGGTGGAAGAAGTACTACTTCTTCGTCCAGAACAGCTCCGTCCCGTGGCCCCGATGGGAGGTTGTCGCGGACCCTGCCCCCAAGTTTGAGTCCTACACCGAGGACGACTTCAACACCCTTCAACTTATCCAGCTTTATCGTTGGGGGGAGTCCTTCGCTCCCCTTGACGCCAATAAACTCGTGGAGGGGGACCTGATCAAGATCGGGGTCCAACTCCTCGATTCAATTTCCGACAATTTGGTTCTTTGGGTAACACTTCTAACTGCATTTTTACTTTCATTTTTGCAGCCAAGAAGGCATCTCTGCTGACCCATCTCATGTTGAAGCATGGGGAGACCGACGCTGTCCCAGACTCCAAGCGGAAGCGGAAGTCCTTGAAGAGGGGAGCCTCCTCTTCTGCGGCTCCTCCGACTGAGGAGCAAGTCGAGATGGCCAAGCGGGCCAAAAGAGAGGAGGTGAACAAGGCCTTCGGTGTCACCACCGCCGAGGAAGGTAAGCGTGTTCGCCAAGCTATTAAAACATATATGAGGTTGGTTCCCGAGTAGTTTATCCCCTCCGACCAGCAGGCGCGGGTCAGAGAAATCAAATACATACTTCAAGGGGAAACCCCCCGCGTCCTCAAGGCGGGCTATTACAACTTCTGTGGAAAGGACCAGTACGTCCCGCGCGGGGTCATCTGGTGCCCCAATAATGAACTTCCTGACTTTATTCGTCCCGCAACCGCAGGTCAATCGAGGCTCTCACTCCGACGAAGGCTGCAACTCCAGCGAGGGCTGCGACTCCACGGGAGCCGATAACAGAGAATACCCCGACGGAAACTCAGTTCCGTCAGGTGACTGACTTGGACGTTTTCCCCTCCTCCGAGGAGCCAAATGAAGGCCTGATTCCCCGTCAGAGGCCAGGGCGGAGCATCCTGAGGCCAGCTGTGGAGGACGTGTCCCGGAGTCCTCCCTTGGATTTGCGCTCTCCCACTCCGGAGCCTCCGACCGAGGCTTCCAGGGTCATCCCTCCTCTTCCCCTAGATGGGAGCCTCTACGAGGTTTACACCCCCGATCAAGAGACGGTTCCCTAGAACCCGATCGAGTCTCTTCGAGGGGTCCCACTCCATCGGGGAGACCTTCAGCCAGAATTGGCCCTGCACCTGCTGGCAGGGTCAATTCCACCATCCTTGAGGCGTCCGATCTCCTTGGCTGACGAAGATATCGACGAGGATCTTCGCGACATGGCAATCCGTCGGATGGAGGTAAAACTTTACTTTCGCTTTTGCTCTTGCCTTCGATTATCAGACCTTAACCTCTTTTCCTTTTTCCTCAGGAAACTGCGAACCAACAGCGCTGCTTTGGTTACATCCTCGCTCTGAAGGATGCTCTGAAGGAGGAGCGGGCCAGGTCGGACCCCGACGCCTTGGCCAAGCTCCAGGAGGACCTTGCCGATGCTGTGGCGGCAACGGAAAAGATAACCAAGGAGCAGACCCTCCTTGGCCAGAAGGCTATGGACTTGCAAAAGCAGGTCCATGACTATGAATCCGTGCTACGTCGGGAGCGGAGGACGCTCAAAGAGGAACAGCAGCGGCACGAAGCGGAGCAGAGGCAGCTCGTCCTCGAGAAGAGCATTCTCGAGGAAGCCAAGGCAGGGCTAGAGGCCGAGAAGGCTGAATTTCCTGCCAAGCTGGCTGAGGCAAAGGCTCAGGGTCGCGAGGAGTATCGGAACTCCGACGATTTCAAGGCGGATGCCGTGGGGTTCTGCAATGCCGAGGTGGAGAACATTTTGTTCAATGCCGTCGAGGAGCTTTACACGGTATACGAGGATGCCATTGACTTCAAGAAGTCTGAGACCCTCGCCCCCTTCGCGGAGAAATACTTCAACCTCCCTGCGGAGAGTGATGAGGCCGATGCCCCCGAGGGTGCCGCTGACCCGACTCCACGAACTGCGGAGCCTTCTGCCTTGGACCCCGAGAACTCTGCTCCCTCCGAAGCTGCTGATGACCCAACTTCCAACAAGGACCAGGCTTAATGCTTCATTCTTTAAGTCCTTGTAATTTCTTCTTCACAATTTCCTCCTTGTATCGGAACCTTCAGGCCTTCGAGCCTTTATGAAAAATTCCTTTTATCTATTTTGGTCTCGATTATTATTGCACTACTTAAAGCGACTTGACTCGTTACTTAAAACGTTCTGATACATCACTTAAGATGACTTCATACATCCTTCCGATGCTTCACAAGAACTTACCACTTAAGGTGATTTCATACGTCCTTCGCGACGTTTTTCTCGGGACCTCACCACTTAAGGTTTCTCGTCCATGCCGTTCAAGGCAATTTCGCACATCACTTAAGATGATTTTATCGTACCATTTAAGGCTTTTTATCGCGTCATTCTAGACGACTTAATCATACCCCTTAAGGATTTTTGCTGCATCATAAAGACGACTTACTCGTACCCCTTAGGGCTTTTATTCATACCTAGGCTTTTTGTTGCATCATAAAGGACGACTTAATCATACCTCGTAAGGCTTTTGTTCTTACCTCGGAAGGCTTTTTATCGCGCCATAAAGACGACTTAATCGTACCTCGTAAGGCTTTTTAATCGTACCTCGGAAGGCTTTTATCGCGTCCTTTAAGACGACTTACTCGTACCTCGGAAGGCTTTTTAATCGTACCTCGGAAGGCTTTTATCGCGTCCTTTAAGACGACTTACCAACAGTTAGAATAAATCTAAAAGCAATTTGATCGGAAGCAACTTCTTTTATTCATTAATAACTCAAAGCTTGCTTACATCGGATCAATCGATAGATAACTTGCGACATTCGCAGCGACTTAACATCACGCACCACTTAAGGCGACTTAGGATCAAACATGACATTTCTTCAAGTGTGCGCCACTGAAAGAATGTTTCAACGTCTTGCCATCAAGGTCTTCTAACTTGTACGCATTCGGGGCTGGCATCCCTACGATCTTGTAAGGTCCCTCCCATTTCGGTGACAGCTTGTTGATCCGATCTTGATAGACGAACTCATTCCTCCGCCAAACAAGTTCTCCAACGAAGAATTGTCGGGACTTGACCCGCCGATTATAGTACCTGGCTGTTGCTAGACGCATCCGAGCCTGAACTTCATCAGCCTTCCGCCTTTTCTCTTCAAGCAAGTCCAAGTTCATACGTCTCATTTATTCGTTCGTCAGAGGCTCATAATACCTCATGCGATGGGACGCCACCGCTATCTCCACGGGAGCAACTGCCTCCGTGCCATAAACAAGGCCAAACGGAGTCTCCCCCGTCGATTGCTTGGGTGTTGTTCTAACAGCCCACAACACGTTTTCAAGCTCATCTAGCCAATGACCCTGCAAGGCATAGACCCTCTTCTTCAAGCCATCCATTACGATCTTGTTGGCTGATTCCACTTGCCCATTTGTTTGAGCGTGGTGGACCGAAGCTGTCCGATGCTCAATGTTCAGCGGTTCCAGATACTCCTTCAACTGAGCCCCATTGAACGGAGGACCATTATCGCTGATCAACACTTGAGGAACCCCGTACCGGGATACGATTTGAGTCTGGAGAAACTTGACGATCTGTTGCCCCGTCGTCTTGGCCAACGCCTTAGCCTCTATCCACTTCGAAAAGTAATCAATGGCTACAAGTAAGTACTTGCACTGACCTTTCGCTTGTGGGAGGGGTCCCACCAAGTCAATGCCCCACTGCGCGAAGGGCCAAGCACTCTTGATGGACATCAAGTTCGCGGCGGGAGCCACGATATTCGGAGCGTACCTCTGGCACGCATCACAAGATTGGACCAACGCTATCGCTTCCTTGTTCATCGAAGGCCAGTAGTAGCCTAAATTCAGCGATTTCCTCACAATGGATCGGGCCCCTTCATGACAGGCCGCGACTCCTTCGTGCAACTCTCTCAGAATCCGATTTGTGTCAGGCTCCGCCACACATCTCAGAAAAGGTTTTACATGCCCCTTCTTATATAACTGGTTATCCACCATCACGTAGTTGCTTACGATTCGACGCAACCTGACAGCTGCCACTTCATCGTCGGGGAGTGCCCCCGTAGTCAGGTATGTGACTATCGGGGTCATCCAGGTGGGTCCCTCTTCTTCCTCCGATCCTGCTTCAATAGCACATACCTCCGATGGATCGATGGTTGAGATAATTACCCTCTCCAGCACCTTCCGATTCTCCTCGGGGGCTACCCCCAGGGCAAATTTACTCAAGGCATCTACCTCCGCGTTTTCTTCCCTCGGGATTGCCTCAATGTCGAAGCTTTTGAAGCTTCCCTTCAAAGTCTGCACCTCGTGCAAATACTTCCTCATTGTCGGGTTCTTCGCCTCGTAATTCCCCTAGACTTGATTCACGATCAGGTTAGCATCACACTTCACCTTTAAATGATCAACTCCCGTACCTTTGGCGATTTTAAGGCCCGTGATGAGAGCCTCATACTCAGCTTCATTGTTGGTGGCCCTAAACGTCAAGGCCAAGGCATATCGCAGGGGCTCGCCTCTACCGGGCGGTATCAATACAAATCCTGCCCCCGATCCCTCTACACTTGAAGAACCATCAGTGTACATCTCCCAGGTGTTCTCCTCATTTGGCTGTTCTGATTGTTCTGCTATCGGGTCCTCCATGGTTGCCCCCTCTACAGGACCTGCTTCTTCCAGATCGGGTGCTGTAGACTCTGCTATGAAGTCTGCCAATGCCTGGCCCTTAATAGCCGTTCTCGGGGCAAAGTGAATACGGAACTCCGTAAGCTCAACTGCCCATTTCACCAATCTCCCCGACGCCTCCGGTCGGTTCAAAAAGTGCTTCAATGGCTGATTAGTTAACACCGTAATCTCATGGGCATGGAAGTAAGGCCTCAGCTTTCGAGCAGTAATAATCAACGCAAAGAGATACTTCTCAACAGCGGGATAATTCATTTCAGATTTGGCAAACGCCTTGCTTACATAATAAACAGGAACTTGGTTGCCCTTGACAATCTTTATTAACACAGAACTAACAGCAACTTCAGAAACAACCAAATAGAGATAAAGCGGCTCGCCTAGAACCGGTTTTGCCAATGGCGGGAGGGTACGGAGGTGTTGCTTGAGCGCCTGAAATGCCTCCTCGCACTTGTCGGACCACTCAAACTTCTTGTGGGCCCTTAGCACATCAAAAAATGGCATGGCTCGGTCACTCGCCTTGGATAAGAAACGATTCATCGCGGCTAATCGGCCATTCAACATCTGAACCTCCCGATGGGTTTTCGGAGACTGCATCTCCTCGATTGCTCTCAGCTTCTCGGGATTTACCTCGATTCCTCTTTGGCTCACCATAAAGCCCAGGAATTTCCCTGAGTTCACTCCGAAAGCGCACTTGTCCGGATTCAAACGAACTTGATGAAACCTCATCCGCTCAAACGCCACCGTCAAGTTGCGGACATGGTCTCCCACCTGTCGGGACTTCACTAACATGTCATCCACATAAGCCTCCATGGTCTTTCCCAGCATGTCCCCGAACAACTTGTTCACCATCCTCTGGTAAGTTGCTCCAGCATTGACCAGCCCAAAGGGCATAACATCATAGTGATAGACATCACTATCAGCATAGAAGGCTGTGTGGGGGGCATCCTCCTTCGCCATCTTGATCTGGTTATAACCAGAATAAGCATCCATGAAGCTCAGCAGCTCATGTCCCGACGTGGCATCCACCAGCTGGTCGATTCTCGGGAGAGGATAACAGTCTTTCGGGCAAGCTTTGTTCAAGTCGCGGAAATCGACACACATCTGCCACTTCCCGTTACTCTTACTCACCAGGACCGGGTTAGCGACCCAAGTCTGGAATCGGAGCTCCTTGATGAATCCAGCGTCGAGCAACCTACCCACTTCCTGCTGGATCGCGATCCTTTTATCTGCGCGCATCGGGCGCCTCTTCTGCATGATAGGCTTGATCGCGGGATCAATCTTCAGCTCGTGCACTATCACGTCGGGGCTGATTCCTAGCATATCGCTCGGGGACCAGGCAAACAGCTCCTTGAACTCCTTCAGGAGCTCGATCAATTCTCGAGCTCTTTCCTCCGACAAAGCAGACCCGATCTTCACTTTTCTTTGAGGTCCGTCAATCTCGACCTCTTTCAGATCCTCCATGGGGGCGGGACGCCCAAACTCCTCTCGAGGATCGGCATCAGTCTGAAGGACAGCCATAGCTTCCCTCCTTCTCCTTCGGGTGGCGTTAACATAACACTTTCTGGATGCCACCTGGTCACCCCTGACCTCCCCGACTCCATTATCAGTCGGGAACTTCATCTTCTGGTGGACGGTCGAGGCGACTGCCATGAGATGATTGGTGGTGTTCCTCCCGATGATAGCATTGTACGTCCCCGCGGACTCCACCACGACGAAATCCACGTTCCGCCTTTCCGCTTTCCACCCACTACCGAATTCCACCGGTAAGGTGATCATTCCCAGCGGATAGGAAGTAGAACCAGAGAATCCCACCATCGGGAAGTTCACCTGCGTCAGGTCCTTCTTCGTCTTTCCCATGGCTTCCAAGGCGTCCATGAACAGAATGTCGGAGGAGCTCCCTCCGTCTATCAGGATCCGCTTCATCTCGAATCCATCCACATCCAAGGTCACGACCAAGGCGTCATCGTGGGGGCTCTCCACGCCTATCAGATCCTCTTCTGAGAAAGAAATCACCATTTCTTCCTTCATAGTCCACGATCGGGACCTCTTTCCTAACACCACGGCAGTAGAAATACGGGAAGCGTAATTCTCCCGAGAAGCGGAGGTATCACCTCCCGCCGCCATTCCTCCATGAATGACATTGATGGTTCCCCGCCTCTCCTTACGGGCACCGGAAGATTCCGGCTCAACCTTCTTCTTCTTTGGAGATCGATCGCGGGACCTGGAACGGGACCGCGATCGAGTTTTGGAACGGGATCGGCACCGTCTCCCACCAACAAACTCCTTAAGCTTCCTCTTCTGGATCAGCTTCTCTATCTCCTTCTTCATCTCCCGACAGTTATCTGTGTCGTGACCATTGGCTCGGTGATACCGACAGTAACGATCAGAGCGACCTCCCAAGAATTCACCTTCTTTCCTCGGGGGGTATCGGACGAGACCCTGCCGATCCATCACCGCTATCACGGCGTCCATCGAACTGTTGAGAGGAACGTGATGACCCTCTCGGTTATCCTTCCTCGGAGGACGCTTGTCCTCCCTTCTATCGGGGCGACCACGGCTTTCCTCTTCCTGACTTCGGAGGATCAAGCTCTCCGGCAGCAATCTTCGACTCCTACACGTTGATTTGCTGCTTCACCCTCGCTTGCAAAGCTTCCATACTCCACACAGCCTTCGCGGCCACACTATGCGTCAGATCGGAACCATATGGGGTAGTTAGGTTCCGAAGGAAGGTGCGGATGGTCTCTCCCTCCGACATCTCCTCGTCGATCTCCGCGACACTAGCAGTGAACCGTTGGTAGTAATACGCCAACGATTCGTCAGACCTCTGCACCACCTGGGTCAAAGACCTCACGCTCTTCAAGAGGCGCCTACGACCCTGATACTGCTTGATGAAGCGGTCGTGCATATCAGTCCAGCAAGTAATACATCCTGGCGGTAGGCTGAAAAACCACGTCAGGGCCCTTTCTCCCAATGTGATCGGAAACATCACACACACGATGTCATCATTCGCGGCTCTACCCATACAGGCCTGGACATGCCTCTGAACATGGCGGACTGGGTCCCCTTCACCATCGTACTCCTTGATGGTCGGAATACCTAGCCCTGGCGGGGCGACAGTATCTATCAGCCGTGGAACAAAAGGATGAGTAGATCGATCCCTCAGCTCCGATGTCATATGCTTCTGGTCGCCCATGCAGATGTTGACGATCTTCACCACCTGATCGGGGGTGATGGGGCCATTCAGAGGAATGGTCCTGTGTTGCACTGGTCCGGGACCGTCGACCACGAACCTCTCCGAGTGCGCGGGTTCCTTACCCCTATTCCTGGACTGAACCTCCTGTTCCTCTTGAACCTCCCTTGGAGGAGGTGGAGGCAACTCTTCCCTTCTCTTGGCAGCCTCTCTTCTGTCCAGAAGAGCCTCCATGGCCTCCAAGAACATGGGCATAGCATCTGCTACTGCCTTAGCCAACTCCGGGTTTGAGAAAGCACCTACCTCCCTCCGCGGGATTTCCTCCCTGTGCACCACCGGATTAGGAGGAGCATCCACCTCCCTTCTTGGGATATCCTCCCTGTTCACCGCCGTGTCTTGGACTGAGACCTCGTGATCTTCACCATGCCCCCCTGTGTGAGAAACAGCAGGGTGATCACCTTGTTCAGCAGCACGCTCCGGCAACGCGGAATTCAC
Organism: Clarkia xantiana subsp. parviflora; assembly: GCA_036873135.1. Classification (NCBI taxonomy): domain Eukaryota; kingdom Viridiplantae; phylum Streptophyta; class Magnoliopsida; order Myrtales; family Onagraceae; genus Clarkia; species Clarkia xantiana. The sequence goes on from JAPTYO010000016.1 coordinate 5,339,452, forward strand.
GGTTCCAGCAGGGCGAGAACTGCTTGCCGGGACTTGCTTCTTCTGCTTGCCACCACCAGCCATCGATCTAGTTGAAACTATTGTGACTTTTTGTAAGTTTCCCACAGACGGCGCCAATGTTGGATCACGGTCGAAGCTCCGGTATGTTCTTGACGGAAAACCTGAACTCCTTGGCTCCGCGTAATCCTGCAAAAAGGGGATGATCCGGGTGGTGACCCAGAATCCCTCTCTGATGCTTAAATGAGAGTTTGAATGATAGGATGGATAGCAATAGTCTAAGTTCGTATTAGAGAGTGTAACCGTTCTGAGGTAACTTCCTCATTTATATAGGAGGGGAAGTTACCTCAGTTACCTGTAACCGTGCCTGGCAGTTTACCCACGTTCCGTATATCTCGTTCAGGATTCCGCGTATCTCGCCCCCACGCTCCGCGTATCTCGGGTACGCCCTGCGTATCTCGGGGGAGTTTATCCGTATCTCAACCGTTTCTCCACTACTCTATCTAGTAGGCGGGTTTCTTGGTCTTATCCTCTGATCACAAGTCCCGATTCATATCGGGGACTCCAGAGTTGTCTCATTCTAGGTCACCACCCAGGACCCCTCGTCCCACGGGACAGGGCCAGCATTCTCGGGGCTTTATTATCGGGACCTTCTCAAAGGCATATCGGGGCCTACTCAGAGGCTTCTCGTCGGGAGCATTCAGTTCATATATCGGGACCGATCTCGTCGGGACCCTTCATACTGGGCTCCTGGACCTTCCAGGTCTTTCGCGAGGCCCTCTAGGCTTACCCGCCGTTTATTGACTGTTAACGGGGCTAACGATTACATCGGAACCCATCAATCCACAATCGGTGGTTGAGGTGTTGGAATTTTTTGGGTGGTGGGACTTCATTGATTGGAATGTGTCTTAGTACATCCTCATCAAAGTAAGTTGGATTCTCTGGTGGGAAGTCTTCAATGGATTGCTTGGCTCCCAAGCAAGATGGAATGAGAGACTTTAAAGCATCCTTGGACATGCTAAATGGGAAGATGTCTTCATGAAAGGAAACATCCCTTGAAACATGAAACATTGAGTTGGAAATGTTCATCACAAGGTACCCTTTTTGTGAAGTTGAATGCCCCATAAGGATGCATGGTCCAGCCCTTGGACTAAACTTGTCATGGTTGTTCAATTTGGTTGCAAAACATAAGCAACCTATGGTTCTCAAATGAAGAAGAGAATGTGATTTTCCATATAGCACTTCCATAGGTGATTTGAACTTCAAGATAGAGGTGGGTAGCCTGTTGAGCAAGTAACAAGCATTGAGTAAGCAATACCTCCAATGTCTCAATGGCATAGAAGCTTGAAACCTTATGGCTCTAGCAATGTTGAGGATGTCCCTATGCTTGCGTTCAACCCTGCCATTTTGTTGTGGTGTATGCACACAACTTATTTGATGAAGAATCTCAAATTGAAGAAGTAAGTCTTTGCAAACTGAGTTGATGAACTCAGTCCCATTGTCACTCCTCAAAGTCTTGACCATTGTACCAAATTGAGTCTTGACCATGATCAAGAAATTCTTGATGTGCAAGAAGGTGTCACTCTTGTGTCTCATCATATAGACCCAAGTTGCTCTTGAATGATCATCAACAATGGTCAAGAAATATTGATTGTTCTTGAAGGTAGGCACATTGTATGGTCCCCACAGATCCATGTGAATCAAATCAAAAGGCTTTGAAGTAATTGAATCACTGATTGGAAATGAAAATCTAGATTGCTTTTCAAGAGGACAAATAGTGCATTGTTTGATACAACCATAGGTCTTATTCAAGCCTAAAACATCCAAATGGTTCAAATATTGTTCTGAGACATGACCCAAACGCCTATGCCATCTCAATACTTCATCCTTATTCCCCAAGCAAGTAGTTGCTATCTTCCTTGGGCTTGAAGGCACCACATACTTCAAGGTGTACAATCCTTTATTCCATTGCCCAATCACCATGGACTTGCCACTCTGGCCCTGAAGCAAGACATGATCACAAGTAAAGATCACTTTGCAATTTAACTGGCTAGGCAACCTAGAGACTGAGATCAAATTGAACTTGAAATCAGGGACCAAAAGGACGTTAGTCAATGTGAATCCACTTGAAAAAGAGCAAGAACCCACATGGGTCACTTTGCACTTGTGACCATTTGGCAAGTGCACATATTGGTGATCAGAGTCACTCTTCTTCAAATCATGTAGCCATTCAATTTGATGAGTGATATGGTTAGTTGCACCTGAGTCAACTATCCAAACCATAGGATCACTAGATATACCTGCCATGTTGACATGAGTTTGATCCACATCTTCAAAGGATAGAGGTGTATGATCAAAATGATCATCATGGGCAGCAACATGTTGAATCCTTTTGTCAGCTGTGCCATGGAAGATCCTCTTGTCTTTGGCTGCCACATGCTCAGTTGCACTTGAGGTTCCACCATCTTCAACAATGTTTGCTGAGTTCCAATTCCTCTTAGGAGCATTTGGATTGTTTTGATGGATTGGATGATCATATGGGTAGCCATGCTTGGTGTAGCAAACATCCTCATTGTGACCCCTCTTGCTACAATAGGTGCAAGTAGGAAGTGGTTTGCCACTTGAAGCATTGAAGTTGCCTCTGCCTCTTCCAATGCCATTGCCTCTTCCAAAACCTCTATCCCTTGCATAACCTCTTCCATTGCCTCTACCTCCTCCATAAGATGGATTCTTCCCAGTGAATAAGGTTGTTGCCTCACCCACATCACCAATGGAACCAGAGATGGTCCTTTGACTCTCTTCTTGTACTAACACAGAGAAGGCAATGCTAAGTGTAGGAAGGGGCTGCCTCATAAGCAAGTTGCTCCTAATGTGTCCATATGAATCATTTATCCCCAAGAGAAAAGCCATCAACTTCTGCTTCTCTTTATGTTCATTTACAATGACAATGTCCCCAGCACATTGGAGAACCAAATCATCAATGGAAGCAAGAGCATCCCATAGTTGCTTCATCTTGGCAAAGTATTCAGTGATGGAGAGTACACCTTGAGATGTTTGGTAAATCTCCCTTGTCAATTGAAAGATTTGAGTGCCATCCACTTTGTCAAACATCTCATTTAGGTCATTCCAAATGGAAGAGGCTGTAGGGTTGTAGATCAAGCCATTGACCAAGTCCTTGGCCACAGTGTTCCTTAACCATGCCTTGACAATTGCATTTGCCCTATCCCATCTCACCCTATCATTGAAACCAACATCCAATCTTGTGAATGTACCATCTATAAAACCAAGCTTATTCTTCACCAATAAGCCTTCTCTTATTGAGGTGCTCCAAACATGATAGTTGGATGTTCCTTGAAGTTGAAAAGGAATGAGCATATGGCCAGTGGTGTCTGAGGGGTGAATGTATAGGGGATCATCAACATTGGTTTCCTGAGCCATCTTGCAAGCAAAGTAACACAAGGAGCTTGAAGATTCAAAGCAGAGGAAATTCATATGCAAAGGATTCCAAGGAAAACGCACACAAGGTGTGCACTAGCAACAAAACTAGCACACCAAGTTTGTTGAGAGTAAGACAAATTCCAGCTCACTCTTCAGTACAATCCGTACAATCCGTACAATCCGCAACAAATTACTCCAAGTTCAATGTTCACAAATCACTAGGAATGGATTAGGATCAAATCTCCATTGAAGAAAGCTCTGAAATCTTCAAGATATGGAGTGAAAACTCGAAGAAGACACAATGACTCCTCAGCCGAGCAAAGTGTATGCAAACATTGTAACGTAGTAAAATCACAACTTCCAAGTAGTATTCGCAGCTTGAACAAGCTCAAAATTCATACCCAAATCCAAGGAAACAAAGCAAATCCCAGATTATATCAAGAACAATCACGCAATCAGCTCAACAAGGCTGAAATCAACAAGAACTAAGCAAACTAGGACTAAGACATGTTGGCTATCCTTAGTCTATGCTCAGCTTTGTGTAGTGGTGTGATTTCTTGAAATTTTACTTACTTGACATCCATTCTTGCACAAGAAATGGAAAATTCAAGTTGAGATGAAGATCCACGAAGTTTATCTTGTAAGGCTATACAAGAACAAGGTGAACTTTGAAGGCCAATGTTGAAGAAATTTGATCTTCTTCAACTAGATGGGCACGCCGCCAATAGGGATGGCTCTGATACCATATAAGCTTGAATCATACTTCATTGATGATTAGGGATTACAAGCTAAAGATTGCACTATATATACTAAGTGAGACTAGACTCACCAACTAGGACTATGCTAGGTTTACTAGTGGCCGGGTGTATACAATCATTTGTAAGTGTCTACACTTGCCCTATGTATGCTACTATGTGTATGCAACTATGTATGCAACTAAGAGTGAGTGTGTACTACACTCTATAACACGCATAATCATATATTCGGTCCACAAGTTTCTCAACTTTGTAAAAAAGGAACTGATTGATTCCAAGCCCGAGGGGTTACAACTTGTCTATGAAGCTGATAGATTCTTCACCCATTCATTTTATAAAAACGATCAAGCAGTTCCTTCCAGACTAGATATGCATTATCCAGATATAAGATACCATCAGAGATCTCACCAGAGACTGAATTTATGATCCAACCTCGAACTACAACATCACATCTATCCCATAGCGCATGAAATTTGGAATCAAAACCATTTCGAACACAAGATCCGATAACAAAACCAAGTTTATTCTTTACTAGCAGGATAATCTGCATACCTCTACTCAATTTTCAAAAATTATCTTGGCCAGTTAATTTCAAAGACAACATGTTTTGGCCAGGATTGTCAGAGGTGTGGAGATATATATATGATGGAATTAGAGAACCTCAGATGAGAAGTCAACAATATTAGTTGCAATCGGATTTGACGTCTCACTGCCATCCGCGTTGTTTGATTCGCCAGCCATATCTTGAAAACGCGATGAGTAAAACCTTCATATGAGTCTCTCAGATCAAAGCAGCACAGATAAACGGTTGCGATTGTAATCGCAATCGAACAAGAACGCCTATCAAGGAACTAAATCGTCTTCAGGTAGTGAAAGACGAATCGAATCTGCATGCCGGGAGCGCCAACAGAGAAATCATCCTAGCGTGGTAGAGGATCGATTGACAAGAATATATTGTCACAATGATACCATGATATACTCTGGAACACCAAAGGTCACCGTAACGAAACCCTAGAACGGAGAAGAGGAAGCCGGAACGAGAGAAAGAGAAAAAACAGAAAATAGACAGCTAGCACTTGCGGATCATTAAGGGTAGTTCCTTGAATTGGCACCCTTTCATCTAATAACACTAAAAAGGGGATCTCAAACCCAAACACTACAATTTGTTACAAACATTTAAAAGTATTAATGCCTTTGCAATGGCCCCCACAAGCTAGGTGAGAAATAGTCAGAGCCTATATTTTTGGAGGACTTAACAACAATTTTTTATTTTTCTGAACTGATATCACCGATCAGTGTTGTCAGGACTAGACCGATCATCAAACCGATGAGGTGGCCGGTCTTTGTTTGGATAGTCCGACCGATGACGATTCATATAAAAGACATATAACGATAATAAAGTAAGAACAATCGAGAACCCCTCCTCTTTTATTCTTCCTCAGTAAATGGATGAGGATGAGGTATACGATTCACTTATCCGACTGATGCTCGGTAAGTATGAGCACAGTGAGGGGGCCTGCACGAGTGCAGTCGGGTCGCGGATTTGCAGAGTGCAACAGATTTCGATTGAGCTTGAACCAACCACCTCTCTTCTTACAAGTGTTCTTCTTTAATAAATAAACTCTAAAGTAGCTGAATCCACCATATTTCATCAAAATCGGGTTGCCGCCTCCGAATTTGACCAAATCTGACCGGCCAGATTCGACCAAAATCGAGACAGATTTACAAAAATGGAAACTTTGCTGGAGTTCATGATAATCACTCCACACTAGCCACCTTCTCTTCAGACAGGAAAAATCGGGTTTACTAAGGTCGGGGATCAGGGACAAGGCCATGTGAGGTCAGAGCCCCTGAACACCATAATGAGCACTTAAAAAATTAGAGTATTTTTTCAGGTTGCATCTTGAAGAAAAAGAAAAGAAGTGAAGAAACAGAAGTTGCAGATGATTTTTTTTTTTTTTTAAATGAAAAGGGAGAAAAAGTTAGAAGAAAATGGGAGCAAATTATTATGAAATCGTGTGATTTCCACCCAATAGATCAATGTAAAATCTGGATTTGGATTGGAGTAAACTGAATTGATGGAAAGACAGGTTGGACGGGTTCATGGTCAGTCCAATTGGGTTGCCGGACTAATTCTGATAATTATGATACGAGTCAGTCAGTTTTGTAATAACACAAAATAATAATACTAATATTTGCAAAAGTACGGATACTATGCAAGCATGGTAGCAAGGAGTGAATGCCCAAACTAGGCTGCATTATCAAATTTATTCTCTAATAATAATTAGGCTTCTTCATAAACTAATTCACAAACTAGGTTTTTTTTTTTATAATCATTTCTATTTTTTACTTTATATCCCAAAGTTTAGATTTTGTTACAGTTGCACCTACACCAAAATATAATGAAAGAAATATATAAAAAAAAAAAATATTGAAAAATTAAAGAGATTAGATGTAAAATTTATAAATTAATAATTCTAAAAAAAAAAATTTAAAAATATGCTAATGATAAATTATAAAATGGATATATAAAATACAATGTAAAGAAATTAAATAAACATGAAGTTTTTTTTAAGTACGAAAATATAAAGTTAAAAGCGTACATGAACCCTAAATAAAACATATACGGTTTATAAAATTAGCGATTAAAAAATAATGACTATCTAATTTAATTTTAAAAAATTAATAGAATAAATTTAATAATGAATTTTAGCTAGTATATTTTTTTTTCATACTCTTAATAAGTAAATATATGTTCCAAAATTTATTTATTTTTAAATTAAATCTGTTCATTTTAAATACTTTTTTAATAATTAAAATATACAAAAAGAATGTTTATCATTTATTTTTTATATGCATTTTCATCATTTCCCTAAATATTTTGTCGTTTCCATTTTTTAACAAAAAAAATTAATTCATATATTTAATCTTCTTAATTTTTCAAATTTCCTTATCTTCTTTGTATTATATTTTATTTTAGGGTTCAGTTGTAACATAATGTAAACTTTAGAATGCAAATCAAATATAATTGAAAAAATAGAAAAATTAGTTTGGAAATTAGTTTTTGAAGAAGTCAAGTTTGAGAATAAGTTTGACAACCAAACCTATTTTGGGAATTCACTCTGGTAACAAGTCCCCAATCAATAGCGTGTTCAGGTTCAACTCTGAGTTTTTACAATTAAAAGAACTAGTTCTAAACAAAATAAAACAGTCAAAAACACCATAAACTAATTACAATCACCCAAAAACAACACCGGTCAGATTGACCCATTATTACAGTCTGGGTCAAACAAAATAAAAAAGCTAAAACAATAAAAGCCCAGAATGCCCATGCTCAAATAGTAAATGTGTATCAACTAATTCATTTTTTCAAATAATATAATAGCAATGCAATAACCTATATTTGTACGGACAATTTTATACTCTAAGGTGAACTCGTTCAACTGTTCACCAAACTTAATAAGATTTAAAGAAAAAAAAAAACATAAGTTATATTTTAATCAAAAGTAACAGTTTAGTTATTTATATTAACTTGGTCAAATCATTCGGCAAATACAATAACTTTTAGAAGAAAAAACCATAAAATTACACTTAAATCATTTAAATAAAATCTAAAGAAGCAAAAAGTGGGATTTCTTTTGGGTACAAATCACTTTCCGGGTAATGGCATTTACATTAAAGAAAATGTAAGCTGCATTTTTCGAAATGAATTTTTTATTTCTTGAGGGGTGCTTTCAACTTTCCGTACAACAATTTTGGATTTTTCTACCATGCTTTGGGATTTTTCTAATATGCTTTGGGAGCACCATGTTTTTGGTTTGTTTAATACTATGGTGGACTTAATTGTAACATAAGTAAAACTTTAAAAGTACGAAAAAATATGAGTTTTTTAAACTGCACCTAAGATGTGTATCATACTATTAATAATATCAATTTCCCTATGGGGTTCACCTTTAGGGCAATAAAAAAATTAGTGGCAAAAGCATGGTGCTCCAAGAGCGTTGTAAAAAGATCCAGCAATTTTGGTGGGGGAGGGCTACAGTAACAAGTTAATTAAAAAAAGGATTAAGTACATTTTCATACCACTTCTTTGCACAGAATCCACTTTTGGTATCACTTCTATTTTTTTGAATACTTTTGGTACCAATTCTTTCAACTTTGTATCATTTTGGTACCATCGTTAACTTTCCGTCCAAATTGGTCATTAAGTGTCATGTGTCATGCATGTGATTAGCCATAAACTTCTGATTTTGTTCATTTTAGTCCATCTAATACATCACTAACTTTTACTTTGTTCAATTTAGTCCTAAAATTTCAAAACCAAACCCTTAACCTAAATTGACATAGCCTAGGGTTAGGTCTGAGTCTGACCCAGGGTCGGGTTCACCTGGGTCCGGCGACCCTGACCGAGGGTCACTGGACCCAGGCGAACCCGACCCAGGGTCGGACCTAGCCCTAGGCTAGGTCCGGCTAGGTCAATTGGAACCTAGTCAAACCTAGCCTAGGGCTAGGTCTGACCTGGGGTCAGGTTCGCCTGGGTCCGGCGACCCCGACCCATGGTCGGACCTAGCTCTAAGCTAGGTCAATTTGGGTCAAGGGATCGATTTTGAAATTTTAGGGCTAAATTGAACAAAATAAAAGTTAGGGATGCATTAGATGGACTAAATTGAATTCAAAAGTCTAGGGTGGTCACGTGCATGGCACATGACACTTAACGGCCAATTTGGACGGAAAGTTAATTGTGGTACCAAAAGAATACAAAGTTGAAAGAATTGGTACCAAAAGTATAAAAAAAATAGAAGTGGTACCAAAAGTGAATTCTGTGCAAATAAGTGGTATGAAAAGATACTTAATCAAAAGTATGAAAACAGTAAAAAGTTGATAATTACGCTAGTACTTTAGATCGAAACGTGACATCGTAGGATCTGAAATTTTGACTAAACTCGACTGCATTTTAGCCGGCCCCTTATCATTATTTATCTATAGTAGGAGACTCTGTAGTCTTTAGTTTACTTATCATCATTTAAAAAAAAAAAATATGAGGAAATTGAAAAGATAGAAGTAGAAGAAAGAAATGGTGGAAAAGATGGGATATCTTTTTGACAAAATGCGTAGAAATCTTAATAGTGATATTTTTTTAATTTTTATTTTTATTTTTGTCAATTAATAATAGTGATGCTTTCAATGATGAAATGAAAGATAATAATAATAAATAAAAATATGACAAATGCACACATGTCCCATGGCAATGTTTGTGGGGACCAAATTGTGGGTTTTTTTCTTCTAGCTTATAATTTGACAGAAGATGACACTGAAACCAACATTAATAACTTGCATTTTGTCTATATATATATAATATACTGTTTTACTTTTATGTGAATTAGAGTTTTTGACTAATATATACCTATATAACAACCAAATACAAATATAGACTACTTGAATAATTAATTATAAAAATAGGTCAAACTGAGATGTGACATCTCGGTTAGGGTTTTTAAATCCAAACCGAGATGTCACATCTCGGTTTCGAAAAAAAAAAGATTTTGGCCAAGGGAAAATGATTTTTTTTTTTTTAACCAAGATGTGACATCTCGGTTTGGATTTAAAAACCCTAACCGAGATGTCACATCTCGGTTTGACCTATTTTTGTAATTAATTGTTCAAATAGTCTATGTTTGTCTTTGGTTGTTCATATAGGCATATATTAGTCAAAACTCGAATTATATCGTCTGAGTATTTACATGATATTCTTTAAATGTGGATTCACTATAATTTTCTATATAATATATGAAAAAAATTTATATAATTATTTTACATAATATTTTCTTTAAAAGTCGAACATATGATTTTATATAGTGCATTTCTTAAATTTAATATTGTCACATTATTATTTTAATTTAAAATAAATTATTTTATAAATAATGCAAATAATTTATTGGTAATTATGTTTAATAATAAAATATAGGGAAACTCTATTCATAATTCATCAATTGTTTTACCTAAACCACAATTTATTATTATTCTAACTTTACTCTTAGGTTATATTGCTTATTTTATTTTTTTTAAATAGCAAAAAAGGTTATACATTTATTAAAAAAAACATTGAAAAAGATTTACAATAATTGTATGAATAAAAAACTAATGTTATAGATCATACATAATTTTTTATCTAGTTTTTCTTTATTTTTAGAATAAAAATATAATAAAACTTATAGGATAAATTAGTAAAATTGTACATAATTGATGGTTTACTAATAAAAACTAAAAATATATTTAAAGAACATAGTTAAATAAAATATCTACTACTTTAACAAATACAAGTTATCTAATAAAATTGTGAATACTCTTATTTCACTCATTCTTCCATCGCAAAGAATAATTTATATTAATTAACGAAAAAAAAGTTCAACTTGGTGGTCCAAAATTAAAACCGAACTTTTGTATGAACAACAAATGGGGGATTTAAGTGATTATTATTATCTTTCACGAAAAAAAAGAATAAGAAGTTATTATTATGCTTTTTTTTAACAGACTATGAGCAGAAAATGTCGAATATTATGTAACGGAATGGGTCTATGTCGCAATTACTATCTCATTCTTTTTCTTTTGAAAAAAAAAATTATTATTATGATTCAAACGGCCCAATACCACTTAAATGGGCTTAGTCTGAAATGGGCCAATCTTAATAATGCACTGAAAATCATTCATAAATCATACCCCCAATAAAAGCTGCATATTCCATTTGCACTTTGAATCAATAAATGAGAGGAATGAAATAGGTTAAAACATGGCCAAAATAAAAAAATAGGTTAAAACATTATCATCATGCTGGCTTTTTTTAAGTCTTTTTCTTTTTAACGATGTAGAAACTAGAAAGAAAAAGTCATTAGATACACAAAACTTAGGGAATAAAATTTGTAGAATATTTTGGACAAATTATGTTCCAATTAAATTTTCTGCACACATTTTCTCCCTACACCTAAGATGTGTATCATACTATTAATAATATCAATTTCCCTATGGGGTTCACCTCTAGGACAATAGAATAAAAAAATTAGTGGCAAAAGCATGGTGCTCCAAGAGCATTGTAGAAAGGGGATTTCTACAATGCTCTTGGAGCACCATGCTTTTGCCACTAATTTTTTTATTTTTCAATTGCCCTAAAGGTGAACCCCATAGGAAAATTGATATTATTAATAGTATGATACACATCTTAGGTGTAGTTAAAAAAATTCATATTTTTTCATACTTTTAAAGTTTTACTTATGTTACAATTAAGTCCACTATAGTATTAAACAAACCAAAAGCATGGTGCTCCCAAAGCATGGTAGAAAAATTAGGTGTCTAAAATTTTAAATGTTAATCTGTAGTGTCCAAAGTTTCAATTTTGTTAAAATGTGGTGTCTCGGTGTGATTACTTTAAAGAAGTCAATTCCGACGAAATCGTTTGTCAAATTCGAGCTCTCATACACACTCCCTTCTTATCATCTTGTCAGGACCGTCATCTAAGAAGTTGGCCACATCCGGACAACTAAATCTCGCTATGTTGTCCTTGGAAAATGACTCAACACCACTCTTCTAGAAACTTTTTTTAATGTTCAATTTTTGGGAGAAATTTGACGATTTTGTGAAAAGTAAATAGTGATAGATTATGAGTAAGCGGGTCTGTTGATGAAAATGAAAAATGGAGATGAAAAAACGCGCAAAGACACCAAATTTTAATAAAAATGAAACTTGAGAGAGTCTATTTTAACATTTCAAACTTCAAACACCTAATTTTAATATAGGGTAAACATTGGACAGATTTTTAGTTATTAACCCTGAATTTTAAACTAGATTTCCCTTGTATGACTAGCAAAATCTATTGTGGATCACCATCGAAATCTAGATCTAATATAACTTGAAAGTGCTCGAGAAGTTTCCATGCATTGGTCATGATCCGAATGTTGTACAAAATTTAAGTAGTTGAAAATTTCTATTACAGTAACTTATTAATATTTCGTGGGTGTTCTGTTTAAATTTATCTATTAAAAGAATATATATTTATATTATTATTAATTTATTTATTTCAGTATTGTAGGTAAATTGTTTTAGTATTGTGGGTAAATATAAAACAAATATGTGTTCAATTATTTTTTACCCAAAAATTATATTTGGACAGTTTTTTTTCTTTCTAAACATGATCGAACGGGGAAGAGCTCTCGAGGAGCACTATTCATAAGCTCTCTAGCTTCTGAATAGTTTTGCTTCTGCCGGAGTTAGATACTCCCTCTCTCGATCCAAAAACCGAATGGTAGTCACTGCTCTTTGCAAACTCTCTCGTCGGTCATGATCATGGAACAACTCTTCCTCCAGCATAAGCCTAAGCCTAAGCAAAAGCCAAAGCCAAAGCCGGAAGCCCCTTCACAACGGATGACTTTGTTCAACATCGCCTTCACCCCACTCTTCGCCTCCGTCTCGCCAAATCGCGGAGTCCACCTCACCCACTCCCCCCTCACGTCCCCCCCCCCCCCCCCACCATCACCACCACCCCCGAGCCTGCACAGAGACCCCCCACCATCACCACAACCACCTCCAGACGCTCCCACGCGCCACCTCACGTCCCCACGCGCGCCGACGCGCCACTTCACGCGCCACACGCGGCACCAACGCGCTTACACGCGCCGACACACGCTTACACGCACCGGCAAAACCCGCCCACTACATCAGCGCGTGTATTACAAGCGTCGCCTTGCGCGACTAAACGGGTCCCCACACGCTGGGACGCTGCTCCACGCGCCGCCGCAGTCTACCTCAAATCCCGACATGCCGTGCGCCGGTCGCCGTTGCCCCTCCACGCACCGTCGTGGATGCTGTTCACCGTTTTAAGCTCAAACGTGACTATATCTTGACGGTACAACCCTCTACCCTCACTCTCCAACCCCTTCCAGTACTCATAGTTCGTCAGAACCAACATTCTGTCCACCAAACGAACCACTGCATGACATGTACCCTTCGGGGTACCCACGATGAGATTTCGATAGCATCCCATTCGCGTCTCCCTTCGGAGAGACAGAGCATTTCTTTGGCACTTCCCCCTTGTGCTAGTCCTTCGCGGATGTTCCGATGGCGGGGGCGCTTTACAGAAAACTCTACACCAGTCATGTGGTCATCTTCGTTTTTGGATAGAACTGTTTACGTTTCGGACAAACTATGAGTCCGATATGGTATCGCTTGTTGTGCAGGTCCTTTGATAGCTATATCAGACTCAATGGAGGTTCTCGCACCTCCCAAAGGACCGAGTTCGCCGCTGTATCAGAAGGATCCCTCATCTCCAAGCTTCTATCATTTGCCTTGGGCCATATCCGTCAATAAGCCGATTTGCTGCTTTAGCTTTTGCATTACTAGTTGTAGTTCTAGTTCGTACGTTGTTATCCTTGCTTCCGTTGTTTTAGCCGCATCTGGTCTACTTGTTCGGGTATTGGACGTTAACCAATACCTCCGGAGCGGTTACGGTCTTTTCGTAGATTGTAACAGTTTCCATTTTCAATAAAATCGGCACGCTTAACGATAAAAAAATCTTTTTTTACCCAAAGCTACATAATAAAGAAAGTCTTAAAACCAAAATGTGGCAAAAATTTCACTAAATGCCAAAATAACCATCACCAACGGCATGGGATGGCGTTGTAGTATGAAATGTTGGATCACGGTGGAACTCCGGTACTATCTTGACGGCGATCCGAGCTCCTTCGCTCCACGTAATCGTGCAAGAGGGGATAGACCGGGCGGTGACCCAGAATCCCTCTCCGATGCTTAAATGAGTATCTCGTATGAACTGGTAAGCAAGAGTCTCAGTATGTAGTCGTAAAAACGTATATGATCTGAGGTAACCTCTGCCCTTTTATAGGCGAAGAGGTACCTCAGTTACCTGGTGACATATTCCGCGTATCTCGGCCACGATCCCGCCTATCTAGGCCATGATCTCGCCTATCTCGGCCACGCTCCGCGTATCTCGGTCACGATCCCACCTATGATAGCAAGTCCCGACTAATATCGGGGACTCCAGAGTTATCTCATTGTGTCACCGCTCGGGGCCCCTCGTCATCGTAACAGGGCCAATCATTCTCAGGGATTCATCATCGGGGCCTACTTAAAGGCATCTCATCGGGAGCGTCTAGCTCGCCTATCGGGACCGACTCTGTCGGGACCTTTCATCATCGGGACTCCCTCTGTCGGGACCCTTCGGCTTGGTCTTCTTGACCTCATTTTAGGGCCCAGTGGGCCTATTCACCGTTTCCTCGCCGTTAAAGGGCCTAACGGCCATAGCGAAACCCATCATTTGCCCCCAAGACATGAGGGACTTACAGTTCGTCGTGTCTTTCAACTTCCGACCTCCCGACATTGGAGTCGGGGACCTTTCCCTTGATACAATCACTTGATACAAATCTTCTCGTTCACGTTTCCTCGATGCCTTGAGGATAACCACCAAATCCGAGTAGACTCCTCGGTTCCCCTGCCATTAAATGCAGCAGATAACGAAGCGACGTCTTTGGCACCCGTGCCTGATTTCTCGCGCCTGCTTTTTCTGAAAAGTGCTTTTCAGGCTGTTTCATCATTACGTCCGTTGCCATTCTGCACGTTTCATCTCAACGGCTCAGATTAAAACGCTTCGACTTCGACGATTCAGATTAGAACGTCCCTTCGACTGTCCTCTTCTCCTATAAAACCCTAACCCTGGGCACAGTTTCCCTTTTACCGTTTCTGAAATTCCAAAAGCTCTCTGCAACTCTGAGAACTCAAGCTCTGCGATTTTCCGTTGCACTTCTTTCAAGCGACTTTCAACACATCACTTAAGACGATTTAACCCACACCACTCAAGGCGATTTAATCACTTGCACCACCTAAGGCGACTTAATATCGTGCACCACTTAAGGCGACTTCGCAACACTTAGAATAAATCCAAGAACCATGCATCACTTAAGACGACTTAACCCCGTGCATCACTTAAGACGAATTAATCTCGTGCACCACTTAAGGCGACTTTATCTCGTGCATCACTTAAGACGACTTAATCTCGTGCATCACTTAAGACGACTTTTAAACAACACTTAGAATAAATCTAAGAATAACCTGATCGGAAGCAACCTCTTTATTCATTGATGGCACAAAATCTTCTTACATCGAATCAAACGATAAATAACTTACACCACTTAAGGCGATTTTAAATCGGGCACCACTTAAGGCGACTTTTCATCGGGCACCACTTAAGGCGGCTTTTCATCGGGCACCACTTAAGGCGACTTTTCATCAAGCATGACATTTCTTCAAGTGTTCGCCACTGAAATAATGCTTCAATACTCTGCCATCGAGGTCTTCCAACTTGTATGCATTCGGAGCTGGCATCCCCACGACCTTGTAAGGTCCTTCCCATTTTGGTGACATCTTGTTGATCCGATCCAAAAGGGTAAACTCGTTGCGACGCCAAACCAGCTCCCCGACGAAGAATTGTCGGGACTTAACTCGCCGATTGTAATATCTGGCCGTCGCCAAACGCATTCGAGCCTGGACTTCATCGGCTTCCCGCCTCTTCTCTTCGAGCAAGTCCAAATCCAGACGTCTCATTTCATCATTTGTCAAAGGCTCGTAATATCTCATCCGATGGGACGCCACATCTACTTCCACGGGAGCAACAACCTCCGTGCCATAAACAAGGCCAAACGGAGTCTCCCCAGTTGATCGTTTGGGTGTCGTTCTAACAGCCCAAAGCACATTTTCCAGCTCGTTCAGCCGCTTGCCCTTCAAGGCATAGACCCTTTTCTTCAGGCCATCCATCACGATTTTGTTGGCTGACTCCACCTGGCCGTTAGTCTGAGCATGATGGACAGAAGCTGTCCGATGCTCGATATTCAACTCCTCCAGATACTCCTTCACTTGAGCCCCGTTAAACGGTGGACCATTATCGCTGATCACCACCTTAGGGATCCCGTATCTGGATACAATATGAGTCTGGAGAAACTTGACGATCTGGTTCCCCGTCGTCTTGGCCAACGCCTTAGCTTCTATCCATTTCGAAAAATAATCGATAGCCACAAGCAAATATTTACACTGACCTTGTGCCTGTGGGAGAGGTCCCACCAAGTCAATACCCCACTGCGCGAAGGGCCAAGCACTCTTGATGGACGTCAGATTAGCGACCGGAGCCACGATATTCGGGGCATACCTCTGGCACGCGTCACAGGATCGGACCAACGTCGTTGCTTCCTTGCCCATCGTAGGCCAATAATAGCCCAGACTCAGCACTTTCCTCATAATGGATCGGGCCCCTTCATGACAAGCCGAAACCCCTTCATGCACCTCCCTCAGGATTCGACTTGTGTCGGGCTCAGCCACGCATTTCAAGTAAGGAGTCGAGAACCACCCCTTTTTGTAAAGCTGATTGTCCAACACCACGTAATTAACCGAGATCCGGCGTATCCTGTCAGCTACCACTTCATTATCGGGGACTGCCCCCGTAGTCAAGTACGCGACTATCGGGGTCATCCAAGTGGGTTCCTCCTCTGATCCTGCTTCAATAGCACATACCTCCGATGGGTCGGTGGTCGACAAGATCACCTTCTCCAGGAAGTGCACCCTCCGATTTTCCTCCAGGGTGCCCCCAAGGCAAATTTGCTCAAGGCATCTGCCTCCACGTTTTCCTCCCTTGGGATCGCCTCGACGAAACTTTTGAAGCTTTCCTTCAAGACTTGCACCTCACGAATGTACTTTCTCATCATTGGGCTCTTCGCCTCATACCGTCCTTGGACTTGATTCACAATCAGGCCCGCGTCACACTTCACTCTCAAGTGAGCAACTCCCGTACATTTAGCAATTTTCAGGCCTGTGATAAGAGCCTCATACTCAGCTTCGTTGTTCGTGGCCCTAAACGTTAAGGCCAAAGCATATCGAAGGGGCTCACCCCCGCCTGGTGGTATCAATACGAACCATGCTCCTGATCCATCTGAACTCGAGGAGCCATCCGTGTACATTTCCCAAGTACTTTCCTCATTTGGCTGTTCTGATTGCTCTGCCACCTCTGGTTGCTCTGCTATCGGGACCTTTTCCATAGTTGCCCCCTCTACAGGGCCCGCTTCTTCCAGATCGGGGGCTGTAGATTCTGCTATGAAATCCACCAACGCCTGACCCTTAATAGCCGTCCTCGGAGCAAAGTGTATGCGAAACTCACTAAGCTCGACTGCCCATTTTACTAATCTCCCCGACGCATCAGGTCGGTTCAAAAAAATGCTTCAGAGGCTGATTCGTCAGCACAGTAATCTCATGCGCATGGAAGTAAGGCCTCAAATTCCGAGCAGTAATAATCAACGCAAAGAGATACTTCTCAACGACGGGATAATTCATTTCAGATTTGGCCAACGCCTTGCTTACATAATAAACGGGGACTTGATTACCCTCGACAACCTTCACTAACACAGAGCTAATGGAAAATTCAGAAACAGCCAAGTATAGATAGAGCGGCTCGCCTGGGATCGGTTTCGCCAACGGCGGGAGGGTGCGAAGGTGCTGTTTGAGTGCCTGGAACGCCTCTTCACACTTGGCAGTCCACTCAAACTTCTTGTTGGCCCTCAATACTTCAAAAAACGGCATGGATCGTCACTTGGCTTAGACAGGAAGCGGTTCATTGCAGCCAGTCGGCCATTCAGCACTTGCACCTCCCGATGATTTATCGGAGACTGCATCTCCTCGATCGCCCTCAGCTTCTCGGGGTTCACCTCAATTCCTCTTTGACTCACCATAAAGCCCAGAAACTTCCCCGAGTGAACTCCAAAGGCGCACTTGGTCGGGTTCAAGCGAACCTGATGAAGCCTCATCTGCTCAAACGCCGTGGCTAGGTTGTGCACATGATCCTCAGCTTGTCGGGACTTCACCAGCATATCGTCCACGTAAGCCTCCATGGTTTTCCCCAGCATATCTCCGAACAACTTGTTTACCATCCGCTGGTAGGTTGCCCCGGCATTGATCAGTCCGAAAGGCATGATATCGTAGTGATAGATGTCACTGTCGGCATAAAAAGCAGTGTGGGGGGTATCCTCCTTAGCCATCTTGATCTGATTATATCCCGAGTACGCATCCATGAAGCTCAACAACTCATGTCCCGACGTGGCATCCACCAACTGGTCGATTCTCGGGAGCGGGTAACAGTCCTTCGGGCAAGCCTTATTCAGATCGCGGAAGTCAACACACATCCGCCACTTCCCATTGCTCTTCTTCACCAGCACCGGGTTAGCGACCCAAGTCTGGAATCGGAGCTCCTTGATAAACCCAGCATCGAGCAGCCTGCCCACCTCCTGCTGGATCGCGATCCTCTTGTTTGCGCCCATCGGACGCCTCTTCTGCGCGATAGGCTTGATCGCGGGATCAATCTTTAGCTCATGCACGATCACATCGGGACTGATTCCTGGCATGTCACTCGGGGACCAGGCAAACAGCTCCTTGAACTCCTTCAGCAGCTCAATCAATTCTCGGGCCCTCTCGTCAGACAGGGCGGACCCGATTTTCACCTTCCTTTGAGGTCCGTCAATCTCGACCTCCTTCAAATCCTCCATGGGGGCGGGACGCCCAAACTCCTCTCTAGGATCGGCATCGGTCTGGAGGATAGCCATGGCCTCCCGTCTCTTCCGTCGGGCGGTGTTAACGTAGCACCTCCTGGAAGCCACCTGGTCACCCTTGACCTCCCCGACTCCGTGGTCAGTCGGGAACTTCATCTTCTGGTGCACAGTCGAGGCAACTGCCATCAGGGGGTTGATGGTGGTTCTCCCGATAATCGCGTTGTAAGTCCCTGCGGACTCAACCACCACAAAATCCACATTTCTCCTTTCTGCCTTCCACCCGCTACCAAACTCCACTGGTAAGGTGATCATTCCCAGCGGATAGGAGGTAATACCAGAGAACCCAACCATCGGGAAGGTCACCTCCTTCAGATCCTTCTTCGTTTTCCCCATGGCTTCCAGTGCGTCCATAAACAGAATGTCGGAGGAGCTCCTTCCGTCGATCAAAATCTGCTTCATCTCGTACCCATCCACGTCCAGGGTCACGACCAGAGCATCATCGTGTGGACTCTCCACACCTATCAGGTCCTCCGCGGAAAAGGAAATCACCATCTCTTCCTTTGCGGTCCAGGATCGGGACCTCTTGCCTAGCACCACAGCAGCAGAAATTCTAGAGGCATAGACCTCCCGAGAGGCTGTGGTGTCACCTCCTGCGGCAAATCCTCCGTGAATCACATTGATGGTGCCCCGCTTCTCCTTACGGGCACCAGAGGACTCTGGCTCAGACTTCTTCTTCTTCGGAGACCGATCGCGGGATCGGGAACGGGACCGCGATCGAGATCGAGAGCGGGAACGACACCGCCTTTCAGCCACAAACTCCTTGAGCTTCCCCTTCTGGATCAACTTCTCGATCTCCTTCTTCAACTCCCGACAATGGTTAGTGTCGTGTCCGCTGGCGCGGTGGAACTGACAGTAACGATCGGTACGGGATCCCATGAACTCTCCTTCCTTCTTCGGGGGGTACCTAGAGATACCCTGTCGATCCATGACCGCTAACACCTCCGTCATGGAGCTATTTAGAGGGATGCTATAGTCCTCCCGCTTATCCTTCCTCGGGGGACGCCTGTCCTCCCTTCGATCAGAACGACCTCGAGTCCGACTGCCCTCGGACTTATCCTTCCGCTTATGGTCGTCCACTGGCTTGAGGTCGGAACCATAGGGGGCTGTCAGGTTCCGAAGGAACGTACGGATGGTTTCTCCCTCCGACATCTCTTCATCAATCTCCGTCACGCTGGCAGTATACCGCTGGTAATAATGCGCCAGTGATTCGTCGGGTCTCTGCACCACCTGGGCCAGGGACCTCACACTCTTCAGGAGATGCCGACGACCCTGGTACTGCTGAATGAAACGATCGTGCATGTTGACCCTGGTACTGCTGAATGAAACCATTCATTTAACACATATATGATTTTTGGAATTTAGGGTTTAATTTTTTTTTTTTTAATTCCTACTAGGTTGGGTGAACGGTTGGCCGGGTTAATTCTAAGTGATAAAATAGTTTTATATACTAGGGTTAATCATGTCAAACTGTACACACAACCTATTAGAGTTTATAAAAAAAGCATAAACTAAATAAACCATTTAAATTAAAATATAAATTGAAAAAAAGACATGGCTCCGCTCAACAAGAAAGCAACGTCGGAGACCACATCAGTTGTGGGACGGTGCCATTGTTTCCGGAGATGTTTTGCTAAGTAGGCATATTTTTAATTATAATTACGAAAATAAGCATGTAAAGTTGGAATTTCCAACTTTAAGCAAATCCTCGGATGGGAGTCGAGGATTTGACCAAAGCTTTTGGTCAAATCCTCGACTCCTATCCGAGGATTTGACCGTAGCTTTGGTCAAATCCTCAATTTTTTTTAATAAAATAACTGAAATTAAAAAAAAAATCCAATATTAAAAAGAAATCATTCCAACATTTAAATATCAACTAATAATTATGCAAACCGATCTACATTTATCTCAATCTATCAACTAATAATTATCTAAATAATGTGCATTTCATCGCAATTATACAAATCGATCATTTAGATAATTATTAGTTGATAGATTGAGATGAATGTATTGATTAATTATGATTAATTGTTGATCAATTTGCATAATTGCGATGAAATGCACAAGATCGATTTGCATAATTATTAGTTGATATTTAAATGTTGGAATGATTTCTTTTTAATGATGAAAATATTGATTTTTTTTTTAAAATTTCAGTTATTTTATTTAAAAAAATTGAGGATCTGACCAAAGCTACGGTGAAAATATAAGAGTCGAGGATTTGACCAAAAACTTTGGTCAAATCCTCGGATGGGAGTCAAGGATTTGACCAAAGCGTTTGGTCAAATCCTCGACTCCCATCCGAGGATTTGACCAGAGCTTTTGGTCAAATCCTCGACTCCCATCCGAGGATTTGCTTAAAGTTGGAATTTTCAACTTTACATGCTTATTTTCGTAATTACAATTAAAAATATGCCTACTTAGCAAAACAAGTCTTGTTTCCGACAGCGGCTATGGTTACTTTCACATTTGATGAATTTTTCGCCGGATTTTGATATTTAAATTTCTTAAGTTGTTAGTGGCCAAAAAAGAAAAAAAATTCTTAAGTTGTTATTTGGGAAAAATTATCTATGTTCACATGAAAAATGTTTATAGACAAAAGTAAATTTCTTGGATTACAATATTCAACATTAAATAATATTATACTAATTTTAAAAAAAAAATTTATAATAATATATGTGTAAAAATACTATAATATTATTTAATATGTATGTTGTTGATTTGTTTTAAAATAAAAAATGGCTAATTGTGGTACATGCAATACTGTTTTCATTAAAAAAGAAGAAGCAATATTGTGGTTCACAAAAAATAAACTTAAAAATGGCTAATTTGATACCTAATGCAATATTGCGGTACAAGCAAATATAAAATTGATAATTTTAAACATTGGTTTCGCTAATATCTTGGTTAAACATAATTATATTTATTAAGTATTTTATTGAGAAAAAAATAATTTTTTTTCCAAATCGGCAATATATTATAAACTAATAACAAAAATATATTTCGAACAATTTTTTATAACAATTTTGCCATTAAATCTGACTGTGAATCAGATTGGCTCGTTTTTCAAGACAAAAAGTTATCTGCATACAAATAATCACAAGATTATTTATCAACAAATCACAGTTTTTAACCTTGGGAAACGCACGATTGGACTCTCAGTCGGGTTTCTGGTTCATTGGGTTGTATGCATTGTTATTAGAACCGGACCTGCGGTTCGACCGGTTTGGACCGGGAACCGGAGCTTCAGACGGTCCAGTTTGGCAAAAAGACCGGCATGCCAGCAAACCCGGTCCAAAGAAGCTGTTTTTAGAGAACCGGCCGGTTTTTAGGGAACTGGCCGGTTAATCAGTCCGCCGGTTTTACATTTTCCCAAAATAAAAACTTCGAAATCTGAAAAATAAAAGTCCTAAATTCAAGTATTGAGCCGCAGCCAAGTTCTCGATGGAAATTGAAATCTAAAATCCCTAAATCGGAGCAGGGAGCCGCAACCAAACATGGAATCTTCTCGATTGAAATTGAAATCTACCCACCACGGAGCCGCAACCAAGCACGGATGCCTCTCGATTCAATCCCTAGGAGTCCCGCAGTTGGTTGAGACAGTGTTTGCGACCTTCTCTTCGAGCTACTACTGCAATTTTTGCAGCAACAACACCAACGGTATTGTCAACCCCCAACCAGGGACCCAAGGCACCGGACAGCCGCTACAGCTAGACCAGTCCAGTCCAGGCCGAGGCAGGTGGAGTTAGAGGAGAGGACGATGGATGTGGAGATGAAGCCGTGAAGAGAGGCTACTGGTGAAGGTCAGTGGAAACTTCTGGATGTTTAACGAGATCCCCACCTCGTCTGACTCCACCGACGTCGTCCGTACTTGCCACACTATCCCCGACTTACCCTCAGGCCCGCTGCCAAACTCGTCGTCGCGTGTGCAACCGACTCCTGTGGCGCATGCAGGGAGATGGTGAAGGAGAGAAGGCGAGTTAGAAGGCTTTACGATGATCGAGTGGTCGACTACTCCAGGTTAAGCTTCTGGAGACTTGTAGTAGTGCTGCTGCAAAATGCAAATGATGGGTGGAATGGAGATGAAAGCTATAAAAAGCCCAATTTCTAAGCTGATAAGCCCAACCCACATGTCAACAAAAGTCTAACCCCTACACAGTTGTACAGGCGGTCGGACCGGGTTCGAACCGGTTCAAACCGGAAGAATCGGGAACCGGACGCCCATCAGGTTCGGTGTCCGGTCCGGTTCTGATAACACTGATTGTATGTATTTATTAAAAAAATATTGTTTGAATAGTATTTTTGTTATGGGTTAATAACCAAAAAACCGTCCAAAGTTTACCATATGTTAAAATTAGGTGTCTGAAGTTTCAAACGTTAAACTGTAGTGTCCAAGGTTTCAATTTTGTTAAAATGTGGTGTCTTGGTGTGATTACTTTAGAGAAGTCAATTCCGACGAAACCGTCTGTCAAATTCGAGCTCCATACACACTCCTTCTCGTCATCTTGCCGGGACCGTCACCTAAGAAGTTGGTCACGTCCGCGCAAGTAAATCTCGCTCTGTTGTCCTTAGAAAATGGCTTCATACCACCCTTCTAGAAACTTTTTTTTTAATATTGAATTTTTGGGTGAAATTTGACGATTTTGTGAAAAGTAAAGAGTGATGGATTATGAGTGGGTGGGTGGGTTGATGAAAATGATTGAATGAAGATGAAAAGACGCGTAAAGACACCAAATTTAAAAAAAAAATGAAAATTGGGATAGTCCATTTTAATATTTCAAACTTCAGACATCTAATTTTAACATAAAGTAGACTTTGGACAGTTTGTTAGTTATTAACCATTTTGTTATTGATTTATGCCACACTAGGTGCATTTCCCGCGCATCGCGCGTGGTGACTTAACAAATATGTATAATTAACTAACTAATATTCGATGAAATTCATACTGACTATTTGTAATATGTTGAAACAATATTTTTAGATAAAATATCAGTCTAAAATTTGAAAAAGTAAACGAAAGACTGATAATTTTGAACAATAAATTACCATTGCGCAAATTCACAAATACATTTTTGATGCCCGTACCGCATGCTAAATTTGCTCGTCGGATCCGTGTTAAGCGTTTGTTGTTCAACATATATGGCTTCGACGACCACCGGCAATATCTCGCCGGAGATAGAGATGGCTCTGCCACTGAGACTGTCAGCCGCTCGTACCGCCTGGTATCTTTGTTCGCCGGCTCTACGTCAAACGTCTGTTAAAAATCAGTGAAATTTTAATTTCGATTAATTACATACGTTGAATCTTGAACGGTCCTAAATTTTAATTGCAATTAAACGCATACATTGAATCTTGAACAGTCCGTAATTTTAATTGCAATTAATTGTATACATTGAATCTTGAACGGTTTGAAATCAGCGAAATTTTAATTGCGATTAATTGTAACTTAAAAACCCTTAGCTTCCTAATGCAGTCAATGCTATGGAGTTAATGACTACAAAACTCTTAGCTCAATTGTCATAAATGTATCGATTAATCATCAGCTCCATATTCACTCTGTTATTATAGTTCATTCGGAATTTATAATATATATATATAATATATATAGATGGGCAGTTTGGAAAATATTTGGAGAAAAAATGGTTAAATAAGTAAAAGAAATTGTTTGTCGTCCACGGACGCACGCGCCCATCAGAGTTGCTACAACAAGGCCTGGGCCCACAGGCTGCTTTCTTTCTCTGCTGCGGAAAGCAGAATCAGAAGATCAAAGCAGCAACCAATGAAAATAAGCCACCACGCCTAAAAGATTAAAACCCATTTCCGTATTTTCACTTCAACAATACAAGTCCTTGTCTTTCTTTGGTTTGGGCCCTCAAATATCATATCTATCGCCTAATCCCTTACCATCATCATCCATCGTTTAACTATGTTGTTGACTAACTAGCTAAAAATAAATGTCTGACTTACAAAATAACTACTAATATTCATTTAGAATGAAGGAATAATCTCCAGTTTCCAATTTATTTAGCAAGAGCTATTTTTTTATTTATTTAAAAAGAATAAACAAGTGTTCTAGCTTACTAAATGAAATGCTCCACAATTTTAAATTGATAAATAAAAAAGTACAATTTAACACCGACGTTATTCGAAAGGGACCAACACTTAAGTCTACTTATCTTGTAGGGTTAACAGGTGTTTTGATCTATGATGTTTGACAACTTTTGGGTTTTGGTCAATGATGTTTTTTTTACCTAATTTTGGTACCATATATTTGCAGATTTTTTCTAATTTTGGTCTAACCGTTACATTCCGTCCATTTTTTGACATGTACAAGTCACGTGATCCACCCTAAACTTTCAATTTTGTTCAATTTAGTCCCTCTAATACTTTCCTAACCTTTTTTTTGTTCAATTTAGTCCCGAAGTTTCAAAAATTCAATTGGACCTATTGTCCAATTGGGGTCAATTTTGAAACTTCGGGACTAAATTGAACAAAAAAAAGGTTAAGAAAGTATTAGAGGGACTAAATTTAAAGTTTAGAGTGGATCACGTGACTTGATCATGTCAAAAGATGGACGGAATGTAACGGTTAAACCTAAACTAGAAAAAATCTGCAAACATATGGTACCAAAACTAGGTTAAAAAAAACATCATTGACCAAAACCCAAAAAATTGTCAAACATCATAGACCAAAACACATGTTAACCCTATCTTTTATACCATACCAACATAAAATGTGCAAACATTTCTTAACTCAATGAGTACCTTATAACTAAATTGTGCCTTTTAAACTATACAATAAGACTAAATTACAGTTAATCGGCTAATCATATAAAAAGCATGAACGAAATGGTACACTTAAAATAAGTAATCTTATCAGTTAGAATGAATGACAGATTATTTCACTAAACTAACTATTTAAAAAAAAAAAATTGATTAATAGAAAACCTACATTAAAAAGGGACCAACACTTAAAGCCTACTTTTTTTTGGCCAATCTTAAGCGTACTTATACATGTTAAATTTATTTATGAGTGAAGATTTAACGATCACCATTACATTTTTTTGCCACTATCATTACATTTTCTCAATATATATATATATATCCTATTTCAAAAATTTATGTCATTTTACCCAAAAGAAAGCCTTCATTAGCATGCCGAATAATGTTTATTTCCTTGATGGATGGATTGGGACCTATCACCATTGTACTAAAATTCCTCCTACTTCAAACGGAAAATAAATATTGGGTTTGTACTAATAAAGTAGCCTTTATAGAAGAAGATTAGATTAGGTTGCCTTTAGTTTTGTTTTCTAGTACTTTTTTATAACAAGTTTTCTAGTACTTCCTTCATCACAATATTAATTTATTAGTAAGGTTAAAGAAACTCTTGTATTATTTATTTATTCCTGCAATTCTTCTATACACTCACCTACTCTGAACGTTTCTAATTGAGCTAGCTTCAAATTGGCCAAAAAAAGCTTTAAATTTGCCATAAACGTTGGTTACAGTTCTTGTCATTGCAGTTCTTGTCATTCAGACATACTCAAAACATAAATATCAGAACTAGTATCTTTTTTATATAATAAAAATATATATTTCAGTTATTATTTATTATGTTACTCAATTACTATATCTGAAATGTTTTTTTATTCATTTTTTCTCTTTAAGTGTCAACTGTCATACTTTGTAATTAACATTATCGGATTCGGATAAGACGGTGAGATAATTAATTAAATTTACAATTTTTTTTTATATAATTTAATTTTTGGAAAAGATCTATTAATCGAGAACAATGCGAACTAAACTCCGACCAACATAACATAAAATAAAGGAGGATTAAGAAATAAGAGAAAGCAGAAGTTGACAAAAAAATTCATGTAACTGTTCTTTAGAAGTAAGTTGGCTTGTTTATTTGTTGAAGATTTATTTCTTTACCTGGGATCTCTCTTCTCTCTCCTTTCCTAAAAGGAGTCTCTTTTCTCTTCCCGAAAGAAACCCACATTCTCTCTCCGCCTCTTTCCTCTTCGATTCTCCAACCACAATCCATCTCATTTCCCTTCGATGAAGATTTAGAGACCATTCCGTAATGGTGGTGTTACTCCGCCACCACCACTTCACTCATTAACGCGCCGCCGCCGCCAGTTTCATTTTTTTCCGTCCTTTTGAAGATTGCCTTTTTTTTCTTCTGGGTTTTGAGGTAACTTCCTTCTTCCTTTTCTTCTTCTTCAGAAAAATCATTTATTTACAGATAAACAGCATTTAGCTTTGCGGTTAGTCTCTGGGGAGTAGAAATCTATGTAATTATTGGAGTTTTAGCTTCGTACGTTCATGGGTGTACGGAAATGTGAATTTGATTTCTCAATTGAGATGCTTCACTGGATAAATCTGTGCCATTATATCTTGTTACTAATTTAGCTAATTTTGTTCAAATGTCTGTAATCCTTCTTTTTGGGGGATTTTGATGTTAGTCTCTGTCTGTTCATGTCTGAATTGTTAGGCGTTGCAATTTTTGCTGTACTAGTTAGCAATTTTATGTTGACTGTCAGATCTTTGATTTGCTTGGCATCATCAATTGATATTAGGGTTTTTAATGTTACGATTTTCGGGGTTTCTATTGTAATAACTCGAATAAAAGAAAGTTACCCTGAATTGAGAGATTGTCTTTGGTTCAACTGTCAGGATGGGAACTGAAGTTCAATTCAAGACCTATTTTCCTAGATATTCTGGGAGGGATATAACCGAAGATTCGAATGGCTGCAATTGGCCTCTATACTATACTGATCAAACTTCGCCAAACGGGCATCTTTCCAATAGTTTTCAATGGGTCACTGCTGCAGCTGATGCTTCTCTTGACTATGAGAAGTTTGCTCTCAAGCGAAAGATGCTCGAGCACGAGGCTGTTTTCAAGAAACAGGTATCTCTAAATTTCAAGTTTTCATTGGATTTTAAAGAAAATTCCAAGTTTTAGGTTTGCTGAACTGTGTTATTTCCAGGTATATGAGCTTCATCGGCTTTATAGAATACAGAGAGATCTCATGGAGGAAATTAAAAGGAATGAACTCGCACCTTACCATGCTTTTGTGGCATCACACACAATGCAAGCTTCTCCATTTAATGGTTTTAGCAGACCCTCAAAGATCGGAAAGGAAAAATTCGATTTACAATCACCTGCAGTTGTGTATATTGACCTTGAAGAATCAGGGGAGAATGAAGTCAAAGACGGATTCGATCTAAATCAACCTGCTCAGTTGGACGATACAGCTTCTTCTGAATTTGTTCATCCTCGAAGCAGCTCCTTCTTTGAAAGCATAGCACGGGATCATCAAGGAAGCAGTAATCGAGGTAAAATGTGAAACAAAAGAATTTTGCTCTTTACCTTGATAGAGCTGTTATTATCTTGCTGTGGAGTTGATTTCCTAAATGCATACTAACTTTGGATGAACTGCAAAAAACATATGCTTAAGTGAAGGACTTTTTACGGGTTTTTACATCATTTTTTTAAACAAAACCTGCCAATTTTTAACAGAAAAGGTTTTGTTGGACAGTAGTATTTACATTGATGGATCTATTGCTTTTGCAAATTTATGAACTTTCATGAATATGGCAGCATTTTATGATTAACCATGATTCATATCCTTCACCCCTTTTTTTTTTTTTTAAGTTTTCGGGTTTAATGTTATTTAGTTTTTTTTTTTCTTGGGCTCACAGGGAAAAATGATTCTCTGGGCTCTAAAGAGAAGTTATGTGTTCCTTCCCAACCAAACCACAATGTGCCCAAGAAAATCCTTGAAATTCCTCATCAAGATCATCAAATCATAGCCGATTGTAGCAGATTGCTACCGACTTGTGGAGCTGAAAGTTCTAAGCACTGGGAATCAGGTGTAGCTTCTCATGGCTCAAAACATCAAATTGCTGCTTCACACGATAGAGAAAAGAGTTCATTCTGGTTATTTGAGAATCAATCGAACCTTGGAAGAAGCGGTGCAGAAAAGAGCGAACAAACCGGGTCCCCTAAAAAGAATGCAGTGATTGACATAAACTTGCCTTGTGATGATCTGGTTACAGAAGAGGCTCCACCTGCAAAAAGATCCACTTTGTTCGATTTAAATTCTTGTATCGACGAAGATGATACGTATGACGTGGCAGTTGATGGGAGAAAGACGGGTGTGGAAATCGACTTGGAAGCTCCTGCATTTGCAGACACTGAGGAGGGAGGTGTTTGTCTCGAAGAAACGGCAGCGGCGGAAGCCATAGTTGCCATGTCATCATCGACCGTAGCTGCCATGTCATCTTCGACAGTGGTTGAGGTCGAGGATGTCCTTATATCCCCAAACAACCTTAACTGGTTCGTCAACATAGCTTTGTGCGATCAGGAGGAGAAGAAGAAAAAGAAGATGGATTACTTTGAGTCGATGACATTGAAACTCGCTGAGATGGACGAGGAAGAGCATTTGCCGAAACCCTTCGAGGTAGAAGACGATGAAGTGGGGCCCGCCCCGACCATTCCGGGCCGGGCCCAGCGGGGGCAGAGGAGGAGGGGGAGACAGCAGAAGAAGGATTTTCAGAGAGATATACTTCCGGGCCTCACTTCACTGTCGAGGCAGGAGGTTGCCGAGGATTTGCAGGCATTCAGCGGGTTGATGCGGGCCACTGGCCATGCGTGGGGCCCGTCTTCTAAAAAGGGGTCGTCCAGAGGGAGGCGGAAAACAGTTTCTCGGCCGGTGGCAGTGGGGCCCGCGGAAACGACCACCATTGTGGAGGTAGTGAGACTTGAGGAGGGCAGTTTGATTGGTTGGGGGAAGACAAGACGACCCCGACAACATAGGTGTCCTGCCGGAAATGTCCGTTCTACTTCCATGAGCGGATCTACGTCGCTACTAGCTTGTGGGAGTGGTTGTTTATGACCGAGTCGTCACAGTAAGCGAAAAATTGGTGGTGTGTGTCGATTATGGGATCGTATTCTTTGTCGCGCGACGAATGGATCGTTCGGTGGTTTATGTTTACGATCATGTCTTGTTTTAGGTTGCTATGTCTGTTGTTGATTGATGATGTTCTTCACAAAGCTTGGTTGGAGTTTGTCAAGTACTCTAAAATCAAAGCTCTAATCAGAAATTTTAATTTTAGATAATTTGAACGTTTGATTTAGTTCGTACTAACACTCTACAGATTTTAGATTAGGAAATCGTAAGTTACGATTTTTCACCGCAGCCCAGCCCTAGTCTAGTTCAATACTACTCATTTTTTCGTAGCATAGTCAATTACTCAATGCTACATTACCTAATTCAAAATATCTCTCAAGAAAAAAGGTTAATCTAATTGTTGATTAAATTATCGGTTACAAATTATTATCCGAACTTAATTTTTTTTTTAAATGATTGGAACAATACCGTTAATTGACATTTAATTTAATCTTCTCAATTCTAATGATGCCTTTCAAACGTCCCATTAAAAGTATTTTGTTGTAATGATATTAATTTTTTAATAAATTCATTTTGAATACACATCAAAATAACTCACTGTGCCAAAAATCGCTTTGTTAATGTCCAATTTGAATAAAATTACAACATAAACAGCAATTTATTCAAAAATTGAAAATTCGAGTAAGGAATTTTAAAAATTAAATTCAGATAGCGATATATATAGTTGAGATAGCTTTTTGTTTGTTTTTCTCATGAGCAATTTGTTTATTAACTCAATAAATAATCATGGGATGGCGCGCGTGTATGCAAGCGCTCTATAGCGCGCGTGGGGGTTGAGGAGGAGATCTTTAAACTTGTACAGCACTCGTTACAGTACCGGTTGGGCTGTCGGTGTCAGACACCTTTATTTTTTTTTTTTTCTAGTTAGATTCTAAAGTGAGTCTATTCTCACCAATCACGATGCTTCCGATTCACTTCTCCCTTCTTCTCCGCGGAAGTGATAATCATAATAATCAAATCACGCTCCACTCCAAAATCAAATTACTGTTGCGGAGATGAAGAAAAGGGCAGATGAGATTTCTCACTTCTCGCCCACAAATACGCAACTTTTTCACCACCGTGCGTTATCTTCACTGTACCGCTCCACATGCGGCTCCATTGCGCGTCATCTCTTCTCGCTACTTCTATGGTGTTCTGGGTTCCTGCAAGGACATCGAGTCGCTGCAGAAAGTTCACGCCTTGCTGGTACTCAATGGCCTCACCGGCAATCTTCAGGTTGATACCAAATTGGTCAGCCTGTATGGTTCGTTTGGGAAAATTTCGGTTGCGCGCATGGTGTTCGACAGAATGCCACACCCAGATTTCTACTCCTGGAAAGTGATACTGAGATGGTACGCTTTGAACCGATCCTACCAGGAAATCATCCCATTATACAACTCTATGAGAATTTGCATCCCAGAACTCGACGATGTTGTTTTGTCGATAATGTTGAAAGCGTGCAGCGAATTACAAGATATTAATCAAGGTCGGAAAGTGCATTCCCATATTATCAAGGACGGGACTTCGGATAGTGTTGTGTTTTCTGGCCTTGTGGACATGTACGGCAAATGTGGCAAAATCAAGTGTTCCCGACAAGCATTCGACGAAATCGCTGACAAAAATGTGGTCTCGTGGACGTCGATGATATCTGGGTATGTTCAAAATGACTGTATGGAAGAGGGGTTGGTTCTATTTAATCGAATGAGAGAAGAATCCATTGTTAAATTCAATGAATTCACTTTAGGAAGCTTAATCACAGCTTGTACGAGGTTAGGATCCCTGCACCAGGGAAAGTGGGTTCATGGTTATGTAATTAAGACCGGAACCGAGTTGAGTCCATTCTTGACAACTTCTCTATTGGATTTCTACGTCAAATGTGCCCAAGTCCACGATGCTAGAACCGTGTTCGATCTATCTACTGTCGATCTCGTGTCTTGGACAGCCATGATTGTTGGTTACACCCAGAACGGCTACCCCGACATGGCTTTAAGGTTGTTCATAGACAAGATAAGGGAGGCTGGCCTCTTTCCGAATTCTATCACCATTCCAAGCATTCTCTCTGCTTGTGCTCAATTGGGGTATACATACATGGGTAAGTCGGTCCACGGTTTAACGCTCAAGCTCGGGTTAGAAGAATCTGCGGCAAAGAACGGTCTCATCGAGATGTACTCAAAGTGCCAAATCATGGTGGATGCAAATCGTGTATTTGATTCGGTTGATAAAAGCAATGTTGTTGCATGGAGTACAATGATGTCTGGTTTTTTGCAGAACGGATCTCCAGACAAAGCCATTGAGCTGCTTCATCGTATGAGATTACAGTCTGTCTCTCCCGATGCAATCACGGTGGTGATCGTCCTATCTGCATCTGCTTCGGTCGGTGCTTATCATTTCGGATTGCCTCTCCATGGATACTCGATAAAACAGGGTCTATCATCGAGCAACGTATATATCGGGACCGCCCTTTTGAATTTCTATGCGAAATGTGGCGATACTGAATCGGCCCGTGCCGTCTTTGATGCAATGGATGTTAAGAACATGATTACGTGGAGCGCTATGATTGGTGGGTACGGAATACAAGGAGACGGGTTGGGTTCGATTTCGCTTTTTACTGATATGATCAACGAAAAATTGAACCCGAGCGAAGTAGTCTTCACCACGATCCTATCGACTTGTGGCCGTACTGGGATGGTTGGGGAAGGGTGGAAGTATTTCAACTCGATGTGCGAAGATTACAAACTTGTTCCTAAGATGAAACATTATGGGTGCATGGTTGATATGTTGGCTCGAGCAGGGCGGCTTGAGGAGGCTTTGGAATTTCTTGAGAAAATGCCGATCGAGCCGGAACCGAGCCTGTTCGGTGCGTTTCTTCACGGGTGTGGGTTGTATTCAAGGTTCGATCTTGGGGAGGTGGTGATTAAGAAGATGATGGAGTTGCACCCTGACGAGCCGTGTTATTACGTGTTGATATCGAACCTTTATGCATCGGATGGGAGGTGGAGTCGGGTTGATGAGGTGAGGGAGTTGATGGATCGGAGAGGGCTCCGGAAGTGCCCAGCCTATAGCGCCGCAATAGAACCTTAGTTGTTGTAACTCGGTCGAACCTCGATCTGATTGAGAGGCTCGATTGGCAAAAACGATGTTTCGTCAGTAAATTCACTTTTACCAGTTGGATGTTAGTTTTCGAAAGATCACTTTTGCCGACGAAAAAACTGTATTAGATTGGATTGGAATTGGATACAACAATTATCAATACTCGACGAAGAATGAACAGCTAAATTCCTAGATTCAAATCACCCGTCTCACTTTTCCTAGAACAAATTATGTCTCACTGTTACGATCTTGACACGTGTATTTGGTATAATTAATTTTTATCAATTTTATAAGAACATGTGTAAAAATCATAATGGTGAACCACTATTTGAGATATGAAGAGTGGGACAGCTGCCAAATTCCTATCCCTCACCACTAATCTAAGCTAAACAATACTGTATCCACGGACTTTCTTCAAACCCGAACTGTCCATCGTCAACCTCAACTTCCCAGATTCGCCCCAATTACCCTCTTCCGCATATATATTCGACAACAACGTATGGAATCCCGTATCGTCAGTATCAACATCAGAAAGATTCTGCTGGACTCCTTGGATCATGTCTGTTCTTCTATGAATTCTACATCCATTAAGGAAAGAGCTCCAGATACTAGCATGAGCAGGGAACGGCATGGAAGTTATAACTGAATACGCTTCATTCAAATTGCCAGATCGGCTTAGAAGATCGACAAGACAAGCAAAATGTTCCATATTTGGTTCGATTCCGAATTTACCCTTCATCAGATCGAAGTAAAACTTTCCTTTTTCGACGTACCCCGCATGGCTGCAAGAAGACAGAACATTCATGAAGGTAACATCGTTTGGTCTTGTTCCTGATTCCATCATTTGGTCAAAGAGAGAAAGGGCAGAGTCGATCTGACCATGGAATCCGTATCCTCCAATCATGGCACTCCACGTCACCACAGTTTTGTTCTTTATACTATCGAAGATTAATCGAGCTGTCTCGAGATCTCCACACTTGCAGTACATGTCGATAATAGCTGTTTCTGCATAGATTCCATCCTCTTCTAGACCGGAAGTGATGAACTTTCCATGGATCCATTTTGCCTTTTCGACACGACCGATATCAGCACAAGCTTGAAATACAAACAAGAAGGTTACTTCGTTCACAAGTAATCTATTCAAAAGCATTTGGTGGAAAAGGTGGATAGCTTCATCTGAATAACCGTTCTGCATAAATCCGCAGATCATAGAGTTCCATGTCACAATACCTTTATTTTCGGTATAGATGAATAATTTATGAGCCGAATCAACACGGCCGCATTTAGAGTACATATCGATCAATGCATTCTGCACAAACTCATTGAAAGATCCAGTTTTGAGAACATACCCGTGTATTTGAGATCCAAATTGAGCAAAACCCAAACTTGCACAAGCTGAAAGAGATGCAGCTAAGCTAAATGAGTCTGGAGGAACTACTTTAATCATCTGTACGAATTTTGCCAAAGCTTGGTTTAACAATCCTTTTCTTCTGTGGATTGATATCAGCATATTCCATGAGACAACATCCTTCACTTGGATCATATCAAAGACCCTCTCATTATCGTGCATTCTTTGACAATCAGCATAGAGCTCCATTAATGGTGGACCAAGAAACTCATATGTAGGATCTATGTCGTTCTTGATGATAAAACAGTGAACCGACTTTCCTTCTCTAAGAAATCCTAACTTTGCGCATGAAAATAGAATAGACATCATGGTTACTGAATTAGGCTCCACCTTAGAGTCTTGCATTTCAAGAAAAACATCAAGTGCATCTTCAAAGCAACCGCTTTGATTGTAGCTTGAGATCATTGCGGTCCATGAAGCCACAGTTCGGGCACAAGCACTTCTGAAGAGCTTCTCAGCACTAGCCAAATCACCACATTTGCTGTACATGACAATCAGGCTATTATCCAATTTCTCATCATTGAAGTCAATCTTCCTGGTGAGTATACCATGGACCGACCTAGCTAAATCTAAAGAACCTAACTCTGCACAGGCTTCAGATAAAGCAAGCATTGTGATGGAGTCTGGTTGGATACCTTCAGAAACCATGGAACTGAACATATCCAATCCTACATTAGGGTCTCCATTGTCGACGTAAGTCGAAATTATTGAACTCCATGAAACCAAATCTCTTTGAGGCATATCATCGAACACCTTCCTGGCATTACATACAGAACCCATCTCCCCGTACATATTAAGCAAGCAAGTCTGGATTATATCATCTGAATCCAACCCAGATTTTACTATCCTTCCATGGAACTTCTCACCAATACTAAAATGAAACCCAGAACAAGCTCTAAGTACAGATGGGTAGATGAACCTGTTTAATTCTACCTGGTGATAGACCATCTTGTTGTACAGAGAAATGGCGTCCTCGAAGGAACGGTTCCAAACACAGCACTTGATGAGGACGCCCCACATGAAGGAATCCGGTGCCTCGAAGGCTTCAAAGACATGTCTGGATGATTTAACGTCACCCATCTGGGAATACGCTTCCACAAGTTTGGTCGCCGGAAGGGGGTCTGCGCAGAGACGTCCGGTGACCAAAAGGTGGCCATGGAGCTGAGTCAGTGACTTCAAACTTGTGCACGACCTGAACAGGGGCATGTAAAGAGCCATAGCGCCGAAGATGGACTATCATCGAGCTCTTGACTTGCATACAAGAGAAGGTGAAGTTTGTTCCCTTAACTTGTATAAATGGTCCAATTTTAGTCTTCTCGATGTTTAGTTTGCATTTCATGAATTATGCAAAATAGATTCATAAACTTTTCCGAAGCAAGAAAGATAAATATCCTCTTACAATCTAGATTTTCCAAAAGAAAAATACTGGGATCGTGAATCAGCTCTTAAATATTAAGAGTGAGGATGGAGCCAGAATTCGTAACAGGGGAGGCAAGAATTAGATTAGATGCAAACATTGGAACAAAAAAATTCAGCCCAATTGTAAAACTTTGAAGAACCAAACCGAGAATAATTACACTTTCTGGGATAAAAAATACACACTACAAAAAGTTAAACATATGAAAAAATATTAACTCTTTACACTTTACAGGCCGACTCAGTGTCAATAAAAATTAGTCTAGTTAAGGAGCAAGCATGCTACAAGTGTTGCCTTCATAATATGAGCCTGACAAACACGCGAAAAACCAAACAAAAAGACAAGACAAGGAAACAAGCATGTTTCAAAAGCACCCAACTTGCGACTCTTATTAGAGAAGCCAATTCACATGCTTGATATATATATATATTAACGTAGAGATGAACAAAGCTTATTCTACCTTCAACCGTAAGTTTGCATTTTGGCCAAGCAACAACCACAATATTAACACGACACAAAGAGGAGGATATAGAATGAAACAAGAGGCAGCAAAAAGAATATACTGCATTGCAAACAACAAAGGACTGATGAACAAAACCCACGTCAAATCTATTCAAAGGGAAGCTGTCTCGGGTCTTATAGATGTCAACTTCACTCAAGGTCGGTGATATACGTATTTTGTTCGGGGATCCACAATCAGACCTTTCCCGCCATTCACTTCCAAATCGTGCCTGCAGAATTTTTTTAAAAAAACTAAAATAAAAAAAAAGTAAAAAAATCAAACAACAATTTTAGCTTCTTTTCGTAGGGATCCGAAGACTTAACTGGAACACAAAGTCGGGAATTGTTAACTGCTCACGAGGAACGTATCTGAGCAACTGCAGAAGTCGGTCCACATATACCACTTTCTTCCACACCTAAATAAATAGTCAGAGACCAACAACAATTGTATCCTGAATATTCCTGATCTTTAGCTTTTGAGGAGTTCATCAAGTAAAATATTAAGGGAAATGTAGACATACCACATTATCTACTAGCATCTGAAGGGCAAAAATTGTTGCTTTCAGGTGAAGAGTTGGGTGAAGGATGTATATTGCCTGTTGAGGTCAAAGAAAGAACTCTGAATATCGAGATCTACATAATAACTTCATTTGTGTAAGTACGAATATGTACATATATCACATACATGTAAATTTCTCTGGTGCTTACGGCCGAGAATTTGCTGCAATCTCCTCATCCATCCCATATTCGGTTGCCTGTTCCAACATAAATGCAAACAAAATTTATTTTATTTTAAAAAATGCTCACGGAAGAAATTGAAATTAGAAAGTTGGACTCATAAGACACTGAAATGGAAATTTTGGCAGGCAATTTATCGATCCAACCATTTACTTGGAACTAGACCACATAAATACTGTATTATCTCTGTGTTCCATGTCATTGTTCAATGAGACTTACATCTGTAATGAGGCAGCTGAGTGAAAGTAAACGATACTGTAAGGTTTCTTTATGACGGGCTCAAATTCCTGCAATAAAATTGCTTATTAATATATCACCTTGTAAAAGACAAACAAATAACATACAATAACTGTAATTAGTGAACAGATTTAAGTTACCTTTACAACATAAAGAATAAATCGCTCGAGATCAAGACAGCGCAGTAGAAAATGTGCTCCCACTACCACCATTACAGGTCGACCCTCACTGTCTACTCCACCTCGATATCTGCATCAAAGGATTAAACTTTTAGTTAAATGATGAATCAGTCTTAATAAAAGAAATTAGTAGTGTCAAAATAGATGCTTACACAATTTTCATCTCTGCGATTTCGGAGAGATTAAGTGTATTTGCCTTAGCAAGGTATCTGGAGTGAAGTGTGTACTCTTCAGCAGGAGATAACGGAGGTCCTCCAAGGTCACCAAATCCAAGAAGTTTAGCACAGTTGAATCCACTTTGAGCCTGGGCACTCTTTTCCCATTGTTCCATGTGTCTCTGGTCTGGATCTTTAATCAATGACATGAAAGCAGGATCCAAGTATGATTCTATATATGCCGAGTTCCTGGAAAGCAAAAATTCAGAAAATTTCCTCAGGCGGTAGCATGAGGTAAATAATTCCATTTTTTTTAAAGATGTAAGAAACAAATTAAGGAAAGGGCAAAACTGTCATTGTACTGACCTTCTTACCAAGCCAACATCACTGACAGGAGGATCAGCAGGAGTTTGAGTAGATTTAGGAATATTCTTTTTTGGAAGTGGCGTTATTCTGATTTTGCGCTCATCAATAATTGTCTCGCCATTTTCATCACCGACATCTGCAGGGAGCTTTGAAATGGCAACCTCCTCTTCATGTTTATCACGAGGGAAGTAAAGGGGAAGCAATCTACAAGTAATTGCACATAGATTAAGTTAATCGAAGCAGTATAGAGTGTGAAATGAACAAATGGATGATTTCAAGCGAATAGAAAGGTATTCTTCATCGAGCAGACCTTTTGTAGATCTCAGTATCGTTTGCAGTGGTTGTACAAAAGACAACACCTTTTATTTTATCTCTTTGCTTCTCAAGAAAGCGACGAACAGTCCCTACCAGAAACAGAACAAGATAAACTATTTAGGAACATATAAAGGAGCTTACTTAATTTACAGAGGAATCTAATAGCACCGGAAGAAAAATGGAGGAAGAATATCTCACTTATTGCCACATGTGCAGCTGGTTCCCGAGGATAATTCTTCGACTCGGTATATATACAACCCATAGCAATGCTGTATTGCCAAAGCAATTAATTTTGTTCAATTTTTAGATTATTTAAAAAATAATGAAGATCTATTGAAAGAGGAACAATAGACCAGTGGGGTTAAAGGCGACCTCTGAAGCCCATTTTCAATGAGAAGTTCAAGGCAGGACCGATAGCAATGACTCAAAGCATTCTCTGCTGCAGTATGGTATTTAACTGCATACTTGGGACCAACAGTATGGATCACCCTCCTGAAAATGTATTCAATAGAAAAGATTTACTCTTGGGTAAATATTGATAAGTTACAGGTTTCTATTGGGTAATAATGCTTTACTAACCTAGCGGGAAGGTCATAAGCATTTGTCACTTTTGCCATTCCTGTCCGGCATCCACCCTAATCCCAAAATGTTGCCAATATTTATATGAGAACTCAGCATTTTTACTACAACTATAATACTTAGGAAAAGAAAATATGAAAACAACATTTTGCAGAAGAACGATATCCTAGTTAGATAGAAATTTAACTACCATGTCTACTAAAAAGAGAGAAGATAAGATACCAGTGTAGCACATTCTTCAGCAAGACCAGGTCCAGCTGCAGCATGCAAACCAGGACTACTATGTGCTTCATCCATATTCTATCAATCACCCAATATTTGATATATGAGATTTCACAAAAACACAGAAAAAATATATAACAAGATTCAGGTATGAACCGAAGCAAGCACATGAAGTGGACTGATAAGGAAAAAATTAAATGCAGATTCCAATTGTGACTCATTCTACTCATTCATAAATTATGCTTCCGCTAACTTTAGGCTAGTTTTCCAAGAAAAGTGAACTATGGGTTACTTGAGTTGAGATTCCGAATAGCTGCATGGTCATTGTTGTGACTTGTGATAGTGATATCTATGCATTTGAGCTTCCAAAGCAAAATTTCAGAAATAAGAATCCAA
This sequence comes from Clarkia xantiana subsp. parviflora, assembly GCA_036873135.1. Taxonomy (NCBI): domain Eukaryota; kingdom Viridiplantae; phylum Streptophyta; class Magnoliopsida; order Myrtales; family Onagraceae; genus Clarkia; species Clarkia xantiana. The sequence continues at coordinate 5,378,844 of JAPTYO010000016.1, forward strand.
CTTCGTGGAGATAGGAGCTATGTAAGAGGAGCAGGTAGTACCTCATTTGTAGAGTTCACAACTGCATCAACCTCAAGGTTCCATGGATTACCCCTCCAAAGGTAAATTTTCGAGTTGATTTCTCGGTCGACTGGAAACCTTGAAATTACACCATTGCTAGCACTTTCTGCCTCAGAGGAAGAGGCCAGAGGATCAGCAAAATATGAATTAGAAAATGAAGGATCTTCATTCCCATACTCTAAGGACAATCTCTGCTCTGCATCACTCCATCGTGGAACTTGATCAAGACTCACAACATTATCCAGACTCTCTGTTGGTAATCCACCAACAGATGCAGCAGCTGCCACAGTCCGATACATGGTTCAGTGGTTGCCCCTTTAAATTGTCTTACTACTTGAATAACTCTACTCAGCAGCGCTAATGGTGGAAACGCATCCTTTGCAACCGCACTGTCCACCTCCTGCAAAACTTCCAAGGTTCAATTGCACAATAAACAGCTCTATACGTGGTTTATATTTAAATAGTACGGAATAGTCAGAATTGTGATCCCAATACGATCAAGTTCAACAACAGCGCATAATTCTCTGAAAATTTTGAAGATTTAAGATCTCCAAGTATATCCATATGACCAAATACCAAAATTGCAATTGAACAGACTGCAAGAAATCTGTAGCAACAATCACAACCATTCCATCCTGAATTCTGACATTTCTAAATCACGCTCCATGGCGAAGGAATCAATTTCAACGCATTAAGGCACGATCTGGGGACCTTGTATGGAAATTAGAAGCTTAAATAATGCTAATCTCAATCATTTGCTGCAATCTTTCTCCACTTTCGACAATTCTTCTTGATCATTCGAACCGCCAAAATCACAAAGAGGGGGATCAACTGGAAATGGAGTTCATGAACATGAGCACTTCCAGGAAGGCGAAATTCAACATACCTTGGAGATTCGACAGCGATTGGCAACGGATTCGTACAACCAGAATTGGTGATGAGCTAGCAATTTGCAATTAACACCGTAATGGCCAAACGTAATCAATTTCCCTTTTTATTTTTTTGTTTCGGTCTGTGTCGTCTTTTTCTGGAGTTTGACTATCGTTTATTTAATTTAACTCCTCTAACTATCTTTAAATGCGTATTAGCCACCTGTCATTTAACTCATGTCACCTAACCATCCACGATAGTTTTATTAAATTGTATTCTTTAAAGTTGTGACATATATATTTATATATATTTTTAATAATACGTAAAGTTAAAACACATGTAAACAATATTTACTCTGCAATCATATTATTTAAATATATTTTATTATTAAATATTTCAATCACCACCAATAAGATATTAGCATTAATTATAAAATGAATTAATTTATAATAAAAAATTGATTACGTAATACATAGTGGATTCCTTAAGTTTAAGGAATAGGTTTCGTAAAAGTAGGTGGGTCTCACTTTTAAGGAATGCTATGTAAACCGTTGTAGCACGTTTTTATACATTTTACATAAAAAATTCGTTAAACCCACATTTAAGTAATACTATGTAATACCATTGTGGATGCTCAGAGCATCCACAGTGGTATTGCATAAGGATTACGTCCTATATTTTTTTTTATGTAAAGTGAAAAAAACATAAAGTAATCCTACATGTTGTGATGGAACAAGCTCGTCCGGGGTCCGATCTTGGCGGCCTTGCGTCGAGTCACGTTCCATCGCGCGCGGAAAATGCACCTAGTCTAAAAGTAATTTTATATATGGTTAAAGGTACTTTTCACACCACATGTTTGACCAAATGTGGATTTTAGTACCGGATGTTTGGTTTTGTATACTTTTGGTACCAAACGTTTGAAAAAATGTGGCTTTTGGTATATCTGTTAGATGGCCGTTAGTTTTGGCCATTAAATGACATGTGCAAGTCACGTGACCGACCCTAAACTTCTGATTTTGTTCAATTTAGTCCCTCAAATATATTCATAACTTTATTTTGTTTAATTTAATCCTAAAACCTCAAAATCGACATCTCAGTTGACCTAGCCCTAATTGGGTCAATTAAACCTAATTATGTCTAAGTCAATTGGGTTTGATTGATTCAATTGAGTTCGATTTTGAAGTTTTAGGACTATATTAAACAAAATAAAAGTTATGAATATATTTGAGGGACTAAATTGAACAAAATTAAAAGTTTAGGGTCGGTCACTTGACTTGCACATGTCATTTAACGGCCAAAACTAACGGTCAACTAACTAACAGATGTATCAAAAGTCACATTTTTTCAAACGTTTGGTACCAAAAGTATACAAAACCAAACATCCGGTACTAAAAGCCACATTCGGTCAAACATGTGATGTAAAAATTACCTTTTAACCCTTTTATATATCAGTCGTTATCTAATTTAACAGAGCGGAATTGAATTTCTTTACATTCTTTATCCCTCATATATTCTTTTACATAATAAGTTTCATCCATTATATTGGAAATAAAAAAGTACATATAACAGAATGAGTACTTACTTTGCCAACAGCTTAAAGATTGGGGTTCTAATTGGAAATAAGATGATATTTTTAGACCTAACGAAAATTTTCCGAACAAATGGGAGAGAGAGAAGATCCATCTCAGATTCTGATGATATTCTCATCTGTACAAGTTGCTCGTAGTTGCAACAATCTGATCTGATCTACACAAGTTGCAGATAAATCATTTCATTGCAGAGAGAGAAGAAAGTAGGGTTGATTTGATTGATACACGGCGGAGCGACAAAGGAGGGAGAGCGAGATCGAACTTTCTATTTATACTGTCTAGCCTCGCCTCGCCTCGCCTCCGGCCTCTGTTTCTTAGTGGTCTGTGTCTTCATTTGTCCATTGATCTCCACCCCGAGGTATTCTCTCTCACTGTTCTGCTTCTCCAATTCTTTTGGTTATTGACGAATGTCCGATCGGTTTCTCGCGCTCTAGATATCACTGTTTTAATTCGTCCTTATTGATGGAGATTGAATTTTTGTGCTTTTTGCGTCGCGAAACGAGCTGGGATTTATTTTTGGGGTCAAAATCCCGTTGTTTTAGTGCATTGTGAGATTAGCATTGGCATTGCCTATTCGAAATTGAGCTTTTTGAGCATTTTTTAGCTGTAGATTCTTAGTAGTCTTGCCAATCCATTTTGTGCTTTAACGATCTTTAAGCAGTTGTAATTGTAAACTTTGTTTGTTATCAATGTGGATGAACTTGAAGAGGGTAATCTAATGTAATAGAACAACCATAAATGCTGTGTAACTTCTGTATATGGTTGTTTGGGGTACTTGATCTGCAAAGTTGAGGAATGATAAAAAAAAGTCTGCACTTGATTATCTCAACTATAGAGGATCCAAGTCCATCTAATAACTTATTATACTGAGTGATGAGTTTCTTGCTTTTGGCGACTCTTCAGGTTCTGAATCTGCTGATACTGGGGCAGGCTCTTAAACCGGAGCTCTTCTCTTCGCCATTCTGTGCAATATCATGACACAATAATCTCGACATTCTGTGCAATATCATGACACAATAGTCTCAACCACCTTTCTTCTTAAGCTATGTGGAAATTCACTTCAAACGTCATAGCAAGCCTCGGTGGATTGAAGAAAAGCCCTAGCAAGCCATCATGTTCAGACTGTTCAGACGATGAAAACACCTCCAACATCAGCAGAGAAGAAGGCCTGGAGTGTCCAATCTGTTGGGAATCATTCAACATTGTCGAGAATGTGCCTTATGTCTTATGGTGCGGCCACACCCTGTGCAAGAATTGTGTCCTAGGTCTCCAAACCGCTTCCTTAAACTTCCCCTCGAAGCAGATCATGATCCCGTTCCTCATTTCATGTCCCTGGTGTCAGTTACTGTCCTTCCGCCTTGTCTGTGGAGGAAACCTCAAGTTCCCTCGCAAGAACTTTTTCCTTCTCTGGATGGTTGAGAGCTTGACTGGTGATAGGGCGAGATTTGTATCTTCTCAGGAGAGTCATCAGTTACTTTGCTCGCCAAGAGCTAATGTAGCTCCAAGGCGGTTTCAGAGTTCTCGGAATTTGACACAAACGCCCTCCAACTCTAACCATGTTGGCAACACTGTGGAAAGACAGCAGATTTCTCTGTCCAAATCGTTGGATATGTTCATCGACTTGCTGTCCAAGTTTCCATTGGTCATCATATTTCTTCTGATTCTGTTCTTTGTGATACCCAGCAGCGCTATTGTGTTGATCGTGTACTTTCTGCTGACGGCATTTTTTGCTGTTCCTTCGATCCTGGTACTCTACTTTGCTTACCCCGTCTTGTCATGGCTGATAAAGGAGATTACTTCCTGACAAATCAAGAGCCTTCTTCTGCAAGAAATCCGACGACATTTCAACTGGACATCCTCAAATGAGTGTCTTGCCTGAGAGAAATCATCTGTAAGTGTATTCATGCTCGGGATTTTTCTTACTGTAAGCTATGAAGCTGTTGTCTATGGCATTAACTTGTGTGTTAAGCAAATGTTGTATCATTCAAATTGCCTATGAAGAACACATGGTTGATTATCTCCAAACTCTTGCTTCATATATTTACATGATTTCATCAACTTTGATTATATACATAATATAGATGATGGTTGGAGAATCTTGCATCTAGAAGCAGAAACATGTCCTAGGAAGTTCCCCAGTTACTCTGTACTTTTTCGCCTTCTCTCGAGTCTTCAACTCCTCATTCCTCTGTCTCTCCTCGGCTTGTGCCCGAGCTCCTTCCGTTATCTCGTTGATCTGTTCCATCTCTTCCTTAAACTTCTGCAACACTTTCGACCTTTTCCGTGACAGTTCACTCTGCTATTTCATCCAGAAATCGATACTAATCAGAAGATATTCAGTAAAAACAGCATTTGACGAGTCCAATTTTTTTTTACAGTAAAAAACCCCATATTATACCTCAGCTCTATCAAGTTTGGCCCTAGATTTCTTCTTCTTGTCTTGCTCCCATGAAAGTATGGTGGAGCTCAGTTTATCATATCTTTCTTTGATCTTCTCCATCTCTGCCTTCTCCCACGCATCTGCAGCAAAGTCACATCCCGAGGCTCTCGGTTTTTGAGGCACAGCAGATGATGGAGTTACTTGTTTTTGAGACACAACAGGTCTTGGAGATGGAGCGTCTGGTTTTTTCATCTGGGTTTTCTTGTCGAGCAAGGAAAGTGGTTTCTTCATGGAAGGGAAAGGTTTTGGAGGTTTTGGAGGGGATGGGGTTTCATGTTTCAGAGGTTCGGTTACCTCGAGTTGGTCAGCGAAAGTTGTCCGTTTTTGCAGGGTCACGTCTCGGCTTGGTGCCGTGGCTGCCCTGTTTTCTGGACTTTCTGTGACATAAATGTGTTTTAGCGACTCGATCTAACAAACACAGAATCTATTACATGATGAATAATTACTTACCGGAGAATCGTAGTGATGATCTAACGGGTTCTAGTGAGGGTGGCGGTGATTGTGGTTCGCGGTCCTTTCTGCTCTTAGGCTTGGCCAAGCTGGCAGTAGGCTCTCTCTCAGCCATGGTGTTTCTTACGGCAAAAGCTGCAGCTGCAACCACAACTGTCGCCCATTCATCTTCGGTGCCCGACCCAGAGCCACCGCTCATTTGCCTTGATAACTGTCTTTGAAACCAGTTTGAGCTCTTCTTCTCTACGCAGAACATGTTTGGTGATTTTTTTGGGTAAATTTACATATAAGAAACTTCTACATATGTATAATGGCATCAAGAAAAATACCTCCTTTAAAAGATAGAGATTTTTGGGGAGGAATTCTTCTTTCTCTAGGAAAGGAACTGCTGCTCCATATGACCTGACCTTGTCCTCCTCCTCCTCCAGAAAGCTTGGACCTAAATATGAACATCAAAATCAAACTGATTTCTACCAATAACCTGAATTGTTAATCTTTCGCTCAAGCATAATTCAAAGCAAAGTCACCTCATTTGATTGATTAACTCCTCCATTTCGTATCACTATGGGATGAGAATGGCGAAATCTCTCTTCCATTACAAGGTTTATGTATAGACAGACAAAGGGTGTCTGTTCTGTGAAGGACCCTCATAGTCAGTCAAATGTTTGGTTGCTTGAAATCCAAGGTATAGTTTTAGATCTCCAATCCAATAATGTCTGACAAGACAAGTTAAGTATTTTGGTTCCTTTTTCATGTTTCTTTCTCCTTATGCATATGCTGCCTTCATCTGTGTTTTCTCTATCCATAATATTCTTCTTTCTGCTTTTCATTTAGAACCCCTGAACAACTTTCCTTCATTAGAAAAGCAAACTTTTTTTTTTATTTGGATAGGAATCCATCTCGCATTATTAATTTATACTTGTATAAAGAATATTTTTAATAGATAGATATGTTGAAAGTATCTTTTAATGTAATTTTTTAATATTCTTAATATAATAACTATTTAAAAATGTTCATTTTATTTACTTTACATAAAATTAAATTATTTTAATGAAATTATTTAATATATATGTGAATTTAATTTTTAATAATATAATATTATATAGGTCCTAAAGTAGAAATTTGAATACCACTTCCCTATTGGGGAGGTGATGACTAATTCCAAACTATTTTCCATTTTGAGCCTTATTGATTATGTGGCCTAGGTGGATGTAATAGGAAAATGAAATAGTCATGGTGCATTACGGATAAAGCTCTCATGCCCCACTTTCTATCTTAAATCGTGTCTTATCGTTAAGATTTTAACACGTATTTTTGAGTGTAGTTAATTTTGTGGTTTTTTTTAAACTCCTATTAGGATTAGTGAACCCTAGAAGAAAAATATTAAATTTAAGGACATGTGTTAACATCTTAACGGGAGGCACAATCTAAGATACAAAAGGTGAGGCAGGAGATCTGAATCTATGCTCTTAGAGCGTCCACAATGGTATTTCTTAGTTTGTATTACCACATATGATTGAAGAATTCTATAATAAGGACTTACTATTGTGAAAAAAAAAAAAAACCAATTTTAAGAAAAATGTCAAAGTCCCTACTATTAGGGACTTATTATTTTGGATGCAGATCTCCTGTCTCACTCTTCGTACCCCAGTTTGTGCTCCACCGTTAAGATCTTGACACATGTCTTAATTAATTTTATAATTTTTTTTTAAAAACCCTATTGAGATTGGTGACCCTAGAAGAAAAATATTAAATCTAAGAACATATGTCAAGATATTAACGGTGATGCATGATCCCGAGCACGAAAAGTGGGACAAGTGATTTGAATCACAAATTTTTTTTTGTCTTGTATGTAAATTTGTTAGGAATAAGACGTACATCTTTTAACCAATCAACCCATAAGCTCGAACTTATGAGTGAAGACTTTCGATATACACTTAATCTCTTTTTAGGTTTTTTTTTTTTTTTACCTAACATACACTCCCTTAAACTGATGTTTGCGAATAACATTTTAAACATCGGACTCATCACTTAGTCCGTCACATGGGCTTTACACCGGACTCATCCCCTAGTCCGTAACATAGGTTTTTTCAAACTCTCGGCTCTGATACCACTTGTTAGGAATAAGAGATACGCCTTAACCAATCAACCCATAAGTTCGAACTTGTGAGTGAAGGCTTTCGGATACACTTAATCTCTTTTTAGGTATTCTTTTTTATATCTAACAAAACTAACTACATCAATTACTTATCTACCTTAATTAACTTTATTTTACATAATTATATCAACTAATTTTTTACAATGTAAACTAGATTTGTGTTATCTATTTACATCAACTAACTTTTTTACCATGTTAACTATCTTACTTTTACTATTTTTAATTTCTAATTTGATTTAGTTGCTGGCCAATTTTTTTATTTTGTTTTAAATAAGAATATATGAAAATTTAATATTTAGTTTGAGAAATTAGAATGTTATTTGTGTTGTTGATTTAATATTATTCTCCATATATTGAAAATTAATATATTTCTTAAAGTATGTTGTTATATGATAATTATTTGAATGTGAACCATATAAAATATATTTAATTAAAAGAAGTAGATTATGTGAGATCTAAATAGAAATGGAACTATGGCAACCATTATGAAAGTGATTTTTTTTTTAAAGTTTGATGACACATTGTTTAGTTGACATATATGATTGGCCAAAAAAAAATATATTATATATATGACAAAAATAGGAATAGGAACTAAGGATGTAAATTTTTATTTAAACAAAAAAAATTTGATTTTTATTTGATTTTATTTTCCACAAGTTGTTCTAATATTCATTAAGATGACAACACTTATTATAACATATTTGTGTATACTTAAAATAATTTACCCTCGTACCAATTCAGACATAATTAACGGATAACGTGGTACATCTTAATGCTTTAGAGCATCCACAGTGGTTTTACATAAATTGTATTCTTTAAAGTTGCAACGTAGACATTTATGTACACTTTAAGTAATACATAAATTTAAGACACACGTAAAAAATATTTTCTCTGCAATCGTATTACTTAAACATATTCCTTAAATATATTTTATTATTAAATTTTCCAACAACCACCAATAAGATATTAGCATTAATTATAAAATGAATTAATTTATAATAAAAAATTGGTTACGTAATACATAGTGCATTACTTAAATTTAAGGAATGCTTTATGTAAAAACATAAATTTACGTGTGGGTCCCATCTTTAAGGAATGCTATGTAAAACCACTGGGTCCCATCTTTAAGGAACGATATGTAAAACCACGTTTTTGTTGCTTTACTTAAATAAACATGTATGACTCACGTTTAATCTTTACATAATACCATTGTGGATACATGTGGATTTTTTTTTTTTTTTTTTGGGTCAGAGGAAAATGACTACAGAAATGGAGCCGCTACTGCAAGTCTGCACCGCGCCACTACACTGAACAAGGAGCCAAGGAGGCAGAAGAGCGCTGATCGGTGAGTATTTCCATCCGCCATGGAAGTTTCAGCTTCTCGAGAAAGAGGCTCATTCGATAACGACGATATCACTCTCCTTGAGGAATGGAACGGCTCTTCTTCGACCAAGCTTTCAAGAACAGCTATCATCACTGCTTCCCCTTCGCTCTGCATTCAGAGGTTACTTACTTCTCCCACTACAAGCGCCGCTCGTGAATTCCGATCAACTCAATTTTTCAGTTTGAATCGAATGTGCTGGTTTTTGTCTGTTTCTCAGGTGCGGCAATCGTTTCTATCATGTCTGGAGACGGATTCTTCAAGCATTCGTTCCTGAGGTGAGTCCCTTCAAAGTGGCGCATATTTAGGTTTGATTCGGCACGCGGGTACATTTATTCTATCCAATGCAGGGATTTCCAAGCAGTGTGACCCCTGATTATGTCCCTTTCCAAGTTTGGGATTCTTTGCAGGTAACAAAGAAAGTAGTTATTCTATTTACATCTATTGTTTCAAGTATGTTGAATCTGCTGCTTTTTCTAACTATAATTACTCAATTGATCTCGATTAGGGCCTCTCGACATACATAAGAATGATGCTTTCGACTCAGGTTGGAGTTGTAGTTGGCTGCTTCTCATTTCCTATTCTTAAAAACCCTTGCATTTGTAAATCCTGTTAAGTACTGAGTGCTTATAACTTTACTAGGCTCTCTTGAGTGCAATTGGTGTCGGGGAGAAATCAGCAACTGTTATAGGTGCTACATTTCAGGTTAGTCCGTATTATTCATCATGAGCTTTTCTAATATTCGGTTTGTAAATCTGCAAATTTGTCTCAGAAAACCCTTACTTTTTCTCAGTGGTTTCTGAGAGATTTAACTGGAATGCTAGGAGGCATCTTGTTCACATTCTACCAGGTCAGATATAACTCAATTCAGTAATGCTACAAAGTGTGAAACTTAGAGTGGAAGTTAGCTAGAAAGTGAAAGAAAAGATGATCCAGTAAGTCAATAGTTTTTTTTGTTGCCATCAGTAAGATAGTCATTAGTTTTCTAAACGGTAACTTCCACTCTAGGTTTCAAACATTGTAGCATTCCTCATCTCAATGTCTTTTCATGATAGTATGATTTTATTTATCTCGGCAATTGAAATAATGGAATATAGAGAACTTGTATCAACTTAATTTGATTATGTTCTTTTCTCAGGGCTCCAATTTGGATAGCAATGCCAAAATGTGGAGATTGGTAGCTGATTTCATGAATGATCTTGGTGGGTCACCTCATTTACTGATATCGTGCCATGACTATTAATCAAGATTAGTAAAGTAACTTCGTGTTATACTTGATGCAGGAATGTTAATGGATCTTGTGTCACCTTTATATCCATCAGCTTTCGTTTTTGTTGTTTGTTTAGGAAGCTTATCAAGATCCTTTAGTGAGCATTATCTTCCTTGAATGATTATATCAATCTGCTTTTATCAATATTCTTACTGATAGATATATGTTCGCATATATATATAGCTGGTGTTGCCAGTGGAGCTACTCGGGCTGCATTAACACAGCATTTTGCACTTCAAAGTAATGCAGCTGATATATCTGCTAAGGTAGAAGGGTCCGTTTGTTGTGATAAATAATATTAAGACAATGTTACACGCTGTGAAATTTTGAGTGAAGCTAACTGTGAAAATGAAATTTTTTTTCGTATCAGGAAACTATTGATTATCTCTCTCAATCATTTTTTAACCAAAAAATGTGAATTATTTCACACTTCATGGAATTTCCATCGTATTATTGTTGTCTGAATTCTCTTTGTAATTTTTTAAGGAAGGAAGTCAAGAAACACTGGCTACAATGGTTGGGATGGCACTGGGGATGCTTCTTGCTCGTATCACAATGGGAAACCCCTTATTTATTTGGTTTTCCTTTCTGTCTCTTACTGTATTCCACATGTATGGTAAGTATCCCATTTATTTTAAATATCTATTTATATTATCTTTTATACATCTGAATTACTGTTTGATTTCTTTTCTTAATTCTTTTTACTCAGCAAACTACAAGGCTGTTCAGTGTCTAGCATTGACTTCATTAAACCCCGAGAGGATGTCGATTACTTTGCAGCGGTTTATGGAAACAGGAAATGGTGATACATTCAAAGAAATTTACTTTGCAAATTGCCTTTCAAGTTTTAAGATGGATTTTAATTGCGATACCTGAATTTCTTGCAGTTCTTTCCCCTTTACAGGTCTCTAGAATAGAGCATATTCTACCCACGCGGTTAACTTCATGCAGCCAAAAGAATCTGAAGATTCTGCATAAGCGGATAAAATTAGGCGCTCGGGTTTCTTCACTTAACCATCAAGAAATGTAAATTGGAGTTTATTTAATCATTACATCCATATATATAATTCGTTTATTTCTTAATAAGCGGATTTTTCTTTTCCAAACAGAATGGAGCTATTGCACTCGGCTCGATCTCATCAGTACAAAGGTTAGCCTCTTCTCCTTCAGTCAATTACTGTCCTAATAACGGACTTAATTAGAGTTCTAAGATGTTGCATTTGTTTTGTTCATGAAGGAAAGTATCTTCTAGTTGAAAGCAAGGGAAGCATTTCTGTTATTATCCATAAAGATGCAGCAGCTGCAGATATATTGCAGTCGTTTATTCATGCACTTGTGGAGTTATATATACGAGATCAGAAAACCTCGGCAGAGTTTGAAGGTCATTCATGGATGGAAAATCATTACCCGGACTTTCTCGAAAAGGTGGTTCTTAGAAATCTCATGTTCGCTTCAACTTGTTAGAAGGTGTATCAAGTGAAAGCACAGAGATTTGTGAGATTTGATAAGTATATTTAATTACTTGCAGCTCAAGTCATCGGGGTGGAAGATAGAACGGCTGCTATCTTCTTCAATCGTATGGACGGCAGATTGGCGGTCTGGAAGTCCTACCGAACTTAAACCTGAAGAACATGCCAATCTTAAAAAGATTGACTAGAAGAATCTTTGGAGAAATGCATTTATGGGAACATGAAATTTCAGGTTTTTATACCTTGTTTGTTGCCAATGTTCACTGTTTCTAGAGACAGTATCATCATGTTTTCTGTGACAATGTAGAAGGATACATATATTCTTGAAATACATACACAAACTTCTCCAAGAAACTTTTGCTTTGCTTTATGTGTTATTTTGACAGTGAAAACTGAACTATATACTATGTTGTGCAGTCAGAATATGATAAAAGTGGAGATCATTTTGATTTTCTATGGCCAGAAGAAGCCATTAGAACACCCACAGCTATGATGAACGTCAACAACATTCCAACAAGTAATACATAAGTCCGTCTCGATGATTTTCTGTACTCCCCGAAAAGCAGGATGCCCCAGAAAATGCTCACCAGTGTAAGTGCCTTCAAAATCACAAACACATGAATCAACCATTGAACAGTCAAAACCCCTTTTTTTTTTGCAGCGTATAGAAACGTCACTTGCATGATAAGTAATAATACAGATTAGTCTTCAGAAGCTATTATCCTCATTTGGTCCAGAAAAAAAAGGTTTTTACAGACAATTCTGTTGCTATAAAGAACACTCCTGATCTTATATCTATTAGTGCATTGAGGAGATTGCTTGCAAGAGAAGTTACCTGAACAGCATCTGCAGCAGCATAACCTGCAGCCTCACCGCCCATGAATTGAAGACCGTTCCCGAAGCCACACAGAAACCCAGCCAAAAAGGCCCACCCTCTACCATTCCAATCGTTCAAGTAAGCCTTGAAAGTTGTTTTGGGGAGTCCAAGGATCGGGCGGTAGAGGAATGTGATGTTGAGAATGGCGCCCAGGAATGTGCCCGATATGGAGAAGTAGAAAAATGCAGTGTACACAGATAGATGAGGAACGCCTTTCTTGAGGGTGTTCCACTGATCGTTTGTCGCCAAGTTAAATAACGGCGAAAAGAGAGAGAGACAGATGCCTGCAAAGATAAGTATCCCGAGCCTTAGTACAATCCCCTTCCCAAACACCTGCAGAAAGAAGAATCAAATTCATCCATTTTGTTAACTCTTTGCTTGGTGAGGAGAAACATGATTATTAGGAACATAAGAACCAAAAAACAACCTTAATGGATCTCTTGTTCTCAAGTTGCACAAGGAAATCCGCAGTCCCTGCTTTCGCCTTATCCCCTGTCGGACTTCCATTTTCGACATACTGGGACTGTTCGGAAAGTGCATTGAACTTGTTTCTGTTATCTTTATCATTGGAGGTGTGAACAGCATATCCAAGGAATGATGCAATAAGGAAGCAACCCACTCCAGGAAAAAGAATCTCTGCCCTGTTGATTTTATCATCCAGGAAGTAGTTTAGAGTCGTCCCTGTGGGAAAACCGATACAAGATTGTGAATGAATATTGAAAAGATTGTTGTTGAAGAGAAATATGCAGAGAAGAAACCTATGACGACAGCTATGCTAGAAGTGACAACTGCTGTGATAGACAAGCCAACCAAAGCCCAGGAATATTGTGTGGCAAGATTCCCAAGGCTAAGAACAATTCCTCCCGCCATCGCGAACATAACCGATGGAAAATTGTCCTGCGAGATTTGTAAACTGATAAAAATCGAATCTTTTTCAGTTCTTGAAGTAAAAATTGGATCTTTTTTTGTTGAAATAAAAATTGAAGGGTTTTTCAGTTGTTGAAATAAAAATGGAAGCTTTCTGAGTTGTTGAAGATGCCTGGGAGAGCTGTTGGAGAAAGTTGGGAGCTTGAAGGGTGGCATTGTTGATTTCCCCGAGAGTGAAGGCGATAATGATGGCGGCTAAGAAATTGGTGATGGTGTAGTCGAGGTAAGTATGCTGCGGCAGCCGCCCTCGCCTTTCTAGAAGGGTTAGGAGTGCGGGCCACGTCCCCAAAAACAACAGAGCAAGAAGGATACATGCTATGGCGCCTCCTTTGCTCTCCACAACATACATATCCACACAGAGGGTGGATTAAACAGTAAGTGAACTGTGAAAAAAACTTGGCGGCATAAGAAATAAACGACCAATTTGGACGTTTTGATTAGTAATCAATGTAGAGAACGTCTTACCAAATATAGGTTTTACAATGAGAAAAAGTGTCAAAATCGCTTAACTTGAGTTTATGCATCATTTATTCAAAAAATTAATGTAAGGTCCATACGGATATCGGGATATAAAGTTAACGGTTAAGAATCGGTTTTAATTAGGGTGTCAATTGACCCAATGAATCAATCCACATGTCGGGTTGTGAAGATAGGTGGAATACTCTCAAATCCATACCAACTAACCACTACTAATGAGTAAGGGTGAGTTTGAGCTGGACAAGACGGACATTTAAATAAAATAAAAAATTAAACTTAATTTTCAAGTGTTTTTTATACTTCTTATAAAAAAAAAAAAAAAGTGTTTTTATACTCACACACTGAATCTGAGCAACTTTACATAAGGGTTGTTTAAATTTTCGAGTTCTTTAACTTAATTACGGGCCTTTTCTAAAAAAAAAAAAAAAAATTCAGGTTCTTTAACTAATGTTCCGAATCCAAGCAAGTTTATAGAACGATTCTTTACATTTTCGAGTTCTTTAACGTAAGTACGGGACTTTCTCAAAAAATTAAACAAAATTTTTGGGTTCTTTAACTCATGTCTGATCAAGTTTATAAAAAGATTGATGATTGCAATGATAAGAACAAATGTAGCATCAACTAACTAATTTCAATAAGTTTTATTTTATCATTGGAAACATCACATTATATCACTATTTTGTTGAATCGGCGGTATATGTCTAAAATGATATAAACTTTTGTCGGTGTGGGACTTCAAGAAACCTTTCATGTAGTTAATATGGGCCTGGCCCAATTGATGTGAATATAGCCCAAACATCGATTCAGTTAACTTCCCGAGTTCATTCCGGTCTTCCTCGGGCTCTAATCCATCTGGAAACGAGACAAGTTGGAAATTGTCCATGATGCCACCCCTATCTGCAATGCATCAACAAATGTACGTAAATGTCTACCCATGAATGTACAAGTAATTAAGTGTAGATTGTAACACTCCAAAATATTATTGATCGCGAGTGTCCCAGAATTGTGCAGATCCCGTTCTGATAACTTCTCATGCAAGTATACTCCTCAATGCACTAATCTATATAAGATTACTTGTCATGCAAGCAAAGCTTCCAGAAAACGCAATATAGTTTCCGGGTTTTTTATGGTTTAATGTTTCGTTATTGTGATTGTGATTTTGCAGGCACTTACACACACTGGTGAGCATTTTCCGGGGAATCCTATTTTTCAGAGAGTATAGAAAATCTTCGAGACGAACTTATGTATTACTTGTCGGAATGTTGTCAATGTTCATCATACAGAAGCATGAAATGTATATTATCTTATTTAGGGTTTAGTACACATGTACCTATAGCTATATATAGATACAAGACTAAATCAAGTAATGATATAATAAAAAAAAATATAATCTGATAATAATAATATACTGAAAATATATATTCTTAATATAACTTAATTAATATATGATAAAATATATTTATCCCTTAATACATCATAGTTGTGGGTGTTCTAATGGCAATAGAAAATCAAAACGATCTCAATTTTTAGCATCATTCGGCACAAAATAGATCAATCTTCAATGTCGAAATTACACTTAAATCAAAGCAAAAGTTTCTTGGGGGAGAAGTTTGATATGTATTTCAAGAATATATATATGTATTTTTCTACATTATGATATTGTCAGTAGAAACAGTGTGCAGCCTTGTAGTTTGCTGAGTAAAAGGAAATATATAAGATATATATTGGTACGTGTATTGCCTCAATGGATGTGAACAAAAAATGGAAAAGATACGTGGAGAATGTAGGGATGCTTGTCTGTTTCTGATAAGCAGAATATTCCTACGTTCTTCAAAAAGTTTCCATTTTGAGGTAAGATTCTTCTGGTTCAAACCAGACAGACAGACAGACAACGATCGAGATGTATGTTGTGGAGAGCAAAGGAGGGGCAATAGCATGTATACTTGTTGCTCTATTGTTTTTGGGGACGTGGCCCGCCCTCATAACCCTTCTAGAAAGGCGAGGGCGGCTGCCACAGTACACGTATCTCGACTACACAGTCACCAACTTCTTAGCCGCCGTCATTATCGCCTTCACTTTCGGGGAAATCAACAGTGGCTCCCTCCAAGCTCCCAACTTTCTGCACCAGCTCTCTCAGGCATCTTCAAAAACTGACAAACTTTCATTTTTAAGCCATACACCTCTTTAATAATGTAACACCTTATAGGATTTGGTTGGAGTTTTGGGCCTTATTTACTCAAAACCTAATAAAAATTCCTCAGTACAACGGGTTCAGTCATACTAAGTAGTCCAATAGAAATTCCTCATTTTCTGAGCCTGTGGACAAAAGGTTCAATCAGGCTGGTGTGGGTTATTGGGGCATAACAGAATTATCTGCTGATATTAACTCCACTTGGCAAAAAAAAATTCCCTGCAAGCCCAATCACGATCTTAGATCAATTATGATACCATTTTGTCACCCACTACTCTAATCCAGTCTGACTGAACAGAAATGTTGTCAAGGCATAGAAAATGAAGAATTGTTGCTGAGTTTGAGTGATATATTTTAGGACTCCAAATCCACATTAAAATATATGAATATGCGATGATCATGATCAAAATGCACTGTGTCTTGCAGGACAATTTCCCATCGGTTTTGTTTGCAATGGCGGGAGGAGTGGTGCTTAGCCTTGGAAATGTTGCAACGCAGTACGCATGGGCTCTGGTTGGACTATCAGTGACAGAGGTTGTTACTGCTAGCATAACTGTCGTCATAGGTAGGTAGTTGCTTACTTTCTTCTTTCTCAGCTAGCTGCATACTAATTTGTCATACAAGATGATGATTTCGTATCAGTTTTCCCACAGGGACGACTCTAAACTACTTGCTGGACGATAAAATCAACAGGGCTGAGATTCTTTTCCCTGGAGTTGGTTGCTCCGTTATTGCATTTTTCTTTGGATCTCTTGTTCATACATCCATTAATACAGATAACAGAAACAAGCTCAATGCCCATAAGTCCCAGTATGTCCTATTTTTGCTTTTACCATCCTAAATTTTGTTGCATCGATATAACAGTGTTGTGTTATCTATGTATAACATTTGAAATTCTGTCAGGGCAGGGGAGAAGGCGAGAGCCGGGACAGCAGATTTCCTTGTGCAACTTGAGAACAAGAGATCCATTAAGGTTCTTCTGTTTGGTTTTATGTTGAAAGTATAGACATATATGTTTGAGAAGAGTGAACAAAATGGATGAATTTGTTTCTTCTTCTGTTCTGCAGGTGCTTGAGAAGGGGATTCTACTAGGGTTTGGGCTACTTCTCTTTGCGGGCATCTGCTTCTCTCTCTACTCGCCGTTATTTAACTTGGCGAAGAACGATCAGTGGAAGACCCTCAAGAAAGGTGTTCCACACCTATCTGTGTACACTGCATTCTTCTACTTCTCCATGTCGGGCACATTCCTGGCCGCCATTCTCAACATCATCTTTCTCTACCGCCCGATCCTCGGCCTCCCCAAAGCTACTTTCGAGGCTTACTTGAACGATTGGAATGGTAGAGGGTGGGCCTTTTTGGCTGGGTTTCTGTGCGGCTTCGGTAACGGTCTTACGTTCATGGGTGGTCAGGCAGCAGGTTATGCTGCTGCAAATGCGGTTCAGGTAACTTACTTCTCTTGCAACCAAAGAAGATTACTTGTCCTACAGCCAAAGGTACCCAACCAAAGCTAACGGTTGATTTCGTGTTTGTTTGTGCAGGCACTTCCACTGGTGAGCACTTTCTGGGGCATATTACTCTTTGGAGAGTACAGAAAATCATCGAAGCAAACGTATGTATTACTCGTCGGAATGCTGTCAATGTTTGTCGTGGCTGTGGGTATTCTAATGGCCTCTTCGGCCAATAGAAAATCAAAATAATCTCAAACTTTAGGTCATAGTACATATCTCGGTATTTTTTAATTGATATCCGACGTTCTGAATATCAAATTTGTTGCTTTCCACCTTTTCCGTATAATATTGGCATTAAAATTAGCTTTTTTAAGCACAAACCCCAAACTTTATTGTCTTTCTTTCTGCACAAAATAGCGTCACTATAGTTCAATTTCAAACACTTAAAGCAAAACTAAAGTTCATTGCGGGCAAAGTTCATGTACGCATTTCATTTGTCTCTAGAAACAGTGTACATTGGCAACATGGTGTAAACAAACCTAAGATTCATGTTCCGACAAGTAAATTGCTCCAAAGATTCTACTCGTCAATCTTTTTAAGGTTTCAGTTTAGTTTGTTTTCCATAGTGCCAACTGACAATTACTTACATGATGATTTCATGTCATATGTAGAAAGTAGTCGTGTAATAGTCGCTCAGGAAGACTCGACTTTTGCCCCTGCTCTGGACTCGTCCTGCAAGAAGCTCCCTAGCAATCTCTGATCCAGTATCATGTTAGGTACCTACACGTACGTGCAAAATGTGAGACGATCAATCACTGCATATAACCACAGGCATGTTACGGAGTCACTGTGTTGGGAAATGATCAAACCTTGTCACCGAAGTAGATCTTGGTGTTTTCAGCAATGGATTCTATGAATTTGAGTTCAAGAAACTGTGGAGTCAGCTTCAGTTGATTTGCTTCGGCCTCCTTCATCACACTAAAATTCAAGTACGGATCATATAAGCATCATTTTCTCGTATAATGAAGCTTATCAGACACTGCAAATGTAATTATGTAAGCTCACCGGTAGAAATTCGCATCAGCTAGACTTTTCTCACGAGCCAAGTAGATCTGGTTCTCGATTTCTTGCTGTTGTCGAGCACTGTCCTTCTCCATCAGTTTTTGTTCCATGAGGATCTTGCTAACAAAGGCATTTTTCTCTGCGTCACTTATAGCCATCTTCTTCTTCGTCTCTGCTTCTTTTTCAGCAACTCTTTGTTTCTCAATTGCAATCAACACCTAAACATACATGTTCCATGAGTGGGTGAGTGTATCTTGTATATACACTTTTTTTAAAAAAAATCTATGGGTTGACATAAAGTGATCTCTTCAAATTTCTGAAAGTAACACTATGAAGCAAGGGTAATGTTTGATAGAGTAATATAGTTTCTATTATACATGTTAGTCATTGTGTTAGTTACTCTACTTGGTTTTCTATATAAGGAGACCCTCTCAAATGTATTTCACTATCTTTGAGCTTCCAATACAATGTTTTCCATTCATATTGGTTTGCTCTCTACATTCTCTCCTCACTTCCTCTCAATGTTAGCTCCTGGTCAAGGGAATGACATTACCTTGGTGCGCTCCTCTTCCATTTGTTCAAAATTGCGCCTAACGCTCTCTGGGATAGTAGGCTTTGTCACACGGACACTGAGTATTTCGATTCCAGGAGCATAACGCGTGCAGTCAAACTGAAGAGCATCCTTCATCTTCTCATCAATCTGAAAGACAAAAAGATTCGCAGCATTTGTTGCTTGTTAAATGATATCAAAGATGCACTAGAAATGAGATCAGAAACGTCAAGCAATCGATCAAAATTATAATACCCTAGGGGGCTTATCCGGTTTATTTAGAAGATGGTAATGATACTAGAGACTCACTAGTCTTCTTATCAGGTTTACATTAGAAGAGAGTAATTATCCTAGAGGCTCACTAGTGGTAGCATTCATTTAGTCATAACGAATATGAGTTTTAAGATTGGATATTCAAAATACATAGGATTTTACTATTCCCCACCTGATCAAACACATCAATGTAAACTTGTTGAAGTGAATGGGAACTGCAGAACTGATTGATTTCATGATGAATCTTATCGTATATCCATGTGTTGTCATAGTGCAGCCCATAATTGAGCAGTGTGTCATAAACATACTCCTTGCCGAGACGGTTCACAACCTACGTAATAACGGAGTATACCTTATTAGAACCACCTGGAATTGGATATTTTAATCTTTAAACAAATAGCCTGAAATTTTTTACCTCTACTTTCTCAAAAGTAATCATCACACCTCCTTTTGTTCCGCAAGGTATCTCTCTTACCTATAGTTAGAAAAATGTGAAATAAAAAACACCATAAAACTTTCTCAAACTGAGACACAATTTCCTCCGAACAGAAATGTTGCTAGGAAATTTACCAAATCAGTCTGAAGAGTCACTTGAACCGGCTCATAATGAGTTATAAAGGGCATTTTCAGATGAAAGCCTGGAAAATCAAAATAAGATGCAATTGATATCCAATTAATTCCTCTTTTCCAGCAAGCATAGTAAGGAAACCTGAGAAAGAAAGAAATGCTTAATTGCTTTTTACCAGGCTCTGTAATGGTCTTTAGAAGGGCACCACCTCTCCAGTACACCCCAACATGGCCTTCTGGCACTTGATGCACAATGCTAAAACTATTCTTGACCATTGATGTTGATCCCATCAACAGCTATGAGCAATTAGGAGTGGAAAATTTTAATAATAGAATTTAAGCACCGGAGGAAGTAGAATGCCAAATGTAAAGAAAGAAGACAAAGTGATTTCAACTATAAGTCATAAGTAATAAGCAGAGGAGGAGGAACAAGGCAAATTTTAGTAAAAAACTACTTACAACAAAATGATATTCAAGCTTAATCCTCGAGAAATCAAGAATATAAAAGATATTGTTCCGATCATCAAGCGATAAAAGAAAAGGTTATTTCTAATTTTTCGTAGTTCTCTTTTCTTCCAAGTCCAGTTATAGTCTTCAAAATTCGAGTCTCATTTCTACGATTCTTCAGCTTGGACTAGCAAAACAGTACATTAGTATTCTCAGAGGATTCTATACTCTACTCATTCAGATCATTAGCTCAAGATATTCAGACAAGTGCAAGAACGTGATAACAGATCAATTTTCAAAGTTCAACCAAAACCAAGATAGAACGACCAAAAACCGACTCACTACATCCTCGACATCAAGACCTTCCGTTGATATCAATTGGACAATTTTAACCGAAGGACGATCCTTACCGATCTTCCAATCAATACTAGAACAAAGACAAAGAAACAACAACAAGCAGTTGACTATACGATTAAAAGTTGACTTCGAGCCTAAAGAAGCTGAAGGCCATTGAAAAGTATCAAAAACATGAATCCATAGCGATAAACCAAACGTAATCTAACCTTCTTAAAAAATCAGCGTACATACGAGCTTAATAATCAGCGCAAGAAGGGAAGAAGATAGACAGGTTTCTCACAATGCACAAAATACCGATGATCAAGATGAATATTGGGAAAATCGAAGAGCCTTGAGGCGGTGGACGATGCTGCGCCGGAGGAATTCCGGCTGTACGCTGTGAATCCATGGCGAATTCACGGCAGAATTGTACTTTGAGTGAGGAGAATTCAGCCAATTAGCACGAAAATGGGGACGGATAATGATTTTAGCACGGAAATTGACTCCTAGGAGTGACGACCTAGTAACACCCATTCTTATAGCAGTTGTGAATTGTTGTGATGGGTAAATTCATTTTTACTCTCATTTTTACCTTGGTAGAAGAGAGTGAAAAAAAAATGTAATTTAATCACAATATTTTTAACGGATAAAGTCATTTTAAATATATTAGACAATACTATTTGAACCCATATAACTTTTTGACAGTATAAATAAATATATTTACTTATAATTATGTATTAGAGCATCCACAGTGCTTTTACATAAATTGTATTCTTTAAAGTTGTCACGTAGACATTTATGTACACTTTAAGTAATACGTAAATTTAAGACACACGTAAAAAATATTTTCTCTGCAATCGTATTACTTAAACATATTCCTTAAATATATTTTATTATTAGATTTTCCAACAACCACCAATAAGATATTAGCATTAATTATAAAATGAATTAATTTATAATAAAAAATTGGTTACGTAATACATAATGCATTACTTAAATTTAAGGAATGCTTTATGTAAAAACATAAATTTACGTGTGGGTCCCATCTTTAAGGAATGCTATGTAAAACCACTGTAGATAGTTTTTATTATTTTACTTAAATAAACATGTAGGGCCCACGTTTACGTAATATTTACGTAATACCATTGTGGATGCTATATATGTACATAAAAATTGAAAATAAATTCAAATATATTTTTAATGAGATATCTTTTTAGAAAGAAACATTAAAAAATGTGAAGAATCGTGATTTTGAGATCTTACATAATTTTAATTTTAATTTTAATTTTGGAAGAATTTGGGATTTCAAATTAGGAGTTTGAGCGTTTTGAGAATTTTGATCTTGGAATGGTTAAGACTTTGCATGTGGTATTAGTAGAGAAAAATATTGAATTGATCTACATTCATTTTTTCAAAATTAGAATATGAGTTTTGATGAAGAAATTTGATGATGAATTAAGCTGATATAACGAAATATAGTTATTTATATAGAAAAATAATAATATTGTGTGAATGAGAGACTAAAATGATAAAACAAATTATGGAATGAGGATTTCAAATTTAATGTTTGGTTGATAGAATGTTATAAGTAAATGAATGGAATAAGCTCAAATTGACATATATACTATTTTGCTATCGAGAGAGTAGCGAACGACGAGTGGCAACGGCGGGCAGAGCGCGGACGACGACGAGCGGACAACGGCGGCGGGCGAGCAAGAGTGGACGGCGGGCGAGCAAGAGTGGACAGCGGGCGGAGGTGAGCGGGTTGGCGGTAGCTGCGGCGGGCGGCGGCAGCTGGCGATGTTAAAATTGTCTTTTTATTTCAATTCTTAATTCCTGCAGAAATTATAATGGTCATACTTAGGGGTTAAGTCAAGATTGACTATTGCCTCAAAATTAGAAATTGGGAACCCTTCTTATTGCATACACCTAAATAACCAAGCATCATCATATTGATCCATCATTCCCTAATCCTATTTCACGAACCAAACATGCTGTAAATGTCGGAGAACCCAATTAGCGGAGATTATATTCCGTGTCTCACATTCTCTCTTCCACATAGTCTAAATGGTCATCACCATTTAGATACATATCTCTTGTCCACTCTTCTTGTCTCAGATCGTGCCTCACCGTTAAGATCTTGACACCTAGATGTAATTAATTTTATGTTTTTTTTTATAAAACACTATTGAGATTGGTGAACCCTACAAGGAAAATATTAAATTTAAGGACACGTGTCAAACTCTTAACGGTGAGGTACGATCTGGGACACGAAGAGTGGAGCATGAGATCTGAATCCTCAACATTTACCCATTACAAGTGCTCTTAACCCATATTAATGTTCGGGCTATTATGAGTTGAAATTTTTCTGACTATATTTAATGAACAACCGCTGCATGCACTTACACAATCAACGTATCTCACTAGCAGTCTAGTTTAGTTAAGAAACCGACTCATTAAAATC
Source organism: Clarkia xantiana subsp. parviflora (assembly GCA_036873135.1). NCBI lineage: Eukaryota > Viridiplantae > Streptophyta > Magnoliopsida > Myrtales > Onagraceae > Clarkia > Clarkia xantiana. The sequence continues at coordinate 5,402,150 of JAPTYO010000016.1, forward strand.
AGTTATATGTGCCTTCTCTAATGTCTGAAGCAGTATTTAAGTCAAGCAGGATCTGATATTTTAATCAGGTTACCGTGAGGTGACTCCTTAATGATTTCGAACGAAGATTTCGAAACCAAAACTATGGAAGTAGGCGCTCTTAAACACTGATGATAACCAAACCAACAAAGTTTTAGGGTTTTTTTATGGATGTAATGTGGAATGTAATCTCACGTGACGTCCAAAGTACGTCATGTGAAAAATTAAACAATGTAATGTGAAGTCCATTATAATCTAGATTACGTCCAAACTTCATTCACCGTAATGTGATATTACATAAAAAAACGAATGTAATGTGACATTACATTTAAGATTACATAGTGTTTCTTATTTTATTATCATTTATTAAATAGATAAATACTTTGAATAATCTTTATAGTTTATTATGCTATTATTATTATTATTATAATATTATTTTTTATTTACTTTATGACTCATCATTATAATAAAGATTAAAGAATAATGTACATAATGTTCGTACAAAATGAGTCAAGTCTTTTTTCGTGGTATTTCTTTTATAAATATTATCTTATAAACTATATAAATGTTTCAATTAATACAATTTTAATAGTTATGCTAATTTAATTTAATATATAGTTTTTATAAAGTTCATGAATAGACTATATGTATTAAACACAATATATAAAGATTAAGAAGTAATTAGTTGTTCTCAAAGTATATATTCGTTTAATCTTACTATATTAATATATATTATTCTCTCATATAAGTTAATATAATAATAACAAATTCATATTACAAATGCACATTACATAGCATACAAAATCTGTAATCTAATATTACATTCCACATTACAACACAATCAAACACTGCAATCTAATATTACATTACGTAGTCCGCGTTACTTATAATCTTATCTTACATTTAAAGTAATTTCATATTACGTCCATCTAAATGCTCACTTAAGTTTTAACATGTTTGACACAAAAAAAAAAAAAAACACGTGAGTGCCACGTGAAGGGGAAAAGTGAATGAAACACATTTGGCCTCTCTTCATGCATGTTACCTTGTGTCACGGGCTTGGAGTTTTCCTAACTTTCCATCACCCGTGCGGCCTTAGGAACCGCTCCTAAGTTAGCCTAACCCTCGATCACAAAAGCTAAAGCTATGAATATGAAGAGAGAACTCTTGTATGTATTGTATTGCTCAACTCTTGAATGAATACAAATGAAGGAGAGGACCCCTATTTATACAAGTGGGGAATGCTCTCAAAGGAAGCTTTACAATTAATGGGGAGACATGTATGGAAAGTGGCATCTTCTAATTCTATCCTCTAATACAACGAACCTAGACGGATACATCGTATTGGGACACTTGTGACTTCACCCTCCTTGGTTGCCATTTGTAGATGGATTCCATTCACATTGGGCTAACTTGTGGGTGCATTCTCCAGGTCCATGACATTATCCCCCACCAAACTCAGGACGCCCTCGTCGTGTCCTCGACGTGATACTTGTCAATCTCCTCTCGAAACGGCAACAAGGCTTTCTCGTACTCCCAGCTTGCCGCGCTGACGGGTTGTCCCGTCCACTTGACATAGTATTTGCACCTCGGCTCCATATTTCTCTCTTCCACGATGCGCTCTCCAAGGATTGACTCCACGGTCTGTTGTTTGACTCGAGATATGGATGCCAACTCCGCCTTCCTACTCAGTGCATCGGCCACAAAGTTCGTCTTCCCGGGCTTGTACTCGAGCTTGAAGTCGAACTCCGCCAAGAAATCCTGCCATCGAGCTTGCTTTTGGAAAAGCTTCTTCTGTGTTTGGAAGTAGCTCGTGGCAACATTGTCCGTCTTAACAACGAACCGCGCTTCTAAGAGGTAGTGTCTCCACGTACGAAGGCAATGTACCACCGCGGTCATCTCCTTCTCCTGGACGGTGTACCTCCGCTCGGTGTCGTTGAGCTTTCGGCTCTCAAACGCCACTGGATGTCCATCTTGCATGAGAACCCCTCCAATGGCATAGTCTGAGGCATCTGTCTGTAACTCGAACGTCTTCTCATAGTCGGGCAGTGCGAGCACGGGCTCTTCGGTTATAGCTCGCTTCAATTGCTCGAACGCCTTCTGACACTCCACGGTCCAATCCCAAGTTTTATTCTTCTTGAGAAGTTCCGTGAGTGGCACCGCGATCTTCGAATAGTCCCTCACGAATCTGCGATAATAATTCGTAAGGCCCAAGAATGATCTCACCTCGGTCACCCTTGTTGGCGGCTGCCAGTTCTCGATGCACCGCACCTTCCCCGGATCCATTCTCACGCGTCCTTCCCCAACGATGTGGCCGAGAAATGAGATTTATCGTTGTGCAAACGCGCACTTCTCCCTCTTTGCATAGAGTGTGCTCCCGCAATGCTTCGAACACTTGGCGCAAGTGCTCGATATGCTCCTCCAACGTCCGACTATACACCACAATATCATCGAGATAAACCACCACGAAACGATCTAGGAACGGATGTAGTACCTTGTTCATGAGCGTGCAAAATGTAGCCGGCGCGTTGGTTAATCCGAAGGGCATCACGAGGAACTTGTATGATCCATAGCGCGTTACACAAGCCGTCTTGGATTCGTCTCCCTCCGCGATCCGAACTTGCCAATATCCCGAGCGCAAGTCCAGCTTCGAGAACCACTTAGCTCCACTCAATCGGTCGAACAAATCTACAATGAGAGGGATCGGGTACTTGTTCTTTACCGTCAATTTATTCAGCGCCCGGTAGTCGATGCACATCCGTAAGGAACTGTCTTGTTTCTTTTGGAACAACACCGGCGCTCCATACGGTGACTTGGACGGCTGAATATACCCCGCGTCTAGCAGCCCTTCAACTGCTTTCGCAACTCCTCCAACTCCGGTGGTGCCATTCGGTATGGCGCCATGGCGGGTGGTCGAGCATCCGGGACCAGCTCGATCTTGTGGTCCACCTCCCTCTTAGGTGGCAACTTCTTTGGGAGTTCAGCCGGCATAACGTCTCCAAACCCGCCAAGGACTTGGGCTATTTCCTCCAGGATTTCGTCCCCTTGGCTTTCACCCTCGTCCATCTTCAAGGTCGCGAGATAAGTGTGCTCTCCTTTGCGGACTCCCTTCTTGAGCTGCATGGCCGACAACGTCTTTGTCCCATCTCCCTTCGAACGCTTGATCGACACGATGCATTGACACCTCGAATCCAAAATGCAAATGCAATCCGCAAAAGGAACGATCATAGCATCGATCCGATCGAGGAAGTCCATCCCGATAACAAAGTCACAGTCATCGAGAGAGATCACCTCCACCGTTTCTTTGCTACTCCAATGACCCAATTTAATACTTACCCCGCGAGCAATTCCGCATGCCGGAATTTCCTCCGAGTTCACCGTCTTCAACCGCGTGTTGGTTTTCTCCAAGCGAAGATTTAGCTTCTTCGCAACCTCCTCGGACATAAAGAGGTTTGAGGCACCCGTGTCGACAAGTGCACTCATCTTCTTGCCCGCGACTTCAATCTCCGCGAACATAAGGCCCTTCGCCTTGGCCTTCTTACCTTGGATAGCGCTGAGCATCCGCAATGACCCCAACCGTGCTACCTCCTCTTTCTCCTCCTCGGAAGTGATGATAGCTGCAAGCTTCTCGCGTTTCGGGCACTCCATCGCATGGTGAGGCCCCTTGCACAAAAAGCACTCCACTGGTGTGCGTTCCGGGCAATGTCTCGCCATGTGAGGCCCCTTGCAATAGAAACACTCCATCGGTCCGCGATCCTTCGTTTGGGATCCCCCAGTGTCATTTGTGAACGACCTGTTGAATCTTCCTCCGTTGGACTTACCTCCCGTGGATTTGGGAGAATTGTCACCCCCGGAATAGTAGGGCTTGCTGTGATCTCCCCCACCATTCGGCTGCTCCTTTGGCTTCAGCTTCTCCGTCCGAAGCTCCTTCAATGACTCGGCCGTTGTCATGGCCTTGTCGAGCGTCTTCACATCCCGACGCTCCAACTCTATCTTCGCCCACGGCTTGAGACCATCCATGAACCGAAAGAACGCCTCGCCCTCGGTCATGGAAGGAATTTGGAGCATCAACTCCGAGAATTGGTTGACATATTCCCGAAGATTCCCCTTGTGCTCCAATCGACGAAGCAACCCCCGTGCCTCATTCTCCGCATATTCCGGGTAGAATTGCGCACGAAATGCAGCTGTGAACTGATCCCATATGCTGATTTCCTCCCCTCCTCGGCTATCGCGCTTCCTACGCCACCACACCAAGACATTATCCTGCAGATAAGAGGAAACCATACCTAGGCGCGCCGAGTTCTCCTCTACTCCCGTTGCTTGGAAGTAGTCCTCCAAAGCGAACAAGAAGTTGTCCACTTCGTTTGCCACCCTTGACCCCTTGAATGGCTTTGGCCTTGGAACATCAAGACGATGAACATTCCGCTCCACGGCTACCCCATCGCCTCGCATCCTCCTCACTCGTTTGAGCTCTTGCTTGAGCCCATCCATTTCAGCTTGAATCAAGCTTTGCAAGCTTCACCCGCATTCCATCGAGCTCTGCCAGCTTTGCGCGCATCTCCGCGACTTCAACAAGCTCACCTCGTATTGCGGCAAGCTCCGTCTGCATCCCCGCGAACTCCTTCACTTCCTCTCGAGTGGCTGTGATGGTAGCTTCGAGCGTGTCACCCTTCTTCCCCAGCTCCTCAGTAGCGTCCTTGACATCTTTCTGGAGCCCCTCCATTCCGGAACGGATTTTGTCAACACTCTTGGACGCATACATGACATCTTCTTGGACTTCCACCACCACGTGCCGCAGCTCCTCTACACGATGATCAAGATCTTCCAAATACTCCTTGGTATTCATCTTGGGCTTCTCGGCAACTACCATCTCCGACTGCTTGCTGGATGCCATCGATTGGATTGGATCGAAACTTTGCTCTGATACCACTTGTCACGGGCTTGGAGTTTTCCCTAACTTTCCCTCACCCGTGCGGCCTTAGGAACCGCTCCTAAGTCAGCCTAACCCTCGATCACAAAAGCTAAAGCTATGAATATGAAGAGAGAACTCTTGTATGTATTGTATTGCTCAACTCTTGGATGAATACAAATGAAGGAGATGACCCCTATTTATACAAGTGGGGAATGCTCTCAAAGGAAGCTTTATAATTAATAGGTAGACATGTATGGAAAGTGGCATCTTCTAATTCTATCCTCTAATACAACGAACCTAGACGGATACATCGTATCGGGACACTTGTGACTTCACCCTCCTTGGTTGCCATTTGTGGATGGATTCCGTTCACATTGAGCTAACTTGTGGGTGCATTCTCCAGGTCCATGACACTTGTCTGTGAGTCATCGTATCATGAGTAGCAGTGTGAAGCATTTGGCAGAAAGCAAAACAAATCCAGTGGTACAACTAGGGATGTCAATGGGCGGGTATCAGTAGACCCGAACCCGCTCCGCGGGTCAATATATTAGACCCGAACCCGCCCCGTACTTCTTGCAGGGCGGGTACTATAAATTTAAAAAATTTACGAGGCGACCCGCGGGGCCCCATCCTGCCCCGTGATGTCTTCCTCGGTAGTCGGAATGCCGCATATTTATCAAGGTATTGACTCATCATGGCAGCTGGAAAGCATTTAATTGGCAGACAAAAGAAGGATTTCTTTAAATGAGTAATTGAATAATTAAATAGCAAAGTATTTAATGAGTAGTCCAACAATCAAGAATCAAAACCAACGGAGAAGCGTTAAAGGCGTGACAATTTGATTTTAAATCCAACAAAGCATTAATGAGGTGCAGGTGCATATTAAATTTAATTGCACTTTAATTATTATTATTTTAAATTAAATATATAGTATATATTCACCATATTAATTTACAAAATAATAAAAATATATATAACATACGGGGCGGGGCGGGTCTACGGGGCTCCGGGACCCCAGACCCGGACCCGCCCCGTGAGTACCTAGATCCGAACCCGTCCCATAACCCACGGGTCGCGGGTCAATATCGGGGCAGGGCCCCGCAGGTCAACAAGTACCCGTGACCCGTTGAATCCATGGATTTGACAGGTGCTGGAGAAGTATTTTAAAGATTGCTGATGAAAAAATGATGTTTCGTAACTCGTTTTGCTGCACCTTAATTCTTATCATCCAGTTCCTTTTTAGAATGGAGATATATATTTCCGCAACTTGATGAATTGCTGATCTGGAGACTTGGGCTATTGACATTCTCGGTTAGGGTTTCTCAGATCTAGGTCTGTTTCTGTTACGTACTATGCTCCTCGCTAAATTTATACATGCAGTCTGCCATGGTTTCTCGCATGTGGTAACTGGCCGTATCTCTCTACGTCATAATAGCAAGACTTCCATCATGTAGTGTAGCGACCAAACATGAGCATTTCTATCAGGTATAATATGTCCTTCTCCTACTTGACAAGGCAAAAATAGAAAAGACGCTGATTTTTCTGCTTAGTGGCCTAGTGGGGTATTTGGAGATTAACACTGATTATCGAAGTTAATATCAGCTTTGTGAGACATATTTCAAGTTTAAAGAGACTCCATAGTTGGATTGTGGCTCATGTGCTGCCATTAGCTATCATTATTTTTTGTGCATTCACATAGATTATGCATTGATCATTTCAGGTTATTAATTGATTTTTCTTTTACTTGGTTATTAGTTTTAGAAGTCCTACACCAAAAAGGCCAATTGATATTGGTTGGGCTGCAATCGCAATTGATTTTGCAGTTAACCATTCAGAATCTATAAGTAGTTGCACAAGTTATGAACCTCCTGTATTGTCTTTAGTTTCAGCTAGTCATCTCAAATGCTTTTCTAAATATATTTATAAATTTCTGAGCCTTTTCTTGGCAGTTCAAAAAGATCGATTTGACAGATGCAAGTGCATATGCGGAAGGCACAAAAAATATGGCTAATTTACCTAGAGCCATGTCCTATGCTGGGGTAAGTTATCCTCTAAAATCTTCATTTGAGGACAATAGCATTTTTAATCTTGCTGCAATTTGGTAATTTTCATTTGTTTTGCTATTGAGAATTTCATAACATCTTCTCTAGGAGGGCCATAGCTTTTTGTGCTTACTTTCTTGATAGAATCCATGATACATAATTTTGAACATTTTGCTTTCTTCGGAACCATTCACAACCATAGCTTCTGATCCCATTATATATTGCAGCTCAATGATATTTTATGAGAAATTTATGTATCCACTTGATATTCATTTAACAAGTCCTCATCTATGTGGATTATGGACCTGATTAAATAATGTGGGCGAAGTGTCGAATTTTGACGTGCGAATACAGATTTTCATGTAGAAATGACAATTTGAGCAAGACCCATAAGAACTATGGGGTTTGACATTTTTCGGTCAAATTCTTTCGTCTAAAGGGTCAAAATTACAGTTTTATATTTTTTTCGGATTTTTTTTTGCAATTTTTGGTTTTGTTTGTATTAAGCTGTTAATTTCGGATTTCTCGTGTTTTTGTTTTCAATATTAAAACTTTGTTAGCGTCGTTTACATTAGATGATTAATTAATGAAAAAATCTATATTTTCTTCAATCATGACTCAATTCCTCAACATTTTTCTAAATCAACGAGTTCATGCGCTCTCTATCCATCCTTGAATCAACGAGTTTTTGTCTCATCTATCCCCATCACGCAGCATCATTAAGTCATCTAGCCCAGCTAAAGATAAGGAAAATTGATTACTGAGTTTGTTTGTTATGGACAAAATGGGAGAAATCGCAGGAGAGAATCAAAAGAAGAAGAACAGCAGGAGAAGATGAACAGTTCTGCTAATTTCATAGATTCTGTTACAGTGACTTCCTACTATTTATATTACACCCTTATCTAACTAATAACTCAAATGCCCCCTTATACTTTCATAAGTATAAACTATGATCCTATACTAATATTCCCGTATCATTGTTCATGTGGAAATTTACAAGGAAGAGCTTCAGCGCTAGTCTAATTAGTAGAATAATAACAAGCCAAGCTTCGACAATTAAGCGCCCACAAGGGACGACTGTAAGAATTTTGCTCTCTAAACTACGTGTTCCCTGTAAAATGCTAATGCTACTTTGTTATGAATTATTTTTGCAAGCTTCACTGTGCCATTTTTAACTTGTATAATCAAAAGATCATGAGGCAAAGTGAATGACATAAAAGACAAACATAGTTACATTATTAACCATAGTTGTAGATAGGTTAGAGTAGTACCAAACACTCACTGAGTCTAAAGAGATTAGTGATAATACAAACTACTACCTCTCTGAAATATACAGAATAAAATATCTAATATAGGAAAACCTGAGTTAATACCACCAGCCATCTTAAACAAATTCCAACTTCCCCACCATTTCTAGCTATAAACTCCCTAAGCAGAATTAGGCCCACCAAAGAAGTTTCTTCATAAGTCCATGCATACAGAAAAAACTGAAGTTGTACGTGCCTCATCCTTGTGTTTTCATGCATGGTGAGGCTCATGCACAGAGAAAACCAGACAGGTAGTGAGACCAATAAGGTCATGATGGGTGGTCCACATAGAGCTGCGAACTCTGACGAGTGATTGAGCATTTGAGTAAGGGTATGTGCCTGTGGGGCCCGGACCAGTAGTTGTACCAGGGTTATAGACCAGAGTGGAGGTTGTCGGGGGAGTGGTGTCGGTGATAGGGTTGGTGGTGGTCGGAGGAGTGAGGATGCTTCTCTGAGTTGTGCCCGGTTGGATTTGGGATTGTGCTGTCGTCACAAAAGAAGAAACGTAGTGTTCAAGCCAACATTGTAACATAACCTGCTTCTAACCCATCAATCACCGAAACAAAAGTTATGAGCTTTGATTGAGAAAAGCAACCGACGCCCATGATGCAGAAAAGCATGCAGATGAATATTGTTGCGTGGAAAGCTCTTGATGATGCTCGACCTTCCTTTGGGGCAAACCCTGTAATGTGCGACTTGATTTAACAACTGATGGCTTTGATCCTTTTAGTGATAAAAGTAAACCATACAGTATGTGGCATGTTATTCTTATTCCTTACAATGTGTGTGAAAACCGGCAAGGGTTTAGAGGACGGCGGAGCACGGCGAGACACGGCGAAGAACTGAGAAGTCACAATGAAAGCGAGAGAGAAATATCGAAACGGCACAGAGAAATTATCGGGATCACTTGGGTTATCTATTCAACAGTGCCCATAACCCTATAAATACTAAACCCTAACAAAATATCCCAAGATTGCACCGCAACCTTTTAAGTTGAACAAGTTTGGTCCTAAATAATAAATCAAAGTTACAGATTGCATCTAAATGGGCCACAGACAAAACAGGCCGATTCAAACATCAAAGAGATTAAATCAAGTCCAAAAGTATTAGGCCATCTGTCTTGGGCCTAGGCTTTAACACTCCCCCTCATTCTGAACTTTGATGAAACACATCAATCATGTTGAGCTTCATAAGTAAGCGCCGATGTTGAGCTTTTGGTAACGCCTTAGTAAACAAATCTGCAGGATTGGATGACTCCAAATGTTTCAATCGAAGGAAACCTGCAGAAACTTTGTCACGCACAAAATGGCAATCAACCTCAACATGTTTGGTACGTTCATGAAAAACGAGATTATTGCCTATTTGAATCGCAGCTTTATTGTCACAATGCAAAACTATTAGTTTATCAAAAGCAACCCTAATTCAGAAACTATCATATTCGACCAAATTAACTCAGACACAGTTTCACGCATACTGCGATATTCAGCTTCAGCAGAAGAACATGAAATAGTAGGTTGCTTTTTAACCTTCCAAGAAACCAAAGAATCACCAAGAAACACACAATAACCAGTTACATACCTACGAGACTCAATGCAACGAGCATAATCTGAATCACAATAAGCACTAATGGTTCTTTGTTTGTTGGAAGATGAAAGAATAACCAAATCAGGTTGCTGTTTCAAATACTTTAAAATTCTGAAAACTGCATCATAATGAGATTTTTTGGACTTTGCATGTACTGACTTAAATATTGGATAAAATAGGCAATATCAGGACGAGTAATACCTAAATATAAAAGCTTACCAATCAACCGCCTATAAACTGTTGTTGGATCAGAATGTTTAAAATCATTTTTATTCAATTTAAGGGCTTCATCATATCCAACAGATGTAAACCTTGCATTTTGTTCCATGGGAGTATTGTAAGATTTACATCCTAATAAACCAACTTCATAAAGCATTTCTAGCACGTACTTTCGTTGACAAAGCACAAGACCCTTTTCAGATTCTTGCAACTTCAGTGCCAAGAAAGTACTTCAAACTTCCTAAATCTTTCATTTTGAAGCTAGTTTGTAACACCCTTTTAAGATCATAAATCAAGGAAGCACTATTTCCAGTAATGAGTAAGTCATCCACATACACTAAAAGAATAACAATTTCATCACCTTTTCTTTTAGAAAAAAAAAAAGAGAATAGTCAAGATGACTCTGTGTATACCCATTACCAAGAAGAGCTTCAGTTAGCTTAATATTCCATTGCCTTGAAGCCTGCTTTAACTCATAAAGGGATTTGTGTAATCTGCACACAAGATTAGACTTCACAACACACAACTCCCCCTGATTACCAAATCCAGGAGGCAAATCCATATAAACCCCCTCAAATAAATCTCCTTGAAGAAAAGCATTATAAACATCCATTTGATATAAATGCCAAGCATTCATAGCAGCAAGGGACAGAATGACACAGACAGTACCAACTTTAGCAACATGAGAAAAAGTTCATCATAGTCAATACCTTCCTTTTGCTTGAAACCTTTAACAACAATACGTGCTTTATAACGCTCAAGGGAACCATCAGAATTATACTTAACACGAAAAACCCACCTACAACCTATAGAAGTCCTACCTTGAGGCAAAGAAACCAATGACCAAGTTATATTGTCTTGTAAAGCAACAATTTCTTCCTTCATGGCATTAATCTAGTTTATATCTTTACATGCTTCAGAAAATGAACGAGGCTCAGGAATTTTATCAATCGTGCTTAAAAAAGACTTATGTACATTGGAAACTCGATCATAACTCAAGTGAATAGAAATAGGATGTTTAGTGGAACAATGAACAGACATATCATAATCACGAGTCCAAACAGGTGGTCTAATTTGTCTAGCAGGTCTAACAGAAGGTTCAGAGACAACATTAGAATTATCAACCAAATCAGTTGTAGTATCAGATATGTCATCATCATCACCTTCTAAAGAAACATCACCTGTAGAATTGATAGAATCAGAATCCAACTTAGTGCTATCAACAACCACCTGTGATTCAGAAAGAGCATATGCAGGTTCAACGGTATCTGCAGAACGACCAGGCAAAACATCAGGAGTAAACACATGAAGAGTATCTGAATGTGAATGTTGAAAATGGAAATAATGTTCGAGAAACTTAACATCCCTGAAAACTAAGAAAGACTTGGTGGTCAAATTATACAGTCGTAGCCTTTCTAGGTAAGAGAATATCCCATCATAACACAAGCAACAAATCTGGTTGCAAATTTGTCAGACAAAGGAAAAATTTTGGCGTAACAAAGGCAACCAAATACTCCAATATGATCAATGGATGGAGTTTTATTATAAAGTTTTGTAAAAGTAGAAGAACCCTTTAAAACATCAGTGGGCATTAAATTGATCAAGTAACAAGCAGTTAAAATACATTCTCCCCAAAACTTATCAGGAACAGAACTCTGCAATTTTAAAGAACGAGCAACTTCCAGCAAAAGCCTATGTTTGCGTTCAACAATACCATTCTGTTGAGGGGTATAAGCACAAGAAGTTTCATGGATAGTGTTATTTTAAAGAAAAAAGGCGGAACAATTGTCATTAATAAACTCACCACCATTATCGGATGTAACACGTTTGATTTTTCTAGAAAATTGGGTATCAATCATCACAAAAAAATGTTTAAGAATTTCAATAACATCAGATTTCAATGTGAGCAAGTAAACTCAAGTAACTCTAGTAAAATCATCAACAATGGTCAAGAAGTAACGTTTATTATCATGAGTAGGCTTATGGTAAGGACCCCAAACATCAACATGTATTAAGTCGAAAGAATTAAAAGTAACGGAGTTGCTATTTGGAAAAGGAAGTCGAGACTGTTTTACCATAGGGCAAACATTACAATCTGAAATGACTTTATTTTGCAAACTAAGTTACTGAAGATGAGAAAGTTTGCTCATTGTTTTCAAAGGGGGGGTGTCCTAATCGTCTGTGCCATAGAATGGTTTGTGGGTTGCTAATAGAAGAATGAAGTGCTACAGGGATAAAAGGTTGATGTTTAAAAAAAAATAGCCATGCATCTTCATGTCCACTCCCCAACACCATTCCATTGCAACGATCTTGCAAAATTACAGAGTCAGAACTGAATATAACTGAGCAGGAAAAATCATTAGTCAACTTAGAAACAGATAACAGGTTAAATCTGAAATCGGGCAAAAAAGGTACATCATTTAACAATATGTTTTTACCAACTTGAACATTGCCAATTCCAGCAACTTTTGACTTAAAACCATTTGGTAATTGAACAAAGGAAGAAACAGGTCTAAAATTTCTCATCCATTCAGATTTGAAACTCATATGATGGGTGGCACCAGTATCAACAATCCAATCTAAGCAATTAACATAAGTTAAAGCCGAAGAATTTATACATGTGCTGTTAGAAACAGCGTTGGCTCGAGCTTCAACCTCAGAGTCATGTTGAGATCTAACCATGTTGCGTGCAAGATGCTCCAGCTGCTCATTTGTGATCATCACAGGTTGATTCCTGGGAAGGTCAAGTGGGGTGGAAATTAAACCGCCACCACCATCACTGCAAGGGACATCTGAATTAGCATCAATAACTGCATTGGCTTGAGGTTCCTGCCCGGACCCTGATTGGTATGGAACTTCCAACCAGGTGGGTAGCCATTCTTTTTGAAACAATGATCAGAATCATGACCACGAGCTTTGCAAAAATCACAGACCAAGTTGAGATTCCTTTTCTGGCCCCTTGATTTGTTGGAGGAATTGTCAGAGGTAAAAGAGGGCCTGGAATCAGCAACATTGGCCATAGAGGCAACATAAATACTTCGTTGATGTTCCTCTTGGATTAGAACAAAATAAGCTTGAGAAACAGATGGAAGGACTTCCCTTATAACCAAATTGGTTCGGACATTCGAACATGAATCATTAAGACCATTCAAAAGCTGAAAGAGTTTGAGATTGTTGGCATGCAAAATGTGTATGAAATTCCCGAAAGCCACAGTTAGGTAAATTGCAAATGGCGTCGAATTCTTCCACATAGTCCTTAGCCTTGCAAAGTAAGTGGAGATAGATTCCACACCTTGCTGAGCCATGCAGATATCTTTGTGCAACAGGAAGATCCTCGAGCCATTTACTTTGTGCAACCTTTCTTTTAAATCATTCCAGACAGAAAAAGCACTTTCAGTATAAATGTTTCCAGACATAAGCTCACGAGAAATAGAATTCATAATCTATGCCAACACAAGAGCATTGCAGCGGTCCTATAAGGGATGAAGGCTAGGATCAAAATTCTCCTTCTTGGATGCACCAGTGATAAAGCCAAGTTTATTTTTGGAAATCAGACAAATTCTCATCGCTTTGTTCCAAAAGTCATAATCCTCAGAACTGGTTAATTTTTCTGAAACAAGAGACAGACCAGCCGAATCTGAAGGATGAAGGTAAAGAGGATGGTTGTGATCTATTTTCGGCACCGCTTCGACAACAATATATGTTGGAGCATCGCCATAATTGTTTCAAGAGGTTTCTTCCGTATTCTTGCTCGATTCAGACGTCATTTGAACAAAGACAACTGAAGTAGATCAAAAAATATAATAGATCTATAAGAATCAGAGCAAGAATTTTTAAGAAGATAGGAAAAGAAAACCTCAATAAAGAGATCACATAAAACGAATCCTCCGATTCTGATGAATCATCATAGGAAAATGGTATGCATGCAGACAGAAGCTGATAAAAAAAATAAGAATCATCATCAACGCACAACGATAAGTGGCCAGCGAAGAGAAACAAAAGTAAATCAGCAATGATGGAACCAAGTAAGGTAAGCAATCGTCACGGATCTACAGCAACAGAATGAAGGTTGCGAGATCTACGAGATTACGAACACAAATATCACATGCAAGAGTAGATCTGCTCTGTATTCGAAAGAAAAATGAGATTCAGATAAGAAAAAGTGCAGATATGCGCTTAATAAAGCGAAAAAGGCATCGATATTCAAGAACAAGTGTAGATCTGAACTTTAATCAATAAAATATCTGTAAATTTTCATACAACCTCAGGTAATGCTCGATATCGTCATGGCTCTACAACGATAAAACAAAAATCGCGAGATACGAAAAGACAAACACAAACATCACATGTTATAAAAGATCTGCTCGAAAAAGAGGTAGAAGAACAAAGCAATGACAAGAACAAGTGTAGATCTGAGTACGTTCAAGTAAGAAAAAGAAGAATAGTTTCGTAAAGTTCTTCAAATCTCAAGTGATGAATGTTTATCATCACAGATCTACAACAACAACAACAAGGTTGCGAGATCTACGAACAGATAGACATGAAAATCATATGCAAGAAAAGATCTGTCTGATAAAGACGGTTCGTAAAACGAAAATCGTTTTTCGCAAATCAGAAAAGGAGATCGAAGAAGATTTTACCACAGCGAGAAGCAGAGAAGAGATCGAAGAAGCACTAAGAGCTTTGAAGCTCTGATACCATGTGAAAACCGGCGAGGGTTTAGAGGACGGCGGAGCACGGCGAGGCACGACGAAGAACTGAGAAGTCACAATTAAAGCGAGAGAGAAATATCGGAACGACACAGAGAAATTATGGGGATCACTTGGGTTATCTATTCAACAGTGCCCATCACCCTGTAAATACTAAACCCTAACAAAATATCCCAAGATTGCACCGCAACCTTTTAAGTTGAACAAGTTTGGTCCTAAATAATAAATCAAAGCTACAAATTGCATCTAAATGGGCCACAGACAAAACAGATCGATTCAAACATCAAAGAGATCAAATCCAGTCCAAAAATATCGGGTCGTCTGTCCTGGGCCTGGGCTTTAACAATGTGTCCCCAAAAATTTACATGAAAGATACAAATTATATACTCTTCATGTTGATATGTGGACCAAAGGCTCCAGCAAATTACATCGATGTGTATTTGCAGCCATTAATTGAAGAGCTTAATGAGTTATGAGAGAATGACATTTTGACTTATGATGCTTCAAGGAAGCAGAATTTTCAAATGCATACAACAGTTCTCTGGATCATAAATGATCTTCCCGATTATGCTAACTTGTCTGGTTGTGCTACTTAAGGAAACTTAGCTTGCCCTGTTTGTAAAATGGAAACTCATTATTGCAGATCGAAGCACGAGATGAAATGTTCTTTCATGGGAAATCGATGATATTTACCTCCTGAACATGCTTGGAGGAGAAATAAAAGCTCGTTTGATGGAATATTAGTATAGGATCATAGTATGAGAAACACATATCTCAAATCAAAGCATCAAACACGTCCCAAGCCAAAGCATCAAACAACATCCAACACACCATAATGAACGATAATAATAAAAAAAATGAGTCAAGTCTCTCATCTCTTATCACAAAAAGATCAGATCAAGCAAGTGCTCTCGCGGCCGCATCATCGAGAAACTGCGCAACACGAGGTGGTATCGCACCATCAACGATCCCATACAGGTCACCGATACGCATGTCCCTCTGTTCTCCAGTAAATGGACCATCCGAAAAGATAACCCTGAATATACAGTCATACCTCTCAACTCCGCGCTCAACAATATGAGCCGAGCGATCAATCTGTAAAAAAAAACAAGTCATTGGAGAGTTAATCAACTAAGTTATATTTAATAAAATGTCAACCATATTATGTTGGAAAATATTGAGGGTAAATATGCAAATTTACAAAGTCCGAGGACCAGAATGCAATATTCTAAAATTCAATGACTAAAATGAAATTAGTCAAATTTCGGTTACTTACAAATAATTATACCAATTAACATGCAAGATATAGGCAACACCGAAATTATACGTAAAATCGACACGAAAATGAATACGTATTTTTATACTGATGCCCGTGCTAATCACGGTCTTCTTAAGGCAATTTCGCCCCTCCTCACCCTCAGGTTATGCAAAGGGGTTTATATAAAGGGCGATCACCTCCCAGGATTCAACAGTGTCATCGAGTCGTGTTATGTATGCAATACGTTCGACCGAACCGAACTCACAATACCTGAACTCAAACACAGAACAGGAAAGCCGACGACAACGGCTATAAATAAAATAGCTAGAAAGGTCGAACACGACATAAGTCGAAATCAACCTAGGAAGAATTCTGTAATTCGTCAACACGAAGAACAGAGGAGGAGAAAAATATAACTTGGATTCCAAAAAAAATGGATTCCGAAAAATATTGGATACTCAAACAAAAGGAAGAGATCGCATTTTTCATTCTCCAAAAAAGTGAAGGGGAGACTCATTTATATTGGAGAGGAGAAGGGGAGGAAATGTGAAGTATTCGATGTGGTACAAACATCTTCACCAATTCCATTCACAAAAAAAAAGTTTGAGAAAAGAGTTGGGCTCAATCTAAAATTTAGGCCAAATAAGATTTATCTAAAAACTAGCCCAACAATGTTTTAATAGTAAAAAATTAACCCAAGTTCAACATATAATATGATGCTTGTTTGACTCTTAAGACTTTAGTATTATAGTGTTATTTTTCTGAGGGGTTTGATGATGATTGGTTTTATGATGGTTAATGGCTTATCCGGGAGAACTCTCCGGTAGAACTCGGATTATGGTCTTGAGGACTTCGCGCGATTGAATAAAGGCCCAGAGGCAAATCGAACACCAATTTCATGTGTAAAAGACGGATGTTGTGTTCGCTGAATCAGCATATTTAAGAATTAGATAGACAACTTTAATTATACAATATACTTAATACCAATTTATTAAAAAAAATGAGGCTTATGTCACGTGCCTGAAAAATTGGTGCACACATACAGGTCACCGATGATACCGTCACACCTTTCAACTCCGCCCTCAACAATATGAGCCGAGAATAAAGGCCTCCCGAAGAACACTCCGGGAGAACTCGGATTACGGTCTTGAGGACTTCGCACGATTGAATAAAGGCCCAGAGGCAAATCGAACCCACGATTTCCTGTGTAAAAGACGGACGTTGTGTCCGCTGAATCGGCATATTTAAGAATTAGATAGACAACTTTAATTATATAATATTCTTAATACCAATTTATAAAAAATGAGGCCTACTTAGTTAGAGATCTAAAGCCCTAACCTTGGTAGCTTGGCTCTTAAGCTGGGTGTGGTGAAGTTCAACTATTATTTGTATCCCTTTAATTCTGTCTTGGCGATTTTTTTTTCTCCTCCTCTTCAGTCTTGTCGTGACAAAAAATTGTCGTGTTTTTGTATTCCATATATAAAATCATGCATGTAAGAAATGTTATACATACTACCAAGAAAAACCAAACCAAACCTGCAAGGCTTTTATCAATCAAGCATCATATAAAACATCATCGAGAAACTACGCAACACGAGGTGGCATCGCACCATCAACGATTTCATACGGGTCACTGATACGCATGTCCCTCTGTTCTCCAGCGAATGGACCCTCCTAAAAGATAACCTTGAATATACAGTCACACATCTCAACTTCGCGCTCAACAATATGAGCCGAGCGATCAATCTGTTAAAAAAAATGTCATTGGAGAGTTAATCAACTAAGTTATATTTAATAAAATGTCAACCATATTATACTACCTACCTTATTATTTGTTTGGGGTTTGATGATGGTTAATGGCGCGATTGAATAAACGCCCAGAGGCAAATCGAACCCACAATTTCGTGTGTAAAAGACAGACGCTGTGTCCGCTGAATCAGCATATTTAAGAATTAGATAAACTTAATAATTATTTATAAAAAAATGAGGCCTACTTAGATTTAGACCTAAAGCCCTAACCTTGCTAGCTTGGCTCTTAAGCTGGGTCTGGTGAAGTTCAACCATTATTTGTATCCCTTTAATTATGTCCGAGCGATATTTTTCTCTCCTCCTCTTCAGTCTTGCCGTGGCAAAAAATTGTTATATTTTTTTATATTCCATATATAAAATCATGCCTGCAAGAAAAATTATACATATTACCAAGAAAAACCAAATCAAACATGCAAGGCTTTTATCAATCAAGCATCATATAAAACCAATCATCAAACCCCAAATAAACAAAGAATATCAAACAAGCATATCATAAAAGAATTAAGCACATGTCTCAAATCAAAGCATCAAACATATCAAGCCAAAGCATCAATTAACATCCAAAACACCATAACGAACGATAATAATAAAAAAAAGAGTCAAGTCTCTCATCTCCTATCACAAAAAGATCAGATCAAGCAAGTGATCTCGCGGCCGCATCGTCGAGAAACTGCGCAACACGAGGTGGTATCGTACCATCAACGATCCCATACAGGTCACCGATACGCATTTCCCTATGTTCTCCAGCGAATGGAACCTCCGAAAAGATAACCCTGAATATACAGTCACACCTCTCAACTCCGTGCTCAACAGTATGAGCCGAGCGATCAATCTGTAAAAAAAAAAAAAAAAAAAAAAAAAAAAAAAATCATTGGAGAGTATCAACTAAGTTATATTTAATAAAATGTCAACCATATTATACTACCTACCTTGATAACTCCATCATAATATGATGTTTGTTTGACTCTTAAGACTTTAGTATTATTTGTTTTGGGGTTTGATGATGATTGGTTATGATGGTTAATGGCGTATCCGGGAGAACTCGGATGAACCCACGATTTCGTGTGTAAAAGACGGACGTTGTGTTCGTTGAATCAACATATTTAAGAATTAGATAGGCAACTTTAATTAATGATTTAAACAACATATTGGTACAAAAGTAAAATAATAATAAACATATTTCATACAATGATACAATACAAGATCCGTCAGATTAAATTAAATCAGAATAACCATAATAGATCAAGTAAAATAAACATCGTGAGTTTCTACGGAAATTTTGTTGAGGCTCACTTAGCTTAGTTTATGTTTTCTTAAAGGAATGTGCAACTTTTAATGCAATTGTATTGTATTTTTATTTTTTTGGCCAATTGTATTGTATTAGAATTGAAAAATAAAGAGATATGATAATTACTCAATATTACATCACTTGCACCAATTTTAAAACCCTTAAAAACAACCCAAACCTATACCTGGACCAAACCCATCAAATTAAGCCAGATAAACCGTAAACACGGTCTCGAGCCCATTAGTCTAATTTTTTCCAATTAAGTGTCATTACTCAATTTATCATCGGTAAAAAAAAAAGGAGATTTTGTTAGTCAAAAAATGTATTGTTAAAAATATAAGCAACATATGTCACAAAAGTTATTTTTTTGTGCGTTCCACATATTGCATACCGACGACAACATATGTTATCTAACCAAGTTAACTATTTTTTGGTAGGCCAGTTACTTGATTATTGAAGCCAATAATAATTATATAAATAATTGGCCAACTTTTTTATAATACAATGAGTACAAAAGTTAATTTGTTTTTCAAAGAAAATACACTATTTTATTAATGATGATACCGTCAATGATTATTATGTTACTTTTTAATCTTCAGTCAATACAGATTACTAATATATCACATTCATTCTTTCTACTAAGTTCTTCAATCAGAGTCCTCACCGGAGACACCACTGTCCAAAAGTAAATGACAATAATTCGAGATCTCCCTCTTATATGGTCAATCTCAATCCATCTCCATCAAATAAGACCTGAGTAATTCCATGTCCAACCATACAAGTCAGGAATCACAGTAAATCAACTTCATTTACCTTCAAGTCAGGAATCAGTAAATCAACTAACCTCAGGAAAAGACCCAGAAACCATCGTCGAGAATCAGATACGCTGTTGACAGTGACTCCAGTTGCGATATTTTTCTCTCCTCCTCTTCAGTCTTGTCGGGGCAAAAAATTGTTGTGTTTTTGTATATTCCATATATAAAATCATGGTTGCAAGAAAGATTATACATACTACCAAGAAAAATCAAACCAAACCTGCAAGGCTTTTATCAATCAAGCATCATATAAAATCAATCATCAAACCCCAAACAAACAAATAATACCAAGTTCATATGCTTGTGTATGTGGATGATATTCTGATTACTGGTTCTAGTCAATCTATGATAGATGACTTGAAGAAAACTTTGAAGCTACATTTCAAACTGAAAGACTTTGGGAGTTGGGGTATTTCTTAGGTCTTGAAATTGCAATATCAAAAGAAGGCATTATACTAAATCAAAGGAAGTATTGATTGGAATTGGTAGCAGATGCAGGATTGTTAGAAGCCAAATCTGCTCGTTTTCCAATGGAACAGAAGCTCAAGCTCACCACCTTACAGTATGATGAATTGTTTGGACTGAACAAAGAAAGATACAAGATTGATTGATGAAGAACAATACATAAGAGTAATAGGAAGATTGCTCTATCTCACTATGACCATACCAGATATTGCATATCCAGTGCAACATCTCAGTCAATTCATTCATCCCAAAGGAGTCCCACATGAAAGCTGCACTCAGAGTTATCAGATATGTTAAAGGGAGTTCAGGATTGGGTCTATTTTCCCAGCAAAGAATAAGCTTACCAAGATGATTGCTCACTGTGATAGTGATTGAGCTTCTTGCCCAGTTACACGAAGATCAGTGACTGGGTTCTGCATCAAGCTGGGTGAATCAATGGTTTCTTGGAAATCAAAGAAACGGGACACGGTATCTCGTTCAAGTGCAGAAGTATAATACAAAGCTATGAGAATAGTTACTGGGGAGATAATGTGGTTAAGAGGACTATTAAAGGAGCTTGGCTTCGATCATGAAGGGCCAACAACAGTGATTTGTGATAATAAAGCTACAATTCAGGCAACAGCAAATCCAATGTTTCACGAAAGGACAAAACACATTGAGGTGGATTCTCACTTTGTGAGGGAAAATTGAATTAAGGATTAATCGAAACGACCCATGTGCATACGAAAGAGAAACTAGCAGATTTGCTGACCAAGGCAGCAATTAAACCAGCTGCTAGAAGGATATGGAGTCAAGAACCTCTATCGAGTAGGAGGAGAAGAAGAAGAGGAAGGAAAGGAAGAAGTGGATGAATGAAGAAGTATCAAACTTCAGGGACCTTTTTAACATTACTCATAAATTACTTTAGTAACCTTACTTCATTTTCTTCGTATTACAAGGACCTGTTCTTAAATATTGATACTTAGTTAAAACTGTTAAGCTACATGAGTTACTATAAAAGGAAAGTTGCGTGTAATTGAACAGGTTAACGCAAATTATCAAGATTGACCAGTTTGAGTAGCTCTCTCTAGTTCCGAATTGCAATGCCCAATGGTTTGATTTGAGTTTTGATCAATGTGAGTTATGCACTTGATATTCATTTAACAACTCCTCATCTATGTGGATTATGGACCTGATTAAGTCATCTAGCCAGCTCAAAACAAAATAAGGAAATTTGATTACTGAGTTTGTATAGGCATAAATTTACAAGGAAGCTTCAGCGCTAGTCTCAGTAGAATAATAACAAGCCAAGCTTCGACAATTAGGCGCCCACAGGGGACGACTGTAAGAATTTTGCTATCTAAAGTATGTCTTCCCTGTAAAATGTTGATGCTACTTTGTTATGAATTATTTTTGCAAGCTTCATTGTGCCATTATTAACTTGCCTAATCAAAAGATCACGAGGCAAAGTGAAGGACATAAAAGACAAACATAGTTACATTATTAACCATAGTTGTAGATAGGTTAGAGTAGTACCAAACACTCAATGAGTCTAAAGAGATAAGTGATAATACATACAAACTACTACCTCTCTGAAATATACAGAACGAAATATCTAATACAGGAAAACCTGAGTTAATACCACCAAGCCATGCATCTTAAACAAATTCCAACTTCCCCACCATTTCTAGCTATAAATCCCCTAAGCAGAATTAGGCCCACCAAAGAAGTTTCTTCATAAGTCCATACATCAAAAACTGAAGTTGTACGTGCCTCATCCTTGTGTTTTCATGCATGGTGAGCCTCATGCACAGAGAAGCCAGACAGGTAGTGAGACCAATAAGGTCATGATGGTGTTCCACATAGAGCTGCCACCTCTAATGAGAGATTGAGCATTTGAGTAAGGGTAAGTGCCTGTGGGGCCCAGACCAGTAGTTGTACCAGGGTTATAGGCCGGAGTGGACGTTGTCGGGGGAGTGGTGCCGGTGATAGGGTTGGTGGTGGTCGGAGGACTAAGGATGCTTCCCGGAGTTGTGGGAGTTGTGGTTGGGGTTGGGATCGTGCTGTCGTCACAAAAGCAGAAACGAAACGTTAGTTTTCAAGAAAAAACCAAATTCCATAAGTTCGAACTTTTGGGTGAGTGCATTAAACATAACATGACACATCCCGATCTCATTTGGGTCTAAGTATAATGGGCTTCAAACCCTATTTAATAAGAAGTAACATTTTTAAAACGTACCACTAGGAATAGAACATGTGCGCTCTGGAGTTTTTATTTACTAGCAAGACGCTACCATGTGCTGACCCTCACACAGTCACAATGGAGTGAGGCCCAACTGATTGGGTCCCACCTCACTCCATTGTGAGTGGGGTGAGGGCCAGCACGTGGTGGCGCCGCAATACTGTATAATTTTTTGTGCGCTATGATACATGTTAATAATAAGACGTACACATCTTAATTGAGTGAAGATTCGGCACACTCTTACGCTATATATATATATATATATTAACACTTAACCCATCTATCACCAAAACAAAAGTTATGGGCTCTGATTGAGAAAAGCGCAGAAAAGCATGCAGAGGAATAAAAAGGCAAGACAATAGAAAAATATGATAGTGTAACACTTGACATGTGTTTTTTATGTGCAGAGCTTCTGAATTCTGTAATAGCTCTGACGGAAACATCACTAACTCCAAATTTCTAGATACAACTATTTGAATAAACATATACTTGGAATGCAAAAAAAGCTGCCATCTTTATAATGTATACTCAAGAGAACTTAGGTAAAAACTATCTTTAATTTCATTCTGTCAATTGAGATGTGTTGCTGAGATTAGAACATACCCAGTGGGGATTGAACTTGCTGGATAAACACAGGTGGATGGTTGATCTGTGAATCAAGAACCAAAGACATTCTTGTTAAGGCTGTCATTTTTAGACTTGAATTAAGGATGTCTGGAGAGGACCTTACTTGAAACTGCGGTGGTGCTGATAGCAGCAGTTCCACCGAAGTCACAGGTGGCACCTTGCAATGCCTTATTCTGGTAGTAGCTGTTCACTGCATAATCACAGTGAGCCTTGAGCGTGTTTGGTTGGTAGCAACCACCGTTTTGGAGGATCGGAGTACAGTCACCTCCGTTTCCACAGGCATAGTCCAGATTCTTCTGCAGCACAGCGTCCCCTACTCCATCCTTGCACACACAGTATATTGCACCTATAAAAGAGGAAACTTGAGATTAACAAATTCAGAAAGAAAAAAAAAGACTTTTTTAAAAAATATTTCTCACTGAATACATACTTCAACATTGGTTAATGAAATGGGTTGCAGGTATAATCCAAGAAAAAGGAGAATTTGGAAATAAAAATACATGTGAAAATATCTTCAGGTATGTTACTCTTTAGTTAGTCTGCTATAGGATTTTTTTTTTTTTTGTTCTGCTGCGTTAGAAATTCTTGATCTGTTGGTACTTAAGATCAGGAAAATAAAATAGAGGGTATAGAGAATAGAATATTTGTTTAAGCTTACTTGAATGACCGGTAAGGGCCAAGATGGCCACAAACAGCAGTAGCACCGCCATGAAAGAGTGTTACTACAAGTTGCAGAACTTATCTGGGTGGAAGAGATCAATATAAAGATGATGTGTTTAGAGAGAGAGAGAGAGGAGGTTTCTGGACAGGTATAATTAAGTTGTATGTATATGATAGAGACGGTGAGAAGCTATGGTTTGGAGTGTTGGTCCCGGCGGTATCTCTTTTCAGACCATGTAGCCATACATCCCAATAACAGTGTATTCTTCCTTATACTTTATACTTTATTATACATGCTTCAGAAGAAAGATATCTTTCATGGAATGTACATTAATTATAATTATTTATATTTCAATTTTGAAGCAAAAAAAATATTTTGTTTATTGAATATGTGAATAATAATGCATACTATATTCCTTGAGACTGTTGTATTGTAGAACGCTCATCATTTCTCGTGTTAAAATAACTACACCTCGTTATATCGGAAATTTCTAATAATTTTTTCTCTCCAGCTGCAGTTTTGGTGCGTAAAATGGAACGTTGTCGTAAATATTATGATGAGATTGCGTTTCGGTTTCATTTCAGGTCCGGTGAGGTGCGTCTGAACCTTTTCTCTATCTTTTTGGACACTATACTTTGATGAGATGTAAAACAGAGAGAGAGATTCTGGTTTCATATGTGGTGTCACTATTGAGATAGGTTTGCTTTGCTTTTGCTGGGGAATGATGTGGTGTCCTATCTTTTTATCATCAATCAAGGAAACTAACTCTATTCCATCTTACCATCGTCATATTAATGGATGAACTAAATAAAAGTTTGCTCCTTTCCATGTCATAGGATAAAAATAAGGGTTAAGAACACAATAGGGGCCTGAATGTTTGCCCATGTTGCCAAAAGGGGTCAGAATTGAAAAAACGTATTATTAAGGGTCTGAATTTTGAGTTTTGTTGATAATCGAGTTTCCGTCCAAATTTGCTGTTAAATGTAACGGAAATACGTGAAATGACAGAATTACCCTTTTGCGATTATTATACAATTTATCAGTTTAATTAATGAAATGTGAAATGTCTAAGATACCCCTGCACACTAATTATGCCCTAAGGCCACCACGGCCACCGACCACCACCCAGCTCCGGCGACCACCACTCCAGCTCCGGCGACCACCACCCCAGCTCCGGCGACCCAAAAAAGCTCCGACCACAGAGCTCCAGATCGGAGCTTTTTTGGCTCCGATCGGAGTTTTTTTGGGTCGCCGGAGGGGGTGGTGGTCGCCGGAGATGGGTGGTGGTCACCAGAGCCGAGTGGTGGTGGTCGCCGGAGCTGTGGTGGCTTAAAGGGTATTTTGGTCTTTTTAGGTCAAACATGTGAGGGACACACTCTGGTCAAAAGGCATTTTCGGGTTTTCAAATTATTTTCGGTCAAATGATTGGCATGTGACTACTTTTCGTCACTTTTAACAGAAAAAATAGACGGATACCTCACTTATACACAAAACTCAAAATTCAGGCCCTTAATAATACGTTTTTTTTTAATTCAGACCCCTTTTGCAACATGAGCAAACATTCAGACCCCTCTTGTGTTCTTAACCCTAAAAATAAAGTGGACCTAACCCGCCACCTTGTAATAATAATTGGGTATGTATATTGTACTACAGTTTGTGCTCTGTTTTAGAATTTGGATGTGCTCTGTTAACAGATGAGTTTGATCATATAACATATGTTCTTTTCCTACTGTATGTATTTTTATATTTTGATTTATTAGGTCACATCAGTGTTGCGTAACCGTCGCACAATAACGAAGAAAATAGAATGAGAGGACTAACGGGTGATAAAAAGGGTTAATTATCAAAAACCAAACAAAACTTTGACTATTTTGCAAAAATCAGACCGAACGTTTTTCTTGAAAAAAAAAAAACAAACTTAACTTCCAAATTTATAGCAAATCGCAAACTACATTGATTTCTTCATTAATAAGTTACTTCAAATTGTGCATATTACAATCACATCATGCATGTTAACATGACACGTGATATATAAATTAACATATCTTTCATTAAAATATATCATGTGGAAGTTACATGTTCGATTTTCTATCACTTTTTAATCAAAAAATCATCAAGGTTTGCATTTTGCTATAATATTTAAAGTTTATTTTATTTTTTGTAAATTAAAAGAGTTCAATTTGTTTTTTACAAAACACACAAAGTTCGAATTAATTTTTGGTAATTAATCTGATAAAAATCCACATTCGTAAAACATAAAATAATATTGAAGTATCCAAAACATCTTATAATATCATCTAATTACATGAAACATATGGTAGTATAACACCTTTTTTTTGTACTTTCGTTTCTTGAGTAAAGATAACGAGCAATATATTCTAAATTGCATGTCTTCTGAATTTTTAAAATAGATTTATTATCAAAACTATTTCTTAAAATAGGTTTTTTCAAAATCTAATTCATTGTAGAGTTGAATCTGATTTACTAATCAAAGATTCAATTCAAATATGAAACATAAACAATGGTGAAGAAGTTCAAATAATAAAAAATCAGTAAAAAAGGAACAAAATGAATTACATTAACTGTCTTTACTTACATTACAAGACAACTTACTTAAGTAACAAGTTACTACATAACTATTGTAGATAACTGTCCTAAAAATATGTATAACCGTCCATACAAACTAGGAGTAACTAATAACGGGATAAACTAACCAAATCTTATCCAAATACACTTAAACTTTAAAACACTACACACTAATTAAACACGACACTATGCTTGCACCATGCCTGCACTATGCCTGCACCATGCCTTCACTTGCTGAAGCATTACTCTTGCACTTACTGGAGCACCGTACATGCACTTTACTAAACATTTAACTTGACACTGCACTGGACATCAATTTTCTCTTCACATTCCCAACATTCCTAGACTATTTATTTAGCCAAAAATATAAACTAGAATTTTCTATTTTTTTTTTTTAATCATCTTTACTTTTTATTGTGTACTTTAAAGTTTACATTATATTACAAATGAACATAAATAAAATAAAATACGAAAAGATAAGGAAAAAATAAAAGATTAATAAAAAAATGTTAGAAATATATAACTAAAAGGTGATAAAATTTCGCAAATAAATGATGAAATGCACATAAAAATAAAATATAAACTTTTTTGTTGATTCCGGTTTAAAAAAAAAATTATTTAAAAAATTAAAAAAAAATCATTTTTAAAAGGTTTGAAACAAATATAGTATGATAAAAAAAATAATTTATTTATAAGTATGAGATAAAAATAATTATACTAACTAAAACTCATTCATAAATTTATTCTATTAATCTTTTAATTATATATATTGGTTTTTTTTTCTAATCAGTTACATTTTTTTTTCCTAATCACTTACATTATTTTTCTATTCACTTACATTATTATGGTAAAAGATGCATAAACTCTTTTTAAATGGGAAAAGTAAAGAGATATCAGATATGGAATGGAAGAAGAGAAAAGTCTGCAAATTCTTCACCTTAAAAGAAAAATGCGCTTTTCTCCTTTTTCTTTTTTTCGGAAATTTACAAACTCTCAATATACTTTTATTGTGTGGATGATTCTTCATGGTGCCTTTTTTTCGTTTGTCCTTAGGTTAGGCAAGAAAGAAACAAGGGACGTAAATTTGTTTACATATCTCGAGTAGAAGAAAAGGAAGAAGCACTCATTGACGTATCCATAATATGGATATGTTATGTAAAAAAAAAATGCAAAGATTTAATATATTTTCTTCAAAAAATGATATAAAAATACAACATATTTTAAAAAGCACGATGTATTTCAAACGATGTTAATTGGTACTTTAATTATTTATCCAAAGTTATTGTTAAATAAATTTCTAATGTATAAAATTAATTGATTCGTTTACAAAAATACCACAATTAAGCATTAATGTTTATACAAATATTCCAATTGAATCAAATCGTATCAAACCGATTATGGATCAGTTGAGTATCAATCGAGTCAGGACACTACTGTAACATAATATAAGTTATTAGATCTTGATTTAGATATTTTTAAAACAATATTCAGTTAATTATGAGAATTTAAAATGTATTGGACGACAATTTTGGATGGGTGATTGAAAGAAATATCAATTACCATTGTTTTAAAACATATCGTACATTTTAGTATATATTGTTAAAAAAAAAAAACCATCTTTTTCGAACATTAGATTAGATAACTACATTCACGGTCTATCAAAAGAGATATAAATAATAAAACTTACAATCGTACTCTTCAAGTAAAAAGACAAACAACATAAAATTGATGAACTTTTTTTCCGAATAGATTGAATGAGAGTAGTACAAAATAATTACGAGGTCTTACAAGATAATAAATTGGTGTTAATATCTTAAAAAAAATAATGGTATACCAAAATAATGGGGCTCTTACACCAAAATAATGGAAGTCTTGGATGGACGTAATGTGAGATTACTTGTAATGTTGTGACCCAATGGATTGGTTCATAATCAACAATGTAATGTGAAATTTAATGTCAGATTACAGTGTTTGGTTATGTTGTAACGTGGAGTGTAAAGTTAGATTACAGTGTTTGGTTTGGTATGTAATGTACTTTGCAATGTACATTGTAATGTGATTTACTTTTTATTATAATATTAATATATTTAAAAATATATTATATCTTAATATGACAAATTTAAATATGTATTTATTTTGAAAAAAAATAACTTGATCCCTAAACTTTATAATTAATATTTAAACATCAAATTTGAAAATATTAAAGCTAAAACATTCATTCTTACTTGCTATGTTATTAAAAAAACAACTACGCTAAAGAATTTCATTTTATACTAATATTTTATGCAGTGTTTCTTCATTCATCCTCATCAATATTTTGGAAAGTATCTTCCCAATCAGCAACCCATTCACCTCTTGCCGTATCTTTACCATGATAATGCATAGATCTTTATAGTGTGGAGAAGCAGGTGAATGTGGTGGAGTCAGGTTAGAGTTTATATATATATATATATATATATATATATATATATATATATATATATATATAATTGAGAATGAAATAGACTAAAAAAAATGTGGGAGAGAAAATAACTAATAAAATAACAAACACTGCGTAATGTTGGACGAAATCTCACAACAGATGTAATCTCACATTACGTTGAGAGGGAAAGTCAATGAGTTTTTACGGATTGACCAACCCGTCGTAATCTCATATTACAACGCACGTTACATTACAGAATTCACATTACATCATTTGTTTTGCCAAACAACGTAGTGTTGATGTAACGTGGGACGTAATGTGGGATTACATCCTACATTACATCCATCCAAACACCCCTTTAGTGTCTTATTTAAAATAATGAGGTTCTTACACTAAAATAATGAGGGTTTTTACACCAAAATAATGAGGGTTCAGAATATAGTTACTTCAAGAATAAAGTCAGGGTCTCAATAAAAATAATCAATAATGGATTGACGTTTGTCACCCCATTTTTGTACATGGTACGCGAATGCCTCACTCACATCTAGCCACGTTGTATTAAGACTATCTGTTTATTAATATACTAGGTAATTTACCCGCGCTTTACGCAGAGCTAAACAATTTATTCGTAATGGCTTGTATAAACATTTTTTTTTAAAGATTGGGTGGATTATTATTCTTTAAATTAGTATTAATTCAAAAGATTTAATAAAAAAATATAATGGTTCTCAAGATGAAATGGGAATATTGCAAAGAATTATAATATTGATTATATATATCTATATATAATATAATTCTTAAAAAAATTATCATGCAAAATACCTATTTATAATGGTAAAATTTGACAAAAGTTCTATTCTTTTTAAATCTAAAACAAAATGCAAAAAAAAAATAATAATAATATGAAAGTCGTATGCAATATATGAAAATTATAAACCACATTTTAACTACTAAAATTTATATGTAATATGTGCACAAATTTAAGGTGGATTGTTCAAGTTAGTATTAAATGGAAATAAACGGACAAAAGTTTGTAACGACTCTCAAGATTAGGGATGGGCACTGAACCGGTTCAGGCCGAACCGGTTCCGGACCGGACCGGAACTGTTTTAAACGGTCCGGTCCAATAATAACTAGGGTTTTTTTTTGGCTTAGGTTGGTCTAAAAAAAACTGGACTGGTTTGAACCGGTCCAGAACCGGTCCAGAACCGGTTTTGGACTGTTTTTTAAAAAAACAAGTTCTGGACCGGTTTTGTATGTCGGACCGGTTTTATCAATAAAAATCGGTCCAAAACCAGTCACAACCAGTCAGAAACCGGTCAAAATCGGTCAGAAACCGGTCAAAAACCGGATTTTTTTTTTTAAAAAAAAAGAAAAATCTCGGTCAAAACGTTTTTTTTTTTTTTTTTTTACTAAAAAGCGGTTCAAAACCGGTCCGGTCCGGACTGGTTTATTGGACTGGTTTGGTATACCCCTTGGACTGGTTCCAATTTAGGGGTTATAAACCAGTCCAATTTGGACCGGTTCACTCCGAACCGGTTCCAAACGGTCCGGTTCCAGACCAGTTCCGAACCAGTCCGGCCGGACCGGTTTTTATGCCCAAGCCTACTCAAGATGCAATGGGAGTGCTTGGAGGAGATCTAAGCTCCTAGAATGGTCTATATGGCGTCGCCATGTCATCGTGAAGAAAGTTAAGGTTATGTGGACCAATATAATTGTTTAGTTTTGACATGTCATTGATGTATTTTATTACTTGTCAAGAAGATAGACAACCTTTTAGAATTATATAGAACTAGTTGCAAATCCCGCGCACCGCGCGGGTAAAAAAATATATATATATAAAAAAAACACATGCTTAGAAAAGTTATAATACTTGAATATTCTAATTTTAAATAAACAAATATATATTAAAATTTTAAAAATTGCAATAAGGTAAACGACAGTGAATGTAATTTAATTTTAAATAATAAATAAGATTTTCTCTATTAAAAGAAAATAACATATTTTATGATATTAATTATGATAAGTTTTGATGTTATGTATGATGTCATTAGTATTTAAGTTTTAAATTAGTATAGATAGATAGATAAATAAATAATATAAGGGTAAATTGCTACAAAAACGAAACTAATTGAATTAATAAACACATTCTATTATTTTTTTATACAAAGTTCTTATTTCCTTTGGACTCTCAGTTCACCTTAATTTTTTATTACAAAAATGGAACATGTGATATTTGAATAACCATTAGTTCTGTAATCTTTTGTAAATATATAATTATAAGAATATAATAAAATATAAACATAGAAAAATATTTATTTTTTTAGAAAACTCATAATAATCAAGAGAATTCATCTTTTAGTTTTGATAAGCAATAACATTTTCTATTAATTATGGGAAAAAAAAAATCTATTAGGGAAATTCTATATGAAAATCCGTCATTACTATCAAAAGACCATAAGTAGTAAATTTTTACAATAAATTTTGGTATTAGTTACAATTAAACTTATATAACAATTTTACAACATGTGAAATCTATGAATCTTGAACAGTAGGCCCTTGATCGTATTTTTGAAGCGTCGTCAAATTCATAGAATGAAGTCTTATGTAGCTAAGCACAAATGCATGACGATAGATGAGTTTCATACCAATAACCACTATGAAAAATATCAAGACGGTTAATGTGAAAGAGTAAATAGAATAAATGCTTAGAATATTAGACAACAAAATGATGGGATTAAAGTGTTGCAATATTAGTATTACTTAATAATAAAATATTACAAAGTTAGACTACACTATACAATTTGATATCTATTTTTTACATAAGAAAAAACATGTACACTAATGATTTTTACTTGATAAATAATGGACATGGCCAAAACATGTCTGTAATGGCAACAATTTTATTAAAATTGTATATATTCAAATGAATGAAAATCGCCATGAACATGTATTGGTATATTATTTCCAACTCAATCATTATTAACACACCTGAATATTGGCACATGACTTAATCTACACTTAACATCGATTAAATGGATTAATTGTTCAATATTTTACCTGACGGCTTCAATTCCGGTTTAGAAGTTTCTTGTTGCGACCTCATGTGTTGAAAATTTAACTGCTCCATTGTCATAAAACTGACTAAACCCTAAAACAACCATGTGAATTCATTAATTTGCAATCCACGACAACCAAAATATATATAAAACCTATAATTGAGTCAATAAATTACTTCTTACAATGTCTAGTCGTGACAAAGGCTTATATATATATAACATGCATGTAAATAAGAAGTTGGCCCAATATCTCCTCCTGTATTGTAATTAAGATAGAGATTAGCAATTTTTTTGATAGAACACAATCATTAACATGATATAATGGATTAATATATATCTATATTAATTATGTTATGTAATGGTTAATAAATGAAGATTCACAATTGTTAAGCTAATTGATCAGTTGAACCATATAACTAATTAGAAAGTTTAAGTCAAGACTTACGAAATTTTTTACCATCGATACTCCAATAAATTCTCTTACAATGGTCTATCCTATTGCAAATGAAAGACCAGGCGTCAAATTAGTAAATTTCAAACTCCAACTATAAATAATACGCATGAATTTGTACTGCTACATATTATATATATATATATAAAAAAATTGATGTTCAAACCTTTTGGTTAGGGATGTTGACATCTAGTAAACCTCCCAGAGAACTTGTAAGTTTTGTATTGAATTGTGGAATCCTCGTGAAATTTCCACCCTCGTAGGCAATATTTTCTTGTCGTCCAATTCCTATACAAACCAAATCAATCCTAAACAAACATGTTAACTTAGTAGCTTTAAAGTTAATTATATAATTTAACCATGAAATAAGATTGAATTAATTTGAATAATTTACCTCTTGATGTAAATATAATGTTTGAATGAAATGTTTGAATGATATATATAAATGCGACTTAAGTTTCCACCGCCATCATCAATACTATATTAGTATTGTATTTATGGAGGAGTTTTCGGTTGATATCAATGATCATGGTGGAGGTTCACAACTTCCTTCTTCTTCATGACTATCATATTGCTGATGGTATTCTTCTACTCTTTGTTTCGGCCAAAATTTAGTATATATATATATATCTATGTAATATATTGTGTACGTAATTGTTTCTTTCTAGCTAGGTTACGTAATTTAATTTGACTGTGTTTCTTTCTAAATCCATACATAGGTGTATATAACTTTTATATTTTTATTATATGTTATTATAAGAAATATTTAAGCTACTTACTAAATAGTTTAATATTATTGTGTATGTAATTATTTCTTTCTAGTTTACTTTTTTTTTCTTTCTAGTTTACTTGATTTGGTTATATTTCTTTCTAAATCATATATGGATGTATATTGATAAACCTATTCTTCTTTATGAGACCGAAAAAATGAGTGAGGCAAAAAATAATATAGGTGTAAATAATTTTATTTTTTATTATATATATATATATATATATGTTATAAAAAATATTTGTAAGAAATATTTGCAAGAAATATTTAAGCTATTTTCTTCTAAAATCACGGTGATTTACATTGAATAATATATATTGTGTAGGTAATTTTATCTTTCTAGTTTACTTGATTAGGTTTTATTTACTTGATTTGGTTTTATTTTTTTTCTAAATCATATATATCATCTCTATGAGGCCGACAGAGATTAGGTGTATATACCTTTTATTTTTTTATTAAATATATTTAAGCTACTTATTAAATAGTTTAATATTTTATTTTGCTTACGTGGCGGCCTATGGTCTTCCGGAACCAAACTGTATAGATAATGAATTAAAAAGGAAAGTTTTAATTAATTTGTTTCTTTAAATTGCGTAGAGACCAAATTAGGAGATAAAAATACTTCTTAATTTCAATTAATCAATATTTTGTATCTATATTTATAGAACCCCTATTAAATTCCAACGAAATTAGGCAACGCTGACTGGACAAACTGTCCACGTGTCAGCTAGAGGGCTTCCGATACCGAATTAATATAATATAGTAGATATATATATAGATTCTCGTGGTTTTATTTTATATATACTTTATTACATCTAACTGATTAATTAATAAGATGCGTTATTTTAATAAAAACATATTATTGTATTATTACTGGAGTTGGCTGATTATTCCCTGAGTCAGTTTGATTTTGTCATGTACCGACATTATGCGCGCAAATAGCGCGGACCGATATCTATTGTTTGTTTATATATATATAAGATATAAGATATGTTGTTGTACTTGAGAGAGTGAGATATAGATATAGACTATGAAGATGAATAATATTTTCTTAATGGGGTTTTTAAAGAAGCCGGAGACATTACTAATATATCGATTTGAATTTGAATTTTTTATTTTTATAATTGGGCAATTTGTTTTTTTTTTGTTTTTGTTTTTTTTTTTGTTTTTACAAGAGGGCACTTTTGCTTAATAAAAACAAATTTGCTAGGGGCTTGGGCCCAATTGGTTTTTAAATCTGTGGATGGGCCGTTGTTAAGTAAAATTGGGATGGAAGGCAAGCAAATAAAGCCCAATTTTTTTTTTCCGGCACATGAGAATACAAAGCCCATAAAAATCGGATTAATTGCATTTTTTCGATGTTCTGCAATTCTGGTCACGCATCACATTATTAGATTTTTTTTTTTTTGCCAGCACATTACACATTATTAGATTATTAGATGAGAAAAAAATAATGAATTAAGAACAAGTCATACATGATTTTGTATTTAGGCAAACTTTTTGTGTTAAATTTAAAAAATAGTTAATTACTAAAAGAGAATTCGAACTTTAAACTTTTTAACAATACAACAGTTAATTATCTACTTGTTAATTGAAGTTTGAACATTTTTACAAATTGTTAGTTGTGACAATTTTTAATTCTGATTTCGCTACAAATTGTTAGTTTTGTCAAATATTCCGTGTAATTTTTATAGATTTGACCACATAACTTGCACGCAATTAAAAAATAATATGGAAGTTAATCAAGAAGTGCGAATTGCCCAGGCGAAAATATGATTCTTGAAATGTTTCTCATGTTATGATGAAATTTGTAATTGATAATATAGATGTTTATAAATGACCATGTAAATGAAAATTATTTCTTCATTTTAGATCAATTTCATTTTTTTTCTTTAATCATGTACAAGTTACGTGACTAATTCATTCAAATTAAAATGAATATTTGAGATAGCTAGCAATTTGTTATTAAACGAAACATGAAGAAACAAATTGCTGAAAAAAAATTTCAGCTATCAATTTCATAATTAGCTAGAAAAATCAAATGAAATATAATGTTTTGAAAAAAAGAACAAACTATTTTTCTTGGATAAAAAACAAACTAAGTTTTTAACAATGTGACAAAAATGTAAACTATGTTAATTCTTACCTTAAAAAGTTGATAAAATTGCACAAGTAACATCTTTATAATGTATTTTAACATAATAAAATATAAGTTATGTTGATTTGTTATTTATGTGTCACATTAAGATGCATTTGATTGTTATGGGTGCAATTCCTGACACTTTTATAGGGACGAACATCACCTGCCCTGGTTACCCTGTCTTGCTCTCTGTCGGGTTGATCTGGACCGCACATCATCATAATTTTTTTTTATTTTAGACTCTCTCCAGTTTAGTTTTCTCACGTGCATCCCCATACACTCCTACTCCTACCCCTAAGCCTATCTATGTACCTTTACAGCTCAAAAAGCTCGGTCCCATCTTTCTCTTTCTTTGCCTAATATATATATATATATATATATATATATATATATATATATATATATATATATATATATATTGTAAATTTTATATTTTTAATATATAATATATGCTAAAAGATATTGCATATTGTGAGTTTTTACCAAGCTAAGCCTATTTAAAAATCAAATATAATTATAAGCTAAGTAAAAAATTATTTACAAATTTAGGTATGGTCGGGTTAGCCTGCCCTGACGTACTGTACGCCGGGTAAAAACAAAAACCCGACGAAATGAAATATATATATATATATATATATATATATATATATATTAATAGTAAAGTTGTAAATATAATGTTTTTTTTTTCTAAAAGCCTATTAGAGATGTTGAATCCGAGAGGAAAAATTGACATTTACTATCTTGGTTTCACCATGTTCAATAGATTTTTAGAATTTTTTTTACAAAACTAGTGCCTTTAGGTTTTGTAATTTTTTACTAAAATCCTATTAGACGTGGTGAACCCTAGAAAGCAAATTGACATTTACCCTTTAGGGTTCACTATGCCCAATAGATTTTTAGAAAAAAAAATTACAAAACTAGTGCCATTAGGTTTTGTAATTTTTTAGTATTGTAATTTTTGTTTCTAAAAATTTATTAGAATTGGTGAACCATAGAGGGAAATCACAATGTCGAATAGGTTTTTAAAATAAAAAAATTATAAAACTAGTGCCATGAGGTTTTGTATTTTTTTTCTTTCTAAAACCCTATTAGACAAGGTGAACCCTAAAGGGCAAATTGACATTTGCCTTCTAGGGTTTACCATGTCCAATAGAGTTTTTAGAAAGAAAAAAAAATTATGTTTACAACTTTACTATTCCAAAAAGTTTTTTTTTTTTTTTTTCCAGTTCTCCGGGTTGGCCTGGGTGTACAGTTCGTCGGGACGTACCAACCCGGTCAGACTTAGATTTGTAAATATTTTTTTACTTGACCTATAATTATATTTGGTTGTTTAAATAGACATAATTTGGGGGAAAAAAAAAACTAACACTATGCCTATGCATTATCTTTTAGCATATATTATATATTAAAATACAAAAACTACAATAAAGAAAAAAAAGGCAAAGAAAGAAAAAAATAGGACTGAACTTGTTGTGTTGTAGAGGTACAGAAGTAGGCGTAGGGGTAGGACTGTATAGGACGCGCGTGAGAACTAAATTGGAGAGAGACTGATATAAAGAAATTATGATGATGTGCGATCCAGATCAACCCGACAGAGAGCAAGACAGGGAAACCAGGGCAGGTGATGTTCGTCCCTTTTATAGAAGAAATCAATGTAGTTGCACTTTCATATACATTTAATTTTTTTTATTTAATTTTTTCATAAAATGATCAAAACCCATAATTTATTTTAAGAAATTAACTATTTAAAAAATTTGGAAAAAAACCATTTAAAAACAAATAAATTAAATAACTTCTAAGTGTATGGTAAAATAAAATCGAAGCTTTTTATTTGACATATCGTCCAAAAAAAAGCTTTTTATTTGACATAAAATATGATAATCTTTCAACTATAATAAATAATAAATATGTTTAATTTTTTATTATAATATAACTAAAGTTGCATACATAACAATCGTGTAATGCAGAACTAAGTTGACATGTCTTCGTGGTAGGGTTGGTCTAATAGCAGTAAACTGGACATGAGCAAAGCATATGATCGGGTGGAATGAGATTATGTAATGTCCATTCTTGAGAACATGCATTTCCCAAGTATCTTTGTTAATTGGGTTATGCAATGCGTGTCCACAACCTCTTTGGAGTTTCTGCTGAATGGTTTCCGGACTGCTCGTTTTTCTCCCTCTAGGGGTCTTCGCCAGGGGGATCCACTCTCGCCCTATTTATTCATTCTAGTTTCTCAATTGCTCTCTCAAGAATTATACAGGGCTCAGCAGGTTGGGGATTTGAGGGGTATCAAACCTGGGCGTGGCTTGAATAGCATTACTAGGGCTGGCAATGGTGCATGCGGTGAAAATCAAATAACCATGGTTATTCGCACAATTTACCGCAATGGTTAACCGCACAATTATGGTGAGGGGCGGTTATGGTGATGAATCTTGTAACCGCAATGGTTGTGGTTATGGTATTCAGTCTATAACCATCACCTCTATATATATATATATATATATATATATATATATATATATATATATATATATATATATATATATATACAGACACGAAGCCAGGAAAAATAGTCAGAGTGGGCAAAATTTAAATTAACTATACAACAAAGAAACACGAAAAGTCACACTTCATCAAAATAATCAATAATATTTGTTTATTAAGTTTTTTACAATCACTCTTTTCGGACTTTATTGATAATTTGAATGAAAATTCATGATTATTTTTCTTAAACCTAGATCCAATAAAAAATTATATATATTGAGTTCTTCACATTATTTTTCTAAGAATTTATAGTAGTTTCAACTTAAATCATTTTTTTATTCTTTCTTTTAATGATAAAATTTATCATATTTATTAAAATTACAACAAAGTTTTAATTTTTAAAACATTGAAAATAATTGAAACGTAAAAATAATTGAACTATGGTTAAATACTATTTAGAAGAAGAAAACTAAAATGATCAATTACTAATTATCTAGCAACAATCGGCCTTAAGAAAAAACATTACTAAAATTTATAACAATTTAGGTCACTTCGATTTTCCTCTCACAATATATATGCATTTAACTTTTATTCTTAAATTAATAAATATAAGATTATAATAATAAAAATAAAATTAAAATAGCACTAAGAGAGTTTAATACATAAATCGTTATACTGTAATTAATTCACAACCATTAATAAAATTTTATTGAAATTAAATATAAATATATTATCTCTAATCAAGCTAGAAGGAGCAAAATTGCACTCTCCTTAGATGTTTTTGTTGGTAGACACTATTCCTAGTTTTTTTTTTTTTTTTTTCAATTCCTAGTTCTACTTAATACTAAGTAATTAATATAGTTTTCATATAAAGTGAGAGGGGGCAATGGCACCTCCTCGCCCCCATGTGGCCTCGTGCCTTTATATATATATATATATTACTAATACCTATATTGTTATATATATACATTATTATTATACTTTAATTATTATTCAAATATTATAATTTTTATTCCGTTCCCTTTCCCACCCGCCATTTTTTTGTCTATATTTTTTTATTATTAGCTAACCACGATTGTAAGTAATGGCGAATGAGGATCGATGATCGCAAATGATAGTCAATTGAAGATGTGTTTTTTTGATTGAGTAAAACAATGAAGTTATGCTTAATTTGGATTTCGTGTACGAAACAATGAATATGTATTTACTTTTCTTGTATGAAACAATGATGTTGTATTAGTTTGAATGATTGTGGTTAAATGGTTTAATCGTGGTTAAAAACCATGGTTATGGTTATGGTATGAAGAATCATAACCGCAGTGGTTATGGTTATGGTTATGGTATGAGTGAAAAAAATATAGTATGGTTATGGTACTAGTGCTATTCGCACCATACCCTCACCATCGCCAGCCCTAAGCATTACCCACATTTTCTTTGCAGATGACAATGTTTTGTTCTTAGAGGCGACCCCACTTAGCCTGCTCACCCTTAGAAATATTTTGACAAATTATCAACGGGAATCTGAACAACTCATTAATTTTGATAAGTCCAGTGTATTTTGTAGTCCATATGGGGGAGGATGAACGTTCACACATTCGAAATTTTCCGGGACTTAGAGAAATGAAGGAGGATGAAATTTATCTTGGCTTAGCTCTGGATTGGACTAAAAATAAGAAGAGCGTGTTACCTCCCGGTTCATGGTTGGATGACGAAGCTTCTCTTTCCAGCAGGGAATGAGATCCTTATAAAAGCTACGGCTTCTGCAATTCTCACTTACACCATGTCTTGTATCTGTCTTCCTAAAACTTCTGCAAACGCCTTGGATCGTATCCAACGTCAATTTTGGTGGAAAACATCTCCTAACTCTACGGGTTAGGCCTGGATAGCCTGGGATCGCGTTACTAGGGCAAAACAGAATGGGGGATTGGGTTTCCAGAGAACGTCCAGTTTTAATCTGACCTTGTTATTAAAACAAGCTTTTCATCTCATTGATACGGAGAATTATGTTTGGGTAAACTGTGTTCGTAATCGATATTTTAAAAATGACTCGTTCTTTACGGCGGGAGTTTCGGCTTCTCACTCGATTGCGTTGAAGAATCTATGCTTTGTTCGCCGGTTTTTACTTATGGGGGCTCACTGGAGAATTGGTTTGGGACACAGGGTGAATTTCTGGACTGATCCATGGGTTCCTAATTTTGGTCTACTGGTTGATTGGGTGTTGGGTTACGATTAAACAACATTGCTAGAATAAATCCAAGTACGTTCAAAGGCGAGATCGATAAGTCGTCGACCAACCTTATTCGAAATGATGAAACAAAGGTAAAAGGTCGACGATCACATTTGAGGAAGTCAACTTCCAGATTACGATTAATAAAGAACGAAGGCGATTAGGCTATCTGGTGCTCTCTCCTATTTAAATAGTAAGTCGAGTCGACCATCAAAGTATCATCAGAAAACCTTTCTCCTAAGGAAATGTATAGGTGGCGACCTGCTTCCACCGCCCTAAAAGAAAACCTTCCTCTTAAGGAAATGGACAGGTGGCGACCTGCTTCCACCTCCCTAGAAGAAAACCTTCATATTAAGGAAAGGGACAGGTGGCGACCTGCTTCCACCGCCCTAGAATAAACCTTCTTAGCTAAGGAAAGATGAGGTGGCGGCCTGCTTGTCACCTACTTAAACCGACTTTAGACCAAACCCTCCCCAAAGGGTAACCGCCCTGCGAAGTCGGTAAATATCTCCCTATAAATATGGGTTCACTT
Source organism: Clarkia xantiana subsp. parviflora (assembly GCA_036873135.1). Classification (NCBI taxonomy): domain Eukaryota; kingdom Viridiplantae; phylum Streptophyta; class Magnoliopsida; order Myrtales; family Onagraceae; genus Clarkia; species Clarkia xantiana. Next base: position 5,442,758 of record JAPTYO010000016.1, read on the forward strand.
TCATTATCTAAATTAAGTTCGATCATATACTTTACAATATTCTCTTGATATCCATTACTGACTTAAGCTTCAGAGTGGAATCAGGGGCCTTCCCCACCCCTTTTCAGGTCCTCGCCCAGCACAAAGCCACCAAAGGAAACTAAGTACCCACGATGTCAAGAAAGATACCTGAGTGAGCTAGCTCCCGGCGAGATCTCGAAGTTCGTTACCCGAAGTTCTAGAGCCACGTCATTTTGATCCCAACATTTGGCGCCGTCTGTGGGAACCAGGATCAAAAAGTCACGGCCTCCAAGAAGAATAAGATGCCAAATCCCGGGGTAGAGGAGGTGGAAAATACCCAAGTAAATCCCACTACCTCAAGTCCACCACCCAGAGAAGACCCACCCGCGCCTCAACATAACGACACCGGAGGTTAAGAAAACCTCAGACATGCCAAGTCACTGCCCAATCTCGAGGAAGCAAGAACAGCCCCTCCGGTTGTCCCTCAGGAGATAATGGCGGCCTTCATAGCCTTCTGGAATCAAACCCATGCGGGGACGGTTCCTGACAAAAAGGAACCAACTCGAGAAGCCTCCCAAAAGGAAGAGGTGGCCTCTAGTGTGAAGGTTGTGGAAGAAAATATCTTGGAGAAAGAGATCCCCAAAGCTCCAGAAGTCGAGATGGCGAGCAAGAGCCCTGTTCTATTCACTATAGGACAGGTAGATGAATTATTGGAGAAGAAAAGAAGAGGAGCGAATGATTTACTTATCGTTCGCGACCACACTTCTCAACCTTTCTCCAAAAGGTTATTCAATACTCGAGTTCCTCCACAAGTCTTTGCGAGGAACATCGAGGACTACACAGGCGAAGGAGACCCGGTTCGCCATATCAACGCCCATAACTCTTCCCTTTTAATAAGAGGGGCAACTCCAGACCATTACGCGACGCTTTTTCCCACCACCCTGAAGGAAGAGGCGTCCACTTGGTTTTATGGTCTTCTTGATAGTTCAATTGATTCATGGGAAGAATTGAAGTCGAAGTTCATAGAAGGTCACATAGGCCAAATACAACGCCTCAAGAGTATGAACTTTCTAGACAAAATTGAACAAGGTCCTGACGAAACCTTAGTCAATTATTATACTAGATACCACAAAATACTCCAGCAGCTGAATGAAGACGCCACTGATGACGAGTTCATTAGAACCTTCTGGAGGGGTCTCAGGGTACAGAGTCAAGCCCTGAAGGATAGCATGGTGATGAAGCCGGTGCGAAAGATTGACGCTCTCGCCATCAAGGTTAAGAAGTATATCGACTTGGAGAGGTCACATTAAAGATCGCCTATAGAAGCCAAGATGCTGATCACTCCAACCAAAACCGAAGAAAGTTCTGCCTCTCGACCATCCAAGAGAGAAGAAAGGCGAGAATGAACTTTTCGACATGGAAATCGCCCGGGAATGAAGAGGGGTCATAATCCTTATTCCGCAAAATTCAATCCTCTCACACACAATATATCCGTGGTACTTCAAGAGATGGAGAAACTCAGACTGGATGATCCACCCCCCCCCCCCCAGCCAGAAAGAGTCTGATGGGATCTCAGGTGAATGATTATTGTCGTTATCATCGAGTTCAAGGGCACGACACAAACGAATGTGTTGCTTTAAAACACGATATCGAGGCGCTGATTTGAAGAGGTAAACTGCTAAAGTTTATTGAAAAACCTTCTAAAGCGCCAAGGAAACGAATCCGTAGCCCCCAGAGGAATTCTCGATCCCCCCCCCCCTCATGACAATCCTACCCCGACTCAACGGGGGACGATAAATGTCATCGCCGGAGGTTTTGCTTCTGGAGGAGAAACTAGTGTCGCCCGGGAAGTCTACGCTGCTCGAACCTCACAAGAGGATGAAAGGAGACATGAGGAAATCGACCCGATAACCATAAGCTTCACCACTGACCATTTGATGATGGTTACTCACCCTCACGATGACGCATTGGTTATCATCGCCACATTGGCAGAATACGAAGTAAAGAGGATTCTCATCGACAGTGGAAGTTCGACGGATATACTCTTTTATGAAGCTTTCCAAAATTTGGGGCTAACTAGAAGAGATCTCCTTAACGTCGACTTTCCCCTCATAGGATTTGCCGGAAGAACTACCTATCTGATGGGAGCCATTAAGCTACCAGTGATTCTGGGAAAAGGAAAGACGACCTTGACAATTGATGTACTTTTTGTGGTCGTCGACGCTGCCTCAGCATATAATGCCATCATCGAAAGAACTACTCTCAATCCACATCGGATAATCCCGTGAACCGCTCATCAAGTAATGAGGTTCCCGACGCTACAGGGGATACGGGAGGTGAGAGGAGATCAAACCGCGTCCCGACGGTGCTACGTCAGCTCAATGCGGCGTCGCAATCAAAGAGAAGTCATAGAAACAACGCCTAATTAAGAAAGTAACTTGGTTTATCTGTTAAGGCTAATGTTTGTTTTATGATGCTTTTTGTGTAAGACTCAGGAAGGATAAATAAATATAGCATTTTAAGGCCCCTTTTATTCCAAGAATTCTGAGCCCTTCCGTCAAAATACTCAAAGAATCGACTATCAACAATATGATATCATCTAAATCACTCAGATTAGTCGATGAAGAGGTGGCATTGAAGAACTTTTTCCTAATCGAGAGCGACCATCAACAATCTGATATCATCTAAATCACTCAGATTGGTCGACTACTCGAAAGAGGTTAAGTATTGAAGAAATTTTTCCGAATCGAGAGCGACCATCAACAATCTGATATCATCTAAATCACTAAGATTGGTCGACTACTCGAAAGATGTTAAGTATTGAAGAACTTTTTCCGAATCGAGAGCGACCATCAACAATCTGATATCATCTAAATCACTTGGATTGGTCTACTAATTGAAAGATGTTAAGTATTGAAGATAAACTTTTTCCGAATCAAGATTCGACCATCAACAATCTGATATCATCTAAATCACTCGGATTGGTCGACTACTTGAAATATGTTAAGTATTGAAGATAATTTTTTTTTCGAATCGAGGGCGACCATCAATGATCTGATATCAACTAAATCACTCAGATCGGTTGACTACTCGAAAGAGGTTAAGTATTGAACTTTTTCTGAATCAAGAGTCGACTATCAACGATCTGATATCAACTAAATCACTCAGATCGGTCGACTACTTGAAAAGATAAGTATTGAAGATAATTAAGAGTCGACAATCAACGATCTGATATCAACTAAATCACTCAGATCAGTCGACTACTTGAAAGGATAAGTATTGAAGATAACAAGAGTCGACTATCAACGATCTGATATCATCTAAATCACTCATATCGATCGACTACTTGAGAAAGGAGTACTATAAGATGATCTTCTCAAAGTCATATACCGATCACCCGGAATCTGATATCAACCAAATCACTCAGAGGGATCGATGACTCAGAAGACAGGTTCGATTTTCTAAGGATAAATCCTTCTTAAATATTAAGTATCGATTATACAGAGTTTGAAAGTTTGCTCTAGAAAATCGATGAAGTACTACCTTGTTCTTAAAAAGGTAACCTTGTTCTTAAAAAGGTAACCTTTGATCTTGGGCGAATTTATCGTAAGATTAAATAAGAATGAATGCATGAGAATTGCAAAAAGGAGGTCTCCCTTCTATCATTAATAAGTACTGATTACATCAAGTCGGGATTACATCGAGGAGAGAAAAGAAAAAGGAAACATCTATACATTTTTCCTACTCCTAGCCTCCCTCCTCCCCCAAGTATTCTCGAAGAACCACCACTTTCGAGAAGTCAAAATCAGGGTCCATGGCCCTTATATCCTCCACCACCGAGGCAAAGCGGAAAAGAAGCATATGCTCGTTGGCTACGGCGACGTCAGTTTCAAAATCAACGCTAGCCTTGTAGTCAGCAATGATCTCCGGGGCGGACTTCTTGTGCTCCTCTACCTCCGCCCTCAGCAAGGCAATCTCCTCTTGATGAGAAACCACCTTGGCACGAAAAATCCTTAGAAAAGTAGCAGAGGTACGGCGAGCATCATCAAGCAAAGCCCCAAGAGTCATGGAGGCCCTTACAGTGTCCTTCAGGGAGGCGAGTTCTTCGGTCATGTTAACAGAGGCCTCCTTCAGGCAAAGAAGCTCCTCCTCTAAGCAAGTGACTTCTCCTTTGAGGCGTTGCACCTCTTCCACTTCCGACCCCACCGAGGCGAGTCTCCCTTTTAAAGAGGAAACTTCCTCGTCCAAGTCGACGATCAGGTGACCGACTTGAAGAAAATATCGAGTGGCCTAAAAGAAACGTGGAAAGATAAGTACATGATCGACCTCAAAAAATTATTGTGATAAAGAAAATGGTTCTCTTTACCTTGGCCTGCCGGTGTAAGAACACACGAGCAGTCTCCCCAACGCACTCGATGGGAAGGTGGGGACGATCCTTAGGAGGGATGGAGCCATTGATGAGGTGGAGGGCTAACTCTCTATTAGCAATGGAGTGACCCTCCTTCAACTGGTAACTCTTCAGAGAGGCAAGGGGATTCCAGTCGGCAGTACCCGACGAAGACTCGGGGGCAGTATGGAGCATTTTCCAACTGAAGAGAGGACCTTCAAACTTCAAGCCAGTCGTGGCTTGGGAACGGGAAGCTTCACCACAGCCTCTCTCATCCGGAGCGACTTCTACAAAAAGAAAAGAAGTTGGAAAAGTTCTACGAAAATCCAAACGAAGATAAAACCAGGAATAAGAAAATTCTTACCTTTGGAGGTTTGGGGGTTGGAAGTAGTGGGATCGGTTAAGGAAACCGTCTCCGGGAACTTTGAGATGGGAACTGCGTCGACCACCCTTCCCCTTTTAATGGGCTTGTCGACACCCCTTTTGGCAGGCCTTTTCATCATCATCTGAGAGGCCCTCGCCTCGACTTCAGCAGACACCCCCTTCTCAGAATCGGGGGCAGCCTCAGTAATAGCTCCCTTCAGGGAGTGTTGTTCAGAGGCGACCTCAGAGCTGGTCACCGCAGAATGGTCCAAGGGAACTCCTGTTGCCGCCTGACCACGAGTAGCAAAAAGCTTCTTAAAGAGACTTACATGAAACCAGAAGAGAATTTAAAAAAGCTACTATGAAAAAGAAGTTACCCAATCAAGAGGAGGATCTTCAGTGCGAAGACGAATTGAGGATCTAAGAAGAGCCTCTTCTGTTGTATATTCAATAGATTTCCACGGTTCAAACTCTTTCGAGGTCACTAAGACGTGAATCTGGCCGACCGTGGCAATTTTCTCAGGAGTTAATCCACGAAGAGTGGGGGGGACCATCAGCACCAAGGGGAGGGGATAAGGGCCAAGTGACACCTTCTCGACACAAGAAGTAATAATGCTTCCAATTTGCATTATAAGACTTAAACCCAACCACCAATTCCTTGGCCGATTTCCAAGAAAGTTGGTCATCTGAGGGCCATCGACCTTTGAAACCAAAGATCGACGGCTTGCTTCTCAACAATTGATAGAAGCATCTAAAGACATGAAGGGTGTACGTCCAATTATAGACGTCGCACAAACACCGAAAACCAACCCAGAAGCGGATAGCATTGACTGTGAGCTGGCAAGGATGTATCCCATAATACTCACAGAGTTCATCCAACTATGTGCAGAAAGGGAATCGGAGCCCCGCCTCAATCTCGCCCGCATATACTGGGACCTCTCCATCCCTAACCCGATATCCTTGTTCAGGGGGACCAGCATAACGAGGGCCTTCATAATCGCTCAGATTGGCTAGGGTCACGGCTTTTACGAAAGCGGCGCTGGACAATTTATTTTCTTTGGGAGACTCAGGAAAAGAACGGATGAACCCTTGCGACCTACCTTGTGGGAATTGAGCAGCCATGGGAGTCTGGGAAAGAGATCGAAGGAAAGAAGTTTCTCGAACAGGATCAGAAGGACCAGCAATGGCGATTCCAACTAAAATCCTCTCTTCAGGAGTGCAAGAGTGAGACGAATTAGGGTTGATGAAAAAGGCACTATACTGATTCGCCAGGGTGAATAAAAACGAGAGCAAGAAGTAAAAATGTGAAGAGTAAATGGTGGTATTTATACTAAAAAATATCCGCCACTTAACTTCCCAAGGTAGTCTCCCCGATGTCAGTCATTCATTGGGTCATAACCTGACAACATGACCGTTGCCTCGCACCTGTCAAGGGTTTATCGATGTGACTCTTCAGCTTCCCCAGAACCAATGGTCAGGAAAGCCATCAAGTAAATACCTCGCCTCGACTCAAGATGTCCCCTTCCAGTCTATACACCAAGGGCTAAGTAAATTGATAGATGCAGAATCTCGCTCGCATATATTCAAGAACTATACTCGACTCAAGACCTCATCTTCATGAATGAAGTTGACGACTTAAGTCTCGGGGGCAAGTGTTGGGATACGATTAAACAACATTGCTAGAATAAAGCCAAGTACGTTCAGAGGCGAGATCGATAAGTCGTCGACCAACCTTATTCGAAATGATGAAACAAAGCTAAAATGTCGACGATCACATTTGAGGAAGTCGACTTCCAGATTACGATTGATAAAGAAAGAAAGTGATTAGGCTGTCTGATGCTCTCCCCTATTTAAAGAGTAAGTCGAGTCGACCATCAAAGTCTCATCAGAAAACCTTCCTCCTAAGAAAAGGTTTATGTGGCGACCTGCTTCCACCGCCCTAAAAGAAAACCTTCCTCTTAAGGAAATGGACAGGTGGCGACCTGCTTCCACCTCTCTAGAAGAAAACCTTCCTCTTAAGGAAAGGGACAGGTGGCGACTTGCTTCCACCGCCCTAGAAGAAACCTTCCCAGCTAAGGAAAGATGAGGTGGCGACCTGCTTGTCACCTACTTAAGCCGACTTTAGACCAAACCCACCCCAAAGGTAACCGCCCTGCAAAGTCGGTAAATATCTCCCTATAAATAGGGGTTCACTTTCATTATCTAAATTAAGTCCGATTATACTTTACAATATTCTCTCGATATCCATTGCTGATTTAAGCTTCGGAGTGGAATCAGGGGCCTTCCCCACCCCTTTTCAGGTCCTCGCCCAGCACAAAGCCACCAAAGGAAACTAAGTACCCATGAGGTCAAGAAATATACCTGAGTGAGCTAGCTCCTGGCGAGATCTCGAAGTCCGTTACCCGAAATTCTAGAGCCACGTCATTTTGATCCCAACACTGGGTACCGGGGAATTCAAGGCAACATTCGTTGAAAGTTTCAACTTTTATCATTGATGGTCGGTGGGACTTGGATACTCTAGCTATATTCCTCCTTGGAGTTCTGGTTTCGGCTATATCTCATATCAATCTCCCTTTGCTGGAAACCGCTGATAGATTCATTTGGAACTACACCAACCATGGGGAGTATTCAGTGAAATCCGGATATCATCTTATTAATACATTCCTCCTTGAAGAGGAGTCGGGGCTTTCGTCGGGATCTTCTTCTTCTATTTCTGCTAGTTCTTCTTTTTTGTCGACATTTTGGTCTTCAAAGTTGTTACCAAAAATCAGAATGTTCATCTAGAAGGGCTTTTCAGGGGGTCTCCCTCTTCGGGAGAATCTCCACCGACGTTTGCAACAAATTGATTCTCTTTGCCCTATGTGTGGTCTATTCTCGGAATCTTGGGATCATCTTATGAGGACCTGTTCTTTTGCGATAGGGGTTTGGTTTGCGTCTAGTTTAGAAACTAGGGGTTTGGGTGGTTATAGTTTGATATTAGATTGGTTAGTTGACTCTTCGTCTGTTATCTTAAACTCATCTGGTATTGTAGATATTTTTAGTTATAAGTGTATTGTGATGTGGGGTATTTGGCTTGAACGGGATAATGTTGTGTTCCGCGCTGTTGGGTTACGATTAAAAGGATAAAATAGTATGAAGTCGAGTCGTTTAAAGGCGAGACTAAAGAAAAATAAGTCGTCGACCATTTCTATTCAGAATGACAAGGCAAAGACAAATAGTCGACGACTATATATGAAGAAGTCGACTTTCGAAGAACGACTAACAAAAGAAGGCGACTAAATCACTCAAGGCTCTCCTATTAAAGTACGAGTCGAGTCGATAGCCAAAACACCACTGAAGAAACCTTCATCTTAAGGAAAGGGACATGTGGCGACCTGCTCTAGCCGCCATGAAGAAACCTTCCTCTTAAGAAAAGGGACAGGTGGCGACATGCTTCAGCCGCCAAAGGAAAACCTTCCCAACTAAGGAAAGATGAGGTGGCGACCTACTTGTCACCCGCTTAATCCGACTCCGGACAGAGACTCTCCCAAGAGGGTAGCCGCCATTTAAAGTCGGCAATCTCTCCCTATTAATAGGGGAACATTATATATATATTTTACAATCTTGATTCTCATACTTTACAACACTCTTACATAAATCCATTACCGACTTAAGCTTCAGAGTGGAATCAGGGGCCATCCCCACCTCTTTTCAGGTCCTCGCCTAGCACAAAGCTCCCAAAGGAAACTAAGTACCTGAGAGGTCGAGAAAGATACCTAAAAGAGTTAGCTCCCGGCGAAACCTCGAAATTCACAACTAGAAGTTCAAGGCCAAGTCATCTTGATCCCAACATTTGGCGCCGTCTGTGGGAATTGATCAAAAAGTCATGGCCTCCGAGAAGAACAAGATGCCAAACTCCGTGGTAGAGGGGGGAAGATCCCAAGTGAATCCCACCACTTCAAAATCAACACCGGAGGAAGATCCGCCTATGCCTCAGGCTAATGGCACTGGCGGTGAAGAGAATCCTAGTCACTCTAAGTCATTACCAAATCCAGAAGAGGCGAGAACAGCCCCCCCGGTTGTCCCTCGGGAGGTAATGGAGGCTTTCATAGCCTTTTGGAACCAAGCCCAGGCGAGAACTGCTCCTGACAAGAAGGAACTAACCCGAGAAGTCTCCCAGAAGGAAGATGTGGCTTCCAGTGTGAAGGTAGCGGAGGAAAATCTCTTGAAAAAAAAAAAGATTCCTAAGGCTCCCAAAATCGATGCGGCGAGCAAAGAACCCGTCCTATTCCCTATAGGACAGGTGGAAGAATTGTTGGAAAAGAAGAGAAGAGGGGCGAACGATCTGCTAATTGTTCGTGACCACACCTCTCACCCTTTCTCCAAAAGTCTGTTCAATACTCGAGTTCCCCCGCAAGTATTCGCGAGGAACATCGACGACTATACAGGCGAGGGAGATCATGTTCGCCATATCAACGCCCACAACTCTTCCCTCCTAGGGAGAGGGGCAACCCCAGATCATTATGCAGCTCTCTTCCCAACAGCTCTAAAAGAAGAAGTCTCCACTTGGTTCTATGGTCTTCCTGACAACTCGATAGACTCATGAGAAGAGTTGAAGATCAAGTTCATAGAATGCCACATAGGCCAAAGATAACGCCTCAAGAGCATGGACTTTCTAGATAAAATTGAGCAAGGTCCTGATGAGACCTTAGCTAATTATTATACTAGATACCACAAGTTACTCCAGCAGCTGAATGAGGACGCCACTAATGGCGAGCTGATCAGGACCTTCTGGAGAGGCCTAAGAGTTCAGAGCCAAGCTCTGAAGGATAGCATGGTGATGTAGCCCGTGCGATTGATTCCCTCGCCATAAAGGTCAATAAATACATCGACTTGGAGAGGTCACATGAGAAATCTCCCATGAAAGCCAAGAGGCAGGTCATTCCTGCTAAAATCGAGGAATGTTCTGCCTCTCGACCCTCAAAAGGATAAGGAAAACGAGATAAAGGTTCTCGACCTAAAAACTTCTGAAATCAGAAAAGGGACGTCAACCCTTATCCAGTGAGGTACACCCCTCCCACACACAACGTTGCGGTGGTACTTCAGGAGATGGAGAAACTACGTTTAAACAACCTGCCTCCGGTGATGAAGAACATGATGGGTCATCAGATAAATGCCTACTGTCGATATCACCACACTAGGGGGCATGATACAAATGAATGCACCATCTTAAAGCAGAACATCGAAACCCTCATTCAAAGAGTCATATTGTTAAAGTTTGTGGAAAAATCTACCAATACCCCCAAGAAGCGAAGTAGAAGCCCTCGAGAAGGCTCACATTCACCACCACACAATCATGCTTCCTCATCTCAAAGAGGAGTCATAAATGTTATCGCAGGGGGATTTGCGTTAGGTGGAGGAACGAATTCAGCTCGAGAAGTATACGCCGCCCAAATATCCACAGCAGCCTTGATGGGAAACAGACCTCGAGAACCCGACCTCGAGACTATTAGCTTCACTACCAGTGATTTCTTAAAGGTAAATCAACCTCATGAAGATGCCCTGGTAGTTACTCTCCTCATATCAACATATAGGGTCAAAAGAGTCATTATCGATAGCGGGAGCTCAACTGACATTCTCTTCTACCAAGCATTCTTACAATTGGGTCTGACGAGAAGAGATTTGAAGAAAGTCGACTTCCCTTTGATAGGCTTCGCAGGAGAAACTATATATCCTATTGGAGCTATTCGACTAACAACCATCTTGGGAGAAGACGAGAAAACTTTACAAATCGATATACTCTCTGTGGTTGTCGACGCCTCTTCGGCCTACAATGCTATTATTAGGAGGACAACCCTTAATCCTCATCGAATTATCCCTTCAACAGCTCATCAGATTATGAGATTCTCAACGCCCAACGGGATTGGTGAGGTTTGAGGAGATCAAGCCATGACACGGCACTGCTACAACACGTCGACACGACGCCCAGAGAAGTTATAAAAACTTCTAAAGTAGATGCTTCTTTGTTGTTGGATAATGCTTTGAAATCTCTCTTTTTTGATGTAATATTTAGGAAACGATGAATAAATATGGCCCCTTCGAGGTCCTCTTCTTTCTTACAAGAAATCGTTCAAATATTACCATCATAGATCGGCGTCTACAATCTCGATTGTCGACATTATGTGCCCAAGATGACAATAAAGCCTAGGTACGTCGGTAACTCGATAGAAGATCGGCGTCTACAATCTCGATTGTCGACATTATGTGCCCAAGATGGCAATAAATCCTAGGTACGTCGACAACTCGATAGAAGATCAGCGTCTACAATCTCGATTGTCGACATTATGTGCCCAATATGGCAATAAAGCCTACGTACGTCGACAACTCGTTAGAAGATCGGCGTCTACAATCTCGATTGTCGACATTATGTGCCCAAGATGGCAATAAAGCCTAGGTACGTCGACAACTCGATAGAGGATCGGCGTCTACAATCTCGATTGTCGACATTATGTGCGCAATATGGCAATAAAGCCTAGGTACGTCGACAACTCGACAGAAGATCGGCATCTACAATCTCGACTGTAGACATTATGTGCCCAAGATGACAATAAAGCCTAGATACGTCGGCAACTCGATAGAAGATCGGCGTCTACAATCTTGATTGTCGATATTATGTCCCAAAGATGGCAATAAAGCCTAAGTACGTCGACAACTCGACAGAAGATCGGCGTCTACAATCTCGTCGATATTATGTGCCTAAGATGGCAATGAAGCCTAGGTACGTCAACAACTCGATAGAAGATCGGCGTCTACAATCTCGATTGTCGAAATTATGTGCCAAAGATGGCAATAAAGCTTAGGTACGTCGGCAACTCGACAGAAGATCGGCGTGTACAATCTCGATTGTCGACATTATGTGCCCAAGATGGCAATAAAACCTAGGTACGTCGACAACTCGACAGAAGATCGGCGTCTACAATCTTGATTGTCGACATTATGTGCCCAAGATGGCAATAAAGCCTAGTGTCACGGGCTTGGAGTTTTCCCTAACTTTCCCTCACCCGTGCGGCCTTAGGAACCGCTCCTAAGTCAGCCTAACCCTCGATCACAAAAGCTAAAGCTATGAATATGAAGAGAGAACTCTTGTATGTATTGTATTTGCTCAACTCTTGGATGATTACAAATGAAGGAGAGGACCCCTATTTATACAAGTGGGGAATGCTCTCAAAGGAAGCTTTACATTTAATGGGGAGACATGTATGGAAAGTGACATCTTCTAATTCTATCCTCTAATACAACGAACCTAGACGGATACATTGTATCGGGACACTTGTGACTTCACCCTCATTGGTTGCCATCTTTGGATGGATTCTGTTCACATTGGGTGTATACTCCAGGTCCATGAAATTCTCCCCCACCAAACTCAGACGACGTCCTCGTCGTGTCCTCCGCGTTGTACTTCTCGATCTTGTCTTGGAACTTCCATAAGCTGTCCGCGGGTTCCCAACGCGCCTCGCTGTCTGGTAGTCCCTTCCACTTGATCAAGTACTCTCTCCTTGGTTTCCTCCTATACAGGCGGACAGTGCGATCCGACAGGACCTCAGCTAAATCTCGATCATACGACGTCTTGACCCCGATTGGTGCACGTGAGGACTCTGCACGGTTTGGGTCTTCCTTGTCCTCGTGAAACGGCTTCAACGTACTCACATGGAACACCGGATGAAATTTGAGCTTTTGGGGGAGCTCAAGCTTGTAGGCCACCTTGCCCACCCTCTTCAATATTCGGAAAGGCCCTTCGTACCGTCGGACAAGTCCTTGGTGCACGTTCCTATGTCGCAAGTGTTGATGTAGCTTCACCATCACCATGTCGCCCACCTCGATTGCACGGTCGCGCCTCTTGGTGTCGGCCCACTTCTTCATTCGCTTTGCGGCTTTATGCAAACATGACCGCGTTAGCTCCTTCTCCTCATGCCACGCCTTGGCAAAATGGTACGCCGCAGGACTCTGCCCCGTATACCCTATCGCAACTGCACTTGGCGTGAGTGGTTGTTGTCCCGTCACGATTTCGAACGGGCTCCGGTTTGTGGACTCGCTCCGCTGCAAGTTGTATGAGAATTGGGCTACGTCGAGCAACTTTGCCCAATCCGTTTGCGTGGTGTTCACATAGTGCCTCATGTACATTTCCAGCAAAGCATTGACCCTCTCCGTTTGGCCGTCGGTTTGGGGATGTAAGCTGGTTGTAAAGTTTAGATCTGTCCCGAGTAATTTGAATAGCTCAGTCCACAACTTACCCGTGAAACGTGGATCCCTATCGCTCACAATGACCTGTGGCACGCCCCAATACTTGACCACGTGCTTCATGAACAACTTGTCGGCCTCCGCAGCTGGGCAATCCTTCGTTGCGGGAATGAAGGTTGCATACTTCGAAAACCTGTCCACCACCACCATGTCCGCGTTGTACTTCTCGATCTTGTCTTGGAACTGCCATAAGCTGTCCGCGGGTTCCCAACTCGCCTCGCTGTCTGGTAGTCCCTTCCACTTGATCAAGTACTCTCTCCTTGGTTTCCTCCTATACAGGCGGACAGTGCGGTCCGACAGGACCTCAGCTACATCTCGATCATACTACGTCTTGACCCCGATTGGTGCACGTGAGGACTCTGCACGGTTTGGGTCTTCCTTGTCCTCGTGAAACGGCTTCAACGTACTCACATGGAACACCAGATGCAATTTGAGCTTTTGGGGGAGCTCAAGTTTGTAGGCCACCTTGCCCACCCTCTTCAATATTCGGAAATTCCCTTCGTACCGTCGGACAAGTCCTTGGTGCACGTTCCTATGTCGCAAGTGTTGATGTAGCTTCACCATCACCATGTCGCCCACCTCGAATGCACGGTCGCGCCTCTTGGTGTCGTCCCACTTCTTCATTCGCTTCGCGGCTTTATGCAAACATGACCGCGTTAGCTCATTCTCCTCATGCCACGCCTTGGCAATACGGTACGCCGCAGGACTCTGCCCCGTGTACCCTATCACAACTGCACTTGGCGTGAGTGGTTGCTGTCCCGTCACGATTTCGAACGGGCTCCGGTTTGTGGACTCGCTCCGCTGCAAGTTGTATGAGACTTGGGCTACGTCGAGCAACTTTGCCCAATCCGTTTGCGTAGTGTTCACATAGTGCCTCAGGTACATTTCCAGCAAAGCATTGACCCTCTCCGTTTGGCCGTCGGTTTGGGGATGTAAGTTGGTTGAAAAGTTCAGATCTGTCCCGAGTAATTTGAATAGCTCAGTCCAGAACTTACCCGTGAAACGTGGATCCCTATCGCTCACAATGACCTGTGGCACGCCCCAATACTTGACCACGTGCTTCATGAACAACTTGGCGGCATCCGCAGCTGGGCAATCCTTCGTTGCGGGAATGAAGGTTGCATACTTCGAAAACCTGTCCACCACCACCATGATTGTTTGGCTCCCTTCAGACTTCAGCAATTTCATGATGAAATCCATGGATATGCTCTCCCACGGACGTTCAGGAACGGGCAACGGCTGCAAAATTCCTCCCGGTCGCCTCTGCTCGATCTTGTCCCGTTGGCAAACAAGACAAGTACGTACATATGTCTCAATATCGTCGCGCATGTTAGGCCAATAATACCTTTCCTCCAATAGAGCCATCGTGCGATGCACTCCCGGATGGCCTGCCCACTTGGAATCGTGGCACTCCTGCATTACTTCCTTGCGCAACTTTCCGAAATGAGGCACGTACAAGCGCTATCCCTGCGTATAGAGCAGCTCACCTTCGCACCAAAACCGTCGGGTTTTGCCTTCCCGCGCTTGCTGCATTAATGCTTGTGCTTAAGAGTCATGCGTCAATCCATTTTTTATCCGCTCCACCAATGGATTCTCTACACGAGAAATTGCTGCAATTCCCACTTTCGGACATGATGACTCTCCCACGCACTTCACCGTCTTCGGTCCTTCGTCAGGTGCGGACCCAACAAAGGTTTCAGCGACTTCCTTCCCCTTGATGCTTCGGATAGCGTCGAGCATCCGCAACGACCCCAACTGAGCTACTTCTTCTTCCTTCTCCTCGGAAGTAACAAGAGCTGAAATTTTTTCACATACCGGACACTCTCTCGCATGGTGAGGCCCCTTGCACAAAAAGCACTCCACTTTGCGTTCCGGGCAGGATCTCGCCATGTGAGGCCCCTTGCAATAGAAGCACTCCATCGGTCCGCGATCCTTCGAATACGATCCTCCAGTGTCATTTGAGAACGACCTGTTGAATCTTCCTCCGTTGGACTTACCTCCCACGGATTTGGGAGACTTGTCACCTCCGGAATGGTAAGGTTTGCTGAGATCTCCCCCACCATTCGGCTGCTCCTTCGGCTTCTCCGTCCGAAGCTCCTTCAATGACTCGGCCGTTGTCATGGCCTTGTCGAGCGTCTTTACATCCCGACGCTCCAACTCTATCTTCGCCCACGGCTTGAGACCATCCATGAACTGAAAGAACGCCTCGCCCTCGGTCATGGAAGGGATTTGGAGCATCAACTCCGAGAATTGGTTGACATATTCTCGAAGACTCCCCTTGTGCTCCAATCGACGAAGCACCCCCCGTGCCTCGTTCTCTGCATACTCCGGGTAGAATTGCGCACGGAATGCAGCTGTGAACTGATCCCAAGTGCTGATTTCCTCCCCTCCTCGGCTATCGCGCTTCCTACGCCACCACACCAAGGCATTATCCTGCAGATAAGAGGAAACCATACCTAGGCGCGCCAAATCCTCCTCTACTCCTGTTGCTTGGAAGTAGTCCACCAAAGAGAACAAGAAGTTTTCCACTTTGTTTGCCACTCTTGACCCCTTGAATGGCTTTGGTCTCGGAACATCGGGGCGATGACCATGCTGCACCACGGCTGCCCCTTCGCCTCGCATCCTCCTCACACGGTTGAGCTCTTGCTTGAGCCCCTCCATTTCAGCTTGAATTCCCTCAAGCTTTGTAAGCTTCACCCGCATTCCATCGAGTTCCGCCAGCTTTGCGCGCATCTCCGCGACTTCAACAAGCTCACCTCGTATTGCGGCAAGCTCCGTCCGCATCCCCGCGAACTCCTTCAGCTTCGAGCGTGTCACACTTCTTCCCAAGCTCCTCAATAGCGTCCTTGACATCTTTCTGGAGCCCCTCCATTCCGGAACGGATTTTGTCCACACTCTTGGACGCATACACGGCATCTTCTTGGACTTCCGCCACCACGTGCCGCAGCTCCTCTACACGATGATCAAGATCCGCCAAATACTCCTTGGTATTCATCTTGGGCTTCTCGGCAACTACCATCTCCGACTGCTTGCTGGATGCCATCGATTGGATTGGATTGAAACTTTGCTCTGATACCACTTGTCACGGGCTTGGAGTTTTCCCTAACTTTCCCTCACCCATGCGGCCTTAGGAACCACTCCTAAGTCAGCCTAACCCTCGATCACAAAAGCTAAAGCTATGAATATGAAGAGAGAACTCTTGTATGTATTGTTTTTGCTCAACTCTTGGATGATTACAAATGAAGGAGAGGACCCCTATTTATACAAGTGGGGAATGCTCTCAAAGGAAGCTTTACATTTAATGGGGAGACATGTATGGAAAGTGGCATCTTCTAATTCTATCATCTAATACAACGAACCTAGACGGATACATTGTATCGGGACACTTGTGACTTCACCCTCCTTGATTTCCATCTTTGGATGGATTCTGTTCACATTGGGTGTATGCTCCAGGTCCATGACACTAGGTACGTCGACAACTTGATAGAATGTCAACATTTACAATCTCAAAAGTCGACTATTCACCCAAAAGGTTAGTTTTTACAATTTTAAATTGATAAACACGACACTGGCAGAATTTAAATGAAGATAATAAATCCAGAAATTCTGGTAGAACTTCCATTATGGAAGATAGAATTCATTACACAAAGAATTGATCGAAAGAAAGCATCTTAGAAATCTAAAGAGCAACTACTTATAAAGCTTGTTTTCCCTTGGAGGAAGAAACAACAAAGCTATCATCCTCCTCGGTAGGAATCTCCAAATATTGTTGGAGAAGGGGGACTTGAGATAAAGGAAAATCAGGTTGATACGCTCTTAAGTTAGCCACAATCTCCTTAAGGGAGGGGAATAGTAGGTCAGAAGCAGCCACCGTAATGTCAGCATGGTAGGCAAGACTTGCTTTGTAATCATTAACAGCTCTAGCTGCCGAGCCTCTCAAGCTCGACATCTCGTTCTGCAGCACGTCGACTTTCTCGCGAAGAATGATGTTTTCTACTTTAAAAGCCTCTCCTTCCTTGTCTTTCTTCCCCAGCAGATTACAGTATTCTTTGATCAACAAAATGGAACTTTATAAAGATTCATCGCTTTTATGAAGCTCTCATTCAAAAGCAGTAGACGTTTCAGCCGCATGTTGAGATCTTCCCTCAACTTGGCATTCTCCTCTCTAAGGATCTGAACCTCTCCTATATCTTCTGTAGGCGCTAAGTCCCTAAGTTTCGCTTTCGTCGATTGTAACTCCTTAAGAAGGTCGATCATCAGACGAAAATATTAGAGGGAATCCCTGGAAGCCTATTGAAGAAGAAATTAGAAAAAGAAGATCAAATAATGAGTAAAATTCAATGATAAAAAAGGGGGACAATGCTCACTTCAGCTTGTTTTAAAAGGAAAAGGCGAGTAGCTTCCTCTACTTCGTCCACACCTGTCCCTAGACGCCGACGATCCTTGAGGGAATTCGAAGCATTTAATAAATGAAGAGCCAGATTGGGGTTAACAATGGAATGTCCCTCTTTAAGAGGGTACCCTTGCAAAAAGTTTAAATGATCACAATATTTGGAATAGTCGACAGAAGAATTTAACAACGTATCCCAGTCGAAAGAATGACCCTCATAATCCGGAAGACCACTGGCAGAAGTCTCAGCACGAGTAGGTGACGCTTGAGTCGATGAAGAAGAAAAAGAATGTCTACATCACCTTCTCTTTAGCCAAGAGCTAGAATGATGGGTATTCCTATCTCGACTAGAATAATGAGTAGTATTCTTCGCCTCACCCTTGTCCTTGGAGGATCTCACATGCGACTTCTTAGCGGAAGGGATAGCATCGACATCGATATGAGTATCGATAGACGCCCCACTATTAGCTTCTTTCGACTTAGGGGCAGAAGAAGCTTCTGTCATAGCTTGACGATGAGTCCGAAGGATCATCTTGATAAAATCTAAGAGGAAAAAGAACATCGATCATCAAAAGGTTGTTAAAAGGCAGGAAGTAGTGGTCCTAAAAAGAAAGAAGTAATCTCGGAATACCTGAAGAAGGACTGTCTGCCATAAATATTTTTTTTCCACTCATGAATGGCTCACTCTTGAAGGATCAAATCAGATTGTGAAAACAAAAGCAAATGTGAAAAATGAAGCCTTCCCTAGGTCATCACCCATTGGTGCAATTACTGACGACATGACCATTGTCTAGAGAACCGTTGAGAATTTACTGAGACGACTCTTGAACTTCTCCAAAATCACCCAAAGGTAAAAAAATCATTAGCCAAGGGTCACGTCTCGATTAAAGACACCTGTCTCAACCTCAAAAATCAGAAGTTCGTAAACCGATGGCCAAATTGAATACAAAATCTCGTCAATAGATCCTGGAGGTTATACTCGACTCAATACCTCCTTTTCACAAATGAAGTTGACGACTTAAGTCTTGTGGGCAAGTGTTGGGTTACGATTAAAATGATAGAATAGTATGAAGTCGAGTAAGTTTAAAGGCGAGACTAAAGAAAAATAAGTCGTCGATCATTTCTGTTCAGAATGACAAGACAAAGACAAATGGCCGACGACTGTATATGAAGAAGTCGACTTTCGAAGAACGACTAACAAAAGAAGGCGACTAAATCACTCAAGGCTCTCCTATTAAAGTACGAGTCGAGTCGATAGCCAAAACACCACTGAAGAAACATTCCTCTTAAGGAAAGGGACGGGTGGCGACCTGCTCTAGCCGCCATGAAGAAATCTTCCTCTTAAGGAAATGGACAGGTGGCGACCTGCTCTAGCCCCATGAAGAAACCTTCCTCTTAAGGAAAGGGACAGGTGGCGACCTGTTTCAGCCGCCAAAGGAAAATCTTCCCAGCTAAGGAAAGATGAGGTGGCGAACTATTTGTCACCTGCTTAAACTGACTCTGGACAGAGACCCTCCCAAGAGGGTAGCCGTCATTTAAAGTCGGTAATCTCTCCCTATAAATAGGGGAACATTATATATATTTTACAATCTTGATTCTCATACTTTACAATACTCTTACATAAATCCGTTACTGACTTAAGCTTCAGAGTGGAATCATGGGCCATCCCCACCCATTTTCAGGTCCTCGCCTAGCACAAATCTCCCAAAGTAAACTAAGTACCCGAGAGGTCGAGAAAGATACCTAAAAGAGTTAGCTCCCGGCGAGACCTCGAAGTCCACTACTAGAAGTTCAAGGCCACGTCATCTTGATCCCAACACGCGCCATTACCCCTTCAGCAGTGTCTGTAATGTCTTTTATTTCTTCCACTTGTAATGACGTTGTTGTTTCATATTCGATTGTAACAGACTCAGCAAGGCTCCACGGCGGAATCCCGAAGCTAGCCCGCTGGACGATGCCCCCCCCCCCCCTCGAACGTATGGTGTATTCTTGTTGATGGGGCGGTACGGGAAAACAAGTTTCGTGTCTATGGAGCGGCAATTCTTTTGGATCATTCGGGTAGTATTTTCGCTGTTTCTATTTGTAAGGCGTTTTGGGACAACCCACTTTTGGTAGAAGGAAAAGCTTGCAGAACAGGAGTCTTATTGGCTAGGTCTTCGAATCGAGATGTTTGTTTCTTGATGTCGGACTCCTTGGCCGTGCTTGTTCTCCTTCTTTGTTTGGTGTTGTTTCGGACATTAGACTTTTATTACGAGATGTACCCCTACTTAGTTGTTATTTTGCTACTATGTCTGTTGTTTCTACTTCGCATAGTTTATTTTCGGTAGCAGCCTCGGCGATGTGATAGGTACTTGGTTTTATCCACATATCCCGCCTTGGCTACGAGCCTAGTATTGTATTATTTCTTCTATCGTTATAATATTATTATTCTTCATTAAAAAAAAAAAATTGACATGTCTTCTATTATTATGTGTATACTGAATGTCAGTTGAGTAATTTCGGGCAAAAAAAAAGGTTACTTGTGTAATTTAAATCGGAATGCCTAGAAACTTTTGAAAGCAATGACGCTTTCTCTAGTGGGACCCACTAATTAGGAGAGAGATAGAGATTAGTGCAGTTTTTTTCGGAGGGTTTAATTTGCAAATTGATATTTCTTCCTAAAATCGTCTAGAGGAGACATCTAAAAAGAGTGACTAAATAACTATCAACTTTATATACACCTGAACTGTGAGCCGTTAATATTTTTATGGGGATTTGCGCGAAAAGTTGCCTAACTCAGTTCCCCTTTAGCGGCCCGGCCCGTAGCAAGCATTCCAATTTCCAAGCCATGCCCGTTTCCATTTCCTTTTGCTTTGTTTGATTTTGTTGATTATTTATTAAATGATTATATTAGGTAGTGGAAAATGATTTTTTCTTGGTAAACTAGTGGAGAATGATTTAGTTAGCTTGATGATGATTTGAATGTTGATGATAGCATATATATTTATATTACATGAAATTATTATATATTTTACTTTAAATGAAAAATAAATATTGGGATTTAATAAAGTATTTACATATAATAATAAAAAATTGCCCACGCATATTTTATTAATATTAATAATAATAGCCTTCGAAATCATATTTCACAACTAACATAGTATAATTTAATTATGTATAAAAATTCAGAGTGACTTTGATTTGAACTGCCTAATGAAATTTTATTCAATAATATAAAAATATTATAAGTTATTTAGAGAATATCAACTAAATACTAACTATAAAATACATAATGTAACTCAATATTTTTTCAAATTAAACAATACATAACGATGATTATATATGCTTCATTATTTTATATTCACTTGGGGTTGTTAATTTACCTAATGGGTCAGCACGCAGTTTGGGCCGTGACGAGTTAGGTCAAATACGCTCAAACTCATATCTAATCCTCCGCTGTGAATCGCTCGATTTGCAAGTCTCAGACCCAACTCATCATACGACGGGTTAGCCTGCGGATCACCAATTGGATCAACTGTGTCCATAAATCATCCATAAATTCAATGTTTGTTGGACGATTTCAAATCTGCTGCAATCATTTACACATCAAAAAAATATATTGGTTTTTACTCTTTATACAATATATATATGGGATAACAGATTAATTCAATGATTGAAAATTAAGATGTAAACTCAATCCATAAAAAGGTGGGTTAGGTCAAAATGACTATGATTGGAATATCACTAACCCCCGACCCAAGTCAGATCGTTCACGGATCACCCGTTGATTGGGTGAAAAAAAAATTGACATATCTAGTTTTACTACTATTTCAAATTCAAAATGAGTCATTTCGTACCCAAAAGTCGCATGTGTCTAGAATATCTTAATTTTTTTCAATTCCTTTACAAAAATAAAATGCATAGACAAATGTAGGGGTGAGCTCGGGAGAAACGAGCGGGATTTTTCAAGGAAATATCCCTAGCCCTAGTTTACGGGATTTTCCACAATCGTCCCTAGCCCTAAGTTAAACATTTGAAAAAGTCCCTACTTGGTCGGGGCTTTTCAAATTAGGGACGGGCTAGGGACAACCCTAGTTTACACATAAGAATGAAAACAAACTTTAATTTTCAACTCAAATACAAATCCAAGTTCAAGAATTCATCAAATTCATGAACACATACATTGAATTCACTAACACATACATCGAATTCACGATCTCATACATTAAGTTCACAAACAATTCATTAAGTTCGCACACGTAGATTAAGTTCTACAATACGAACACTAGCATTCAAGCTCAACGCAACTACAAATCAACTCCAACTCCAAGTCAGCTCCAAATCAACTCTAAGTCAGCTCCATCACTTGAAAAGATTTGAAGATTTAAATGGTAAAATCTAAAACTAAATAAATGTCCTGGTGCAAATAATATTTAAAGGAAAAACTAAAACTGAATGTCCAGACAGTTTACGATGCATTGACAAAGAAAGAAATGAAGCTACGTTAGTTACTTATTAATTATGCTTTATTTTATATTCATCTAGTTTAAGTATAACTAGATTATTTAAGTTGTAAATTGTTGAATAACTAGGGACATTCGGGCCTTTTGGGATTTTTTTGAAAAAAACTCTATCCGTAGCCCTAGCTCTAGTTGGGAGTAAAAGTCCCTCCCATACGGGCTCAATTTCGGGACGGACTTTTCGGGGCGGGCTAGGGCAGATTTTTCGGGAATTCGGGTTTGTCGGGTTTTATGCTCCGCCCTAGAGAATTGTGTAAATATATATTGGAAAATATGTTTATTTGAAACGTTTTAAGGACTGATCACACTATTATTATATATAAATAAACTCATGAAATTACAGTAAGAATAATAAATAGGTATTTATCGTATAAATAATAAATAGTACGTATAAGTGTTGGAGAAAAAATAGTTGTTTGCAAATCTACATATTATGTAGTGGCAACATCAGATATAACAAGAAATTGCAATAATCATTCCAACTTAAAATTTAGAGTTTGATATTGATAATTGTATATTAATTAAATGTAAACAATAAATAACAAACAAAAAAAAAGTAGCAAGCCAAACCGGCTGGTTCGGATCATAGTGAAAGATAGGTAAATAATAGCAAGATATACGAAAATCTTGAAGTAATTTAGTCACTTTCATAAAATAATATTAAATAATATTTGCAAAAGCATACCTACTTTGAAAGTGTGCTAGGAAGTCCGATTTAAATTAGATTTTATCTGCAAGGTTATATAATTTGCTATGCATTATCAATTATTATGTCGTTAAAATTTCACTTTAATTTATTATTATTTGCCCAAAACTTTATTTATTTAAAAAAAACAAGTATTTTTATAGTTTTTCTATTTTCAATGGAGCACACAGTACACACATCAGTTCATTTAATTTTATTTGTTGCCAAAGTCTTGTACTATCGCCGATTTATCTCTTCTGAAATGTCAAGATTCAATCGGGTAATCCCGTGCTGACCTTTCCAGCCATAAACCCTAAATCAGCCACTTTGCGTTAGTTCAACCTCCAAACTGCACCAATGGCTCAGGTGACGATCCTCAACAGAACCCAGGCTCTCCTCAACACCCTCATTCACCATTCCAGTTACAGCTCGATTTACCTCAGAACCATAACCACCACCTCGAACCTCTCACAGCAGCCGCAGTATGCCGAACCACCGTCTGAGGCGGCTCCTGAGTCGTCCACTCCTCTCCCGCCTAACCCTGCCTCCGGCAGCCCGCTTTACTCTTCCAATTGGCGCAGTCCGATCCCACAAGGCCCTTCTCTTGCTCAGTCCCTGATCCCCATTGGGATCCTCAACCAGCCCAAGACTGTACGTGATCTGCCCCAGGATGTGCCATCCGTTATGAACCTGTTCGCTGACTGGATGACCTCGCAGAAGTGGTTCGATATGAAGCAGCTGTTCGAGCTCTGGGTTCAGAGCTTAGACAAGAACGGGAAGCCAAACAAGCCCGATGTTCACATTTACAATCACTATCTTAGAGCCAATCTGATGACTGGGGCATCTGCTGCGGATTTGCTGGATCTGGTTACTCAGATGGATGAATACGATGTTAGCCCCAACACGGCCTCATTCAATTTGGTGCTAAAGGCAATGCTTCGGGCTAAAGAAACCTTGGCTGCTGAGAAGTTGGTTGAACGGTTAGATTTCAACCTTCAAATGCTGAAATTTATGCTTTTTAATTGTATCTCATCACGTAGATGATTGATTGTTACTGATTTTCAGCCTCTTCTAAGATTGGATTCTTTTCATAATTCTGATGGTTTTTTATGTGAGTATGAGTTGTGATGAGATGATTGAAATCTTACTGCTTTCAGGATGCTGCAGACAGGAAAAGAATCGAAGCCTGATGATGAGTCTTACGACCTCTTGCTTAGCATGTTACATACAGCTAATCAGCTTGAGACTGCCTTGAAGTACATAGATGTTGTATTGAAGTCAGGCAGTAAGATGTCCGACAAGGCTTTCACTGATATTGTGCGAAGCTTAGTTAACAGAGGCAGGTTGGATACGCTGGTCTCAGTAATCGAGAAGTGTAAGGTATTGACGATTTTTTTTTTTAATGATATGTTGGTTGATAATCTTGTAAGAAATTTTGCACCTTTTGTTCATTCTTCTTTACCTTCGATTGGATAGGCATCAGATCAGAACAAAGGCCTTTGTCCACCTTGGAACGTCTGCAGTCAAATTGCTGAAGTTGCAACAGAAGGAGACAATAGCAAATTAACATTCTATGCACTTGAGTTTATGGCAAGATGGATTGCTCGAGGCGAGCTTGCTAGGCCACCTGTTTTGCTATCTGTAGAGGAAGGAGTTGTTGTAGCTGCACTTGGAACTGCTGCAAGGACATACAATTCTACTCTTATAGATGCATCATGGGCAGTTTTAAAACGTTCATTGCGTGGAAAGACGCTACCTAATCCAGAATCTTTCTTGGGGAAGATATATGCTTATGCATCATTGGGCAATCTCCAGAAAGCGTTTAGCTCATTGCATGAGCTTGAGTCTGCTTATGGTAATAGTGAACAAGCGGGTGATATTCTCTCTCCGTTTACCTCTCTAAATCCACTGGTCGTGGCTTGCTCGAAGAAGGGCTTTGAGACACTGGATGCGGTAATGCCATTCACCTATGCAAAGTCTTTTTTCTGTGAATTGTGGATATAATTGCATGTTGAAGATTCATCAACTTATCTGTATTTGTATGCTAAACCATGTTTAGTTTGTTTCTTTTGGGTCGTGCTCCATTATGGGTGTGAACAGTGTCACTTACTCCTCCCGTAACATTTGATAGTACTTCTATTTTTCCTTTTTCTTTTTGGGATACGGTCAAATACTGCATGCGTGTTTCATGCATGATTCTCCATTATTTTACTAATGCAGTTTTTTGAAGAATACCTGCAGGTATATTTCCAGTTAGAGAACTTGAGCCGTGCAAATCCTCCTTACAAATCCGTAGCTGCTCTAAATTGTGTTATCACGGGCTGTGCAAACATATGGGACCTTGACCGTGCATACCAAACGTTTGAAGCAATCAATCAAAGTTTCGGGTTATCGCCTAATGTTCATTCCTTCAATGCGCTTGTCTATGCATTTGGAAAACAAAAGAAGGTCCATATTCTATTACTTTTCACTAACACATGAACATACATACAATAAGTAAACACACACTTTGAGCAGATTTGAGGCAGGGGTTTCTAATGAATGTGTGGATCCATAATGAAATATTTCTGATCCGCGAATATAATAAGTTTTTCTAAAAAAAGAAAGCCTGAATCCTTTCTGTACATATATATATATTTTTTTGGCCATAAAGAAGGAATGGCCATATAACTTTTTTTTTCTGTACATATAACTGCATGGTAATTTTGTGCTAAATAATTGTAATAACTTTATCGCTGTGGCAGGCACCAGAAGCTTCAGATGTGTTTCAGCATATGGTTAGTGTTGGAATTAAACCAGATGGAACATCATATTCCTTGCTTGTTGATGCTCATCTCGCAAATAGAGATCCAAAAAGTGCACTTGCTGTGGTTGATGATATGGTAAGTATATTTACAATTATTTAGTCACGACAGTTGACTAAATTCTGCTAAAAAATGGATGTCTAATGTATCAAATACAATGACTGCAGATCAATGCTGGCTTTACTCCCACAAAAGATTTACTTAAGAAGATTAGAAGACGGTGCACCCGAGAGATGAACTACGAGGGTAATGATAAGGTTGGCAAAATTGCCAGTAAGTTTATGATCCGAATGAGGACAGAGAATCGTAGGGACTTGCTGTTTAATCTCGAGTACAGCACAGAGTTTGTTGAAAGGTTGTCATGAGGTATGTTGAAGAACTATACTTCAGCCAATTTGATACCTCATTTCTTTGGTTGGACTTAGATACACAGTGAATCTTTCAAATCCATTATGAACAAAAAGAGGAAGCAACTAACGTTTTTGGCTTTGAATAAGTCTTCAACATATTAGTTTGAAACCAGAAACTTCTGAAAAAGGTTTTTGGATGAGACAATCCACAATTTCCTGAAACATTAATTAATCATGACAATTTGGGTTGCATCCTGAAATGCTGTTTCTTGTCCATGCAGGTAATGATTGTCCCGATCGCCGGTATACGCTTCTTGGCTAGTGTTTGGCTTAGAAGTTCAGTTCTAGATTCTTGTCTTGCTGCCTGTAAATGATTTGAGTTTTACCTGGCATTGAAGTGTCTTGACAGGACAAGGTCTAGGTTTACCATTTTGATTTAGTTGCTGTTCCTTTCTGTTTCACAATGTTAGGTTCTTACTTCTAGTATAGTGTGGTGCTTCAAGAGCAACCCTAGATGCCAATC
The DNA here is from genome assembly GCA_036873135.1 of Clarkia xantiana subsp. parviflora. Lineage (NCBI taxonomy): Eukaryota > Viridiplantae > Streptophyta > Magnoliopsida > Myrtales > Onagraceae > Clarkia > Clarkia xantiana. The sequence continues at coordinate 5,469,036 of JAPTYO010000016.1, forward strand.
CAGATGGCTATTTATTTCGCTAATGTTTATTGTTATGATGAATAAGCATAGAATCACTTGTTATGATAGGTGCATTGAACCTTCACATATGCAATGTTCAACTTGTGTGCTTTTTTGTGAGCATTCCTTTAAAGCAAGGGTATAGGGCTGTTTTAACTGCATTGTCAATTCATATTTTATTTTATTATTAAAAAAAAAAAATTGGCAGGTGCTCCCTGATGATATTTTCTGTTTTGAATTAGCAAAAAATTATTAAAATTGATGGACCTAATTTAAAATTAATGGATTTGAATAGGGATGTCAATGGGCAAATTTGGGTGGAAATTGGCAATTTGGTTGGAAATTAGCAATATCATCCTTTGAAGCTTATTGCATCTACCATCACCGTTTCAAAAGCTGTCATAGAGCGGAAGTCCTTGTAGATTTGCCTTGCCAAGGTATTACCTTGTCCCACCATTTTTATTTTTATTTTAAATCAGTTCTAATTTTTTTATTTATGATTATTTACTTAATTTTTTAAAAAAATATATTAAAAATAAAATACGTTTTAAAATTAAATACAGCTATTATTAAATAATAGCTAAATTAAACAAAACTATTATTTCATCTAACATATTCGGTCACTAAGTTTCATCATCCACTAAACAAATGAAAAAAACACAACTGTATATAATGACATTAACACCCCTAGTAGATTTTATTAAGATTGATGGAGTTTTTCTTGACACATAGTAAATTTGCCTAAAATTCTATATTTCTGGTCTTGATTGGGCCGAACCAGGGGGCAGCATGAACACACATATAATATAATAATAAGAACATAAATGGAGTTGGATTCGATTCATTAAAAGTCGGTTGATCGCATTCCACAGATTCCCGCGAGTCGCGAACCAGAAAACGGTTTATAAAATTGAAGTCCTTTTCTTTTTTTGGATGAAATAAATATTTGAAGTTCATTTTACTGATCTTGTACTTTTACTCGCTCCATCTCCGGTAATTGCTATACTCTCTCTTGGATTCATGTCTTCGTGGTTGTAGTTCCCTTTTGTCGGAGGGTTTGATTTGATTTGATGAAACCCTAAAAGTTGATTAGGGTGGCAGGCAGGGACCAATCAATTTGATGGACGGAGCTGACGGCCACGGCGGCAACTGCAAGGAGGAGGATCAAGATGGAGACTCTGTCCACTCTCCATGCAAGGCTCCGCCGTCCTCCGCCACTTCTCAACCCAAGGTCTGACTCTATCCCCCACTCTTACGTATCTCTCAATTTCCATTTCGGTAGCGGCCTCATTCTTGGAAAATGCATTTTTGCGCTTAAAATAGGAGCAGTCTCAGGTTGAATTGGAGCTTCGGCTGCTGCAAGCTCTCGAAATTTATCCTCCTGGAAAGTTACAAGGTGAGAATCTATATATTATTAAAACAAAATCAAAGCTCTTCTTTTGTGCACATTTGGTTGATTATTGAGATTTTGAGCTTCAAATTGTAATTTTTATGCTTTGATATCGTAAGATTTAGGATTTAAGATCGTATTGCAGAGCTAGTACATTTTCTGCTTTTATTCAAGAATGTAGAATCATTGATTAAGGAAAGCTTGCTTGGACTTGGAATAATCTTGATGAAGGAAGATAAAGAAAATAGTTACTCTTCTTGCAGCTGTATATTAACTTAAGTGATGTAAATGTAATTTTTGCATCATGTTATCCTTTTTTTTTTCTTCGAATTCACTCTCAAATTACAATCGTTTAAGACATGGAAGCGGATCCTTCATTATGTTCCGTGCATATTTAATACTTGATTGATATGTAAGCTTTGATTAGATTGTATGATTCATACAGCTTAGACTCAACATTATCAGTGAGAAGTAACTAAGTAGGACATTCGTTTTCCTCTCAGGCATTCATCGGCACTTTATCCTCTTTGGGCTAATGGAGTATCTACGCAGAAGGTATATCCATTATTGGTTCTCAAATTTCACTGCTTGAAGTAATCACAATTTTTTTAATGTTTACTATGTTTTTGTTCCAAACTAACCAATTTATGATCTCCTTATTCAGCTTCGGCTGTCCTTTCTCTGCAGATGAGGTTATGCAATTGCTGGATCGTTTTTACAACTTAGAAATGCTGGTACATTATTTCTCAGTCTCTCTTTCTTACAAATAGTTCACATATCAAGAATAATATAGAGTTCCTCTAATGCATAAATAGACATCACAGAAACCTGATGCAGAGGAAATGGAGATACTGAATCAAGAAGAAGAATTTAGCTTGCCTCAGAGCTATTTCGCCAAGGAAGAACCGTAGAAGTAGTAGATCTGTACATAGAGAATAACTTTTTCGAATTTTCTTTTGTCTTGTCATGCCTTGAATGTTCTTCTAGCTCATTATGGTTGTTTACCTTGTACATTTACAAATCATGTCCAAGGAGATCTATGCTATGCAATAACGCTCGATTGTGGTTTTGGCACCTCCAAATTGATTCATTTTAAGTTGATTTTTGTGTATTATGGCCTCAAGTTGGTTCCAAGATCATAACAGAACCGTTAAATCGGTCGGTATGTCATTGGCATTGGACTTCATTTCCTGTTATGTAAGTTTAGTTGATATAATACTTGGTCATTTATGGTTAGATAAAAATGTAATATTATGGCCTTACGGGGGCAGAAGGATGAATTAACAGTAGATACCATTACGGTTGAGATTCAGACAAATCTGTAATTATGTCAAGCATGCATAATACATGATTCCGTGGCACTGGTTGCAAGTAAGGGGCTATTGCTACAAAAACCATTTATATTCTTTCAGAAGTAAAGTTCTGATGAACATGGGACAAAACTCGAAAGCAAACTTCAATTTGAGTTCAGGACATAGAAAAGAACTTGAAAAAAAAAAAAAAAAAAAAAAAAAAGCATAACAGTGCAGCTTCAAACTAACGTTCCAGCTTCAAACTGAGGTTCTGTACCCCATCATTCTCTAGAGTTCAGTCCAGTTCGGAGATTATATGAATCAGAGCAAAAATGGAAGTGCCACTTCTGCTTTATATTGTTCTCTACCATCTTCTACACAGCCATAGGTTGAGAACTCGGCTACTGATTAGTGCTGCAGAGATACCGCATCAGAAGTCAGCGTTTAATTTCAAATGATTTAAACTTGGTTAGATTTGTGTCCGTGTACCTGTGATTCTGCGGCTTTGGTTTCTTCACCTTTGACACCATCTTCACCTGCATTTCAGAGATAGTAAAAAGACATAAAATGGGTAAAAATCTCAGAAAGGTTATGCTTCTGCACAAGATCATCCGATTACCTCCGTCCTCAGGAAGATCAGATGTCCAGAGAGTGAGGTTGTCTCTCAGAAGTTGCATAATGAGTGTGCTGTCCTTGTATGACTCCTCACTCAGAGTGTCCAGCTCAGCTATTGCTTCATCAAAAGCTTGTTTTGCCAAATGGCAAGCCCTGCAAGTTCAATGACTCAGTTTTTTTTATTTGTTGTGAACAAGTATGCTGCAGAAAGAGTATGTACCTTTCAGGAGAGTTCATAATCTCATAGTAGAACACAGAAAAGTTAAGAGCTAGCCCAAGACGGATTGGGTGAGTTGGTGGGAGATCGGTGTTTGCAGTCTTGGAAGCAGCCTAAAACGTAGTAGCTCCAGAAATATATAAAAAAGTGATGGCAGAACAATGAAATGCAGAAATAGAATTGCAAATAGTGTGTGTAGATTTAGTAAAGGGTTGATGTAATTTGCCTCATAGCCTTTGAGCGACTGCTCGGATGCCTCCTTCTTCTCCTGGTCAGTCTTGAACTCAGCAAGGTAACGATAGTAGTCGCCCTTCCTGAATTCATAAGCAGCTAAACCATTTGAAAAGGTAAATAGATCTTTCCATTTTAACTGAGGAGGATCTTAGACTCAATTTGGTTGATAATGGAAGAATCAAGTAATACAAATTAAGAGAAATCTGTTGCCATGTGAAGTAACAAAATCATACTCATAACCTTTTGGTTCATTACTTGTATAATAGGCAAGCTTGAATGCTTGAACAAATTATGACTATTTATAATCAATCTAAAAAAAAAAAGGATTCTATGAATATTCTGTCAATGTTCTAGCCAGATAAAGTTGAAAATTGTTGGCCTTCTATTTGATATTATTTTCTCTAATATAAGAGATGCCTTTAAGAAAACTTACATTTTATAGTAGAAAACGGCAGCTTCTCCAGAAGTGGATGACGGAATCAGATGCTTATCGATGATGGTCAGAATATCATGGCAAATTTTGGACAGTTCCTCCTCCACCTTGTGACGGTACCCCTTGATTATTTTGACATTGTTTTCATTCCCCTTTGATTCTTCCTTCTGCTCAATTGAGGACATGATACGCCACGAGGCTCGTCTAGATCCAATGACGTTTTTGTAGCCAACGGAGAGGAGGTTCCTCTCTTCCACGGTCAGCTCAAGATCAAGCCTTGCAACCTTTTTCATGCACTCCACCATTTCTACATTAATTATTGGATTCCGGAATAAATACTTCAGATAACTCATCAGCATTTATAACTAGTATCAAAAGAGCTGATATTAGCTCAAAAGAATCTTCTGGACAAAGAACAACGCAGTTCCATCTCTTACGTTCAGCCTATGCAGATCTACTGATTTGGTGGCATTAGCAATGGCATTATAAGGTCACTTTCACAGTTTCAATCAACAGCAAGGATTAAAGTAATCGTCCAAACAAAGACTTCCACAGTTCCACCAAAAGAAATTTTACGAAATCCCTAAGCTATAACTCCGTAAATTTCACCGAAACAAAGTACCTAATACAAGAAATCGTCACGAAATCATATGTTCTTGGTACCAATCCAGAAGTTACTGAAGCAAATGTAACAAGGAGGCATGAAATTGATCCAGATGCAGAAACGCGAAGCTGGGATCAGATCATTTACCGTCGTAGCGCTCGGCCTGCTCGGAAAGCTTGGCCAAGTAGACCTGAGTCTCCCTTTCCTTCTCCGTCGACATTGCGAGTTAGACGAACCTAGGGAGAGAGAAAGCGATGGCGATCGGAGAGCGGTGATCAGTGGCAGAGAGAGAAGTGTTAAAATGAACGGAGAGAAAAGCAGATGTCAGAGGAAAGGAGAAGAGACGACGGAAGAGGCGGTGGATTATATAGTTTGGACGGAGGAGGGAACATCGGATCTGGACCGTCCAATCCGCTTGACGGCTCGAGTATTGGTCGTTGACCGAAACCCAATAAGGCGGGTTCAGACTTCGAAGAGAGCGAGCGAGCGAGCGCGAACTTCGATTTTGTTTTACCTTTATTGGCAATTTTTATCCAAAATTTATTAGAATTCTAACTTGGCCCAGAACTTATTTTTGGGCAATATATGGAAAATTTTGTCTAGTTACCCCAAAATAAAAATCAACTGAAAAAATGCGTCAGGTAATTTTTTTATGAGACTGTGCCGGAAAATAAATTTCCGACAAATTGGGCAAAATTGTAAATTTTTTATTTATTTAAATGGTTTAAATAGTTTTATGGTTTTTTTTTTAAAAAAATTATTTAAAGTTGGGTGAACGATTTGACTGAATTATCTCTAAAACTGTATTTTAGGGTTCAACCTGACAAAATTGTTTTACTCAACCTAATACGATTTTAAGAAAAATTTTCATAAAATAAAATAAATTCTAAAACTCTATTTGCGAGCGGTTTTCCTGGATTATCCTCTAAAGTTAACTCGATTAAACTGTTCACCAAATACAATAGAATTTTATAAATAAAAAAATTATTTAGTTTTTTTTGTTTGTTTGGTTGTTTAACAGTTTTATACAATGACCAATAAAAAACAGTTTTATATTTTATGATTAACTCGATCAAACAGTTTAGACACCCAATATGCTTTTAGAAAGAAGAAAAAAAACGATGTATTCCATTTAAGTAAAAGCAAAATAATTGGGAAAAAAATGAAAAATGAATCGAAAAAAAAAATGTTCCAAATTTGCCGGAAATTGAATTTCCTGGAAATGATAGTTTTTTGGGTTAAAGGTCCTTTTGGTACCACATGTTTGCAAAAATTACACTGTTCATACCACTAGTATTTTTTCGTACCAAATTGGTACCATATGTTTCCAAACCTTACTGTTTTGGTACCTCCGTTAGGGTTCCGTCAAAAACAGCCGTTAAATGGCATGTGCCATGCACGTGACCAGCCCAAAACTTTCAATTTTGTTACAATTTAGTCCATCTAATACATCCCTAACTTTTATTTTGTTCAATTTAGTCCTAAAACTTCAAAATCAAACTATTTCCCCAAATTGACCTAGCCGGACCTAGCCATGGGCTAGGTCCGACCCTGGGTCATGGTCGCCGGACCCAGGCGACCCCGACCCATGGCCGGACCTAGCCCTAGGCTAGGTCCGGCTAGGTCAATTGGGACCTAGCCCTCAATTGGGTCTAGGTCCCAATTGACCTAGTCGGACCTAGCCTAGGGCTAGGTCCGACCCTGGGTCGGGGTCGCCTGGGTCCGGCGACCATGACCCAGGGTCGGACCTAGCCCATGGCTAGGTTCGGCTAGGTCAATTTGGGGAAATAGTTTGATTTTGAAGTTTTAGGACTAAATTGAACAAAATAAAAGTTAGGGATGTATTAGATGGACTAAATTGTAACAAAATTGAAAGTTTTGGGCTGGTCACGTGCATGGCACATGCCATTTAACGGCTGTTTTTGACGGAACCCTAACGGAGGTACCAAAACAGTAAGGTTTGGAAACATATGGTACCAATTCGGTACGAAAAAATACTAGTGGTATGAACAGTGTAATTTTTGCAAACATGTGGTACCAAAAGGACCTTTAACCCTAGTTTTTTAGACGTTTTTTCAATTGATTTTCATTTTGGAGCAATTAACAAATTATTCCAATTTATGAAAACTTATAAATTAGGTCAAAGTCGCTTGATTTGTTGTTTTTCACGGAGACGGAGATGATCATGAGAACAAAAGTACTGTTCACTCTGCTCAAACCTCCGACGACAGGCCTCCGTCTACTGACCACCGTGTCAAGTCAAACCCAAGTCACCACAGCCGCCGCCTCTTTTCCATCATCCTCGGCTGTTGATCCAGCTCAGCTCTGCAGCATCTGCACTATCCTCCACCAGCAGCAACACTCCCCTAACTCCCGTCTCCACGCCAAGCTTCACGCATCCGTCTCGACATCCCAATCCACCGTCGATTCCGAACTCTTCCTTCGCGTCTGCAACACCTTCCCCCTCTCATGGCGGCCCGTCTACCGCTTCTACAAGTTCACCCTCACTCTCCCCAGTTTCTCTCACTCCTCCGTCACTCTCAACAAGGTGGTCGGCATCGTCGGAAATTCTAAGAATATCGACTTGTTCTGGGAGCTCTTGCTGCACATGGCGCGGCAGCGTCTAGTCAATCGAAAAACATTTCGGATTGCTCTCAAGACATTGGCCGAGGTACTTAGATTTTGATCAATCTTCGTTTTTCCTGCAATTAGATGTCCTCACTCCCAACTTGTGACCAATCTAGGTTAGGGAGTTGAAGAAGTGTGTGCAATTCTTCCACTTGATGAACGAGCATGGCTGTGAATATGATTTGGAAACTCTGAACATGGTGGCGGAGACTCTTTGTGGTGCTAAGCTCGTCGAAGAGGCGAAATTTGTGATCTTTAAACTTCAAGAATGGATCAAACCTGACCGAATAACCTACGGATGGCTAATTAGAGGGTTCTGTGAGGTTGGTGATCTGATCGAGGCTTCAAAGATCTGGAATTTGATGGTGGATGAAGGTTTTGATCCAGATACCAGTGCAATGGAATCGATAATGGAGACACTTTTTAAGACGAACCGATACAATGAGGCACTAAAGCTGTTTCAGATGATGAGAGTAAGGATGATGGATGAATTAGGTCTTTCAACTTACAGGCTTGTGATAGATTGGATGTGTAAACGAGGCAAGGCAGCTCAAGCCTGCATGGTGTTTGACGAAATGCAAAAGAGAGGGGTCGAAGTTGACAACCCAACATTATCCTCTCTAATTTACGGGCTTCTTGCTCGAGGTAGAGCTCGGGAAGCTTACAAAATTGCAGAAGGGGTTCAAAATCCCGATATCTCAATCCCCCACGGATTGATCAAGGGGCTGTTGAAGTTGAAGAGGCCAAGTGAAGCAACCCAGGTGTTCAGAGAGATGATAAGGAGAGGCTTTGAGCCTACAATGCACACATACATTATGTTACTGCAGGGTCATTTTGGGAGGAGGGGAAGGAAAGGGTCCGATTTGGTCGTCAATTTTGAGAACATTTTCATCGGAGGATTGGTTAACGCCGGTAAGTCATTAGAGGCGACCAAGTTTGTTGAGAGGACGATGAATGGTGGAGTCGAGGTGCCGAGGTTTGATTACAACAAGTTTTTGCATTACTATTCCACTGAGGAAGGCGTGGTTATGTTTGAAGAGGTAAGCAAGAAACTGAGAGAGGCGGGTATGTTTGATTTGGCTGATATATTTCAGAGGTATGGAGAAAAAATGGCAACAAGGGATAGAAGGAGAAATAGAGAGTATGAAACCAACCAAATCAGGGTTTGAGGACTAAAAGAATAATTGATTTAAGTTTGAGGACCAACTTCACTTAATCCAAAATCTTTTTAAAATTATCAAAGATTCATGTTTTCGGTGGTTTAGGGTTTTAGGATGTGTAAATGCACGTCTCCGGTGGCTCTCTTACCATGACCATGTCCATGTCCTTCAAGTTCTCTCCAATTCCATCACCAGCCTCTTCTTCTTCTCGACTTCCATATCTATACTCTATTACTCGCCAAATTAAGTTTCCTACTACTACAGTCCAAACCACGACGCTATTTCCCGACAGGTTTCGATTCCGTCGCCTGGTCGTCTCCCCCTCGCAAAACCCTGAGCCCTCTCCCGACACCGGGATTGAACTCAGCATTGAATCCGCGCAGAAAGCGCTTTCGGAGTTCCTCAGTCAAGAATTTGGTCTTTCAGAGGATGAATCGACTGCAATCGTGTCGAGGGCGCCCAAATATGTCGGAAGCTTGGTTGAAGGGGTGGCCGAATTGGAGGAACTGGCTCGTTGGGATTCTGATTACAAGGAAACGGCTGGTGGGTTTAAGGAAAAGGTAGTGTTTTTGGTGAAGCGGAAGGGGCATGATGGTAAAGTTGCCTTTTTGGAAAATCTTGGATTGAGTCTTCCCTCGGCAGTATACATTGCACGCCTTCTCTCTGCAGTGAGCCTTCTTGGTCTCATAAACAAGGTCAGCATTCGAATTTTACCTGCACAATCTCTTGTTCAATATTTCTATGTGTCTCTGTCACTGTCTTGAATTGATCTTTTATTGTTCAGCTGTAATAATCTTTAGTTGGAATAGTTGTTTCGCATTGTATCTTATTCGGGTTTTGTCTCATAGGTGAATACTATGAAGGAAATGTTCTTTCCTAGCGGCGGAGGAGGACTAATTGATAAAAAAGCTCGTAAAATGATGTCGCACTTATCAATCCATGTTGATGATGATGTGCAGAAAACATTGTCTTTCTTTGAGAAGGTTTGTTTACTGTCTCCCTGAACCATGTTTTTAGAATTTTTACTTCCATTTAGTAACACAGTTCCAATTCATTGTGTAGATTGGAGCCAAGCGTGGTGGTCTCGACATTTTGGACAACAATGATGCATCCTTTGGGCTATTAATTGAGTCATTCCCACGTGTTCTTTTACTGTCAATAGAGTCCCACTTAAAGCCGTTGATGGAATTTCTGGAAAGTCTCGGTATCCCTCGTGAAAGTATGAGAAGTATCCTCCTCCTATTCCCGCCTATCATATTATCTGATGTTGAAGACCTTAAGAGGAAGGTTCTTGTTTTTGAAAAGGTAAATGACTAATTACAAGATTTAAGTAAAAAAGTCATACAATTCAACCCTTTTGCATTTGCTCAGCATCTTCTGATGACAGGTTGTTGCAGCTGAAGGAAGCTTCGGTAAGCTTCTGATTAAATATCCCTGGATTTTGTCAACAAGCATTCAACAAAATCACAAGATCATAGTTTCCTTCCTTGAAACTGAGAAGGTAAATTTTCCTTGCTCATATTTGGACTGATTTTTTGTTGATGCATATGCTTGTTCATGATTAATTCAAACTGTTGGGATCGATTTCTTTCTCCATTTGATTGTAGGTACCTAGACTTTACATTGACCGCACAATAAAATCTATGCCTCTATTGTTGGGTTGCTCAACTCGCAAGCTAGAGGCTATGTTGGAGTTCTTCGATGACCTCGGCGTTAGATATAAAAAGCTTGGGAAAGTCATTGCAAAAAGCCCTCAACTACTACTCCGTCCGCCTCATGAAATTCTTGAGGTAGCTGATTATATCGATCTTTGATTGTATAAACTATTATCTTTTTTTTATACAGAATATGATGTAGCTTCATGTATGTACAGGTTGTTACTTTTTTGGAAGGAGTAGGTTTTGAACGCGACACAGTCGGGAAGATACTTGTTCGGTGCCCCGAAATTTTTGCTGCAAGTGTCGAGAAAACCCTAAAGAGGAAGATCGAATTCCTTAGCATTATCGGAATCCGTAAAGAGCGCATTCCTCGCGTTATTAAGAAATATCCAGAGCTACTTGTATGCGATGTTAAACAAAGTTTGCTTCCTCGGTATGTGTCTCTCTACTGAGAAAATACGATATGTATGGAGCCAATGAAAATGGATCCCATACTCAGCTAACTTGTAAAACAAGCAATTGAACATCAGTTGTTTTCTGTGTGTAGGATGAATTATCTCAGGAGGATTGGATTATCAAAAGGAGATATAGCATACATGGTTTGGACATTTTCTCCATTGCTAGGTTACAGCATTGAGAAGGTTTACAGACCGAAGGTGGAGTTTCTTGTGATGACGATGGAGAGGCCGCTGAGGGAGGTCGTGAATTTCCCGAGGTATTTCAGTTATTCCTTGGAGGAGAAGATAAAGCCGAGGTATTGGGTGTTGAAGGGCAGGAAAGTTGAGTGTAGTCTCAAAGAGATGTTAGGCAAAAATGATGAAGAATTTGCAGCTATGTTGCTTCCTCCTCCTCCAGGTCCCAGTGATTCTGTAGAACAGTAGCAACACTAATTGCTTGTGTCTCAAGTAAATATAGATATATTTGTTTGAACCAACAAGATCACAAAATTAATTTTGTATTTTTTTCTGCCAAAGATAAAGAAAACTACATACTGAGTTTGTACAACTCTATTCTAATTCTCTGCCTCCAAATCACTAAACTAACCAACAGGGCAGCTTATTTCCATCTAAAAACATTCGAGATTCATTCTTCGGTGCATCGAATCTTACAATAATCCTTAGTTTGATGAGGCTGCAGCCCAGGAAGGAGGAAGTCCATTAGGTGGGGCTAGAGAGATTGCTCGGACATTGATATCAAGTGGGAAGAGACGATACTGCATGTCGAGTTCTTTGAAGATCTTCACCATTTCTTCCACCAGAAGAGCTCTTCTCGCCCATCTCTCTCCCATGTCATGGTGATTCATTCTGTGTTTCAGCCATATTGCTAGTCTGATCTTGTTCAGATCTTCCACGTCTTTGTAGATTATCGTCGGTGCTGGTTCCCAGTGTTCGCTCTTCTTCTCAATGTAGCTGCAAATCAACAAACAATGAATTTTAGACTGTAATCTGCAGAAAGATGAAAGTTCTGATCATAAATCTTCATAAAAAGAGTTTGTGCATAATCTGCAGAAAAGATAAGATTTTGAGCATAAATCTGCATAAAAAGATGGGATTTTCCGCATAATCGGTAGAAAAAGATGAGATTTTGAGCATAACTCTGAAAAAAGAGTAAATTTGAAAAAAAAAAAACATATATCAGATTTTGAGCAAAAAAAAGGCAATATAGGTGATATCCGAACCTTGTAATTCTCTGGTTCATGGCTGCAATCTTCTCAGTTGGTGTAGATATATGGACACAGAATTCAACAGCATCTCCCATGTCGGGACTTCTGCGATAATTGCTGATTGGTTTCGTAGCAAGAGCGCTATTAGGGAAAATGATCTTTTGATTATCGAATCTTAGAAAAACTGTTGTCAGAATGTTCATCTCTTCAACAATCATCTGAAACGGACACATTTTGGAACATGAACAAGAAAAAGAGACATCGTCAGAGGTTTATTCAGGACACATATTTATGTAGAAGAAATAAAATGATATGAATTTTTTAGTACCTGAACTCCATCAACTTCACATCGATCACCAACATCGAACGGGTGCATCACAAACAAGAAGATAATGGCCTCGAAAGTAGTTTTGCAGCTGTTTCCGAATACAAATGCCACCAGTAGGAGCTGCGAGCTTATCACAAGCAGAAACTTTGCAGAAGCAATTCCGAGGATAAGAAGCCAAATGATAAATATGATGATCCCGATAATAACGTTCACCATTCGGTGAAGTTGATTAACTGCAGTTTTTGTATCGTCTAGCGTTAATGCGAGCGCTCTCCTTTCTCTAAACACATTCACCTGGATCATTACACCATATGCTAAACTATATCACTATCACATATATATATAGATCACACTAAATTCATCTGAACTCGAATTGCACTTACTGCCCAATTCTTTAGGGACGATTTGCGGATCTTTTGACTCTCCGATGCTTCGTCAAAAAGACTCATCGTTTTTAAAGCCTCGTGTTCAGGCATGAATCGCATCAAGTCCTCGAGATATATGTATCTAACAAGAAGCAATTATAATTCGTAAGGGCACTAGCTTAATGTAACATTTGCAGACAACAACTACTACGATTGATATAGTAACTTACTTAGAACCAGGCCGAGCAACATTGCGGAAGATCTTCTTGGCAGCACCCTTAGCTTCGTCCTCGCTGTTGATCTTATTTCCAGATTCATCATGATCATCATCATGATTCGAGAGCTGTTCATCCAATGTCATGAGCCTCCCATGCCTCACCACATTCACCAGTCTCTTCATGTTCCAGGCAGATACATTGTTCGGAGTAAGCCAATGAAGATGATCAATCGTTATTCCATTTTCACCCTTGCAAGTCTCTTTCTTCTCCATTCTCCCACTCCCGACAAATCCCGGGCTCCTGTTGGAATTCAATACGGCTTCACTGAACCCGGGAGGAACGGCGGCTCCTGCATTCTTCAGATTCTCGATCTCAATGGCGATTCGATCGTCTTCCTCTTTCAAATTCTTCATCTCGATTAGGGGTGGACCGGTTAGGGTCTTGATCACGAATTGATTGAACAATGCCTCTTGGATCCTGTCAAAGTAGGTGCTGACATGGAAGGACGAAGCAAGAACCTTCACAATTAGGGTTTTCACCAACCAAACAATTGTGCCCACCAAGAGACAGACCAAGACCTTGGTGACATGCTCAAGGGCCTTGCTTTTAGTCTCTCTCTGGACTTTCTTGTCAAGCAAGAAATGCCAAGCTAGCAGAACCAAACCCAGCCACAAGCAATTAACTACAGCTTTCCTCAATCCATATACAAAGTAGAGAACTCGTTTTCGAAGAAGAAAGCTCCTTTCAATGAGGAAGACAATAACCCTAATCCCCCAACTAGAAACCAATCTACCGCAAATCAAAACTAGCACCATCACTTCCCATTTCCACAATTCAAGCTTCCACAGCAAATGACTCTTCACAGATTTAATCGTAAGGCTGCAAATAAGAGCTCCAATGAGCAGAATCAGACTTACCCATTCAATCGCAACAATCCAACGGATTCCCTCCTTATTGTAATGTTCAGGCAAGTCCTCATCCAGAAAGAGATCATCTTCTTCATCCTCAGCATGCTTCCCCAACAATCCAGATCTCGATTGGGCCAATTTCGGACTCTTGTCTGTCTGCTTTCTCTCCTCCAGCGGGTCCAGCAGTCTCGACCTGGTAGTGTTGTTGATGGTGGTGTTCTTCGCCAGGAGACGAGACCTCCGGCGGAACGAACTGTTGCTCTGAAGCGATGCGATTGACGTGCACCTCACGACCTGTGGATCCACCTCCTTCGCCGGAGAAGAAGAAGAGTCCTTCTGGATCCTCACCTCGTCGGAGCTAACTGCTTTGTTCTCGAACGACACTCTAGATTTGCTCTCCTCGGGAACAGCTTTATTCAGCGCCGACTCGACCGCCGGAGGCAGCCCCGTGTCTACATTGTCCACCATCAGCTCGTGCATCTCCAAATCCATGTCCAAACTGAAATCACCAGACGCCTGCTGCATGTGCAGGAACTGTCCGATCAGCTTCGACGGCGGATCTTCCTCTCCGTTGCCAGCGTGATCTTTACTCCAGAAGTCGTAGCTAGAGGCCCTGTAAATCTTGCTCCCGGCGGCGCCGTTCTGCGTATTACCGTGAGGAGACCCGTCCATAGGCCTCATTGGAAGCCCCAAAAAATGGGTTAACCACCTCCGTACGAAGTTGAGAAGGTGGCAAACTGTGGTAAGCTTCAAGGATTTTCTTTAGGAAGTAGAATAGGAAAGCGAAGTACAGAGTGAAGACTGAAAAGACAGCGGTATGAGTATGACGCGGGATCTCATTTTATATACAACCCTCATATATAATAATTGTTTGCCAAGTATATTTAGAAACTTTATATTATTCCCCCAAACATTCTTATTTTGTCCTTGAAAAATAAAGGACCCATACAAATACCCAAAAATCTTACTTATGGGATGTTATTTTATGATTTAAATATATGTTGTTGTACTGTGCGTTTTGTTTCTTGATTGAAAATTTTGGCGCTTTTTTGATTGTCAAAACTTTACTTTTTAAAACTTGATCTGATAAGATTGGTAATTATGTAAGGAAAAACAATAAATAAATCTTGTGTATCGAGACATAATGAGGAATCATTCCGGCGAGTGGGAACTGTTAGCATATGGTGACGTGGCGCCGTAATAGGAGCCCGTTAATTAAGGGAATTACCTAAGTTAATTAGGTAATTGTTAATCTAGACTAATTTGGCCAAATCCAATTAGTAATTGACAATGGAGGCCCACTCCTTATACATGCAATTCGGCCGGCCACCCTATACCACATTGGTTGGAGTTGCCTTTTGGCAACTCCACCAATACTATATATATGGGTGTCTGCTAAGGATTTATTCACCCATTCATAATAACAAGGATCTCCATTGTGAACACTTGTTTCCCTTAGTAAATTTCGGCACCATCACATCTGGTCTGAGGTTCCATCTCCGTTGAAGAATCGATCATAGGTCTTGTTGTGGAGCTACATCGCGTGAGACTTATTCTAACGAAGAACTTGCACGCGGTTCCGACCGGAGGATCAGAACTCCCTCCACTTCGTTCTTGGGCAGAAAGCTAAAAGGTATGTGTACTAATTCCGCTGCGTAGATTAGATTTCTTGCTAGTACAGTTTAGCATTCCGTAGTATTAAGTCCCGTGATCCAACAAATACTACGCTACATATTTATTTTTTATATTTTAATATAATATTATTATTTTCCACATATTTTCTTGTGCGTTTATTTATTCCGCATATTTTCATGTATTTTTCTAAATAAATTTGTAAGGGTGTAATTCCAATTTTCTATTGTTAGGATGCAAAGTGACTAACATATAAACGAAACAAAAATTGTGTTTCCTCAATTTTATGTATTTTAAACAATTGAGTTCACTTACTTATTATCCTCTTTTTTCAACTTTTATCAATTCATCAAGCTAAATATAATTATGTAATGATTGTGTTCAATAAAAGATATATCAACTAAGTCTAATATATTGAAGTTTTTTATGCACTTATTTATTTTTAAATGGTATTTTTACGCTACTTTTAATATTTCTATCTAATCTTATTATTTTTAATGTATTTTCTTTTGTGTTTATTTTATTATATTTATTTTTGCATCATATTTTAGACAAATTTATTAAATAAATTTGTTAGGGTGCAACTGCAACTTTATATTGTTATGATGCAAAGTAACTAATATATAAACGAACCGAAATTTAAACATAAATGAGAGTGATAAAAAACAAAGAATATTTTAGAATAACAAACTTATAAGTTCAAATTATATTATATTTTTATATTTAATATTAGTATATACATATTCAAATCCAAATATAGTTTTACTATTAAATTTTATATTATTTTATATTAATTAAATAAATATTAGTATACTTATGTAACATTTGTGACGTTTGTAACGTTTTTTAATAGTATTGTAAAAAAAACATCTCTTGAGAGTGAATGAGAGCATTTGGAGCCATGTGAACTTAGTCATGTGTCATGCCATGTAAGAATGATTATTGTATATCTGACATGGACTAATCAAAAATTATAAAATTGACATTAGGATAGAGAAAATGTAACTAAAAACTTACTTGTCATATTTATATATGTTCTTTTGAAATTATATTATATATAGATATAGATTATTATTCTCAATTGAATTTGAACATCTAATTTATATAATAACAATGTTGAACTAATACATAAGTAATAATTATTGACATTATATAAGGTTATATATAATATTATATATACATTGTATTTTGGTTTTACTAATCAACAGTGGAATACATCCGGTAGTGGACCTACATAAACTTTATACAATTTGTATAGATATAGTGTATAATGTAATGGATATGTAAATTTTGCACCTCTCATTTAAGTATGAAAAAAAAAAAGTTTGTTATACCCCTCACTTAAATATGAAAGCGATGCAGCATTATATAGAAATTATATTTATAATACTATTTAACATCTTATATTTATTTTGTATATATTGTTCGTATGTATAAGTGTATATCTAAAACTATATCTAACTATCTAATATTCTAAGTAATAATATATATTTATTTAAATAAAGAAACGCAAAGTATTACCAAAGTAATTCACCATAGTATTTTTTTGCCTAGTTTAATTTCACGATGAATAGTTTGATTAATGATATTTTTAGAAATTCTTAAATAACCAATTCAAGCTTGCGAATCTTTCTTGCAATGTATTTAACTACAAATTTGTTAATTAATTCCAACAATGTCATAGTATCTGGTCACATGTGATTAGCATGGCATTTGTCGCATCGTGTAACATATCTCTTATTTTTGTCATTTTTATTAAAAAAATATATATTTGATTCCGTTAACAATGAGTTCATTATGTTTCGTTTTCAAAACATAAAACTCGTAGATAACTATTTAGTTAATAACATTTTACATTTAAATTGTTAAACTATATTTTGTTAATTCTTTTTACATGAATGAGATTTTATTGTTTTTTTTAAATAGTTGTGATACCCCATAAGTTTGTACCACATCGGTTAGAATAAGAAGATTTGAAGCTTTAATAAGCAAGAGTTGTACTACTCAAGTCAAACAGGAATTCCTCCTTTTCTAGGCCCAAGTGAGGACAACGGGCGTAGTTAGGTTGGGTTGGGCTAAGTGGGGACAGTCGCTCGGGCTTGGGGGCGTGACAGAATGGTATCAGAGCCGAGCCGGGACCGTGATCGGGCTCGCGGACCAAGGGCTATTGACCCCCGGAGTTCCGGTCACCTACCTGGGGCAAACGATTCTGGTCGCGACGAGGACGTCGCACGCATTAAGGGGGATAGATTGTGATACCCAAACGATTCTGATGTGGTGTTGTTGCATATAGTATATACTGAATGTTAAAGAATTTTTTTTTAATCAATAGATGTACAACGCACTAAAATTAACTGAAGAACGTTGAATTAATTTTTAGGGAGCAATTTTTTTTCAACATTATTATTACATTTATTATAGTCATCACAAACCTTACTCATCTAAATGTAACTTCAACATCGTAGTTAAATTGAAAGATCGATCTCTCGAGAGTGAAGATTAAAGCATTTATACGGATCATGATCCATTATATAAATGCGGATTTGAATATAAGAATAATTATGCACAAATCCATTATATATATATATATATATATATCTTTATACCAATATAAAATGTGAAAGTTGTCCTCACCCCCAAAAGGTACCTCTTGAACATTTTTATTTTTATTATATTATATTATATATATATATATATATATTATATTTAGTTTCTATATTTTTTATTTTATTATATATATATATACGTGTTATATTTAGTTCATCTATTTTTATAAAATTGGCGATTTAGTCTTTTTATCCTTGAGACCCATCTATTTATCTTTACTATTACTAAAAAAAACCATTTAGTTACATTTTTTTATTTTTAGTTTTTTAGGTCGCTTAATTGGTAGGTCACCGTAGTTATTATTAATTTCTCCATCAAATATACTTATCAATTAGAGTCAACATGCATTCAATAGGTGCAAATGTAAGGTAGATGCATTTTTCCATTCACTATATCACCGATTTGGGGATGTTCCGCTTGTTGACATTTTTGTATCAAATAAATTAGTCACTTGCTAACTCATACGTGGTTCTTGAAGTTTGACTTTACATATAACATGTTACTCAATGTTTAATACTTAATGACTCGAACTATCGATTTAGTTCTTGCATTTGTAAATTCAATCATATTTGGTATCTCCTAATTGATAGTTGAATAAATAGTTAAGTTGAGAATTCAAGTATAAACTTTAGACATTAGTGTTTTAATTTTTTTTTTGATGATTTAGTCCCTACAATATTTGAGTATTACTAAAAATTTCATTAGATAAATTGCATTAACTTTTTTGTTAAGGTCGCTTAACTGACATGTTACATTAATTATCATTAACTTATAAATACAATATACCTATAAATTTGAGCCACCCATAAAGTATGATATGTACTCAACTCATGCAAATTTCGAGTACATGTTGAGATTTTTTTGTATCACATAGATCAGTCACTTGTCAAATCATATCAAATGTCAAAATATGGGTCAACCACGGTTCTTGAATTTTGATCTTTTACAGATAACCTGGTACTCATTGTCCAACATTTAGGGTCTCGAATCATTAATTTAGTTCTTCCGTCTGTCAGTTAAATCAAATTGTAACCTAATTAGTAGTTAAATAAGTAATTGGCATATCAAGTATAAACTTTAGATTTTAATGAATTGAAATTTCCTTTAGCGTCCCGTTGGCCATTTTTTTTTTCCTTTAGCGTTAAATCATGTGTTGTTGGTATTATGATATAAAATTGCATGAAAAGTGTATAGTTACGTTTGTATAGGTCAAACTGCTATACCGATGACTCTAAGTGGCTAATTACGGGCTTAAATTCTTCACTCCTCAAGTTGATAAATTAGATACAACTTTGTCGTTAATAACTCACGTCATGTTCAATCCAACTCATTATTAGTTATAACAGTAAATTAGTATCTTAATTTAAAACAATAGTTAATTTTTTGACTTAATTATCATCTTCTATTTTTCATGTTTTGAATTACTTTGTGTCGTTCTTTCGATCACAGATTCATTTCTCGCAACCCCTAAACTTGGCCATGTATTAACTACATATTAAAATATTAAAAAATTGAAGATAAATTATGTATTTTGAAATTTAGACGATTGATACGCGTGCAACGCACGCGTTAATAACTAGTATATATATATATATATATATATATATATATATATATATATATATATATATATATATATATATATATAATAAACTCCACCCTAAACAACATGACCCATAATAAATCCCACTTGAAAATCTAGTTTTCATATTACAAATGAAACCCTACCCATAATAAACTCCAACTAATTAGTTTTCACAATGAACCCTAGCTAGCTATGACCCTAACACAATTTGGAGTGATATGTTTCTGTTGGCTTTTCAGCCTAGTACTCCATATAAAGCTACTCGGCCCGCTTTGCACAACTGACCTTTCACTTTTTTTAATGATATCAGTACACTCCCCAAATTACCAGAAGCATGCTGCTTTAGTAGTATGCTAGAAAAGTCCAAAATCAACTGAAAAAATGCGCCACGTAATTTTTTTATGAGACTGTGCCGGAAAATTAAATTTCCGACAAATTGAGCACAATTGTACCATTTTTTTTTTGTTTATTTAAATGATTTAAATAGTTTTATGATTTTTTTTAAAAAAAAAAACTATTTTAAGTTGGATGAATGATTTGACTGAATTATCTCTAAAGCTGTATTTTAGGGTTGAACCCGGCCAAAATGTTTTACTCAACCGAAGATGATTTTAAGAAAAAATTCCATAAAATTAAATAAATTCTAAAACTCTATTTGCGAGCGGTTTTCTGGATTATCCTCTAAAGTTAACCCGATTACAACGTTCACCAAATTCAATGGAACTTTAGAAATAAAAAAAATTATTTAGTTTTTTTGTTTGTTTGGTTGTTTAACAGTTTTATACAATGACTAATAAAAAAATTTATTTAGTTTTTTTTTGTTTGTTTGGTTGTTCAGCAGCCTCATTCTCCGCTTGAAATTTACGGTTTTTTTTTTTTTTTTTTACAGCGGTTTCTTGCTTCTTCTTCCTACAAATACGAAAAATAACCATCTTTGAAAATATATAAATTATAAATTTCAGAGAGAACAAGGTAGACAAACTAAATTAGATGTTACTGATCGCATTGTGTTACATGGTCTCTGAATTCTTGATATGTCATACCATCCTTCAAATGTTTCTCACAAACGTGGCACAAATAAGAAGAATTTGTCTTATATGTTGTTTTCATTGTATTCCCTAAAGACTTTATTTTTTTTGTCATGCATTCCCTAAAGACTTGCTCTTTGAAACTCATGATGAAGACATTTTGCACCTGCAATGAGTTAATTAGATGGATAGATAGGTGTGAAATTAAATTCCGGCTAGTTAAATTTGGGTCAATGGTTCGATTTTTAAATTTTAGGACTAAATTGAACAAATTAAAAGCTAGGAAAGTATTCGAGGGACTAAATTGAACAAAATCAAAAGTTTAGGGCTACTCACGCGACACTTAACGGCCAAATCAGAAGGAATTTTAACAGTATGAAAAGTGTACAAAATGCAAAATGTTACTACCAAAAGTGTACAAAAAAAAATCCGGTACCAAAAGTGGATTTCATTCAAAAAAGTGGTATGAAAGGAACCATTATCCCATGTAATTATGCAAAAGAAATATGACCATAGTCAATATACTCATGAATAACCTATAACATTTTTTCAATAAAACATATGGGCACACCAGTAGTCACCTCAGTCGTCACGGTGAGCAATTGTTGTGGAAACGTGAGAAAAATTTACGGGTCAATTGAAGTGTGGACCCATATCTCAAATCGATATTTTAGGATTTTAGAAACTTAAAAGAGAAAGAAATGTTAATAGGGTCTATTCTTGGATTTTTCTACCATGCTTTGGGAGCACCATGCTTTTGGTTTTTTTAATACTATGGTGGACTTAATTGTAACATAAGTAAAACTTTAAAAGTATGAAAAAATATGAATTTTTTAAACTACACCTAAGATGTGTATCATACTATTAATAATATCAATTTCTCTATGGGGTTCACCTTTAGGGCAATAGAAAAATAAAAAAATTAGTGGCAAAAGCATGGTGCTCCAAGAGCATTGTAGAAAGGTCCAGGATTCTTGCATATTATTAAATGATTAATGGATATTGAACTTGAATGGAATAAGAATAGGTTTTGAATTAATAAAAGATGACTTGACCACAAATTATGATCCATGAAAAAACTCTTGTGGGTTTGGTTGATAAATTTTGTGGGTTTGACATAATTTCTTATATTTGAGCAATTTTTACCAAATAAAGGTAAAAATTCTAGAAACGGTTAGAAACTTAAAAAACGACCATGTTTACTATTAAACTCATTTTATGATAAAAACGTAAAAATGTATGTTTCTACAACTTTGAAACAAGTTTTTAACTACATGGGTAGAAAGTGGCGTATATCATCTTATATACTCTCAGTAAAGTGATTTGAATGGATTAAACTCTTACCTTAATACTACTCTACTCCAGAATTCTAGCTAACTAGCATATACTCCAATAAATAAAAACATGCTCCACATATAGCAATCATACATAAATTTTTTAAAGGTATCAGCAATGCATATATACACAAGAACTCAAGAAATACAAATTAATTAGGTGCCGACCATATATACAAGGGTTAAGAACCTATGAAAGGTCTGAACTATCACCCATTTTAACGGGAGAGGTCTGAAATTTAAAAAGTTAATAACGGAGGTTTGAAATTTCAATTTTGTTGATTTGAGGTTTTCCGTCCATTTTTAGGGTTAAATTTAACATAATTGTGTGAAATGACATTTTTGCCCCTTTAATATTTTGTTTTATTTAATATCTTATTTAAGGAAATGTGAAATGACAATTTTACCTCTAAAGTCAAATTAAAACCACCAAACTCCGTCCACCGCCACCCGACTCCGGCCACCACCACCCGACTCCGGCGACCACCACCTCGACTCCGACGACCACCACCTCGGCTCCGGCGACCCGACTCCGGCCACCACCTCAGTAAAAAAAACTCTGATTGGAGCTCTGTGGCTCCGGTCGGGGCCACAGAGCTCCGATTGGAGCTTTTTGGCTCCGATCGGAGCCCAATCGGGACCGGTGGCTCCGATTTGGGCCCGATCGGAGCTTTTTGGCTTCGATCGGAACCTCATCGGGGCCGGTGGCTCTGATTTGGTCCCAATAGCCGGAGTACGGTTGGTGGTCGCCGGAGTACGGTCGGTGGTCGCCGGAGCTGTGTTGGTGGAGCCGTGGTGGCTTCAAGGGCACTTTGGTCTTTGCACTCTTAGTTTGTTTGTATATATATGTCATCCAATAGAATCTAATATATTCATATGTAAGAGGATATCAAGCAGCTTCACAACTAGACTGATAATCATTAATCATTTTTTTTATATAATCTTCTAATACGTATACACAAATTAATGCTTTTGGCTTCAACTCCAAGTCATAATATGCTGACATAATTATTTACTTTTTAGCTTCTTGTTCATGTTTTAGATCAAGCTCACATAACATGACAGAACCTTAAATTATATACCTGAAAGACATATGGGATGAAGACGAATGGGTAGTGCCAGTGTAGTAAATTTTCATGCATTGTCGTACCTAAGTTTCCAATCAATTCTATTGTGAGTCTCTGAAAATTTATTATTAACATTTTATTTTTATTTTAAAATAATAAGTTCCCTCGTATATTTAAATCTACACCAAGTCATGAATCTTTTCACAAATCTAGCTTCGTCTTAGGCAGGCCACATTCAGAGTTACCTCAAATGTACGTATCAGCCGATTATTTTATTTTATTTATATATATAATACACGTAAACATATTTATATATTATGAGAGTTTTAGAAATCATAATAATGAGAGACATATTATCCCAATTTTTTGCATTATTACACAACTTTTGCAATCTCGGTGGTTGGAATTTTGCTGCAGATAACACTTTGAGGAAGGTATTTAAGCTTAACGTTACGAGCTGTTTGAAATTGTACTAGAAAAAAACACATTTGAATTCATTCATTCACTTAAGTAAATAGTGTCACGTTTGCACTTTTATCAACACTCAAAACTTCAACGTTCCTAATTAAAATTGCTAAAGTCTTAGGAAGCTGCTGCATGCACAACGATCGACGTAAAAGATGATGGATTCTGGGTGATAAATAGTATGGATTAAACCACGGGTACATGCTAGGTAAACTAATTACACAGCGGAAAGAGTGCATATACCTATTATGCAATTATGCGATCGGTAGCCCAAGGACATCAATGGGGGAGTTCACGATCTGCCGGGCGGTGTCCTACGGGAACTCTGGTTAAGGAACAATCCGTAGACAATGGTCTCCACAACAAAGCATCTTCAATCTGATTGCTGGATGGATCTCGGAGGTGAATTGATTAACACAATTTGGCACCTACTTGGTGTGTTCTTGGGTTCGGCCGAACCTCTAGTAAATAGGGAGAGGGGATTTCATTTCCGACAACTAAAGAGAGAGAGAGTGACTAACCCCAAGAAATCCCTAACGGCTCCTATTTATAAGAGGATGTGAGCAAAACACGTTAGGGTTGCTCACCATTATTTCGGAAAAACTAGTCTAATAGGGCCGACCCATTTGGACCGCACATGGCCCATGAGGATTTTGGCCTGACCCGAAATCCCCTATGCGCCATACCCCAAATTAGACTTAGCATGTTGGGCTTATATTAGTGGTCTCCTATTACGACGACCCATTTACACTAAATGCCAATAGCCCCCACTCGCCGGAATGAGATGGTGCCTATTAATATGTTGTCGACCAACACATCAATACCTATTATTTGATCCAATCCAGTTTCCTGTATTGTTCATACGAGGTTTGCCGTGCGACTGGCAGACACATCAGACTTCGTGCTACTCATCGATTAAAAGTGTTGTAGCGTCCGCAGAACGTTGATTCCCAACATGTTACCAACATGTTACTTCTCTGTGTGGCGCTATACCCCTGGTCAATTGTTATTCTCCAATTGCCTAGTTTCCACAATTGAATACTTCTCCAAGGCATCCGCACAAATATTCACAACATTCAACTAATATACGGTTGGTGGCCACTTAGTGAATACAAGAGTCGGAGAATTACAGATGTACATGACCATCCTCATTGCTCATATAGTTAGTCAAACTCAATCGGTGCCCAAAAGTGGTCATTTGGCCTTTTTGTTCAGGCGCTGCGCTCATACGCCTGTGAGTGAACATTGAGCCCAACCTTAGACATGAGTTCCGAGTGGTAAGGGTACTTCAGGTGCTGCTTCATTCAGCACCCGGGATCAGTTACACGTTCAAAGTGAAGAAATTTGTGTTTTTCAGAATCTTGAAAGATTCCGTCTAGCACAACTGAGCATGACCCCGTATTCGAACATGGAACGCGCAGTATGAAGTGCGCATCGATAGCATAACCTTAATTTATTTATATCAGGAATGAGAATGTCATATGCTATCATAGATTCTCGTCTAACCCAGAATGTGGTGGTAGACGAACAGAGTTCGTCACAGCGATCTGCAAAACTTTGATCATATCGTGTACCCCGAAACCAAATGATTGTTTTGCATAACTAGGTTTCTCTTTCGAAATAACATGGCTCTTAGTTGGTCTTGATATGACTGAGGTTTCCCTTCCATCAAGACGACCGTGACCGTGTGACGTGGCAGGGTACACGTTCAACATATTTTATTAGGAGGTTTTACGCTCCAACGACTATTTTATAGACCGTCCATCTGATGTAATATTGTCATTATGACGTCGTAAATAACGTAATCTCAAATAGGCAATTCTTTTATAAAAGTTACTTCAAATCCAAAATGTTCTGTCGCGTATTACAAGTCTTCTACATCCTATGCAATCCAAACAGTTTTACATGCTTTCAAAAACATCATTGCGTAAGGGTTTGGTCAATGGATCCGCAACCATATTTTCTGAAGGCATGAATTCAGCTGTGATCAGCCTGTCTTCTACCACACTCTTCGCATAGTTGTATTTTAAATCAATGTGTTTATTCCTACTATGATACTTTGGATTCTTGACTGCCCATATCGCTGCTTGACTGTCAGAGTAAATGCGCAAATCTTTATCTTGTCCTCGACGTCAAGAAGGGCGGTCAAAAGTCTCTTTAGCCAAACATCCTCCTGTGATTCTTTGAGAGAGCTACGAATTCGGATTCCATAATAGACAGTGACACATGATTGCTTCTTGCTCATCCAAGAGATGGCAGCATTAGCAAGGAGAAACACTCATCCTGAGGTAGACTTACGATCATCTAGATCACCACCTTGGTCGGCGTCACTATATCCTATCAATTCAAGCTTACTTCCCTTATAGCACAGTCCGTAGTCTGCCGTACCTTTCAGATACCTCATGATTCGTTTCACGGATCGTAAATGTTGATAACCGGGGTTTGATTGGAAACGCACAACTACAAATTCACGACTTGGAAATGATAATTCAACCAGTTTCAGCAACATATCTGTAACACTACTAGGTTCAACAAGAGAAACTGATCATGGCTCTCTCTACTCTAATCTCCTCCCGAACTCGTTCAGTATCATGACAATCCTCTTCCCGTGCGGACTGCTGAACATTCAATATATATATTTCACAACCTGAAAATAATAATTCAACCAGTTTCAGCAAGAAATCTGCAACACAACTAGGTTCAGCAAGAAAAATGACAGTGAAAGCAATATAGTTAGGGCTGGCAATTCGCGCACGACACAATGGGCTGACATGAACACAACACGAAAAATTGTGGTTTGGGACAATCATTTTCGTGTCGTGCCAAAATCGGACCATGTCAAAATCGTGTCAGAAAAATTAGTGTAATGTTCATGTTTAATATTGGTGACATGACTCGACACAATAATACTGTAGTTATAATAATAATAATAATAATAATAATTTTTATTAAAATAATCTTAAAGTCTGACCTCTTATTTTGCAAACGTACATTAAGTTTGGATTCAACTCAACTCATTAAGTGTCAGGACCGGTAATAGAATACTGAATGACAGTAAACTCCCAAACTTCTACATATTAATTGCCCGAGCTATTCTTGTGGGCTTATACATACCCCCAAGGCCCAATAGTTTGGGCCAGGAGAATCAAGGCCCAATCAGTAATCCATATATATGGTGGCGTTTAGTTTGGTAGATTTTGGTAATCCATAATCAGTAATCGTCCCACGTTTTATTGCCTTACTTTTTTTATACAATTTTCGGCAGAGAGTGTTAAGATTAAAAATTTGCATAACGCTAAGACGCAACTCATTTTACTAATTAGTTCAATTAATTTTAGAAAGATTATCCCTAACTGTTTTTTCAACAGGATTCAAAGTTGGTTGGCTTGTGAAAACTTTTGTATAGCTTAGATTAGATTATTCAAAACTGGCCAAAAAAAAAAAAAAATTAGATTATTCAATATTCACAAAATATCAAATAAAGCCAACCGGTTACCACATAATTCAACCACATCTAGCTAGAAGGATCTGTTTGGTGGACGTGGAACTATAATCACATAATCGACCATATCTCTCTCAATCAACAATAATGATGCTGCACCAATGAATTTCACTATAATGTTCCTAGAAAAGGAAACAGTTACCCCGAAAAGAGAGAAATGATCCAATCAGCACCTGACACAAACCAAACCAAATAGATGAACGTGTTCTAAATATTCAAAACCCGAACTTGGCGTGCCCTCCTCCACTTAATTTAAATACACTCATAATGACTATTTAGGAATGTCATAGGATATGGAAATTTGTTAACTTGATTGATTAAAGGTTAATTAGATTGTAATTCTCTTTATTTATTTATTTATTTTTTTAAAAAAACCTCAAAACCCTATAGACAAAAGTAACGACATAAATATATTGGTCCACTCTCTGCATGCCGATGCTATATATGGGTGTCGTTGATAATCCATCACATAGCTAGGGGCAAAAGGCGTAAAAAATGTGGTATGTATTAATCAATCATCAACGAGAAAAAGACGCTACATTCCAATTTCCAACAAGAAAAATTATTTAAGCAACTTGCAAGGTTCAATCATGAAAGTGGCCACGCAATTATAAAAAGAGGACATAACGAGCTTTCAAGTACTTAGTAGTTAGTATTGTATATATCACCCATCCAAAAACCCGAGGGTGATGGATCAAAATTACTATTTATGTTGCACTGTTTTTATATTCAAATGATGGTTAAAAATCACTTATTCACTATATATATATATACAAAAATTTGAAAGTCTCACTTATATATTGGTCCGCCACTTAATATCACTCTGGTTATAAGGGACGAGATCATCATGGACCAAGCTCTATAGCTATAGATATTCCCCTCTCTAGAGCTAGCCTAGCTCCTATATATATCACTTCACAATCACATAGTCGGGTGTAAGCGAGTGGCTATCATGATTTCCACGTCTAGCTAATAATATACGCCTTCCTAATATTCAAAACTGATTTTATTTTCTTTTCATTTCTCGATTTTCTTTGTAAACATCTTTATAAGTTGATTAATATGTTATGTTGTTTCTAAATACGATGTGGCTCGGTAGCGGATTACGTTAATTTAGTTTCCAATTTGTTTTGCTTAAAGAAATATATGCATGTGGGCTTGATTAAATTAAATGATGATATGTGATAACATCAGTGATTTTGTGGAAGTATTAAGAATTATAGGGACCATTTTGTATGATATAAAACTTAGGGACCTATTTGCATTCTTTGTAGAGTTAGGCTGTTAATTTTGTTACATTACTATAAATAGCAACTTCTATCTCTGTAATAAATTGAGAGTAAAATAATAAAGATTGGAAGTTGAGATTCGTTGATCTCTTCCGTCTGAAGTTTACCCATTGATTTATTTATTCTTTAATCAATTTCATTTATGTTCATGGTATCAGAGCCACGTTGCTCAGTCCACGCTGTTTTGCATCGATTCCGGAGTTCTTGATCGATTACGATGGCAAATATGTCGTCGCCTCTTGGAAATTGGCCGCGATTAGGAGCGAATATGATTCCTGAGACCAGTCTTGAAGATCGACTGTATCTCCACCCGTCGGAGACGCCAGGAGCTCGTCTCATTGATTTCCAGCTCACCGAAAATCGGAATTACCAGGTTTGGGTTCGATCTCTCACAGATGCCTTGGTTTCGAAGAATAAACTTCGTTTCGTTGATAGATCGTGTACGCGAGAGTCTATACCTGAGAATCAAATGTTTAAATGGGACAGGTGCAACGCAATTGTCCAAGGTTGACTGACTGTTTCAATTGATAAGAGTATTTCCACTGGCTTGATATATCATACTATTGTTGCATCGATTTGACAAGAAATGAGTGAACGATTCTATAAAATTGATGGCACTAGGTACTATCAACTGAGAAGGGAGATTTATCGTTCTACTCAGGGAACTATGAGTATATCTGATTACATTGGACATATGAAATTGCTTTGGGATAAGTTGGCTGCTTTGGATGATAATTGTCTATGTTCAAACTGCACTAATTCATCTAAGGTGGCTGCGTTGCATGATAAGCAGAAACTAGTGCAGTTATTAGTTGGCTTGAACGAGACTTTTGCAGCTGTTAGGACAAATTTGCTTATGTTGCATCATCTACCTACTATCAACTATGCATATTCAGTTCTTATTCAGAAGGAGAATCAGAGAATGGTTGTTGGCAACATTTCTGATGGATTAACTGATAAGAGTCTAGTTCTTTACTCTGCAAATCAGTCTGGTCCCAGTGTAGTTGATTCAAGAATCAGACTGGTGGCCCAAATGGAGTTCCAAATGCATTTTATGCATGAGGAAATAATAAGGGAGGAGGCAATAACTACAATAACATGCAGATAAAAGATTTGACTTGTACTTTATGTGGAAAGAAAGGTCACAAGGAAGACATTTGCTGGAAAAAGAATGGAGTTCATGAGCATATAAAGAAAAGATGGGCTGCTAATAATAGGGGTGAAACCGGACCGGTCGGACCGGTTTTTTTCTTGGTTCGGTCGGTTACCCATATTTACGGTCTGGTTTTTTTCCTTAAAAAAATCCGACCAAAAAACCATGTGAGAAAAAATAAACCGTCCATTGGTAGTACGGTTTTTTCGGTTCGGTTTTCGGTTTAAACCGAAAATCCAAAAGTAACAATTATCATTTAAAATTCTCGTTATTTTCATGGAATTTATCAAATCGAAATGAAAAATAACTTCAATTATTATAATTAAATAAATTATAAAATAAAATTAGAAAAAATAATCTTCATAAATGCTTATTTCATAATTTTTATAAACCTAATGAATTAATTATATTAATTAATATCAACTAGTATAATATATATTATATATATTTAGTTAGCATAACGGTCGGTTCGGTCCCCACGGTCCTCAAAGATTAAAATCCGAACCGGACCGAAAAACCGAACTAGAGTAAAAAAATCCGACCAAAAACCAAACCGTGTATTTCGGATTCGGTTTTTTCGGTCCGGACCGGATCGGTTTTCACCGGTTTTTCGGACCAACCGGATTTTGGTTTCACCCCTAGCTAATAATGCATCTTTCTATGGTGAAAGTCAGCAACAACAGTAACAAACTTCCATCTTTCAAGGCAACTCTTCTTTTGATCAGCAGCAACCACCAGCATTAAACTCTTCAAGTCCTCCTCTGAACATGGCTCAGCTTTCTCAGATGATGAATTACTTGGTTCAGCAACAGAAGAAGGATGGACATAACCAAGATGTGAAGGTGAACATGTCAGGTATGTTGTTCTATGGTGCTACATATAAGTCTCCTGGTTCGTTTTGGATCATAGACAGTGGTGCTTCACACCATATGACTTGTAATATTCAATGGTTATCTGATTTGAAGCACAATGACAGTCCAAACAAGTTACTGATTCTTCCAGATGGTCATTCTTCTGATGTAACACACTTTGGCACATGTGTGATATATGATTTCCTCATGCTAAGGGAGGTTCCATATGCTCCAGCTTTCAAGTTAAATCTCATCTCAGTTTCACAACTTTGCAGAGACTATTGATTCAGTATATCTTTCATTCCTAACTCTGTGGTGTTTCAGGACCCCTCAAGTGGGAGGAAAATGGAGATTGAAACTTTACACGATGGATTATACACATTGAAGGATGGGAAGGAGAATGTAAGATTTTTTCATTCAGTTGCAGCAGAGAGCAAGAAGTTACTGACAAGTTCAAAGGATTTGGTGTTATGGCATCGAAGATTTGGGCATATGCCTCTTCAAAGTTTGGAGAGAGTTTTTCATTTTGAACCCACTAATGGGAATCATTTGAATGATTGTTTCGTATGTCCTCCTGCAAGACAAACTCGTTTACCTTTTCCAATTAGAGAATCAAAAACTCATAGTTGTTTTGAGTTGGTACATATTGACGTATGGGGACCCAATAGAGTTCCAACCAATGATGGTTTCAGATACTTTTTGACTGTGGTAGATGATTTTAGCAGAAGTACATGGGCATCCCTTCTCAGAACCAAAGATGAAGTCATTTTGCACTTAATTTTTTTTCTCAGAATGGTCAACAACCACTACTCAGCCTCAATCAAGTTCTTTCGAAGTGATAATGGTACAGAATTCTGTAACCATCTATGTAAATAGCTCTTCAATTATTTGGGAATAATTCATCAGACAAGCTGTGTGGGAACACCTCAACAAAATGGAGTAGTGGAGAGAAAACGTCGTCATCTGCTGGAAGTAACCAGAGCCTTGAAGATTCAAGCTTCAATTTCATACAAATTTTGGGGACACTGCTTATTAACAGCATGTTATCTCATTAATTTTATGCCTTCTTTAGTATTAGATGGGAATGTTCATTTTGAAGCACCGAATGGAAAACCAGCAG
Source organism: Clarkia xantiana subsp. parviflora (assembly GCA_036873135.1). NCBI lineage: Eukaryota > Viridiplantae > Streptophyta > Magnoliopsida > Myrtales > Onagraceae > Clarkia > Clarkia xantiana. Next base: position 5,500,382 of record JAPTYO010000016.1, read on the forward strand.
ACTTCAAGCATCTTCGTGTTCTGGGCTGTATGGCTTTTGCAAAAGACTTGCAACCTCGATATAAGTTGCAATCAAGGTCAATTATATATGTTTTCATGGGGTATTCTTCAGATCAAAAGGGGTACAAGCTGCTTGATCTCTCTTCTGTACATTTCTTTGTCAACTGAGATGTTCAATTTAGAGAGGATGTCTTTCCTTTCTCATTTACAAAGGAAGAAAGCAATCAGTTGTTTCATAACACCTCAACCATTCATGCTTCTTCTGTACTTGATGACATCTTTCATACCCCTCAAGTTGAAGAGTCTGTTGAAGTTGATGAAGAAGTCAATCAGGAGTTCATACAAGAAGCAAATGAAGAAAATAATCAGGAGGAGGATATTCAGGTGCAGCATGATGAAGTTTCTGCTATGCCAAGAAGTACTCGAACTACAAGATTGCCTACTAGACTGCAAGACTACATTCTCACGTGTAGTTCAGTGACATATGGGAGAGTTTCTCCTACGTTTAGATGTTATCTGGGTGCATTGGACAAGATTTCAGAGCCCACCTCCTTTTCAGAGTCTGTAAAAGATCATAAATGGATTGATGCAATGAAGGATGAGATAGATGCATTAAGCAAATTGTTGGATCACGGTCGAAGCTCCGCTACGTTCTTAACGGAAACTTGAACTCCTGGGCTCCGCGTAATCCTGCAAAAGGGGATGACCTGGGTGGTGACCCAGAATCCCTCTCCGATGCTTAAATGAGAGTATGAACGATGGGGTGGATAGTAGTAATCTAAGTTCGTATTAGAGAATGTGTCTTTTCTGAGGTAACTTCCTCCTTTATATAGGAGGGGAAGTTACCTCAGTTACCTGTAACCGCGCCTGGCAGTTTTACCCACGTTCCGTATATCTCGTTCGGGATTCCGTGTATCTCGCCCCACGCTCCGTGTATCTCGCCCACGCTCCGTGTATCTCGGGCACGCCCTGCGTATCTCGGGGGAGTTTATCCGTATCTCAACCGTTTCCCCACTACTCTATTTAGTAGGCGGGTTTCTTGGTCTTATCCTCTGATTACGAGTCCCAATCCATATCGGGGACTCTAGAGTTATCTCGTTCTAGGTCACCACCCAGGACCCCTCGTCCGACGGGACAGGGCCAACTTTCTCGGGGCTTTATTATCGGGGCCTTCTCAAAGGCATATCGGGGCCTACTTAGAGGCTTCTCGTCGGGATCATTCAGCTCATATATCGGGACCGATCTCGTCGGGACCCTTCATACTGGGCTTCTGGACCTTCCAGGTCTTTCACAAGGCCCACTGGGCTTACCCGCCGTTTATTGGCTGTTAACGGGGCTAACGATATCATCGGAACCCATCATTTGCCCCCAAGACATGGGGGACTTGCAGTCCGTCGTGTCTTCCAATTCCGGACCTCCCGACCTCATCGTCGAAGGCTTTCATCTTCAGACCTCCCGATATTACCATCAGAGGCTTTTACCTTGGGTACAACTCTTGAATTACAGAGCTTCTCACTCACAATTCCTCGAGACTCCAAGGACAGTTGCCAAATCCGAGGAGACTCCTCGGTTACTCCACCATTAAATGCTAGGGATAATGAAACGACGCCTAAGGAGGCGTGACTATTACTTTCTGAAAAAGCAATATTACGTCACTAACGTCTCTTCCGTACTGTCCCCTATAATCTCGGCGATCCAAATTGAGTCGTTTCGTCTTCAATGGTCCAGATTTGAATCTGTCCAGCTGTCTTTTACCTATAAAAGCCAAAACCCTGGCACTATTCACTCCTTCCTTGCCGTTCTGATTTCTGCGAACTCTGCCATTGTTAAGCCTCAAAGCTTTTCTCTCCCAGTCTCATTTGATTCTCCGGTGATCCGAGGCCTCGAGCCGTCAAGATCTTTCTTCGTCTTCTCCGATCCATCATTCACTATGTCTGGTAAGACTTTTCTTCCTTTGCCTCTATGATTTACTGAATTTGTTTTCTTTTCCTTTCCTGAGTATTCCCGTTATGGCTGTTTTTAGACGAGGCCAGTTCCGGAGGAAGGAACCTCTTTACCTTTGAGCTTGCTACTAACGAAATCTCAGAGAGCCTGTATGAAGCTGCTCTCCGGGAAGGCTGCATCACTTCGGCCTGGGAACCCCGCTTTCCCTATGATTCCCAGCCAACCACCAGGAGGAAGCATATAGTTACCCGCCCCCGAGAAGGAGAGGTGTTCATCTCCACAGGGCAGATAAACGCTGGGATCCGATTCCCTTTCTGCGGGAATCTGGTTGAGATGTGTAACTTCTATCAGACGCATCCAACCACCTTCTCCCCACACGTTATCCGCGTGTGGAACGCCTTCCAGGTCTTGTGCCTCCGTCAGCAATGGACATACAACTTGCTGCTCTTCCGTACCTTCTACGGGATGAAGTGTAACAAGACTGGAGTCTGCTCCTTTACCCCCCGACTCCCCAAATGGACCAGGGAGCAACTTTCTCGATTCGGCTGGGATGGCGAGACCTGGAAGTTTAACAAGGATCGGAGGTTCATTCGCGACTCAGGGTCCGACAACAGTGGATGGAAGAAGTACTACTTCTTCGTTCAGAACAGTTCTGTCCCATGGCCCCGATGGGAGGTTGTGGCGGACCCTGCCCCCAAGTTTGAAGTCTACACCGAGGACGACTTCAATACCCTTCAACTGGTCCAGCTTTATCGTTGGGGGGACTCCTTCGCTCCCCTTGACGCCAATAAGCTCGTGGAGGGGGACCTGATCCAGATCGGGGTCCAACTCCTCGATTCCATTTCTGACAACTTGGTTCTTTGGGTAACACTTCTAACTGCCTTTTACTTTCATTTTTGCAGCCAAGAAGGCATCTCTGCTGACCCATCTCGTGTTGAAGCAGGGGGAGACCGATGCAGTCCAAGGCTCCAAGCGAAAGCGGAAGTCCTTGAAGAGGGGAGCCTCCTCGTCTACGGCTCCTCCGACTGAGGAGCAAGTCGGGATGGCCAAGCGGGCCAGAAGAGAGGAGGTGGACAAAGCCTTCGGTGTCACCACTGCCGAGGAAGGTAAGCGCGTTCGCCGAGCTATTAAAAAATATAGGAGGTTGGTTCCCAAGGAGTTTATCCCCGCTGACCGGGAGTCGCGGGTCCGAGAAATCAAATATATACTTCGAGGGGAAACACCCCGCGTCCTCAAGGCGGGCTATTACAACTTCTTTGGAAAGGACCAGCACGTCCCACGCGGTATCATCTGGTGCCCTAATAATACACTTCCTGACTTTATTCGTCCCGCCACCGCAGGTCCATCGGAGGCTCTTACTCCGACAAAAACTGCAACTCCAGCGAGGGCTGCGACTCCACAGGAGCCGATAACTGAGAATACCCCGACGGAAGCTCAGTTCCGTCAGGTGACTAACCTGGATGCTTCCCCCTCTTCCGAGGATCCGAATGAAGGGCTGATTCCCCGCCATAGGCCAGGGCGGAGCATCCTAAGGCCAGCTGTGGAGGACGTGTCCCGGAGTCCTCCCTTGTATTTTCGCTCTCCCACTCCCGAGCCTCCGACCGAGGCTTCCAAGGTCATCCCCCTTCTCCCCGTGGATGGGAACCTTTACAAGGTTTACACTCCCGATCAAGAGACGGTTCCCTGGAACCCGATCGAGTCTCTTCAAGGGGTCCCACTCCATCGGGGAGACCTTCAGCCAGAATTGGCCCTCCATCTGCTGGCAGGGTCAATTCCACCAGCCTTAAGACACCCGATCTCCTTGGCTGGCGAAGATATCGAGGCGGATCTTCGCGACATGGCTATCCGTCGGATGGAGGTAAAACTTTACTCTCGCTTTTGTTCTTGCCTTCGTTGTTCTTGCCTTCAATTATCGGACCTTACTCTCTTTTCCTTCTGCCTTAGGAAACTGCGAACCAACAACGCTGCTTTGGTTACATCCTTGCTCTGAAGGGTGCTTTGGAGGAGGAGCAGGCCAGGTCGGACCCCAAAGCCTTGGCCAAGCTCCAGGAGGACCTTGCCGATGCTGTGGCGGCAAGGGAGAAGATAGCCAAGGAGCAGTCCCTCCTTGGCCAGAAGGCTATGGACTTGCAAAAGCAGGTCCATGATCATGAAGCTGTGCTGCGTCGGGAGCGGAGGATGCTCAAGGAGGAACAGCAGCGGCACGAGGCGGAGAAGAGGCAATTCGCCCTCGAGAAGAGCATTCTCGAGGAAGCTAAGGCGGGACTCGAGGCCGAGAAGGCTGAATTTCCTGCCAGGCTGGCTGAGGCAAAGGCTCAGGGCCGCGAGGAGGGTCGCAAGGAGGGTCGCGAGGAGTATCGGAACTCCGATGATTTCAAGGCGGATGCCGTTGGGTTCTGCAAGACCGAGGTGGAGAACGTCCTGTTCAATGCCGTCGAGGAGCTTTACACGGTATACGAGGATGCCATTGACTTCAAGAAGTCAGAGACCCTCGCCCCCTTCGCGGAGAAATACTTCAGCCTCCCCGCGGAAAGTGATGAGACCGATGCTCCCGAAGGTGCCCCGGACCCGACTCGACAAACTGCGGAGCCTTCTGCCCAGGACCCCTCGAATTCTGCTCCCTCCAAGGCTGCTTAGGACCCAACTTCCAACAAGGACCAGGCTTAATGCTTCATTCTTTAAGTCCTTGTAATTTCCTCTTTGTTTCCTCCTTGTATCGGAACCTTTAGGCCTTCGAGCCCTTATAAAAAATTCCTTTCATCTATTTCAGTCTCGACTATTATTGGACTTACTTAAAACATTTCGATACATCACTTAAGATGACTTCATACATCCTTCCGATGCTTCACAAGGACTTACCACTCAAGGTTTCTCGTCCATACCATTTAAGGTGATTTCACACATCACTTAAGATGATTTTACCGCACCATTTAAGGCTTTTTATCGCGTCATTCCAGACGACTTAATCGTACCCCTTAGGGCTTTTTACCGCGTCATTCCAGACGACTTAATCGTACCCCTTAAGGATTTTTGCTGCATCATAAAGACGACTTACACGGACCCCTTAGGGCTTTTATTCATACCTAGGCTTTTTGTTGCATCATAAAGACGACTTACTCATACCTCGTAAGGCTTTTGTTCGTACCTCGAAAGGCTTTTATCGCGCCATAAAGGCGACTTACTCACACCTCGTAAGGCTTTTATCGCGTCCTTCAGGACGTCTTACTCGTACCTCGGAAGGCTTTTAATCGTACCTCGGAAGGCTTTTATCGCGTCCTTTAGGACGACTTATTAACAGTTAGAATAAATCTAAAAGCAATTTGATTGGAAGCAACTTCTTTTATTCATTAATAACTCAAAGCTTTGCTTACATCGGATCGATAGATAACTTGCGCCATTCGCGGCGTCTTAACACCACGCACCACTTAAGGTGACTTCGGGTCAAACATGACATTTCTTCAAGTGTGCGCCACTAAAAGAATGTTTCAACGTCTTGCCATCAAGGTCCTCTAACTTGTACGCATTCGGGGCTGGCATCCCTACAATCTTGTAAGGTCCTTCCCATTTCGGTGACAGCTTGTTGATCCGATCTTGATGGACGAACTCATTCCTCCGCCAGACAAGTTCTCCAACGAAGAATTGTCGGGACTTGACCTGCCGATTATAGTACCTGGCTGTTGCCAGACGCATCTGAGCCTGAACTTCATCAGCCTTCCACCTTTTCTCTTCAAGCAAATCCAAGTCCAGACGTCTCATTTCCTCGTTCGTCAGAGGCTCATAATACCTCCTGCGATGGGACGCCGCCGCTATCTCCACGGGAGCCACTGTCTCCCCCGTCGATTGCTTGGGTGTTGTTCTAACAGCCCATAGCACGTTTTCAAGCTCATCTAGCCAATGACCTTGTAAGGCATAGACCCTCTTCTTCAAGCCATCCATTACGATCTTGTGGCTGATTCGACTTGGCCATTAGTCTGAGCATGGCGGACAGAGGCTGTCCGATGCTCGATGTTCAATTCCTCCAGATACTCCTTCAACTGAGCCCCATTGAATGGAGGGCCATTATCGCTGATCAACACTCGAGGAACCCCGTACCGGGATACGATTTGAGTCTGGAGAAACTTGAGGATCTGCTGCCCCGTTGTCTTGGCCAACGCCTTAGCCTCTATCCACTTTGAAAAGTAATCAATGGCTACAAGTAAGTACTTGCACTGACCTTTTGCTTGTGGAAGGGGTCCCACCAAGTCAATGCCCTACTGCGCGAATGGCCAAGCACTCCTGATGGACATCAAGTCCGCGGCAGGAGCCACGATATTCGGAGCGTACCTCTGGCACGCATCACAAGATTGGACCATCGCTATCGCTTCCTTGTTCATCGAAGGCCAATAGTAGCTAAATTCAGCGCTTTCCTCACGATGGATCGGGCCCCTTCATGACAGGCCGCGACTCCTTCGTGCAACTCTCTCAGGATCCGATTCGTATCAGGCTCCGCCACACATTTCAGAAAAGGCTTTACATGCCCCTTTTTATATAACTGGTTGTCCACCATCGCGTAGTTGCTCACGATTCGACGCAACCTAACAGCTGCCACTTCATCGTCAGGGAGTGCCCCCGTAGTCAGGTATGTGACTATCAGGGTCATCCAGGTGGGTTTCTCTTCTTCCTCCGATCCTGCTTCAATAGCGCATACCTCCGACGGATCGATGGTTGAGATAATTACCCTTTCCAGAAAGTGCACCTTCCGATTCTCCTCGGGGGCTACACCTAGGGAAAACTTGCTTAAGGCGTCTGCCTCCGCGTTTTCTTCCCTCGGGATTGCCTCAATGTCGAAGCTTTTGAAGCTTCCCTTCAAAGTCTGCACCTCGTGCAAATACTTCCTCATTGTCGGGTTCTTCGCCTCGTAATTCCCCTGGACTTGATTCACGATCAGGCTAGCATCACACTTCACCTTTAAATGATCGACTCCCGTACCCTTGGCGATTTAAGGCCCGTGATGAGAGCCTCATACTCAGCTTCATTGTTGGTGGCCCTAAACGTCAAGGCCAAGGCATATCGCAGGGGCTCGCCTCCACTGGGCGGTATCAATACAAATCCTGCCCCCGATCCTTCTACACTTGATGAACCATCAGTGTACATTTCCCAGGTGTTCTCCTCATTTGGAAGCTCTGATTGCTCTGCTATCGGGACCTCCATGGTTGCCCCCTCGACAGGACCTGCATCTTCCAGATCGGGTAAGCCGTTCTTGGAGCAAAGTGAATACGAAACTCCGTAAGCTCGATTGCCCATTTCACCAATCTCCCCGACGCCTCCGGTCGGTTCAAAAATTGCTTCAAGGGCTGATTAGTTAACACCGTAATCTCATGGGCATGGAAGTAGGGCCTCAGTTTTCGAGCAGCAATAATCAACGCAAAGAGATACTTCTCAATAGCGGGATAATTCATTTCAGATTTGGCAAACGCCTTGCTTACAAAATAAACAGGAACTTGGTTGCCCTTGACAATCTTTATTAACACAGAACTAACAGCAACTTCAGAAACAGCCAAATAGAGAAAAAGCGGCTCGCCCGGAACCGGTTTCGCCAACGGCGGGAGGGTAGGGAGGTGTTGCTTGAGCTCCTGAAATGCTTCCTCGCACTTGTCGGACCATTCAAACTTCTTGTGGGCCCTTAGCACATCAAAAAATGGCATGGCTCGGTCACTCGCCTTGGATAGGAAACGATTCATCGCGGCTAATCGTCCATTCAGCACCTGGACCTCCCGATGGGTTTTCGGAGACTGCATCTCCTCGATTGCTCTCAGTTTCTCGGGATTCACCTCGATTCCTCTTTGACTCACCATAAATCCCAGGAATTTCCCCGAGTTCACTCCGAAAGCGCATTTGTCCGGATTCAAACGAACCTGATGAAACTTCATCCGCTCAAACGCCACTGCCAAGTTGCGAACATGGTCTCCCGCCTGTCGGGACTTCACTAGCATGTCATCCACATAAGCCTCCATGGTCTTTCCCAGCATGTCCCCGAACAACTTGTTCACCATCCTCTGGTAAGTTGCTCCAGCATTGATCAGCCCAAAGGGCATAACATCATAGTGATAGACATCACTATCAGCATAGAAGGCTGTGTGGGGGGCATCCTCTTTCGCCATCTTGATCTGGTTGTAACCGGAATAAGCATCCATGAAGCTCAGCAGCTCATGTCCCGACGTGGCATCCACCAGCTGGTCTATTCTCGGGAGTGGATAACAGTCTTTTGGGCAAGCCTTGTTCAAGTCGCGGAAATCGACACACATCCGCCACTTCCCGTTACTCTTCCTCACCAGGACCGGGTTAGCGACCCAAGTCTGGAATCAGAGCTCCTTAATGAACCCAGCATCGAGCAGCCTGCCCACCTCCTGCTGGATCGCGATCCTCTTATCCACGCCCATCGGACGCCTCTTCTGCGCGATAGGCTTGATCGCGGGATCAATCTTCAGCTCGTGTACTATCACGTCGGGGCTGATTCCTGGCATATCACTCGGGGACCAGGCAAACAGCTCCTTGAACTCCTTCAGGAGCTCGATCAATTCTCGGGCCCTTTCCTCCGACAAAGCAGACCCGATCTTCACCTTTCTTTGAGGCCCATCAATCTCGACCTCTTTCAGATCCTCCATGGGGGCGGGACGCCCAAACTCCTCTCGAGGATCGGCATCAGTCTGGAGGACAGCCATGACTTCCCTCCTTCTCCTTCGAGTGGCGTTAACATAACACCTTCTGGATGCCACCTGGTCACCCTTGACCTCCCCGACCCCATTTTCAGTCGGGAACTTCATCTTCTGGTGGATGGTCGAGGCGACTGCCATGAGAGGGTTGATGGTGGTCCTCCCGATGATAGCATTGTACGTCCCCGCAGACTCTACCACGACGAAATCCACGTTCCGCCTTTCCACTTTCCAGTCACTACCGAATTCCACCGGTAAGGTAATCATTCCCAACGGAAAGGAAGTAGAACCAGAGAATCCCACCATCGGGAAGTTCACTTGTGTCAGGTCCTTCTTCGTATTTCTCATGGCTTCCAAGGCGTCCATGAACAGAATGTCGGAGGAGCTCCCTCCGTCTATCAGGATCCGCTTCATCTCGAATCCATCCACATCCAAGGTCACGACCAAGGCGTCATCGTGGGGGCTCTCCACGCCTATCAGGTCCTCCGCTGAGAAAGAAATTACCATTTCCTCCTTCACAGTCCACGATCGGGACCTCTTTCCTAGCACCACAGCAGCAGAAATACGGGAAGCATAATTCTCCCGAGAAGCGGAGGTATCACCTCCCGCCGCCATTCCTCCATGAATAACGTTAATGGTTCCCCGCCTCTCCTTACGGGCACCGGAGGATTCCGGCTCAACCTTCTTCTTCTTCGGAGATCGATAGCGGGACTTGGAACGGGACCGCGATCGAGTTTTGGAACGGGATCGGCACCGTCCCCTACCAACAAACTCCTTAAGCTTCCCCTTCTGGATCATCTTCTCTATCTCCTTCTTCAGCTCCCGACAGTTATCTGTGTCGTGACCATTGGCTCGGTGGTACCGACAGTAACGATCGGAGCGACCTCCCAAGAACTCACCTTCTTTCCTCGGGGGGGTATCGGGCGAGACCCTGCCGATCCATCACTGCTAGCACGGAGGTAATCGAACTGTTGAGGGGAACATTACGACCCTCTCGATTATCCTTCCTCGGAGGACGCTTGTCCTCCCTTCTATCGGGGCGACCACGGCTCCTACTTCCCTCCGATTTGTCATTCCCTTTGCGATCGTCCGACAGCTTGGACGATGGCTTTCCTCTTCCTGACTTCGGAGGATCAAGCTCGCCGGGAAGTATTACTTGCTGGGCTGATATGCACGACCGCTTCATCAAGCAGTATCAGGGTCGTAGGCGCCTCTTGAAGAGCGTGAGGTCTTTGACCCAGGTGGTGCAGAGATCTGACGAATCGTTGGCGTATTACTACCAACGGTTCACTGCTAGTGCTGCGGAGATTGACGAGGAGATATCGGAGGGAGAGACCATCCGCACCTTCCTTCGGAACCTAACTGCTCCGTATGGTTCCGATCTGATGCATAGTGTAGCCGCGAAGGCTGTGTGGAGTATGGAAGCCTTGCAAGCGAGGGTGAAGCAGCAAATCGACGTGCAGGAATCGAAGATTGCTGCTGGAAAGCTGAAAAACCACGTCATGGCCCTTTCTCCCATGTGATCGGGAACAGCGAACACACGAGGTCATCATTCGCGGTCCTACCCATACAGGCCTGGACATGCCTCTGAACATGGCGGACCGGGTCCCCTTCACCATCGTACTCCTTGATGGTCGGAATACCTAGCCCTGGCGGGGCGACAGTATCTATCAGCCGTGGAACAAAAGGATGAGTAGATCGGTCCCTCAGCTCCGATGTCATATGCTTCTGGTCGCCCATGCAGATGTTGACGATTTTCACCACCTGATCGGGGGTGATGGGGCCATTCAGGGTAATGGTCCTGTGTTGCACTGGTCCGGGACCGTCGACTACGAACTTTTCCGAATGTGCGGGTTCCTTACCCCTATTCCTGGACTGAACCTCCTGTTCCTCTTGAACCTCCCTTGGAAGAGGTGGAGGCAACTATTCCCGTGGAGGTAACTCTTCTCCCCTCTTGGCAGCCTCTCTCTTGTCCAGCAAAGCCTCCATGGCCGCCAAGAACATGGGCATAGCATCTGCTACTGCTTTAGCCAACTCCGGGTGTGAGGAAGCACCTACCTCCCTCCGCGGAATTTCCTCTCTGTGCACCACCGGATTTGGAGGAGCATCCACCTCCCTTCTCGGGATATCCTCCCTGTTCACCGCCGTGTCTCGGACTGAGACCTCATAATCTTCACCATGCCCCCTGTTTGAGAAACAGCAGGGTGCTCACCTTGTTCAGCAGCATGCTCCGGCAACGCAGAATTCACGGTTCCAGCAGGGCGAGAACTGCTCGTCGGGACTTGTTTCTTTTGCTTACCACCACCAGCCATCGATCAAGTAGAAACTATTGTGACTTTTTGTACGTTCCCACAGACGGCGCCAATGTTGGATTACGGTCGAAGCTCCGCTACGTTCTTGACGGAAACTTGAACTCCTGGGCTCCGCGTAATCCTGCAAAAGGGGATGACCTGGGTGGTGACCCAGAATCCCTCTCCGATGCTTAAATGAGAGTATGAACGATGGGGTGGATAGTAGTAATCTAAGTTCGTATTAGAGAATGTGTCTTTTCTGAGGTAACTTCCTCCTTTATATAGGAGGGGAAGTTACCTCAGTTACCTGTAACCGCGCCTGGCAGTTTTACCCACGTTCCGTATATCTCGTTCGGGATTCCGTGTATCTCGCCCCACGCTTCGCGTATCTCGCCACGCTCCGCGTATCTCGGGCACGCCCTGCGTATCTCGGGGGAGTTTATCCGTATCTCAACCGTTTCCCCACTACTCTATTTAGTAGGCGGGTTTCTTCGTCTTATCCTCTGATCACGAGTCTCAATCCATATCGAGGACTCCAGAGTTATCTCGTTCTAGGTCACCACCCAGGACCCCTCGTCCGACGGGACAGGGCCAACTTTCTCGGGGCTTTATTATCGGGGCCTTCTCAAAGGCATATCGGGGCCTACTTAGAGGCTTCTCGTCGGGAGCATTCAGCTCATATATCGGGACCGATCTCGTCGGGACCCTTCATACTGGGCTTCTGGACCTTCCAGGTCTTTCACAAGGCCCACTGGGCTTACCCGCCGTTTATTGGCTGTTAACGGGGCTAATGATATCATCGGAACCCATCACAAATCATACATGGGATCAGGCACGAAGCTAGGAAAAATATTCAGAGGGGGCAAAATTTAAATTAACTCTACAATAAATATACACCAAAAGCTATACATTATATATTATCAAAATAATCAATAATATTTATTAAGTAATTTACAATCTTTTTCTTCGGACGAGCTTATCTAGATCATTTAGATTAAAATTTGTTATTCTTTTTCTTAAGTTCAGGATCCAATAAAAGATCATCTATATTGAATTATTCAAGTTATTATTCCAAACAGTACACGTTAGTTTCAAGTGAAATAACTTATTTCGTTCGCTTTTTATGACGAATTTATCGATATTAATTAAAATCATAACAATGTTTTATTTTTTAAAATGTAGAAAATAATTGAACAATAATAATTAACATCTATTTAGAAGAAAAAAACTAAAATTACTAATTAATAATATTCTAGCATCAATCAACCCAAATAATTAACTACTAAAAATTTATATGCATAATTTCAACATTCATTAACATTCTAGTCCGCCTCAATTTTCTTTTCACAATTACATAAGCCTATTTATTTTTATTCTTAAATTAACAAATTTATATAATAATAATAACAAATTTATAACACACAAATTATCATATCATAATTAATCAACAGCAACTTATTTTCTTTTACATAGAATTAGTTTAAGTTGAATAAATCTGAATTAATAGTATTATCTTTAAATTATTATTTTACTGGTAAAGATAATCTCTAAATTTTTTATTTGGCTAAGCTAAATGGTTATCTCTAAATTAGAGGGACAAGTGGGCAACATTCCGTGTCTTCCTATAGGTAAGGATTATAAACTAGCTTAGTTCTCTATTTACTGCATAGTTTCATATAAGTCAGAGGGGGCAATGGCCCACCCTCGTTACATTGTGGCCTCGTGCCTGCATGGGATATTATTTCCCTACCAACTTGTAAACATCCCATAAGCTGCAAGTGGGTGTATAGGGTAAAATATAGGTCTGATGGCTCTGTGGAAAGGTTTAAAGCAAGACTAGTTGCTAAAGGATACACTCAGAAGGAATGAGTGGATTTCAAAGAGACTTTTTCACCAGTTGTTAAGATGGTGACAGTCATGACTACTAAGCATTGCTGCTGTCAAGAGATGGTCCTTATACCAAATGGATGTCAACAACGCTTTCCTACAAGGAGATCTGGAAGAGGAAGTGTATATGGACATTCCACTTGGTTTTGACAAAGGAAATCAGAAGAAAGGTTCAGAAAAGCTAGTTTGCAAGTTGACCAAGTCCCTCTATGGCCTAAAGCAAGCCTCAAGACAGTGAAATATCAAATTAACCACAGTTTTGCTTGAGATGGGGTATCAGCAGAGTAAGTATGACTATAGCCTTTTTAGCAGGTTTGAAGGTGAGAAGCAGATTCACTTGCTTGTATATGTCGATGACCTGCTTATCACGGGGTCATATGAAGTTATGATTGCACAATTGAAGAAGGAGTTGCAGTCACACTTCAAGTTGAAAGACCTTGGGACCTTGAGATATTTTCTAGGGCTCGAAGTAGCTAGAACAAAAGAGGGAATCACGTTGAATCAAAGAAAATACGCCATGGAACTGATGGCTGACACTGGTCTAAAGGAATCAAAAGCAGCAGCTACTCCAATGGAAAGGCATATCAAACTTACAACACCAGAATATGATAAAGCTTTTGGGTTAAATCAGGAGGACAAATCTCTAACTGATCAAGAGCAATACATGCGCATTGTGGGTCGTCTACTTACCTTACCATGACACGCCCATACATTATTTTTGCAGTACAAATCTTAGCCAATTTGTGCATGCGCCTAAAAGGTCTCATTTAGTTGCTGCATTAAGAGTGATAAGATACATCAAGAAGCATCATGGTCAGTGACTTTTGTTCTCAGCTCATAGTGATTTGAATCAAATGGTTACTCATTGTGATAACGATCGGGGGGGGGGGGGGGGGGGCTTGCTGTCTCCTTAGAAGATCTGTAACGGGCCATTGTGTAATGCTGGGATCATCACTCATATCTTGGAAATAAAAAAAACAAGTTACACTTTCAAAAAGTAGTGCTGAAGTTGAATATCGCAGCATGGGAACCACGGTTTCTGAAGTAATTTGGTTGAGGGGACTGCTGAAGGAGATGAGGAATGAAATGGACAATCCAACACTACTCAATTGCGACAACAAAGCAACGATTCAGATAGCAGCAAATCCAATGTTTCACGAACGAACCAAACATATCGAGATCGACTGTCACTTCATTCGTGAAAAGCTGATGCAAAAGATTATTCGAGCTGAATATGTTGATTCAAAGAGCCAACTAGCAGATTTACTGACAAAGCCAATAGGCAAAGTTCAGCATTATCAGTTGCTAATGCATGTGGGAGTTCTGGACATTTATACGAATGGTGAAGAAGAAGGAGAAGGAGAAGGAGTAGAAGAAGAAGAAGAAGAAATGTGGAAGTATTAAGAACTATAGGTACCGATTTGCATTCTTTGCAGAGTTAGGCTGTTATTTTTGTTACGTTACTATAAATAACAAATTGAGAGTAAAATAATAAAGATTGAAAGTTGAGATTCGTTGGTCTCTTCCGTCTGAAGTTTACCCATTGATTTCTTTGATCAATTTCATTTCTGTTCAGATTTTAACGTTTAAAATCAATTATAGAACTCAAAACCCTAAATGTGTATGATTGTGACATGTTACAAAACCGGCGATTATGAGATATAATTACACCAGCAAAATTCTTATATAAATAGGATCTAAAATTTTAATATTTATAAAAATATATTTATTTATTTTAGTTTACTATTGAGTATCGTAATCAATAGCTTTTTCTACGGTACTCTGCTTTATAAAATGTTTTTTTTCATGCAAAAATAAAGATGAAGTGCTTTTGAATGACATATAATATCATATTGTAACTGATAAATCAACAACATATTTCATATGTTATTTTAAAATTTCTGCGCTAATGATAATTTAGTGATGCTATATACTGAAAGTAAAATCTCGCGCCAAAGGCGGGTGATATTCTACATTGTATAGATCATTAAAAGTGCACTTAATAAACTAAGATGATGTTTGCTGAAATATTGACTAGTTAATTAGAAGAGAGAAAAAAAAAATCGACAAGCAAACCTTTGCCGACCCTCCCAAAATATATATATTCGATCGAATTCATAGTCGTCTGCGCAAAGAAGGTGGAATTTGATTCTTTCCACATTAACCCAATTTACTTTATACACACAACGTACACTATCTGTCAAAGAAACAAGTGATCAACACCAAAAGAGAAAGAATAACATATATATATACATATAATTATATGTATACACGGAACAAAAGACGGCAAATATATGTTCTAGCCTATATAATATGCTTTTAATATGATTATTAATATTGTATATATTACAAAATGTCTCATTTTCCCATGTGTATTAATGGATTATTGTGCCTAATAATTAATTCCTTAATATATATAAACAATAAGTACTTGATGTTCTCCAATTATACGACACAGCAATGGTGAATGTTCTCACATGGGATAATGTTCTATCTCAATTAAGAGACCGATCGACTATTTGGAGCATCATTTTTTTTTCACCAAAATAAAACACCCACTTTTGAAGAATTTGCATATATATTCCCAATAACAATACTTGGTTAAAATAGTACATGCAATTCGTGCATGCAAATATTCAACAATTAGCTAGTTACCAAAATACCCTATATATATTTACCTCCCAAAATCAAATAATTAACAGCGAAAAATAACATGGTAAATCACATTCTTCAGTCATATTCTCTCCTTATCGGTTCCGCATACCGGGAGGGACCATGTCCCCGAGAAGCCCTTCATCGGTAGGAGGAGACTCGGGAGGGGTTGGACCGAGCGTGGAGGGCACATTTGACATTTCACCTGACGACGTAGCTAGAACCACTCGGGGTTGAAGATCGCTACTTGATGGGGAAGGACTGATCATATGATGTTGACGCAAATGGTTAATCGATGATGGTCTAGGTTGATACAAGTTCGAGAACTGGCTAGACGGCCTGAACATATGATCGGGGCTAACGAAGCCTCGAGGAAATCCAACGGAGTGGTGGCAGTGTTGGCCCTCGTATGTTGTAATCACGACCGTCTGATCTTCTGATGATCGTTCCACTCTCTTCTTCACCGTGCATCGGGTATTGGTACACCGATAGTAACTCCTACATATTATTCAAAAGGATGTGATGATGAAGAAGTAAATTTTGTTGGAGAAGTAATTACTAGGGTTTACTACTTGAGAGGTAAGTAATGTTTCATAGGTTGTAAAAAACACCATAAAACCCTAGCTAGCAAGCATTAGAATTAATTGTGTAAGAGAATAATATATATTTGGGTGTACGTACGTACCTTGGGAATGGACTATTTTTAACAGCCTTTTGTCCGTACTTTCGCCATCGGTAACCGTCTTCAAGATGATCGACTTCGCTCTTAGTCATGAAGGCGAATCGGGGCTGCCGTATTCTCTTTTGACCCTTCTTGGGCACCACCGTACTTCTAAATTGATACACTTAGTTAGATATGGTGTACTTGTGTACATAACTAAAGAAAAACTCGATCTATTCAATTCAAGTGACTTAAAATACAATATAACTGTAAATATATATGTATATGAATATGACCCACCAAGATCTTTTTGAAACACATTCATCGTTAAACAGATACCAAATCTACTTTGGTAACTGAGCACGAGCACTAGCTATACTTCAAACTATCCCATAAAGCAACCCTTTGTCTTTTCTTCTAAACCAATTGTTGTGTTTGGACTCCAACATATTAGTCTTAACTGAACAACCCATCTTCGAAAAACAGAGAAAGAAAAAGCAACTGATGTTGATAATTCATTAGCCTAGTTTTGTATATGCAAATGTCTATATCTAGCATCCTTGTTGAAATGTTGGGACTATATTACCCATGGGGTGCAAGTAGAAGGACGAAAGTAGCTAAGCTAAGGGCACGCCACACTTCCGCCGCAATAATGGTACGGTGGTGGTGTCCAAGTTGGACCGACCTATTCTAACCATTTGTAAATAAAGCTCTTTTATTCTGTATTTTTCTAGCTCGACCAAAAGTCCATCTTGATACATAACGTTCTCTTCTTATTACAGTTTTGTGTTTTTTCGATTGAAAAATTAATGAATGCACTGACCCCATAAAAGTAACATCGCCTATAAGAGGCCGAAAGCTAATTTAGTTATACTCGACACCGCATTGTACTGAATAATGAAACTTGTTCACTAAGAAGAAAGGACCCTAGATTTTCGACATAATTACGAAATTATCTCATCCCCTCTCCACCACTTGCACTTCAGTTCCCTGAAGCTGAAAATTCAACGGAGAGTTGAAGAGACGAGATATACAAGTGCAGAGCTTCATGGGTGTACGGACATGGAAGAAACTCTGCCCCGCCATCATGTGAAGCAATCTAAGCGTGTTGGATATGGAAATTAATTAGCATAAGCTGAAAACCCTAGATTGACAACTCACGGTGGTGGTTTCCCGCTTATGGACTTCTCCGGCGGATCCTCGCTTGAGTCCGACGAAACACAAGGGTAGGAACACGACGGCGCGTGAAGAGACGGCTCGGTGGCCGCCGCCGCCGCTAGCTCCGAGCTGGACGACACCGTTCGCATGTCGACACCACCAGTGGGAGCCACAACCGGGTCGACCTCGCCGAATCGGGTGCTACCCGATCCGTGGAGGCCCCAGCCGAGGTCGCCGAGTATCCGGTTGGCTTCGTGGTCGCTGGTGGTGGAGAAGAAGTAGATGCTGTCGGATGTGTCGGACGGTCCGAGGTGGGGCCAGAAGCTGGAGGTTAGCTGCTGCTCAATGGGTGATGTATCAGGCGGCGGCGGAGGATCCCTGTCACCGTCTTCGGCCATGGTTGGTTGGATCGACGGCGGGGGAGTGGAGAGTCGGGCATGCAAAGAGAGCCACAGATCGAGGGAGGGAGAGAGAAACTTGTTAGGGTTTATGGAGGTGGAAAGGACGCGTAGATTTAGTTTAGATTAGAAACGTTTTCCTTTAGCTACTGCTAGCTACCTAGAGAGAGAGAGAGGTGAGAGAGAGATTATTAGATTACAGAGATAAATTGCTGTCAAAAAATTAGTGGATATATTTAATATTTATTATAGGACTAATTACATAAATATTTTGTTATAATAATTATTTGAAGAAAATATTGTTTCTTATAATATGCGGGAAAAAGATGAAATCGGTTTTTAAAGGTCAAAATTTCTTAGTCTGAATCTCTGTTTTTGTTTTTACGTGTACATATATCGGCACTTTTCCATTTATATTATATTATGATATTAAATCATTTTAATACCTTTTCTATATGTGTCTTTACTCTTTTTTTTGGGCCATTGTATTTTACTATTAATTATAATTGTATCATATTTTACGACTTTTTTAGACATATTTTTATAATTTTAATAATTATAGTCTAATAACTTGTTGTATCATATATTTTAAAATTATTTGTATTGAATAAATTTGCACGTTGCTAAAAGTTTATTATAAATAATAACTTATATTATAATATGTATTAACTTGAGTTGTGTACATAAATTTATACTAAATTATATATATTTAAACAAAATTAGACGTTTCTTCTTAGTTATTTTTTTTTTACATAAGTATGCTTATATTAAAAATATACAATATTACATGTCATTAAATAGCTCTTCGTTCGTAAAAGTTAACGACCAGAAATTTTTTAATTTAATGACGTGAAATTTTCTGATGTAGTTGTACCTCGTGTTGAAGTATAAGGAAATTTGACCTAAAATTTTAGATTTGATTTTAAATTTCAGAATAATCGATTATGCCATGTTTTATTAATTAATTAACATAATCAAGCATAAATATAGATTTATCTTAGGGATTAAAAAAATATAGATATTAAATAATTTAATTTAATAACGTGAAAATTCATATAGATTTTAAAGTTCAGAATTTGTAGTTGTGTCATGAATCGAAATATAAGGAGACAAGACCTAGAAGCTTTATAATTGATTATAGCCCATTTTATTTTTCATTGTTTAATCAATATAATAAAAAAATTACATTTCTTCATATTATTGTAAAAAAATTAGCTAATAATAGATACAAGTGTTTTTTAATACATAATAATTTAAAATAATGATACATTTTTTTGTCATGGGAGGTTTAGGTGCCCGAACTTAGTATAATCTCCTCTCACACCAGATCGGTCTATAAGGTGTAAAGTGCTGACTATAATTATATTTTCATTCTCAGGGCTCGAGCGATATTAGAATTTGAGACTTTTGGTTAATGAATGAAACACTGAATCGTTGCATCATAATACATGGTTGTTGATCGACACTAATCTATACTAATACTAAATCGGACTGTGAGAGAATAAGAAGGTAAACCTCAAGCTGACACGTCAGCTCTATCAGCCAATAAGAGCGTTATACGTAAGTCATTTGTAAACAACATAGCTATCCGTATTATAAAAAAAATCATAATATAATTAAAATTCAGTCAACATATTCATTTTTTTCTTATAACATATAAACTGCTCATATTCAAGGTCTCTTACTTTAAAAGATAGATTCAAAGCATAATAATATCCATATAGCTCAGAAAAATCTCTAAAAATACAATGTCAAGTAAACTTTTTATAATTAATATTATTGTTATAAAAACTTAATTTATATATATATTAATTTAAATATTGTCCAATTATTCTAAATGCATGTATTTACTGTTAAATCGCCGTCAAAGAGAAATAGTACGAAGGCACAGGAGAGGAGAGTGGGGGGCCTACGCGCTATTTCTTTATTATTTTTCTCTTAATTAAATAAATAAATAAATAAAGTGGCGAGAGTGCACCGTTGTTATCTCCTCCTCCTCTCCCTTTGTTTCGTCTGTTTTTGCGTATTGGGTTTTCTCATCTCCACGGCATGCACTGCAGTACCTGTCTATTATTACCATATATGTATTATTTTTATATACTAGACGCATTCCCTAATTTGAATATATATTATTTTTCTAATAAAAAGAACGGGTTAGTAGTGGCGACTTTAGATTCATTCAATTACGTAATATTACTTACAGTTTGAAATTATTTTTCCAATCAGACATAGTGACAAGGTCAGTGCATTCGCTAGTTAACTAGCGAATGCAGACCTTGTCAATGTATATAAGCAAAAGACCGGCTGTTAAGCACACTTTTACTTGTCTCTTTATATGTCTGACGCGGTATGTGGGCCAGCAAGATCTGATATTTTAACCGGGTTACTATGAGGTGATGCCCTTAGGGGTTTCAAAACTAAGACTTTAGAGCTAAACTACATAAAAGTAAGAGATATTAACCACTAAAAAAATAGGAGAGATTAGTGTGTTACATACTCACATATTTTTATTTAGAAGCGTTAATATTAATTCTGCTTATTTATCCATAGAATTTGTAAGTTGCTTACCACTTAATCCAGTGCAACCTCTTTGTATTGCTACTATTCTATACATTTTTAATGATTATAAAAATTAGTTCTTCATTTACTATACTACCTTAATTGGGTTATGCACTCTCCATATATAGCCCCTAAGATTTGATTTGTCCGAATTAATAACCCATATAATTGGCAACTCAACTCGACAAGAAAAAACAACATATAAATGGAGAACCAAGCAAGAGAATTATATTCCCAAGTGGCTCAATTATTTACCAAAAAAAATTGGCTCAACTTATTTGTCTGCAAATATGCATCCTTTTATTTACTAGTAATTATATTCATTATTAAAGAGATTATAGACAAATTCCATAGGTAATTAAGACAAAACTAGTTAGTTAATAATTATATATATATATATACAACCGACGTAATGGGCCAACTGTTTCATTTCTTTAGTTCATTCACACCAGCAAAATAAGGTTGAACAATATAAATGGAATATTATTAACAATACGTGCATATGTTGATTATTTATTAAATTTGGTCTGAAAGTTTCCAGTCGTAGCAGGAGAATCCGAATTTAGTATGGTTATTAGTAACTCATTCTTTTTTCTTTTCTTTTGCTTTTTTTTTTTTTGCCAAAAAGAAAAATATAAATGGGATGTTAATTCGAATATAGATTAGACGATCGATATGAATAATACTAAATGTTGAAAATTCCCAGTCATTAAAACGTAACTAAAAGTTGCATATACTTAAGTTTCTTGGGTGGGTGGAAGCCAGATATATGATAAATACGTATTCTAGAAGATCTGACCCTTTGCGATCGAATAGCGTGCGATTGCAACAATTGGATCACTCTCCTCTAATATTCAAGCCAGTATTTAATCCAATACTTTACATTGCTATTATCTTCCTTATTACTAGAATTAATTTATAGAAAGATTTGAATATATGCATATCGTATCACCTAAGTTAAGTTAAATTATAAACTTTTAGATTAAAAAAAAGTTAAATAATAAACTTAATTTTATTTGGCCAAAAGAATAAATTTATATATATATGTGATTAATTATATGATTAGTCTCTTTTGTTCAAATTTTGGTTATACGTAGACAAAACCCTAGACAGTCGATATATTTAACATATGAGCGGTCTTCACAAACTGCGACACATATACTTATGTTTTACTTAGTAATTAGTCATAGACTATTTATTTTGGACTTTTAAATAATAATAAAATAAATTGAAATTATTTTTTTTTTATTTTTTTATTTTTTTGGTTAAAGAAATTGAAATTATTTTAGTTGTATAGCTAGCATGCGATTTTTTTGACTGCTGTAGCTATATTCTGGAGTGCAGGCCAGTTTCTTGTGTTGTCTCAATTTTCCAAACTGTCGGGTCCCTCAGCTCTGATTAGATTCCCGGCAAAGGAACGCGTTTAAGGCTTGCTTGTATTAAGCATCTAGACACATGGATAAACAGGTTTCGTGTGGAGCAAAACTGTGATGAACACTATCAACAAAAATTGGATCACAACTTAAAGAAAGTTGCCAAAATTAGTAACATTTTGGTACTAATGACTATTAATCAACGTTATAAAATCTAATTTAAGTAACTAAAATCTAACGTGAGTGACAAATATGAATAAGGGGAAAATGTTGGATTTGCACAAAAATCACACGATTGACTCATTTATGTTTTTGTGTATTATATCAATTTAATTTTTAAAATATGAGTTATTGTCATTTTCCGATAAAATCGAATGAATTTCTTTAAATATTTAAAAAATATCCTTATTTATAATTTTTTTTTTTGGCCAACTCCTTATTTATAATTAGAACTACAGAAGTGTATGTCATTATTTTACTCACTACTAATTGGTTAGTGTTGCGTCCGGATTGAACAAGGTCGTGAGGATGCGTCTGTGGTTGTGCGGGCTGTAACCCTTCCGTCGGATGTTGGGCCACTGACGAGTGTTCGGACTTGCTCCCGTGAGGATTGTGTCTTGGATTGGCTGTGACTCGGTAAGGCCGTGACACGGTACGGTTGTGACTCGGTACGGTTGTGACCCGGTACGGTCGTGTCCCAAACGTCGGATCCTGCACTAAGGACCAATGCTAGCACGGAGAGGGGGGGGGGGGTGCTAGCGGAGCCCTCTCCGATGCTTAAGTCACTATAGTGGCAAAAAAGTAATTTCTAGAGAGAGAAAATTTCTAGAGAGAAGTCAGAGCTCAAAATACCAAAGTTGGGCAAATGAGAGAATGTGTGAAAATGGGTGGCCAAGACCTCCTATTTATAGGCTTTCTTGGGACCGGACCCGGTTTTAGAGCGGTTTGATGACGGTTCAAGATCATGCGGTAACCGTCATCCATATTGGTAATGTGCGAACTTGACTTCTCTACACGCAACGGTAATCGCGGATACGGTAGTCGCGCGATACCCGTAAGGTAATCCGGACCTCGTCGAATTTGGGCAATTCGGCGAGGTCCGGATTGCCGCGCAACCCGGACGCGCGTAAAGGCGCTTCCGGACCGTTTTGATACCGTGGGAGGTGTTTTTAAACCGAGATGTAATTTTCGACATGTTTACGAGGCCCGAAATGTAAACACGAACCCGAATTGGACATTTATCCATCACTTGCCCCCGAGTCAAGTAACGGTTTAGAACCTTCCTTGACTCTATTTTAAGTTAGGATATTTGTCCAATTTGAGTTTGACGCTAACCTTTCGGTTTTGATCGTTGGTCGGACGCAAGCATCTTGATTTCGTCCGTCGCTTGATTTTTCGGCCGAATGGCTTTGTTTCCAACCATCATGGTTAGTGCAATAGGAAATGTATATGCGCGAATATGATTATCGTCGGAGACATGAGTAAACGGTAATGCGCTATGCGAACATGTATCTATCCATATGCGTACATAAGTAATAGTCATGGCAAGATTGTAACTACGCAATGCAAGAAATAGACGTTTCTAAAATGACTAAGTGATTACCGAATCATGAATCATGTGATTGCAACATACGTGTATAGTAATGGATATGATATGTGCAAAGTTAAGACATGTATAGGAGTAGATATTTTAAGAGGAGAGGGTAGAGTATACCGTAAGGGTTTAGTCTTGAGTGTAGGTAAACTAATCATTTGATCCTTATCCATAAAGCATCTCTTTGGGATTAGTAAATACACACATCCCAATTTATCCTTCCAGCACCTTGGAAGTTCAACATTCCACTTCCTTTGCAGGTAATTCACTCATCCTTTCCCGAAATTGCTTTTGTGTGCAAAATTTCTTTGCCGTCGTGGAGCCTAGATACGTTTTGACAGTTTCGAGTCTGATTTTTGGCTTGTTTTTGGAATTTGACACCATCATTCGACTCGGTTCGTCCCAAGGATTCCAGCGCCACCTTCGGAGCCGTCAGAAGACCCCGCACGCGCCCTCACGCGCCGCCGCGAGTGGAGCTCCTTCGCCGGAGCGTGTGGCCCACGCGCCGCCTTCCCGGCCTCGCCTCGTTGCGGTCCTTACCTTTACGGAATCGTCTCGACGAGGGGAGTCCATTGGAATACCTTCCATCACGTTTTGAGGTGATTTGAAAACTCGAATTCTTTGGACAGCTTCGACTTGAATGTCGATGTCACCACGTTGTTGTTTGTTTAAGTCATTTTTCGTTGTCGACATGTGGGACTGCTTGTTGATGTTTATACGTCGAGTAATTGCTGATTGATTGCCATCATTATCGTCGTTTGTCCATAATTTAGGCGATTTTCCATTTCTGTAGGTATTTGGTGTGGAATTCCCTGTATCTTCGTGTAGAAGCTTTTTTGGTCGAAATGCATGATTTTCCTTCTTGGCGGGTTTTTGGTCGACGGGGGTTGCCCAATAACTTTAGGCATAGTCACTTGTCGTCTTGATGCCTTAGAGAAAAAATTTCCTTAAGCGTTGCCGCGTTCGATTCTTACGGTTTGTCGCGTTAATCCCCCGTTTGCATGATAGTCCCTTAGGATGTTAGTTCCTTCCATGGTACGTACCAACTTTACTATGTGCATGGTACTTAGTCACGTACGTTGACTTTTTGATATGCGCGTTGACTTTTGATACGTGCGTTGACTTTTGATACGCGCGTTGACGTTGATACGCGCGTTGACTTTTGATACGCGCGTTGACTTTTGATACGTGCGTTGACTTTGATACGCGCGTTGATGTTGATACGCGCGTTAACTTTGATACGCGCATTGATGTTGATACGCGCGTTAACCTTGATACGCGCATTGATGTTGATACGCGCGTTAACCTTGATACGCGCATTGATGTTGATACACGCGTTGACCTTGATACGCGCATTGATGTTGATACGCGCGTTAACCTTGATACGCGCATTGATGTTGATACGCGCGTTAACCTTGATACGCGCATTGATGTTGATACGCGCGTTAACCTTGATACGCGCATTGATGTTGATACGCGCGTTAACCTGGATACGCGCATTGATGTTGATACGCGCGTTAACCTTGATATACGCATTGATGTTGATACGCGCATTGATGTTGATACGCGCGTTAACCTTGATACGCACATTGATGTTGATACGCGCGTTAACCTTGATACGCGCATTGATGTTGATACGCGCGTTAACCTTGATACGCGCATTGATGTTGATTGCTTCTTGCAGGTCGTGGGATTGTAGTAACTTCTTGTGGAGCTTCCTTCCCTCTGATCGCGTTGATACAATGAGTAAGTCCGCCACTCCTCTATCGCAGACTCCCTTTAATTCCGATATAGAGGATGACTTGCGCGTAGGCCCGGCTTTGCCGACAGATAGTGTTTTAGACACCGATGAGGGTGTAGCTGTTGGGGTATCTCTTGCTGGAGAGACTGAGGCGTTGGTTAAGTATTATACCAACCGCCTGGATAGATCCCTGTTCACCTTATATGCGAGTGCTTCCGGACTCGATGCTTGTACCGAGGCTTTTTACCCCTTTGAGGTTCTTCCTGATAGCAGTCAAGGAGATGCTACTCCTCCGCCCGTAGATTTATCTGTCGTGTATACATCACACGTTAGAGAGGGTTTGTGGTTTCCCTACTGTTCCGACTTGGTTGATCTTTGTAGCGGTTATGGGATTTCCCCCTTAGACCTCAAACCCAACGGGATTCGAGTATGGACTTGTTTCAGAGTGTTGTTTCACAAGCAGTCCTGGTGTTATTCTCGCACTCTCTTTCGCTGCTTCCATCAGCTTAAGAGTTCAGACTCGGCGGGCTTGTGCGGTGTGAAAGTTCGTTGGCCAAACTTGCAGGGCGATGGTTTCGAGGAACTTGGTCTTGGGGAAGCCAAGTGGGATCCTAGTTACCGATTAGTCGCTACCGCGGATCGGTCTGCCGACCATTGGAGGCATCATTATTTTTTCGTTCATGATGCGGGGACGACTTGGGATGTCGAGTATATTCAGAAGTTTGATCCCGCGCCTGCTTTTCGGGAGCTCTCTACGTCGGATAAAGAAGTGATAAAACAGATATATCGCTGTCAGCAATCGCGCGGCTTTACTTGCTCATTACGTGCATCTGATCAGGAATTGATCGATGCTGGGATCCATGTGCTCCCTTCTGCAGCTTCGGTATGTTGATCATTTTTATAACTTTCTACCGTGTTGCATTGTAGGTTGGTTTGACGGAAAAAGCTCGTCTTTGCAGACGGCGGCCGCTCGTAAGATTGCTTCAAGCGGGAGGATCGTTCCCCCACTTTCTTCCGGAGCATCAGCGGCTTCTGGACGCGGCAAAGGTAGATAGCTTTTGAAAGAGCAATCTTTTATTTTCTTGATTGGGCTGTAACTTTGCATGTTACTTGCAGGTCGTACGGCGCTTGTTACTGACCGCGTTGTTGCTGCTCCTGACTCCTCCAAACGGTCCACCGCTGGAGCGCGTTCTTCGAGCAGTTCAAAGCGTCTGAAGACTACTGTGACCGTTCCTACTCCTTTCTGCCATAAAGGGAAGGAAGTTGGCGGTAGCGAGGATGCGTTGTCTTCCCCCCCGCTCGAAGGAGCGGTCCGAGGTGGAACGTTCTCTTCTTTCTGGTACAAGCTGGACACTTGATTCGGTGCCTTTATACGCTTTATATTTGGCTTTTGCATAACGCTGCTTGGTTTACATGTAGCGATCCCGCCACTTGGACGTGCGGATTTGCTTCGTCCTTTGGATGGAGATATTTCAGATGATAAGTGGATGCCGTACGTGGCAGGAGCTGTTACTTTTCCCAAGAACTCCCAGCTGAGCATGCCTGAAGTTGGCGTGCGTGTTCTTCATCGATCTATTCCTCCTGGTGATCGAGTTGTCCGACCCTCGAGTGACGAGGAGGCACGAACGTTTGTTGAGAGATCGTTGTCTGGATTCTCTCCAGTGAGTATCTCTTTTGTTTACTTTGCTATGTTTGCTGTTCCTGAACATGTATGCTCAATGTTTCCTTGTTTTCAGGTTGTTTCCGACATGGTGCACATGGCCTCTTTCATGCTAGAGCTTGTTCAGGAGAACCGTGTCATTGCTGACAAAGCTGCCACTTTGTCCCAGGAGCTTGAGAGAGCCAAGGATGAGGTGCGCCGTCTTTCATTGAAGAAGACGGATTTTGATGCTCGTTATGAGTCTGATCATGCCAGCCTTGTTCAGCTTGAATCTGAGAATGCCGCCATTGAGAAGGCAATTTCTGATAACGCAGGCAAGCACAAGGTTGCCTGCCGGGAAGTTCGTGAGGCAGAGATGAAGGCTGGTATTGAAGAGGGACTTAGCAAGTTCCCTTCTACCCCTGGATTTGATAGCGCAGTTACTACTTCTGCCACAGCGAAGGCCACTCCTATGCTCAGCGAGTTTGCTGAGGACTTTATTCGTAGAGTGAGTATTCTTGCTCCTGGCTTTCCTTTTGACAAGTTAGGGCCATATGTGGAGTCTGCTGTTGGGCAAGTTGCCGAGTTTCGTCGCTTAGATACTGCAACATCTGAGTTTGCATTTTTGTTTGGAGAAGATGTGGCGGCACTAGTGTGCAACATATGCCTGTTCCGTCCAGCCCTGTCAGGGATGATGGACTCCTTTGATTTGCGTCATCTTTTCGATGTGTTGAACTCGTGTATGAGCTCGTTTGCCCCCGGCTTCTATGTTTAGAAACTTGTTGGAGTTGTTGTTTGTGACTTGTTCGCTTTGAACTACGTCGTATGAACCTGTTTTATACACAGCAGTTTGCATGATAACTTGTTAGTAATATTTCATACCGTTATCGCTTACTGTGTTTACTGGACGTGGATGACTAGTAGTGTAAACGTAGTCCTCGCGATCGTGACCGATAGCCACTTTCTAATTCAAGATTGTTTGTACAATGCGCTGTGCATGTTGTACGTCTTCCTGCATAGCTTGACGCTATATCAGTCGAAACTTGTCAAGTGACTCGCGTATAGCGACTTAACAAGTAGTATGTTTGCAATGTGTCATCTTTGCTTGAGCAAGATACTAGTTTATACCGTCTGTTAGTTCCACTCTAAGGCGACGTTGTACAAGACTCTACTTGTAAATTTTATGAGTTTTAAACAGGGTGCGCACCTGCCAGCGTGTATCAACCCGCGTTGGGGAAGCATACGTAAAAACTTTTGGGTTTTTGAAAAGGTTTTTTTTTTTTTTTTTTGAACCTTGAAATTCTTGTTTGATAAAATGTTTGGCAAGGTGTTTGATACATAAAATATTTTATAAAGTGTTTGACAAAATGTTTGGCAAAAATATTTGTGATACATGATTCCTGCGTCCAGGGACCATGTAGCACTTTTGAGAGTATGAATTGTGATGCATGTTTTCTGCATCCAGGAATCACGCATCACGGCTTTGAAAGTCTGTAGTACGGCATTGTCGTCTAGTAAGAGGACTTCCGCTATAAAGGGTGCACCCATACCAGGAATTCGTAACATGGGATTGTCGTCTAAACAGAGGACATCCTTTATGCAGAGTGAACCCATAAAAGGAATTCGTACCATGGGATTGTCGTCTAAACAGAGGACATCCGTTATGCAGAGTGAACCCATAAAAGGAATTCGTATCATGGGATTGTCGTCTAGACAGAGGACATCCGTTATGCAGAGTGAACCCATACAAGGAGTTCGTATCATGGGATTGTCGTCTAGACAGAGGACATCCGTTATGCAGAGTGAACCCATACAAGGAGTTCGTATCATGGGATTGTCGTCTAGATAGAGGACATCCGTTATGCGAAGTGAACCCATACAAGGAGTTCGTATCATGGGATTGTCGTCTAGATAGATGACATCCGTTATGCAGGGTGAACCCATACAAGGAGTTCGTATCATGGGATTGTCGTCTAGACAGAGGACATCCGTTATGCAGAGTGAACCCATACAAGGAGTTCGTATCATGGGATTGTCGTCTAGATAGAGGACATCCATTATGCAGAGTAAACCCATACAAGGAGTTCGTATCATGGGATTGTCGTCTAGATAGAGGGCATCCGTTATGCGGAGTGAACCCATACAAGGAGTTCGTATCATGGGATTGTCGTCTAGATAAAGGACATCCGTTATGCAGGGTGATTAGCCCGTTATCGTATTTGCCCATCCTGTTCTGATTCCAGGGAATGGCTATGAACGTGAGGATTTGTCTCTATCCTTGACATGCTATTTTGATGGTAGGCCTTGGTGTTAATCCAAGATATTGCTTGTGGTTGACGCCTGTGAATAGTCGTCGTTTTGATAGTAGGTCTTGGTGTTAATCCAAGATATTGCTTATAGATGACAGCTTCTTGAATAGTCGTCGCCTTGAGCAGAGAATTGCTATAAGTTCGTTTTTTGTAGGCATTCCGCAAGTTGTCCTTGCGTCATATAAGTTGGTTGTGGGCATAGCGCCATTGCTTTGTGTTGCCGGCGCCTTCTTGAGATAGATGCCAACTTAGGAGAAATAAACTCATTTTTGGTGTAGGTATGCAAATATCTTTCATTATGTGTATTTGCAATATGCTGTCTTTGATAGTGTCTTGGGATTATCTCCAAGTGTTTGGCTCTATGATGATGTCTTTTTTATGTGGTCATCCATTTGTTGTTGATGATAAACGTTGTCATAACGTATGCTAGATTTTGCTTGCACGTGGCATGATTTCTTGGATTATTGATGTAGATAATAAGCGCGTAGTTTATTTGTCTCGCGTTTTAATCCAAAAAATATCGTGCAAGAGATAGATGTGTACCTACAAATGTAGATTGATTTTATTAGATACTTGCGTGTATTTACATTGATTATACTAGAAGTACTAGAATGCGCAAAGTAATCTAAAAGATAGTTGTTTCTCCCGTTTCATCATGGCTGGTTTGATGACGATGTCGCGTAGTTGGTTGCAACAAATCGCCTCAATGCACCTAGCGTGATGCATTCTTCAATTTCCCAGTTTAATGGTGGACACATGTTTGTATTGTGCCCCCAAGTTTTATGGTACTTGCACCATTCTCTGATGTTGTTGCCCAAGAAAGCTGTCTCCGGGACAAGCGGACTTGGGAGCTTGTTTTCCAGCAGGTTGACGTAAATGTCTTCGGCCACCGTGTTTAGCGGTGTGAAGATGTTGTCGATATCAAAGCTTGCGTCTTCCTGGTTGTTCGTTTCTGCTCGAACTCCTTTGTCCCAACTGAGGGGTGTACCCCACCTCAGTTCTTGCTCGCATAAGACTGCTGTCTCAAGCTTATCCTTTAGATCCGCCATGGTTTTTGTTGTTTGCCATCCATGAGTTCGTCCAAAGAGAAGGAAAGATTTGGCGTTCATGTTTGCATAGAACACGCTTATCACTTCTTCTCTTGTTGCTTTCGCGGTTGAGGCATTAGAGGCAAATTTAATGAAGTATTCCATGATTGGCTCGTCTTCTCCCTGCTTAACGAGCCAAATTTGGTGCCATGGTGAGAACTGGATGCTTCCTTGTTGGTTCCAAACTGTAACAGCTTGTTCCATCAATTGCTTCTTTCTTTCATCAACAACTTTCTGCCTCTTGAAGGAATTTATCATGGCCACATGGTATTGGTGCTTTGCTCTCAAGGCATTGACGTAACAACGTCTTGCGGTTATCTGATCGCCGAGCACTTCCCCAATCCCATGTTCTGTTGGGAACTTCATCTTTTGGTGGACAGTGGAGGGCACGATCACATAGGGATTGATCGTTGTTCGTCCCAAGATTCCGTTGTAGGCTCCAAGGGATTCGACAACTACGAAAGTGACGTTGATATGCAATGCTCTCCACCCCTAGCCAAGGATGACAGGAAGTGTGATTGTACCCAAGGGTTGTGTAGCTGCTCCTGCGAAGCTGACTAAAGAGAAGGTTCCTGGGGACAAGTCCTTGACAGATTTTCCTAGTTGTTCCAGGACTCTGACATGTAGAATGTCAGCAGAACTTCCACCATCCACAAGAATTCTTTTCACATCGTACCCGTCAATGTCCATGGTAATGACTAAAGAATCATTGTGGGGGTAAACGATATGCTTTAAGTCTTCCCTAGAAAATTGGATGACTGTGTCTTCTTGTTCGGGTTGTTTGCGCTTTCCGTACTTCGGCAGTGTTGCTGCTTGGGATGCATAAATGTCCCGAGCATTAGATATTTGTCCTCCGGCGGCAGGCCCTCCGTGTATGACGTTGATTACACCTCGCTTGGGTGGCGGAGGGTTGTCATTGACCTTCTCTATTCCCTTGTTCCCTCTTTTTGACGACTCTGGTTGAGCCTTTCTCGGGTTGTTGCCCTGATCAACAAATTGCTTCAATTCGCCCTTGAGGACGAAGTTGTTGATTCGGAAGCGTAGACTGACGCAGCTATCGGTCTCATGGCCGAAGACTTCGTGGTTTTCACACCACTTGTCCTTGTCTCTTCCCAATGGGCCTTTCCTGAAGTTGTTTGGCTCCTTCCACATATTCGCGTCTTTCATTTCTTTCAAAATTACAGACAGCGGGGCATTCAGAGGGATGCAGTCGGCAAGGTTTACTTCTTTTGGCTTCTGAAAATCCCCTTGGAAAGGTCTTTTTGGCTGAGGTTGCCAATGTCTTCCTTGTTGACCACTTGAATGTGGTTTTGGTTGGTTCTGCTTTGGATTATCTTTCGCCTTTGCTGCAGCGATTTTTGCCTTGTTCTGGCTTCTGAACCTTTCAAGATCTATGTACTCCTTGACTCTTGCGGCTAATTCTTCCATGGATTCCGCTGGGCGCTTTGCCATTTTCTCAGCTAGGGCATTGCCTCTTCGTCCGAGATTTCGAATGAATGCTCGAACGATTTCTCCTTCGGTCAGGTTCCCCTGAATGTCAGAAATATTCTGATTGAAGCGGACGTAGTAGTCGGCCAGGGACTCCTCGTTTTGTTGTTGGACGTCGTCCAAAGCGTTTGCCCCTTTTAACAACGTGCGCTCGCCCATGTACCGTTGAATGAACTTGGCCTTTAGGTCCGCCCATGAAGTAATACTTCCGCATGGCAGTGAGAAGAACCAGTGCGCTGCAGACCCGGCAAGAGTTTGTGAAAACGTCATTGCGAAATGATGCGGGTTCTTTGTTCTGCCTAGCAGAGAGGCCTCGTGCTTTTGCACATGTTCAATTGGGTCTCCTTTTCCACGGTAGGGGTCACCTCCAATTCGATACAGTGCGTCTGGGACGCGACTGTTCACCAAATGGTCATCGAATGGGTGAGACGCCCTTTCTTCAAGAGCGTGCATACCCTTCATTTTTGCCTCCTTCATCTTCTTCTCCACCATTTCTTCTAACATCTCGGCGGTAAATCCTTTTACCGGTTCAGCATAACCTGTTGAAGGATTTTGCTGATCATTGTTGCGGTAGATGTCAGATTGATCCCTGCTTGTGGCCTGACAAGGATCGTCTCTTGTTGGTTGCTGTGGGTGGTAGAATGGGGGCTGCCTTTCGTTCCTCCACTGTTGGGCTCCTTAGAAAGGAGTGTATGACCGTGCAGGTTCATATCTTGCTTGTTGGTGTCCGCCCTGGAAAGGATTGTCATAGCGAGTAGTGTCTTGCGACATCTCTCTTGCTGGCGCAGCATACTGTTGGTTGGCCGGAGGTGGCTGAGCTGCGTATCCTTGGTTTTTTAGAGACTCGCGGAATGCGAGTAACTCTTCCAGCGCTACCATCATTGCTGGAGTAACGGTGGGCATCGGGTTTGCCCCCGGTCTTTGTTCGCCTTGTGGCATCTCTGTTTGGGATTCATCCTCGTGCATTTCTGGCTCGAAACCAGGTGGATGTGCGTGGTGTTTGTCTTTTGGCTCTCTGTGCTGTGCGTTGGGCACATTGTTAGTCGGTATGGATGAAGCTACGGAAGTAGCTCTTGGGATGTGGGAGGGTCCCGACTGGCTCCCAGCTGGAGCTTGGCCTCCTGCTCTTTTGTTTGCCGGGGATTTCCTGGGACGCCCTGGCCTTTTCCTTGTGTTTTTCACCTCTTCGGGAGGGTTGTGATCACTCGTCATGATTTCTGCGGTACGGTAGCTTGTTGTTCGAATCACGTAGACGGCGCCATTGTTGCGTCCGGATTGAACAAGGTCGTGAGGATGCGTCTGTGGTTGTGCGGGCTGTAACCCTTCCGTCGGATGTTGGGCCACTGATGAGTGTTCGGACTTGCTCCCGTGAGGATTGTGTCTTGGATTGGCTGTGACTCGGTAAGGCCGTGACACGGTACGGTTGTGACTCGGTACGGTTGTGACCCGGTACGGTGGTGTCCCAAACGTCGGATCCTGCACTAAGGACCAATGCTAGCACGGAGAGGGGGGGGGGGGGGGGTAGTGCTAGCGGAGCCCTCTCCGATGCTTAAGTCACTATAGTGGCAAAAATGTAATTTCTAGAGAGAGAGAATTTCTGAAGAGAAGTCAGAGCTCAAAATACCAAAGTTGGGCAAATGAGAGAATGTGTGAAAATGGGTGGCCAAGACCTCCTATTTATAGGCTTTCTTGGGACCGGACCCGGTTTTAGAGCGGTTTGATGACGGTTCAAGATCATGCGGTAACCGTCATCCATATTGGTAATGTGCGAACTTGACTTCTCTACACGCAACGGTAATCGCGGATACGGTAGTCGCGCAATACCCGTAAGGTAATCCGGACCTCGTCGAATTTGGGCAATTCGGCGAGGTCCGGATAGCCGCGCAACCCGGACGCGCGTAAAGGCGCTTCCGGACCGTTTTGATACCGTGGGAGGTGTTTTTAAACCGAGATGTAATTTTCGACACGTTTACGAGGCCCGAAATGTAAACACGAACCCAAATTGGACATTTATCCATCAATTAGTTTCATAACTAGTATGATATTAATAGTTCTTCTAAGATAATTTATCATAATACATTTTTTATTTTATTTGATTTAGTCCATATAATATATTCATAACTTTTTATTTTATGTATTTTAGTCCTTCAAATTTTTCAAATGACCATTAACTAAATGGATCTCTCGTATCAAGCCGTGGATTGAGCTCAACCCCAATTAGAATTGCTTAACCCTTACTAGTTTGATTGATATCTATGTTTGATTTAGGTTCAATAAATACTACTTTTACATGATTTGACGACGAAATTCCTTTCACAGTTTACTTTTACAATAATTA
The DNA here is from genome assembly GCA_036873135.1 of Clarkia xantiana subsp. parviflora. Lineage (NCBI taxonomy): Eukaryota > Viridiplantae > Streptophyta > Magnoliopsida > Myrtales > Onagraceae > Clarkia > Clarkia xantiana. The sequence continues at coordinate 5,534,193 of JAPTYO010000016.1, forward strand.
CTTATGGAATAAATATATTCAAACTAGCTACTATGATTTGACGAAAGTTACGGAGATTCTTTCGTTGTCACCCAACATGTGTATGTGAATGTGACCTTGTCATGGTCCATTTCCAATCTAAACCTTGACCTTGACCCTTCATGACATGAAAGTTTTCGGTGATGAGATGACATCTCTTTATCTATCTACCTATCTATACAGTCTATACACACCCAAATATTTAATTTTATGCAGCTGAAAAATGTGGTGTATATGGCCGACACTACCTCATAGCTAGCTTAAAAATGATTTGTTTACAAATTCATCCAAATTTATTCTTAATTAATTAATACTATATATATACATATACTATATTCCAATCCCATTATAACCGAATAAAATTTTATGACATTAAATTAAAAATGGATTATTCATTTTGCATTTAAAAAATCAAGGTGATAAAAGAGTAAAATGCAAATATAGTCGAATTTATAACTATTATTATCAGATTTCATAAGATCTTAGCAGATATACAAATCTATATGCATGATCCAAGAATTACAAATTTAATTGCAAATATGTAACATACCCGCTCTACTTAGACTAAACCCAGTCACACCGCGTCAATCTGTAAGGGGTAAGGTGCTGGTCAACGTAGCACCACCAACTGCCTAGTATAGTTAAGAGGCCTGCCCGTTCGGCACGAGTCCTCCCCCATCGTGACCCCGGATCCAAACCACATGGGAGTCAGCGTTCTCAACCACTAGACCACAACTGCTGGTGGTTAATCATATATAGAAGAGATGATATATTATAGTTAATTATACTTATATGAATATATAAATATAAAAAATCAAGTATCAAATCATCTGAGTTTACCACATGTTTATATGCAAAAATATATAAGGAATAAGTAATCAGAATTATGTAGAAGATGTATGGCTGTAAAAATATATGATTCAAAGTGAGAATATGAATTTATTTTGATTAATAGAATATGAATTTTACTCTTATAAGAAATAACTATTTTAAAGCTATGATCCATTGCTTAGCTCTAGCTTCTACCTAGAATTAGATGATTATTGATAATGGTGCTTGTAGGCTTTTGTAGCCTCATGATAGCTGCTATATATAAATTACTTCGAACTTATAGTTAATTGCATTATGGCGTGTAAGATTTACGAATTTACACATTTGACCCGCCATTAAAAAAGAAAGCTTAGAAGGGCCCATCTGTAAGAGAAGGATAAGTTCCCATTGGCGATTGCATATCCCCACTTGTCCAAAAAGGACACTTAGTTATTGTCCCTCACCATTTTGGACCCTTTCTTATAGCTTGCTTAAACGTGCAAGAAATTTACTTCAAACAAAGAAAATGGCTCGATCAAAATTTATTGGTCTCTTTGCATGAAAAGTAATCTAGAATATATTATTTGATGCAAAGAGTGATTAATTTAAAATTATATTATTATAATTGATATATCGACCTATATATAACAAGGCGACACGTGTAAGTTGAACTTCGTGATTTAGTATGTAAAGAATATATTTTTTATGCAAAGATTTGATTAAATTAAAAGTAAAATTATTATTAAAACAATTAGAGATGGTGATTTTGTGATAATTTATTATTATAGATAGATAATGGAGGAAAGAGACATAATTAGATCTAAAAATAGAGGAAAAGTGCTGCAAGCAAAGTTTTGCATCTTGTGGTGCATCCAAAGATTTTACATGCATGCTAGACAGAAAAGAGAATCACCAATTAGGAAAAAGAAATGATAAAGTTAATCTTCACTTTATTTGTCAAGGGAAAATATAGTGGGTCACTTTAACATTAATAATAAATTAGCTTAAAACATTTTTTTTAAAGCTCTAAATTTACAAAAAAAAAAAAAAAAATAGGGACAGACTAAAATGCACTCGAGTTTATTTAAACTTGATTTCTCAGCCGTTAGATCATGAGAGAGAATCAATCATAATTGAGGAGAGATAAAAAGTATTTATTACATATGCATAATCTGATGGCTGAGAAATCAAATTTAAATAAACTCGAGTTTATTTTAGCCGAACCCAAAAAATTATAGATTTACGTGGAGATATTATTTTGTGGCGCTGGGCCACCATGGTGGCTCGGTCACCTTTCACAAGAGGGCGATGGTGGGACCCAATTTTGGGCCCTACACTCGGCCTCTTGTGAAGAGCATCGGGCCACCATCTGGTGGTACCGAGCCATTACAGAATTTTTATTTACGTGTATCAAAAAGTACTTCATTATCATTCATCTGTACTTTGTGTGTGCTTTTAGCCGTATAAAAAACTTATATTATAATATTATTAGTCACAATTTTTTTAAAATTAATATATATATATATATTAAAATAATATATTTGTCTTATTGTTGGTTAATTTATTGCATTGGTGTATATGACTTAGATATATATGATATCATATATCATTTATGAGGTTTTCACATCAAAACAAATATATCTTATCTAAATTAAAATTATAAAATAGTGTTTAATAACGTAAAATTTGACGTGACACCCTCGTTGACTGTTGTATTTCAAAGTTTGGAATCATCAATCTTACCACGTAGTAAGATTTCAATTGTGGGGCTAAAAATGTATCCATATCATCTGTCTCACTCTTCCTGTTCCAGATTGTGCCTCACCGCCGTGATTTTGACACGTGTACTTGGTGTAATTAATTTTGTGATTTAAAAAAAAAAAAACATATTAAGATTAGTGAACTTAAGAAGGAAAATATTAAATCGAAAGACACGTGTCAAGATCTTAACAGTGAGACTCGATTAAAATAGAAAGAGTAGAGCAGGTTATCTGATTTATAATTCATTTTAAAACTTAATTCACTAATTCTTCCACTTTGACATTTTTAACTTAATAAAACGAAATTATAACTCATTAGATTGCATCACATAACTATTTGCCATATTATTGTTAATAATAAAATAAAATATACAAAAGTAGTTTTCAGCGTATATTTTTTTGGGTGTTTGTAAAATTTAGATTTAAATTTAAAGCAATTAGCTATGTATAAAAAGTGCTTTTGTGACAAAATTTTGGAAGTCTTTCCCACTTTGAGGGTTATTTCTTTTCAAGGGGTCTAGACTCTCTTTAGGATAGAGAGGTGACATGAAATTACTAGTGTCACTTTCAACTTTGAGAAGATAAACCTGGACATCCACCTTAGTTCAAAAAAAGGAATTTATTCTTGTTTTGTTATAACATTTTTATTAAAAGAATCTTAGAATTTAGATCAGATCAAACTCATTATTTCAACAAAAAAACATACCTCTATTTTTGCTTATTATAGAACGTATGTGGCAAAGTAAAACTAAGCTTAATATGTCGACTTATTAACTATACTAAACTGCAGAGTTGTTCACCAGGATTGGTAACAGAGCATACAATGGTTGTTCACCAGGATTGGTCGGAAAAAATTCTTACAGTGAGTAGAAGACACCGATGAGAAAAGGAAGATGCATGCCCTGAATTGGGATATTGTAAAATTGCCCAAAGAAAAGGGTGGTCTTGGACTACACTCCACAAGGGAGAGAAACCAAGCTATGTTGGCAAATTTTAATTGGAGGTGTAAAAATTCGAATGCTCCTTGGGCTCAAATTCTTAAATGCAGGTATGGAAGGTCACCATATGAAACTCCAAAGTCTAGATCTTGTAACCAAAAAGCTATCCAAGAGGGTGATAGAATTTTGGCGGAAGGAGCAGGTTGGATGATTGGCAATGGAGATAATATAAATGCTTGGTTTGATAAATGGGTTGGATCATCTAACTTACGGAGCTTAATACATGGTCCTTTGTTGGAAAGTGAATTAAACTTGAAAGTTAAGGATTTGATCACTGATTTTGGCACTTGGGATTTGTCGGTCCTATCTTTCCACTTTCCGGAGAGTATTATGGACCAAATTTGTGCTCTCCCTTTGAGTATGAACAGAACTAGAATGGACAAGCAAGTCTGGGTGGGATCTCCATCGGGTATCCCCACGGTTGCAAACGTTCATAAGTATATTCAACAGAAGAGTGCTCAAAATATTGTTACCGACTCTAGGAATTGGAATTGGGTTTGGGATTCTCCTACGCTCCCTAGAGTTCAAAGCTTTCTTTGGTTATGTAACCATGAAAGGATACCAACCGCACTTATGTTGAACAATAGAGGGCTTAATATTGATCCTACTTGCTCTTTGTGTGGCCAAGAAGTTGAGGATACTTCCCATGTCCTTAGAGATTGTCATAGGGCAAGAAAGATTTGGTTGGACATTGTTGTTCCATCTTGTGATCATGATTTTTTCTCTATGAACTTATCAATTTGGTTGTACAGTAATTGCAGGAACAACAACCTCCACTCATCAGGATTGAAGTGGAATTCACTTTTCTTCTCGGCTATTTGGTGGATCTGGAAGAATCGAAATTCCATCATATTCAATCAAAAAGAGATTGCTCCGAATCTCTCGAGTATTATTGTGGATTGGGCTCGGGAGGTCTCTTTAATCCTCCAGAAGCCAAGAACCTTGAAAGATAAAACTATTATCCAAGTTGGGTGGAAACCACCTCCCCAAGGATGGATAAAGTTGAACACAGATGGTTCATCAATTGGTAATCCTGGTCGTGCAGGAGCTGGTGGCGTCTTAAGAAACGAATTCGGAGGATGGGTAAAAGGATTCCAAAGGAGACTGGGAGTCACGAACAGTCTTGTGGCTGAAATTTGGGCAATTAGAGAAGGCTTAATGCTCGCAAAGGATTTGAACATAGACTCTATCTATGTTGAATCTGATGCGCAAGAAGCCATCAATCTAATTGTAGATGACATGAATGAGGATAGACCACTAATGCCTTTAATTTTTGATTGCAGGATGCTATTGAAATCATTTAGAAGATACAAGATTCGCCACAATTATCGAGAGGCTAACAAAGTAGCGGATCTACTTGCAAAGGATGCAACTAGTTTGGAGGAAATCTCAGTTACTTTGGTGGATCCTCCTCCAAGAGTTCTATTGACTATTTTGTATGATTCCTTCGGCCATATGGAGCCTAGAGATATTACATTGTAATTATTTGTAGTTTTTAGATAGTTCCCTAATTTACCAAAAAAAAAAAAATATAACAAACTAACTCATTCATTTTTTAATTATCATTTAAGATTACTTAATTGTAATAACTACTCAAAAACAGATTTTTACAACAAAACAGCTAGAATCATAAAAAGTTGTCATCTTAACATGAACTTACACCACAAAAAGTCACTTCTAACCTTACAAACAATCTAACAAATCGCGACAATCAATTGCAATAAAAAATATGTTTGCTATGCTTAATATTTTAGGTTGATCCGTCTTAATTTTGATAAGGATTTGTAGGAGTCAAATATTGATAGATTTCGAACAAGCTGTTCACGGTAGCAGCACGGGTTCGATCCCCCATATGTCCCTTGCATATTCATGAATTGTTCGGTCGCTGCTGAACTTGTATGAACCTGCTGTGTTCAAGATCGACATCTTTGTCCATTTCTGTCCCATAAATACACCATTTATAATGATCAGCTTAACAATAATGCCAATGAGTTAGTTGATTAAAAGGATTTGTTTGTTTGTTTTACTCACTCTCTGGTCTCTGTATGCTTCATCAACCTTTTCTTGGCACTCAAGGTAACTCGGGAAGTCTTTGCCCACAAGAAAGTAGTCTGCGCGTCCATACCCTTCATTCCCTTCAAGCGATCCCATCAGTTCGTCGTAGTTATATGTCCCAAAAACACCGGTTCGGACATAATCCTTAACCTCCTCAAACCGAGGATCAGACACAAACTGCAGAAATCAAAACAATATTTGACAATCAAACTTAAAAGTATAAAAATGGCTTCGTTTTTTTTTACTGTCAAATACTTCACCTTTCCTTCGGTTCTTTCTTTTCTCAGACCCGCGATTTCATTTGCTCTTGCACCGAAGAGGAAGAAGTTATCTTCTCCAACCTCTTCTCGGATTTCAACATTGGCTCCATCCAATGTCCCGATGAGGATGCATCCGTTCATTGAGAACTTCATGTTGCTGGTTCCACTAGCCTCCATTCCGGCAGTGCTATGAATTTTTCAAGTGTTGATAAATGGGTTGGATTTTTTCAGACCCATTTGATGCAAAAGACACAAGATTTCAATTTTATTTGGCGTTTGTTGTGTTTTCATAAGAAGAAGATGTTTTACCTGATGTGCTGCGATAACTCACTCCCGGGAATGAGAACTTCTGCAACACTGACATTGTAATCGGGGACAAAGACCACCTGTATTTGGAATCAAAAGCTTGCTAATCAAGGAAATAATATGTAGCAAATATTTCATCATACATAACAAGATTCAACATTAGGTTAGTTTCTGTACCCAAAAACAACTGAAATGAATAAGAGGAAACTAGTATCATAAATTTGCTCAATCAAGGCAGTTCCTCAATTTGACTCAGAAATTAAGAGCTTTTATTATACTTGAATGGTTTTGTCAAAAAAAATTATACTTCAATGGTGAACCCATTACACGATAAATTATTTCATGACATAAACAATAAAATAAATGATTTTTTTTCCCACTTCCATACCTTTGAATCCAAGGAAAATTTACCTTCAAGAAGAAAATAAATTTTTTTATGAGACTTGCATTGTCAAGTCTATGTTTTATCTCATAAGGTGGTTCAATCAGATCATCATAACTCATAAGAAGGTTATGAGATAGAGTATTTCTTGATATATATATAGGAAAAAGAATTTTATTTTTTATTTAACCTAAATAAGCAGTTTTTTTAGTACTCTTGATAAGGTTAATTTACCTTCAAAAGATCACCTATTTCTGGGTCATGGTTCACCGTCGCCCCCACATCTGTGATGAATTTCACAATCCTCTTTGCTTGAACATATGTTGCAAATGCTTTGCCCCCAAAAATACAGACCCGAGGAACAAACTTCGCCTTCCTTTCTTCAGGACTCATCTCCTTCATCTTCTTGTAGCGATACACAATTCCAAAGATGTTCAGTAACTGCCTCTTGTATTCATGAATACGCTTGATCTGAATAACACACGGAAGCCAAGCTCTCAGGATTTATTTCTTGCATTCCAAGTAACCAAAAAGATGAAAAGCTTCGGTACCTGGACATCAAACATTGCATCGGCATTTACAACATATCCTGTTTTATCCTTGAGAAAGGCTGCAACTTTAATCTTGTTCCTTCTTTTTGCTTCTCTCCATTCATAATGAAGATCATCGTTATCTGCAAACTGTAACAATACACACTAGAATTAAGAAAGCCCTTTTACAATATTAAAAAAAAAAAAAAAAAAAATCGTACTTTTCGAAGTATACTCAATTTCTCTGTGTTAGTTACCCAATCATCTGTCCCGATCCACTTATTTATGATAGAACTGAGATTCGGGTTGCAGAACTTCATCCATCTTCTTGGGGTCACTCCATTTGTTTTATTTTGGAATTTCTCAGGCCACAGCTATTAATACATCATTCAGATTTCAAATATAACAACTATATTAGCCAAAAAAATCAATAATTTACATTATGTAAACCGAATTTCATAAGAAAAACAAGTTTTTAACAAACCTTGTAGAAAGCATTGAAGACTTCCTCTTTCACTATTTTGCTGTGGATCTCTGCAACCCCATTTACTGCATGCCCACCAGCAATACATAGATTAGACATCCTGACCATCTTTGGCAGTTTCGGGTCGGGTTTAAATATCCCCTTCTCTTCTTCCTTGGCAGCCTCTTCTTTAACTTGATGTTCTTCTCCATCTGTGGTCTTATCTTCTTTACTCGCAGTAACAACTACAACTTCTTCATCAAGATCCTCTTCGGGTTCTTTGATCAGCTCCAGAATGGAATCAGGCAACTCAACATTATCCAATATTCTCATTTCTTTCAGCTTTCCTTGCAACAGGTTAAGATCCTCCACTCCGTACTCCGCAATTATGGTGTGGGTTAGCTGGGTAATTATCACAACAGAAATGCACAATTAGCTTCAAACTTTAAAACTTATGAGCTAAAATTACTGTAGAATCTCTAATTTTACCTCTTCATCTATCAATCTGATGATCTCAACATGTCGAGGAAGCAACTTTTGAATGAGTTCCAAACTCCATCTCTCCAGAGCCTCAGGTAGAACTGTGTGATTCGTGTATGCAACAGTCCTAAAAAAACGTTACATAATTCACGAACCCACATAGTAAATACTGCTCAATCTTATATATATCTATATATTACGATAAGAAAGGTTGTACCTTTTTGTGATTTTCCAAGCTTGTTCCCAACTCAAATTCTTCACATCCACAAGAATGCGTATAAGTTCAGGTATGCATAAGGTTGGATGAGTATCGTTCATCTGAACAGCAACTTTCTCAGGCAACTTTTCCCAATCAACAGAATCACCAGATCGTTTTTCAAATCTTGCAATGATATCTTGAAGAGAAGCTGAGCATAGAGTATATTGTTGCTTCAACCGAAGAATCTTTCCCTCTAATGATTCATCTCCTGGGTACAGTACATAACAAATCTTGGAAGGACCAAAAACAATGCAGATTTAAGATTTTGATCGTTCAGATGTTCAAAAAAGTTACTGATTATGCAGAAAAATAGAACCTTTTCAGCATTCTTTATGGCTGCATTTGCTTTGGCATGATCCCCTGAATTAAAAGCGATTAAATCGAATGCTTCTGATGCAACTTTAGTGGACCACAACCTTAAATTTATTGTAGACTTGGTTCGGTATCCTGGGATCGGAACATCATAGGCAACAGCAGTCACATTTTCACCCCCAAGCCATTTTTTGTTCCCATCAGATCCCACAGTAACTTCACCGAAGAACTTGATCGGATAAGATACATCGTGTCTCACTATCTCCCATGGATTTCCTTTCTGCAAAGAAGCAATACAATCAAGAAACACACAAAAAAAAAGACATTTTTTCAGTTCTTAAAAAATAAAATGTAAAATAAAAAAAAATTACCTCAAGCCAATCCTCTGCAGCTTCTTCTTGGCCATCTTTTGTGATATACTGTTTGAATAAACCGTAGCGGTACCGAAGGCCATAACCCCAAGCAGGGTAATTTAGTGTGGCTAGAGAATCCAAGAAGCAAGAGGCAAGGCGTCCTAATCCTCCATTTCCAAGGGCAGCATCTGGTTCCTGTTTCATAACATTCAACAAGTAAAAAGAAAAAAAAAAATCAAATCTTTATATCCAGAAGTGGTAGTTGATGTTTGAGCAGTAGTCTTAGAGTAAACAAGATAATTTTAAATATAGTAAACTGACCTGGGCAGCCACATCCTCTAAATTGTGGCCCAACTTTGTCAAAGCATCAGCATAAGCACCAGATAGCTCTAAGTTGCCAATTGCATTAAGCAATGCTCTTCCCTGAAGTTTAGTTGATAATAGTTTTAAGACATTATTGTTATATATCATTGGATAATAATCAAAACAGAGATAGAAAATACACTACTGTTGCACCTGTAGAAACTCCATGGACAAATAGTAGGCTTGCTTTACATTAATCTTCTCGTAATAATTGTACGTGGCGTTCCAATTGATTATAAGGGCGTCTCTGACGCTTTCAGCAGTGGCAAAGTAGGCCTTTGGCAGCTCGAACTTCTCAGGAGAAAAATACGGTGTGAATTCTGCATGGTGCTTGATACTTGATACAATGAATGAGGAATCTGGAGCAGTTGCATTGAGGATTTCTGAAATATTCAATCCAATTGAAACAATAAATTAATGAAAAGGAAATCAGCAACAAAAATGGACACCTTATATATATATCCTCACTTCCTCAGCATTCATAGCTACGCATAGAATCATCAAGCATATATCAAACCAGCAGAGAATCCAATTCAATGTATCAACTTTTGCAGAATCCTACATGTCAAAAAATGGATTGGTAGGGTTGTACTACCAAGCTCTAGCTTATATGACAGTGACACAATTAAATTTCACAAAATTGGCAATTACTAATAACAAATTAACATTTCGAAGTTCATGATCCAAATTAACAGGTATCTGGCGATTGGAGGTGGCTGCATTGACATTGAACTGCAAATAAAGCATAGATTGAGATCAAAATTGATGAAATGTTACCTAGTTCTTCAGTGATGGGCTCTTTTAGCTCTTGCTTTTGATTGCTGGCCACGTTTCTGACACAAAGCTGTCTCCTTTTCGAGTAATGCGGACGTGGGTTTCTCAAAAAGATGAGATTTGAGATTCTAGCGGTGTGCCCAGAATATATAAAGCTAGAACCAGAGACGCACTTGGATTTTGTGTATGTGGTTGGGATTGGTGAAGCAGCCATAGCTCTCTTTCACTCCCCAGGTCTCTCTCTCTCTAATTGGAGATGCAGAGAAGAGAGCTAAGTGGTGATGAAGGGCAGCAGAGCAAATAGAGAAGAAGAGTTGGAATGAAGGTGGATAACACATCATCAGCTTTTTTTCCCTCTCTAATTCGTCGTTTCAGGAAATACGTACGGACATTGTTTCACTTTGCACTTAGGATATTTTCTTCACATTTTTGTTGTCTAGTTTCTAGAGCTACTCCCAAGTCCCAACTCACTCAACGTGTACATTTTTTTCAAGAGCCAAAAGTAAGTAGACTGTTGGATCACGGCGGGAACTCCGGTTACGGTGACGGATTCTTCAGCTCCTCGCAATCCTGCAGAAGGGGATAGAGGGCAGTGGCCCAGAATCCCTCTCCGATGCTTAACGTAAGTATGGCGATCAACAGAATAGGCAAGCAATGTGAGTGTGTGTAAAACGTAACCCTAATCTGGAATAACTTCCCTCCTTTTATAGAGGGAGGCTATCCCAGTTACCTGATTAGGTGGTTGGATCGTGATCCGCTATTCCACGTATCTCGCCATATATTCTGCCCTGTATCTCGTACAGTTATTCGTATCCCGCATATCTCGCCCATTGTACCACTACTATAATCGTGGCGAGATTTCTGGGATTGTGCTCTTACTGGCGAGTCTCGATCGTTATCGGAGACTTCCAAGTTACATCGTTTGAGGATTCGGTTTCGGGGAGTGGTGTCAACTCCCATATCGGGACCGACTACGTCCAGGTCCGATATCTTCGGGGCTTTTCCCTGTCGGAGCCATACTTGCTCGTGGCCATTCAATATCGGGGCCTCCTTCCGTCGGAGCCCTTAGCCTTCCAGCAGCCCAGCTCCTAGCCCACTAGGCCTAGTCGCCGTTTAGCCAATCGTTAAGGGGCCTAACGGCCTTCGCCAGGGCCCATCATTTGCCCCCAAGACGTAAGGGACTTATAGTGCATCGCGTCTTCCAACATCGGACTCTTCCGCGTCTCCGTCGGAGGCCTTTGCCTTGGATCTTTTCAAGATCTTCTGGGATCCTGTTTGGATTCGAAGGGGTTTTTTGAAAAGATCAGCATTAAATGCTGATAGGAGGTGAGGGAACGTTTTGGGCTCTGCAGGCCTGCTTGTTGAAAAAGCACTTTTCAGCCGTTCCAATGCGTCATTACTTTTGTCTTATCTGTTCTGACGGTTCAGATTAAAACCGTTCCTATTCTCCGAATTGGCACGTTTCCCCTTGGACGATCGTGATTGAATCGTTTCGAATTCTGTGGCTCAGATTTTCCACCCCTTCAGTTTCCTTTTCTCTTATAAAACCCTAGCCCCAAGCACTGTTTTACCTTTCTTTTACTTCCTCCTCTTTGCGATCCCAAGAGCTGTAATTCTCCAGATTTCAAGTTTTCACCGGCGATTCGAGTTTTTACCAGTGTTTCAGGCACTTCAGACTTCTCCGATCAGGACTCAATCACTATGTCTGGTAAGATTCTTCTCCTTATTGTTCCTTTCCTTTTCATCTTCGATCTTCCTAGGTTTCAATTTTCCCCTTCCTCCTCCCTCGACGATTTTCAGCCGAGGGATCTGCTACTGCTGGACCACCCTTCGTCTTCAAGTACTTGAAGAACTCCCTCGCGCCTATTAATTATGAGAGGGCTTGTAACGAATGTGGCATCTTTGAATCTTCCTTTGGGGCTCGTTATCCCTACGAGGAATCCCAGTTCAATTCTCGCAATACTCAAGTTACGCTCCCCAAAGGAGACGAAGTGTTTATTTCTCCGGGGCAAATTCGTGCGGGGATTCGACTCCCTTTTTGTCCAAGCTGGGTAGAGTTGTGCAATCACTACAAAACCTACCCCACGACCTTCTCCCCCCATGCGATTCGTACGTGGATTGCCTTCCAGGTGTGGTGCGACATCAACGCAGAAGATTGGAGTTATAGCCTGGAGCTTTGGCGGGTCCTCTATAAGATGACTTGCAACAAGGATGGGATCTGCTCCTTTTCTCCCCGTCAACCTGAGGGGACCGACGAGCAGTACAAGGAGATGGGTTGGGACAGGAGGGTGTCCTGGAAGATCTGCAAGGAGCGGGCCATCATCTCCGACAAAGGGAACGATAATGCCAATTGGAAGGAGCAATATTTCTTCATCCAGCCTGGTCCCATTGAGTGGCCGAGGACCATCGTGGAGGCTGATCCTCCCGTGTCTTTCCGTTCGTGGTCAGAACAGACTCGGAGAGCCTTGATGCTTATCCAGGCTCGTCGCTGGGAGGAGGGTTACCAGCCTTTCGAGGCCACCTCTGTCACTGACCAACAGCGGGTCAAGATTGGGATTATGCTGATCGATCCCATGGCTGGGGGAAAAGTTCGTGACGGTGTTTCCAATGTAATTCTCTGGGTAATCTTCTAATTGTTTCTTTTTTACTGCTTACAGCCCCTCGAACATCGCTGACCGTCCGTCTGTTTCAGGAGGATACCGATGCCTCCCACTCACTGAAGCGCAAGAAGAAGCCTTCCCACCGAAAGACTTCTGCCACTTCGGGGCCGTCCAAGAAGAAGGCAAAGACCTCTGAGGCCCCCACCTCCGAGGGGCGGACTAATGTGGATGTTGTCCGGTCCGCCTTCAACGTCCTCCGAAAAGGAAGGTAAGGAAGTCTTTCGTGCTATTAAAAGATATAGGGAGTTAGTACCTCAGGATCTTCAAGCCTCCGATATGGAAGGACGAATTAGGGATGTCGGGAATATCCTTCGAGGGGAAACTCCACATGTTCTCGAGGCGGGCTATTATGACTTTTTCGGCAAAGAAAGATTTATGGAGCGTTGTTTAATCTGGCACACTGATATCAAATTAATCCCTCGACTTATTCGCCCCGCTGCAGGTCCTGCGGACGCCGCCCCTGCTGCAGCTGGCTCGGACTCTGCGCCTGCGGCGGAGCCGGTGGTGGAGGATGCCCCGACGGAAGACCGGGGCGAATTCGGTCGGGTGACCAGCTTGGAGGACTCCCCTTCCGATGATCGAGCTGAGGAGGAAGGCCTCATCCTCCGAGGGAAATCAAGGTTGACTCCCGTGAAGTCATCTGGTGGGAAGGCATCTCCACTTCCTACCACGCCGCCATCATCTTCTGCTCCACCATCCTCGCCAGTTAGGGGTGTGACCCCCGAAGCTCGAGTGAGTGAGGAAGCTGAGGAGCCTCGCCTGGTAGTACCTCCGTTCCCCTTGGACGGGGACTACTATCGGGCCTTCTCTTCGGACCAGGGCTCCGAGCCTTGGAGACCGGTGGAGTCCCTTCAGGGAATCCCTCTGCATCGGGGGTGCCAGGAGAAGAACCTGGCCTTGCATTTGGTGTCGGGCTCGGTCCCGCCCTCTTTGAGGCGTCCCCTTTCTCTGGAAGGGGAAGACATCGATGCTGACATCCGGCAGATGGCTATCCGTCGGAAAGAGGTAAGTTAATCTTTCTTTTGTTCATCTGGGGGCGTTCCGATTTTTGAGTACTAAGCTACATTTTCTTTTCAGGAAATCGCGGACCAGGATCGTTGCTTCGGCTACATCCTGTCTTTGCGGGAGGCGTTGGAGCGAGAGCGGGCCAACTCCAACCTCGAGAGCCTGACCAAGCTCCAGGAGGACCTAGCTGCCTCCGAGGCGTCAAGGCTCCGAGCGGAGGAGGGCGAAAGGCGGGCTGAGGAGCTCCGAGCCAAGCTCACTCAAGAGGCTCAATCCCAACAGCGGCGGATTCTAAGTCTTGAGAGCTCGCTCAAGCGGGAGCAGCAGGCGGCTATGGCGGATCGGAGCCAGTTTGCTTTCGAGAAGGCGGCGTTGCAGGAGACTGCGGAGCGGCTGAAGCTCGAGAAGCAGAGGGCCGTCGCGGAGCTAGAAGAGGCGAGGGCGGATCACTCCGCCCAATTAACAAACGCGAAGGTCCAAGGTCGCGAGGAGTACCGAAGTTCGGAGGACTTTAAGGAGGATGCGGCGAAACATTGCCAAGAAGACCTACAGAACGCCATCCTCGATATTGTTGAAGAGCTCAATGAGACTTATGGGGACTCCATCGACTTGAGAAAGTCCAAGACTCTCGGCCCAGCCGCAGAAACGTATCTCAACCTTCCTTCCGAAAGCTCCTCCGAAGACGCCGATGAGTCTGCCCCTCCAAAGCCTTCCGAAGATTCAGCCCCTGGTGTTTAAAATCTTAAGTCCTTGTACTTCTTTTTTATTATCCTTTTTGTACCGAACCTTTTGGGCCTTCGAGCCTTCTAAGAATGTTTTCTTTTTCGGTTATGCTCCCCGTAACTCTCTTATCGGATCCTAAGGCTTTCGGTTGTCCTACGACGCTTTAAAAGCGAACCTTAAAGGCTTAAGGACATTTCGGACGTCCAATGACGCTTTTTAATCGAACCTTAATAACTTAAGGATTTTTCGGACGTCCAATGACGCTTTTTAATCGAACCTTAATAACTTAAGGATTTTTCGGACGTCCAATGACGCTTTTTAATCGAACCTTAATAACTTAAGGATTTTTCGGACGTCCAATGACGCTTTTGAACCTTAATAACTTAAGGATTTTTCGGACGTCCAATGACGCTTTTTAATCGAACCTTAATAACTTAAGGATTTTTCGGACGTCCAATGACGCTTTTTAATCGAACCTTAATAACTTAAGGATTTTTCGGACGTCCAATGACGCTTTTTAAACGAACCTTAATAACTTAAGGATTTTTCGGACGTCCAATGACGCTTTTTAATCGAACCTTAATAACTTAAGGATTTTTCGGAACACTTTAATCAGAAGTAACCTCTTTATTGATTGATGTCTTTAACATAGCATGCACCACTCAGGGCGACTTGATTACATCGTTGCGCCTCTACGGACGACTTATTTGTCAAACATGACATTTCTTCAGATGTTCCCCACTAAAGGTGTTTCGTAATACTTTACCGTCGAGGTCTTCTAGCTTGTAAGCATTTGAGGCCGGCATACCTACGATCTTATAAGGCCCTTCCCATTTCGGAGATAGCTTGTTGATCCGATCCTGGAGAGCGAACTCATTCCGTCGTAGGACCAGCTCCCCCGCATAGAACTGTCGCGACCTGACCTTCCGGTTATAGTACCTGGCCGTCGCCAGACGCATCCGAGCTTGTGTTATGTCGGCCTCTAGCCGTTTTTCCTCTAACAAGGATAACTCCAGGCGCCTGGTTTCGTCATTCGTCAAAGGTCCTATCTTGGCTTTTCCTGGACTCGTCGAGGGCTCATAGCTTCTGGTTCGATGGGACGCCACAGCGATTTCCACAGGAGCGACCGCCTCCGTCCCATAAACAAGTGCAAACGGGGTTTCACCTGTTGACCGCTTGGGTGTCGTTCGGACCGCCCACAGCACGTTCTCCAGCTCGTCTAGCCACTTTCCATCCAAAGCGTAGACCCTTTTCTTCAAGCCCTCCATCACGATTTTATTAGCAGCCTCCACCTGCCCGTTGGTCTGGGCGTGACGAACGGATGCCGTCCGATGCTCGATATTGAACTCGTCTAGGAATCTCTCCAACTGGGCCCCATTAAATGGAGGACCGTTGTCACTGATGATCACCTTCGGCACCCCATATCTTGACAAGATTCGGGTCTGGAGGAACTTAATGATATGTCCCGCTGTTGTCTTGGCTAAGGGCTTAGCCTCGATCCACTTCGAGAAGTAATCAATTGCAACCAGCAGATGTGTGCACTGGCTCTTTGCTTTCGGAAGGGGTCCCACCAGGTCAATGCCCCACTGTGCGAAGGGCCAAGCACTCCCAATGGGCGTCAGATCAGCAGCGGGGGCTGTGATATTCGAGGCGTATCTCTGACACGCGTCACAGGATCGAACAAGCGCTGTTGCCTCCTTATTCATCGTAGGCCAATAGTATCCCAAGTTCAACGCCTTTCTCAGGATGGATCGAGCGCCCTCGTGACAGGCTGCGACTCCTTCATGTAGTTCTCTCAGAATTCGGGTCGTGTCAGGTTCTGCTACGCATTTCAAGAAAGGTGTCGAGAGTAAACCCTTCTTGTACAACTGGTTATCCACCATCGCGTAGTTAATTGACATTCGTCGCAGTCGTTCTGCTGCCACTTTGTCTTCAGGCAGTGCCCCCGTGGTTAGGTACACAATTATCGGGGTCATCCACGTGGGCTTCTCTTCTGACCCTGTCCCGATAGTGCATACTTCCGATGGATCGGTCGTCGATAGAATCACCTTCTCCAAGAAGTGTACCCTCCGAGTCTCCTCCAAAGGTGCCCCCAAGGCAAATTTGCTCAAGGCATCGGCCTCCACATTCTTTTCTCTTGGGATTGCCTCTATATCGAAACTTTTGAAGCTCTCCTTTAATGTTTGAGCCTCCTGAAGATATTTCTTCATGATTGGATTCTTTGCTCCATACTGTCCCCGAATCTGGTTTACAATCAGGCTTGCATCACACTTCACTCTCAGATGCTCGATTCCAGTACCCCTGGCGATTTTCAGTCCTGTTATAAGAGCTTCATACTCCGCCTCATTATTGGTGGCTTTAAATGTCAGGGCCAATGCATATCGAAGCGGCTCCGCCCCGCCTGGTGGAATCAATACGAACCCTGCACCCGATCCGTCTGAGCTTGAGGAGCCATCTGTGTACAACTCCCAGGTGTTCTTCTTATTTGGCTGTTCTAACTGTCTTTCCCTCGGGACCTCGCCAGTCTTCCCAGTGGTTGCCCCCTCTATTGTTTCCGTTGCTTCAGGATCGGGAATAGTAGATTCAACTATAAAGTCAGCCAATGCCTGCCCTTTGATAGCTGTTCTCGGAGCGAAATGAATTCGAAACTCGCTAAGTTCCACGGCCCACTTTACTAGTCTCCCCGACGCGTCGGGTCGGTTCAAGAAGTGTTTCAATGGCTGATCAGTCAACACCGTAATTTCATGCGCATGGAAGTAGGGCCGTAACTTTCGAGCAGTAATAATCAACGCAAAGAGATACTTCTCAATCAGAGGATAATTCATTTCACTCTTGGCAAACGCCTTGCTTACATTGGACGTCTCTTCTGCGCGATTGGCTTGATCGCAGGGTCGATATTCAGTTCGTGCTCGATTACGTCCCGGCTGATTCCTGGCATATCACTCGGGGACCAGGCAAACAGCTCCTTAAATTCTTGCAAGAGCGCAATCAACTCCTGGGCCCTTTCGTCGGATAAGGCAGATCCGATTTTCACCTTCCTCTCGGGTCCGTCTATCTCGACTTCCTTTAGGTCCTCCATGGGGGCAGGACGCCCAAACTCCTCTCGAGGGTCAGTGTCTGTCTGGAGCACTGACATAGCTTCCTTCCTTGATCTCCTGGTGGCGTTGACATAGCACCGTCTCGACGCCACCTGGTCGCCTTTCACCTCGCCTACCCCATTCTCGGTCGGGAACTTCAGTTTTTGGTGGATGGTCGAGGCTACCGCCATCAGAGGGTTGATGGTGGTTCTTCCGATGATTGCATTGTACGTTCCTGTGGATTCGACCACCACGAACTCCACATCTCGCTTCTCCATTTTCCAGCCACTGCCGAACCACACGGGCAGTGTGATAACCCCTAACAGATAAGAGGTCGTGCCACAAAATCCTACCATCGGGAAGTTAACCTCCCGCAAATCTTTCTTCTTCTTTCCCATCTGTTCCAGGGCGTCGGAGAAGAGGATGTCGGAGGAGCTCCCTCCATCAATGAGGATCCTCTTCACTTCAAATCCTCCTACATCCAATGTTACTACTAGGGCATCCTCGTGGGGGGTCTCTACTCCCTCCAGATCCTTCGCCGAGAAGGTGATCTCCATTTCTTCCTTCGGGGTCCACGACCGCGATCTTTTCCCCAAAACCACTGCGACTGGTACTTGGTTGGCATAACGTTCCCGAGAGGATGATGTGTCTCCTCCTGCAGCGAACCCTCCGTGGATCACATTAATAATCCTCTTCTGTCGGGACCCGGATGGGCCCTCCGAAGGTTCTACGTCGGACCTTCTCTTCCTGGGGGACCTCGATCGAGATTTGGACCTCGACCGAGATCGTGAGCGGGGCTTGCAGCGTGAGTCCCCCACGAACTCCTTCAACTTACCCCTCTGGATAAGCTTCTCTATTTCCTTCTTCAGTTCTCGACATTGGTCAGTGTCGTGACCGGAGGCCCGATGAAATCGGCAGTAACGGTCGGTGCGGGAGCCCAATTTTTCTCCTTCCTTCTTCTTGGGGAAACGGGCGAGGCCTTGCTTCTCCATCACTGCTAAGACCTCCTTCAAAGGTCTGTTGAGAGGGGTAAACTCTTCCTTCCGACTGTCCCTCCTGCTCGGACGCTTATCCTCCCTCCGATCAGAACGTCCTCGACTCCGACTACCCTCGGAGTTATCCTTCTTGTGCCGGTTGTCCAATGGTTTGAACAAGTGTTTTCCTTCATGCCCCTTGGGAGGAGCCAGTTCTCCGGCGGCAATCTTCGACTCCTGGACGTCGATTTGCTGTTTCACCCTTGCCTGGAGCGCCTCCATGTTCCAGACATTTTTGGCCGCGATGCTGTGCAGTAAGTCGGAACCGTAAGGGGGTTTAAGGTTCTTCAGGAAGGTACGGATGGCCTCGCCCTCGGATATCTCCTCATCCAGCTCAGTCATGCCAGCCGTGTAACGCTGATAGTATTGGGCCAGCGATTCGTCGGGCCTTTGGACCACCTCATGCAGGGTCCGAACGCTCTTCAGAAGCCGTCGGCGTCCTTGATACTGGGCAATGAATCGCTGATGCATATCCTTCCAGCAGGTGATACATCCAGTGGGCAGACTGTAGAACCACGTCATCGCCTTCTCCCCGAGGGTGCTTGGGAACAGAGCGCAGATAACATCCTCATCCGGGGTCCTGCCCATGCATGCTGTCAAGTGCTTTTGTACGTGGCGAACCGGGTCTGCGTCCCCATCGTACTCGTCTATCTTCGGGATACCCAAACCGGGAGGGGCCAAGGTATGAATCAGCCTGGGCACGAAGGGATGGGTTTCCTGACTCCCCAGCTCCGACATCATGGGCTTCTGGTCTCCCATACAGATGCCCACAATTCTCACCACCTGATCGGCAGTGAGGGGACCATTCAGGGGAATGGTCCTTTGCTGCACTGGCCCCGGTCCATCGACCACAAAATTCTCCGCCGGTGCTGGATTGGGGGGAATAGGCTGTTCCCTTAATGGAGGAGGTGGAGGCAAGTTGTCGTCCCCCTGCCTTCTGGGATTGTCTCGCCGCGGAGGGAGCGGTGGTAGATCGGCCTGCCTTCTGGCAGCTTCTCTTCGGTCTAGGAGGGCCTCCATGGCCTCCATGAATAGGGGCATGGCCTCTGCCACTACCCTGGCCAACTCCGGATTCGGGGAAGGTGCTTCGTTCCGGCGAGTGCTGTCGCCCTCATCTCTCAGATCCTGATGCTGGGCAGCATCCTCAGGAGGATTGCTGGCGGCCGGCACCTGCTTGCCTGAACGCTGCGGTCTGTTGCCAGCCATGATAAGGAATCAAAGGAAAGCAAACTTACTTTTTGGCTTTTTGTTGCGTTCCCACAGACGGCGCCAATGTTGGATCACGGCGGGAACTCCGGTTACGGTGACGGATTCCTCAGCTCCTCGCAATCCTGCAGAAGGGGATAGAGGGCAGTGGCCCAGAATCCCTCTCCGATGCTTAACGTAAGTATGGCGATCAACAGAATAGGCAAGCAATGTGAGTGTGTGTAAAACGTAACCCTAATCTGGAATAACTTCCCTCCTTTTATAGAGGGAGGCTATCCCAGTTACCTGATTAGGTGGTTGGATCGTGATCCGCTATTCCACGTATCTCGCCATATATTCTGCCCTGTATCTCGTACAGTTATTCGTATCCCGCATATCTCGCCCATTGTACCACTACTATAATCGTGGCGAGATTTCTGGGATTGTGCTCTTACTGGCGAGTCTCGATCGTTATCGGAGACTTCCAAGTTACATCGTTTGAGGATTCGGTTTCGGGGAGTGGTGTCAACTCCCATATCGGGACCGACTACGTCCAGGTCCGATATCTTCGGGGCTTTTCCCTGTCGGAGCCATACTTGCTCGTGGCCATTCAATATCGGGGCCTCCTTCCGTCGGAGCCCTTAGCCTTCCAGCAGCCCAGCTCCTAGCCCACTAGGCCTAGTCGCCGTTTAGCCAATCGTTAAGGGGTCTAACGGCCTTCGCCAGGGCCCATCATAGACAACATTATACAAGTGGACATGTGAATTTCTAACGGATGGACAATAGAGAAATGATGACCAAAAGAAGATTCCAAAATGCAAAAATTAAAAATTATATAGGTTGGGCCACACTCAATATAGCAGATTCGAACTTTATCTTTTAGAAGTCACCAATGGCCATATTCTTCTATTTATTCTCTCATGTAGATAGAATTAGAATGCACTATAATTTCAAGTCATCATGCCTAGAGGAGATTTATCTACATTCTAGATTTCATTTGCCATAAAATGACCCAAAAAATAAACAGTAAATTTATGATGAAAATGTTACGTAGAGGTTCAATAATTTGGAAACTTTTTTTTTTTTTAATAATCATTGAGAATACTCTTAGTTTTTACAATGATAAATTTCCCGAAAGAGTAAAGTATGCAGGTTTTTTTTTCCAAGTATATAATGGTTGGTTACATAATCAATAAATTCTGTTGAATTTACAATCGCTAGATTAAAATTTACAATCGCCAGAATGAAATCAATTTTTAGGAGAGAAGTCTAATCAAATTTCACGAGATATAAATTTAAAGAAATATTATATATTATACAAATATTGATGTGTCTAATTCAGTTACTAGAATTTCAATTGTAACTAACTAAATATAGTTACCACCAGTGGTGTTCTAGTGGTCAAGAGCACTTACCCCTAAGTGGCTTGACTTCGAGATCCCAGGTTCAAAACTCCTCAGGGGCGTCACATCGCGTTGACCTGATTCACCTGATATTAAAATATTAGGTCCCGTCTAGCCCACATATGAGTAGAAACGGGCCGACCTTTTGACTATACTAGAGACCGTAAGCAGGAGAATCCGAACATTGCGTAACGGAATGGGCCTAGACTTAGAATTGCCACTACTAATCCATTTTTTTTCCAAAAAAAAAAAACTAAATATAGTTGACTGTATTTTAGGCAGAAAACCGTTGGAATTAAATATGCAATAGAGAAAAAAAAAAAGTTTGAATTTGGGCCTCGGTTGTTACTCCTCAGCCCAAGCTAAAGAGCCCAGGAGAGAGAGAGAGAGAGAGAGAGAGAGAGAGAGAGAGAGAGAGAGAGAGAGAGAGAGAGAGAGAGAGAGAGAGAGAGAGAGAGAGAGAGAGAGCGACGGCCCAACTGTCAGAATCCAAGAAAGGTGGAGCCAATGAAGAAGATCCCCGCCTCAACGGTTGAACCACCCATTTGGTCGTTGACTTTCAAATTGACAAACAAAGAAAGAATGGACTCAAAATAACTGTATTACCTGTTTTCCTAACCGTCTTTATATCTTCCTCTCTATCCTCTTACCCTCAAAACCTTAAAACAAAATCCCAAAAAAATTGTTAAAAATAAAATAAGGCATTTCATATCCTTCTTATATAGATTCTTCCAGACAATAAAATGTTTGGGTTCCTCAGATCACCATCACCTGCAAAGAAACCAGAACCCGAACCCGACCCAAAAGTCCCGGACAACCTCGATAACAACACCACCACCGGGGTGTCTTCCACTCCGTACAACAACAAATCCGGGGCTGCTAACAAAGACAAGTACAAGGATGATTTCCAGAGCTCGGGCGGGTTCGAGAACCAGAGCGTGCAGGAATTGGAGAATTATGCGGCATACAAATCGGAAGATACCACAAAGACTGTCGGAAACTGTCTCAAGATCGCGGAGGATATAAGGGGGGACGCCACCAGGACTCTTGACATGTTGCACGAACAAGGCGAACAGATCAATAGGACTCATAATATGGTCGCTAACACCGACAAAGATTTGGCTAAGGTATAACTAACCCTATTTAGCAACGTAATAAAGTGTAGCATTTACCGTTTCTTCCATTAATTAAATGTTATGTTCAAATTCTGGGAATATAAAAATATTCATAGTCAACATTTTATTTCTAACGGGCTGACACGGTGCATGTAAGGATTAGTAATAAAACAAATATATTGAGATGTTGCTCTTTTTATGGGTCCTCCCGGTACCACCTAGAGATAGGGATAATCTAAAAAAAACTAAACTGAATAAAATAAAATAAAATTTAAATAGCAAAGCAAGTTATGTGTTACTTAACAATAAAAATTACGGTTTTTAACAGGTAAACTAAAAAATAATATATCTCAAACGTATTAAAAAAATATGAAACTTTTTTATTATACTAAAATACAATATCGCACAAATATATACTATACCAAAAATAACCCTAGAAGTAGAAAGTAACTAGAATTCTTTGCTTCGTCCTTGCTCTAACAGGGAGAAAAGCTTTTGGGAAATCTTGGCGGTATGTTCTCCTCGACTTGGAAACCGAAGAAGGGCAAGGCAATTAACGGGCCCGAAGTAACTGTAGGTAATATATATTTATTTTTCAATTTAAGGTAAAAAAAATTGTGTTCAAATGTTTAACTAAGGTTAATTATCATATCGGTACAAATTGCTTCATGGATTATTATTAAATCTAATGGATTATTGAAAAATTTGTTAGGATTTCTGTCCAATATAGATGGAGTATGTCAAATGTTTCAAATATAGAACAAAACGTAAAGATAGTAATTTATATTACAAATAGATAACATGATATGAACACACATGAAAAAATATTATTGTTCATATTTGAATTAGATTGTGCGATAGCACGAACATGATAACATGACAGTAGTTTCGTATCATGTTCTTGTTTTGGTGTCAAAGCATCTACTTATAAATATATTTATTTTAATTAGTATATTGTATACTATAAGTATTTATGTACTATATTTGTAGTTTTATAAATAAGGGGTCGATTTTAAAATCATAAAAGTCATGATATCGTGATTTTTATTATCGTTTTTGTCTCGTATTGTACTATCGGGTTACCGTGTAAGTGTGTTTGACATAACACGTAATATTTTCGTGCTATCGTGTTCATGTTATGTTGACCCAAAATTATTTGTGTAGTGTGATCCTGACGCGATTAACTTTTTTGTGTGTGTTAACTCATCATGTGTTAACGTGCACGATAACACACAAATTGCCAGCCTTACAAAAAGCCAAATAGTTAGCTAATATTTGGACAATTAAATAAATTGCTAGTTATTTTTTTCATCACGTATTCTGCATGTGACTCATTCTATTCAAATTTAATAGAAAATCTAACCAAGCTAACAATTTGTACACATGCAAATGTTGAACAATCAAAATATTAAAAAACAAAAAATTCACTGAACAATTTGTTCGACTAGCTCAATCATCGTATAGAAATTTGATAATAAACCCTTCAGCCGATCGTCTAGCTTTGAACCCGTAACTAAAACGTTGTAAAAAAATTGGAAAATGTTAGTAATTATTAGATAAAAGTAAAACGGATAGTTATAACTTTGTTTAAATCATTGTTACAGATACTGCAGCGAAAAAGGATCGGAACCACGCAAAGCAGAAGGAGAAACTGGGAATAGCGCCGGCGCCAAAGGGGTCCAAGAACTACGCCGAGCCAACAACTTGTATGGAGAAAGTCGAGGTTCGTTCGTGTTTTTCTTTACCCGACGAAACTTGTTCCGCAAGTCACTGGTTGATTCAACTACTTACTTTGCATTTGCAGATTGAGAAACAAAAGCAGGATGATGGTTTATCTGATCTGAGCGATATCTTGGGCGATTTGAAGAACATGGCTGTGGACATGGGATCCGAGATTGAAAAGTTGGTCCTTTTTCATTCGATTTTTTTTAATCTGATATTGACATTGTATCGATCACTTTGTCTGAAAATCAATCAAATTTCGAAAAATGCAGGCAAAATAAGGCACTTGATAATCTAGGTGATGACGTGGACGAACTCAATTCTCGTGTCAAGGGCGCCAACCAACGTGCGCGAAAACTTCTTAAATAAGCAACCACAAAGACTACTGTCTTCAGCTGTTTGTTTCCTTTTTGGCAAATTTAAGGTTTCTTGCATCTCTGTTGTCTAATATAATACGTTTACTTAACATTGTCCAAATCTGTTTGATGCATTGTCATATAATGAAAATCTGAGTTTCTTGCAGTGTTGGTTTTTGTTTCCTTGCATTACACGGCACTCCATCAGTCAATAACACAAAATCATGGACACACAAACATATGTTTATTGAAGTTTCTCCGACATTGTTACACCAAATATACACCACAGAACATGAGCGATTCGAATTTACTGCATCGAAACAGATCCGAGCATTATCCAAACATGTAAACCGATGTGAAAATATTTACAAGTACAACTTACATTAAACTCCATGTTCTTGTCTGGTAATTCATTCTCCGACCAAATCAAGAACAAATATCATGATGATGATGATGTTCTTCAATGTCTCAGGAACGAACCGAGTCTCAGATTGTACCTATACATCATTGTTCTTCACAGGAATCCAATTGTTCCTCCAACTTTGTCTCCTAGCATGCGAAACATAGCCCAGAACATAACCCATGAACCCGCCAAGGATCAATACGCTCGAACCCTTCACAAACAATGAAAATCGAGACCCGATCGTCACTTCCTTTGGTTCAGTCTGGACCCGGCTAATTTCTTCACCCGGTGCAAGAATCTCCACCATATCATGAACTTCACCATCATGGTTTCCAACATAGTAAAGCCTGAGCTTCTCCTTCGTGGCTACTAACCTCGTGTACCCAAACTCACCGCCTCGGTACATAGACATTGCGGGTTGGGGATATATTGGGTCGGTTAAATGGTCTGCGCGGGGCTGCCAAACGGGTTGCCAGTCTTGACCCGCCATCCCGATCACAACATGAACCGGAAAAGTACCCGACCCAGAACCACATGTGAAATTACTCAAAGGGCAAAATCTTTCGTATCGATGGACATGGCCCCATAAAACTAAGGTCACATTGTTCTTGACAAGCAGAGGCTCGATGTGCTCCACCATTTTTTCCCTTAACGGGGCATCCTTATCCCCGCTGCTAGTAGAGTACATGGGCCGGTGCCCTTGGACTACCACGAAAGGAGTCCTCTCTCGATCGACCGACTCCAAATCCTTCTGGAGGAACTCGAATTGGGTGCTCCCGGGAAGGAAGTTTGTCTCGGTGGAAAAGTACACGAAATGAACCACCCCCATGTCGAATGAGTAGTACAAATTTCGGGTGGCATGGGTCCCACCGGGTTCGGATGAGTTGCCAGGCATGGTGAACCTTAAACTGTAGGGTACCCCACATTCACCACCCCCATCGGTTCCATACACTCGAGATGCCCAATCGGGCTTCCATGGTTGGCCTGGCCAGTCGTATTCATGATTGCCGATGCAAACATGGTAGGGTACCCTAGAGGCAACGGGCTCGATCTGGGTGAATAGGTGGTCCCACAACCACGAGTAGCCTCTTGCGTAGCTGATGTCTCCTATGTGGGAAATCATAGTCGGTTTGTCTCCTAGAGCTTCGATGTCACGGAGGATCCATTTAATGGTCGATAAGCTTTCGTCTTGAGTACGATAGTAGGTTAAATACGGAGTTGCAGTCCCCATATCGCCAAATAGGAAAGCGATTGTCTCGTCCGAGTCCGAATCGCGTGATATAAAGCTGTATATTTTACTCCACCCACCCAAATCACTTCCAACCTACAATGACCCCATTGTTGAATCAATCAGGAACAAGCTTTAATGTCTAATTCAGCAGAAACAGAGCATTCATTCTGTGGTGTTTAACAAGGATTAGGCCAATAAACAGTAGGTAATTAAAATCTCAGAGTACACCCATAGCTCAAGATTTAAATCAAATAAACGCAAGATTGGTTGAAGAACTGGCAAGAGAGTTGTGATCCCAGCAAACAAGAATGCAGCAATTTTTACCAGTAGTTAATAATACTTCTCAAAAATGAATAGGCATAAGAATTGATCAGAATCAAGTAAGCATCGGTTTAAATTTCTCATTGTTTACCTGATAATAGTACTTTTCACCGTTTTTTAAGTTCTTCATAACAGCGCCGTGAATCCACCCGGGATCCCTCCACCCGACGGAGGTATTGGCCGGAGAATCGCACATGTCATCCTTCTCATACCTCTCCACGCGCGCCGCCGCCACCTTATCCAACTTCTTCTCCCTCCTCCCGTACCTCACGACGCGTTCCCCGCCGTCTTCAGCCACAAACATAACCCGCATCTCATCCTCGATGTCCGTGTACGACAGATGGACCTGATCCGGGCCGCGACCGGGTTGGAACCCCACCGCGGCGGAGGATGCGAGGAGATGTTTCGTGCCCGGAAGCGGATTGTGGTCGTGGTCAAGGCGAGATGGATCGATCTCTGACTGGGACCACCGGAAGATCCGGAACGTGTAGTTGGACCTGAGGTTGGGGAGGGGGAGGGAGATGGATCCCGACCCGGTTAAGGTGTGAGTCGGGGAGGTGGAGAGGAAGACGTATCCGATGAAGTGATCGTCGGCGGAGTCCGGCGGCGAGTAGATGCCTAGCCAGTCGAGGCTGGATGGGGAGTCGACTCCCGACCATTGGATCAGGATCGGGTCGCCCGGTTTAGATATGACTGACGGGACTGATAGGGAAACCCCGGATGCGGTTACTGGTGAGGTGCAGAAGCAGCATGAGAGGAGAAGTGGGAGAAGAAGAAGAAGAAGAACGGTAGTGGCGGAATTGGCCATCGCGCATCGGAGGAAATGGTGGTTTGACTGGTAGTTGTATTAATTTATCTGGAAATGGATTGTGTTTGGCTTTGGTATATTCTTCACCAATATTACATTATTCCAAAATGCTAAAGATAAATGGTTAACCTTAGATTAATAGATTTTTTATACATGTTTGGTTATATGTTTTTTTGGTGCAATATATTATTTTGCATACATTAAGACTAATAAATTTAGCAAATATTTTTTTAGTGCATCTATTATTAAACTGTTACTTTTTTTCTATGTGCAATCACGTGATTTCCTATAACTTTTATTTTATTTACTTTTATTTACTTAAACTATAATATTATCTCAAAAAACTCACTCTCCCTCCAACAACCGTCATGCTCTTCGGCGACCACCCACCTTGACCGGCGATTGTCACAGTCGTCTCTATTGACCACCCCACCCACCAATTGGGGTCGGTGGGCTCCAAATCGGAGCCTCGTTGCTCCGATTTGTAGCCCATAACTCCGATTTGGAGCCCTATGACTATGATTAAGCCATAGATGGCTTAATCAGACCTCTTTGGCTCCGACATGAGCCACATAAAGGAAGTTACGTGACTTGCACATGGGTACTTAACGGAAAAAAAAATAATGGTTGACTAACAGATGCAACAACAAAACAAAAATGTCACAAACGTATTGCACCAAAAGTATGAAAAAAAATGTTAATGTTAACCAAAAGTCGACAGACATGACTCA
This sequence comes from Clarkia xantiana subsp. parviflora, assembly GCA_036873135.1. Taxonomy (NCBI): domain Eukaryota; kingdom Viridiplantae; phylum Streptophyta; class Magnoliopsida; order Myrtales; family Onagraceae; genus Clarkia; species Clarkia xantiana. The sequence continues at coordinate 5,562,090 of JAPTYO010000016.1, forward strand.
AACATGTTCTATTAAAAGATTTATCAACCAAGGGGGCTGCACATGAATCAATGGGACAAAGTGTCCCCCATTATTTTCTTAAAATATATATAATTCATATATATAAATATATAATTAATAGTAAAACATTTCTAGTTTTATTAGTAAGCTAAAAAATGGGCAAAAGTATTTTTATTAGAGTGATTATCTTGTAAATTGCTAACTCGTGCTTGGATATACGGACAAATTGCTAGCTAAAGTTTTTGTTTTTATACAAATTGCTAGTTCATGTTTCGTTTTGTTGGCAATTTGCTATTTGATGTTTTTTGGACAATTTGCTAACTCGAATTTCACTTCATGAGAAATTTGCTAGCTTAAATTTCTCTTAGTGGATAATTTACTAACTCATGTTTTCTTTAGTGGATAATTTTGTAGCTAGAAAATCTTCCAAAAAATGAAACTCGAACAAAGAAATTGTGCCTATTACTCAATTCCTGGAGCCGCTACTGCTATCAACCCTAGATTATACATATATTATTCAATTTTCACCTCAGTAACACTATTATAAATACCAAATATAGATTATGAAAAGTTTTAAGTAGAATAGTACATATTGTGACAGTTCTTTTTGCTGTTTTTTGCGACAAACATCACAGCATATTTTATATCATAATTGTCATAATGATAAATGTCATGTTGTAAGTGGCAGTCGCGGCAAACATATACTAATTTGACATAACCTTTTCAAAACTTGATATTTTAATATTTAGTTTTAAATATAGTGTTATTTAGTTTTTTTTTTTATAAAAAAAACTAACTTATTTAGAGGTTTTCTAGGGTTAATAATCTAAAAAAACATTTTGAAGTATAAGCTATCTTGCGATTTGATGTCTCAGATTTTTCTTTTGTTGTGATTAGATGTCCGAGGTAACCGATTTATTACTTTCTACTTTTTTTTTTCTTTTAAAATTGACAGAATATAAGAATATGTTGAGAATCAAATATGCTTAAACCTCATAATCGTCGGTTGTTGTGCCATGTTGGACAATATCAATTTCGCCATGTGTCATTAATTGATTAATCAAGTAGAAACGCAATTTTTTTTAAGATTTAGATTACACTAGGTGCATTTCCCGTGCATCGCACGGGGTGATTACCAAATATGTATAATTAACAAACTTATATTTGATACAATTTATACTGGCTATTTGTAATATGTTGAAACACTATTTTTAAATATAATATCAGTCTAAAATTTGAAAAAGTAAACGAAATACTAAAAATTTTGAACCATAAAATACCATAGTGCAAATTCACAAATAAATTTTAGATGCACGTACCGCATGCTATCTTTGGTCGTCGAATCTGTGTCAAACGTCTGTTCTTCAACAGATACGACTTCGATGACCACCGGCGATATCTCGCTGGAGATAGAGATGACTCTGGCACTGAGACTGTCAGCCACCCGTACCGCCTGGTATCTTCGTTCGCCGGCTCCGCGTCAAACGTCTGTTAAAAATCAGCGAAATTTTAATTTCGATTAATTACATACATTGAATCTTGAACGGTCCGAAATTTTAATTGCGATTAATTGTATTCAATGAATATTGAACGATTCGGAACCAGGGAAATTTTAATTACGATTAATTGCATACATTGAATCTTGAACGGTCCGAAATTTTAATTGCGATTAATTGTATACATTGAATCTTGAACTATTCGAAATCAACGAAATTTTAATTACGATTAATTGCAATTTAAAAACCCTCAGCTTCTTAGTGCAATCAATGCTATGAAGTTAATGACTATAAAACTCTTAGCTCAATTGTTATAAATGCATCGATTAATGTAAAAAACAAAATCTCCAGCTCTACATTCACTCTGTTATTATTATTATTATTTTTTTAGAATTTATAATATATATACATAGATATATAGATTGATCTTTTAGTACATTTTTTTATTTTAGAATGGATGACTAGGAATTTTAAAATTGATTAATTTAAATTTTAAAGTTACCGATTTCACCTCTAGTTATAAAATTAGATCTCTTAGATTTAATCAAGCAGAATCATTTCTTTAGATTTGGATACCGTATAGTTTATATATATATATATATAATTTTAAAAAAAATGCTTGGAACCTCCGTTACTCTAAGATTAAACATCATGTAGAAATATTTGCTTAGCACATGAGGTAGTGTTAGACTCACACGTACCTCTAAGATTCACTCCATATTGATGGATATCGGTCTAAGAACCGGACAACAATGTCCTCAAATCGGTCCAAAGTGGCCCGATAAATGACGAAATAATGTAAACGGTCCCTCTCCCATGGAGAGGGGGACGACCCTCTCCATATGAAGAGGGGATCGTCCCCTCTACCATGAAGAGGGGGACGACCCTCTTCCATGGAGAGGGGATTGTCCCCTCTACCATGGAGAGGGGGACGACCCTCTACCATGGGAGAGGGGATCCTCTACCATGGAGAGGGGATCCCATGTAGAGGGGATCGCCCCTCTACCATGAAGAGGGAATTGTATCGTCCCCTCGCCTATAAAGAGGGGAACGACTCTCCTCTATGAGGAGGAGATTATCTCCCTTCCTATATGAAATTAGCGAAGGACCAATCAAACATAAATTTTCGGGTTCTCGTCTTCTCCAAGTAGAAGAATGAAGAAGTCTCATTGACCCGGAATTAAATACGTGATCCCCCTCCAAAAGGAAAGTATGCATAGACAACTTTCCATACGAAGACATTCGGTGCATCATAAATGCGTAAGCCGTTTTCCATATGGTTAGTTCCCTATAAATATAACCTCATTTCTTTGCTCATTATTTACAATCTCATTCATATTATAATACATATCAGTGCTTAGATTTGTCTTCTGAGTACTGACTTAAGCATCGGAGGGGGATTACCGGGCACAAGCCTGGTCTGTCCCTTTGTGCAGGTATCAGGTGTCGGTGGTGGAGTTCAAGCTCACTTCAAGATATCAAAATCGGATTAACGGACGACTCGTCGGACGGACGGTCGAGTGTTCAAGCCAAGGAACCGACGAACAGACGGTCGAGGTTATTCGAAATCCAACACATATGGTAAGCATTCTAATCTCTAAAGTCCAGCGGGAGGAGGTTGCGATGTAGACCAACCTGTCTTCGAGATAACCCCACCTAGTCAAGCACATAAAATGACATATTGTTCGTTGATAAAATTTAAAAATAACTAAAAAGTATTAAAAATTATGTCAAGAGGCCCAATTAGGTAATAATAAAAAAAATATTATATATATTATGTTAAACTAGTAAATAAAAAGAAACTAATACATTTTTGGATATTAAATTAATATAACTTAATTTATTAAATTAGGGCCGCTCCAAGTCCGCCACAACATGTCCCAACATCCTCTAGATTGATATCATCAACGATATGGAGGTATATATGGAAGGGACAATCGGTGCCAAAGGTGAAACATTTCTTATGGAGGAGTTGCACAAGGAGTCTTCCCACGGTTTGATGAATTGAATCGACGAGGGGTTGATGTAGTTTCTAAATGCCATTTTGTAGTTGTACTGAAACTTTGGATCATGCACTTTTGGCTTGCTCCTGGACTAAACCAGTTTGGTTTGGTGGTATGGGTCTTCGTTGGAATCAAGTTGATGCACCTCCTTGGTCTGATTGGCTTGAGGAAATTGGAGGTAGATCGGAGCAAGGGGTGATTTGGAGTCGCAAATCAAGCTTCAAGTTGAGGTAACGGCTTGGGAAAAATGGAAGGAACAATGTAGGGCCATAAGATCAGAGGCTGTAATCACTCGCGCTAGCCAGTTAGCGTTAGAGACTTGGGATGTCGTTAGTCGTAGAACACATTCATGGGATGTCTCAGTCCGACCGACCGAACAACAGTTATGGCGACCCCCCCCCCCCCCCCCCGGGTAAGTTTTATCTCAATTTGTTGTGATGGATCTTGGGAACCGGGCACATGGCGGGGAGGTACAAGTGTAATAACTCGGGATTGCGTAGGAAGGATGTTAGCGGAGCGTAACTCGGTGTGTCGTGATGTGAATGCTACCAATGTAGAGGCTCTGCAAGCTGTTGAATTGGCTGTAGTTAATCATTGGGAGAAAGTTCTTATCGAGTCGGATGCCGAGTACATCTTACGCCAAATACGCGGAGAGACAGAGATCGATTGGAAACTCGAAAACATTATTCGCACTATTCATCAAAAAGCGAGTTCGGTACCAGAAATTCGTTGGAAGTTTATCCGATGTAACGCAAATCGTTGCGCCAATTGGATTGCTATTCAATCAAGAAAGGAGACGTGTCCATTGAATTGAGTTTCAATACCCCCATCTTCTCTTACTTCAATTTTATTGCTTGATTGTAATCCAGATTGATAGTTGCTTACATTAATAAAGAGTTTCTTTGGCCAAATAATAATATTAATAATAATAATAAATTAGGTAAAATTTTCAGATGTGTTAAAAAGTTCGGAATTGTCAGTTGTGTCACGTGATAAAATATTAAAAATTAGTCATAAAACTGTAGAATTGATTTTAAAATATAGGTCTAATGATTTCACTACGTATCATTCACTAATTAAATCGGGGTCTTTCTATCATGCTCCAAGAGCACCATGCTTTTGATATTTTTTTGTATTTTTCTATTACCCTAAAGGTGAACCCCAGAGGAAAATTGATATTATTAATAGTATGATACAAATATTAGGTGTGGTTAAAAAATTTCATACTTTTTTCATACTTTTAAATTTTTACATATGTTACAATTAAGTCCACCCTAGTAATAAAAAAACCAAAAGCATGGTGCTCTTGGAGTATGATAGAAAAAACCAATTAATCGAGCGGAATTATATTATTTAAAAAAAAAGTAGATTAATGTTTGAAAGTACATACTTCTATTTACATAATTGTTGGGAATGAAAATATAGACCAACACCTTAACCCTTATGGACGGACCTGATGTGAGTGAGAATATTTTTAAGTATGAAGGAAGCATGATATGGGTGCTACCCTTCTGATTGTTACCCCATCTAAAACCACTAAACTAATAAAAAAACATCTACATATCGACCCTTTAATTAAATAGATAAGACATTCATCTCAAGATGATAAACTAGTAGACTTTTGACGTGATAATTATGACACAAGTTGAGATATGATACATGTAAAAGAAAATAAAATACTCACCTTATCGTGTGTTATTTCGAAGAACAGATATTTTCTTAATATCGGTAACCATTGGCGGATAGAGTAGCAATACTACTCGTTCCTACGGGCCGGCCTTTCGACTATACTAGACTGTTGGTGGTGCTACGTTGACGGGGCCAGTGCTTGTGCTGGTTGTTCATAAATATGATATGCTCGCAAACAGTGGCGGATCTAGCATATGCTAAGCGGGTTTCCGGGACACCGCTTAACTCAAATTATTTTTACATAATATAGGTATATTCCCAATAAATATTATCAAGGAACCCGCTTAACTAATATAAAGGAACCCACTTGACAGAAGGCACAAGGTACAGTGTAGCGCACTGACAGACAGTTAACTCCTTAAGTTTAAGTTGTAGGCTGTGAGTTTGATTCTTACATTCTCCTTCTTTTTAATGACTTTTCTTAAATATTTCTCTTTTTCTTTTTCTGAAGACTTTTATTTAATTTATTTTCTAAGTCTTTTTTTTTTGCTTTTTCTTAAGACTTTTAATAAATATTTCTCTTTTTCTTTTTTATTATTATGAAAACTCTTTATATTTTTTTTCTAAGTCATTTTTCTCTTTTTTTTTTCTTTTTCTCTTATTAAGCTTTTAATTTAATAAATATTTCTCTTTTAAAGGCTTTTAATAAATATTCTTTTTCTTAAGACTTTTAATTACTTTTTTTAAGAGTCATTTTTTTATTTCCTTTTTTCCAAGGCTTCTTACTATAAGAGTTTTAGTAAAAAAAAAAAATTCTATAGAGTCGTTTTTTCCCCCTTAAGAGCATCCACAGTGGTATTACGTAAAGATTACGTAAACGTGGGTCCTACATATTTATTTAAGTAAAGCAACAAAAACTATCTACAGTGGTTTTACATAGCATTCCTTAAAGATGGGACCTACACATAAATTTATGTTTTTACATAAAACATTCCTTAAATTTAAGTAATGCACTATGTATTACGTAACCAATTTTTTATTATAAATTAATTCATTTTATAATTAATGCTAATATCTTATTGGTGATTGTTGGAAAATTTAATAATAAAATATATTTAAGGAATATGTTTAAGTAATACGATTGCAGAGAAAATATTTTTTACGTGTGTCTTAAATTTACGTATTATTTAAAGTGTACTTAAATGTCTACGTGGCAACTTTAAATAATACAATTTATGTAAAACCATTGTGGATGCTCTAAGGGGTTTTAGTAAAAAAATTATTAGGCTTCTTTGTGAAGTATTATTATTATAAAAAAAAAAAAAAAAAAAACGGAAACGATAAGATAACAGTAGAGTCCTTGTATAAAATATAGTTATAAAATTTAAAATTTCCTTGAAAATAATACTAATAATACTCAAACAATCGGATTTCCCCCCCTTAAAAATACGGTATATCAAATTTTTTTTTTTTACATTTAAATTAATAATTTTTTTTAATAATAATAGTCTATTGTATATCATCGGGGCCTAAATACATATTTCAACCCGTATTAATACCGATTTAATTCGTTATTTTTAATTTTTTTTTTCATAAGACCGTACTAGGAACCCAATTAGCTGGGTTCCTAGATCCGCCACTGCTCGCAAATGAATACGAAAGTCCAGACATTACGTAGCGGGATGGGCCTAGGGTCGCCGCTAAAAAAAAGGAGTAGCAATACTGGGGACTTTCTTTCCTCATTTTTTAGTATTATAATAGGGTTAACATGTCTTTTGGTATCACATGTTTGACAACTTTTAGATTTTGATCTAACATTTTTCTTTTGCATAGTTTTGGTATCATACATTTGCAAATTTTCTACATTAAGTCCGACTGTTAGATTCCATTTATATTTTCCGTTAAGTGACATGTGCAAGTCACGTGGGACCCATTCTAGACTTTTGATTTTGTTCAATTTAGTCCCTATAATACATCCCTAACTTTTTTTATTCAATTTAGTCCCGAAGTTTCGAAACCAGACCTGCCTGGTACTAGGTCCGACCTCGGTTGGGGTCACATGGGTCCGACGACCATGATCGGGTTTAGACCCAGACATAGGCTAGCTCAGGGCTGGTCCAATTGGACCTAGTCCAATCGGGGGGAAAATTGATCCTAATTAGACGACTAGGTCCGACCGCAGTCGGGGTCGCCGGACCCAGCCCTGGGCTAGCCTAGGGCTGTCCAATAGGACCTAGTCCAACTGGGGGTCTTGCCCCCCCCCCCCCCCCCAATTGATTTGCGCATGTCACTTAATGGAAAATATGAATGGAATATAACGGTCGGACCAAAAGTAGAAAATTTGCAAACGTATGGTATTAAAACTAAGAAAAAAAAACATATTTGATCAAAAACCAAAAGTTGTCTAACATGTGGTACGAAGAGACCTAATAACCCTTTATAATATGACGATATGTTTATTTATGAAAAAATAATATATCTTGAATTACTATTTTTGTTTTACAAAAACTATATTTAGCTAAAAATACTAGTTTCTTATCTATAAGTTTAATGTAAATGATATTACAAATATTCTGCATCCGGGACTAGCTACTTGTTTGGTTAAATCAGAACCAACTGTGAAAACCAAGTGAGTCCTAGACTAGTTCTGATCCATTGTAAAGAGTAGAAAAGCTTCAGCAGCTATTAATTGCCAATCACGAAAGGTTAGGTCCTTTTCGAAAAATCACGAATTTCCTTTTATTAAACCATCGAACCCCACACCCAAATTATAAACGTGAGTGGTTTTATTGAAGAAGTAAGTAATTAAACGACGACGTATATATTTATTATGCATATAAAAGGGAAGTGGTTCTTCGTCTCCCTCTTCTCTAGGGCAATTATGCTTCTTCATGCGTCTCTCGCTCTCTCCATTTAGTCTCGCTCTCTCTCTCTCTCTCTCTTCATAACCATATTTTCAAGAAACCAGGAAAGGGAAATGACAATGAAGAAGAGATCGCCGTCGCTTTCAGTTATCTTCTTCATCATCATCGTCGCCGGTATCCTTCTCCTCCACCAGCTGGCCGCACCAACTTCCGCCGCCACTGATACCAGCTCTCACGGCCGGAACCGCCGCCGTCTCCGTTCGTGCCACTCCCTGGCGCATGAACGAGCCCGCTCTCTCTGCCTCAACATCGAGAGGATGCACCACCGCCGCACGCCGCCTCTTTCGCCGCCGCGCTCGCCGGAGAATGAGATTGACCCGAGATATGGCGTGGAGAAAAGGCTCGTTCCTTCGGGACCTAATCCTCTTCACAACTGAGTGCAATTCCACCGTACGTATCTAGCATTTTGTCGGAGTTCAAGATTTCAAGAATCGTGTTTTCGTGGCAGATAATGCAATTAGGGTTTATATTGATATGGGTTCTTCGCTGTCGCCATTTCTGTGCTTGTTTTTAGCTGATAGAATTAAGCAGATCGTTAGCTTTAAAGATTAGTGCAGAGGTTGAAGAAGGTTGTTGTTGAATTAGCTTATAAGAGCAGAAACAAGCACGGAAATGGTGATTACTGAGAGAGCGTGAACTCCATCAATGGTGGTTAGGGTTTTACTGCAAGGATCTGTTGACTTTACAAGTATAAATATATAAATTTTCGTTGCTTTGTGTAGTTTCATTTTCTCTCACAGTACTGCGATTATATACATATATATGTATTCTGTACGATTTTAATTCCCTTCCATTTGTCAAATGGGTTTAGTTAATTAAGTCGCTGGCCAAAGTTGAGAAGTAGCCACGATTCCCGTGACGCAACCCCACCACCGCCCTGTTTAATTTCAATGCCAAATGGACAAACAAGGAAGTAAGAATTTAATTAACTAACCCAACATAACATAAATACGAAAAGAAAATGAGAAAAATAATTTTAGGAGTTTCACTTTTAATTATTTAGAGACTCAGTTATCCGAATATGGCTTATTAGTTAGTCGTGACTGAGTTTATTTAATTAAATAATTTGTCTCGATCCGAGTTCGTGCCACACATTATATGTCTAGTATAAGTCTGGATCAGATTGAACCACCTAATTGAGCCAACTGATTCATGGTTGATTTAAAGTTTTAATTGACTGGGGTGATTCATGGGTTCGCTAAGGGCCGAACTCGTCCAATACATAATCTCCGGGACTGAGTGACCAGGTTTTGCAAGGGGTTGGTCAGGACGAGCCCTCTAATTAAGTGAATCGAGTTATGACTTATATATAAGTAACACTTCAGATAATTGATGCTCAAAATAATAATAATAAAGTTCAAACTCCTAAAAGTCACGTGTCCATAGTTGGAAGTTCATAAATTTTATTTTTAAAAATGAGTAGAGTTTTTACTTTTACACAAATAATAATAATATATATACACTAATAATATTACCCACACAATAATTTAATTATATAAAAATTATGTTACAATTAGCATGCATGAATTTATTTGACTAATAGTATTCTAAAATATCGAAAGTCATTTAAAAAAAATAAAAATAAAAAGTAATATATATAAATTGGAAACAAATATTATATCTTATTATAACGAGCTTATATATATATATATATATATATATATATATATATATATATATATATATATATATATATATATATATATATATTTCACTAAAGAACACAATTTGTAAATCCAGACACTTATAAAAATTTATAACTATATGTTTATAATTACAATACTCAAATTTAAAAAGTGTTATTATAGTAATAAATAAAAATAAATACGTATAAGATATATTCAATAATATATAACGTATTATATTATATTATGCATTTTTTTTTGTGTTATTAGAACTTTCAAATTGTCTACGACCATATTGCAAAATAATAAGAATTTGAGTTAAAAACATTAAAATTTAATTTAAACTTTAGAATTGTTATTATTTGAACTAATTAAACATAATTAGGTTAAATGCTAAATAGTTAGTTGTACTTTTTATAAAAAAAAATGTAAATAGTTAAGCGATTTGATAGACGATCCGACTAGGAGTTCCGATTAGTGTCGAGACAAGTCTAAGTGGCATGAACAGTAATATTTAGCAACTCTTAGAGTATAATTATAGTGTCTCACATTCGGAACAACTCCCTACGGCACTATTGGAATGCTAATCATATCTCTTTTTATTTGAAGTAATGAGTAAATCTTTAAAATGTGAACTTGGAGTAATTAATTAACTTGATTTTTTTTAAAACTATAACCCTATTAATTCTTTATTAAAAACTAATGAAATCCTCAATAAAGAGCACGTGGTGATTTAGTCTGAAATCGGTACATATATATATTTTCATAGCTAAAATACTTGTTTTTTTTTTGTTTGCATAATGCCCCTTCTTTTTCTCGAAACATTTCAACCCTATTTTATGCAATTTAACTTTTGAAACGCCTGAGTGCATCAATTCTATTCGATCGTCCGGGACGAGGGAACGATGCAAGGAATTATATTAAACTAGCTACATTACCCGCGAATCGCGCGGGGTGAATTACCAAATATGTATAATTAACAAACTAATATTCGATAAAATTTATACTGACTATTTGTAATATGTTGAAACACTATTTTTAAATAAAATAGTAGTCTAAAATTTGAAAAAGTAAACGAAAGAATGAAAATTTTGTACCATAAAATATCATTGCGCAAATTCACAAATTTTTAGATGCCCGTACCGGATGATACATTTGGTCGTCGGATCCGTGTCAAACGTTTGTTCTTCAACAGATGTGGCTTCGATGACCACCGACGATATCTCACCGTAGATAGAGATGACTCTGCCACTGAGACTGTCAGCCGACCGTACCGCCTGGTATCTTCGTTCGTCGGCTCCGTGTCAAGCATTTGTTAAAAATCAGCGAAATTTTAATTTCGATTAATTACATACATTGAATCTTGAATGGTCTGAAATTTAAATTGCGATTAATTGCATATATTGAATCTTGAACGATTCGAAATCAGGAAAAATTTAATTGCGATTAATTGCATACATTGAATCTTGAACGGTCCGAAATTTCAATTACGATTAATTGTATATATTGAATATTCAACGGTTCAAAAAAAAAATCTTCAACGATTCGAAATCAGCGAAATTTTAATTGTGATTAATTGCAACTTAAAAACTCTTAGCTCCCTAGTGCAATTAATGCTATGGAATTAATAACTACAAAACTCTTAGCTCAATTGTCATAAATGTATCGATTAACGTAAAAAACAAAATTATCAGCTCCACATTCCCTCTGTTATTATCTTTCATTCATAATTTATAATATATATATAGATTTTGCGCATCATGTGAAGAATTTTATTAAAGTTTTAGTGAGAAAATTAACGGAGTTATTTAATTGTTAATTTTGAAATATTTTTTTTACTAGTTATTTGAGTGTGTTTTTTTTAGCAAAAAAGAACAACTAACCTTCTAGTATTTAACCTATTGGAATTCTATATTTCTTTAGGTATATGGTGATGTATGTGTTCTTATTTATTATTTATTTAATTAAACCGTCCCTAATGGGGTGTTTGGATAGACCTAATATGAGATTACTTAAAATATGAAATTATAATATACATAATGTAATGTTAGATTGCAGTGTTTAATTGTGCTGTAATATAAAGTGTTGTTATATTACAATGTTTGTTATGTTTTGTAATGTGCATTGTAATGTAACATTATTATTATTATTATTATGTTAATCTATATAAGAGTATACTATATCTTAATATGACGAGATTTAAACGAATATTTATTTTGAAAACAACTAACTTACTTCTTGAACTTTATATTTCGTGTTTAATACGCCATAGTCTGTTTATGAACAATAAAAATCAAACATTAAAATATTAAAACTAAATCTGCACAGCTATTAAAATTCTATTTATTGATTTTATTTTTTTTTATAATTTTATGAGATAAATTTTATATAAAAAAATACCCCAAAAAAAAAATATTACTCATTATATACGAATATCATATATGTTACGAAAGTAAAGAGGTAATAGAAGAGATAACTTGAGGATAGTCTTATTATCGCACATAATGGGTCCTTATATAGGGATTACATAGACTTTGAGAGGAAATAATATCAATATATGGAAGGTCAAAATAATGAAGATGATATATACACATAATATTGAACATCCACATAATATATTAATAACACTCCCCCTTGTATGTTCATAAGGGAATTGTGCCTCGTTAAAACCTTACTAGAAAAAACCCATTGTGATCAAAATCTAGTGAAGGAAAAAGAGTACACGATTATGGATCCCTTTTTGTAAGCTGCCTAGTTAAAAACCTTACAAGGAAAACCCAGTGGGATAAAACCTTGGTTAAGGGAAAAAGAGTGCAGCGTTGTAGATTCTCCATTGATGTCGACATCACGTAATTTCATTAAGTCGACACAATTATTATTCACCAATCTTCGAATTTCTCAGCTGGTAAACCTTCAGGAATAAATCCGCACATAACAGACTTGTCAGATGTTATGTTGCATTCTTCTCAACATCGTGGATGAAGAATAACTTGGAAAAATATGTTTCGTCTTGTCTCCTTTGATGTAGTCTTCTTCCATCTAAGTGACACATGTTGCGTTATCCTTATAATAAAATTGCACAGCTTCATGATATAGTTTGCACCTGCATAGTCAATAAATTCAAGTACTGTTTCGTTACACTAACAAGCTCATGTTATTCATCCCTCGGAGATACCACAATATTTTCTTGACATTGTTCCAATTTCACAATATTAGAGAAGACTAAATCTTGCTTATAACCAATAATATAGCATGTTCCTTGTAATTAGCAAGATATATTAGTGCTAATGTAGCACTATATTGTACTTTTGGACTATTATGTTCTTCATCAATTTCACGAGGACGGAAAATATATTTATTCAAATCTATCATTCTTACAACAATTAACGTACTCAATAGGTGTGTTTAGCTATGCAAAATAGCTTTAAGACATTTTTTATAGGACAATATTATTTTCAGTCTCTTAAGTACTCGATCTTCAGGTCGAGCCAAACATTTTTCCTTTCAATATATTTCGTGTGAATTTTAACATCATCAATAAATTGATTGTATTTAAAACTCTCCAGGAGTTCAATATCTTCAAATTCTCCCCCTCACGAGATGCCTCTTTCGGCTATAGTGTGATCAATTCATCTTATCAAATATCAATTTACTTTATTCGTATACTTATATTAGCAATGTTGATATAGTGGGGATAATATACCATAAGCAACCCGTACATGGTACAATATTTTTATCATCCAACATTCTTGAGAATATTCATGCCAGCATTTTAAATCCTTCTGTGATTTTTATGTGGATTTCACTATCAAATTAGCCACCAAAATAGGCTATAAAATTATTCATTTCATGAGACGCATATTAAAACCTTGTATGTACTGCCAACATAATAATGTGTTTGAAGGTTATTGCTCCACCAAATGATTCATATAATAATTGTCATCTTTCTGCGGAAAAGTCTTTGTACCACGGGTTGTGCCTATCTTACGAGGCAATCTATTTACGCGGAAATTATTTATATCCACTGACTATCACATTCTGCATTAGTCATGCTCATACTTGCGTCTTTTCAAACTTTGGTCAATCATAATGATTCTTTGACAAACTGAGCTCAAGATCCTCGTCATGTTTTAAGATTTCACTCGTGAATAATATTCAAAATTGTTGTCGACAACTTGATATTTATGGTTCCATCATTTTCCCATTAAAAACATAACTCATCGAGATCTCTTTACTGTAATTACTTTCAGGTACCTGAACCACTTATGGGGTTTCATATTTAGTTATGTCTTTATTTCTTTTGGGAAATCACCTCCATAATAAGAACATATTTATATTTCTTTTCTTTCCATGCTCCATTCTTCTTTCAAAAATTTCTTTTGAACCATTATCGCACGCTTCAGGCGTGATTTATTTTTCATTATAATTTTTTCATTCTATGACATTTCAAATTGGAGCATTTGCAGCTGGTACTTGACTTATGACTTTATGGGTCTCATAAAGTCACTAATAGGCAGTATCTGAAAATTTTATCTCCTCGAACTTCAGGTTCATAATATCACTGTGCGAGGATCTAGATGAGATAATAACATTTTTTTTTTCCAGTCAATCTCTTTTCTGCCAGCTGCTTCTTTTCTCCCCCTAATGTTGGGAAAAGTTGTTCATCAATAAAAATCAGCAATTCATGCTTTAAATATATATATATCATTCATTGTTCCCACTAAATTGTTTGTATCCAACATATTTTTCCCAACATTCAAGACTTATCTTAGTGCGTTGCGGTGGAGCAATTCAAATATATATATCGCACTTTATAAAATTCATAAATGGGAAATTAGTCTCTTGACTAAAAGTTTGTTGTAATTGGCGGAAATGTGATTTAAAATTGTCTTGATGCGCAATTATACTACTGCTTGCATAATAACATGCATTTACACTCAATTTTGCTCTCATTGGTAGTAGTTTAGCTATTTGATTGGAAGCCCATTGTAACTTTTATGCTAAACTGCAAATTTGGACATGTAATTGTATGAATCTTGTAGTAAATATCAACTTTCAATATGATCATCATTCTTTATTGCATAATCTGAAATTTGTTCTTGCAAATTCATAATCAACGCACATGTGGCCATATTGTAGATGCATCTTTCAAAATAATATATCGGTCCACATGGCAGGTGAACGGGTCCATATTCACCTTTTATAATTTTCCATAAATAACAGGATTTTATCCCGACATCGGTTGATGATGATCACATAAGCAAGCATCGTAATGATTTATGGAGAATCTTCAGGTTCTTCCAAATAATATTTTGCGCATCACAAGTGGTCCAGAATGGTCTGTAACTGGTCACGCCGAATATTATATTATATGGGTAAAACTTATGGTTTACCTCAATGCATCAGTAAACTTCTGATTTAACTGATATGTATATCTTTCGTATTTCCGTAAGAGATATGTCAAGTATCTCTTGTAATATAATTCACATATTGTTATTTTATTCATCGTCATCATAATGATGATTGCAGAGTACTTTCATTCTTTAAAATAATAGATAAACTGTATGAAGCATATAAATAACATAAAAAAATAAACGTAAAATAAATATATAAATAAATAATTTCGAATAAATGTTCGATTTCATGATCTTCAGGATCATTTATAGTTTTTTTTCCTCTTTATTATTCTTATTTGTAGCTCAATATCTTTAAGGATATTTTTTTTCATATCTCATATTCTCTTAGTATATTCAGATCCATTTTCATCAAGATCATTTATTCGAAATAATTTAGGAACTTTAGGATCTCTGTTCATAATTCAAAATCTTTAGGGATCTCAATCTCGTTAATTCATAGTCCCATATATTTTTAGGATCTTTCAGAACCTTTATTCATTCCATATCTTCTAGGATATTCATGATAATTTATGATAACTCGTGATTTCTTAGAATCTTCAGGATTCTTTATGTATAACTCATGCTTTACATGATTCACTTTTCATACTTGAAGATCTTTACTTCATTAAATCATTTTTCATACATTATAGGATCTTCTGTATCCTAAATGTAGTAATTCTTGAGATTTTGAATAACTCTTAATCTTCTGAATCATTTTATAATAAAATGCGACGGGCATAATGATATATGTATATAATAAATATAAATGTATATTTAGATATAGTGCAAGAAACGTATATATATATATATATATATATATATATATATATATATATATTAAAAGAAGAGAATTCTTAATCTTTATGATCATCGGATCTTCATGATCCATCATTTATAAAGAATGCTTTTTTCTTGATCGTAATTAATAATAATATATGCAATGACTTTTTTTTTTCATCGAAGCCAATATTTGCCTATTGTCATCGCGCTTCATATGAATAAATTTCTCGCTTCATCATATAATTAAATTTCTGTTAGCGTCATCGCGCTTCTCAAAATTATCATTCTTTCAAATCAGTTGGACTTTGCATTCTCTTTATTTGTAAAATGCATCATCGTTCTTTATCGATATCATTATGATGCTAAATAATTCATCTCTTTAAAAATAAACATGTCCACGAATAGAATAATTATATTGTTGGATCACGGCGGGAACTCCGGTTACGGTGACGGATTCCTTAGCTCCTCGTAATCCTGCAGAAGGGGATAGAGGGCAGTGGCCCAGAATCCCTCTCCGATGCTTAACGTAAGTATGGCGATCAACAGAATAGGCAAGCAATGTGAGTGTGTGTAAAACGTAACCCTAATCTGGAATAACTTCCCTCCTTTTATAGAGGGAGGTTATCCCAGTTACCTGATTAGGTGGTTGGATTGTGATCCGCTATTCCACGTATCTCGCCATATATTCTGCCCTGTATCTCGTACAGTTATTCGTATCCCGCATATCTCGCCCATTATACCACCACTATAATCGTGGCGAGATTTCCGGGATTGTGCTCTTACTGGCGAGTCTCGATCGTTATCGGAGACTCCCAAGTTACATCGTTTGAGGATTCGGTTTCGGGGAGTGGTGTCAACTCCCCTATCGGGACCGACTACGTCCAGGTCCGATATCTTCGAGGCTCTTCCCTGTCGGAGCCATACTTGCTCGTGGCCATTCAGTGTCGGGGCCTCCTTCCGTCGGAGCCCTTAGCCTTCCAGCAGCCCAGCTCCTAGCCCATTAGGCCTAGTCGCCGTTTAGCCAATCGTTAAGGGGCCTAACGGCCTTCGCCAGGGCCCATCATCTGCCCCCAAGACGTGAGGGACTTATAGTGCATCGCGTCTTCCGACATCGGACTCTTCCGCGTCTCCATCGGAGGCCTTTGCCTTGGATCTTTTCAAGATCTTCTGGGATCCTGTTTGGATTCGAAGGGGTTTTTTGAAAAGGTCAGCATTAAATGCTGATAGGAGGTGAGGGAACGTTTTGGGCTCTGCAGGCCCGCCTGTTGAAAAAGCACTTTTCAGCCGTTCCAATGCGTCATTACTTTTGTCTTATCTGTTCTGACGGTTCAGATTAAAAACCGTTCCTATTTTCCGAATCGGCACGTTTCCCCTTGGACGATCGTGATTGAATCGTTTCGAATTCTGTGGCTCAGATTTTCCACCCCTTCAGTTTCCTTTTCTCTTATAAAACCCTAGCCCCAAGCACTGTTTTACCTTTCTTTTACTTCCTCCTCTTTGTGATCCCAAGAGCCGTAATTCTCCAGATTTCAAGTTTTCACCGGCGATTCGAGTTTTTACCAGTGTTTCAGGCACTTCAGGCTTCTCCGATCAGGACTCAGTCACTATGTCTGGTAAGATTCTTCTCCTTATTGTTCCTTTCTGTACCGAACCTTTTGGGCCCTCGAGCCTTCTAAGAATGTTTTCTTTTTCGGTTATGCTCCCCGTAACTCTTCTATCGGATCCTAAGGCTTTCGGTTGTCCTACGACGCTTTAAAAGCGAACCTTAAAGGCTTAAGGACATTTCGGTCGTCCAATGACGCTTTTTAATCGAACCTTAATAATTTAAGGTTTTTTCGGACGTCCAATGATGCTTTTTAATCGGACCTTAATAACTTAAGGATTTTTCGGACGTCCAATGACGCTTTTTAATCGGACCTTAATAACTTAAGGATTTTTCGGACGTCCAATGACGCTTTTTAATCGAACCTTAATAACTTAAGGATTTCTCGGACGTCCAATGACGCTTTTTAATCGGACCTTAATAACTTAAGGATTTTTCGGACGTCCAATGACGCTTTTTAATCGGACCTTAATAACTTAAGGATTTCTCGGACGTCCAATGACGCTTTTTAATTGGACCTTAATAACTTAAGGATTTTTCGGACGTCCAATGACGCTTTTTAATCGGACCTTAATAACTTAAGGATTTTTCGGACGTCCAATGACGCTTTTTAATCGGACCTTAATAACTTAAGGATTTTTCGGACGTCCAATGACGCTTTTTAATCGGACCTTAATAACTTAAGGATTTTTCGGACGTCCAATGACGCTTTTTAATCGGACCTTAATAACTTAAGGATTTTTCGGACGTCCAATGACGCTTTTTAATCGGACCTTAATAACTTAAGGATTTTTCGGACGTCCAATGACGCTTTTTAATCGGACCTTAATAACTTAAGGATTTTTCGGACGTCCAATGACGCTTTTTAATCGGACCTTAATAACTTAAGGATTTTTCGGACGTCCAATGACGCTTTTTAATCGGACCTTAATAACTTAAGGATTTTTCGGACGTCCAATGACGCTTTTTAATCGGACCTTAATAACTTAAGGATTTTTCGGACGTCCAATGACGCTTTTTAATCGGACCTTAATAACTTAAGGATTTTTCGGACGTCCAATGACGCTTTTTAATCGGACCTTAATAACTTAAGGATAACTTAGGAACACTTTGATCAGAAGTAACCTCTTTATTGATTGATGTCTTTAACATGATATGCACCACTCAGGGCGACTTGATTACATCGTTGCGCCTCTACGGACGACTTATTTGTCAAACATGACATTTCTTCAGATGTTCGCCACTAAAGGTGTTTCGTAATACTTTGCCGTCGAGGTCTTCTAACTTGTAAGCATTTGAGGCCGGCATGCCTACGATCTTGTAAGGCCCTTCCCATTTCGGAGACAGCTTGTTGATCCGATCCTGGAGAGCGAACTCATTCCGACGTAGGACCAGCTCCCCCGCATAGAACTGTCGCGACCTGACCTTCCGGTTATAGTACCTCGCCGTCGCCAGACGCATCCGAGCTTGCGTTATGTCGGCCTCTAGCCGTTTTTCCTCTAACAAGGATAACTCCAGGCGCCTGGTTTCGTCATTCGTCAAAGGTCCTATCTTGGCTTTTCCTGGACTCGTCGAGGGCTCATAGCTTCTGGTTCGATGGGACGCCACAGCGATTTCCACAGGAGCGACCGCCTCCGTCCCATAAACAAGTGCAAACGGGGTTTCACCTGTTGACCGCTTGGGTGTCGTTCGGACCGCCCATAACACGTTCTCCAGCTCATCTAGCCATTTTCCGTCCAAAGCGTAGACCCTCTTCTTCAAGCCCTCCATCACGATTTTGTTGGCAGCCTCCACCTGCCCGTTGGTCTGGGCGTGACGAACGGATGCCGTCCGATGCTCGATATTGAACTCGTCCAGGAATCTCTCCAACTGGGCCCCATTAAATGGAGGACCGTTGTCGCTGATGATCACCTTTGGCACCCCATATCTTGACAAGATTCGGGTCTGGAGGAACTTAATGATATGTCCCGCTGTTGTCTTGGCTAAGGGCTTAGCCTCGATCCACTTCGAGAAGTAATCAATTGCAACCAGCAGATGTGTGCACTGGCTCTTTGCTTTCGGAAGGGGTCCCACCAGGTCAATGCCCCACTGTGCGAAGGGCCAAGCACTCCCAATGGGCGTCAGATCAGCAGCGGGGGCTGTGATATTCGAGGCGTATCTCTGACACGCGTCACAGGATCGAACAAGCGCTGTTGCCTCCTTATTCATCGTAGGCCAATAATATCCCAAGTTCAACGCCTTTCTCAGGATGGATCGAGCGCCCTCGTGACAGGCTGCGACTCCTTCATGTAGTTCTCTCAGAATTCGGGTCGTGTCAGGTTCTGCTACGCATTTCAAGAAAGGTGTCGAGAGTAAACCCTTCTTGTACAACTGGTTATCCACCATCGCGTAGTTAATTGACATTCGTCGCAGTCGTTCTGCTGCCACTTTGTCTTCAGGCAGTGCCCCCGTGGTTAGGTACACAATTATCGGGGTCATCCACGTGGGCTTCTCTTCTGACCCTGTCCCGATAGTGCATACTTCCGATGGATCGGTCGTCGATAGAATCACCTTCTCCAAGAAGTGTACCCTCCGAGTCTCCTCCAAAGGTGCCCCCAAGGCAAACTTGCTCAAGGCATCGGCCTCCACATTCTTTTCTCTTGGGATCGCCTCTATATCGAAACTTTTGAAGCTCTCCTTTAATGTTTGAGCCTCCTGAAGATATTTCTTCATGATTGGATTCTTTGCTCCATACTGTCCCCGAATCTGATTTACAATCAGGCTTGCATCACACTTCACTCTCAGATGCTCGATTCCAGTACCCCTGGCGATTTTCAGTCCTGTTATAAGAGCTTCATACTCTGCCTCGTTATTGGTGGCTTTAAATGTCAGGGCCAATGCATATCGAAGCGGCTCCGCCCCACCTGGTGGAATCAATACGAATCCTGCACCCGATCCGTCTGAGCTTGAGGAGCCATCTGTGTACAACTCCCAGGTGTTCTTCTTATTTGGCTGTTCCAACTGTCTTTCCATCGGGACCTCGTCAGTCTTCCCGGTGGTTGCCCCCTCTACTGTTTCCGTTACTTCAGGATCGGGAATAGTAGATTCAACTATAAAGTCAGCCAATGCCTGCCCTTTGATAGCTGTTCTCGGAGCGAAATGAATTCGAAACTCGCTAAGTTCCACGGCCCACTTTACTAATCTCCCCGACGCGTCGGGTCGGTTCAAGAAGTGTTTCAATGGCTGATCAGTCAACACCGTAATTTCATGCGCATGGAAGTAGGGCCGTAACTTTCGAGCAGTAATAATCAACGCAAAGAGATACTTCTCAATCGGAGGATAATTCATTTCACTCTTGGCAAACGCCTTGCTTACATAATAGACAGGAATCTGATTGCCTTTGACAGCTTTAACTAGAACAGAGCTTATTGCAAATGCAGAAATGGCCAAATAAAGATAGAGCGGCTCGCCTGGAGTTGGCTTCGCCAGTGGCGGGAGGTCGCGGAGGTGCTGTTTGAGCGTTTGGAACGCCTTCTCACATTCGGTAGTCCATTCGAACTGTCGGTTGGCCCTTAACACCTTGAAAAATGGCATCGATCGGTCACTGGCCTTGGATAAGAAGCGATTTATGGAAGCCAGTCGACCGTTCAACACTTGCACCTCCCTATGGTTGGTCGGAGACTGCATCTCTTCTATCGCCCTCAGCTTCTCGGGATTCACCTCGATCCCCCTCTGGCTCACCATGAAGCCTAAGAACTTCCCGGAATGGACTCCGAAAGCGCATTTAGCTGGATTCAGTCGGACCTGGTGGAGCTTCATCCTCTCGAAGGCCATAGCCAAATTACCGACATGGTCCGATGCTTGTCGGGATTTCACCAACATGTCATCTACGTAAGCTTCCATGGTATCTCCGATCATGTCCCCGAACAGCTTGTTCACCATTCTCTGATAGGTCGCCCCCGCATTTACCAGGCCAAAAGGCATGACATCGTACTGGAAGACTTCGCTGTCAGCGTAAAAGGCGGTGTGTTGGGCATCCTTCTCCGCCATTTTTATCTGATTATAACCAGAATAAGCATCCATAAAGCTCAGCAGCTCATGTCCCGATGTAGCATCCACTAGTTGATCGATCCGCGGGAGCGGATAACAGTCCTTCGGACAAGCCTTGTTCAGGTCGCGGAAGTCGACACACATCCGCCATCTCCCGTTGCTCTTCCTTACCAGCACTGGGTTGGCTACCCACGTCTGGAATCGGATCTCCCTAATGAATCCAGCGTCGAGCAGCCTGCCAACCTCCTGCTGGATTGCAATCCTCTTGTCTGCCCCCATCGGACGTCTCTTCTGCGCGATCGGCTTGATCGTAGGGTCGATATTCAGTTCGTGCTCGATTACGTCCCGGCTGATTCCTGGCATATCACTCGGGGACCAGGCAAACAGCTCCTTAAATTCTTGCAAGAGCGCAATCAACTCCTGGGCCCTTTCGTCGGATAAGGCAAACCCGATTTTTACCTTCCTCTCGGGCCCATCTATCTCGACTTCCTTTAGGTCCTCCATGGGGGCGGGACGCCCAAACTCCTCTCGAGGGTCAGTGTCTGTCTGGAGCACTGACATAGCCTCCTTCCTTGATCTCCTGGTGGCGTTGACATAGCACCGTCTCGACGCCACCTGGTCGCCTTTCACCTCGCCTACCCCATTCTCGGTTGGGAACTTCAGTTTTTGGTGGACCGTCGAGGCTACCGCCATCAGAGGGTTAATGGTGGTTCTTCCAATGATTGCATTGTACGTTCCTGTGGATTCGACCACCACGAACTCCACATCTCGCTTCTCCATTTTCCAGCCACTGCCGAACCACACGGGCAGTGTGATAACCCCCAACGGATAAGAGGTTGTGCCACAAAATCCTACCATCGGGAAGGTAACCTCCCGCAAATCTTTCTTCTTCTTTCCCATCTGTTCCAGGGCGTCGGAGAAGAGGATGTCGGAGGAGCTTCCTCCATCAATGAGGATCCTCTTCACTTCAAATCCTCCTACATCCAGTGTTACTACTAGGGCATCCTCGTGGGGGGTCTCTACTCCCTCCAGATCCTTCGCCGAGAAGGTGATCTCCATTTCTTCCTTCGGGGTCCACGACCGCGATCTCTTCCCCAAAACCACCGCGACTGGTACTTGGTTGGCATAACGTTCCCGAGAGGATGATGTGTCTCCTCCTGCAGCGAACCCTCCGTGGATCACATTAATAATTCTCTTCTGTCGGGACCCGGATGGGCCCTCCGAAGGTTCTACGTCGGACCTTCTCTTCCTGGGGGACCTCGATCGAGATTTGGACCTCGACCGAGATCGTGAGCGGGGCTTGCAGCGTGAGTCCCCCACGAACTCCTTCAACTTACCCCTCTGGATAAGCTTCTCTATTTCCTTCTTCAGTTCTCGACATTGGTCAGTGTCGTGACCGGAGGCCCGATGAAACCGGCAGTAACGGTCGGTGCGGGAGCCCAATTTTTCTCCTTCCTTCTTCTTGGGGAAACGGGTGAGGCCTTGCTTCTCCATCACTGCTAAGACCTCCTTTAAAGGTCTGTTGAGAGGGGTAAACTCTTCCTTCTGACTGTCCCTCCTGTTCGGACGCTTATCCTCCCTCCGATCGGAACGTCCTCGACTCCGACTACCCTCGGAGTTATCCTTCTTGTGCCGGTTGTCCAATGGTTTGAACAAGTGTTTTCCTTCGTGCCCCTTGGGAGGAGCCAGTTCTCCGGCGGCAATCTTCGACTCCTGGACGTCGATTTGCTGTTTCACCCTTGCCTGGAGCGCCTCCATGTTCCAGACATTCTTGGCCGCGATGCTGTGCAGTAAGTCGGAACCGTAAGGGGGTTTAAGGTTTTTCAGGAAGGTACGGATGGCCTCGCCCTCCGATATCTCCTCATCCAGCTCAGTCATGCCAGCCGTGTAACGCTGATAGTATTGAGCCAGCGACTCGTCAGGCCTCTGGACCACCTCATGCAGGGTCCGAACGCTCTTCAGAAGCCGTCGGCGTCCTTGATACTGGGCAATGAATCGCTGGTGCATATCCTTCCAGCAGGTGATACATCCAGTGGGCAGACTGTAGAACCATGTCATCGCCTTCTCCCCGAGGGTGCTTGGGAACAGAGCGCAGATAACATCCTCATCTGGGGTCCTGCCCATGCATGCTGTCAAGTGCTTTTGTACGTGGCGAACCGGGTCCGCGTCCCCGTCGTACTCGTCTATCTTCGGGATACCCAGACCTGGAGGGGCCAGGGTACGAATCAGCCTGGGCACGAAGGGATGGGTTTCCTGACTTCCCAGCTCCGACATCATGGGCTTCTGGTCTCCCATGCAGATACCCACAATTCTCACCACCTGGTCGGCAGTGAGGGGACCATTCAGGGGAATGGTCCTTTGTTGCACTGGCCCCGGTCCATCGACCACAAAATTCTCCGCCGGTGCTGGATTGGGGGGAATAGGCTGTTCCCTTAATGGAGGAGGTGGAGGCAAGTTGTCGTCCCCCTGCCTTCTGGGATTGTCTCGCCGTGGAGGGAGCGGCGGTAGATCAGCCTGCCTTCTAGCAGCTTCTCTTCGGTCTAGGAGGGCCTCCATGGCCTCCATGAATAGGGGCATGGCCTCTGCCACTACCCTGGCCAGCTCCGGATTCGGGGAAGGTGCTTCGTTTCGGCGAGTGCTGTCACCCTCATCTCTCAGATCCTGATGCTGGGCAGCATCCTCAGGAGGATTGCTGGCGGCCGGCACCTGCTTGCCTGAACGCTGCGGTCTGTTGCCAGCCATGATAAGGAATCAAAGGAAAGCAAACTTACTTTTTGGCTTTTTGTTGCGTTTCCCACAGACGGCGCCAATGTTGGATCACGGCGGGAACTCCGGTTACGGTGACGGATTCCTTAGCTCCTCGTAATCCTGCAGAAGGGGATAGAGGGCAGTGGCCCAGAATCCCTCTCCGATGCTTAACGTAAGTATGGCGATCAACAGAATAGGCAAGCAATGTGAGTGTGTGTAAAACGTAACCCTAATCTGGAATAACTTCCCTCCTTTTATAGAGGGAGGTTATCCCAGTTACCTGATTAGGTGGTTGGATTGTGATCCGCTATTCCACGTATCTCGCCATATATTCTGCCCTGTATCTCGTACAGTTATTCGTATCCCGCATATCTCGCCCATTATACCACCACTATAATCGTGGCGAGATTTCCGGGATTGTGCTCTTACTGGCGAGTCTCGATCGTTATCGGAGACTCCCAAGTTACATCGTTTGAGGATTCGGTTTCGGGGAGTGGTGTCAACTCCCCTATCGGGACCGACTACGTCCAGGTCCGATATCTTCGAGGCTCTTCCCTGTCGGAGCCATACTTGCTCGTGGCCATTCAGTGTCGGGGCCTCCTTCCGTCGGAGCCCTTAGCCTTCCAGCAGCCCAGCTCCTAGCCCATTAGGCCTAGTCGCCGTTTAGCCAATCGTTAAGGGGCCTAACGGCCTTCGCCAGGGCCCATCATATATCATATTTGTATTTGTACTCTTCCAAAGTAATTATAACCATAAATTGTATCACTCGCTTTAGGGAGTGGAATATATTCTAATTGAAATCATTAATCAAACAATGTAATGCTCACTTCAAGGAGTAGAGATGATATCATAATTTAATCACAAACTTCAACACTCACTTCAGGGAATGGAGTATATCATCAGTATAATCATACGTTGCAACACTCACTTCAATGAGAGAAACACATCTAGTGGGCGATGTATATATATATATATATATTCATCAATTATCGATAGAGATATCAAAGCATCAAGCATCTATGTGCTAGGCCACACCTTTTTTTCATGATAATTCATCTGCTATTATACTCACTTCCGGGAGCATAATATATTGATGCATATAACGATTTGTTTAATAATCAATTGCGACTAATTCGAAATCGATTAAAATAGCTATGTCGCATGTTCAGTTAGTCATCCGCGACAAATATTTTTTTTTTTTTTTTTAAATTTTAAGAACCGAAAAAAATTATCAGTTTAACCCATATATCAATTTAGTAATAATAGGTATACTCATATGTTTTATTTGAAGAGGTAATCGTATTCTTCTTCCGTTCTAGCCATGATCTGTGATGGTGAAGTGGATCTGTGTGGAGCAGTCCCGGGCATCTAGATCAGTGTGATGTTCATCCTCTCTTAGAGAAACCAATAGATTAATTATGTCAGCTTCCTCCACATAATTCGACATTTTTACACATGATAATAATAGTGATTAGAATATTAAATAATCAATCAATATAATTTTATAATAATAATACTAATAAATCTCCCTTTTTTCCGTTGATGTTATATTAAATATTGCTCCATGGATGCAACCCTAAAATGAGTATGGTTTCCGTCCAGCACTGCACTGTGGTCGTGAAATCTTAAAATCGGTGTAGCTAAAAAAAATATAATCGAGAGATATCGTGCTGATAACGTGTTACGAAAGTAGAGAGGTAATAGAAGAGAGAACTTGATGATAGTCTTATTATCGCACATAAGGGGTTACATAGACTCGGAGATGAAGTAATATCAATATATGGAAGGTCAAAATAAGGAAGATGATATATATACATAATATTGAACATCCACATAATATATTCATAACAATATATTTTTTTTATATAATAATGGATCTAAAGTAGAAAATAAATAGAAATATAATAATAACAATAGTAGAATAAATAATAAATATTTTTATTTATTTATTTAATATATAATAACTATTGACAATATTTTTTTGATAAATACATATAATAATAAAATAATACACTTCGTAAGCTTAACCGCAAACTTACTTCACATCCATTTTGATGTAATCTCATATTATAATGAATGCAGTTTGAACGTAATTTTAAATTATAATAAACTTCCCATTACGAAATAAACATTGTATTATTTGATTTGACAAATAATGTAATATAAAATGTAATTTTCCCTCACCTCAGTTAGGGACTTAGAGCACTTCCAATTGTGAGTTCTTAGTTCCTCCACCTCACCCGTCACGTCACTGCCAACTCATCGAAGTGGGAACTGCTACAGTAAATGCTACAGTAAAATAAGAACTCTCTCCAGTGGTGGAGACCTAGTTCCACTTTCAAATTGGGACCCACATAAATCTATACTCACAATATAACTTTTTGTACAATTTTTTTTATAGACAAATTAAATATTTATAAATAAAAAATTATTTTGGTATTAAAATAATTATATAAAAATTTACGAACATAATATATAAATAAACACGTAATTTTGTTAAATATGATTGTCATAATTTAAAAATCATATTACAGAAAAGTACAAATAATATGTTAAATTTGTCAACTAAAAAATGAGCATATTATATATATACATATTTGAGACAACATAGAATTATCACGTGCATATTAAAATCCAATAGATGTTCGACCATATTTTTTTAAGCATATATATAAATTAAATATTTATATTTTTAAACATACGGACATGAACAGACCAATGAATGAGATTCAAGTGTTAGACTGAATTAATTAAAATAAACTTGGAAAAAAATATGTACAAATCATAAAAATGTAATTGACTGTTTAACGAAATTTCACATTTTTTATGAATTCGTCAAAGTTTCAACTCTAGATCAAATATTTGGGTTCCAACTTTGACCGATGTGTTGTTAATTATCCCAAAATTTGAAAGTCGGCGTCGTGTATGTTAGTTCAATTATTTACGTACTATACGTTTAAAAGTAATTACAATTCTTTTGGTATTTAAAAATTGTATAAAAACAATATAATATATAAGTGAGCACATAATTTTCTATAAATAATGATTGCAATAGTTTAAAAATTACATTACAAAAAAATATAAAAACAATTCATTAAAGTTTCCAATTAAAATAAAAATTAACATATATATATATATATATATATATATATGAGAATACATAGAATTGTCACACACATTACTAAATTTCCATAGATGTTCGACCAAAAACGGTTAAGTTAAAACCCCGTGTGTTTTTACTAATAATTTTAATATATATAAAATAAAAATATATTGTATATCATCCTAAAAATATTATTTTTATATAATATATTATAATAAAAAAAATATTCATTTTTATATAATAATAATATAATAAGTAGATTATATATTAATATGTATGCATTAAAATAATATAGTATTTTTAATTAAAAAATTATTTAACGTTTAATAATATGGAATTCTATACTATTTTTCAAGATTTAGAATTGACAGTTGTGTTACATGGTAAAATATAAACAAAATGAGTCTGGAAACTCTGAAATTGATTCGAAGTTAAAAAGTAATAATTTTGGTTCGTGTCGTTATTTAATTTGTTTAATATTAAAAACGACATATTACGGTTCGTGTCATTGTCCGACTTAGCGTAACATAATTACACATATATATATATATATATAATAAAAAGAAAAGTAAAACAATTGAATAAAATAATATTAAAGAGTAGGAACCGACATGAACAGTAACGGGGAAGTTCCTACTAGTAGGAACTGTCCCACTTCACTATTCACTTGACAATGACAAAACGGTAATATTAGTAATTCTAGTCATGTCTAGTGGCGCCTAGTCAGCGTCCGGTGTCAAATCTAGGAACTAGGAAATTTTGGAAGTAGGAACTTCATTGGAATGCAAATTCATATCTAATCATTACAAGTAGGAACCAATAATAGGTGGAAGAACTATGTACAATGGCAAATTTATAAAATGAAATTGGGAATTAGGAACTAGAAACTATCCTTGGAAGTGCTCTTAGGGTGTCAACGGTGACGGTGGCCTTATTACAGTTGCTGGATCTCAATTGCTGCTGTAAGAGATCATCAGACTGAGATAATGATGATTCGGATCGTATAGAGAAGAGAGATCCCCTTCTGCTGATCCAAGCTATTCCATTCCAGAGATTCTATGTGATTTTCTTACTCCGGCATCCATTTCTGCATCATCTTATTGTCGATCGTCTTCACTGATGGAGCGATTTTCACTCGCATTGTCCCTCATCCTCATTGCGCCCCTTCTGCTCTCTCAAGTCGTTCTCTGCAAAACCCTCAAGCGCGACGGTAAACCTTTCTTTGCTTCACCTAGATTAGCGACTGATTAGATAATTTACATATGTTTCACCTCTGAATTCATTTCCTTTTGAGAAACTGGAAGCATTGTTGTTATTGGATCTAATTCAGTGTTCAATTGTGCCTCAACCTAGTCACAAGAACATTAGAAATCGAAGTCAGATTGTAGAAATTGTAACTGAAATGTTGAAAACCTAGCTACAAATCAATTTTTATTTTTTATGACTTAACACAAGAATCCTGCTAGATTTGAGTTTGATGGTTGCCTCGGTGCCTCCTCCAGCCTCACTTATGCGGCCAAATGTGGAAAGAAAATCCATCTTAGGATGACAGAAAATAAGTGTCTTACAAGAATTGCTGAGTTGAGCAATTTAAAGTTGTTGAAATATTTTGGACACTGGTTATGCATAATTAAGTAGCTAAACTAAGGGGTGAAGTTTTTTTGGCTGCAGTTAAGGCATTGAATGAAATCAAGGCCTCGCTTGGATGGAGGGTTGTATACTCATGGGTGGGGGATGACCCTTGTGGAGAGGGCAGTCTGCCACCTTGGTCTGGAGTAACTTGTTCTACTCAGGGAGATTATAGAGTTGTTACTGAACTGTAAGCTCACTCGACCTAACCTTCTCTACCTACTGAGGTTCATTTATTTTGCTTTACTGTTCGTAGCATAAGTTTAGGAAGATGAATTTCTCAAACCAAAAGATGAAAGAATAATCTATCTCTGGTATTCTCTGTATGTTGATTGAAACTGTCTCTATTTTGCAGGGAAGTTTATGGCGTGTCGATTGTCGGGCCTTTTCCAACAGCTGTTACCAATTTGCTGGATCTCACTCGGCTGTAAGTTGTTATTGTCATGTTCTGGTTGATAAATTTAAATCATAGCCTTTTTTTTTACATTGCGTGACATGGCATGATTTTTTCCTCGTGAAACGTGATTTGATTTGATATGCTTATTATCTTCATTGGCAGGGATCTTCATACTAACAAATTGACTGGACCAATTCCTCCACAAATTGGACGTTTGAAGCGCCTGAAGATCCTGTAAAGCTCTTTACTCCCTTATTTTTCAACTTTTGAGAATACTACTGCTGAATTATACTGCGTTTTGACCAGTAACTTGAGATGGAATAAGCTACAAGATGTCATTCCTCCTGAACTCGGTGAACTGAAGAGTCTTACACATCTGTGAGCAATTCTTCACAATTCTGTAGTAATATCTATCATACAGAATATTAATGGGTCCCAATTGAAAATCTGCAGATACTTGAGCTTCAATAACTTCAAAGGTGAAATTCCTGTCGAGCTTGCTAACCTTCCCGAACTTCGATACCTACACTTGCAAGAAAATCGTCTGACTGGGCGAATCCCACCTGGTTTATGTTTCCTGCCAAATCTCCAGCACGTGTATGGCTCTTCTGTTTACTGAGTCATCTTCTTATTTGAGAGAAAGGGTTCTAATCTTCGTTGTTTTGGTTTAGGGATGTGGGTAACAATCATTTGGTTGGTACTCTGAGGGAGCTGACCCGAAATGAAGGCTGCTTTCCTGTTATGAGAAACCTGTAAGTATCTTGCCTTTTCAATCTTTAACTTAGTGAGTTTCATGATTTGCAGCCCTGTTCTTTGCAAAACCCTGTAATTTTGCTGCAAGAATGCCTAAAGATTTATGCTAAATGGAAACCGTTCTTTAATTCCAAACATGTAGCTACCTGAACAACAATTACTTAACTGGAGGGATTCCGGCGCAGCTTGCCAACATGACCAACTTGGAAATTCTGTGAGTTTTTGCATTTCAATCCTTCTGATTTATATATCATATCACCCCAGATTATGAATTTTGATATGCAATTCTCTTTATTTACGGACTGCTCTATTGTTGCAGGTACTTATCCCACAACAAAATGACTGGAGCTGTACCGTCTGAACTTGCCAGTATACCGAAATTAACTTTCTTGTGAGTCCTTTCAAAGATACATCTTAACAATGCATGTTCTGTATCTCTTATTAAGGAACCGATACCAACACCGTTCATTTGAAAACAGGTACTTGGATCATAATCAGTTTTCTGGAAGAATTCCCGATGCTTTCTACAAACATCCTTTCTTGAAAGAACTGTGAGTTTTTGGTTAGCCTTATTGAAATTTCGTTCGAGTAAAACAGAAGTTCGACATTTTAAAACTTAAATCAGTTTTGGATGAATTTGTTAACTTAATGGTTATACAGGTACATAGAAGGAAATTCATTCCGACCCAGTGTAAAGCCGATAGGTATCCACAAAGTGCTTGAACTTGCAGACTCAGACTTACTATTTTGACTGGAAAGTAACAATGCATTGAGGAATGTAAGCTTATGAAGCACAAAAGGTAAAAATACCACTCCATAATATCTAGTTCTTTCAATAGGTAAATCTGTCATTGATCGCGATAGTAATTTGCATTTATGCTTACATTTTGAAGGGCTTTTCCGGAGCTGCAGCAATTCCACGACCCTAGAGGCATGGCGAATTATCTATAATTTGATAGAATTTGGAGTTTGTGATTTACTTATTATTATGTTATCATAAGTTATTGCTATATCCTTAGAGAAATCTTGCACTTTGTGAAAATACTAGTATTGTAGGTCCATGGCCATTAAATCAGTATTACTTATTATTACAAACAAGAACTTTACTTCCTGAAAATTATGAACACATCCCTGAAGTTCTATCTGGGTAACGTGTTTTGTACGTAACTGGGTTGTGCTGAAAGCAACAGTCCAATGATCCCCGTTCACATGAAGAACCAGACAATTCCACCACAACCATAAACTTCCATCTTCATCAATCGTCACAAAAATCTCAACTTTTTTTCAGCATGAACTTGAAGCAAACATTGGAGGCAACCCAGAAAAAACTGGATTCAGCATAATACAAATTTTGTATTTTGTAAATAATTCCATTCATCATGATATGATAACAAGCTCAAAAGTAGAAGAAATCAAATTTATGTGCAACTGAAGAACGGAGGAGATTTGATTAATTAATCTGTGATAATGAATCAATCTACAATGGGAAGAGTCTCTTATGCCTAAAATACAGCATAAAAGCGAAATACAATGCACTACAGAAAACACCAGTAATCACAAGAACCCAATTGAATGCCGATGGATAATCAAAAATTGAGGCTGCAAAGTTCATCCCGAAGATTCCAGTCACCACAGCAAATATTGTCACCACAAACGTTGCAGCCGTTAGGAGCAACTCAAACTGTATTAACTGATTCTGCACATTTCCCTGTTTTTTTTA
This sequence comes from Clarkia xantiana subsp. parviflora, assembly GCA_036873135.1. Classification (NCBI taxonomy): domain Eukaryota; kingdom Viridiplantae; phylum Streptophyta; class Magnoliopsida; order Myrtales; family Onagraceae; genus Clarkia; species Clarkia xantiana. Next base: position 5,593,925 of record JAPTYO010000016.1, read on the forward strand.
ACACAAGAGACAACCTATTAAATCTAATGATGAGATGGAACAGAAAAATAATCTTGTAAAATTGTCTCTAGTTACCAGTTTGATGTTGATTAAATCTTCGGTGTCATCAATGTATTCTTTGAGCTGCAATGAAAATTTTAGAATTTCAGCATAATTGTTCAAGATTCAAACAAAATTTTCAAACCGTAAGAAATATCAATATTCAGCAGAAAATACGGGACTGACCGATGATACTTTGCTGAGGGTGTTGTCAATAACAACAAAGTATGCTTCGAGCAACATTTCAAGCTGATCAATGTTTTCGCCTCCACTTGAGGAACTCAACATACTCCCATGTCTATTTGAACTGACAAAACTGCTGAAAGCTCTCTGCAATTTATTGATTCCGCTCGCTGTTCCAACTGGTGATATTGGGGCAGATCTTGAAACAGCTACTGTTTCGTCCGTAATATCTGTTTGGCCGTATTGATCGTTCGAGGATAAATCCGATCTCTGTTTCTTCTCTGTCAGGTACATCTCAGCCATGTCTCCATCATCATCCATCAGTTGCTCAATTTCATCTCGTACCTAAAATTTCCAGAAAAACAAAAAAAAAAAGAATACGACCAATTTAATAAATGTTTCTGCTTTTGGTTTCCAAAAAAAGATCCATTTTTCTTCAAAAAGATCCAACTTGTAGAGGGCATTTTTTTATTAAATAGTAAAAATGAAAAATTATAGAGAGAAAAAAAGCACCTTAAGTTTTGCTGTGATAAATTTTCCCAATGTGAAACATTATTGTGCTTGTGGTTTACAAAAATATGCAATTTTTCTGCTTTGTATGTGTAAGTTCTATTCTCACAGAGCATATAGAATTCCATTTTTTTCAAGTAAAAACATAGGGGGAAAAGAAAAGGGTTAAGAACCTATGAAAGGTCTGAACTATCACCCATGTTAACGGGAGAGGTCTGAAATTAAAAAAGTTAATAACAGAGGTCTGAAATTTCAATTTTGTTGATTTGAGGTTTTCCGTCCATTTTTAGGGTTAAATTTAACAGAATTGTGTGAAATGACATTTTTGCCCCTATAATATTTTGTTTTATTTAATATCTTATTTAATGAAATGTGAAATGACAATTTTACCCCTAAAGTCAAATTAAAACCACCCAACTCCGGCCACCGCCACCCGACTCCAACCACCGCCACCCGACTCCGGCCACCACCACCTCGACTCCGGCCACCACCACCTCGACTCCGACGACCACCACCTCGGCTCCGGCGACCCGACTCCGGCCACCATCGGGGCCAAAAAGCTCCGATCGGAGCCAAAAAAGCTCCGATCGGAGCCAAAAAGCTCCGATCGGAGCTTTGTGGCTCTGGTCGGAGCCACAGAGCTCCGGTCGGAGCTCTGTGGCTCCGACCAGAGCCACAGAGGCTCCAGATCGGAGCTCTGTGGCTCCGGCCGGGGCCACAGAGCTCCGATCTGGAGCTCTGTGGCTCCGACCAGAGCCACAGAGGCTCCAGATCGGAGCTCTGTGGCTCCGGCCGGGGCCACAGAGCTCCAGATCGGAGCCACAGAGCTCCGATCTGGAGCCACAGAGCTCCGATCTGGAGCTCTGTGGCTCTGGTCGGAGCCACAGAGCTCCAGATCGGAGCTCTGTGGCCCCGGACGGAGCCACAGAGCTCCGATCTGGAGTCTCTGTGGCTCTGGTCGGAGCCACAGAGCTCCGACCGGAGCTCTGTGGCTCCGACCAGAGCCACAAAGCTCCGATCGGAGCTTTTTGGCTCCGATCGGAGCTTTTTGGCCCCGATCGGAGTCCAATCGGGGCCGGTGGCTCCGATTTTGGCCCAATCGGAGCCTTGGTGGTGGTCGCCGGAGTACGGTGGTGGTCGCCGGAGTACGGTGGTGGTCGCCGGAGTACGGTGGTGGTCGCCGGAGTACGATTGGTGGTCGCCGGAGTACCATGGTGGCTTCAAGGGCATTTTGGTCTTTTCACTCCAAGCATGTGAGGGGCACACTTGATAGAAGGGCATTTTTGGAAATTTATTTTGTTTCCGGTCACATGCTTGGCATGTGACCAATTTCCGTTAGTTTTAACGGAAAAAACTAACGGAGACCGCTGTTATCAACAAAACAGAAATTTCAGACCTCTGTTATTAACTTTTTAAATTTCAGACCTCTCCCGTTAACATAGGTGATAGTTCAGACCTTTCATAGGTTCTTAACAAAACAAAAATATGCAATTTTTCTGCTTTGTATGTGTAAGTTCTATTCTCACAGAGCATATAGAATTCCATTTTTTTCAAGTAAAAACATAGGGGGAAAAGAAAAACACCTTCAATTTTCTCTTGTACTTTTTTGTTTGTTAAAGTTTTACCTTCTGAACACGCTGAGTCAATGCAAGGAGGTGGCCTTTGAATCTCCGTACACGTTCAAGATTGAGAGTGCTAATATATGTAGCTAGCTCATCAAGAACTGGGTATATCTCCATCTCAAGTTCTTTCACCTATCAAACCAGAAAAGATGTACCTTTATTCATATATTCACTCAGTTGATTTCTGAAGTGTTTCATTCATCATAATAAATGAGAATCCAGCATGTCTTTGACAACAACTGTGAGATATAGAATTTTAAAGGGTTTCAGATAAGGGAAAAAAGGTTCAAGAACATTGCTCATTTCTCATGATAACTAATTTCAAAAAGACTATGCTTACCTGGGAATCAAGTGACATGCATGTCAGTTCCAAAGCCAACTCCAGTGCTCTAAATTCAAAGGGGAGGTCATCTAAATGAAATAAACAGTTCAAAGTGAGCAAATAAAGCAGCATTAACCACAGTAGAAACAAACTTAACTGACCCTGTATAATTTATGGATTTGTCTAGAATTACAATCCACCAGCAAAATATATTTTCTAAAAAGAAAGACAAGATCTTGTGATGAACAACTGCCGGGTTCTTATTCTGCCACATACCATTCTGATCTCTATTTGTCTGGAGACGTTTGCACAGCTCGGACTCGTAATGAACAACACACCCATCAAGGGAGTTCATTAAAATAACTTCATCAGCTGTGATTATACACCGAATCTGCTCAAGGCTAACCACAACTGCCTTTTCTCGACCCAATATTGTAGAAGGATAGATAAATAAAGGATCCAAAAGCCTCAGATCTCTCGCAGGCAATGAGCAATGCCTCATTATGCTAGCTTTATCTAGCTCCAAAATTTCTGAGTTCCCATCTTGGTTGATTTTTATCCAAGAACGACTTCCATGCCCTCTCTTTTTTAAACCTGTTAAAGTTGGAGCCCTGATTCCATTTCCTTCCAGGGCAGCCCTTCCACTCAAGGCAGCTCCAACAAAACTGGCAGCTTGACTCATCCACCTTGATTCTTCCATAGTAGCTTAATTTCTGTTTCGGTTTAGTGAATATGAATATGCCATTGAATCACTCACCTACAAGAAAAGGGTCCAAACATAAGGTTGCTCAGACTTACTTATTTGACAGAACTAAAAAAATTCACATCGAGGAACATAACAGCTCTAAATTCGATTTCGGGATTGCTAAACCAGGAAAAAGTAGGTGACTTAACTAACGGTGACAAAAACCATCAGGATATTGTAAATTTCAGACCTATATTATGCAATGAATTGAAAGAAACTTTCACATGCCATTCTTTATCTTAAGTTTATATTAAGATAGTAACCTAATCATTGTTGTGACTAATGTGTTCAACAGAGTTGCTGGTGAGGGGTTGAACGTTATTACTCCCGGCCCTAAATTTGATAAGCAATTTTTGTTGGCAAAAACGGGACATTATGAATTTCAAACATACAAATCATCATTTATAATTAAACAATGGTACAAAGGGAAACAGCTTCTGCTACAAAATCTGGGGAAATTTCTTCTACTAAGGAATCTACCTAATAATGAATCTATATCTACATTGATTGAGATATGAAACAAGAACAAGTTCCATCCCTAGATTCGTTCGTAATTGCAGCTTAAATTGATAATTTTATTTGGCATAAACCAATTGAAATCAGCTTAACAATGAACAAAGCAGATGAAACAAGAAGCAACAGTACCAATGGGAGCAGCGGAAGACATCCGTCATGACTGATGCTCAACTGGAATGAAGAAACAAAAGCAGACCCAGAGAAGTAATTGGTGCGGATGTATCAATCATATGAAAGTGATCGTTGCAGAAACCGAGGAAGAGTAAGAAAAGAATCATGAAAAAATTAGCAGAGGAAGAAAGAAAGAAAGAATGTGTTTGCACTGCTCGATTGGATTTCGGGCAACAAAATTTAGGCCCTTCAACTTTCAGGCCTGACCCCAATATTATTATACTTTCTCCGTAGGACTCCACTTCTGTCCTACTAAAGAATACCACACCGGTTTTCTTGAAGCAAAAAGAAAGTATATATTAACCAGTGAAGGCATAATTAACCACGACCTTACTTGAACAGGATCTGTTCTATAGGTTCGTACCTCCTCATCCTTGAAATCTTCAAAGATAGGAACCAATGTTTGGTTGATGAACTATGGCCGTGCGACTAGAGCGTGACTAACAGCCGCTGTTCAGAGGTAATAAGTTGTTTCACAACCGTGTTTTGCACTTTCTGACCTAACGGAACGATGTCGTTTCCATTTTGCAAATAATCAATTAAAGCAGCCCAAACAAATCCGCTTACAGGACTAACTCTTTTTTGTTCAGCGCCGAAAAGTTGTTTCTCAATCGTGTTTTGCACTTTCTGACCTAACGGAACGACGTCGTTTCCATTTTGCAAATAATCGATTAAAGCGGCCCAAACAAACCGGCTTACAGGACTAACTCTCTTTTTTTCAGCGCCGAAAAGTTGTTTCTCAACCGTGTTTTGCACTTTCTGACCTAACGGAACGGTGTCGTTTCCATTTTGCAAATAATCGATTAAAGCAACCCAAATAAACCGACTTATATGACTAATTCTTTTTTGTTCGACGGCGAGAAGTTGTTTCTCAACCGTGTTGTGCAATTTTTGACCTAACGGAACGATGTCGTTTCCATTTTGCAAATAATCGATTAAAGCGGCCCAAATAAACCAGATTAGAGGACTAATCTTTTTTGTTCGGCGGCGAGAAGTTGTTTCTCAACCGTGTTTTGCACTTTCTGACTTAACGGAACGATCCATTTTGCTAATAATCGATTAAAACGGCCCAAATAAACTGGCTTAGATGACTAATTCTTTTTTGTTTGGCGTCGAGAAGTTGTTTCTCAACCGTGTTGTGCACTTTCTGACCTAACAGAACGGTGTCGTTTCCATTTTGCAAATAATCCATTAAAGCGGCCCAAATAAACTGGCTTAGAGCACTAATTCTTTTTTATTCGGCGGTGAGAAGTTGTTCTCAACCGTATTTTGCACTTTCTGACCTAACGGAACAGTGTCGTTTCCAGTTTGTAAATAATCGATTAAAGCGGCCCAAATAAACCGGTTTAGAGGACTAATTCTTTTTTGTTCGGCGGCGAGAATTTGTTTCTCAACCGTGTTTTGCACTTTCTGACTTAACGGAACGATTTCCATTTTTCAAATAATTGATAAAAGCGTCCCACATAAACCGGCTTAGAGGACTAATTCTTTTTGTTTGACGGCGAGAAGTTGTTTCTCAATCGTGTTGTGCACTTTATGACCTAACGGAACGGTGTCATTTCCATTTTGCAAATAATCGATTAAAGCGGCCCAAATAAATCGGCTTAGAGCACAAATTTTTTTTGTTCGGTGGCGTGAAGTAGTTTCTCAACCGTGTTTTGCACTTTTTGACCTAACGAAACAATGTCGTTTCCATTTTGCAAATAATCAATTAAAGCAGCCCAAATAAACCGACTTAGATGACTACTGTATGTTGGGCCAACAACCCAATTACTTAGATAAGTGTGGGGCCTAAGAGTAAATCTAAAGAAATTTGATTCTATTACATTAAAATCTAATGTCACGTGAGTTTGTGACAATATTACAAAGAAATGCATGATTCTTTTACTGTGTAATACAACTTACAAATCTTATATTTAAAACACATCGAATGTTATTGTTAATGTGCGTAATATATTTATTTACTATTATATTACATTATTTAGGGTTTATTGTACTATTCTAATTTATGATATTTTTTATATGAAAATAGGTGTGAAAATTTTCTAATTACATCATATATATATATATTTCTAATATATGCACATTACTATCATAAATTAATTAAGAATAAACCACATATTTTTTTTAAAATTTAAATCGGCATAAAATCACATGTTAATAATTTACTTTAGCATAGTTTTAAACTTAAACAAAATTATGCACAAAGCGCGATTATTAACTATATATATTAAAAAGGAACAATTAAATTGAAAACACAGTGTTATCAGGACTGGACTGACGGTCCGACCGGGTCAGACTGCTAACCGAACCCTAGTTGGTCCGGTCTGGTGAAAAGTTCAGGATGCAAGCGAACATGATTTAATTATTCAATTTTTACAGAACCGGCCGGTTCAGCGTTTAAGGAAAAATAATAAATAAAAATCCTAATTCTAAATCAAGTCTAGCCAGCCGCCAACGGCCCAACCCCGTCCCCACTCCTACCTTCAAGCTGCTTTCCGCCTCAACTTGAAATGGACTCTAAAAATGGCAGATGTGCAGAGCAGTGGTCTGAGTTGAAGAAGGAGAAAACTAGTACTTGGATCTCCATTCCTAGCCATATTTAGTCCACTTGTATAAAACTCCGGCGACGATAGATTTAGATATCCAGGGAGAGGACGGCCGCCATTGTTAAAATCAGCTTGGGTCTATGCTGGATTGTTGATAGATTCAACCTTGCTCTTCTCTGTTGGATTATTTTTTGTTCGTCTGCGGGAAGTTGTTTCTCAAATGTGTTTTGCACTTTCTGACCTAACGGAACGATGCCGTTTCCATTTTGAAAATAATTGATTAAAGCAGCCCAAATAAACCAGCTTAGAGGACTACAGTATGATGGGCCAACAACCCAATTACTTAACCAGTGTGAGGCCTAAGAGTAAATCTAAAGAAATTTAATTATATTACATTAAAATTTAATGTCACGTGAGTTCGTGACAATAATTGATTTTGAGGTTTATAATTAATATTAAAATATTTTAATATAATTTATAATATTTTGCTGCGTAGTACAACTTACAAAATCATATATTTAAAACACCTCTTATGTTATTGTTAATGCGTGTTAAGACATGAACCAAATAAACCGGCTTAGAGGACTACTTTATGTTGGGCCAACAACCCTATTACTTAACCAGTAATTCTATTACATTAAAATGTAATGCCATGTGAGTTCGTGACAATAATTGATTTTGAGGCTTAAAGTTAATATTAAAGTATTTCAATCTAATTTATGATATTTTGCCGTGTAATAGAACTTACGAATCTTATATTTAAAACACATCGTATGTTATTGTTAATGCGTGAGACAGGAACCAAAGTCTGGTTAATGAACCATGGTCACGCGACTAGAGCGTGACTAACAGCCGCGACAACCTCAAGAGGTTGTTCGCCGCCGTAGATGATCATTCTCAGCCGCCGATTCTAGTGCCTGGGGTGGTTGCGCGGTTGTCTGACATACTTACATTCTTTTTTGTTCGGTGGCGAGAAGTTGTTTCTCAACCGTTTTTGCACTTCATGACCTAACTGAGCGGTGTCGTTTCCATTTTGCAAATAATCAATAAAAGCGGCCCAAATAAACCGGCTTAGAGAACTACAGTATGTTGGGCCAACAGCCCTATTACTTAACCAGTGTGGGGCCTAAGAGTAAATTTAAAGAAATGATCTAACGTCACGTGAGTTCGTGACAATAACTTATTTTGAGGTTTAACATTAAGGGTTAAGAACCTATAAACTGTATGAAGTTTGCTATAAGTGAGATTTTGGTGTCTGAAGTTTAAATTGTTGATATTGTCTGTCTGAAGTTTCAACTTTGTTAAAATTTGGTGTCTCAATCCAAATTTGTTGTTAAAAATGACAGAACTTGGTCATGCGCTTGTCACATGACCCATTAAAAAAATAAATCTCAAAAGTGACCCTAGTTGGGTGATGGCATGCCAGAGTAGGGTTAGGGCTGAAAATAAAATCCGGCCGAACCGAAAAACCGGTCAAAACCGAACCGGTCCGGACCGAAAAAACCGAACCGTTAATACACGGTTCGGTATGTGGTCGGTTTTTTTTGTGTAGTTCGGTTTTTCGGTTTGGTTCGGTTCTCATCCTAAAAAAACCATGGATACCGAACCGACCGAAATATATTAATATATTATATATATTGCTTATTTATTACTTATTATTCAATATGATAATTATTATTAATAAGGACAATTGACAGCTAATATACTTTAAGGCTACAGAGATAACGAAGAGCCTATCTTCCTCTGCAAGTCCAAGGCATTTACTCTCAGACCCATCCACGCGACCACGCCCATGCTTCTGCCGATTCCGATTTCCCATTGTTCATAATCAATTCGATGATGGTTCATAGTCCAATATACATCTATATAAATCTTCTCCATCTATGTTTCACTATTACAGGTCTGATCTTTGATTTCTAACCCATCTTCTTCAATTTGAACATATTTGGTATTTGATTTCTGTTTCCCCAATTCGAACCGAATTGGGTTCTAATAGACAGTTTGATTTCGTCGAATTCGTTCCAGAAGACAGATTATGGCTGAAGCACCTACAGGAACAGATATACATGTCTCAGACACGGTAATGACAATTTACTAAATTAGGGTTTAGGTCAATTCAATTTACGTATTTTACTAATTCAATTTCAATCATGTTCCAGACTATGGTCCTGGCTGAGGTACATGCAGCTGTCCAAGGTATACAAGTCTCGGCCAAGGTAATGATAGTTCAACCGCTTAGAATTTTTGTCAATTCAATTTACTCATTTTACTAATTTTTTTTTTCATGTTCTAGACAATGGTCATGGATGAGGAGCGTGATGCAGCCATGGGAGCATCTATCCAAAATATACAAATCTCAGACAAGGTAATGATATTTACTCATTTAGATTCAATTGTGTCTCATGTACGGTTCTTAAATTCAGTCAGTAATGAGCTGAAACTTGTGAAGCGTATGTAACTGACTTTGATATTTTGAAGTGGTGGAGGTTGAATGGCGGTCGATTCCCTTGTCTTGCTAGAATGGCTCGAGATGTATTAGCGGTTCCTGTTTCTACTGTAGCTTCAGAGAGTGCTTTTAGCACTGGAGATCGAGTCCTTGATGAATTTCGCAGCTCTCTTAGTCCACTTATGGTGGAGGCTTTAATATGCACAAAAGATTGGCTAAGAAGTCCTCCGAGTTCGATTGATCTTGAAGAATACATTAAGGAAATTGAAAAAAATGAAGGTAATTTATAAATTTCTGTTATACTTTTATAACATTTTAGTACTTCAGTTTTTATGCTAATTTAATAAACTTTGAAACAGGTGTAACAAGTTCAGAAACTCCACCGGCGTGGATGGTTGTTAATGATTGATCATTATTAAACCAAAGTAAGTTCTTTCATATCAATTATGTGGATTATGATTACATATCCATTTAGTTTCTTGTCAATTATGCATTATTAACTTAATCTCTGTATTTTTAGGTTTGGAGTTTGCAACTTGGCATTGAGCGTGGCAACTGGCAAAGTCATCTTAAATAAGTTCACTTTTGTTTCAAGAAGGATTAGAATTAGTTGGTTTTGTTCTTGTTTTGCTGAGGAAATCTATTTTGTTAAGAAATTCAAAGACTTTTGTTCCCGGTCTTCTTTTGTTCTTAACTGAATTTGTCGAATGTTGTTCTTTGGTTAATGATTAATTTGCAGAATCTTGTTGTTCTTTGGTTAAGGGTTAATTTGCAGGATTTGTTTTGGATGTGGGAAAGAGTTAATTTACATGATTTGTTCTTGTGATTCTGATTATGTAAAAGTTAATTTTCGGAGTTTCGGTTTAAACCGAAAGTTCAGACCGAAAAACCGTACTAAGTTTGGATGGTTTTTTTTTTTGTTAAACGGTTTTTTGGTTGGTTTTTTTTCTTGAGATAATCCGGACCGATTATATCGGACTCCGACCGAATGAAGTGAAAATCCGGTCCGACCGGTCCGATTTCACCCCTAAGTAGGGTGGTGGCCGGACGTAATAGGGTGGTGGCCGACAGGAGTAGGGTGTTGGCCGGCCGGAGTAGGATGATGGCCGGCCGAAGTAGGATGGTGGCCGGCCAGAATAGGGTGGTGGTCGGCCTGAATAGGGTGGTGGTCGGCCGGAGTAGTCGGCCCCCGGCCGGAGTGGGGTGTGGCCGGAGTAAACATAAAAGTATCAGGGTCAATTTCGACTTTTCACACCATTCTGTCAAATTTGACATAAAAAATGGACGGAAAACCAAATTTCAACAAAGTTGAAACTTCAGACAGCCAATATGAACAAATTAAACTTCAGACACTAAAATCTCACACAGGACAAACTTCAGACAGTTTATAGGTTCTTAACCCTAACATTAATATTGAAGTATTTTAATCTAATTTATAATATTTTACAGCGTAATACAATTTACAAATATTATATTTATAACACATCTCTGTTAGCATATGGTGACTTGGCGCCGTAATAGGAGCCCGTTAATTAAGGGAATCTAAGTTAATCAGGTAATTGTCAATCTGGGCTAATTGGGCCAAATCCAATTAGTAATTGACAAGGGAGGCCCAAAATGGGCCTCCCCCTTATTATGTATGGTTCGGCCGAAACCCTAGTACCACATTGGTTGGAGTTGCCTTTTGGCAACTCCACCCAATACTATATATAGGGGTGACTCCTAAGGGTTTAAACACACAATTAAGAACAATGATCTCCATTGAGAAAACTTGTCACCCTAGTCTAATATTTCGGCACCATCAACATCAAGTCCGAGGTTCTATCTCAGTTGAAGAATCGATCAGAGGTCTTGTTGTGGAGCTACATCGCGTGGGACTTCTTCTAACGAAGAACTTGCACGTGGTTTCGACCGGAGGATCAGAACTCCCTCCATATCGTTCTTGGGCAGGAAATCTAAAAGGTATGTGTATTAATTCCGCTGCGTAGATTAGATTTCTTGCTAGTACACGTTTAGCATTCTGTAGTATTACGTCCCCGTAATCCATTAGTGGTATCAGAGCCTGAGTTAGGAGTTCTTGAATTTTTTGATAAATTGATGTGTGAATCTCTTAAAAAATCCGAAATTTTTAGGTTGATGAACATCAATATGTGTTCCAAAATTTTCAACATGAAATCATGTGTTTGATCTTTAAAAACTTAAAATTTTCGAAATTTATGTGTTTTTGAGGATCAAAACCGAAAATTTTGTTATGTATTTGAGTTTGATGTTCATAATCTTCACGAACACCATGAGTTTTATCAAGAACACAATTTGGATTCTTGATCAAGGTAGTATTTGATCTTAGAATTTGACAACTTTTCCAACTTTTAGTGTTTGTGCCGAAAACCCTAGGGGTATTTTAGGTTAAAAAAATTAATTTTCTTGGTCATCAAGTTATTAAAAATTCGGCACAAATATTTTAATATATATGTTGCCATTTTAAATTTTATTAATAGGTAACTATATATCTATAAGTTGGAAAATATGGATAGGTTTATAATATAATATTGTAAAAGATATTAACTATCAATATATATAGCTAAAAGATAGGGATAAAGATATATTAATAGGATTTAGTTACTTAAAAAGATTAAGAAGATATATTGTCTATATATTTTATCCCTAAATATATTTTTGACAATATTTATATATATATATATATATAGATTGGCCGGTTTTGTTAATTATATATATATGTTTATATTGTTAATTGATTTACATCTTATAGATAGAATCTTGACAATATTTATATATATAAATAATATATGTGCCGAATTATATATATATTAGCAATATTGGAAATTATTTTAAATAATTAATATTTCTTGGTGGCTAAGTTAAGTTTTTAGTGGACTTTAAAACCCTACTTAGCCCACAAGACATATTTCGGCCGAATCCTAGGGTTTATGGGCCGGTCCAATTGCTAAACCGGAATGGATAAAACCAATCCGGGTTTTCTTAATCGGGTCGACCTAGTCGGGTTGGGTCGGACCGTAGTAACTAAATTGAACCTAACCTAAACGGTTTTGAGTGATGAACTGAACCACAATCTTATTTTATTGAACCGGTTCGGACCAAAGCAGATTTTTAAAATCGGACCGACTTGAACCGGATTTTAAATTGGACCGAACCAAATTTCAAAATTTTGGGAAATTTTAAATTTTTCAATAAAATAGGATGTCAAATTTTAAATCCAAAATGTTTTCGAACTTTAATATTAGCCTAAACAGTGCTCTTAGGGTTTGTGTTTTAATACACGGTTTCAGTCAAAACCCTAATGCCTGGTTTTGATTATGGGGATGGATCTCGGACTTGCATGTTTTTTAGACTTGTCAGACCTAAAATCTGACCTATGGCGAATTACGTTTTGAAAACGTGGATTTTGAAAAGAGTCGCCACTAGTTAATTATTAGGCTAACTAGAATCCTAAATTGCCTAAGCAAATAACAAATTAAATACTCAGGCATTAAATCGATCTACGATTAGAAATTCGGGTTCGGGGGTTCTATTACGAATTAAAACACATGGAATTAATCTACGCCCTTTCGGTACTCAATTCACAAATTGCCATTACTCTATATACAATCCTAGCATTAAGAAAAACAGTCAAATAATGTTCAAATGCCTACCTAAATGATCATCAACTATAAACAAATTCTAACAAATTTCAATTAATTATCAAAATAAAACCTAAGAACAATAACAATTACTAAGAGCATCCACAGTGGTATTACGTAAAGAATACGTAAACGTGGGTCCTACATGTTTATTCAAGTAAAGCAACAAAAACTATCTACAGTGGTTTTACATAGCATTCCTTAAGGATGGGACCCACAAGTAAATTTATGTTTTTACATAAAGCATTCCTTAAATTTAAGTAATGCACTATGTATTACGTAACCAATTTTTTATTATAAATTAATTCATTTTATAATTAATGCTAATATCTTATTGGTGGTTGTTGGAAAATTTAATAATAAAATATATTTAAGGAATATGTTTAAGTAATACGATTGCAGAGAAAATATTTTTTACGTGTGTCTTAAATTTACGTATTACTTAAAGTATACATAAATGTCTACGTGGCAACTTTAAAGCATACAATTTAGGTAAAACCATTGTGAATGCTCTAACATTCTAAAACTAATAATATATTACATAATCTATGTAACAGCCTAAATTATTCAGTTGTATTTATTAAGCCTAAGCTATAATATAATAATAGTAGTAATATGCAAAAATGATTAAGCTAAATTATAATATAATAAAAGTATATATAAATGGAGTTATGTTTGCCTTGAAGTGTAACAGAGTGGATGGTGACGAGCAAGGTCCTGGAGAAGACAGATAATAGATAGCGACGAACCACGATCCTGAGTGGATTCCAGCGAACTGCGTGGCAAAGCAACGACAGCGATTCACTGGTAGAGGGAGGAAAGACCGGTGGACATGGAGCTGGTGTCGAACCGACGGCGACGACGATGGCAACAGCGGCTCGGCGCTGACGAAGGTGATGAAGGACGCCGGAGAAGTGGTCGATTGCACAACAAGGTCAGACTGTAAGGCGATGAATGAAACTGCAACGTCACGATCGAAGCTGACTTGCTGGTGAAAGTCGGACTCGTGTCAAGGTTGGAGCATGCGGACCAGAAACATGGCCACGACGCGGTCATCGGAATCATCGGCCATGGCTGGGACGGAGGTATAATTAGAATCCATGGACATCTCTGCAATATGAAAGAAAGCGAGCAGCAGCAGCAATAATACTAATAATAGTTAAATATAATAATAATGGTAATAAAAGGAAACAAACCCAATCAAAGACCACGGTGGTTAATTATGGTCGGAACTTGAGTGGCTGCCGGAGGAAGGCCGAGTAAGTAGTGGGTCGCTGGTTAATGTCGAATGGCGAGGGGAACTAGAGGGAGTAAATCTGTTGAGGAATGACTTAATCGGTGGGGACGATAGGGGCGAACCGGAGGTGATGCTCAGAGTCGCGACGGAGAGCTGGACTGGACTGGAACGGTGGAGGACAGCAGCTCGACGAAGGGGACCGGCAGCCATGGCTAGATGGTGAATCGAAAACGGACGGGAGATGGCTAAAGGGAAACCGACCGGGAAGCTACGGGTGCGGGAAGGCCTAGGTGAGGGAGCAGCTGGCTTCCGAACTGCTGTATGAAAGGCGTGAAAACAAAACCATGCAATAATAATAATAATAGTATAACATATACATATACATACATATAATAATAATAATAATGAAGAAACAAACTAAACAAAATTGCAAATCAGTTAATGAAAATCTTCACTGTGTATTTTTTCTGTCGACCCCCCCTAAATCAACTGACATAGCTAGCTATTTATAATAACTATTACCTAGTCTAATCTTAGCAACAAATATTGCTGATTTATTTTGCTAATAAATGTTAAATATTCAGAAAATATACTCTAAATATTCAACAAATATTTTCTACAATAAATACAAATAAATATCCTAATTTTGCAGGAGCCATTCTTGGAAGCTTCTCGACTTGCCATATTTAAATACTTCCTTTTTTTGACGCGTCACATATGACATTTTGAACGTGCTATGCGCGGACCAAAATTAGGTGTTTACAAGACTAGATTAAATTAGCGGGCTGATTTGCAATTGTTTACTTTATGCATCATATATTTTGATATAATTAGAACTGTCGTCTTGACTTAGTCAAACTAGCTGGATATTATATTGCGAGCATTGAGCTCTGGGATTTAAATATATGGTTTGCGCAATAGGATAGACATGCTATGCTGATTGAAAGTGCCTAGAATCCATGTCTAGAAATTCACATGATTGATAGTAAGCATGAATTGCAAAACAACCCCTAATATTTTCAAAGCGTTCTATAAAACCGAAAATTCCAGTCACACATCAAAATGCTGATCTATTAGATTGAAAACGACAATAGTGTGAATTCTTTCACGACACCCCCTTCCTCGGTTTACTGAATGTTGGTTTGGTTTAGTGACTGGAGAATCACTATTCGTCGTATTCCATCTTAATAGATAATCTGATGTTTGCAATCCTGTTAAAATTTCGTTGTCTTCCTAACTTTGCATATTAATCTATGTGTTAGTTTTAATGGCTGGGTCGGTACGCTTTTATAAACCGTGCAATCTGGATGGTGTTGATTACGAAGCATGGAGTAAGATGGTGAGAGAACGTCTTATAGCATGTGAAGCACACATGTGCATCATGCCCATAAGAGACAAGATGATGGTACCGCCAGATAACAATCTAATTCCCAGAATTGGGAATATAGGTTTGGGAGATAAGAAAGCTTACGATGTTATATTGGCGGCCTTGGACAATGAGGTTGCAGAGGACTTCACGCTCAATTATCCCGCTGCTCAGCTTTGGGCTGCCCTGAAACTCCGTTTCGGAAGTGGAAAGGCAGCCGAAGCGAGACAGGTAACAATGGAGTATGATAACCTACTTTCAAACGACACCAGCATAAAACCTGTGTCGAACCAGAGGATTGAAAGATCCAATTGGAGAAAGATAATCAATATCGCTCAGGGGTATCACATGTCTTGGTTTGCTGATGAGTTTGGACTAGAATACTTAATAACAACAATTAAGTATTCTATGTACTTGTTCACGGAAAGCAACCAAAGGAGACTGACATGTTCCCCGGTGAACAATCGCAAGAGGACAAAGGAAATAGCGGAGGAAACGAGATCGACTTGGTCCTCAAACGAGAATCGTAGTATGACAAATGCTACCGATTCCGTACTGTAAAAGGTACACCTCGTTTTCCACTTATATGACACCGTTAAACGTTTTGTATCACTAAGTATACTGATATAATTCACTTGTGAATTTCTTTCAGGCGTACTCGGTGAAGATGGCTGGAGTTTTCCTTTCAAATTATTTTTTTTTCCTTTAACTCTAAGAGCTTTGTTCTGTATCTCATTAATGTACCAATGTCTATAAGTTCTCCTACCATCAATAAATGTTTGACATTAGTTAATTGTGATTCGGGATTATTGAATAAAGTAGTAACCATTCAATGGTCTACTTATCAAAATTAAATGGCCCAGTCAAATGGATCCAATCCGAAACGAACAATTAATCCAGGGTTCTTCCAATAAAACAGATGAATCATACAAACATTCACATAATCAAACATCCGTCGATTGCATAGTTAAAAAAAAAGGAAACCGACCAAAGTATTGCATTCTTATTTGTTAAAGTACTCCATTATATTTTGTATCCCAAATAATGTGCATGTTTAAAACCGATTTTGCTTTTAAATTTGGAGACTAAAACGATTCTCAAAACCACGGGTTTTAACCGGGTATGCGCGAGGCGCATGTCACCTCGAAAGACGGGACACATCGTTTTAGAATACGAATTTAATAATCAAGTATTTTTATGAATGCGGAATATTTGTTTGTAGTTCTTCAGATATAACTCATTGATAACTACTTAGATTTCATGAAAGCCTTCAAGCTACTACAATCTAATTAGAATATCAACCATGGCATTGAAAGCGACAGCTTAAATGCATGGTCCATAAGATAGATAAATCTATGGATGAGTTAAATAAACGAAAAGAAGTAGTCGGTAAAACGATTCTCCCACCATTAGCCTTAAACGAAAAGTTTGGCTAAAAGCATTCATTAAACACTTTAAGAAACATAGTTCAGAATTACATAATGTTAGAGTTACACATTCATTATTCCTGCGGGATGAGATTAATTTAACTCACATTAATGTAAAACACTATGTTCTGACAAAATCGGTTAACACGTTACCATAAGAGCTAATGAATGATTCAGGTAAAACCTTATCACAAAGACACATTAATTTGCGCATTAAAACGAGTATTCATTAAGAGTACGCACTACTCGCGAAGAATACGAGTTTTAAAATTAGCCTGGAACAATGGTTTCGTGGATAAACATGACACATTATAAAGGTTTGAGGATGGATTTCCAACGCTTTGCGGAACGAACGAGCTAGTACTGATTAAAGTTAAAAGATAGTTGATGGAGATTCTCAGGTCCCACTTACTTCGAGTGGGAGAATTGATATAGCATAAGTGATTGATTTGGTAAATGATGATGGAAACGTCTTCATAATAAATCCAGTGAGAGGGTCTTCATATTAAATCCAGTGAGAGGGCTCACTCCCCCTCACACATAATCATCACTAAATTTCAAAATGCGAATCAAGTCGGACCTGATAATCATGATAATGAACTATTTCAACTACCCATTTTTCCTAGTGGGAATGGAATAACCAACTTGATTCCAAATTCTAGTGATCAAGGAATACATCTCGGAGGTAAAAACCCGAGACCGAGAGGATATTCCAAGTAAGTTCAACCACCACCATTGTTCCCAGTGGGAGTAATGCCCGATAAGAAGCATTATTCCGAGTGGGAGTAACGATCAGAATAAAACATGGGATTAACATACCCATACATAGTCAAAGGCAACGAACTTCTCTCGAGAAGTATCCCATCAAACGAGATGTGTTAAACATCTTGATGTTCGTTCTTGAACCAGTGACGGTTCAGCAAGCAAAGGAAGGACCTCAAAACGAGGGAATGAAGGAAAACAATGGAGGATGAAATTGCCTAAATAAGAACTAATTCAGTTTTAGTCTTTAGTTGATTTTTCTGTTAACCACAGAACTAGAAAGTGAAAACTTAGAATTCACTTCTGGTGGAAATTTCGAGTGGTGCAAAACTCGAATAATTGCGAAAGGATATACCCAAATTCACGGAGTGAACTTTGATGAAACATACTCACCAACTGTGCGTTACACCACAGTTAGGGCCATCCTTGCCCTAGTTGCTAGTCTTGATCTAGAGCTACATCAAATGGATGTTAAGACCGCATTCCTCCATGGAAACCTGGAGGAAGAGATCTATATGGAGCAGCCGGAGGGTTTCATTACTCCTAGAAAAGAACGCAAAGTTTGCAAACTCCAAAGATCTATATACAGCCTTAAAAAATTGTCTCGGCAATGGTATCACAGATTCCACGAGGAAATCGTCGGATACGGATTCGTGAATCTTCACGAGGATCCCTGCGTATACACCAAGACCTCCGGGTCTAAGTTTATCATCATAACACTATACGTGGATGACATACTCATTGCTGCGAACGACATGAGTTTCATGAATAAATCAAAGTCCTGGTTAGCATCAGCATTCGAGATGAAAGACATGGGAGAGGCTACGTACATCTTAGGCATCAGAATTGCCCGAGATCGTGCCACCCGGAGATTATGTCTATCTCAGGAATCATATATCAACAAACTGTTGAAAAGATTCAGAAAGCTGGATGCTAAACCCGTGGATACGCCGATTGTGTTCGGGTGCGCGCTATCGAAGCGTGATGGCCCGAAAAACCAGCAGGAGCGTTAACAAATGAAGAATGCAGAGTATCTGAGCATGGTAGGGAGTCTAATGTACGCCATGCTCTGTACTCGCCAGACATCTGTTACGCCGTGGGCGTAGTAACAAGATTCCAATCAGATCCTAGTTATCAACATCTAAAGGCCGTAAAACGAATTATCAGATATCTGAAAGGTACTGCCGACTACGTTCTGTGCTATGAGGGAGATCGGCTCGAATTGACATGTTATAGTGACGCCGACCACGGTGGCGATCCGGATGATTGTAAGTCCACCACAGTAGGAGTTTTCCTCTTTGCTAATGCTTTCATATCATGGGTAAGCAAGAAACAATCTTGTGTCGCGCTTTCCACTATGGAATCGGAATTCGTTTCCCTCTCCAAAAATGCACAAGAAGAGGTCTGGCTGAAAAGGCTTCTTACTGCATTAATTGGCACCGACAAGAAGAGTAAACCTTTAAAGGTGTACTCCGACAGTCAGGCGGCCATTGCGGCAGTTAAGAATCCAAAGTACCATAGTAGGACAAAGCATATTGATGTGAAATACAATTATGCTAAATCTGTTCTGGAAGACAACATAATCACTTTAGAATACTTGCCTACAGACAATATGGTCGCAGACCCTTTAACTAAGCCGTTACGTAGGGAGATTTTTGAAAAGCACGTAAAACTGCTTGGATTACGTTGGACTTAAACTGTGTGGCTTGTAAAAGTGATAACATTTTGACATTTGAAATTATGTTT
Organism: Clarkia xantiana subsp. parviflora; assembly: GCA_036873135.1. Taxonomy (NCBI): domain Eukaryota; kingdom Viridiplantae; phylum Streptophyta; class Magnoliopsida; order Myrtales; family Onagraceae; genus Clarkia; species Clarkia xantiana. The sequence continues at coordinate 5,613,225 of JAPTYO010000016.1, forward strand.
CGGTTGAATAAAAGAATTGCATTTTAGTTTATGATTTATCGACGTCATAATGATTAACAACATCGGATTTTACGGTCTATAAACTAAGTCGTAGGAAGAAGTAAAATTCTTCCACCAAAATTATGTCGAATGTGAACTTTGCCTCGTCACACAGGCACGATCATCTTGTAAGAAGAGATGGACCTCTACCATAACAAGATTGGCTAAGAACCAGGGGATAAACCTGATTAAACAAAACGATAACATTGTCACGCTTAACAGCTTGACTTAATCTTCGTTTTGTAAATCGCCGAGTTGGACTTTGTCCATCACTATATCACATTCAAGGCCAGATGAGAGATTCTGCGATAGCATTATTGACATATCCCATCCCTGACTTTACCAGGTATACTATCGACGCTTGCTTCATACTGCGCATGCCACGTTCGACCACGGGGTCATGCTCGGTTGTGCTAGCTAGAATCCTTGTGATTCAAAGGGCGCATACTTCTTCACCTTGAGCGTGTGATTGATCCCTGATTCCTTGTGAAGAGGCATCCAAAGTATCCTCTCGGACTCACAACTTATACCTAATGTCTGGCTCAATGCTCGCTTCCCGGCATACGAGCGTAGTGCCAAAGAAAACAACCAAGTGACCACGTCTTGGAAACCGATTGATTCAGACTAAGGGTATAAGCAATGGGGATGGTCAAGTTCACCTTTAATTCACCGACTCTCGTGAACACTTGTACGGATGCCCTGGAGAAGTATTCCTTTGTGGAAAACTGGGCAATTGGAGAATTAACAGTTGACCAAGGATAGAGTGTGGTACATAGTTTTATTTAAAACAGGTTTGGTTCATGAAAGGGAATCAACGTTCTGCGGGCGCTACAATACTCCTAACAGATGAGTAGCACGATGCTCGTCGTATGCGCCCGTCGCATGGCAAGCCTCGTATGAACACTATTCAGAGGCAGAGACGAAGACCGAAGACTGAGATGTTGATACTATTGCGTAACCGTATAGATTAACGAGCACCCTCCCATTCCGACGAGTGGGAGCTGTTAGCATATGGTGACGTGGCGCCGTAATATGAGCCCGTTAATTAAGGGGATTACCTAAGTTATTCAGGTAATTGTCAATCTGGGCTAATTTGGCCAAATCCAATTAGTAATTGACAAGGAAGGCCCATTTTGGGCCTCCCCCTCTTATTATGCATGGTTCGGCCGAAACCTTAGTACCACATTGGTTGGAGTTGCCTTTTGGCAACTCCACCCAATACTATATATAGGGGTGACTCCTAAGGGTTTAAACACACAATTAAGAACAAGGATCTCCATTGAGAAAACTTGTCACCCTAGTCTAATATTTCGGCACCATCAACATCAAGTCCAAGGTTCCATCTCCGTTGAAGAATCGATCAGAGTCTTGTTGTGGAGCTACACCGCGTGGGACTTCTATTAACGAAGAACTTGCACGTGGTTCCGACCGGAGGATCAGAACACCCTCCACATCGTTCTTGGGCAGGAAAGCTAAAAGGTATGTGTACTAATTCCGCTGCGTAGATTAGATTTCTTGCTAGTACACGTTTAGCATTCCGTAGTATTACATCCCCGTAATCAAACAATCTCGTATGTTATGTTAATGTGTGTAATATTTATTTACTATTATATTATATTATTATTTTTTCTTATACTATTCTAATTTATGAAGTTTTTTCATATAAAAATAGATGTAAAAATTTTCTAATTACATATATATTTCTAATATATTGACATTACTATCATATATTAATTAAGAATAAACAACATATTCCTTTAGTATTTTAAATTTAAATCAACATAAACTCACATGTTAATAATTTACTTTAACATAGTTTTAAACTTAAATAAAACTAGCTACTAACCTCGCACACTGCATAGAAAAAATATATAAGTTAAATACTTTGTCTATTATGATTTTAAATAAAAATATAATTAAATTTTTTTTTTTTGTAACATATATTTTTTAACCTGATTATATGAGTATAATTTACACCATCATGATATGTGTATTTACACCATCATTTATAAATTGAATAACACTACCTTGAGCTGAGTTTTTGTCACATCAATCACGTGGAAGACACGTAAATTAAATGCGATTTGCACGGTTGTTTCTTTATGCTATGTTTAATCGTATACATGATAGTAGTAAAGAAGCACTGCATCCATGTAATCATATAGAAAAAAAAAATAATAAAATAATAATTGATATTTATTTAATTCTTTTGTTTTATAAAGAATAAACAAAACCCTAACAAATAGTCATTGATATTGTAGATGGTAAAACTATTTACAAGTAGTAATTAAATCCATACAATTTATATATACAAATTCAATGAATTAAACGGGATATCTGCACTTAAAATATTTATTACAATTCATTGTAATTATGTTTTAAATTCTATAATCTTTTTAAAACTTTGTATTACATATGCGTAACCCAACTCACAATGCTTCATATTCTTTAGAATCTCACAATTTTGAAAAGGAGAAGAAGACCAACGCACCAGGTTCGGTTGCATTTTACGCTTCTTAATCCTATATTACAAACCAACTTATAGTCGGTATTTAGCGTTTTTCTGTGCATTTCTATTGTTGGAAGGTGGAACTTATCTACAGTGTTTTGTAAGTTATTTACTGAGTGCAATATATACTTTATGATGAAGATAAATTGATCATCTCCGTATAAAGTATAAACCCTATGGTCATATCATACTTCATATGAGGAACGATATTATACTAACACAAATTTAAATACAAAAAATACATTTAGGCAAAAAAAAAAAAAACTATATAATGCACTATACACACACATATATATTAAAAAAAACGTATAGAACTTTATTAAAAAAAAAAGGCCAACTCATATCATAGTAGATATATATAACCAAAACATGGTAAAAAAAAATATAACTATCAATATACAAACTAATTATAATTATATATATCAACATAAATAAACAAAAGTTTAACGGTTCTATTTAAATAATAAATCTATACACTTCGACAACAAAACTTTTGATGTTGCCAGTTAAGCGAAAAACACATCATGACTACTGTTACAACCCTAAATATAACAAAAAAACGCAAAAACGTAAGAGGATCGAACGAAATGGTGGATGAACATCATAGTATATAATTAATGACACCACCAAATAAGAATTAATATTTTTATTAAGTCGGTGTTGGGATCAAAGTTCCTTAGCCCTAGCTTTCGGGAATGGATTTCAGGATATCGCCTTGGATTACTCTCTTAGGTATCTATCTCGACCTCACAGGGTACTCAGTTTACTTTATGGAGTTTTGGTGGCGTCTACCTGAAAAGGGGGTGGGGATTTGTCCCTGATTCCAATCTGAAGCTTAAGTCAGTTATGATAATAATACTGAAAAGTATATATGAATAATGAAAATACTCAAGGGTATTTATATGGGAAGTTTACCGACTTTGTATGGCGGTTACCCTTTAAGAAAGGTTTCTCTCCAGAGTCGGCACAAGTAGGTGACAAGTAGGTTGCCACCTCACCATACCTTAAGAATGAAGGTTTCTTCATGGCGGTAGAAGCAGGTGACAAGCAGGTCGCCACCTCACCATTCCTTCGAGGGGAGGTTTCTTCGGATAGGTGGTGGCAAGCAGGTCGCCACCTAGACCTGTTCCTTAAGAGGAAGGGTTTTCTTGATAAGGTTTGGCTGATAACTCGACTCATTCCTTAAGAAGGGGAGTCTTTATCGAAACTTGTCGTCATTCTTCAAATATCGTATGGGTTGTCGACATCCTCAAAAGCGAGTGTCGACTATTTTTCTTCATTTCCTCATTCTGGACATTAGTAGTCTTCGACTCATATTTTGGAGTTTCGACTTTGAAGGTCCCGACTAGTAATTTGCCGACTTCGTATTATCTTGAATCGTAGCCCAACAGTCGGTAAGAAACAAAATTGTTCTAATTAGATTATGAGTAAAATATAAACAAACAAAGCAACTAAAAGAGTGTCTGTAATCGAAATTAAGATACAAGCATATCTTAATTCTCAGTTAGGGTTTAACTGGCAAGTACGTTGTTCTCATCGACATGGTTTGTTTAGGTAAGTATCTTTCTCTTTATTTAGTTTTCTTTATGCGAATAAATTTAATTAAAGAAATGTCTCAAACATCTTAATCTATTAACTAAGGGTGCGTTTGGTAGTGCATTACTAATTAAGTGATGATTTTGCACTTAAAAACACTTTGGGCGAAAGTTGTAGTGTCTGGTAACACGTGTTTAAAATGCTTTTTTTCAAAGCACTGCTTTATGGAAGACATTTTTTCAAAGCAGCTGGGGTGCTGCTGCTTTCTAAAAGTCATTTTCTAAAAAAAAAAAAACCTTTGTCAGGTATTTTATATTTCATTTTTACACTTAATTTTTTTTTTTATAAATCTCAAACTACCCTTAAATAATTTTTTTCATTATAAAACTTAACCATTAACATTACCTTTTTTTTATAAAATAGTAAATATATTTTTTATTACACTATTATAGTAATTATAATAAAGTAGAAATATCGGAAATTTATGTATTGTTGAATAATTGTTTATATATATTTTTATATAATATATATGTCAAGTATATCAATTATAAAATGGTTTATACAAAATATATGCATATTCATGTGTAAAAAAAATATATAGGCATTAATATTAAATTAATAAATAAACAGTTTGGATAATTATATTCAACAATACTCTGCTAGGGTGTAAACAAGCCGAGTCGAGTATCTGTCAAGCTCGACTCGACTCGATTATAAAGTACCAATCGAGAAATTGGCCGAGCTCAAATTTCTGAAGCTCGAGACAATCGAATAGTGAATAGTGCCTTTTAAATAGCGCAACAATCGTTTTACGGCCACCCAATGAAGCTATGTAGTTTTATGCATAAATTGAGATAGCCTGTTGAAGGGGTAGCTAATGTCGGGTCGAGTAAATGACAAGTATTGCAAGGCTTCAATGATGCTTAGGTATGTGGTGGCATTAGTCAACGCGGAGCCATCGTCAAGCTGGCGAGGTGGCTTGATGGCGATTGGTGTGGAAACATCTTTTGCACCATCCATATTGACTCTTTCTAGGAGCTCTCGGATATACTTGGTTTGTGATAGAAACAAACCGTTTTTCATTCAGAGAACTTCAACTCCAAGGTACCGATCGAGAAATTGGCCGAGCTCAAATTTCTGAAGCTCGAGATAATCGAACTCGACTCGACTAGTTAGTTAATTATACATCACAATAGGTTAGCATTTCTCATGACTTCCTGACTTGACTCGGAAACTCATTATACATCGCAATAGCTCGACTCGACAGGAACTCAGATAAACTATGTATATTTTAAAGCTCGACTAGGCTCGCGAGTACTTCAAGCCAAATATTATCAAGCTTGAGGTCGACTTGACATACCAAACAACTCAACTTGAGCTTGTCCCGACTCGAAATTTTTTTGAGTCGAAATTGAGTTTTGACCAAGTCAATTCCAAGACTTGGAGATTTTATGTTTAATAAACTTTATTTCTAGCATTTTATTTATGACAAGTTTAAATATATATATATATATATATATATATATATATATATATATATATATATATATTTGAATATACCATACTGTACAAATATTTTTAAAAAATAACATATTTTGTGAACCGTAAAATAATATATAATACAATTTATTAATATATAATTATGTAACCAAACGCATATTTAGGAAAAACACTTTTAAGATAAGTTTAAAATGTTACCATTTGTTACGCATGTCCCACCCGTAAATGTGGTACCTCCGGTGACAAAATCTACTCTATAAATAGGGGAAGATATCCCTCATTTACAACTTGATCTCCATTTTGAATGCTTGAGCTTTGTCTTCTCTCTAACTTTCTCTCTCTAGAAACCGAACTCTTACTTAAGCATCGGAGAGGGTTCGCCAGAGACACCCTCTCTGGCGTAATCCTTTGAACAGCTTTCAAACGGGTTGTTGAAAATTACTTCGGCCACAGGATACAGAGTATTTATTCCGATTGAGGGGGCGAATTTCAATCGCTACAGTAGTTTCTTGACTCACAAGGTATATCTCATTTTTTAACGCCGCCACACACTCCTCAACACAATGGAATTTCCGAGCGACGTCACCGCCACATTGTTGAGACTAGACTCACACTCCTACATCACGCTCATGCGCCTCTATCTCTATGGTCTCATGTCTTCCAAACGACGATTTACCTAATCAATTGATTGACATCTCCCATAATTTATCACCAATCCCCTTATAAACGGTTATTCAATGAGCAACCGAACTATAATAAGCATCGGGTATTCGGTTGCTTGTGCTATCCATGGCTCAAGCCCTGTAGCAGCCAAAAAAAGGACCCCAAGTCGCGTTCGTGTGTGTTCCTTGGCTACTCTCTTCAACAAAGTGCATATCGTTGTCTTGATCTATCGATGAACCAAATATTTATATCACGACATGTAGTTTTTGAGGAGTACGTGTTCCCTTTCAGCTCAGCACAAACTGAGGCAATTACTATCTCAGTACCTCAACTCCTTACGTCCTGGAGTCCCGAACTGGAGCAGCCATATGGTCACATACCCTTCATGAACACACCAGCCATGGAAGCGGAGCCTCGGCCATCGATAGTTTCTACAGCTGAGTCAGCCGACTATAACCCAGTCTCCACCGGTTCAACCGCCGCGGTGCAAGATTCCTCAACAGAAGTTAGCTCGGACAGCCTGTCACCCCACCGTGCATCTTCACAGCCAAGCGGCACCTCAGGTAACCGGTTCGGTTTAGATTCACTTAGTTACTTAGGTCCAACCCTACCCATCTAGGTCGGTCCGATTAAGAAAACCCGGATTGGTTTAACCCACTCCGTTAACGCAAATTATTGGCCCATAAACCCTAGTGGATTCGGCCAAAATATTTCCTTGGGCTAAATAGGGTTTTAAAATCCACCAAAAACTTAACTTAGCCCACAAGAAATATTAATTATGTACAATAATTTCAAACATTGCTAATATATATATATATATATATATATATATATATATAATTCGGCACTTATAATTAATATATATATATATATATATATATATATATATATATATATATATATATATAAATATTGTTAAGATTCTATTTTTAAGATGTAAATCAATTAACAATATAAACATATATATATAATTCGGCCAACATATATATATATATATATATATATATATATAATTATTGTCAAATATATGTTTAGGGATAAAATATATAGACAATATATCTTCTTAATCTTTTTAATAATATTTTCAAACTGAAGCATATGTTTGCGACTACTAAACACCCGTTCCCCGACTATATTGAACCATCGTCGGCATCTCAAGCGCTGTAGATTCCCAAGTGGAAGGCCGCGATGATGGAAGATTACGACGCTTTCATAAGAAACAGTATGTGGGAACTTGTTCCTCCATAGCCGCATATGAATATTGTTGGGAGCAAGTGGGTGTTCCGGATCAAGCGAAATCCATATGGCACCATACAACGCTACAAAGCTCGCATTATCGCAAAAGGCTTCCAACAACGTTCGAACATTGACTATAAGGAGACATTCAGTCCTGTTGTCAAGCCGACCACGATTCGCCTCGTTCTTTCCCTTGCTGTGTCATTTGGGTGGTCTCTCCAACAACTTGACATCAACAATGCTTTTCTGCGCGGGACACTAAGTGAGGAAGTTTTTATGGTGCAACCGACCGATTTTGTTAACACAACCTCTCCAAAATTCATGTGTCGTCTCCGCAAGGCCATTTTTAGCCTCAAACATGCCCCTCACGCTTGGTTCATTGAGCTTGGGGCCTTCTTATCTGCGTATGGTTTCAACTGCTCCAAATTGAACACCTCGCTCTTCACATACAACAAAGGGGATATTTGTGCATTCCTTTTAGTCTATGTCGATGATATTATTGTTACGGGGAACTCTAATGCATTCATTACAAGGTTTATTGTAGATTTTTCGACTCATTTCTCCCTTAAAGACCTTGGTCCACTTCACTACTTCCTTGGAGTTGAAGTTCTCCGAATGAAAAACGGTTTGTTTCTATCACAAACCAAGTATATCCGAGAGCTCCTAGAAAGAGTCAATATGGATGGTGCAAAAGATGTTTCCACACCGATCGTCGTCAAGCCACCTCTCCAGCTTGACGATGGCTCCGCGTTGACTAATCCCACCACATACCGAAGCATCATTGGAGCCTTGTAATACTTGTCATTTACTCGACCCGACATTAGCTACCCCGTCAACAGGCTATCTCAATTTATGCATAAACCTACAGAGCTTCATTGGGTGGCCGTAAAACGATTGTTGCGCTATTTAAAAGGAACTATTCACTGTGGCATATTTTTTCGTGCTCAGTCTCCGCTGCGTCTTCGGGTATTTTCTTATGCAGATTGGGCAACTAATCCGGATCATCGTAACTCCACAAAAGCGTAACTAGTCTATCTTGGGCTTAATGTGATCTCTTCGAGCTCTCACCGTCAACATTGTGTTGCTCAGTCCTCTATGGAAGCTGAATACCATGCACTTGCGGATGCCGCCGCTGAGTCCGTCTGGGTTCGCTCTCTTCTTCAAGAACTTGGTGTTATCCTTGATTCATATCAAATTTTATATTGTGACAATGAGGGGGCCACCAAGTTAAGTGTGAATCTTGTTTTTCACTCCCGCATGAAGCACATTGCCGTTGCTTATCACTTTGTTCGAGCACAAGTACAACAAGGCTCTCTCCGAGTTCTTCATATCTCAACAAATGATCAACTTGTTGGTGCTATTACAAAGTCACTCTCTCAGGGGCAATTCAAACAAATTCGTGACAAGATCGGACTTCTAGATCGTACGTCATTCTTGCGGGGGCGTATTAGGGATATAGGTTAGGAAATAATGTTTTATTTATTCATTGTATATCTTCTTAGATTACTTTGTATCTTGTAATATATCTATTTCCTTACTTATAACTCATGTATATATTCTTAATCCTTATTGTAATACATTAAGTCAATTCAATAGACTTTATTACTTCTTCACCCCCTCTCTAGCGTAATCCTCTGTGCAGGAAATCAAGGCAAGGATTCGATCGACCATAACACTACGAAGGAAGGTAACACGTAAAACAAAATGAACACGACTCGACGCAAGGCCGCCAGGATGGGAGTCCCGTGGAGCTTGTCCCACCAACCATATAATTCTAGTGATGTTGTTCTATGTCTCGTGGGATTGGAATTGGATTGACTCTGTATGGTACATTGGTTTGAAAATTTTCTCGTGCAACCTTGGCTAGGTACCGGCCCTAAATATGATAAGCAATTTTTGTTGGCAAAAACGGGACATTATGAATTTCAAACATACAAATCATCATTTATAATTAAACAGTGGTACAAAGGGAAACAACTTCTGCTACAAAATCTGGGGAAATTTCTTCTACTAAGGAATCTACCTAAAAATGAATATATATCTACATTGATTGAGATATGAAACAAGAACAAGTTCCATCCCTAGCTTCGTTCGTAATTGCAGCTTAAATTGATAATTTTATTTGGCATAAACCAATTGAAATCAGCTTAACAATGAACAAAGCAAATGAAACAAGTATAGAGTTTGTAAATTGTATATTAATTGACTTGAATAATGTACATGAGATCACCTCAATATAAGGAGGGACTATAGATAATTACATGAAAAGATAATATTACAAGAGATATATACAAGATATTAGATGATAACTTTCCTAATCACTACTATCCTTAATACGCCCCCGCAAGAAGGACGTACCATTGAGAAGTCCTATCTTGGTGCAAATGTCGCGGAACCGTCCCCGAGGAAGAGGCTTAGTTAAATCATTGGCAAGTTGATCATGAGTAGATATGTGATGAACACAAAGATGACCTTGTTGCACTTGATCTCGAACAAAATGATAAGCAACCGCTATATGCTTCATTCGTGAGTGAAACACCGGATTCGCACTAAGATATGTGGCACCAATGTTGTCACAAAATAGAATGGGTGCACTGGGTAAAACGACCCCAAGTTCCCGAAGAAGAGATTGCACCCAAACCGATTCAGCTGCGGCATCGGCAAGTGCATGATACTCGGCTTCCGTGGATGAGCGCGCAACGAAGCGTTGACGATGAGAACTCCAGGAGATCACATTCTTCCCCAAATAGACCAAATATGCCGTCGTAGACGTCCGATCATCCACATTGGCATCCCAATCTGCACCAGAGTATACTTGAGGACGCAACGGAGAACGAGCATGAAAGAAGATGCCATGATGAATGGTGCCTTTGAGGTATCGAAGAAGTCGTTTGACGGCCGCCCAATGGAGTTCAGTTGGTCGTTGCATTAATTAAGAGAACTTGTTCACTGGAAAACAGATATCAGGGCGTGTGAATGACAAGTATTGAAGCGCACCGATTATGCTGCGATACATGGTTGCATCGGTAGGGGCGGAGCCATCTTCAAGTTTCAAAGTCGGTTTGGTTGCAATAGGAGTAGCGACATCCTTGGCCCCATCCATGGCGACACGTTCAAGAAGCTCAGGAATATACTTTGTTTGAGAGAGGAACATCCCACTGCTTGTTTGAAGTACCTCAACACCAAGAAAATAGTGTAACGGACCAAGGTCCTTAAGTGAGAAACGAGCCGACAAATCTGTAATAAACTTGGCAATGAACTGATTAGAACTCCCAGTAACGATAATATCATCGACGTAGACTAGGAGAAAAGCACGAACAATTCCATGATTGTATGTGAATAGTGACGGGTCAGACTTAGAACCAATAAACCCATAAGAGAGTAGATAGGAGTTGAGCTCAATAAACCACGCACGCGGAGCCTGTTTGAGACTGATGGGTTCCGATGTAATCGTTAGCCCCGTTAACAGCCAATGGACGGCGAGTAGGTCTAGTAGGCCTCGTGAAAGGCCTGGGAGACCCAGAGGTCCAGTACGAAGGGTCCCGACTTTAGCAGTCCCGATATATGAGCTGAATGCTCCCGACAAAGAAGCCTCTGAGCAGGCCCCGATATGCTTTAGTAAAGGCCCCGATAATAAAGCCCCGCAGAGGCTGGACCTGTCTCGTGAGACAAAGGGTCCTGGGTGGTGACCTAGAATGAGATAACTCTGGAGTCCCCGACAAGAGTTGGGACTTGTGATCAGAGGATAAGACCAAGAAACCCGCCTACTAGATAGAGTAGTGGGAAACGGTTGAGATACAGATAACCTCCCCCGAGATACGCAGGGCGTGCCCGAGATACTCGGAGAGTGGGCAAGATACGCGGAGCGTGGGGCGAGATATACGGAATCCCGAACGAGATATACAGAATCGTGGGTAAAACTGCCAGGCGCAGTCTCAGGTAACTGAGTAACTTCCCCTCCTATATAAATGAGGAAGTTACCTCAGAAAACACAGTCTCTAAGACGAACTTAGACTATTGCTTACCACCCCACTGATCACATACTCATTTAAGCATCGGAGAGGTATTCTGGGTCACCACCCAGGTCATCCCCTTTTGCAGGATTACGCGGAGCCCAGGAGTTCGAGCTTTCCGTCAAGAACGTAACGGAGCTTCGCCCATGATCCAACATTGGCGCCGTCTGTGGGAATCTAACAAAAAGCCAAAATAGTTTCTACCAGATCAATGGCCGGTGGTGGCAAGAAGAAGCAAGTTCAGGCCGGCAGTTCTCGCCCCGCTGGAACTGTGAATTCCCCGTTGCCGGAACATGTTGCTGAACAAGGTGAGTACCCTGCTGTTTCTCAGACATGGGGGCATGGTGATGAGGTCTCAGTCCGAGACACGACGCTGGACAGGCAAGATATCCCGCGAAGGGAGGTGGATGCTCCCCCAAACCCGGTGGGGCACGGAGAGGAAATCCCGCGAAGGGAAGTAGGCTCTTCTTCAAACTCGGAGTTGGCCAAGGCGGTAGCAGATGCTATGTCTATGTTCTTGGCAGCCATGGAGGCTCTGTTGGACAAGAGAGAGGCCGCCAGGAGGGCGGAAGAATTGCCCCCGCGAGAAGAGCTGCCTCCACCCCCTCCGAGGGTGGTTCCAGAAGAACAGGAGGTTCAAGAGATTCAACCCAGGAATAAGGGTAAGGAGCCCGCGCACTCGGAGAAGTTCGTGGTTGATGGTCCTGGACCAATGCAGAACAGGACCATTCCCCTGAATGGACCCATCACCCCCGATCAGGTGGTGAAAATTGTCAACATCTGCATGGGTGACCAAAAGCAAATGACATCGGAGCTAAGGGATCGATCCAGTCATCCTTTCGTTCCACGGCTGCTAGATACTGTCGCCCCGCCAGGGCTAGGCATTCCGACCATCAAGGAGTACGATGGTGAGGGAGACCCGGTCCGCCATGTTCAGAGGTATGTCTAGGCCTGTATGGGTAGGAGCTCGAATGATGACCTCGTGTGTTCACTGTTCCCGATCACTCTGGGAGAAAGGGCCATGACTTGGTTTTTCAGCCTACCGCCGGGAAGCATTACGTGCTGGGCTGATATGCACGATCGCTTCATCAAGCAATATCAAGGTCGGAGGCGTCTCCTGAAGAGCGTGAGGTCTTTGACCCAGGTGGTGCAAAGATCCGATGAATCGTTGGCATACTACTACCAACGGTTCACTGCAAGTGCCGCGGAGATCGATGAAGAAATATCGGAGGGAGAGACCATCCGAACTTTCCTGCGGAACCTAACTGCTCCGTATGGTTCCGATCTGATGCACAGCGTAGCCGCGAAGGCTGTGTGGAGCATGGAGGCCCTGCAAGCGAGGGTGAAACAGCAAATCGACGTCCAGGAGTCGAAGATTGCCGCAGGAGAGCTTGATCCTCCGAAGTCGGGAAGAGCAAAGACATCGTCCAAGCTGTCGGATGATCGTAAAGGAAGCGATAAATCGGAGGGGAGTAGGAACCGTGGTCGCCCCGAGAGAAGGGAGGACAGGCGTCCTCCGAAGAAGGATAACCGCGAGGGTCGTAGTGTTCCCATCAACAGCTCGATGACCTCCGTGCTGGCTGTGATGGATCGGCAGGGTCTCGCCCGATATCCCCCGAGGAAAGAAGGTGAGTTCTTGGGAGGACGCTCTGATCGTTACTGTCGGTACCATCGAGCCAATGGTCACGACACAGATAACTGCCGGGAGCTAAAGAAGGAGATAGAGAAGCTGATCCAGAAAGGGAAGCTTAAAGAGTTCGTCGGAAGGGGAAGGTGCCGATCCCGCTCCAAAAGTCGGTCACGGTCCCGTTCCAAGTCCCGTGATCGATCCCCGAAGAAGAAGAAGGTTGAGCCAGAAGCCTCCGGTTCTGGTGCCCGTAAGGAGAGACGGGGGACCATTAACGTCATTCACGGAGGAATGGCGGCGGGAGGTGATACCTCCGCTTCTCGGGAGAACTATGCTTCTCGCATCTCTGCTGCTGTGGTGTTAGGAAAGAGGTCCCGGTCGTGGACTATAAAGGAAGAAATGGTGATTTCTTTCTCGGCGGAGGATTTGATAGGCGTAGAGATCCCTCACGACGACACCTTGGTCGTGACCCTGGATGTGGATGGATTCGAGATGAAGCGGATCCTGATAGACGGAGGGAGCTCCTCCGACATTCTTTTCTTAGACGCCCTGGAAGCCATGGGAAAGACAAAGAAGGACCTGACGCAGGTGAACTTCCCGATGGTGGGATTCTCGGGATCGACTTCCTATCCGTTGGGAATGATTACCTTACCGGTAGACTTTGGTAGTGGCTGGAAGATGGAGAGACGGAATGTGGATTTCGTCGTGGTAGAGTCTGCGGGGACATATAACGCTATCATCGGGAGGACCACCATCAACCCTCTCATGGCAGTCGCTTCAACCGTCCACCAAAAGATGAAGTTCCCGACTGACAATGGGGTCGGAGAGGTCAAGGGTGACCAAGTGGCGTCACGAAGGTGTTATGTCAACGCCACTCGAAGGAGAAGGAGAGAGGCCATGGCTGTCTTTCAGACTGACGCCGATCCTCGAGAAGAATTTGGGCGTCCCGCCCCCATGGAGGACCTGAAAGAGGTCGAGATTGACGGACCTAAGAGGAAGGTGAAGATCGGGTCTGCTTTGTCGGAGGAAAGAGCCCGAGAGTTGATTGAGCTCCTGAAGGAGTTCAAGGAGCTGTTTGCCTGGTCCCCGAGCGATATGCCAGGAATCAGCCCCGACGTGATAGTGCACGAGCTGAAGATCGACCCCGCGATCAAGCCTATCGCCCAGAAGAGGCGTCCGATGGGCGCTGATAAGAGGATCGCGATCCAGCAAGAAGTGGGCAGATTGCTCGACGCTGGATTCATCAAGGAGCTCCGATTCCAGATTTGGGTCGCTAACCCGGTCCTGGTGAGAAAGAGTAATGGAAGGTGGCGGATGTGTGTCGATTTCCGCGACTTGAATAAGGCCTGCCCGAAGGATTGCTACCCGCTCCCGAGGATTGATCAGTTGGTGGATGCCACATCGGGACACGAGCTGTTGAGCTTCATGGATGCTTATTCTGGGTATAACCAGATCAAGATGGCGAAAGAGGATGCCCCCCATACAGCCTTCTATGCCGATAGTGACGTCTATCACTACGACGTAATGCCCTTCGGATTGATCAATGCTGGAGCAACTTACCGGAGGATGGTGAACAAGTTGTTCGGGGACATGTTGGGAAAGACTATGGAGGCGTATGTGGATGACATGCTGGTGAAGTCCCGACAGGCAGGAGACCATGTCCAAAACTTGGCGGCGGCGTTTGAGCGGATGAAGTTTCATCAGGTTCGGTTGAACCCAGACAAGTGTGCTTTCGGGGTAAACTCGGGGAAATTCCTAGGGTTCATGGTGAGCCAGAGAGGAATCGAGGTGAATCCTGAGAAGCTGTGAGCAATCGAGGAGATGCAGTCCCCGAAGACTCATCGGGAGGTTCAAGTGCTGAATGGCCGGTTGGCCGCGATGAATCGATTCCTATCCAAGGCGAGTGACAGAGCCATGCCATTTTTTGACGTGCTAAGGGCCCACAAGAAGTTTGAATGGTCCGACAAGTGCGAGGAGGCATTCCAGACACTCAAGCAACACCTCCTTACCCTCCCGCCGTTGGCGAAACCGGTTCCAGGCGAGCCGCTTTATCTCTATTTGGCTGTTTCTGAAGTTGCTGTTAGTTCTGTTTTGATTAAGATTGTCAAGGGCAACCAAGTGCCTGTCTATTATGTAAGCAAGGCGTTTGCCAAATTCGAAATAAATTATCCCGCTATTGAGAAGTGTCTCTTTGCGTTGATTGTTGCTGCTCGAAAGCTACGGCCTTACTTCCATGCCCACGAAGTTACGGTGTTAACCAATCAGCCCTTGAAGCACTTTTTGAACCGACCGGAGGCGTCGGGGAGATTGGTGAAATGGGCCATCGAGCTTACGGAGTTCCGTATTCACTTTGCTCCGAGGACAGCTATTAAGGGCCAGGCATTGGCGGATTTTATAGCTGAGTCTACAGCACCCGATCTAGAAGAAGCGGGTCCTGTAGAGGGGGCAACCATGGAGGTCCCGATAGCAGAACAGCCAGAACAGCCAAATGAGGAGAACACTTGGGAGATGTACACTGATGGTTCATCAAGTGTAGAAGGATCGGGGGCAGGACTCGTATTGATACCGCCCGGTGGAGGCGAGCCCCTACGATATGCCTTGGCCTTAACGTTTAGGGCCACCAACAACGAAGCGGAGTATGAGGCTCTCATCACGGGCCTTAAAATCGCCAAGGGTACGGGAGTCGACCATTTGTAAGTGAAGTGCGATGCCAGCTTGATCGTGAATCAAGTCCAAGGGAACTATGAAGCCAAAAACCCGACAATGAGAAAGTATTTGCACGAGGTGCAGACGTTGAAGGGAAGCTTCAAAAGCTTCGACATCGAGGCAATCCCGAGGGAAGAAAATGCGGAGGCGGATGCCTTAAGCAAATTTGCTCTTGGAGTGGCCCCCGAGGAGAATCGGAGGGTGCACTTTCTAGAAAGAGTGATTATCTCAACCATCGATCCGACGGAGGTTTGTGCCATTGAAGCAAGATTGGAGGAAGAAGAGAAACCCACCTGGATGACCCCGATGGTCACATACCTGACTACGGGGGCGCTCCCCGATGATGAGGTGGCAGCTGTTAGGCTGCGTCGCATCGCGAACGACTACGTGATGGTGGACAACCAGTTATATAAGAGGGGGCATGTAAAGCCTTTTCTGAAATGTGTGGCGGAGCCTGATACGAATCGGATCCTGAGAGAACTGCACGAAGGAGTCGTAGCCTGTCATGAAGGGGCCCGATCCATTGTGAGGAAGGCGTTGAATCTAGGCTACTATTGGCCTTCGATGAACAAAGAGGCGACAGCGATGGTCCGATCCTGCGATGCATGCCAGAGGTACGCTCCGAATATCGTGGCTCCTGCCGTGGACTTGATGTCCATCAGGAGTGCTTGGCCCTTCGCGCAGTGGGGCATTGATTTGGTGGGACCTCTTCCACAAGCGAAAGGCCAGTGCAAGTATTTACTCGTGGCCATCGATTACTTCTCAAAGTGGATAGAGGCTAAGGCGTTGGCCAAGACGACGGGGCAGCAGATCCTCAAGTTCCTTCAAACTCAGATTATATCCTGGTATGGGGTTCCTCGAGTATTGATCAGCGACAATGGCCCTCCGTTCAATGGGGCTCAGTTGAAGGAGTACCTGGAGGAACTGAACATCGAGCATCGGACAGCTTCCGTCCACCATGCTCAGACTAATGGCCAAGTCGAATCAGCCAACAAGATCGTGATGGATGGCTTGAAGAAGAGAGTTTACGCCTTGCAAGGTCATTGGCTGGATGAGCTTGAAAACGTGCTGTGGGCTGTTAGAACAACACCCAAGCAGTCGACAGGGGAGACTCCGTTTGGCCTTGTCTATGGCACGGAGGCAGTTGCCCCCGTGGAGATAGTAGTGGCATCCCATCGCAGGAGGTATTATGAGCCTCTAACAAACGAGGAAATGAGACGTCTAGACTTAGACCTGCTCGAGGAGAAAAAGGTGGAAGGCCGATGAAGTTCAGGCTCAGATGCGTCTGGCAACAGCTCGATATTATAATCGGCGTGTCAAGTCCCGACAATTCTTCGTTGGAGAACTTGTCTGGCGGAGGAACGAGTTCGTTCACCAAGATCGGATAAACAAGCTATCGCCGAAATAGGAGGGACCTTACAAGATCGTAGGGATGCCAGCCCCGAACGCGTACAAGCTAGAGGACCTTGATGGCAAGACGTTGAAACATTCCTTCAGTGGTGAACACTTGAAGAAGTATCATGTTTGATATTAAGCCGCCGCGAATGGCGCAAGTTATCTATCGATCCGATGTAAGCAAAGCTTTGAGTTATTAATGAATAAAGAAGTTGCTTCCGATCAAATTGCTTTTAGATTTTATTCTAACTGTTAGTAAGACGTCCCGAAGGACGCGACAAAAGCCTTCCGAGGTACGAGTAAGTCGCCTTTATGGCGCGACAAAAAGCCTTTCGAGGTACGAACAAAAGCCCTACGGGGTATGAGTAAGTCGCCTTGATGGCGCGACAAAAAGCCTTTCGAGGTACGGACAAAAGCCATACGGGGTATGAGTAAGTCGTCTTTATGATGCAACCAAAAGCCTAGGTACGAAAAAGCCCTAACGGGTCCGCGTAAGTCGTCTATATGATGCGGCCAAAAGCCTTAAAGGGTACGATTAAGTCGTCTGGAATGACGCGATAAAAGCCCTGAAGGGTACGATTAAGTCGTCTAGATTGGCGTAGTAAAAGCCTTAAGGGGGCGAAATAAAGGGTTAAAGGTACTTTTCATACCACATGTTTGACCGAATGTGGCTTTTAGTACTGGATGTTTAGTTTTGTATACTTTTGGTACCAAACGTTTGAAAAAAATGTGGCTTTTGTACATTCTTTAGTTGACCGTTAGTTTTGGCCGTTAAATGACATGTGCAAGTCACATGATCGACTCTAAACTTTTAATTTTGTTCAATTCAGTTCCTCAAATATATTCCTAACTTTTATTTTGTTTAACTTAGTCATAACACTTCAAAATCAGACCCAATTAAACCAATCGAATTCAATTGACATAGCCCCATTTGGGTCAAATTTACCCAATTGGAGATAGGTCCCAATTGGATTCGATTTTGAAGCTTTATGACTAAATTAAACAAAATAAAAGTTATGAATGTATTTGAATGACTAACTTGAACAAAATTAAAAGTTTAGAGTCGATCACGTGACTTGCACATGTCATTTAAAGGCCAAAACTAACGGCCAACTAACGGATGTACCAAAAGCCACATTTTTTCAAACGTTTGGTACCAAAAGTATACAAAACTAAACATACAGTACTAAAAGCCACATTCGGTCAAACATGTGGTATGAAAAGTACCTTTAACCCCGAAATAAATCATCTTAAATGATGTACAAAATTGCCTTGAAAGACAGGGATGAGAAACCTTAAGTGGTAAAGTCCCGAGGAAAATGTCACAAAAAGACATATAAAATTACACTAAGTAGCTTGGACGAGAAACCTTAAGTGGTAAAATCCGAGTAGACGAGAAACCTTAAATGGTGAAGTCCCGAGTAAACGAGAAACCTTAAGTGGTAAAGTTTCGAGTAAAGCATCGGAAGGATGTATGAAGTCATCTTAAATGGTGCACTGGAACATTGTAAGTAACGATTATCGGGACCAAAACAGATGAAGAAATTTCTTATATAAAGGCTCAAGGCCTGAAGGTTCCGATACAAAATATAAAGGAGGAAAAATTACAAGGACTAAAAGAATAGAGCATTAAGCTTGGTCCTTATTGGAAGTTGGGTCCTCAGCAGCATCGGAGGGAGGAAGACTCGGAGGGGCCTGGGCAGAAGGCTCCGCAGTCCGCGGAGTCGGGTCCGCGGCATCAGTCCCTTCACTCTCCGCGGGGAGGTTGAAGTACTTCTCTGCGATGGGGGCAAGGGTCTCAGACTTCTTGAAGTCGATGGAATCCTCGTATGCCGTGTAGAGCTCCTCGACGGCATTGAACAGAATGTTCTCCACCTCGGTTTTGCAGAACTTCACGGCATCCGCCTCGAAATCATCGGAGTTCCGATACTCCTCGCGACCCTGAGCCTTTGCCTCAACCAGCTTAGCAGAAAATTCAGCCTCTTGGGCTTCAAGTTTCGCCCGGCCTCCGCGAGAGCTTCCACGAAAACACCCTTCTCGTGGAGTAGCTGCCTCTTCTCTACCTCATTCCGCCGCTGATCCTCCTGGGCTATTCTCCGCTCCCGACGAAGGACGGCCTCATGATCGTGAACCTGCTTTTGCAGGCCCGTAGCCATCTCGTCAAGGAGGGTCCGCTCCTTGGCTATCTTGACCCTGGCCGCCACAGCCTCGTCGAGGTCCGCTTGGAGCTTGGCCAAAGCGTCGGGGTCCGACTTAGCTTGTGCCTCCTCCAAAGCACCCTTGAGAGCCAGGATGAAGCCGAAGCAGCGCTGCTGGTCCGCGGTTTCCTAAGACAAAAGGGAAAAAGGATTAGAATCCGATGGTCGAAGGCAAAGAACAATGAAGAAAACAAAACAAAGGTAAAGTTTTACCTCCATCCGACGGATGGCCATAGCGCGGAGCTCCTCCTCGATGTCCTCCCGCGCCAAGGAGATTGGCCGCCTCAAGGCCGGAGGAATCGACCCCGCCAGCAGATGCAGGGCCAAATCAGGCTGAAGGTCCCCCCGTTGGAGTGGGACCCCTTGGAGAGACTCAATCGGGTTCCAGGGAACCGTCTCCTGATCGGGGGTGAAAACCTTGTAAAGATTTTCATCCACGGGGAGAGGAGGGATGACCCTGGAAGCCTCGGCCTGAGGAGCCACCTCGGTCGGAGGCTCGAGAGTAGGACTGCGGAGCTCTGGGGGAGGACTCCGGGACACGTCCTCCGCGGTGGGCCTCAAGATGCTCCGGCCTGGCTTTCGGCGGAGCAGGCCACCTTCATTTGGCTCCTCGGAGGAAGGAGAAGCCTCCAGGTCGGTCACCTGACGGAACTGAGCTTCCGTCGGGGTTTCCTCCGTCATCGGTGCCTGTGGAGTTGCGGCCCGTGCAGCAGTAGCAGCCCTCCTCGGAGTGAGAGCCTCCGTTGGACCTGCGGTTGCAGGACGAATAAAATCAGGAAGAGTATCGTCGGGGCACCAGATGATTTGGCATTCAAGATGTTGGTCCTTTCCGAAGAAGTTGTAGTATCCCGCCTTGAGAACGCGGGGGGTTTCTCCTCGAAGGATGTATTTGATTTCTCAAACCCGCGATTCCTGATCAGCAGGGATAAACTCCTTGGGAACCAGTTTCTTATATTTCTTAATAGCACGACGGACACGCTTACCTTCCTCGGCGGAAGTGACCCCGAAGGCTTGGTCTATCTCCTCCCTTCGGGCCCGCTTAGCCTCGGTCCGCTCTTCGGTCGGAGGGGCAGCAGAAGAGGAAGCCCCCTTCTTCAGCGACTTCCGCTTCCGTTTGGAGCTACCCGGGACGGCATCAGTCTCCCCCTGCTTCAACATGAGATGGGTCAACAGAGATGATTTCTTGGCTGCAAAAATGAAAAGACAAAGTGGTTAGAATTGTTACCCAGATGACTAAATCCTTGGAAACGGAATCAAAGAGCCGAACTCCGATATGAATCAAGTCCTTCTCCACGAGCTTGTTGGCGTCGAGGGGAATGAAGGAGTCCCCCCAACGATAGAGCTGGACCATCTGGAGGGTGTTGAGGTCATCCTCAGTGTAGACCCCGAGCTTGGGGGCAGGGTCCGCCTCAACCTCCCATCGGGGCCATGGGACAGAGCTGTTTTGGACGAAGAAGTAATACTTCTTCCATCCGCTGTTGTCGGACCCCGAGTCACGAATCAGCACCCGATCCTTGTGAAACTTCCAGGTCTCGCTATCCCAGCCGAAACGTGAAAGTTGCTCCTTTGTCCACTTGGGGAGTCGGGGGGAGAAGGAGCAAACACCAGCCTTATTGCACTTCATTCCGTAGAATGTGCGGAAAAGCAGCAAACTGTACGTCCACTGCTGGCGGAGGCACAAAAGCTGGAAAGTGATCCACACGCGGATGGCGTGTGGAGAGAATGTACAGGGGTGCGTCTTGTAGAAGTTGCACATCTGCACCAGGTTCCCGCAAAAAGGGAATCGAATCCCAGCACTTATCTGCCCGGTGGAGACGAACACTTCTCCCTCTTGAGGACGCGTGGCGATATGCTTCCTCCTAGTGGTGGGCTGAGACTCGTAAGGGAAGCGAGGTTCCCAGTCTGAGGTAATGCAGCCTTCTCGGAGAGCAACCTCATACGAGGTCTCAGAGATCTCGTTAACAGCATACTCAAAAGTAAAAGGGATCCTGGCCCCAGAACTAGCTTCGTCTAAAAACGGTTACAAACAAGAAAACTTGAGAAAAGAGGAGCAGGTAACGTCAGCAAATCATGAAAACAGAGAAGGAAATCCTTACCAGACATGGTTGATGATTGCTGAAAGAAGATGAAAAAGGACCGGGAACGTTGAAGGCCTTGGATCACTTGAACAGCAGAAGGAACTTGGAGGAGAAACTTCGAGTGCAAGAATGACAGAACTTCCAGAAATTGAGAGGGTGAAGAAGAAGTGAATGATGCCAGGGTTTTAGCTTTTATAAGCAAAAGGACAAACTGGACGGACTTAATCTGGACCGTTGAAGACGAAACGATTTAATCTTGATCGTCAAGATTGTAGGACGGTACGGAAGAGACGTGGTGACGTAATAAATGCTTTTTTAGAAAGCAACAGTCACGCCGATTTAAGCGTCGTTTCATAATCCCCAGCATTTAATGCTGCAGTAACCGAGGAGTCTCCTCGGATTTGGCAACTGCCCATAGAGTCCAGTGGGCCCAAGGCAGTCATGAGTGAGAAACTCTGTCATACGATAATTGCGCGCAAGGCAAAAGCCTCCGATTGAGATATCAAGAGATCTGAAGACAAAAGCCTCTGATAGGCAATATCGGGAGGTATGGACATAAAGGCCTTCCACAGGTAAAGTCGGGAGGTCCGAGATTGGAAGACACGACAGACTGAAAGTCCCCCATGTCTTGGGGGCAAATGATGGGTTCCGATGTAATCGTTAGCCCCGTTAACAGCCAATGGACGGCGAGTAGGTCCAGTGGGCCTCGTGAAAGGCCTGGGAGACCCAGAGGTCCAGTACGAAGGGTCCCGACTTTAGCAGTCCCGATATATGAGCTGAATGCTCCCGAAAAAGAAGCCTCTGAGCAGGCCCCGATATGCTTTAGTAAAGGCCCCGATAATAAAGCCCCGCAGAGGCTGGACCTGTCTCGTGAGACAAAGGGTCCTGGGTGGTGACCTAGAATGAGATAACTCTGGAGTCCCCGACAAGAGTTGGGACTTGTGATCAGAGGATAAGACCAAGAAACCCGCCTACTAGATAGAGTAGTGGGGAAACGGTTGAGATACAGATAACCTCCCCCGAGATACGCAGGGCGTGCCCGAGATACTCGGAGAGTGGGCAAGATACGCGGAGCGTGGGGCGAGATATACGGAATCCCGAACGAGATATATGGAATCGTGGTAAAACTGCCAGGCGCAGTCTCAGGTAACTGAGTAACTTCCCCTCCTATATAAATGAGGAAGTTACCTCAGAAAACACAGTCTCTAAGAAGAACTTAGACTATTGCTTACCACCCCATTGATCACATACTCATTTAAGCATCGGAGAGGGATTCTGGGTCACCACCCAGGTCATCCCCTTTTGCAGGATTACGCGGAGCCCAGGAGTTCGAGCTTTCCGTCAAGAACGTAACGGAGCTTCGCCCGTGATCCAACAGAGACCATTAATAGCCTTGCGAAGACGGCATACCGTCGTAGGGGATTCCTTGTCGACGAAGCCATGAGGTTGGGTCATGAATACCTCCTCATCAAGTGACCCTTGAAGGAACGCATTATTAATGTCGAGTTGACGAAGGGACCACCCAAAGGAGGCAGCAAGTGCAAGAACAAGACACACTGTCGTTGGTTTAACCACCGGGCTAAACATTTCTTTGTAGTCAAGTCCGAGTTGTTGATGGAAACCCTTGGCGACCAAGCGAGCCTTATAGCGTTCAATAGTTCCATCGGGACGTCGTTTGATACGGAACACCCATTTATTACCAACAATATTCATATGAGGCTTAATCGGAACAAGATCCCACGTACCATTTTGAATAAGCGCGTTAAATTCGGTTACTCTTGCAGCTCTCCATTGAGGGTCTTTAATCGCTTGGGAGGCAGACGTTGGCTCGATAGAAGCAGGTAGAGGATGTTTAGTTGCCGCAAAAATCTTCTTAGGTTTGAAGATATTATTTTGTGACCTGGTGGTCATCGGATGCGTCCTCGGAATGGTGCTCGAATCAACTTGCTGAGACTCAACATTTGGTGCGGCATCAGGGATAATATCGATATCAAGATCTGTCGCCAATACGGGTGCAGCTGTGGAGCTGTCTGGACAGCAAGAGGCAAGGTGACAGTGGATTGGGCCACTGGAGCGGCTTCTGCAGCGGGCAGCCCATGTTGATGCTGCATAGTGGGAAGCCCATGTTGAGGTGTCACATGAGGTATTGTACCAAGTGCTGGATCATGTGTTGGATCCCATATTTGAATTAATGATTGAACGGGAGCACTAGTCAGCTTCTGTGCAAATGGAAACTCATCCTCAACGAATCTTACGTTACGTGAAACAAAAATTTTATTTGTAGTCACGTCTAGACATCGATAAGCACTTTGATGGAGAGAGTAACCAATATAGACGCATGGACGTGACTTTGGGTCGGTCTTATGTTTGTTATACGGCTTCAACCAAGTATAACATAAACATCCAAACACACGGAGCTTATCGTAGTTGGGTTCCTCATTGAAAAGTTGTGTGTAAGGAGAGCGATTCTTCAAGATCGGAGTTGGTAGCCTATTAATGAGATAGACCGCGGTTTGAAATGCATGTGACCATAGTGACAACGGTGCACTCGCATAATGAAGCAACGTAAGACCCGTCTTGACAATGTGTCGATGTCGCCGTTCAGCAATACCATTATGTTGTGGCGTGTGGGGTGGCGTGAGAAGATGCGAGATGCCTTGGGAGCTAAGAAACGGTTTTAAGGCAAAAAATTCACCACCTCCATCCGAGTAAAGACACTTGATGCGTGAATCAAAATAACGTTCGACGACCTTAGTGAATTGAGGAAAAATTACCGCAACATCCGATTTGACTTTTAGTGGATAAAACTATATGTATTTGGCGAAGTGATCCACAAAGATGACGTAGTAGCGGAAACCTTCAATAGAGGGCACTGGCGCCGGACCCCAAACATCCGAATATATGAGTTCAAGTGGCCGATTGCTTTTAAGCGACGACGTAAAAAATAGATGCAGGTGACTTTTATTGCAAGAACAAGCATTACACGGCTTTTTACTGCTTTTATTGCCGCTAGTAATGTGATAACGAAATAGATAATCCAAGGTCTTGGATGCCGGATGCCCTAGACGGTCATGTCAATTACTCATCTTGGTCGAGGTTGTCACCATGGCCGTTGGAGGAGAGGTCGTCGATGGAGTGAACTCATAGACACCATTTTTATTTATCCCACGAAGGAGTGACGCCCTCGTGCGAAGATCCTTAACCAAAAAATAGGTCAGGAAAAATTCAATCGATGCACCATTAGTTTTGCAAAATTGTGACACGGATATTAGGTTCCGTTTGATAGCCGGCACACATAGTACATTAGATAATAAAAACGATCCACGAGGAGTTGAGAGAGAGGTTTGACCAGTATGAGTGACAAGGAGACCATCACCGTTGCCGACCATGAGATCATCAAGTCCATCATAATTGGGATAACATGATGTGAAGCACCTGAGTCTATTATCCACGAGCTGCTTGGGTCCATATTACTGGACGTATAATTCACCATAGGAGTGTGTTGCTGCCGATGATAAGCAACCCTACATGTTCTGGCAATGTGACCCTCTCTGTCACACAATTGGCAAATAATTAGATTACCTGAATTGGTGGACCTCTTCCCATGCTTACGGGAATCGAAATTGTGCTGCTGCTGACTATTGGATCCACTTTGTAGATAGTGACGAGAGTCACTATAGGAATTGGATTCCTGATTTTAGGGAATGTGAAATTCATGAATATTGCGTATTATTCAACTATCAAAATCTGTATTACAAAGCTATTTATATTAGTAGGCTAGCAGCTAACTTGCCGACTAAATAACTAAACAACTCTGCTTCTAACTAACTTGCTGACTAAGCTATATAACTCTTAACATCCCCCCTCATCGATTTTTCTCTTTTCTTCTCGGAAAACATCTTTAATTCCATATTGATTCAAGAGAAATTCATGCTGCTGCCTATGGAGTGCTTTGGTGAGCAGATCTGCAAGTTGATCTTCTGATGCAATGTAAATTGCAACATCAGCAGGAGATTTCTATTAAGTACTGGGGCTACTGTGTGATTGTAGCATGCTATTTGATCAATCTCCTGCCTACTCCAATTCTGAATGGAAAGACACCTTATGAATGTCTCAGAGGAAAGCCACCATCACTCAGCCATCTTCGTGTGATTGGATGCTTGTGTTATGTTACCAAGCTAAACAATAATGACAAATTCTCTCCTAGATCTGAGCCTGCTGTGTTCATGGGTTACTCTCCCACTCAGAAGGGCTACTTGGTTATGAATCTCAAGGATAGGATATTTCATGTCAGCAGAGATGTTGATTTTAAAGAGAGCATCTTTCCATTCACTTTCACCAAGAGAGAACTTGAAGATAAATTTCATTTCTTAAAGGATGTTGATTCTCGTGCAGCAGACAATAGAAATGTTTTTGGTGTTTATGAGGATACCACCCTTCCTCAAAATAATCAACCTTCTGCAACTCCTGAAACTCCTGCTGCAAGTCCTGATGTTCCAATTGTTGTTGCTCCTAGAAGATCCACTCGAACAAGGCATGCTCCTGTTTGGACTTCAGACTACATCATTCCCAGCATCCATCAAACTAATAATTCCTCTGTTTTTGGTTTGGGAAACTACATTCAGTAAAAAAAATGTATCTGAAAACTACAAGTGCTTCTTGGCAAACATTGCTAGGATCAAAGAACCCATGACTTACAAAGAAGCCATTCAAGATGACAACTGGATCTCTGCTATGCAGAGTGAGATTAGAGCACTTGAAGACAACAAGACATGCTATGCAGAGTGAGATTAGAGCACTTGAAGACAACAAGACATGGATAGTGACTGATCTGCCCAAAGACAAGAAGGCTGTTGGTTGCAAATGGATTTTTCGAGTAAAGTACAAGGCAGATGGGAGTCTTGAGAGGTACAAAGCCAGGCTGGTGGCAAAAGGCTACACACAGATTGAAGGACAAGACTTCAAAGAGACTTTTTCTCCCGTTGCTAAAATGCCAACTGTCAGATCTATCTTGGCTATAGCAGCAGCAAGGAGATGGAGTATCACTCATATGGATGTGAATAATGCTTTTTTGCAAGGAGATTTATTTGAGGATGTTTACATGGAAATTCCTCAAGGATTCAAAGGGTGTGATGGTTTTGAAGATAAGAAGAAGAAAGTCTGCAAATTACTGAAGTCGCTCTATGGTTTGAAGCAAGCTTCCAGACAGTGGAATATAAAGTTCACACAAGCTTTACTGAATAATGGGTACAAGCAAAGCAAATCAGACTACTCTTTGTTCACCAGGTCAAAAGGAGATGATTCTGTCTACTTGTTAGTTTATGTAGATGATATTCTTATCACAGGATCAAGCAAAACAATGATCTGTGACCTAAAGGATATTCTACAAAACAACTTCAAATTAAAAGACTTGGGGGATCTAAAGTTTTTCCTTGGTTTGGAAGTTGCAAGGTCTGACAAAGGTATTCTCTTGAATCAGCGAAAATATGCCTTAGAGATCATCATGGAAGCAGGATTAGGAGCTGCAAAACCATCTCCAACTCCTATGGAAGCAGGTCAAAAACTCACAACCAAAGAATATGATGATTACTTCAATCTGAATGCAGATGATGAACTGTATCAAGATGTGAGTACTTATAGAAGATTGGTTGGGAAATTACTTTACCTAACCATGACAAGACCTGACATAGCCTTCTCAGTCCAACAACTGAGTCAATTTGTTCATCAACCCAAACATTCTCATTATAAAGCTGCAATGAGGGTGATACGATATATCAAAGGCTCTCCTGGTCAGGGTTTGTTCTTTCCTGCAAAGAATGACTTGAGTTTGAAGATTTACTGCGATGCAGAATGGGGATCATGTGTATTTTCAAGAAGATCTATCAGTTCCTACTGTGTGAAATTAGGAGATGCGATGGTAAGTTGGAAAGTAAAGAAAAATGTAACTGTGTCACAATCAAGCACAGAGGCAGAATACAGAAGTCTGAGTTTGGCTGCTGGAGAAGCTACTTGGATGAAGAATTTACTGCAAGAAATGGGAATTAGGATTGATGAGCCCATATGTGTCTATTCTGACAGTGAAGCTGCCATAAAGATGAGTAAAAATCCATTGTTTCATGAGCGAACAAAACACATTGAGTTGGATTGTCATTCTATCAGAGATAAGGTGATGGATGGAACGATGCAGCCAATTTACATTGCATCAGAAGATCAACTTGCAGATCTGCTCACCAAAGCACTCCATAGGCAGCAGCATGAATTTCTCTTGAATCAATATGGAATTAAAGATGTTTTCCGAGAAGAAAAGAGAAAAATCGATGAGGGGGGAAAGCAACAGCAATTGGAACATCAGGACTTGCAGCAGGAGTTTCAGGAGTTGCAGAAGGTTGATTATTTTGAGGAAGGGTGGTATCCTCATAAACACCAAAAACATTTCTATTGTCTGCTGCACGAGAATCAACATCCTTTAAGAAAGGAAATTTCTCTTCAAGTTCTCTCTTGGTGAAAGTGAATGGAAAGATGCTCTCTTTAAAATCAACATCTCTGCTGACATGAAATATCCTATCCTTGAGATTCATAACCAAGTAGCCCTTCTGAGTGGGAGAGTAACCCATGAACACAGCAGGCTCAGATCTAGGAGAGAATTTGTCATTATTGTTTAGCTTGGTAACATAACACAAGAATCCAATCACACGAAGATGGCTGAGTGATGGTGGCTTTCCTCTGAGACATTCATAAGGTGTCTTTCCATTCAGAATTGGAGTAGGCAGGAGATTGATCAAATAGCATGCTGCAATCACACAGTAGCCCCAGTACTTAATAGGAATGGAAGCCTGGAAACGAATAGCCCTAGCCACATTTAGAAGGTGTCTATGCTTTCTCTCCACTCTTGCATTTTGTTGAGGAGTGAAGCTGCGACTGAATTGGTGTACTATACCAAGCTGCTGAAACAAAGACTTACTACTTTCATTCACGAATTCACCTCCATTATCGCTTCGAAATATTTTCACAGATCCCTGGAACTGATTTTTAACCATTAGGAGGAAACTTTTGATATGATGAATAGTTTCACTCTTGTTCACCATCAAATAGATCCAGGTGTGTCTGGTGCAATCATCCACAAGGTTTAAGAAGTATTGATACTTTTTAATCGTGGAGTTCTGTAAGGACCCCAAAGGTTTGAATGCACAAGCTCAAAATGTTGATTAGCATGAGAAACACTCTCAGCAAATGGTTTTCTGGTCTGCTTAGCAACAGGGCAGATATTACATTCCTTTATTTGACTAATATCAGCAGAAGACAAAGCTTTTATTCTAGTCATTCTAGTGCTAGAGATATGACCAAGACGTCTATGTAACAGAACAGGATCTCCATCAAATACTTCATTGTCAGTAACAGCAGCAAAACCAATCTTTTGATGAACTGGGGAGGGAACTTGCAGCATGTAAAGCCCCTTAATCAGAGTCCCAGTCACCAGCTTCTTCCCATCTGAGAGAGCCTGAAGCATCACAGAATCACCATGAAAAACAACTATGCAATTCAACTGAGCAGGCAATTTGCTAACAGCAATGAGATTAAAGTGAAATTCAGGAACCAACAATACATCTTTCAGAACACATCCTGATTTAATCACATAATCTCCAATATGTGTGACCCTGCACTTTTGACCATTAGGTAAATGAACAAATTTGCAAATTGAATCATTAAACCTAAGATTCTGCAACCAGTCCTTATTGCAGGTCATGTGATCAGTTGCTCCAGAGTCCATGATCCAGCTCATGATAGAAGAGATAATATTACCTGCCATGTTAGAGTGAGATTCAATTGGACTCATTGAAGTCTTTTCCTTCTCCATGTATTTGAGGAAAGCATCAAATTGTTGAATCTGACTCTGAGTGAATGAGCCAGCACCAGTACCAGTTTTCAAACCAGTAGATCCAGAGTCATTGTCAAATGACAATGGTTCATCAATTTCTGCCACACCTTCTCCCAAGCTTGGCAAAGGTTGTCTCATCAATAAATCCGTCCTCACTGAGCCATATGATTCATTAAGGCCAATAAGAAACTGAATTAACTTTTGGTTTTCCTTGTGAGCATTCAATAATTCCCTATCAGCTTCACACTCCAGAACTAAGTCATTTATGGCAGCAAGTTCGTCCCACAGCATCTTAAGCTTTCCAAAATAAGCAGTAATGGTTAGAGTACCTTGAGTGACACTGTAAATGTCTCTAGTGAGTTGAAAAATTCTAGTGCCATCGACCTTGTTGTACATGTCTTTGAGATCCTTCCAGATTGATTCGGCTGTAGGATTGTAAACTAAGCCAGTTACCAGCTCCTTAGTGACAGACTTCCTCAACCACGCCTTGACCAGAGCATTGCAACGATCCCAAAGGACTCGCTGATTGGCAGAAACCGAGTCTCTTCCAAAACTTCCATCGATGAAACCGAGTTTGTTCTTAATCAACAGACTCTCCTTTATCGCACAGCTCCATGCTTGATAATTCTCCGTCCCTTGAAGTTGAAACTCAATTAAGGAAGCGCCGTTAGTATCGGAGGGATGGAGTGTAAGGCGATCATCGATATCATTAGCCATAATTCCAGACAGCAACAATCACGAACAAGAATAATTCGTCGGAGATTAGAACACCAGACGATTGATGAACAAATCGCAGCGACGGTACCGCCTCGCACACGCAAGCTTCCCCGTCAGACCTGTGATTTGGATCGAAGCTCGATTGAAGCTCAAATCAAAGCTTGATCGAAGACGACGAGCTCAACGAAGTAGACGTCGGAAAAGTTTGTTAGGAATTCCGTTGGATCTTGAGAAGGCTCTGATACCATTTAGGGAATGTGAAATTCATGAATATTGCGTATTATTCAACTATCAAAATCTGTATTACAAAGCTATTTATATTAGTAGGCTAGCAGCTAACTTGCCGACTAAGTAACTAAACAACTCTGCTTCTAACTAACTTGCTGACTAAGCTATATAACTCTTAACACTGATTGTGTGGCTTGTTGCCACAATTGGATTCAAAGCAGACCCAGAGAAGTAATTGGTGCGGATGTATCAATCATTTGAAAGTGATCGTTGCAGAAACCGAGGAAGAGTAAGAAAAGAATCATGAAAAAATTAGCAGAGGAAGAAAGAAAGAAAGAAAGAATGTGTTTGCACTGCTCGATTGGATTTCGGGCAACAAAATTTAGGCCCTTCAACTTTCAGGCCTGGCCCCAATATTATTATACTTTCTCCGTAGGACTCCACTTCTGTCCCACTAAAGAATACCACACCGGTTTTCTTGAAGCAAAAAGAAAAGTATATATTAACCAGTGAAGGCATAATTAACCACGACCTTACTTGAACAGGATCTGTTCTATAGGTTCGTACCTCCTCATCCTTGAAATCTTCAAAGATAGGAACCAATGTTTGGTTGATGAACTATGGCCGTGCGACTAGAGCGTGACTAACAGCCGCTGTTCAGAGGCAATAAGTTGTTTCTCAATCGTGTTTTGCACTTTCTGACCTAACGGAACGATGTCGTTTCCATTTTGCAAATAATCGATTAAAGCGGCCCAAACAAACCGGCTTACAGGACTAACTCTTTTTTGTTCAGCGCCGAAAAGTTGTTTCTCAACCGTGTTTTGCACTTTCTGACCTAACGGAACGGCGTCGTTTCCATTTTGCAAATAATCGATTAAAGCAACCCAAATAAACCGACTTAGATGACTAATTCTTTTTTGTTCGACGGCGAGAAGTTGTTTCTCAACCGTGCTTTGCACTTTCTGACCTAACGGAATGGTGTCGTTTCCATTTTGCAAATAAAATCGGCCCAAATAAACCGGCTTAGAGGACTAATTATTTTTTGTTCGACGGCGAGAAGGTTTTTCTCAACCGTGATTTGCTCTTTCTGACCTAACGGGACGTCGTCGTTTCCATTTTGCTAATAATCAATTAAAGCAACCCAAATAAACCGACTTAGATGACTAATTCTTTTTTGTTCGACGGCGAGAAGTTGTTTATCAACCGTGCTTTGCACTTTCTAACCTAACGGAATGGTGTCATTTCCATTTTGCAAATAAAAGCGGCCCAAATAAACCGGCTTAGATGACTAATTCTTTTTTGTTTGGCGTCGAGAAGTTGTTTCTCAACCGTGTTGTGCACTTTCTGACCTAACAGAACGGTGTCGTTTCCATTTTGCAAATAATCGATTAAAGCGACCCAAATAAACCGGCTTAGAGCACTAATTCTTTTTTATTCGGCGGTGAGAAGTTGTTTCTCAACTGTGTTTTGCACCTTATGACCTAACGGAACAGTGTCGTTTCCATTTTGTAAATAATCGATTAAAGCGGCCCAAATAAACCGGTTTAGAGGACTAATTCTTTTTTGTTCGGCGGCGAGAAGTTGTTTCTCAACCGTGTTTTGCACTTTCTGACTTAACGGAACGATTTCCATTTTGCAAATAATAGATTAAAGCGTCCCTCATAAACCGGCTTTGAGGAACAATTCTTTTTGTTTGGCGGCGAGAAGTTGTTTCTCAACCGTGTTGTGCACTTTCTGACCTAACGAAACGGTGTCGTTTCCATTTTGCAAATAATCGATTAAAGCGGCCCAAATAAACCGGCTTAGAGCACTAATTCTTTTTTGTTCGGCAGCGTGAAGTTGT
Organism: Clarkia xantiana subsp. parviflora; assembly: GCA_036873135.1. NCBI lineage: Eukaryota > Viridiplantae > Streptophyta > Magnoliopsida > Myrtales > Onagraceae > Clarkia > Clarkia xantiana. Next base: position 5,645,389 of record JAPTYO010000016.1, read on the forward strand.
TTCTCAACCGTGTTTTGCACTTTCTGACCTAACGAAACGATGTCGTTTCCATTTTGCAAATAATCGATTAAAGCAGCCCAAATAAACCGACTTAGATGACTACTGTATGTTGGGCCAACAACCCAATTACTTAGATAAGTGTGGGGCCTAAGAGTAAATCTAAAGAAATTTGATTCTATTACATTAAAATCTAATGTCACGTGAGTTTGTGACAATATTACAAAGAAATATATGATTCTTTTACTGCGTAATACAACTTACGAATCTTATATTTAAAACACATCGAATGTTATTGTTAATGTGCATAATATATTTCTCAACCGTGTTTTGCACTTTCTGACCTAACGGAACGATGTCGTTTCCATTTTGCAAATAATCAATTAAAGCAGCCCAAACAAATCCGCTTACAGGACTAACTCTTTTTTGTTCAGCGCCGAAAAGTTGTTTCTCAATCGTGTTTTGCACTTCCTGACCTAACGGAACGACGTCGTTTCCATTTTGCAAATAATCGATTAAAGCGGCCCAAACAAACCGGCTTACAGGACTAACTCTTTTTTGTTCAGCGCCGAAAAGTTGTTTCTCAACCGTGTTTTGCACTTTCTGACCTAACGGAACGGTGTCGTTTCCATTTTGCAAATAATCGATTAAAGCAACCCAAATAAACCGACTTAGATGACTAATTCTTTTTTGTTCGACGGCGAGAAGTTGTTTCTCAACCGTGCTTTGCACTTTCTGACCTAACGGAATGGCGTCGTTTCCATTTTGCAAATAAAATCGGCCCAAATAAACCGGCTTAGAGGACTAATTATTTTTTGTTCGACGGCGAGAAGGTTTTTCTCAACCGTGATTTGCTCTTTCTGACCTAACGGAACGTCGTCGTTTCCATTTTGCTAATAATCAATTAAAGCAACCCAAATAAACCGACTTAGATGACTAATTCTTTTTTGTTCGACGGCGAGAAGTTGTTTCTCAACCGTGCTTTGCACTTTCTAACCTAACGGAATGGTGTCGTTTCCATTTTGCAAATAAAAGCGGCCTAAATAAACCGGCTTAGAGGACTAATTATTTTTTGTTCGACGACGAGAAGGTTTTTCTCAACCGTGATTTGCTCTTTCTGACCTAACGGAACGACGTCGTTTCCATTTTGCTAAAGCAACCCAAATAAACTGACTTAGATGACTAATTCTTTTTTGTTCGACGGCGAGAAGTTGTTTATCAACCGTGCTTTGCACTTTCTAACCTAACGGAATGGTGTCATTTCCATTTTGCAAATAAAAGCGGCCCAAATAAACCGGCTTAGATGACTAATTCTTTTTTGTTTGGCGTCGAGAAGTTGTTTCTCAACCGTGTTGTGCACTTTCTGACCTAACAGAACGGTGTCGTTTCCATTTTGCAAATAATCGATTAAAGCGACCCAAATAAACCGGCTTAGAGCACTAATTCTTTTTTATTCGGCGGTGAGAAGTTGTTTCTCAACTGTGTTTTGCACCTTATGACCTAACGGAACAGTGTCGTTTCCATTTTGTAAATAATCGATTAAAGCGGCCCAAATAAACCGGTTTAGAGGACTAATTCTTTTTTGTTCGGCGGCGAGAAGTTGTTTCTCAACCGTGTTTTGCACTTTCTGACTTAACGGAACGATTTCCATTTTGCAAATAATTGATTAAAGCGTCCCTCATAAACCGGCTTTGAGGAACAATTCTTTTTGTTTGGCGGCGAGAAGTTGTTTCTCAACCGTGTTGTGCACTTTCTGACCTAACGAAACGGTGTCGTTTCCATTTTGCAAATAATCGATTAAAGCGGCCCAAATAATCCGGCTTAGAGCACTAATTCTTTTTTGTTCGGCGGCGTGAAGTTGTTTCTCAACCGTGTTTTGCACTTTCTGACCTAACGAAACGATGTCGTTTCCATTTTGCAAATAACCGATTAAAGCAGCCCAAATAAACCGACTTAGATGACTACTGTATGTTGGGCCAACAACCCAATTACTTAGATAAGTGTGGGGCCTAAGAGTAAATCTAAAGAAATTTGATTCTATTACATTAAAATCTAATGTCACGTGTGTTTGTGACAATATTACAAAGAAATATATGATTCTTTTACTGCGTAATACAACTTACGAATCTTATATTTAAAACACATCGAATGTTATTGTTAATGTGCATAATATATTTATTTACTATTATATTATATTATTTAGGGTTTATTGTACTATTCTAATTTATGATGTTTTTTTTATATTAAAATAGGTGTGAAAATTTTCTAATTACATCATATATATATATTTCTAATCTATGCACATTACTATCATAAATTAATTAAGAATAAACCACATATTTTTTTGTATTTTAAATTTAAATCGGCATAAAATCACATGTTAATAATTTACGTTAACATAGTTTTAAACTTAAACAAAATTATGCACAAACCGCGGATTATTAACTATATATATATATTAAAAAGGAACAATTAAATTGAAAACACAGTGTTATCAGGACTGGACCGACGGTCCGACCGGGTCTGACTGCTAACCGAACCCTAGTTGGTCTGGTCTGGTGAAAAGTTCAGGATGCAAGCGAACCTGATTTAATTGTCCGATTTTTACAGAACTGGCCGGTTCAGCGTTTTAGGAAAAAATAATAATTAAAAATCCTAATTCTAAATCAAGTCTAGCCAGCCGCCCACGGCCCAACCCTGTCCCCGCTCTATCCTTCAAGCTGCTTTCCGCCTCAACTTTAAATGGACTCTAAAAATGGCAGATGTGCAGAGCAGTGGTCCGAGATGAAGAAGGAGAAAACTAGTACTTGGATCTCCATTCCTAGCCATATTTAGTCCACTTGTATAAAACTCCGGCGGCGATTGATTTAGATATCCAGGGAGAGGACGGCCGCCATTGTTAAATTCAGCTTGGGTCTATGTTGGATTGTTGATAGATTCAACCTTGCTCTTCTCTATTGGATCTTTAGTTATTTTGTTATTTGTCCATAGTGTGTTTGGGCTCTATTATTCAGTTTGGGCCTAGTTATTATTATTCTCAGTTCTAGCCCGTTGGAATCCTTCACTTAAATGATTGATGTAATTGAACCTATATATTTTTAGACTTAGGGTTGAGGGGGAGGACAACCAAATGAAGGAATCAAGTCTAAAGATCCCTCGACATCGTCTCTTCGTTTCCGCTCTACTAGGGTTTTCTATTCTGATGAGTTCTTGAGAGATTTGTGAGTTTGCTGAGTGAAATTTTTCATGGTATCAGAGCCGAAAGGCACTCCTTACCTTTCTCTTTGATCATGTGGCTTCTGAAGTGCTATTATTTCCGTTCGTCGTCTTTTTGCTTCGTGATTTCACAAATCGCGATATCTGTACCTTTCTCACAGTCCGTTGGAGCTTCAGGCTGATCTTTTCCCATTCTTGTTAGTGGTGACCGTTCGGTTCGTGATTGGTGCTTCACGGTTCAGATTTGAGACTGTATTTCTTCTTCGAGTCTCGAGGCTACTTTCTTGATCAATCCGATGTCGAACCCCAGCGACAAGAAAGATGAAGGAAATTCAGGATCGAAGAAGGCAATTGATGCAACCGATCAGGAATATTGTGATGCGATGGCACTGGTAGATTCCTTTCATCCTCTTTTTCTCCATGCTAGTGATAATCCTGCTGCTAGGATGACTTCTGTGATTCTTACTGGTGCTGAAAACTATCCAAAGTGGAGTCATGCTATGAAATCTGTGTTGGTTGGGAAGAAAAAATATGGATTTGTGACTGGTGCCTGTGTGCGTGATAAGTTTGATCATGTGTATCATGACTTATGGGATAGATGTAATGTTGTTGTATATGGATGGATTGTAAATTCTGTCTCAGATGATCTTGCAAGCTCAGTGATGTACTCTGAGAGCGCCTTTTTAGCGTGGAAGGAACTTAAGCAGCAATCTGACAAGGTCAATGGATCCAGAGTTTATCAATTGCATAGGGAGATTGCTCTCACTCGACAGAGTCTTGATTCAATCTCCACTTTTTTTACTAAGCTTCGTGTTCTGTGGGGAGAATTTGATGCTACTTGTTCACATCCTCACATTGAATGAGAGCTCTTTCAGAAACACCTGGACCATAAAGAGAACATGAGACTCTTTCAATTCCTTATGGGTCTAAATGAGTCATATTTGATTGTTAGGAGCAATGTGATTTTGTGGAAACCCTTGCCCTCAGTCAATCAGGCATACAACTATCTGATCCAAGACGAAAATCAGAGGGGTATTTCCTCTGATATCGCTGGTGCTGCTGAAATCATAATCAACAATGTTTCCTCCATTTGGTGATAAACCAAAGGGGAACCAATCTCTTGAGTGTACTTTCTGCAAGAAGAAAGGACACACTGTTGATAAGTGCTTTGCCAAGGGTTGTGACTTTTGTAAAAATAAGGGTCATGTCAAGGATATTTGCTGGAAATTGAGAGATCAGAAACTGAAGGGGAACAATGCGAAGGGCAACACAGATGCCTCTCAGACTGGTAACAGTGATGGATCTGAGATTGGGGGAGTTCAAGGGAGTGTGACTTTGAGTACAGAACAGTTTGACAAGCTGCTGCAATCAATGGGGCTTGCTGGCAGGACTGCTGGGACAGCAGGTGCTGCCACGAACACCATAGATGCAAGGGCTAACACATCTGGTATATCTCTAAACTCCTCCTTTTATAATAGTAGAGACTGTTGGATACTTGATAGTGGGGCCACAGATCACATGACTTTTAGGAAAGATTGGCTTAAAATTGAAAAACAGTTTCTGGAAAAAAAAAAATGTTATTTTGCCAAATGGTGATTTTGCTGAAATTAAAGGAACAGGGAGTTATCTTTTTTCTAAGGATAGAAGGCTGCAAAATGTTCTTTATATACCCTCTTTTAGATACAACTTGCTTTCTGTTTCTAAGCTTGTTGATGATTTAAACTACAAAGCAACATTTTATCCAAATATCGCCATTCTGCAGGACCTCTCAAGTGGGAAGGTCTTGGAGACTGGGAATGAACATACAGGTCTCTATTTTCTAAAAATTGGTTGTCCTTACAATGGTGCATCATTTACTGGTATTGTTGATAATAATAAAGTCATTCTTTGGCATAAACGTTTTGGACATGCTTCTGTTCAAGCATTGCATCATGTAAACAACCTGGATTTACCCAAGAATAAAACTGAGATCATTCATACCTGCCCTGTTTGTCCAAAAGCAAAAATCATTAGAAATTCATTTCCTGATTCTATTTCCAGAGCTGATTCTACTTTTGATCTTGTGCATTGTGATGTGTGGGGACCATATCAATATCCAACTCATGATGGTAAACGTTTTTTTTTTTTTCTGACTCTCCTAGATGATCACACAAGAGTAACTTGGATCCATCTTGTTCAGTTCAAATCTGACGTCTCTATTATTCTAAAATGTTTTGTTGCTCTTGTTGTAAACCAGTTTTCTAAAACCATTAAATGTTTTAGATCAGATAATGGAGGTGAGTGTTTCAATGATCATATTTCCAAAAAAATTTCGTGAGAAAGGGATCCTCCATCATAGCAGTTGTCCCTACACTCCTCAACAGAATGGTAGGGTAGAGAGAAAACATAGGCACCTCTTAGAAGTTGCAAGAGCCATTAAATATGTCCCAAATAAATTATGGGGGGATTGCATATTGACTGCTTGCTATTTGATTAATTTGATGCCTACAAAGATTTTGAATGGACAGTCCCCTCTAGAAGTTTTAAAGGGAAAGAAACCTGCAATTAATCATTTAAAAGTTTTTGGGTGCCTTTGTTATGCGAAAAACCTTGTTGTGACTAATAAATTGACCTCTAGAGCAATTACCTATGTCTTTATGGGGTATTCAGATGTTCAAAAAGGATATAGGCTTTATCATTTGGAGAAAAACAAATTTTTTATAAGTCGAGATGTTGTTTTTCATGAATCCATATTCCCTTTTGAACAATGGAAACCAGATCAGTCACCAATGTTAACCAGAAAAGTAATTGAACGGTTGACAATTTGAAATTATATTAAGTTGTTCTCAGTTTAGTTGTTCCCTTCTAATATATATAGTTAATGATTTGCACTATGTGTGACTTTCATTTAAGTTTAAAACTATTTTTTTTTCTTTTTTTAAATGTAACTAATTAGTTGAACTTTTGTTGAACAAAATAGCTAATTAGATTTTTGCGAATGAGCAACTATATATGTATCTCATTCTAATTTAGTGTAAAAATTCGACGAATTTGTCATATACTATTGACGTGATCAATTTTATTGGTGCCATTCACCCACGAAAACACATCCCCGTATCATACCAATAGAAACAACGACAACTTGAATTCAGATTTTTTTTTTTTTTTTAAATTCAAAAAAGTATCTCACGATTAAACTCGTAATTTGACTTGGAGAACACACAACAAATTCTGCCAAAATGATGGAGGTACCTTATTAGTAATTATTCATTGAGTGAAGTTTGACTACCTATTTGGTTAAAAAAAATCATTTACCTTGTTGCATTTTCATTTAAGTTTTTTTTTTTTTAATGGTAAACACTTAGCGGTATTATTAATTAAAATCCAAGGGGGAAGAGCTTCATGGGCTTGGACGAGTTTGTGTTAATGGAGAATGGACTAAGGAAGGTTAGGAATGGGTGCAGTATTAATATTTTCAATAGTCCGTGGGGCTACCAAAATTCAGCTTACCGATCCCAGATGATCTACTTTTAAATCAGCTGAAACAGCCTGTAGCGACCATCATTAATACTGGTCCACAAACTTACAAGCTCGATGTCCATTCTGTCAAGATGATGAGACGACAACTCATATGTTGTTTCAATGTCCATGGACAATTCCAATATGGTTAGCTTAGCTACTTTGAATATAAGAGCTGATATGCTTGGGGTTACATCAGTGGTGGAATGGTTGGCAAAATTAAAGGAGATGCAAGCACTTACAAAGGAAGAGAGGGGCAGACTGTGGGCTTTGATTGGCATGGTTAGCTGGACGATATGGAATGAAAGATGCCGAGCAATGAATGAGCAAGTGAGCCCTTATCCGACACCGACTATTGCAGCATCGATTAGAGATAACACCGAGTTCTGGGAATGTCAAAGGCAGCACCAAAATGTGGGAACACCCAACATGACAGAGAGGAGATATGAAAACTGGAGTCCGCCGCCACGGAGTTTCATCAAGGTCAACTGCGACACGTCTTGGGACAAGGATTCGATGATGCTCGTGACTGGAACGGGAACGTCATAGGCGGATTCGCTGAAGTATCCAACACTCACGGAAGTCTTAACCTTGAAGTTGAAGCCATACACAAAGGTGTTGAACTTGCTGTAGAAAATGGATGGGATAGGCCATAATTGGAGTACGTAAGGAAAGCAAAACATATTGGAGAGTAGCAACACAAGTAGATAATAGTTCATGTATTGCATATCCGCTTCAAGATTGTAGGTGGTCGCTTGTGCTAATTGGATTGCTATCCAGTTTAGATTGACGTTGTGTCCTTGTGATTGGGTGACTGCACCCCGCCCTCATTTTTGTCATTGATTGCTAAAGTTTATCTCGCCTTGAACTTTTTGATGATTAATTGAATAATTATCTTTTGGCAAAAAAGAAGTCAGCATTACAATAGACTACACCAAAAAGAAAAAGAGGATAGGGGTAAGAGTCAGCATTCAAGATAATTGGTTAAAATTAAATTCACGACACAATAATGACAGGTTAGTAAAAACCATATCCAAATTTTTGGGGAAAAAAAACCATATTCAAATAGTAAAATACGGAAATGAAACAACTTAGATATTCTAATTCTAAGAACAGAAATGACCAAAGGTTGATCAGTAATATGATATAAATGGTAAGGATGCGACATTACTAAAATAGACTGAGACTCTATGGCCAAAAAAAAAAAGATAGACTGAGACTTTTTTAAAATTTGGGGTATATTTAGCCGCTTCAAAAGAACTATGGTAACAATGTACCACATTGTAAAGATTGGGGAGCTCCCCTCAACGTGGACCGTTTTAGGAGCAATTCATTTTCCAGGGAAATAATGGCTAACACCAGGCCCACGTCGCTGAATTGACCAATGACCGACTATATAGCCACACTAAAGGACAAAAAATTATCTCTGGAAGAAGCAAATTGCAGGCCCAATATATATAATAATTATTATACGTAATGCTCTTTGTACCTCCTCCCTCTGCGTAATTTCTACTCCAGCCAGATCTCTGTCGCTCCAGATCCAATCCGAAGACACCGTAGGTACCGAATCCAATTCATCTCGTCGCGTTAGATCTTCGTGTTTTCAACGTTATCAAGTGTTGATGCGCTGTTGATTTCCTTGTTTGTGGCTGATTTGATGTTTCGTTTGTAATTATCGTTGGATCTCGAGCGATTCAAGCTACAATAATTTGGTTAGCGACATGCATTTCGATTTTTATTGGTGGATCTGCTGTTGAACACCTGATGCTGACATTTCTGCAATTCTGTTTTCGTAGTTGAGTAAACTAGATAAAGTGATCTGTGATGGAGGAGATTTAAATCAATTTCCGATGCTTAATGTGAATAGCTTCTTAAGATTTACTTTCCCGTACTAATGGCTTTCCATTCTAATATGCTTTTTAATTGTTAGCAGATTCATCATCATGAGCATATGATCATAAATACATTTACTTTGATTACATGAAAACATAAGCTGCGTGTGCTTTATAATCCAATTTCTTATTAGCTCCATGCGAGGTAGTTAACTGTGCTTTACAGATGCTTTATTAGTCCTGAATGATTATTGTAAATATTATTTTGGTAATTCCATCAGCATTTGTGCATTATCTTCTGCAATGAGTCCTTAAGTGTTTGTCAACCAACTGATCTTGATTAGGCATATTCATAAGTGAAGAAAGTTCATATCTTCTTACATGATACCTCTTTTTACTAATACATTTTGTACTACTAAAGAAATAAGTGATGGCATTGATATCCAAATCAAACCGCTTCCGTGCCTCACGGCCCTCACCCTCTTCTTTAATGTACCTGATGTCTCTTACCATTTAGTTGTGAACTATCACTAACATTATTGGAACTAAATAGCAGCAACTAAACTAAGTCACTACTCAAAAACCAAGACATCAGAGTATTGCTGATATGGATGGACTTAGATCTATTGCTTGATAGGTGACACAGAATTCTCCAGCCATGATTTAGTGATGTTGCTGATTGTCCTTCCGTCTTTCATTATCTCATTTTTCTTGAGGATCTGATACTTGTTTTCAGCATGTGTTGAGATCAGTTCTGGCTTGTCTTCTACTTTCTACTGCTATAGGACTAAATAATCACTCATCTGTTCTGTGAACATTCAATCGTATCAGGTCATTCCAGTAAGTTGTAAGTATGGGCCGTGGGGTAAGTTGTGGAGGAGGTCAGAGTTCGTTGGGATATCTCTTTGGAAGTGGGGAAGCTCCCAAAGCAGCTCCAGCTCCCAGCAATCCCGAGCCAACTCCAGCAGAACCTGTTCATGAGCCAACTCCCAGGCCAGTGGCTCAACCAGCAGCTCAGCCTGCAGACATTACCAAGCAGATTCCTGCTGGTATTCACAGCACCTCCACTAACAACTACATGAGGGCTGATGGCCAAAACACTGGCAACTTCATCACGGTCGGTATCCAACTTGTTTCACTTCTTTGTTGTGATTTCTGCTGCAAAGTGCAAAGCTTTTATGTCATAACAATAAGTATAGTGTTTGATTCAAGAGCATATGTTTGTTTGTGTTTTTCTGGATGCAGGATCGACCATCAACCAAAGTTCATTCCGCACCGGGTGGGGGATCGTCATTGGACTACCTTTTCGGTGGGCCTGGTGGCAAGTGAGAGTAAGAGATGTATTTGCTTTGAAAGCAGAGGCTATTAATATGGGTATGCAGTTTTCTTCTTCTTGTTGAAAGAATGTGTAAGTCGAAATTGTGGGAACATAATTGGGCCTGGTCTGGATTGTTCTTGGCTCTTTGTTTGATTCTATAATACTAATGAGATCTCGTTAAGAAGAACCAAAACATGAACTTTATTTTCCCTTTGCATATCCATATGTAGTGCAGATACATCTCTATCCTAATCCAAAATGACAACTTCAGTTTTACCAAGTTTGGTTCATTATTAGAGATGAAGCGCTAAATTGCCATATTATCATGTAATGGTTATGTATAAAGAAATCCTATGTATTACTTAGAGATATCGTCGATACGTATTTCTTAACCTATTCACGATTGGTATCTTTTTTCTTGCCACTATTCATTGAGAGGCAAATTATTATCTCATATTCTAAAAAACTATTAATAAGTTCTTGTATAAAATAAAAATCGTGGTTGTTGAGAATGTTGATGGCTTAACGTGTGGCACTAAAAGCTTGTGGGGGTGATTATGATATTGACTAATAAAATCAAAGATGATCTTATTTAATTAGGCAATAGTTAAGAAGTGGATTCGACTTATTATTAGTCAAGTTCTAAGTGAAATTAGGTCGGTCCTTCTTCTTTATCGGGAAGGAATCCAACTCCAATGATTCATCGCTTTTTTCATGCGTCTTTCAAGTTTCAACACTATCTTAACGAGCTACGATAGACATTCCGATTGCACATGACGAGATGTTCCGAACTGTATCACAATGGCAGGAGTGTAATTCTAAACAACTTTTAGGGCATTTTCCTAATCCCTTACATTCGGAATTTGTTGGCATGTTAATGTCGGAACGCATATCATTTGTCATCAAAGATACTACTAGGGTTAGATATAGATTCCGACATCCGCATTCCGAAATGATCCGACTTCCCACATAATGGCTATTAGGATTTTTGATATACCGCCTGAAACGGCACTTCAAGAGGTTCTGACTTTAAAGACAATGACACATGTTGTAATTAATGTCAGCTTCAGATCCATTTTCATTATAGACACATGTCAGATCTTATTAGAACATAGATTTCAAACTTTTTATCATTTCTGTTTTTATAAATCATGGTACATTCAGAGCTTCTCGGAATTTAGCTCTCAGAATGTATATCATTTTTGCCAAAGTTAAATAATGATTTTTTAAGAAATATCTACAGAAATATAATTCTTCATATATACTAGGGTTAATAACTTATGAAATGTCAGAATTTTGACCTATGTTAACCGGAGAGGTCTGAATTTTCAAAAGTTAATTTGGAATGTCTGAAATTTCAACTTTGTTGAACTTTGATTTTCCGTCCAGTTTTAGGGTTAAATTTAACAGAATTGTGTGAAATGACACTTTTACCCTTTTTCCGGAGCTTTGGGCGGCCTTGGCGGTCACCGGCGGTGTTTTCCGACGAAGAAGAATGCTTTTTTTTCTTTAAGGGGCATTTTCGTCTTTTCAGGTCAAGCATGTGAGGGGCACACTTTGGTCGGAGGGCATTTTCTAGATTTAAGTTTATTTCCGGTGACATGTCAAATATGTGACCAAATTCCGTCAGTTTTAACGGCAAAAATTGACGGAGTCCTCTTATATCAACAAAGTTGAAAATTCACACCTCTCCAGTTAACATGGGTCAAAATTCAGACATTTCATAGGTTATTAACCCTATATGCTATTTTAGGGAATAGAGCTATTTGACTTCGATGGAGCCATCCGTGGCTTAATCGACCCAGTGGGCCCCAGTCTGGAGCCTTCTATGGACTAGATCGGGATTGGCCAAACCCAATGGGTGGTGGTCGATAGTTTTAGACGGTGTTCGGCGGTTTTGGGTGGCGGCCGGCCCCAATCGGTGGTGGCTGACTCAATTGGGGGTATCCGTCCCCGATTTGGTGGTGGCCGGATCCAATTGATGGTGGTTGACGGCCTTAGGTGGTGCTCGGTGGCCTTGGGTGGTGACCAACCCCAATTGGTGTTGGCCGACCCCGATCTGGTGGTGGCCGATCCCAATTAGTGGTGGTCGACGACCTTGGGTGGTGGCCGACGGAGAAGCGGTGGTTGGAAGAAAAATGACTGACCGGAAAAAATAATAGAGATTAAATTGTACAAACGTAAAACACATGGGAAATTTACGTGATTGCACACAAGTACTTAACAGTAAAAAACTAACGGTCAACTAAACAATACACCAAAATAATACCAAAAGTCTAAAAAAAAAACACTAAAATGCAACTTGGTTAAATATATAACACAAAAAAACTATTTAATCCTAAAATTAGCATAAACATAATATTTATGAAGCATACAAGAAAAAATCCAATTTTATTGAGTATTAGTATAAGACAATATTTTAAAAGCTGAATCAGTGGCGAACGGGTCAAGTTCCGCCTTGGTTGTTGTCTATTGTAATACTTTTTGTTTGGTTTATATACGGGACTCTTTAATAAATAAATAAATAAAAAAAGTTAGCCCGTAACGGGATATATTAATTAATGATCCAATTCTAGTAAAAGATTGGAGGAATACACATTGTCGTCAAGGGGGAACCGGGGCGTACCAGGTCGGGCCGGTAATCGGATCTGGTCCGACCGTGAAAAAGGTTGATTCAGAAATTCTTATTTAAGATCGAGCTAATCAACTACAGAATACAGATACAGTCTACAGAGCAATGGCCTAATTTCGTGGCGACTGGTGAGGCCTCTTTCTATATATCTTATCAGCATCGCCCAATCGTCTACAACTGCTCCGTCGCAGTCGTCTACAATTGCTCCGTCACCCAATCAAGTATCAGCACCGCGCAATCGTCTCAAAACCCCCAATTTGAATTGCGCCTCCCTTCTAAATTCAGTGTTAGATTAGAGCTGAGTATGTCGGTTCCATCGACTCCCCTCTCATGCCGTCAAGTCAATGGACATGGAGAACGAACAAGGTTTGTTCTTTACATCTTCCAATCAAAATCATTTCTGAACCGGGTTGAACCGGTCTTTCCGGAAACCGGCCACCTTTTCAAAACAGTGGAAAAAAAAAAATCAGTCTGGCTGGCAACTCTCCGTCCTCTTCAGTTGAAGCGAGCCGCAGAAACCTAGATCCAAATCCTCATTTTCCATTGAATTAATTCGCTTCATCCTAAAGTCTAAGAGGTTAGCAATTGTACATTGCTGATGTCTGCTCTGCGGCATTAATTGAGATTTCAATTAGGTTCATCTTTTCCTCTATTTAGCTCATATTGTGCTTCACCGTCATGTGTTTGCGCAGGTGGCCAATCTAGAATTCGCCCTAATTGGGCACGAAAGAAAGTCTGCGCCGGTAATTTATGAGAACCAACATCATTTATCATACCAAATGGTTAGTAATATAGCATCTACTCTTTCAATCGGCGGCTGTCTTCCATTTTTGCTCTGCAAGTAGTTCATATTCAAAGGAAGCTACTTTCTACTTGTGATATGAAAAAACTTGATTGAAGTTGGCATTTTATTTTATCTCCAATGTATAAGTGTTCAGAGATAGTTCTTAGATTTCCAAATCTGAACTTCGTTTCTGCAAATTCCATGATTTTAATTGCTGTTGATTCTAGTTTGCTGCATTTTGCCCCAAATGAAGTAATTTGGTTATACTTTGGATTTTCAGAACTCACTCGGTATCTATTGATGGAAGAGGGGATATAGGCGAAGACGTGTCGAAGTGAAAGCCCCTGGGATTGTTGAACGTAAATCTATACACGAGATGAGCATCTTCAAACAGCTATTACCAATTAAGCCTTGGTATGGCCATTCATTGAAGAACCGAGCCGGTACTGCCTTAGTTTATGTCTTCATAGTAGCTCGGCATTTGTGGTTACTATTTAGAGATCCTACGATTAGTATTTCTTGCACTAATTGTGAAGTTCTTAAGTTTTCTGTTCATTCATGCAGTTCATATTTTGGGTTTCGATCAACCGTACTCCACTTTAGAAGTTCATTCCCCAAAGGAAGAAGTTGTGATCGCAATTGGCAGCAATGTTGGTGATCGACTCAACAATTTCACCGAAGCCTTAAAATTACTGAAGAAATCTGGAATTTTACAAGTGACAAGACATGGTTGCTTGTACGAGACAGCTCCTGCCTATGTAACCGACCAACCTCGGTTCTTAAACTCTGCAGTTCGTGGAACCACTTCTCTCGGGCCCCACGAACTGCTTGCCGAGCTCAAGAAGATCGAGAGAGACATGGGTCGAACCAGTGGTATACGATACGGCCCTCGACCGATCGATTTGGATATACTGTTCTACGGAAAATTGAGGATCAATTCTGATGTTCTTGTTGTTCCTCACGAGAGGATCTGGGAGAGGCCATTCGTGATTGCCCCGTTAATGGATTTGCTCGGCTCAAGAATCGAGAACGACACAGTTGCTGCATGGCATGCTCTAGCGGGCTCCTCCGGTGGAATCTTTGAGTCGTGGAAGCAGCTCGGGGGAGAATCTCTAATTGGGACAGAAGGGATGAAGCGAGTATTGCCTGTTGGAAACAAATTATGGGATTGGTCGGAGAAAACATCGATCATGGGTGTCCTTAACTTGACTCCAGACAGTTTTAGCGACGGTGGAATGTTCATGTCAGTAGAATCCGCTGTTTCGCAGGTTCGAGTTATGGTCTCCGAAGGTGCTGACATCATCGATCTGGGCGCACAATCTACACGCCCATCTGCAACAAGAATCTCACCCGAGCAAGAACTCGACAGACTGATCCCTGTTCTTGAATCTGTCTTGAAAATGCCTGAAATGGAGGGAAAATTTGTCTCAATCGACACATTCTACTCCGAGGTCGCCTCAGAATCCGTCAGAAAGGGGGCCCATATCGTGAACGATGTTTCGGCGGGTCAACTGGATAAGAACATGTTCGATGTTGTCCGAGACCTTAACGTTCCATATATCGCAATGCACATGCGAGGCGACCCGAGCTCGATGCAGAATAAAGAGAACACAAAATACAATGATGTTTGCAGAGAGGTGGCTTCCGAGCTGGGTACGAGAATCGAAGATGCTGAGCTGGCAGGGATACCGTCTTGGAGAATCATTATTGACCCAGGGATCGGTTTCTCAAAGAAAACTGAAGATAACGTGGATATTCTTGATGGGTTGCCGGAGATTCGAGAAGAGCTTGGAAAGAAGAGCTTGGGTGTGTCGCGGGCCCCGATGTTGATCGGGCCTTCGAGGAAGAGGTTTCTTGGCGAGATTTGTTCGCGGCCAAATGCGGTTGAGAGGGATCCAGCGACCGTAGCTTGTGTTACTGCTGGAGTTTTGGGAGGAGCTAACATTGTTAGGGTTCATAATGTTAGGGATAACCGCGACGCTGTGAAGCTTTGCGATGTGATGCTGAAGAGGCGACAGCGTCCTATGAAATGAATCAGTGAAGGTTGTTTATACTCTCCCTGTTTTTTCCGATGTATTAGGATCCTCTCTTATGAGATTGTTCATTGATTTCGATGTATCTTTTTTTTGGCCGAGATTTTCAATGTATCTCAAGCGAATCATAATTCTACAAAGTGGGTACTTCTTAAATTTATTAAGAATAGTGTAAACATTATTGGATTTGCAGGATGGAAATCAAGAAGATAGCAGCAGTGACAGCAGCAAGAAGAGGCGTTAGCTTGCTATCAAAGCAAGGTTACTTGGGAAGCAAGTAGTGTCAAGTTTAGTGGCTAACTTTTTAAATTTTCATTAATGTAGGACAACCCTAATATTTATTAGTTATTATTATACATGTATTAGGACAACCCTAGTATTTAATTATTTATTAACTGAAATATTTAATATGGCTACCTTGATATCCCGGTCCGTAAAGCTTTTTACTTTCCAGTAGTCTACATCTAACGAAATTATGAAATCTAACACAAAATCTAAACATGAATTGACCAATGTTCCATACTGAAAACAACATCGTCTTCTTACTGAAAAAAAACATCGTTTTCTTATAAATATAAATTGGAAAAAAAAAAATAGTGTTTTGCTTAATACGACGTTTGCTTGCATCGACAACCTGAAGATTATTCCGTTTAATATTTTTATCTTTTGGCTAAATATACCGTATATGTTTTAACAAAAAATTCTTAAGTCATCCCTTAACATTTTCATCAATTTATTTTTTAAAAAATCAAATAATAATTATTAAATATTATTTTTTTTTTAAAATTACAAAAACAACTATATATTAAGTGCAACATTTTTGTTAGATTATTATCAGGAGTTCAGGACAACTACAACGAGTCTATTAATGGAGTTAAAAGAAATACAACATAATCAGTGTCTCAATTATTGGATATGTATCTTCTTACCTAATATAATCAAGTTTTTATACAAAGCATAGAGTCTATGACAAACAATAGTACTATAGATCATCCCCGCTATACGAGATTAATCTCCTCTATTCCTCTGGATAATCTCCATAAACACCTTCAGCCTATCAAAGATTCAATTCCGGAAAACAAAGCAAAAAAAAAAGAACATTAGAATCGCGCAATAACATGAAAATGTTGCAACCATCAGAATCATAGAATGATTTTATGCATCATTTGGCACTCTCCATAATATACCTCAATTTCGGGATTTTCTAGAGCCATAATATGTTTCTTGAATGAACTTGCTGCGTCCTCCCTCTCCTCCAGCTGCCCGAGTTTATCGTACGTAATTGCCATTAGATAGAAAGCTTCAGCTGCCAGTTCATGATACTGCATTCACCATTCATTTCTTAATTCTCAACCAAAACGATAAATAATACATTCGAGACGTAACAGAATATAGGGTTAAGAACCTATAAACAGTGTTGAAGTTTCAATTTTGTTGAAATTAAGTTTTCCGTCCAAATTCACAGTTAAATTTGATGGAATGATGCGAAATTACAAAATTGCCCCATATACTATTTTTGGATTAAATATGAAAACGAAAATACCCATGGTTTCAAATTAAAACAAACATGTGCAAAAAATTTGCTATTTAGAACACATGGGTAGTTTCAACATTTCCTTGCGGCACGTGAGGGGTACTCTTACAAGGAGAGCATTTTTTGGATGAATTTTTTAAGTGTATCTCGTGACAAGCACGTGACAAAGTTCTATCATATTTAACAACAACTTTGTACGGAGACACTAAATTTTAACAAAACTGAAACCTATGACCCTCCATTTTAACATTTGAAACTTCAGACACCAAATTTCAACATGGGTCAAACTTTGACTGTTTCAATCATAATAATATTGTTACCTCTATAAGCTGAAGCTCATCGGAGGCCTGCCTCAGAGAATCCAGCACCAGCTCCGGGTTTTCCTCAACTGGGAACAAACAAGAATGAGTCCATTAAACATATTCTCAGGAAAATTCAAGATTCAGTCCAAGGATGTCCATTATTAATAAGTACCTGAAAAACTTGGGTCTGAAAAATAGCACTTTGCTTCTGCAATATAGGCTCGAGCGCGAAGCTCCAAACCTCCGTGTCCAAGAATCATTGGAAAAGCAGAGTGCAGTAGTGTTAGAGCCCTATTTGCATGGTTTGCTCCAAGAGACGGCCACAGCTCAGCAAGAGTTAGAGTTGCAGTTGCTTTAAGAAGATCCAAGTTCAGCGACTGGCAAAAGGAGAGGCTAGCCAGTGCATATGGAAGAGCTAAAACAGAATTCCCTGATCTCTGGCGAAACAAATTTTGGAGTATCTTTAAATGTTTGGACATGACAAGAATGCAAAAACGTATAGAGTTCTTGCCTTGTGAATCTAATGAGATCGAGAAATACTTATAAGCAAGTAGTACCTGATGGATTTCAGCTATCAAGAGGAGAACACTAGCATTTTGAATATGCAGGTTAAATTCGTAGCACATGCAGAACAGGGAATGTGCAACATCAGCCGCCTGCAGAGAAATGACCATCAAACATAGCGCTGAATCAATTTACCCTAACCAGCAAAATTTAAGGGAATAAATAGAAATAGAGCTTATTCATGTGTGATATTATTGAGTTATGGAGGGAACAAGGCAAACATTTAATTTCAATGAATTGAGGATTGTTGTAACAGGTCCCTTTACATACATCTTTAAATGTACAGTAGGTACAAGAATGGCAAGACGTATCATAGCTTCAGTATAGCAGCAATAAATAGCAGCTGGAGAAGTTTTGAACCTGACTGTACTGCTTTGCCGCGAGTAATGTGCGGGCTTTACGAAGACCAGCTTCTGTTTTCAAATCCATATCAACACCAGTGACAGAGGATGCCAGTACTCCAAGTTCATCACATACTCGTTTGGCCTGCTTCAGCTGTCCTCTGTGTTATTCAAGGTGATGGATAGCATTACAAATTAGAAGATAGAGACCGAGCATAGAGAATAGGTTTCATTCTGCGGATATATACATACCGATGCAAAGCATGCTCATGAAGCAGTTGCAATTTCACGATCAAGATTTGTGACTTTGAAATTGATAAGAATCTATCCTCTGCTATTTTAAGAGCAGCAAAAGCAGCTGAAAAGAAATAATAATAAAAAGAAAGTTACTGGGGATGGTAGACAAATAGAATATATATATATATATATATATATATATATATATATATATATATATATATATATATATATCATGTTCAGTCCATTTCTGTATGTTAAGAGGGATATTAATGTTCACATCAAGCAATGATGTATGTTTTGGGGATGAGGTAGATCATCTAGAAGTAATGGTGGATTAGAAAACGCAAATGCTGCTACTCAAAATAGGCAAAAAAAGAAAGGCAAACCTTTGTATCCCTCATACAAAGCCAGATGTCGAATGAGCTTTCCATAAGCCAATGCTGCATCAGCTGCACTGTACATCCAAATGCAACCGGATAAAAGCCTCTTAGAGTTTCATAGTCAATCATATATTGGCACAAACTGTTCATTGTCAGCAGAGGACATTTACCTTGAATAATCAGCAAAGTATGTTGCATAAACTAGAGCATTAACCCGAGCAAGAGTTGCACTGGAAAACAAAATAAATGGTAAACAAAATCACCAAACAGATATCCCGAACAATAATGATAGACAACCAGTTATACTTTAATATGAACTAGCTACTAAAGAGATAGTATGAATAATGAATCTGTCAGTTGACCAGTTTAACGTGATGGTCTCCATTTATTCTGAAAACATAGTAAACGATTGTATTAGCGGACTATAAGTTTTGACAGCCCTCTATCAATTGAAAGAGTATATATCTACATTTTGGATGGTACAAGCTGATGTGATATATTATTTTTAAAATTGACTTAGAGAAGGCAACAAATAGCAGTGGATTTTTTATTTTTTTTATTTTGCTGGCCAAGAACATGTATTTCAGTGGATTCTGGTTCTTAGAAGGCAGTAGCTCAAGACGTGGGAGATCGCAACTTGTTTATGATTCAACAAGATTATTGCACCATCATGTATGTGGCCCTTAATTAAGTGTCAAGACTCAAGACGTAAGCTGGGTGCAACATCTTGTCAAGACTAGGCTTGCTACTGTTCATGAAATTAACATGAGTAAACCTTGTATTCCTAAAGACCTGATTGTTCCAGCATAGACCAGACACCTGACTTACTGGTACTCCAGTACGACTTATTCTATCAAGAAAGTGATTATGCAAACTACAGATTTACCTGCCATATAGTTCCCATGTAGTTGCACGGAATAAATATGAAGAACCAATCATTTGCAGAACTGAGCCTGGAATGGAACTTGGTTGTGCAAAGAAACTGGAAGCACTATCTTTGTTTCCAGACATACTACTGTCTTCAAAGAACACTGATGAACCATTTGGTTTCTGTAGACTCTTCAGCCACTCAGTACTTTGCACAACATCAATCATCGTCATCGAACTCTCAGAACCAAACTCAGTAATCAAACAAGAACTCAACCTTATTTCCTGTAGTTACATAGGAAATATGGCATCAATCACAAATAATGTCAAGCAAGCCACTGCAACAAAAACTTCTTAGAATAGATATGCACAAGCCATTAGAAAGAAGTCTAATGGCTGTCATATTACCTTGCAAACATCGACTGGGCACGTTTTAAGCTTAATGGAGGCATTGGGGCCAAAAGATAGAAGAGGTCTTTGCACATGCTGCATCAACATTGGCAAAAAGCAATTAATTAGAATAAACTAGTGAAGATTGATGTCTCATTATGCATGAGCTGCAGAGATTTACAGAGGCACATGCACAACATATCTAATATGCTGACTTACGTAACTCCTCGGATCATGCATGTATATCAGAAAGAAAATATGCCATCTAGGAGAACATGATAACCAGGTGGGTTAATAACTTGGGAGAGGTCTGAAGTTTGGCCCTTGTGAATTTGAGAGGTCTGAAGTTTGAAATGGTGATAACAAAGGTCTGAAGTTTGGACTTGTAGATAATAGAGGTCTCCGTTAGTTTTTTCCGTTAAAACTGACGGAAGTTGGTCATGTGCATTGCATGTGACCAGAAATAAAAAAAAATTCCAAAAATACCCTTCTTGCATCTCACATGATTCAATGAAAAGACGAAAATGCCCTTAAGGCAACCACCCAACTCCAGCCACCACCACGGCTCCGGCCGGCCACTACCCAACTCCGGCGACCACCACCCTCTCCGGCGACCACCACCCTCTCCGGCGACCACCACCCTCTCCGGCGACCACCACCCTCTCCGGCGACCACCACCCTCTCCGGCCGGCCACCACCCTCTCCGACGATTGGGCCCAAATCGGAGCCACAAAGCTCCGATTTGGGGCCACAGAGCTCCGATTTGGAGCTCTGTGGCCCCAGATCGGAGCCACAGAGCTCCAAATCGGAGCCACCGAGCTCCGATCGGAGCTTTGTGGCTCCGATTTGGGCCCAATCGGGGCCGGTGGCTCCGATTTGGGCCCAATCGGGGCCGGTGGCTCCGATTTGGGCCCAATTGAGGCCGTGGTGGCGGTCGCCGGAGAGGGTGGTGGCCGGCCGGAGAGGGTGGTGGTCGCCGGAGAGAGTGGTGGTCGCCGGAGAGGGTGGTGGCCGGCCGGAGCCGTGGTGGTGGTCGGAGTTGGGTTAGGTTTAAATTATGGACAGGGGTATTTTTGTCATTTCATCTTTATATTAATTAAACTTTTTATTAATTCAAATATTACAAAAGGGTATTTTTGACATTTCACACGGTTCTGTTAAATTTGACAGAAAATTTGGACGGAAAACCTAAAAATCACAAAGTCCAAACTTCAGACCTCAGTTATCACCATTTCAATCTTCAGACCTCTCAAATTAACAAGAGCCAAACTTCAGACCTCTCCCAGGTTATTGACCCTAACCAGGTACAAGTTAGACTTTCCATACAGAATGTTCAGTCTTACCATTAGATGAAATTTAGCCATAGCAAGATGATTAGAAGCAACCAGTCGCTTTAACTTCATGTTTTCTGCTCTTTTGAGAGACCCTCTCAGTAAAACAAATAGTTGTTGTTGCACCGTGAGTGAAGTTGCTGTACTGGCAACAGGGGAATAAGATGAACCAAGTAATCCACTCGTACTAGATATTCCAATATCAAACAAAAGATTGCAAATGGCTGCTGAAGTGTATGCAAGGCAGGCGTCATTATTTTGCTGGGCACATAAAGAATTTGAGATATCAATACCAAGCCACAAAATGAAAAAAGTATGAGATATCAATATTAGCATTACCACACTAATAAAGAGTATAGACGAATGCACGCAAGTCACTCAGTAAATGATTATTAATGAGAAATAATTCTTTTACCATGTAGCTTATGTGTCTTTATCATGAGGTCAGTAATATGTAAGCATTAAATGAATAGAGTTTACCTGTTGTGACACGCGAACTGCCTCCGCTAAAACCTATGATCAGAAGAGAAACTCCCATTATATTCTTTTGGCTGAAAGATTCATTTAGTGGACAGAACATAATAAGATAGAAGATGGTTCTACCCGATTCACTACTTCCATTACACATTCATTACATTGAGAAAGAGCAGTTCCCACAAACTACCTCCAAGGCTTGCTTAGGATGTCCAAAGTGAAATTCCATCATCCCCAAACATAACAAAGCGATCTCATATC
Source organism: Clarkia xantiana subsp. parviflora (assembly GCA_036873135.1). NCBI lineage: Eukaryota > Viridiplantae > Streptophyta > Magnoliopsida > Myrtales > Onagraceae > Clarkia > Clarkia xantiana. The sequence goes on from JAPTYO010000016.1 coordinate 5,667,383, forward strand.
TTTGAAAAGAATTGGCGCCAGACGATGATGAGGCAACATCAAATCCTTCTATCCCTGCACTTCTCTTCCAACATCACTTCAGTTAATTCACCATAATTATTGATATTATAACTTATAGCAAGCGTTATGCAGCATCAGACTCAATATGCTAACCACGATCTGAACATGCAGAACCAATCTAGTCTGCTATAAGAATTACACATCAAACTAGTATCCAACTGGCAATACAACTTGTTACTGCAACAATGACATGGATGAATCTTAAGCAGTGTTTCACAATGACGCACCTGGAAGTTGAGGGACAACAATGGAAAATAAATCAGATATGCCTCTGCCTCCTAAGTTTCATAATAATACACCTTGAAAGTGGATTAGTCATAAAAGTGCGTGGCCAACTACCCATTTTGGGAACGTCCGTCCAGCGCCAAAGTCACTGAATGGGTAAACCGCCAATCCCTAAAACAGACTATGCCATGTACTTTATCTGCTGGGTTACGGGAGGGCATTTTACCAGAGGCTTATATTGTATCAATCTACCCTTGTGTGATTCCTGTTGAAGCATATACTCGTAGGGCGGGTGCAGGGCACGATTTCAAAGTTGACTCTCCATTCATTAGATAGAGAAGATCGCCAAGATTTTGTGATCCGCTGCCGAACTGTCAACCACATGGTCTGTTTTCCAACTATGTTGGGAAAAGTGATGCATGATAAACAAACTTGAGTTGAAAATTAAGTTTGAATAGCCAAAAATGCACTATACAGGAATTTAGTGTTAACCTAATTAATGAATAACCACAGAAATATGTCAGATCTATATCCAACCCAAAGATTGAAACTGTTTATGGTGGAACCATCTTACTTATATTCTGAGGTTTCGTTTGAACCTAATTGTGCTATTTACAAAGTCCAATAAGTTGTTGTAGGTAAAGTGCAAATCATACAATCATACATAAATAAATGAGGGAGGAATGAAGAGACCATTATGAAACAGTGGAAACATAGGACTCTATAGCATTTAAATCTAATAGTAGATATAAGAGCTTAAACAATATGTATACAGCAAAGATCTAATTTTTCACCTGTAATCAAAGTACTTGTGAAGGTGCTCCAATGCAGAAGTGTAATCATCGTGATGTAAGCTGTTCAGGTATCGTAAAAAGTGAACCTGCAAGTCACAATTAGTTCTTTCAAATTTTCATAATGCAAACCATACTATCTTAAGAAAGGGGACAACGAAATGCCTAAACAAAGGTCTTACTCACACGATGTAACTCGGGTGCTAGCTTATGAAGTTGCTGCAATATAAGTTCAAATGCATTTAAAGAGAAAGAGCTTCCGTGCCTGTCATTCAATTTTTTTAAGAGAAAGGTTAAATGCAAACTTCATCGAAGCAGGAAAATATGAAGGAATTGGAGACAAAAAATAAATTTGTCACTCACTTCTCAATTGCATCTGCTTGTAGAGATAAGTACCCTTGTATCTGCCAATTAGAACGTAGAAATATGCCAGAGTCCATTTCCTTGAAGGATTCATCCACACCAGAAGAATAAGAACAAGTCTCTTTGCCTTTTTCACTCTGTTTGAACTTTTTCTTTGCAGATACTTCAAATTCTGCAAGTACATATAGTTTTAATATATAATCATCTATTGTATAAAAACCTTAAGTAACATTAAAGTACACAATCTAGAAACCGGAAACGTTAATATTTTGTCAATCCTAAAATCTTCATCAACTTGCTTAGAAGTCTATCATGTATCATTAAAGACCCAGGATAGTCTAAGCAAAGAAGTTGCAGGTGGATGTTCTGGAGCAACCTGTAAGGAGATGTCTCGCACCAGACTCCCTCTATATTTGTGTGTAATTGAATAAGATTCAAAAGAGTACAACACTCAAAAAGAGATTCCTAAGACAGAGCAGAAAGCCTTCACAGTACAATATAAGTGATGTAGTGCCTTTCTTAAAATAATAACTTCAGTCAGCACAATGAACAGATTAGAGGAATGCAAATGCCAATTAGACGGCTTGAGAAAATTATCATCATTATTCCTGCAAGCTTAAATAACACTATGCATCCTAAGTAGATGCAAATAACAGACTAAGTCCTCATTCTTCAAGAAACTCTCTTTGTTCACCAATATCAAATGATGATATGCACCATTTCAGAGTTGGGTATGTGTAGCAGTACCTTCAACCAAGCCAACAAGCGCTGGAGGTATATGGAGATGAAAGGGATTTTTTTCACCAGCCCTCTTCTTGGCCTCGATCTCTTCATTGACTTTCTCGAAAACAAAATTCTCCAACTCCATGTTCTCATATTCTGAAGTGGACTCTAAGTAGTGACTGGAATCATCCAAATCAGCATCATAAGAAGCACAACTTGAGAGGACTTCTCTACTATATAAGCCAATGTTTGTCAAAAGATGGCAGACCCCCTGCATTCACATTTCTTTACTAAATATATATATGAATCAAGTTCTTTGACGAAGTAAAGCATGAGCAATGAAACCGATCTTATTTGGAAGGCAATACAACCACTGAGTAATATACTCTATTAAGGGCCATTATTTCTTCATCAGCCCTTAAGACAGTGACAGTAATCCCAGAATTCCTTACTTGGTCTCTAACCTCCAAAAAAACATGTCTCTTATATATATATATAAATCCTCACTACCACATAGATATACATGATCATCACAGCAGCATTAATTCCAACCTTCATCATGTAATTCTTCATTTATTCAAACAATCTCTGCATTTTCTACTATTATTTTATGAGCAACTATAGATTCGGCAAATTAACAGCAATTAATGCATAGACAGTATCAAAGCTACAAAAGTATTACAGCTCTACTGAAGAATAAGGAGAAGAGAAACACTCATTACCTCAAACGATAAGAGATTAAAGGCAAGTATACATCGGCGAAGAAAAATCCCCAAATTACTATTAGGGTCCAGGATAATCTGGTCATCTTCCAAAACACCATTATCAGGGCCAGCAAGGATACCTGAGCATAATAGTGCATTGCATTAACTTAGTAATATACTCATAACAGTTGGACAAAAAAAGTTAACAAATTCATAACTAAGTTGTTAGTGGGGGTAACATTAAAATTTATGCATGTCAATCTCAAAAACCCAAACTCCTAAGGGATGAATGGTGAATATGGTGTCAGTACATCACAAGTTACATACCTCGCATCTCTGTGAAAAAATTAAATAAATCATCAGGTGATGACAGGGACGACAACCTAGTTGTCAAATGGTCAGCTAACCAATCAACCGAAGAGCTCCCGATGACACGCAATTGGTTGATGAGATCATCCAGTTTTGGCTCTAAAATGTCCTCGCATGACTGCACAAAGAATACTGAAAAGCTGAAATGCAATAGCATAAACGGACCATAACGAACATATCATAGCACCCAACCAACGAATTTCGAATTTTTATGGGAATATACAACAAATGACGAAGATTGAAACAAAAATAGCACTGGTCTGAGCTACTACAGTACCTTAGTGAGGGCCAAGAGGAACAGGCTGAGGTTATTATGCTGAGAGACCTCGGAGAAAGGGTAAGGAACAGAGAATTGATGCGGGGAAGCATAAACCTGCAGAAGTATGCAAACTGAAACTTTGTGCGGTGTTATGGCAAATGCTCCCGGCGCCTTCACGATTCCCGCCATCGCCGCCGCCGCTTCAGCAGTCCTCATCTTAGCTCATGTTGATTCGATTGAGTACTGTGCAGGAAATAAATCAATTCACCATCCGAGATTGTGGCAGAGCAGATGAACACACTGATTCAGATGAGTTTTTTTTTTTTTTTTGGTGAAAAGATTCAGATGAGTTAGGGTTTATCGACGATTGTGGTTTTTTCAAAAAAATCTATATCTATATATATTACTGAAAAAGATAATAATAAAGTGAACCTAGAGCAGAGAATTTTTTCAGTGCCGTTATTGATACTTTGACCTAAGGGTTTGCTATTAACATAAAGTGTAGGCTATTTAGAAATTTTTTAAAAAAAATTCCTTTCATCCGAAATCTAATTACATTTCCAGCACGTACCACATTCCAATGTTAGAGAACAGAATCGATCGAGACAAATCATCCAATTATTATATTTAAAAATAATAACTGTAGTTAAAGCACAGAGACCACATTCCAAAGAAGCGAGAATATTGAATGAACTTGTAGATTATTCATATACAATGTACAGTCTCTTTTGTCTTCTACAAATGGCTTTGATCTTTACAAATTCATCTTCTAGATATCCATATATATATAGAAGTTGTAGGGATAGGTGAAGTAAATTTTCTTTCTATTCTCTACAAAGCAATCAGATCTAATTACAAGAAATATAAAAACGCAGGGAAATTTAGAACATTACCAAGTATTAAGGGTCGAAGAAGTTGCAGAACTTCACAATAGCAACACCAAGCTCAAGGATTTTCCTCCCTCAACTCCCCTAGATAGTAGTCTTACCTCGGATAATTCTCCGGTTATGGAGGTAGACCCATCTGATGTCAGGGCTCGATCCTCTTACCGGGATAAACTGACCGGAACAATTCCGGATGCCTATGAAAAAGTGTTCTATCAAGAAAGGATTATGATGGATGATACAGATGATGATGTTGAGGAAACTCATAAGGAAACTAGATTGAAATTTTCTCTCTCAAGGGAAGATAAAATCATAATCAGAAGTAAATATGCTACATCTCTGATTATTAAGTTGGTTGGACGAAGTGTTCAATATCAATACTTAGTGAACCGCCTAAAAAGTATGTGGAAGCCCGTGGGAGATTTATCATGCATTCTACTTGGTGAAGGCTTCTATCTGGTGAAATTTAACATGGTCGAGGATATGGATAAAGTTTTACGAGAAGGACCTTGGTTCATCAATGGTCGATTCCTTTCAATTCGACTATGGGAGCCTAAATTCAACCCTGAAAAGGCAAATGTTTCAGTTGTTGCTCTTTGGGTTCGATTACCAAATTTACCGATGGAGTTCTATGATGCTGAAATTCTTGAAGGAGTGGGTAACAAAATTGGCCCCCTCCTTCGCATTGACAATTCCACCTTGAATGCCGAGAGAGGCCTCTATGCTAGACTATGTGTTCAAGTGGATATGAGCAAACCATTACCATCAATTATTGATATTGGGGACTATACCCAAAGAATTTCATACGAGGGAATCACATCTATATGCTTCAAATGTGGCCTTGCAGGTCACTCTAATTCAAAATGCTCCAACTTGTATTCCTCTGTTCCAACCACGGTAAAACAGAGTTTGGTCACATCTACTATTGTCGACGGTGGTGCCAACTCTGACTCTACTACTCAGGCTCGGAAAGAAGTCGATGACCAAGAAAGAGGGCCCTGGATGATCGTCACCCACCGAAAAAGGAGAAATCCGGTGAATTCCCGTGTACAAACGCCGATAACGGCTAGTTCCAAGAACCCGGCGGCTGCTAGTACCTCAACGGAAGAAATCACGTTCAGACAAAAGCAAATTTGGGCCCATTTCAATGCTTGGAGCAGGCCCAAGTGAGACAGCCCATGAAGAAATTTCAACAAAAATCCACTACACACCGAGCTCCACCAGTAAAGATACCTTCATCGGACCAGCCGGTTTCTAAGCCAGAGTCTACCAACTCTGAACCAGTTCCTACTAAACCGGAACGACCCGCCTCTGACCCGGTTATCTCTGAACCGGAGGGTTTGTTTAAGTTTCCTAAATTAAACACAATTGCTTCCAAGTCATCGACTCCAACTTCTTCTCCCCATATTATTTTACCTAAATCCAATTTTCATTCCATCTCTACAGATTCTTTCGAACCTTCAATTGCAGTGAACAATTCACCCCAATTACAAGAGGGCGACGAGATGGTGCTGAAGAGGTCAAGAGGTCGGGACCCAAAGAAGAAAAGGGAAGCATGGATGGATGGTAGCTTGGATCGTGAATTTGGGAAAAGTCGAAATCCGAGCACTGAAAGAAATCGATGCCGCAGTAGATCTCTTAGACAAGGAGGAAATATCCAAGGAGCCCCAGGAACAACTACTACTCAAGGTAAATCTGGTGGTCATGGGAGTAGAGGAGGTAATAACCTTTCCTCAACGACCATTAGTATACACGTAGATACTGAAGCTAGGTCGTTCAAGAGTGAACCGCCGGAAAACGATATTGAGGATGATCAAGCCAATTCAAGTATGGATTGAAGAATTGGAGGCCCTGGTATCCTTTTTAGTTCATTGTGTTAATGGATAGCATAAATAGTTTAACGGGAGAAGGTGTAGAGAGTTCAATGTCGAACACACAAAATTCGATGGAACCGTCTAAGGTTAATATGAGTATTCTAGTGTGGAATGTGAGGGGCCTCGGAAGCAACAATGCTGTGAACTCAATCAATAATCTCATTCGAACATACAAGCCTGATATTGTTATCATTACCGAGACTATGCTTAGTGGGGATAACCTGAAACGGCAGGCTGCGAGGATCCACCTTCAATCTTTTGTCGTCGTTGATGCAAGGGGGCTAAGTGGGGGTATTCTCTTCCTTTGGAATCCTGCTAAAGTTGACGTCAGAGTACTGGGCACTACGGAACAGGAGATTCATGCTCTCATTCAGGTAATCTCGTCTAATTTCTACTGACTCATCTCGGCTATCTATGCTAGTGTGAATTTAGATGATCAGGTGATCCTCTGGGATAACCTTAAAAACATTGCTTCAACTAACAATTTACCTTGGGTAGTAATGGGTGATTTTAATGATGTTTTGAATTCTTCAGAAAAAAAAGGAGGAAATCCTATAGATCCTGATAGGGTTGATAAATTTCAGGACATGTTAAATTGTTGCTCCCTTACTGATTTGGGCTTCATCGGCCCTAAATTCACTTGGGCGAGAAAATGTAGGAATGGTCATTTTGTTCAGGAGAGACTTGACAGAGTTGTTGCCAATCCTGAGTGGCGTCTAAAGTTTCCTAATGCTCTTGTCAAACATCTCCCCAGAACTAAATCTGATCATTCTCCTATATTTCTCTATTTGAATTCTTCCTTGTTAATGGGAATTAAAAGGCCTTTTCGTTTGGAACCTATGTGGCTTGACCACCCTGATTTTAAGAATTTGGTTTCTCAAACTTGGGTCTCTGCTTATTCCGATCACCAAGAAGCCACTAGGATTTTCCCCGATTTAGCCAAGATTTGGAATAAGAATGTCTTTGGAAATATTTTTGCTAAAAAAAAAGAAAATTTTGGCTAGGTTAGAAGGTATACAAAAGAAATTGGCTAGTGGTCCAAACAATTTTCTCATGAATTTGGAAGATGAGCTCAAATATGAATTTCTAACTATTTTAAATCATGAGGAAAAACTTTGGGCCACTAAGTCAAGAACAAAGTGGATCACAGATGGAGATAGGAATACACGTTATTATCATCTCACAACTCTTGTGAGAAGAGGCCATAGTAAAATCGGGGCCATTAGAGACTCTTCGGAAAACTGGATTTACGACATTGATGTAGTGAAAGAGCAATTTCAAATATTTTTCAAGAACCTATTCTGTACTAATAGAACGGTGGTTGATTGGAACTCTTCCTTACCCCTTTCTCCCCCATCTGTTTTGTTTGTCTGAGGTTATGGTTAATAGGTTGAAAGTTAACATTTCTAATCTTGAAATTTTTGAAGCTCTTAATTGTTTAGGGTCCCTTAAATCTCCCGGGCCTGATGGCCTCCACCCTATTTTCTACCAAAGAAACTGGGATATTGTTGGAGACTCTCTTTGCTCCATGATTAAAAAGTTCTTTCTCCAAAAGGAAATGCCGTATGGTCTTAATGATACTCTTATTTGCCTGATACCAAAAATTGATAAGCCGGAGTTTGTCAAACAATTCCGACCTATCAGTCTTTGCAACACGGCTTATAAGGTTATCACGAAGGTCATTGTGAATAGAATTCGCCCTTTTATGAAACACCTCATCTCTCCTTTTCAAGCAAGTTTCATTCCTGGGAGAAGAGCTGTTGATAATGTGATTATACTAAGGGAGATCATTCAGTTTATTAAAAAGAAAAAATGAGCTTCTAGTGCCATGATCTTGAAACTCGATTTGGAAAAAGCCTATGACAGGTTGGAATGAGATTTCATTTTTAAAACCCTCACTCATTTCTGTTTTCCTAAAAACTTGATTGAGGTCATTATGAAGTGTGTTTGCTCTACCTCAGTGTCGATTTTATTCAATGGAGGTAAATTGGATTGCTTTCATCCCTCCAGAGGAATAAGACAGGGAGATCCGTTGTCACCGTATATCTTTATTTTGTGTATGGATTATCTGAGTTATCTTGTTGAAGAGGAAATAAGGAAGGGAAATTGGAAACCCATCAAGTTGGGAAGACAATCTATCTCCTTGTCTCATCTCATGTTTGCTGATGATCTCATTCTTATGGGAGAGGCCTCTATGACCAACTGCATTGTGATAAAAAACGTTCTTCAACAATTTTGCTCTATCTCAGGTCATAAGATTAGCTTTGAAAAATCTCAGATATGTTTTTCCAAAAACATGGATACCAATATTGCTACTCAGTTTGCTTCTTTCTTGGGTCTGGCAAAAGTGGAAAATCTTGATACTTATCTAGGTTTTCCACTTGATTTGTCAAATAAGAGTAAGAAATCCTTTGACTTCATAGTTGATAAAGTCAGGAAAAAACTTGTGGGGTGGAGAGCCAAGTTTTTATCTATTGCAGGTAGAGTGACCCTCATAAAATCTGTCATGTCCACTATTCCAACTCACATTATGCAGTGCTCTCTACTTCCGGTGACTACGTGCAATGAGTTGGATAAACTCAATAGAAACTTCAACAGAGCAACATAGAAAAGTCCATGCTATTAGCTGGGAAACGGTTACCATGCCTAAAGATAGAGGAGGTTTGGGTATTTCTACTACCTTAGATAGAAACAAAGCTTTGCTTGCAAATTTTGCTTGGCGAACTGAAAAGTACGATGATATTTGGGCTAAAATTTTAAAAGGCAAATACATAAACCCTACCATTGATCGTACTAGAACAGGTTCCTCTACCTGGCATGCCCTTAAAGAGGGTAAATCAACCCTTGAACAAGGATATGGTTGGATTGTGGGAAAAAGAAATTTAATCTCCTTGTGGAATGACCGATGGATTGGGAACTCGACATTGAGATCCTTTGTGCATGGCCCAATTATGGAAGATGAAATGAATATGATGTTACAGGATGTTCTTGATGAAGAGGGGAATTTGGATTTTTCAAAAATCTCTTTCTCTCTTCCGGATGTTATTGTTGCAAAAATTCGAGCTATTCCTTTGAGTACCACCAACAGAGGAGACGATAAGAAAACTTGGGTGGGGTCTCCCTCCGGGATCCCTACAGTTGCGGCGGTACATAAACATCTTATCTATGAGAAAACCTCCCTGATAAATTCCAATGGAAAGGTTTGGAGTTGGATTTGGTCTTTAATGACCTCTCCTAGAATCAAGAACTTTATATGGATTTGCAACCATAACAAAGTTCTCACTGCTCAACACTTGTGTAAAAGGGGCCTCAATATTGACCCAATGTGCTCTATATGTGGTAGAGATGAAGAAGATTTAGCCCATGTCCTTAGGGATTGTGAGGTTGCTCGCAAGATATGGTGTACTATCAATTTTCCCAATAATGTTCAGAATTTCTTTAATCCTCCTGTCACTCAGTGGTTGTTTGAGAATTGTAACAACCATTCTTTGCACCACTCCGGTCTCTTATGGAGTTATATCTTCACTTATGGAATTTGGGCCATTTGGAAAAATAGAAACTCTACTATCTTTAGGGAATCTGCACTTTCACATGACCTCCCTACTTATATTGTGAATATGGCTAAAGAGTTGGATTTTCATTTGTCAAAAGCCATTGTTTGTGCCCCTTCCACTATTGTTCATGTTAGATGGTACCCGCCCGAACCTGGTTGGGTTAAACTCAATACAGATGGATCAGCTTTGGGTAATCCTGGTCCAACAGGGGGAGGGGGTATCTTGAGAAACGAACAAAGTGGTTGGATTAGTGGCTTCCAAAGAAAAATTGGTTTCACCAATAGCCTTGTTGCAGAATTATGGGCTCTGAGAGATGGACTGAACCTAGCGAAAAGTTTGAATATAGATTCGATCTATATTGAAATGGACGCAAAAGAGGCGGTCTCATCACAGATGAGTCTAATATGGATCGCCCCCTAATGCCTTTACTTTTGGATTGCAGGAAACTTCTTCAGTCTTTTCGGAGGTACAAGTTGAGACATATCTTTAGGGAAGCAAATAAGATTGCAGACAAGCTCGCAAAAGATGCGGTTCGAATGGAAGAAAATTTTAGGATTATTTCATCTAGTCCTACAGAATTGAGAACCTTGTTGTGGTATGATTCGATCGGTAACTCTGAAGATCGTGCTGTAATTTCTAGCCATGTAGGCTAATCGTCTTGATTGCTCTTTTATTTACCAAAAAAAAAAAGTATTAAGGGAGTGCTGGAAAAGGGATCGAGGCGTCAGAGTTTTGTGGGTAAGCGACGAATTGGTCCGGAGTTGGTTAACGGCGTACGAGAATAGGAGCTGGGGAAGGGAAATCAACCACCGCAGATCTAAAGTTTTAGGGTCGGATCTTGGTTTAGTCGACCCAGATCTAACGGCGATACGTGGGAGACCATCGAGCCGACAATCGACGACACGCAAGGGAAGTTTGGACTATTCCAATGGCAGGACTTAGAGCATTTCCAATGGGCAAAGTCATTTTGGTTGCCATTTTGAGCCACCTCACCTCTACATCATCAATTGTCAAAAAATATTACATCATCAATTGTCAAAAAAATATTAATTTAATTTGAAATGTATTTACCTCTACAATGGCAAATACAATTTTTATCTCAAATTTGATTATTATATAATATAATATTAGATATTATATGGAGAGAAATTAAAAAGCTATAACAAAATATGAATATGTACAAAATGTCCATGGACAAGTTAGAGGCAAGAGAATAAGAAAGTACATGGACAACTAGTGGGATGGACAATATTTCTCTTAACATCTCACCTCCACCTAAGCAAATGTCTTAAAAAATTTGCCCATTGAAAGTGCTCTTAGGCGGAGAAAATATCAACCTCGATCAGGTCAGATGTTTTTTTTTTTTTTTTTGGTTTCGCGCGTTGGTCTTAGGGGCCCTCATCAGGAAGGCAGCACCGTAGCATTAGGGCTAAGCGTGGTCTGGTCCTGGTCAGGACCAGACCAAGACCATGCAAGACCATTTGTAAATGGTCCTCCTCTAAATGGTCCAAGACCAAACCAGGACCATTTAGATCATTTAAAATGGTCTTGGTCTTTTTGGTTCTGGTTTTGGTCCAGACCATTAGGACCATTTATGACCATTTTATTTTTTTAAGTTTTTTTAATTTAATTTTTTAAAATTTGTCGAATATTATTTTTGTAATAATTATAAATTGAAAATAAGTTTATTATAATTATATATATAGTTTAGATTGGTGTAATCAGTACCTGATAAAGTGTTACGATCCATAGATAACAAATAAGACACTTATCAAATTACGTAACTTGGTGTAACAAAGTTACAATTTTCCTGATATTAGACTGAAAATAAATCAACAACGGAAAAAGTCGTTAATTAATATTAATAATGTTGTTAGTTTACTCATGAACACCTGTAAATGTGTTTATTATTATTTCCAATTTTTTTTAAAAAATATAATATAATTAGATTTGTCAAATTGGTCTTAGATGGTCTTAATGGACCATTTGGTCTTAGACCGAAATTAAGACCAAGACCAACAAAGACCAACTAAGGAAGACCATTTGGACTTGGTCCAAAATGGACTTGGTCTTTTGAACTTGGTCTTGGGTGGTATTGGTCTTGGAGTTGGTTTTGATAGACCATTGCTCACCCCTAGGTTAAACCATTGGATGTGGTACAAACATTTCACAATTTTCATTAAAAAAAAAAGGACTTGAGTGAGCTTGAGTAAAAACATTCAAAATTAGCCCAAAATTAGCTTAAATATAATTTAAATAAATAAAACCCAATTTTTCCAACATAAACATGCAATGAAAACTGAGAGTCATAATCAGTTAAACATGAGCATGGAACAAGAAAGATTCTATCAACATGATGAGATACAATTCTACAGCTTCACCAAGTCGTGGAATAACAACCACAAGTCGAGCCCAACATGTTGATTCCAATAAAAAGCCTAATCACGAGAATCATGCATGCGACCCTATTTTAATGTTGCAGAAGTGAGAAAATCTTCTGTGATTTGACATGTAGAATCATATACCATAGAGCTCAACCCAAAATATATAGAAGAATCAAGCACAGACAATAATATACATCGGATCAAATCACCAATCAAATAACAACCAATCAAATAACAGAGCTTACTCTAATCGTAGAGGATTTCTTTTTATAGATAGACTTTTTTGTTGTTAGAAGGAATCGAATCTTGCACGGCTTATCGATCGATTCTCACATATGGCGCAAATGTTGCAACCCAGAAGGTTTTTGCGGCGTCTCCGATTTCCTTACTCTTCAAATTCCGGACACGCATCTGCAAAAAGGGACAATGTCAGGGCGAGCCCGGCGATCCCTCTCCGACGGTCAAGTTAGTCACCGTTCATATAAAGAGAGAGATCACTACTTTTTTTTATATTCATTTGTTATGTCTCTTTATGAATAATAATAGGATTACTTATATAGAATAACTATTATGTATATGACAATTTATGGATAATTACCATTATGGTAAGAGAATATTTTAACAATTACTCTTATGGTACCTGAATATTTATAGTTGATTAACAGTTATATTATCAGACTATTTATAATATCAATATCAGACTATTTATAGTATTGTATTGGTTTGGGTCCTCTCGGTGTATAATTTTGTGTATTGTTTCGGGGTGTTGTTTGGTTACTTCTTGTGTCTCTTTGTGAATTCTACCCTATAGATTTAGGTATGGGGGATTGGTGACCAAAGTGAAGAAGGAACTCAACAAAAGAACCTTAATTAATTGTCTCTTTATCAGCTCCTCTTTCTCTATCCGCTATCTGCTAGGATTTAGTTTTCCCACCACAATGTAACAAGGCATTGCAAAAGGAGAAGAACCCAGCTCCAGAATGCAGACTATTCAACGCAAAAAAAAAAAAAGGAAAAATTCCATCTTTAACAACAAAATATGATCAGGAACAAACTTGAAGAGACAGAGAAAAGTGGATCACCTTTCCGTCGTTGATAATCCAACAATCATTCTTGGAGCAGTGTTGTGATGCTTCTTTCCCCCTTAACAATATAATTAATATAGAAGAACCCTTGTGCTATTCTTTTTTGTTAATGCCATGTGCTATTTTTTTTTACATTAATGCCTTGTGCTATAGTTGTTTGATACAAAATCAATGACTAATTAAGAAAAATAAAAATAATCAAATACGAGACCGTTCTAGTTCAATTCTAAGTCAAAAGAATATTCAAGTAACATATTTTGGTCTGATATTTATCTGATAAAGAAATTGGTTCTAGTTTCAAAATATAAGGGATCAACTAACTTGTAGTATGTAAATACACTCGAGTTTATAACCGTTTGATCAAGAAAAATAATGATTCAGATTTTGAAAAAGAGAAACTTACTTAGATTTCAACTAGCACAAAACTCAATGTCTGATCAAATAATTGTAATTTCAACTACAAATTCAATTGATTGTATTTTTAGCCAAATTTTTCGAATAAAATAATTAACTGTTGTGTAAATTCAAACTCTTTATGTGTTCTCTTTTATATGTTCTTTTTTACAAGATTGCTTCTACAATTTCAAGACGAGAGCGTTAATGTTAAAGACCTTCTTTCTTAAGAAGATGTTTCCAGCAGGGGTTCGGCACATATGAACGCAACTCATTTTACCAATTGATCTAACTAATTAATGTTCTATTCTCCCTCATATGTTCAATAATGATTCAACCTGAACATTAAAGCACGCGCGAAGCAGCAAGAAGCCAACAACAAAGTAATGGAACCGCATGCAACAAAGCATAGTACATATAAATTTAAGGATCACAGAAGCTAGACCCATACATATATACACTCATATATATATACAAGTGATTAATACCGATGGAGGCCACTAGACATGCAGCATTGTATGTCTGGTTGGAATCTGCCGTACAATGCCAATATAATGCATTTGAAGGATCCACACCTGAAGATTTTTCAATTAGGCTCTGCTGCATGCCGTGCTTCATAAGGCACTGCCTTGTTTAGCTTCGATCATATTGGGTGTTGGTCGGGCCGGGCCGGGCCGGGGCAGATAGCGATAGAGACGTACCTTGATGATTACTGAATTTCGATTAACTGGTTCAAAAGTTACAATGTACCCTACTGCGCATGCAATGTCATCTAAAACCTTTTTCTTGTATCAAGATCAATCTTTTCATGTGTCCCATCCCATCAATTCTCAATGACAAAAAAATAAAGTCGATCGGAACCACACCGCATAAAAATGATATATGTTGGATATTCCTCCTATCCTTATATGCATGCATCATCAAGTCACTACAACACATTATGCCTAATATTACATATTTCAGTAGGCCCGTCAATTTTTAAGTGAGTTGAACACTTAAAAATTAAAGGTGATATATGTAGATTTTGTGAGAACTTCATCTATCATAACTCATTAGGTCAAATTGATGAACCAATTAACTACTTGATGTGTTTAATGCGTGTAGGTCTCAATTAGGGTTGTCGTTCGTAATTAAAAGGCATAGTGACGAGGAAATTCACCAGAATTAGCTAGGGTTGCGAGTCATCCATTTCTAGTACCTTGAAGTGAATTGTAGAGTGTCGGTTAATCAAATAATGATGTTTGCGTTGATTAATAGTATGTGTTTCTCTCCTTCTGATTCTTCATTCAATCACGAGAGATCATGTTACACTTCTTTTTAAACAATCTTTACAAGTTTCCATACAATTTTGCTATAATTGCAAATGAAATTATCTAATCATTATTTATAAAGATATTCAACAATTTTCCATTTGTTCTCACTAATAAGGATATGCATTTGATTATGTGAGCCCCTCCTAGGACCACCCTGCAGGAAATTAAAACATTATATATATATATATATATATATATATATATATATATATATATATATATATATATATATATATATATATATATTGTCTTGTTAAAATTACATATGAGTGGATAGTGTACCACATCGAATAGTTAAATTAAAAGAGTTGGAACACTATATAAGCTTAATAATGTGCTATCTCTACTATCAGCAATTGACTTTAGTAAAGAACATCACTAACCTTATGTAGTGTGCCGAAACTCTCTCCCCAATTTTAATCTCTCAACAATTGGTATCAGAGTTGGCGGTGAGCCCCGATAAGGCGACAAGGGTGCGGTTTGAGCATGAAGAGACATACTCAGGGCATGGCATGACCGGTAAGGACGACAAGTACATGCAGATTTTGAGCTTGAAGAGACATGGGGGCATGACGCGTGGTCGTTCGAGCGACTGGTTTGAAAAGTCCACATGTACACGAAATAGGTAAATGTGTGGAAAATCTACGTAGGGTTACATGTGAGTAAATAACATAGATTTTTTTTAAAGAGTTGGAACACTATATAAGTTTAAGCTTATTAATAGATTACTTCTACTATCACCAGTTGATTTTAGTAAGGAATCCCACTGAGCTTATGCAGCGAGTCTAGCTATATACTCATTTCCAATTTTAATCTTCCAACATGTCTCACATAATTACCTATTTCATCCCTCTTTAAGTATTTGTTTGATGTTTAAATCACTCTGTTAACATGTAAATATCATGTAATTAGAATTTTTAATATAAAATTAAAACTAAGATTGTTTGTTTGTATATGGCAATACTTTTATGTTATCTTCATTCATACTAGATACTAACCCCGCGCACCACGCGGGTAAGAAAAGCGAACAAAAAAAAATTGAGTTTAATGTTAAAAAAAAAGTAATATCATTCAAACTGAGTTTGAGAGATAAAAATAATTTTAATATTTTCATGGAAATAATATTGAAAGATTTATCTATTTAAAATCATTAACTTAAAAAATTGAAATATATATAGGTTTTATATTTAAAAAAAAAAGTAAAGACAAACTAAGTTAGCATAAAAAAATCTAAAAAGTAAGACTAAAATATGAATAAAACTCAAATTATTTTAATATAAAATAAAGATAATTTCTCATACCAATTTGTATTTGTCTCATTTTCATAATTTATAGTTTTAAAAGGATAATTTTACACTTCTTATTTAGTATATATATATTGATAAACCTAAAATATCAAAGAATATATATCATCTAAGGTTAAAATATACCAAGTTGAGAAAACTATAGAATTAGCAACGCTCGTGCATAATATTTTATTTTATGTATTAAACAAATTAATTATGTACAAAAGAATGAATTATTTTTCACATAAATCTAATATACTTAGGAAGAGAAAGAAACCAAATTGTATAATAGAGTCTCTTTAAATCCCGTAGTAGGTAAATCACATATATTGAAAAAGTTTTAACCATAAAGAACTTAATATAATGTACCATAAAAACTATAGAATTAGCAACACTCGTGCATAATATTTTATTTTATGTACTAAATAAATTAATTATGTACAAAAAAATGAATTATTTTCCACATAAAACTAATATACTTACATAGGAAGAGAAAGATACCGAATTGTATAATAGAGTCTCTTACGTAGTAGGTAAATTACATATATTAAAAAAAGTTTTAACCATAAAAAACTTAATATAATGTAGCACAAAAAACATGCAATATTCAATTAATAATTCATTAGAAACTATATCGTTTTAGAGCATGAGTGTTATTCTCATGTGAATAAGAATAAAAGTCAAATGATTCGAAAAAATGAATTAACTTAAGCTAATTTCATAAATAAATAAACAAAAAAGAATTCTCTCTAATTTCATAAATAAATAAACAAAAAAGAATTCTCTTTTTTTGTTGCATAGCTTTTTTATTTGAATTTTTTCCAATGAGGATTTCATACTAAACCTCATGAAGATAATGATTGATAGCAAGAGCAAATAATTTAACTAATTCTTTAAAAATTTATTTTTTCTTATTTGATTTGTTCAATAAAAACTTCATACTAAAAAAATAAGATGTGTTTTTATATATTCAAAATCTAAATATCTTCAAAAAAAATTACTAAATAATGACACATCTTTAGTATCTATATATATTCTTATAAATTAGCATCCAACGTTAAAAATATAATTTCAAGCTATATACATCTTAGAATTCACCACTATATCATACAAAAGAACATTTATTAGAAAAAAAATAATATTAGAAAATATTAATTTATATGAGAACAACATCTATCTATTAAGACCACAATACTTAATCAACATAAAATCTCTTAGATTTGCCTAACCCATCAAATTACAACACACGAACTATCAATTTGATTTTATTATTTTCATAAATGCACATGTCATACCCGATAACCCCGAATTCCTAATATTTCATAAACTCGCAATGTTTTCGGATGAAAAATAATATGTTGATCCGAACCTAGTCATTCATCTCAGTAGACACTGTTTAGTATATAATATCTGCTAAAATATAACAAAAGAATACAAAAAAAAAAAGTTAGTATAATCTCAACCCACATGTATAGAATCAGCACCAGCAAAAATTAAACTAATAGCATAAAAAACTACCGGAAAAGAAAATTAATTGAGATAACTCCTTAGAATTAGGTAACTCATGGACTCTCCACGACCAAGCTCCCGATCGATCATGTATCAGTTCTTGATGTTCTCCTTGGGAGGTCAGGTACCACGATCCGAAAGCCTTCTCGATGGATCAGTCCTTAATATTCCTGATATTGTGATCTAGGTTTACTACTACATAAGTGGTACATGTTGATGGTACAATAAAAAAACTCACATTAATTCCCACATCTTGTCCAAAAATCTTGTTTCACACATCTTTTGCAAAAAACTCATATATGCGTGATAAATAGAGAATGTATAGACTTAATAATAAATAGATATAGAACACATATTACACTTTTTTCTAATTGCATAGAGAATGAAGACTATAACAGACACAACTTAGATCAATAAAACACGAAAAGTTAAGTAAATTACTTTATTAGTAGCTATTTATAGCCATATAATTCAGTTATTGCATATACTCAATATATATAATATTATATTATACGATAACTTTAGAAAAAGAATATATATATATATATATATATATATATATATATATATATATATATATAATGCAACTGTTATTTTTACTCAATATGTATATAATATTATATTGTATGACAAATTTAGAAAAAATGTATATATAATAACGTTTTTTTAATAGATTTATACTATTCTATTACTATTTATTTCTTTATTTTCGTATAGCCTAAATTAGAAGTTAAAAAATATTTCTTAAATTGCAATTATTGAATAGTTGATATCTAAATTATATTATCTCTGATTTTTTTATACGTTTTTAACTTTTTTTTTTTTGGTGCTAAAACTGTATTATATATATAGTTAATTTAAGTAACTTTTATTAAATTACATTTTTTAACCTACTTGATTTTTAATACTAAATTTTATATATAAAATTATCGCGTGGGGTGAATTTTTTATATGTTTAGTACAAAATTATTATATAATATATATATAGTATTTATATAGAGAATAATACTTAACAATTGTCAAATTATATTTTTTAGCCTATATTTTTCGTATAGTATTATATTACTATTATCCGCATGGTCCGCTTGAGATGAGCTATATTGCCTATATAAATATATTACTACGATTATTAAGAAAGAGTTTATAGTATTAATATAAAGAATCAATTTATTTGTTGCATGAACTATATAAATTTGTTGCTACCTTTCCTTTTGTATACAATGCCGTTCTATTTAATTATTTTATAAAAATATTTATTATTCTATATATATATATATTGTTTACGTGGCGGCCTATGGTCTTCCGGTGCCAAACTGTATAGATAATGAATTTAAAAGGAAACTTTTAATTAATTTGTTTCTTTAAATTGCGTAGAAACCAAATTAGGATATAAAAATACTCTTAATTTTCAACCGATCAATATTATGTATCTAAATTTAGAGAAGCTCTATTAAATTCCGATTAAATTAGGAAACAATGACTACGTGGATTGTCCACGTGTCAGTCAGAGGGCTTCCGATGCCGAATTAATATAGTAGATATAGTAGATGTGAATATGTAGATCGATTGTCTAGCTTTATTTGAGTCAGCATATATATGGAATCATTATGTTCTAAGCATAGAGATTGATAATTTAAAATGTATTTTATATTATAGAGATGGATGAAAAATGTCGAAGGATGTCCTAGTTCACATTTTGTATTGGTATCAACTATCAAGTACTAAAGGATCTTAATTAAATAAATATGGTTTTCATGTTCTAGTCATAGTGAAAAACTTTTATTACAGTTCGTAACAAACTCAACTATTTGTTAGTACTATGGTTTTGGAATAGTCATATCTTTTACTATTATTATCTATTATATTATATTAATTCGGCATCGGAAGCCCTCTGAATGACACGTGGACGGTTTGCCCTGTCACCGTTGCCTAATTTAGTTGAAATTTAATAGGGGTTCTATAAATTTAGATACAAAATATTGATTAATTGAAAATTAAGAAGTATTTTTATCTCCTATTTTGGTCTCTACGCAATTTAAAGAAACAAATTAAATAAAAGTTTCCATTTAAATAGTAATTCTATACAGTTTGGTTCCGGAAGACCGTAGACCGCCACATAAGCAATATATATATGGAATAATAGCAATATAATAATAAATAATAAACATTGTTATTTATAAAGCAATATATATAATAATAAAATAAGTAAAAGAAAATTTAAATGCATAAAGATGTAGCGTATAAAAAAACTTTATATATAATATTACCATATATATATATATATATATATTTGATTAGATGAGGCAGACACATATTTTCTACAAAAGATATATATATACTTTATATAAATAGACTAGGGTTTTATTTGCATTGATAATAGTTCCACACCGTGCCTTAAAATAGTCATTCTCTAACTCAACTACAGTCTTCCTCACTAGCCGATAGATAGCATCGATCAAATCTTCTTGAGTCCTCCATCGTGTACACAGCAACTATAAAAAATGGTAAGCTTTTGTTATAACTTCATCGAATCACAAGTTAAACGATGGTATAATTGTATTGAGTTGTTATCAAAAGTTACATATATTCTTCTTCACTAACTAACAAGTAGAAACGATCAAAATATTATCTTATCCTTACAGTCGTTCTAACAGCGGCCAACCCGAAAAAGGTTTTTTTTTTTTTTTTTTTTAAATGAATTTATCGATTTACACATTATTAAATGTTTCAATTCTTGGGGTTACTATGTAGATGAAGAAGCTTACAGCTCTACGCGGGAGTATTCAAAGTGTGAAGACTGAAGAGGTTAACTTTTGCCGGTCGAAATATCTGTTAGACAACCGAATATATTCACAAATTCTTTTTTATTATTGTAAGTTTGTAACAACTCCTCAATATGTTAGTTTCTGGTCATCCCTCAGTTAAAAAATTTCAGCTCCCAAATTAGGGAATCTTGAATTATCTTTTAGCATCTTAATTGTAGTGTTGCATTAATTTATGGTGGCATTGAAGATCAAGGTATCATCATTCTTATCTACTTTTGCATTTTTTTTTATATATAATAATATTAATATTAATAATAATTTCTTTTGCAGCACTTTATGAGCGAATTTTATATGAGAATCCAAAATATTCACGAATTACATTCAAAGGTATGAGAATCCAAAAGATTTCATAGCTCTATCAACTCAATTAACTTGGTGGCTTCCATATCTAATATATGTTCCTGCTATATACTGTCTTCAATTGGTAAATGATCAACTTATCGTTCAAATGATTGATTCTTCCTTTCATACGTTTGAAATATACCAGGTTTATCATGTATTGGTATATATTTCTTCTTAGGTAAATAAAATATTATGATCTAACTAATGAGTTCGCCTCATTAATCATTTTTGGTTATTCTCTGAATAAAAAAAAAAAACTTTAATAATTGAAAACATAATGTTCTATGGTCACTCTAAGCATTTTATTTATTTTAAGGTTGTGTTTGTTATTCTTTGAATGGATATTTTTTAATCGACAATTTTTTTATGATTGGTTTGACTATCTTTCCATGTAGGTAAATATTACTAGCTAAAGCAACACAATGATAAGAGATTAAAAATTTGCATAGATTGGTACAATAATTTGATTTTTTCCTCAAGATTTTGTTGCTTATAATCTTTTTAGTGTAATGTTTGCTTATTTTTCTATTGAAAGGATCAGGTGAACATGGTTATTTTTTTTTCTTCTGAAAATTGTGATGCTTTGTTGTAATCTATATTTTGTTATAATTTTTTACCGCATCAGTTTTTTCTAATTTAAGTAGAGTTTGAAAAATATAGATATAAAATATTGAGTAGTTGTAACTTTTTTTAAAAAAATATATATATCTTATTTTAAACTCTACGTAAAATAAAGAAACAAATAATTGATTTTTTTTTTATTTAAATCTATTATCTATAGAGTTCGTCTACAAAAATTTTATAAGCTTCCAAGTAAGGAATATATATAATAAAAAATTATATAAAGCAACATATATAAAATAATAAAATTAATTACGCCATATAAAGTATAATAGGAAGAATATATATATATATATATATATATATATATATATATATATATATATATATATATATATATTCAATTGTTTCTAGCTTTTGGCCAACTAATTGTTTCAGAAAAAAATAGTTTTATTATATATAATTGATTTTTTTATAAACCTTAGCCAATAATCTAAGAATCAACCAAACTAAAAAATAAAGTATATATATATGAGTGTAATTAATATTTTTTAATTATAAATTAAGATTAGATTGATAATTATTGAATTAAATATTTGTAAAATATATAGATAATTTTATATTTAAATATTATTTCTTTAAATGTAAATGGTAAAAATAAATATTTTTTAATAAATATTTATAGAACTAAAAAGTATAAATAAATATATAGTATGAGAAAACATAATCTCAAAGAGAATAGCTTTATTTCTACTACCACTATAAAAAGTTAATATATATTTAAGAGAAAATAAAAATAAAAGCTATACAAATTTATAAAAAAAACTCTGTAACATCATTAAATAATGTAAATAGAGTATTATATATTTTTTTTTACAATGATTACATTCATTAATTTTGTTCGATTCATTATTTTAAATACCGATTTATGTTCTATTATTTATTCTCATCCCGCGTGGTGCGCGGGGTTAGTATCTAGTTATTATTATTAACGCAAAAAAAATTATTAACTTAATTGGCCGACACAAAGAAGAGTCATCTTATCTATTAATTATACCGGCAACGTATATTACCAAAAAAAATATTGGCAACGTATGCATTGCTGCACGTGCATGTCATCGATATTTTTCACACTAAGCAATTGCTACGCTTCTGTAAGTGTTGAGACTGAGAGCAACATTGACATGATTTAGCCAGCATTTATATATATTAGTAATATTATTTTTATACGTTGCATTTGATGTAATGTGTTGTAGCGAGTGTTACCTCTGACACATACGGCAAATTTGGCGAGGTAATGAAAAGCGCTGAACCATAAAATTAGAAAAATTATTTCTTGAACCAAGTCCACCAACTAGGATATAGATCTAACCAATTAAAAATTGACAGCTCACAAATAATATGGTAAAGATCTATGCCACGAAGTTGAGGATTATATACAACTTTACTAATTTGGATCATACACCATTTTAGTAATTTTGCTCTCTCAATCTTAATTGCTACACCATGTATTTGAAAAAAAAAAGTTATTTTATTTTCTTACATTTAATTTTATGCACTCTCTTCCTTTTCAAATAAATAAATGTATATTGTTTTTTTATTTTTACTTTTTTAAACTCTATTGGACATGGTGAACCCTAGAGGGCAAGTGTCAATTTTTCTAAGATTCACCTTGCCCTCTAGGGTTCACCATGTCTAATAGGGTTTTAGAAGAAAAAATAATAATATATATATATATACGAAGAGAGTGCAGAGAATTAAATATAAAAAAAATAAAATAAATTCAAATAATTAATTTGAGAGAGCAGATTAGTAAAATGGTGTATGATCCAAATTAGTAAATTGTATATGATCATCTACTTTGTGGTATTGATCTTTACCATATTATATGTGAGTTATAAATTTTTAATTGGTTAGGTCTATATCCTAGTTGGTGGACTTGGTCCAAGAAATAATTTCTCATAAAATTATGTTGGATCCGACTATATGCAAATTATTGGAGCTAATTTGATGTATTACCATATATATTCAGTCTAGGCTATATGATAACATTCAACTCAATTTAGGACACGAAGTATATAATTGGTATTATGGCGTATCTATAAGAATCTTGTTGTAAGAGCTAATATGAAATATTTCTTAGCATAATAATGAAGTATAATATGAGGGCTATATATATACTGGATATCTATATATATATATATACAATAACAATGGGTGAAAGAGAGATCTAATCAGAATTTCCTGATGGAGATGGGCAAGAAAGGTGATGGCAGTTTCAATGATTGTACCTATATCGGTAAATGATCCAACGCCCCCAAACTCCTCTTCACAAGTTGTAGATTCTTTTTTGGGCAAAAAATATACAGTAGCTTCATTCATTAATTTAGGGTTTCTTTTCCTCTGATTTGGAGCTATATTATTCCGATTATGAAAAGAATGGGCTATAATAGCGCATACATATTTGAACAATCAACGCATGTACTAACTTCATCAACGTAGCACCACAACAGTCTAGTATAGTCAAGATGTCGGTCTACTATGCCCAAATTCTTCATTTCTCCAATAAAATGATTTTAATCTAGTCGCTTGGCAAATTTGAACTCGTGATCCCGAATCCAAATTGTGTAGAAATGAGTGATCTCAACTACTAAACAACTACTACTGGTATAACGTTTACTTTCAAGTGATATGGTTCTGAAGTCCCAAGTTTGTAACCACTCGGGAATCACCTTGTAGTGATCTGATCTTAGAACATCAGGTACCACATGATTCATATACCGCGTCAGGCATAGAATGATGCGAGTAGAACTTTATATGCTTAACGAGCTAACCCATACAAGTTGCTGGTGGGCTACAATAACAGCCATACTAGTTTTTCACTAAGAATGATAGGAAAAAACCCAAGACCAATGAGGAGTAACTTAGTAAGGACTTCATGTTGGGTTAAAAGAATAATAATTCTTCCCGAAGAACATATAAACACAAAATCCTTGTAAAAAAATAATCCTCTCTTGATTACACACGAAAACCCTTGTAATTATTGTCTAGTCTTTATCTTTTGCTTAACTTTTTTTGTTTCAAAATATATACAATAAAATAATAATATGAAACGTTAAGCTTTTGGTTTTGGTGCGAGTGTGTCGACCTAGAAAACAAAAGCCTAAATTAAAGACAGTGCATGGAGAGAAGAGAGGTCAGAGTCGAGAGAGAAGAAATGTTGTTATTCATAAGAATAGGAAGGTGAAGAAGAGGAGGTGTGGGAATAGGTGGGTTGCCATTTTGGGAATAAAGTCAAGAGTGAGAATAGTCACATCCATCGATTCATATTCAGAATTCACCAAAAAAAAATTCAGATTCAGAAGTGAAACAGTATCATGTGAATTCAGGAGCTGTGTGTGTTTTCAGGTTACCATCTTTAGCATACCACCTACAAATCCGGATTCCCTCGACATGACTTAGCTTCACCCTCCACTGTCTTTTCCACCTCACTATCCAACTATCTGGAAAAAAAAAAAAATGAGCTAGTAGTGGTAACAATGGATGCGTTAAGATTATTTTATTCATTTTCTTTTTGCGAGCATATCATAAAATTTGAACATGCGCATGCACTAACATGTCAACGTAGCATCACGTTCACTAGTGGCAGAGACGAATCAAGTTTAGGATGATGGGTGGTAATTATCTCCCTCAACTTATCTTTTTATAATATACTTAAAACCTTACATTTTGCCTCCCCTGATTTTTTTAATGTAATTAGTTGTCTCTAACTTAATTCTTACCTCTGGAAACAAATTTCAGGCTCCGTCTTTGACTAGAGGATTGGAATTCGTAACTCCGAAGTCAAACTATATAGGAGTGAGCACTCTCAATTACTAAACCAAACTGTTAATGGTATTTACATTTTGAATATAATTGTATTCACATTGCATGTGTTAGATCAATGTTACATATTACATAATTTAAAACTATGATACGACTAATTTGCACCACATCGAATAAAAACAAAGATTTATATTTTAAGTAAGATAGGTATTAGTCAAGCTCAACATGATTGAATTCATTCTTTTATGAATTCAGTTAGTGATGAGAATAGTCGCTCTAGTTGGAGCGTGACACATAATGATATTAGAGAGCTACCCTGGAGATTGAATTTGCAAGTAAAATGTCATTTCAACGAAAAATAATACATCAGTCGATCATATGAACCTCCAGAGGTATGCGTATATAAAACTAGAAGATTGTAAGTTTTGAATCACCTAAACATGGGTAAAGATTCTGAACTACTACCGAAGGTAAAGATTTTGAAATGCACAAGACTTCTGATTTATACCACATTAGATAAAAATAGTTAATTTAAATCTAATATATATAGATAAGAAATGTACCACTTAATTAATTTAAATCTAATATAGTTAAGAAATGTACGGATCAATAGTTCCTCATTTGTTGAGCCTAAGTAAAACGTTATGACATCAACTCTTCTCACTAATCCAACACGTTATGATTGAGCTCTTTGTTAACAAAGAGCTCAATCATAACGTGTTGGATTAGTGAGAAGAGTTGATGTCTCACGAACTTAGACACAAAAAAGAATAACATTTTTCTTTCCATACTTATAATACTAAGAGTCAGATCAATATATTGGATGCTAAATACAACTCAACTAGTATTATCTTCCACTTATAAAGTGTGGTAACTCATATGGACATGGTCATGGACTAATAATTATATTTGAGGAAACTATCAAACCTAGAAATTAAAGGTGGTCTACTATATATATATATGTATATAGAGGTGTGCTAGGGTTTATTAAAATGCTAATAATATAGGCATTTAGGAACGAGAACAATTGTATCCTCAACTTTTAATGACATATAATTTCAATTCTAAAAACTGTATATTTTTTTTTATCGATTTATTTGTTTACACCGATTATTTTTACCTCTAATTTCAATTGTTGACTGACCCAAAATAAAATTTCTAGCTTTATCCATAAATAAAATGAAAAGAAGAAAAAATCTAGAATGCAAATCTATTCTAGAGTAACTAGGTGCCATAGAGAATGCAGGAAATAGAATGTACTATGTGACCACGCCCAGTAACTAAAAATTTCCTTATTTCTGCTTCATCTCTCTCTCTTGCTCATCATAATAAACCCTAGCTAGCTACGTTACCCTCAGTAACTTTTTGCTCCATTGCTACCCCTATATAAATCTTATAGCTTGCTTCCTTAGCCTCTTCATTCTCTTAATTCTTCTTGATAGTGTGTAAGACGAGGTTGTGATGAATCTTGAAGAGAAAGTGTCCATGGACTTGGCTGTTCCCCCCTCCGACCACCTCTGCTACGTCCGCTGCAACTTCTGCAACACCGTTCTTGCTGTACATAATTATTTTATTTTCCTTAATAATATAATTCTTTTAATTAATTAATTATTATATTATATTAACAACAAGGGGTCGGACGGCGGCGTTTAATATATAGGTGGGAATTCCATGCAAGAGGTTGGTGGACACGGTGACGGTGAAGTGCGGCCACTGCAGCAACCTCTCGTTTCTAAGTACCCGTCCTCCGCTTCAGGGCCAGTGCCTCGACCACCACTTGACTCTCCCGGTGAGTAGTAAATTAATATTATTATTTTTCTTCTTTAAATATTATTCTAATTTACTACTAATTAATAAAATTTGAGTGCTGCAGGGTCTCTGTGGAGAGTTCAGGAAAGGGCATTCCTCATCATCTTCCTCGTCCACTTCCAGCGAGCCCCTCTCTCCCAAGGCTGCACCTTTCGTCGTCAAACGTATATATAATTACATCCATGCATATATATGTGATTTTATATGGGTTGATTGATTATTTTGGTATTTTGCAGCTCCAGAGAAGAAACATAGGCTCCCATCTGCTTATAATCGATTCATGAAGTAAGGCCCGGAATTAAAATTTATATAATAATCTATGCTGTTGTATTCATATGCATGTCCATTACAAAGCCATAAGTTCATAGGATAAAAATTTAGTTAGGGAAAATAATTATTATAAAAAAAAAATTAGGGTGCAAATGTAAATTTTTAAAGTGTTAAATTGACGGTAATTACAAATTTTATGGTAAAATTGCACATCACAAAAGTTGAGAACCAATCGTTTCATGGTGGCTTCGTCACTATGCATGCATGCCTTTTGTGATGATTGTATGATCATGTAATAATAAGTGTTTAGCTAAAGTGCATTCAAATTTGATTAATTATCGCTAATTAAGCTTCTATATTCTGAAATTTGATTAATTATCTCATGATTGCAAATTCGAATGTATTTGAAACTCCATCGAGGAATCATGCATGCCCGTCTTTTATTACTTCATTCACTATCTACACTTATTGATTCAACGTGAGGTTATGCATTCGTTAGAATGAAGCTAAACACAGAGATCCAGACAAATAGGTTTCTTTTAAAAAGAAAATTTGAAGAATTTATTTTCCTTTTTCATTTAACAAATCGAGTTATTATCACAATTACTCATCATGTGTTGTTGGTCGTGATTAATTAGGGAAGAGATTCAGCGCATCAAACTGGCAAATCCGGAGATTCCACACCGTGAAGCTTTCAGCGCGGCAGCCAAAAACGTAAAACCTTTTTGTTCCCTGTAAAAACAGTTTCGATATCAACATTCTATACATAGGTTTAGAGCTGATTTAGTTATGTTATATGCATGTCATTTTTGTTTGAATATAGTGGGCAAGGTACATCCCGAATTCTCCAACAGGATCAACTTCCGGGAGCAGTAACATTGTAAGATTAATTAACCCTTTAATTATTACTTACGTATATCTTCATTTTGGTTAATTCACTAATAGCTAGGGTTTCGGGTTCTTTACTTACTTTCTCAGGAGTGATGCCTGCCGGATGCTCGGAAATGCTCGGGGTCGCGTTCAATGTTTTCGATGTCGTGTCTGTTTTTAGCTATGTTTATGTATAAGTCGTGTTGTTTTTAGCAGATGTGTGTCCAAATAATCAACTGCTCGCAATATGGCGGACCGTAATTTCATCTGTGGTGTGTGTTTTCTAATGTTGATTAGCGTACTTTAAGAATTGTGTTCCTTAATTAATCAAGTTGTGTTAGGCTTTCTTAACTTGCTGTGAGAAATTATTTGTTGGACGTCAACTCACTACAAGAGAGCAGGTCAATTGACACGGGCTAGTTCGTTTTAAATACGTGTGCAAACGTTTTAGAAACGGGTTAGGCACGACCTGACCTCGTTATTAGTAATCGAGTGTGAAATTTTTTCTGATACGAGTAGGTCGTGCATATTACTGTAGCTCGTGTCGAAATCGTTGCAGACATGTGTCAGTATACCCCGTGTCAAACTCTTGTCAAAATCATTTCACACCTACACGCCATTAGACACGGCCTTGCACACGCCATTTATACACCGATTTCGTTGTTTTTTAATGAATGAATTTGATTCAGTAAAGCACTTTTAGAATCAACATTCTTGACTCTAAATATATATATTAAAATCAAATAATTTGTCTCAATAAGATGCTTTTAGAAGGAAAAATCTACACTCTAAATACATGTATTAGAATAAAAGAACTTGTCTCCACTCCAATCCGCCCATTTTATTTAATGCAAATAAATTATTATTGTATCAATATTTTATTTTCTAGAATTTTGAATAAATATAATAATATATTCTCAATCAATTATTTAATGTATATTCAAACATACAAACAAGTAAAGAGCAAAACATAACATATATAATGTGACCTAAAACTAGTAAATCAAGACTAATGGAAAAATGCTTTCCATAGCATATCTCCACTCCTAAGTGTAATAAACCTGCAATTAAGAATATATATGTCAATTAAGAGTATATATTTTCAAAACTGAAGAAGATTAGCTTACCAAGTCTACAAAGAAATCACTATCACCAACACCAGCACTCAACTATTATTACATGCTATTCTTAGACGCACTCACAAGAAAATCTTTTTCAAACTAGTCAAATTTAACAAAACGTAGAATATAATAAGACTAATGTTAGCACAAAATTTGCACTAACACTGTGCCACATGAATGTAAAACATAACGTAGATTAGAGACGTACAAAACCACAAATGAAATGAAGATAAGAAAGGAGAAATGCTTACTCATGTGCATCTAACTCCCTCCAGACGTTGCAATGAGAATCTGAAATGCATCCCTCAGATTTTGAAATCCTATTTTTTCAAATTTGATAAGTTAGGCAAACTCGCTATCAACTTACAACCCGAAATGTCAAACAGTTCAAGACTTTACAACCGTTGAAGACCATAAACATCTCGCTTGCTCTTACACTTGGAACCATTGATACCTTTCAGTTATCCTAATTCCTAAGTCCAACATTAACAACTGCTCATAACCATTTATACTTGTGAAGAAGTACCCATCGTCACACAAAGTAAGCAGATTTAAACCCAACAATAAGATGATATTTGGTATCCTCAACAAGAACCATCTCTAAGAAAAGATATCACATGATTGGAATAAGGAAAAAGTAAGCATGTGCTCGAAGTAATATGCTTACATGTTATTTTATGGACACGACTTCCTTCA
Source organism: Clarkia xantiana subsp. parviflora (assembly GCA_036873135.1). NCBI lineage: Eukaryota > Viridiplantae > Streptophyta > Magnoliopsida > Myrtales > Onagraceae > Clarkia > Clarkia xantiana. The sequence continues at coordinate 5,697,478 of JAPTYO010000016.1, forward strand.
TAGGTTCCCCCTTCACCCATTCAGTAGCTGCAATCATGAAAAACACTCACTTTAGCAACTAACAATATCAAGAAATGAATGTAAGCAGAATAGTGCCTCCAATGAGATATCAGATATCGTAGTTTATGGAGATGCACTAAGGAGATGCAAGATGTACAAAAAAAGGGAAATGAGATGAAAACATACTTCATTCCACCAGACTAAAGTCCAGACCCTGAGAAATCAAGGGTCAAAACTGTAATATTTGAAGGAAGCAAAATAATTGCAGCTTCACTGGCATCAACCAGGCACCCACCGTGACAAGAAAAGGTAATGGTGGAGTATGTCAAGACACATAGGTGATAAGGTACAGTTACTAAACACTAAAACTTATCAGCAACAACAAACATCAACATGAACGAAATATCAAGTAGAGCCCCAATAGCAACTTATCAGCAACAACAAACATCAACATGAACGAAATATCAACTAGATCCAATATTAGCAAGGAAATATATAGATCTCTATAATTAAAACGAAAAATCCAATTACTAGGGAAAGACATAATTCTTGCGAAATTATAACAAAAAATCCAAGACATGTTCAATGAAGATTATGTGAATATCGAGATCTAACCGTAGAGTAGAGAGAGCTGTGGCCACCGGTGACGTGAGGAAGGAGAGCTGGAGAAGGGGACGCGGTAGGAGGGAGGGACGCGTCAGGAGAGGGAGGGACGCGTCAGGAGAGGGAGGGACGCGGCTGGAGAGGGAGAGACGCGGCTGGAGAGGGAGAAACGACATGATGAGATGGAGGAAGTTGGAGATTCGAGAGTGGATGATTGTCGGTCGGCCGCCGTGTCTAGTGAGATCTGGAGGAGGACAGAAGGAGAACAGAGAAGAGCGTCTGGGCTTGCGGCGAGTTCTTCTATTTCCCTCTTCATAATGCGGCAAAGATAGAATAATGAAGAAGCAGCTAGGGTTTTTCTTATTGTAGAGAACCAATTTCATGATGGACGGTTCTGATTTTAAACCCTCAAGATGGACGGTTCAAGATGGACAGTAGCCTACATTATCTTCCAAACATAAACATATAATTATCTTCCAAGCATAAACATATATATTTGGCCAAAAAATTTTATTTGGTAGATTTCATCTAAACAATTTTTTTGTCCAAAATTCCTGTGTCCATATTTTTTTTATTTTTATAGAAATAAAAGTATTCATGAGAAAATATGGTTGTGTCATTTTATAAATTATTATTTTCATGCTTAACAAATATTTCTCGACAATTCGGATTTTGTCAGTTCATTGTAATTACTTAATGACCAATTTTGAATTTGGCCTGTAAAGTTTAATTAATTAACGACCATACTCAAATTTAGTCAATAAAGTGTAGCTAATTAACAATCAAATTCAAAATAGTCGTTAAAGAATTAGTCGAAAAAATAAATGGGCATCATACTATCTATTACAAAATGTTTTATTATCTATACAAAAAAAAGACTGTCCTGGTTTCCTTTACCACTTTACAAAAAAAATTATTTTATATACTATTAAACTGAATAATTTTTTTTCCTTCCCTCAATCATGCAGATTGCATATTAAATAAATTTTAACAATTCGTTAAATAAAGAAAATGAAAAAAAAAAACATATTATACAATCACTCATCTATAGTCACTTTACTATAATCGTTATAACATTTCCTTTAAAAAATTCATAATTTATTTAATTTTTAATAATTATCTTTAAAATTATTATTTTTTGCCAAAGCCTTAAAATTACTTAAATCGCCTAAATCACTCTAATTCGTCTCCTATAATAAAGTAACTAATTATGATATGCAAAATTATTTTTATTATATAATTGAAGTATTTAGCATTCAAGCATTGGGAAGTATGATAATCCTATTAACATTAAAATAAAGTTTAAGTTTTCTTCGCACATTAAAAAAAATTATAATCTTTTAAACAAAAAAAAGTATGAGTGTCATATTATTTATTACAAAAAAATTTGAGTGTCTCATTTATCACATTACAAATATTTTTTTTTATAGACAATTAAACTTAATAAAAAAATTATTTTCCTCTCATCAATTATACATATTCAATAAATTCTAACAATTGAATAAATAGCAAAAAAGAAGAAGAAAAAAAAACTAAAATCACTCATTTATAATCACATTATAACATTTCCATTAAAAATGCACACTTTATATAATACGCATTTATTATCGTTAATTTTTTTTTTTTTTACAAAAACAATAAACTAATAGGTTCAATAGAAATATGAATTGTTAAATGTTGATTACTTTGGCCAATATTTTTTTTTTGTGTTGATTCCCTCATTAACATCATCACATTATGACTCTCATTATGTAGTACTTATTATTTTCCCCAAGCTTTTTTTTGTTCCTTCAAGTTGGTAAGTAATTATAATTTATTTTCAACTAGAAAAATATATTAATAAATGTAATCAACTCAAAACATAATTTTAACTTTCTACAAAATCAATTTGTGCATTTTCAATTGTAGAATGCACATATGGAATTAATACACTCAATTGATTATTTATATAAAATGCAATATTAAGTCCTTATTATGTATTTATTTTAAGATAAGTCTATTATACTGAAATAAATGAAAGTATGCCTTAAAGTACTCGTATATACCTTAAATCACATATTCATCTAATTCACTACTACATACCTTAAATTACTTAGTAGTTAAGTCACTATAACTTAAATCATTAGTGTATGCCTTAAAGTAGTCATATACACCTTAAATCACATATTCAACTAATTCACTACTACATACCTTAAATTACTTAGTAGTTAAGTCATTCTACCTTAAATCATTAGTGTATGCCTTAAAGTAGTCCTATGTACCTTAAATCACATATTACCTTAATCACTACTACATACGTTAAATTACTTAGTAGCTAAGTCATTCTACCTTAAATCATTAGTGTATGCCTTAAAGTAGTCATATATACCTTAAATCACATATTCAACTAATTCACTACTACATACCTTAAATTACTTAGTAGTTAAGTCATTATAACTTAAATTATTAGTGTATGCCTTAAAGTAGTCTTATATACCTTAAATCACATATTCAACTAACTCACTACTACATACCTTAAATTACTTAGTAGTTAAGTCATTCTACCTTAAATCATTAGTGTATGCCTTAAAGTAGTCCTATATACCTTAAATCACATATTACTTTAAATCACTACTACATACATTAAATTACTTAGTAGTTAAGTCATTCTACCTTAAATCATTAGTGTATGCCTTAAAGTAATCCTATATACCTTAAATCACATATTCAACTAATTCACTACTACATACCTTAAATTACTTAGTAGTTAAGTCGTTATAACTTAAATCATTAGTGTATGCCTCAAAGTAGTCCTATATACCTTAAATCACATATTCAACTAACTCACTACTACATACCTTAAATTACTTAGTAGTTAAGTCATTCTACATTAAATCATTAGTGTATGCCTTAAAGTAATCATATATACTTAAACCACATATTCAACTAATTCATGTACACACACCTTAAATCAATAACATTTAGCTCATTATACCTTAAATTATTGTTAGATACCTTACATCAATAACATTTAAAACATTATACCTTGAATTATTAGTGCATACCTTAAATCATTCTAGATACCTTAAGTCATTACTTTCTACCTTAAATCTTTAGTATATAACTTAGTTCACATATTAAACTAATTCATATATATATATACCATAAATCACTATCAATGAATTGATTATTTCTTAAATAATCAGTAAATACCTTAAATCTTCATACCTTAACTGGTTACTACATATATTAAATCTGCCTAAATAAATAAGATGAAACCACTTTGCCCAGTGGTAACACGCTCCAACTCCAACATATAGCTGCTGGTCGGTGGTTCGAGACTTCGCAACACCTCCATATTAATTTTAGAAGCACAAATATTGGGGTCGTGTATAATTCGTATCAGGGTCGTCTCAGTTATTCTTTCATCAACGAATTGTGCACGACCTAACCCTATGTCAGATTCTCGTGTCAAAATCGTCCCAACAGTCGTCTACATTTGAAACGAGGTAACACCCCGTGTCAGTACACGTGCTAAAACTCTACCTCGTGCCTAATTCGACTCAAACACGTTCCAATTTGAAACGGCTAAACACCCCGTGTCAAAGTTCGTTTTATTTGAGGGTGTTTACTTGTAGTGACTCAACGTATGGATCACATCCTACCTTAATTTTTTTTCTTATAATAATACTTTCTCTTAATAAATAAAAATATTTTTCTTATATACAAATATATAATAGAAGTTTCACTAGTTTTGTGATTTTTTTTTCTAAAATACTATTGGACATGGTGAACCCTAGAGGGTAAGTGACAATTTGCCATCTAGGGTTCACCATGTCCAATAGTATTTTAGAAAAAAAAATCACAAAACTAGTGAAACTTCTATTATATATTTGTATATAAGAAAAATATTTTTAATTTATAGGATAAATTATTTTTACTAGTCTAAAAAAGAGGTATGTATTAATTAACAAAAAAAATGTTGAGATGTAACCACATGTAATTCAAAATTATTTATGTAGAATACGTTTATTACGTGTATCTCTTATATTAGTTGGTCCATACGCTAAGCTGAGTTGACGAACTGATTTAATTAATAATTTCTCACTTTCTGTTCTCTTAATCTGTCTCTCTATATTTTAAAGGGGTAATGGTGCAATAACAAACCAAACCCAACAGGTCACAGGCCCATACCACATCTTTAATAAGGCCTAGGCCGATGAGAAATTTATTTTATGCAGGTAATAACCTTTTTTAAAATTTATTTTAAAAGTTATTTTTTAGATTGAGTCCGTGTTTTTGGACCGATAATGTTAATGTTAGCATTCTCACAAAAACGGCGTTAAGTGGAATTTGATCTTTGTTCAGACATGGTTATTTGGAGTCAGATGTTGAATGTATAACACTTTAAAAAAAAAAAAAATTGTATGAAGACTAGGTTTGTCTTAGTTTGGTGCGCGGGTTGGCTTGTTAGGTATATAAATAATTATAATAATATTTAATACAATAACAATGATAATGATAATCACCACTAGCAGTGGTGAGCTAGTGGTCATTAGCGCCTACTCCATGTGATTTGGTTCTGAAATTTCAGGTTTGAAATTCCTTAGGGGCGTTAATTACCTCGCGGTGACCTATTTAAAAAAAAAATTATTAGGCTCCGTCTGGCCCACACACCGTGTCAAACATATGAGGAGGCGAGTAAAACTGGGCACGGATCGGCCTGTGCTTGACTTAGTCTCTCTTTTAGAATTATATATATAGTCTCGGGTGCTAGGTGCTGCCCCTATGCTTCTCATGGGGTGACTTCTTAAATAAATATAAATAATAGTATATTATTTAATAAAATTATAGTAATCAATTTATTGTGTATATTATACTGACATGATAATTGATGTTTTCATAAAAAAAAAAAAACTATCTATCGATGGTAAATGTTAAACAAAAGAAAGAACTTCTCAACAAATTTTAGAATTTACGTGTTTCGCCGATAAAATATAAATTAGTTTGTAAATACATTCTTTACTAGACATGTTTTATTTTGATCAGTAAAATATAATATAGTTCCCACTAAATACATTTTTTGGTAAATAAAAAAAAAGTTGTGTTTGAAAAAATAAAACTAAAATATATATTTAAAATTATACTAGTAACTCGTCAAATTTATTTTTTCGGCAAAGAAAAAAATTTAAATTTGAATTTTTTTTTTAACATTTTACCGATAGTATTTCATCGGAAAAAAAAAATTAATTAAAAAGAAATTGGAGAATCAATCTGTGAAGAGTGGGGCTCAGTTTACAATCCTGAAGAGTCCGAGGGACTTAGTTGCACAACAGAGCTTGAAGTCCTTTCTTTACAGTTTATTTCGTCATATTTGTTGGGGACTTGTTTGTTATTTGTTGGTTCTTAGTTTGGATATGTTTGTTACTTTTATTTTCTTTGTGGGTAAATTCCTTTATTTGTAAGAACTGTGGGGTTAAACCTGAGATTTATTTCTTGAGTTTCCTTTAGTGTTAAATAAGGTGAGGGCTGGCCACATGAAGGAATCTGGCCCGATGAACCGCAATTAATCTGCGTCTTTCTCTCTTCCATTCCACTGTTAGGGTTTCTTTGTTGATTCATCTGTGTTGAATTTATGGTGGTTTCACAGCCATCTGATCTCTGCTTCGTGGAATTCATTCATCTTTAGTGACTCTCACCTTCTCCGATAGTTTCTGCAACCCTTCCTTCCTCACGACGCTTGGTGTTTCCGGTGGAGTATAGCAAATCGTTTTTCGCTTCTGACGATTCAACTCTTTCTAGAAGATCTTTGGCTCTTTATGTCCGACGATGGAAGGCGATGGCAAGACTACGGCCGTGGACGCTGGTGGTTCCGGAAATAAACCTGAGGTAACTGAGATCACCGATCTCAGTAATGAGGTAAATAAGTCTGATCCTATTGCGTCTATAGTTGCGCATCACCCTCTCTGTCTCCATTCATCAGATAATCCCGGTCAATCTGTATTTTCGCATCTTCTTACTGATACTGAGGATTATCCGTTGTGGAGTCGCGCCATGCAAATGTTTTTGAAGGGAAAAACCAAGGTATATTTATCACTGGTACATGCAAACGCGAATCCTTCGATTCTCAGTTGCAAGAAGTTTGGGGTACTTGCAACATCGTTGTTCTTACTAGGGCTTTGTCTACAATTTTGCCCAAAAATCTGTTAAGCGGTGCAAACCTTCCATTGAGCTGCTGCACCTCTTTGTGTTTTGTAGGGGACTTCATTTCCTCTATTGCTTGCAATTTTTCTGGGTTCACTTCGATGCCTCTCTGACTCACCATGAATCCCAATAATTTTCCCGATTGTACTCCGAATGCGCATTTTGTCGGATTCAGGCGGACTTGAGGTTGACGCATCCTTTGAAAGGTCATGCGCAGGTCTCCGACGTGGTTGTCTTTATTTTTGGACTTCACAATCATATCGTCCACGTATGCTTCCATCGTCTGGCCTATCATGTCTCCGAATAGCTTGTTTACCATTCGTTGATAATTGGCACCTGCATTTATGAGTCCGAATGGCATTACTCTGTAATGGTAGACATCACTGTCAGTATAAAATGCTGTGTGTGGGGCATCTTCTGCATACATCTTTATTTGATTATACCATGAATATGCATCCATGAAGCTCATTATCTCGTGGCCCGATGTTGTATCAACTAGTTGGTTTATTCTTGGTAGGAGGTACGAATCCTTCGAGCATGCCTTGTTGAGGTCTCGATAATCTATGCACATTCTCCAGTTTCCATTGGCCTTCCTTACCAAAACTGGGTTTGCGACCCATGTTTGGAATCTGATCTCCGTGATGAAATTTGCTTTCAGCAACTTGTCTACTTCCTCTCGGATAGCTATTTTCTTGCTACCACCCATTGATCTCACTTTTTGTGTTATTGGACGTTTTGCTGGATCTATGTTCAGCTTGTGGGATATCACCTCATCGCTTATCCCAGGCATGTCACTCGGTGACCATGCAAATAAGTCTTTATATTCCCTTAGAAGCGACGTTATTTGTGATTCCTCTTCTTTTGTCAATGAAACCCGATTTTCACTCTTGTCTGACTTATCAATCTGTACCTCTTTTAATTCTTCCATAGGCGTGGGTCTGCCATGCTCCTCTCTTGGGTCCTCATCTATAGACATAATTTTATTGTTCATTTTTCCCTCATTCTTGAGTGCTATCGTGTAGCATTCCCTTGCAATTTGCTGATTACCTTTGACCTCCGCAATTCATGTGCTTGTGGGGAATTTCATCTTTTGGTGCGGTGTCGATGGTACTATGCCCCACGTGTTCATTGTGGTGATACCCAAAATGTCGTTGTACCCATCCATGTATTCCACAACTATGAAAGGAACATCAATTTGCAATTGTCTCTGATCCGTCCCTAATATCACAGGTAGTGTAATTGTTCCGATGTGATAACTTGTCTCTCCTGAGAAACCTATGAGGGCAGAGTGCACTAGTTTTATGTCATTTGGTCACACACCTAAAGAGTCAGTTACTTCGATTTGGCCAATGTCCCTTACATTGATTTTCACTGTTATGACCAGAGCGTCGTTGTGCGGATATGACACGTGTTCCATGTCTCTTTTTGAGAACAGGGTCGTGTCTTCTCTTGTTGTCTTCTTCATGCATTCTCTCTGGATCTTTTTATTTCCTTCTTGGAGCATGCATGATTCTTTAGCATTTGATGCTTCTCCGCCTGCTCCGAATCCTCCATGGGTGACGTATGTGTTTGCCATCTCTCTTGTGATAGTTAGGCTTGTTTCGTTCAAAACCCACGGACGGTGCCAAGTGTTATGACGTGTATGTCCGGGCAGCTGGATGTCAACCTGAATGCTCGTCCCACGGGTGAAATTCGTCTTCCTTCGATCTGTTCCATTCAGATCTTCTCGTAATCCGCTTTCTTGCCAACCCGCACGAGGGATAAGCCGGTGGTGGAACCGGCGAACCCTCTCCGATGCTTAAATTAGTACAATATTCTAGAGAGAAGTTAATTAGAGAGAAGACAGAGCTCAAAATTTGTAATAAAACATCATGTGTCAATGAGAAGAATTTGGGCACTATATATAGGCCTCAAGGGAGATTAAGGCGGTTAATGACGCCGTTAACTTCTAAACGTACTTTATTAGTGGATAATGAAGGGTTAAAGCCCTTGTAAGCATGGGAGAGTTCGTGGTATTGTGTAAGGGTCGGATGTGGGAAATGGCGTCGGGTCGGCGAGGCGTGACTTGGACGATTGTCACTCGGATGTTGCGTACACCCATTGGTCGGGCATATTACGTCAGCCGGGAGTGGTACCGAGACCTCGGAGATTGGACTAAACAATCCGACCTCCGAGACCTGAGGTCGGACAACTAGTCCGATTTCCCTTAGGGGAGATTGGATCAGTGGAAGGTTCGGACGGGTGTTTTTTTTCGGTCCGGGTCTTTTCCTGTTGCGGGTGACGTGTTCGGGTCAAAGTTTCGATTTACAATCGAGTGCTGGGTTATCGTAATAATATAATCCGAGCTAAAAAGGGTCCAAATTGGACGTATATCCATCAACCACTGTAAACACGTAATTTTGGACCACGCGCGACATGCGCCGCGCTAAATTGGAAAGTGTTTAAATTTGGCAAGTCGAGAAGCTTCCAAGAATGGCTCCTGCAAAATTAGGATAGTTAATTGCAGTGTATATTTTCTGAATATTTATATTAAGTGTTCAGAATATTTAATATTAATTAGGAGAATAAATCAGTTTATTTATAGAGTATAAACCTAGGCATTATATATAGGATAGCATCAGATATTGTAAAGGGGGGCGGGGAAGGACACAAAAGAATCAATAAAGTATTGCCGATTTCATCAAAGCATGGAAACATCATACAAACTCACCTCGTGGTTTATTAATCTGTCTTAATTTCCTTCCATTAATATAATAATACAATCTTTTGTTTGTTTATCCATGGTCAAGTACGGTAAAGGAGACAACACCGATGGATGGATCGTGGAGGACCTTCCCATGGTGCAAACATACAGCCGTGCTTGCCCAGCCCTATTCAGTCGCTTCGATTCCGATCGAACGTCGTAAGTCCATCCTCCCCACTGCATGTTCAACGATTCGACTAGCACCGTCCCCTACACCGTCCTCGCCGATCAAGCCATCTTTGCCACGAGCTCGCTTCTGTCGACTTCCGTTCTTCGTTCACGAGTATCTCCGACCTGTCTCCTCCGACGCGGTCGTGCCAATTACCGTCATTCAGTCCAGAGCCACCCGACAAGTGACCAAGGATTAGCTCTATATCAATTCTTCTCCGACCAGCAATTCACGTGTCCGTTACAGGTCTTCGGTCCCGAACCTATTATTCCAATCACCATCCAGCCATGACCATCATGTGTGTCTTGGTCTCACCGTTTCGGGGCGCCTACGTTGATGTCTTCCTATGCCACTACCTCTTCATCACTCCAAGTAAACTTATTCCCCCTTTCTTTATATTATTATTATTATTATATGTATTATTTTACACATTGTTGGATCACGGCAGGAGCTCCGGTTACGGTGACGGATTCCTTAGCTCCTCGCAATCCTGCAGAAGGGGAATAGAGGGCAGTGGCCCAGAATCCCTCTCCGATGCTTAACGTAAGTACGGCGGCCACAAAGCAAGCAAGCAATATTTGTGTATGTATAAAGCGTAACCCTAATCTGGAATAACTTCCCTCCTTTTATAGAGGAAAGGCTATCCCAGTTACCTGATTCGGCGGTTGGATTGTGATCCATTATCCCACATATCTCGCCGTATATCTTGCCACGTATCTTGTACAGTTATTCGTATCCCACATATCTCGCCCATTATACCACTACTGTGATCATGGCGAGATTTCCGGGATTGTGCTCTTACTGGCGAGTTTCGATCATTATCGGAGACTCCCAAGTTACATCGTTGAGGATTCGGTGTCGGGGAGTGGTGTCAACTCCCACATCGGGACCGACTACGTCCAGGTCCGAGATCTTCGGGGCTCTCCCCTATCGGAGCCATACTTGCTCGGGGCCATTCAATGTCGGGGCCTCCTTCAGTCGGAGCCCTTAGCCTTCCAGCAACCCAGCTCCTGGCCCACCAGGCCTAGTCGCCGTTTGCCAATCGTTAGGGGGCCTAACGGCCTTCGCCATGGCCCATCATTTGCCCCCAAGACGTGAGGGACTTATAGTACGTCGCGTCTTTCAGTATCGGACCCTTCCACATCCCAGTCGGGGATCTTTATCTGAAACGCTGGAGGCCATTGCCCTACTTCTGTCGGAGGCCTTTGCCTTGGATCTCTTCAAGATCCTTTGGGATCCTGCTTGAATTCGAGGGGTTTTCTTGATCAGACCAGCATTAAATGCTGATAGGAGGTGAAGGAACGTTTCGGGTTCCGCATGCCTGCTTTCTGAAAAAGCACTTTTCAACCACCCGGTACGTCATTACTCTTGTCTTATCTGTCCCATGCGTCCTGACGGTTCAAATTGAAACCGTTTCGCCTTCGTCGAATTGGCACGTTTCCCCCTTGGACGCTCATGATCGAATCGTTTTGAATTCTGTGGCTCAGATTGCCCACCTCTTCAGTTTCCTTTTCCTTCTCTTATAAAACCCTAAATCCAGACCTTGTTTTACTTTTCCCTTACTTCTTCTTCTCTGCGATCCCAAGAACCCTAATTCTTCTCATTCCAAGGTTTCATCGGCGTTTTCAGCATCCAGATTTTCCGATCACGATCACTTCCAGGTTTTACCGGCGTTTCCAGCTTCCAGATTTTCCGATCACGATCATTTCAAGGTTTCACCGGCGTTTCCAGCTTCCAGATTTTCCGATCACGATCACTTCAACCACCATGTCTGGTAAGGTTCTTCACCTTATTACCCTTTTCCCTTTCATCTTTGGTTTTCTTAGGGTTCAATTTTCCCCTCCTTCCTTCCCTCGACGATTTTCAGCCGAGGGATCTGCTACTGTTGGCCAACCTTTCGTCTTCAAGTATCTCAAGAACATGCTTGCCCCTATTAGCTACGATAGGGCTTGTATAGAGTGTGGCATCTTTGAATCCTCCTTCGGGGCCCGCTATCCCTATGAGCAATTCAATTCTCGCGAGGCCCGGATTACGCTCCCCAAAGGGGATGAGGTGTTCATCTCCCCAGGGCAGATTCGTGCGGGAATTCGACTTCCTTTCTGTCCGAGTTGGGTGGAGCTGTGCAACCACTATAAGACGTACCCCACGACCTTCTCTCCACACGCAATCCGTACATGGATTGCCTTCCAAGTGTGGTGTGATATCAATAAGGAGGACTGGAGCTATTCCCTGGAGCTCTGGCGGGTTCTCTACAAGATGACCTGCAACAAGGACGGAATCTGCTCCTTTTCCCCCCGCCAACCCGAAGGGACCGATGAGCAGTATAAGGAGATGGGCTGGGACAGGAAGGTGTCCTGGAAGATTTGCAAGGAACGGGCTGTCATCTCCGATAAGGGGAACGATAATGCTAACTGGAAGGAGCAATACTTCTTCATCCAGCCTGGTCCCATCGAGTGGCCGAGGACCACCGTGGAAGCTGATCCCCCCGTGCCTTTCCGTTCATGGTCGGAGCAGACCAAGAGGGCCTTGATGCTTATCCAGGCCCGTCGTTGGGAGGAGGGTTACCAGCCCTTTGAGGCCACTTCTGTCACTGATCAGCAGCGGATTGAAATTGGGATTATGCTGATTGATCCCAAGGCTGGGGGAAAAGTTCATGATGGTGTTTCCAATGTAATTCTCTGGGTAATCTTCTAATTATTTCTTGTTTCCATTGTTTACAGCCCCTCGAACATCGCTGACCATCCGTCTGTTTCAGGAGGATACCGATGCCTCCCACTCGCTGAAGCGCAAGAAGAAGCCCTCCCATCGGAAGGCTTCTGCCCAATCGGGACCCTCTCGGAAGAAGGCGAAGACCTCCGAGGCCCCCGGGTCTGCCCCCACCTCCGAGGGGCGGACTAATGTGGATGTGGTCAAGACCGCCTTCAACGTCCGCTCCGAAAAGGAAGGTAAGGAAGTTTTTCGTGCTATAAAAAGATATAGGGAGTTGGTACCTCAAGACCTTCAAGCCTCCGACATGAAAGGACGGGTCAGGGATGTCAAAAATATCCTTCGAGGGGAAACTCCACACGTCCTCGAAGCGGGTTGTTACGACTTTTTCGGCAAAGAGAAATATATGGAGCGTTGTTTAATTTGGCACACCGATATCAAATTAATTCCTCGACTTATTCGCCCCGCTGCAGGTCCCGCGGACGTCGCCCCTGCTGCACCTGCCTCGGACTCCGCGCCTGCAGTGGAGCCGGTGGTGGAAGATGCCCCAACGGAGGCCCGTGGTGAATTTGGTCGGGTGACCAGCTTGGAGGACTCCCCCTCCGAAGATCAAGCTGAGGAGGAAGGCTTAATCCTCCGAGGAAAATCAAGGTCGACTCCTGCTAAGTCACCTGGTAGGAAGACGATTCCACTCCCTGTCACGCCGCCATCGTCACCTGCACCGCCAGCGTCACCAGTTAGGGGCGCGACTCCCGAAGTCCAAATAAGTGAAGATGAGGGGGCTCGCCTGGTAGTACCTCCATTCCCCTTGGATGGAGACTACTACCAGGCCTTCTCCTCGGAGCAGCACGCCGAGCCTTGGAGACCGGTGGAGTCCCTTCAGGGGATTCCTCTACATCGGGGGTGTCAGGAGAAGAACCTGGCCTTGCACCTGGTATCGGGCTCGGTCCCGCCCTCATTGAGGCGTCCCCTCTCGCTGGACGAGGAGGACATCGAGGCGGACATCCGGCAAATGGCCGTCCGTCGGATAGAGGTAGGTATACTTGGTTTTTATTCATCTGGAAGTATTCCGATTTTTAGACACTAAGCTATATTTTGCCCTCAGGAAATGGCGGACCAGGATCGTTGCTTCGGCTACATCCTGTCTCTGCGAAAGGCGCTGGAGCAAGAACGGGCCAACTCCAACCTCGAGAGCTTGACCAAGCTCCAGGAGGACCTAGCTGCCTCCGAGGTGTCGAGGCTCCGAGCGGAGGAGGGTAAAAGGCGAGCCGAAGAGCGGGTCGAAGAGGTTAGGCAACAGGCTGAGGAGGACAGGCAGCGGGCCGAGGAGGTCAGGGCCAAGCTTGCTCAAGAGGCCCAATCCCAGCAAAGGCGAATTCTAAGCCTTGAGAGCTCGCTTAGGCGAGAGCAGCAAGCGGCCTTGGCGGATCGGAGCCAGGCTGCCTTCGATAAGGCAGCGTTGCAAGAAACTGCTGAGCGGCTGAAGCTTGAGAAGCAGAGGGCTATCGCAGAGCTAGAGGAGGCAAAGGCGGATCATTCCGCCCAAATAACAAACGCGAAGGTCCAGGCCCTCGAGGGATATCGGAGCTCGGAGGACTTCAAAACAGACGCGGCAAGACACTGTCAGGAAGATTTGCAGAATGCCATCCTTGATATTGTCGAAGAACTTAATGAAACCTACGGGGACTCCATCTACTTGAGGAAGTCCAAGACTCTCGGCCTAGCCGCAGAGACGTACCTTAGCCTCCCGTCGGAGAGCTCCTCCGAAGACGCCGACGAGCCTCCTACCGATCCCTCTGAGCCTGCCCCTCCAAAGCCCTCTGAAGATTCAGCGCCCGAGGACCGAGTTTAATTTGTAAAATCTTAAGTTTTCGTACTCCTTCCTCCTCATCTCCCTTGTATCGAACCTCTTAGGCCTTCGAGCCTTTTATTACTGTCTTTTTCGATTATGTTCTTCATAGCGCTTTTATCGGGCCTTAAGAACCTTAAGGCTTTCGGACGTCCAACGACGCTTTTTAATCGAACCTTAAAACTTAAGGATTTTCGGACGTCCAATGACGCTTTTTAATCAGACCTTAAAACTTAAGGATTTTCGGACGTCCAATGACGCTTTTTAATCGGACCTTAAAAACTTAAGGATTTTCGGACGTCCAATGACGCTTTTTAATCGGACCTTAAAAACTTAAGGATTTTCGGACGTCCAATGACGCTTTTTAATCGGACCTTAAAACTTAAGGATTTTCGGACGTCCAATGACGCTTTTTAATCGGACCTTAAAACTTAAGGATTTTCGGACGTCCAATGACGCTTTTTAATCGGACCTTAAAAACTTAAGGATTTTCGGACGTCCAATGACGCTTTTTAATGTATCGAGAACAACTCAGGAACACTTTGATCAGAAGTAACCTCTTTATTGACTGATGTCTTTAACATAGCATGCACCACTCAGGGCGACTTAATTACATCTTCGCGCCTCTACGGGCGACTTATTTGTCAAACATGGCATTTCTTCAATAGGGCGATTAACTCCTCAGCTTGATCCTCGGATAGGGCGGATCCGATCTTTACCCTCCTCTCGGGTCCATCTATCTCGACTTCTTTTAGGTCCTCCATGGGGGCGGGACGCCCAAACTCCTCTCGAGGATCAGTGTCTGTTTGGAGAACCGACATAGCCTCCTTTCTTGATCTTCTCGTGGCGTTGACGTAGCATCGTCTCGACGCCACCTGGTCGCCTTTCACTTCGCCGACCCCATTCTCAGTCGGGAACTTCAGTTTCTGATGGACAGTCGAGGCCACTGCCATCAGTGGGTTGATAGTGGTTCTTCCAATGATCGCATTGTACGTCCCTGTGGATTCGACCACCACGAACTCCACATCTTTCTTCTCCATCTTCCAGCCACTGCCGAACCACACGGGTAGCGTAATAACCCCCAATGGATAAGAGGTTGTGCCGCAAAATCCTACCATCGGGAAGTTAACCTCCCGCAAATCTTTCTTCTTCTTCCCCATCTGCTCCAGGGCGTCGGAGAAGAGGATGTCGGAGGAGCTTCCTCCATCAATGAGGATCCTCTTCACTTCGAATCCTCCTACATCCAGTGTTACTACTAGGGCATCCTCGTGGGGGGTCTCTACTCCCTCCAGATCCTTCGCCGAGAAGGTGATCTCCATCTCCTCCTTCGGGGTCCACGACCGAGATCTTTTTCCCAAAACCACTGCGACTGGCACTTGGTTGGCATAACGCTCCCGAGAAGACGATGTGTCTCCCCCTGCGGCGAACCCTCCATGGATCACATTGATAACCCTCTTCTGTCGGGATCCTGGTGGGCCTTCCGAAGGCTCGGCGTCGGACCTCCTCTTCCTTGGGGACCTCGATCGAGACTTGGACCTTGACCGAGATCGGGAACGGGGCTTGCAGCGCGAGTCTCCCACGAACTCCTTCAGCTTACCCCTCTGGATAAGCTTCTCTATTTCCTTCTTCAGCTCCCGACATTGGTCAGTGTCGTGACCAGAGGCCCGATGGAATCGGCAGTAACAGTCGGCGCGGGAGCCCAACTTTTCTCCGTCCTTCTTCTTGGGGAAACGAGCGAGGCCTTGCTTCTCCATTACCGCCAAGACCTCTTTCAAAGGCCTGTTGAGGGGGGTAAACTCCTCCCTCAGATTATCCCTCTTGGTCGGACGCCTATCCTCCCTCCGATCGGAGCGTCCACGACTCCGACTACCCTCGGAACTATCCTTCCTGTGTCGGTTGTCCAATGGTTCGAACAACTGCTTTCCTTCGTGCCCCTTGGGAGGAGCCAATTCTCCGGCAGCGATCTTCGACTCTTGGACGTCGATCTGCTGTTTTACTCTCGCCTGGAGTGCCTCCATGTTCCAGACTTTCTTGGCCGCGACACTGTGGAGTAAGTCGGAGCCATAGGGGGGATTAAGGTTTTTTATGAAGGTGCGGATGGCCTCGCCCTCCGATATCTCCTCATCTAGCTCGGTCATGCCAGCCGTGTAACGCTGGTAGTATTGGGCCAACGATTCGTCAGGCCTCTGGACTACCTCATGCAGGGTCCGAACACTTTTCAGCAGCCGTCGACGTCCTTGGTACTGGGCGATGAATCGCTGATGCATGTCCTTCCAACAGGTTATACATCCGGTGGGCAGACTGTAAAACCATGTCATTGCCTTCTCTCCCAAGGTGCTCGGGAACAACGCACAGATAACATCCTCATCAGGGGTCCTGCCCATGCACGCTGTTAGGTGCTTCTGCACATGGCGAACCGGGTCCGCGACCCCGTCGTACTCGTCTATCTTCGGGATACCCAAGCCTGGAGGGGCCAAGGTATGGATCAACCTGGGAACGAAAGGATGGGTCTCTTGACTCCCCAATTCCGACATCATGGGCTTCTGATCTCCCATGCAGATACCCACAATCTTTACTACCTGGTCGGCAGTGAGGGGACCATTCAAGGGAATAGTCCTTTGTTGTACTGGCCCTGGTCCATCGACCACAAAATTCTCCGCCGGTGCTGGATGAGGGGGAATGGGTTGTTCCCTCAACGGAGGGGGTGGCGGCAGGTTGTCGTCCACCTGCCTTCTGGGGGCATCTCGCCGCGGAGGGAGCGGCGGGAGATCGGCCTGCCTTCTAGCAGCTTCTCTTCGGTCTAGGAGGGCCTCCATGGCCTCCATGAATAGGGGCATGGCCTCTGCCACTACCCTGGCCAGCTCCGGATTCTGGGAAGGTGCTTCGTTCCGGCGAGTGCTGTCACCCTCATCTCTCAGATCCTGATGCTGGGCAGCATCCTCAGGGGGATTGCTGGTGGCCGGCACTTGCTTGCCTGAGCGTTGCGATCTGTTGCCAGCCATGGAATGAAATCAGAGGGAAGCAAACTTACTTTTTGGCTTTTTGTTGCGTTTCCCACAGACGGCGCCAATGTTGGATCACGGCAGGAGCTCCGGTTACGGTGACGGATTCCTTAGCTCCTCGCAATCCTGCAGAAGGGGAATAGAGGGCAGTGGCCCAGAATCCCTCTCCGATGCTTAACGTAAGTACGGCGGCCACAAAGCAAGCAAGCAATATTTGTGTATGTATAAAGCGTAACCCTAATCTGGAATAACTTCCCTCCTTTTATAGAGGAAAGGCTATCCCAGTTACCTGATTCGGCGGTTGGATTGTGATCCATTATCCCACATATCTCGCCGTATATCTTGCCACGTATCTTGTACAGTTATTCGTATCCCACATATCTCGCCCATTATACCACTACTGTGATCATGGCGAGATTTCCGGGATTGTGCTCTTACTGGCGAGTTTCGATCATTATCGGAGACTCCCAAGTTACATCGTTGAGGATTCGGTGTCGGGGAGTGGTGTCAACTCCCACATCGGGACCGACTACGTCCAGGTCCGAGATCTTCGGGGCTCTCCCCTATCGGAGCCATACTTGCTCGGGGCCATTCAATGTCGGGGCCTCCTTCAGTCGGAGCCCTTAGCCTTCCAGCAACCCAGCTCCTGGCCCACCAGGCCTAGTCGCCGTTTGCCAATCGTTAGGGGGCCTAACGGCCTTCGCCATGGCCCATCACACATTATTATATTGATTAACATAGGTTAGATTTGGTTATTAACTTAGATTAATT
This sequence comes from Clarkia xantiana subsp. parviflora, assembly GCA_036873135.1. Classification (NCBI taxonomy): domain Eukaryota; kingdom Viridiplantae; phylum Streptophyta; class Magnoliopsida; order Myrtales; family Onagraceae; genus Clarkia; species Clarkia xantiana. The sequence goes on from JAPTYO010000016.1 coordinate 5,715,504, forward strand.
AGTGTTTATATTAACCTAGGTGAGCTAATGAGGACTTGAGTTTAATTGCATAGAATATATATCAGATTGTGTTTTGTGTCAAGTATGTTTGGTAATTGTTGAAGCTCTTGGATTTCACCTAACAATAAGTCTGCACTCAATAATTTCTTACTGCTAGAACTAAATTATTGTTTCACCATTTTAATTAATTTGAAATCATATATGTATATTCAGAAGATAAAATTGGCAACTTGTGAATTGAGTACCGAAAGGGCGGAATTTTAAAATAGTGTTTTAGTTTTCGTAATAGAACCCCCGAACTCGAATTTCTGATCGTAGACCGGTTTTATACCTAGGTGCTTAATTCTTTATTCTCTTAGGTGATTTAGGGATTCTAGTTAGCCTTATAATTAACTAGTGGCGACTCTTTTCAAAATCCACGTTTTCAAAACGTAATTCGCCTTAGGTCAAATTTTAGGTCCGACAACCACAATATGTCGATGTCAATAATTACCAAAAGAAAATAGTAAAAAGGGTGGAAAAGATGATATTATAATTAGAAGGTGAACAAAGAAAGCTTATGGCATCATAGCGATGTGGCCCTTATACCATCATAAATTATTATCATCATCACTAAAGTTTGCAATTTTACATTACATATATTATCATGGGCCCTCTATATATACTTGACTTTTCTAAAGGCTTCGCGCGTCATTCTACTGAATCTACTGAATTTTTTTGCATTATAAACATAATTTCTCGACAAATATATATTTACATATATAGCTATTTCAACTCAAAACTTAACTCTTCAGATCCACTAGTCAATTGATAATTATGCATGTGACTATACTTACCAGACTCATCAGAATGCATTAAACAGTAAAATTCTACCGACTTAAAAATTAAAAAAAAAATATTTTTATGGGTCCTGCTCTCTAGTAATGTTTATCTTATGATACCCTACTGAAAAAGAGTTGAAAACAATATTAGTATAAAATGTGCACTTAATTATATAGGTAATAGTCTATTAGCCCCCAGTGAGACATCAAAATATATATAATCATAAGTTCGATTTTCAAACCCTAATTTAAACTATTTTTTTCCTACTGTCTGGGTACATGTTTATTCTTCTTTCTATTCAGATCCATTATTAAGTATCAGGTCTATTATTGAAGCTAACATGTTGTGTTACTAGTAGTAACTAACTACCATGACATGACCAAGGCTGTTACTGAAAAGACAACAATACTTCTGAATTTTGATCTTAGTCTTGTCCTTCCCGCAGTTATTATAATTTATATATATCCGCAGTAATATGAAACTATTGACATCATCCGTGCTTTCTTTGCATTTACTTTACAATATCATATATATTTCATCGATTGGACATGGCTAGATGTGTTGAACTTGAACCCTTTGATGGTCAGTTTTAGCGTGAATATAATTGCAATTATATAATGATATATATTAATTATTATCAATGCCAAAAGTGTATAGTAGGTCGTTTTTCTTTAATTTCCTTTCATTTTTGTAATAGTTCAAATTTTAGTCATTTCGTTTGCTTGCTCCATTGCAATTATATATGTTCTTAGTCATACCTCATACGTGCATAAATATGACGAAACGTACATGTTCATCAAAGATGCTTCTACAAGAGCGATATATTAATACATCTACCATTTGAAAGTCAAAAAGTAATAGATCATCAGCCATCATCAAGCTACTACCTTTAATTATTTGAGACATATATTCCAAATTGTTGCCAAAAAGTTATTTATTTAATTAACTTAACTAATAAGAGTTAAAGAATCTAATCATAGTCTAAAGTTTGCACCATATTTAGATATCTCATGTTTAAATTATTGCTAATAAATGTTACATGTTTCGTTTTTGTTGTTAATATGTGTTCAAGTTTCCTTTTCATTGTTTTTTGGTTTCCGCCGTTTTTTCTGTTGAATTTGACAGATTTAGGTATGAGATTTCGTTAATTCATGTATATTTATGCCAATTAAGTTAAATTGAACCTCCATTTTGCAAAAATACTTCAATTTCAATGTATGTACACACTAATTGACATAAGCTAAAGGGAAAAAAGTGTCATTTGTTATTTTCTCTTCTTTAAATGCCCTTGCTGTTGAATTTTATGGAGCATTGGAGCAAAATCCATTGAAGTTAACAGAAAAAATGGATGGTAAAACCAAAGAGCGACGGAAACAAAATTTGGAACACCTATTAGCAACTATTTATACTTGGAACACTTAAAAACAACATGGTACAAACTTGAGACATTGGGAAGATTTTTTAACCCAATTATTAATTACCTATCAGAATTTTTTTTCCAAATTAATGGAATATTAATATCCAACCTTCAGCTTATTATTTCTTTAATCCCTGTTTTGTTTAAGAGTTATTATGAAAAGATAATTAATACCCGCAATTGTGGTCTAATGGTTAAGAGTGTTTATTTTTAAATGGTTCGACTTTGAAGTCTCATATTCGAAACCCTTAGAGAGTCACCTCGCTGAGACATGATTAAATATCAAGACCATCCTAGACCACATACCGCGTCAAACATTAGAGAAGACGAGTATAACTGACTTAACGAGATAGCGTCTTGATTATACTAGGGGATCGCATACTACCTTAGGATAAAAGAAGAAAAGTAGAATTAAGATTAACAGATCGGTCTCTAAACTATATTAAACTGGTGATGAATATCCGAACATTATGTAACAAATTTCATTCTAATAACCATTCTTTTTTCTTGGAAAGGAAAATTTATGTTAAGATAATTGGAGCATTTGGTGAGGGGCTTACGAAGTCTTTAGAAACATTCATTCTTTGATTATATTTCTTTAAAACCTAGATATTTTGTTCAAAGTTATGTAAAGATAGTTGGACTTGGACTTGGCTTACGAGCCCTTGTAAGGATGATTTTGAATTTAGATTCAATTCCAGCTAAAAATACAAATTCGAGGGATAACTTTAATCTTTATTCTGATTTTTTTTGCCAAGCCCACTGCGCGTACTTTTTAGAAGCAAATACCGAAATTATATATGCCGAATTACAAACTCGCAAAAAAATAGATTATAAGAGATGGGTACAAACATCCTGTTAAATTGACACATCTCTTTTTTAAAGTTAAATCGTAACTCGGTTGACACTTTTATTATTTTAAGACCATGAAATTTGCAGTATTTACTGAGTAATCTAACTACAGAAAAAGAAAAACAACGTACGTACTCTTTCTAGAGAACATGTTTAATTGATCATTAAACAAACATCAATACAGAACTATACAATCTATGCAAAGATCAAATAGCTGCTCTGAAACATAATACACTGAATTATGCATCATCCACAAAAAAAAAAAATAAAAAAAAAAATCAGCTACATATAAATTATATAATATATATGGAAAAAAGTACAACGTTAAATCAATGAATTAATTAATTTAAACATTTTAAGCAGCATTCGAAATTGTCCCTTTCTTGATGCTGTCTATACGAGTAGTCTCATACACCGGAAGCTCACTAGTTACGAACCCCGTGTCGTAGTTGGTCAACTCGAACAGATCGGAGCTCGAGTCGCTCTCCGCCCCATCGTCCTCCTCCAACTCCGTCGTCCCTCCATTATTTTTCAACCCTTTAAACTTCTTATCCATGCTCCTCTTTTTCGCGACATCATTATGTTGAAAAACTGCAGATTTAACTTGTTTTTGATCCAAGTAGATCTTTAACTCCTTCAATGACTTGCTCGCCGCCGGCGTGACCATGTACGGCGGCGGAGTTCTGAACCCGGAGTTTGAAGACGAGTACAGCGACCTCGCCGAGGTTGTCGTCGTCGCTGTCGTCGTCGTCCGTGAGCTGGAGCTCTGGAAATGGCTGATGCTGCTCCTCCGCCGGCGCTTCCACGTGTCGCCGTCGTAGTCGTCCTTGATGGACTTAACGGCGGAAGAAGAGGTTGACTTCTTCTTCTTGGAAGCTGACTGGCTGAAGAGGGAGTTGAGGAAGCTGGCGATTCGGCCGCCGGGGGAGCTCGGGTGGTGGCCGCGGCTCTTCTTGAGGATCTCCTTCATCTGCTGGTGCTTATCGAGACCGTTGGATTTCTGGGTAACGTTGGTGTTGCAGCTGTCGTGGTTGGGGATGGCAGAAACGGTGTCGTAGTTGTAGTCTGAGAAGTAGCGGGCGGCTTCAAAGACGTCTATCTCGTCGGAGTCTTTTCTCTGGTGGAGAGATCTCCGGCAGCTTCCGGCGACAGGCATGGCAGGGGAGGGGAGATTTAAGAGAGGAATATAATGGGTGTGTTGTGGTGTGGTGATAATATATAGTGAGGGAAAGGGGGTTTAAATATACTTCATGTTCGATGATCCTTCTTCAACTTGTGCATGGTTTAAATAAACTTATTATTTTCACTATTAACTAATTTATTCTAATGTGAAGAGTGAAGACGACCAAATTATATTTTAATTAAGCTAGTAAATATATGTTTCATCTTGACATAATGAGTTAACCTTTTTTAATAATGTAAATTTTTATATTATTATCGGAGCCGTACGATCGTGATATTGTATTATCAATAGAATCAGGCTAATCATACCATCATATCATTCACAGTGTCAATTTAAACATGTCATCGTAGTATTCTCACAATTACAGCATAAATGCGCATAGTACAAACATGAAGGAAATCCAATTAATTAAAAACTACAGTTTAATTTTATTTACATATCTAAGTTTTCTATAAAATCCAAATATTAATTGTGACCGTGTCTTATATTATTTTCGCTATTGGAGTTCGGATCTGCTAAGTGCTATCAATATTCCCTAGTATATATGACTTTCATTTCATTGTTATATTAATTATTAACAATACTTACTTTACGAACTAAATATAGGGCAAACAAACTGTGGCCCAGTAATATATCTTCCTGCTTCCACTTACTGCGGCGAAGATGGAGCTGCGAATAAATATTTACCTTATTATTAATTATACATAAATTAATATTTGGCTGCTAAGCTAAATCGGTAGAAATAGAAGAGAATCAATGGCCTAGCCCTTTAAAGTATACTTTTTTTTATGAAAAAGAATGGGTAGCAGTGGCGACTCTAGGCTCATCCTGCTATGTAATGTCCGGACTTTCGTGTTTATTTGCGAGTATATCATACTTATGAACAACCAGTGGGATTTGAATAATAGGGGACACTTATATAAAAAAAAATGTATTGAAAAATAATGATATTTTTATTACAAAAAATTATTGGAAAATTTAATAAGTTATGCTATATATTAAGTTATAATGCATTACACAACTTGACGTTATATTTCATTATATGAAAGTGACAAAACAATCGTTCAGAAGTTAATCACTTATTCTAATTTGTAGTTTATTCTTTATGTAATGCATAGTTAAAAATGACATTTTTACACTTGTTAGATCTAGTGTAAGCAAATAAACTTGATAAAATGTAATATGTTTTTTAGTTTAAGAAATTTCATCGAATATTTCTCTAATTCATTTACTATCGCTTAATTGTTTCTTATTTGATTTGATTTAGAAATAATAAATATTTACAAAATTAATCATTTTTGGATATAAAAAAAGAGAAGAAAATAAAAAGGAAAACATGAGTTTAATATTCCACTATTGTAATTGGCCAAAAAAAAAAAATATTCCACTATTGTATGTAAATTAAGGGATTAATGTTGGCAAAAAAAAATGTAGGGATTAATGGGCTATTAAAAGTTAAATAGTATTTAATGGAGAAAAGATTGTTAGTGATTTCAATGTATCTCTTAACATAATAGATCATGACGTACATGCTTTTAATTTTAACTTTCTTTAATTTGATTATATTTTAAGTATAAGTATATTAATTTTTTTAAAAAAAAACATCCCAATTAATAGGGACATTTTGTTGCCCATGGTATAGAGCTAGAGCCGCCACTGGAGAGGCCGGCCCATAGGAACGAGTCCTCCTTTCCCCAGAAAATGATTTTAATCAAGTCACTGGGGGAATTCAAACTTGTGACCTCGAATCTAAACCACATGGGATTCAGTGCTCTCAACCACTAGACCACAACTGCTTATGATCTTTATTACTAGATTGTCGGCACAGTGTGTTCAGAAGCTGCTGAACTTAGACTTATTCAAATACAATTTTAATCCTCAAATATTTTTTTTCTGAACAATTTGTATCCTTATATTTGATTTTATTACTTCTTTTTGTTTGCGAGGGTGCATGAAGTCGCTATATATTATATGCACTAAACAAAATATATAGGTGTGGTGTGTGGATTATGGACTTAGAATAATGGGTTAATAACTAAAAAACTGTCCAAGGTTTACCCTATGTTAAAATTAGGTGTCTGAAGTTTTAAATGTTAAAATGGACTATCCCAAGTTTCATTTTTGTTGAAATTTGGTGTCTCTGTGCGTCTTTTCATCTTCATTCAATCATTTTCATCAACCCACCCACCAACTCATAATACATCACTCTTTACTTTTTACAAAATCGTAAAAGTTCACCCAAAAATTGAACATTAAAAAAAAAGTTTCTAGAAGAGTGGTGTGGAGCCATTTTCCAAGAACAACAAAATGAGATTTACTTGCGTGGATGTGTCCAACTTCCTAAGTGACGGTCCCGACAAGATGACGAGAAGGGAGTGTATATGGGAGCTCGAATTTGACACACGGTTTCGTCGGAATTGACTTCTCTAAAGTAATCACACCGAGACACCACATTTTAACAAAATTGAAACCTTGGACACTACAGTTTAACATTTGAAACTTCAGACACCTAATTTTAACACAGGGTAAACCTTGGATAGTTTTTTTAGTTATTAACCCTAGAATAATTGATAGTGTAGCTAGATCTTTTCTACGAGGATTTATATTTTGAGCGACATAGGAATATAGGATAGGAGTATAGGACACCGGCATACAAGATATATATGTGGATAAAAAAAGGAAGAAAGCTAGAGAAATATATATATATATATATATATATATATATATATATATATATATATATATATATTATCAAAAATGGAAATTCAAAAAAAGTAATAACTCTGGCCACAACACATACACTAGAAATTATTCACTCCTAACACGTGGAATCCAAATGTCATCCCTTCAATTAATCAAAATTTGACACATACCAGTTAATAACTGATTGTATATAATTATTATTTTGGTGGTAGTGAATAATTTCTCTACTTAGACGTGTCTATGTAGAGAGAGAAAATAATCGTTTAGTTAGTTGTAGCAGTGTTATCGGAACTGGACCGGTGGTCCGATCGGGTTCGAATCAGAATCGGTGCTTTTAATAGTCCGGATCGAGAAAAATAGGAGGATGTAAGCAAATCCGGTTCAAATCTTGGTTTTTGACAAACCATCCAGTTCTGAGTGGACCGGGTGGTTCATATGTTTACCGGTTTGACATCATAGGAAAAAACTGAAAATATTAAATGAATAGGTTGCAAACCCTAGCTAAACTAAGACCTCTTCACTCATGCCACCGCCTCTCTTCTCAAATCCTCACCTCCAAAGCCAATCAAACCACAATCTAATCACTAATGAAAGATAGCTTTATGCCTCTATCTAATCATTTCATTCAAGGTAGCAATCCCCAGAACTGCAGAGACCCAACCTAAAGAACATGTAAGGGTTTGTGCCGTAGAACCTTAAAAGCTCGTTGCCATCAGCAAGGCACATAGGATGTTTTTTGGGCAGCTTGTTTGCTCCATGCTGTTGATTTTTGTGGGCGAAATAATCTTGGCCTTCTTCATCTTTGGTTGGTCAAGCTCCGTTGGATATTGGAATATTGGGTTTGGCCCATTCGTGTTGGATTGTTGGATGTGGTCTGTTGGTAGAGTTGTGTTAGTCAATGTGACCCGTGATTATAGTGGGGTATGAATTGAGGAGTTGGGTTTACTTAAGACCATGCCCCGTGTTTATTGGTGAGAGTTATGGCTGAAGCTTTATCTCGGTGAGCCGCAAATCACTCTCAAAATTCTCTCATCTTTTCTTCTCATTCTCCTTCATTACCCATGGTTTCGAATTTAACATGGTATCAGAGCCAGAACCCGGTTCCGATTATTAGCGGTGTGTGGATTTGTGTCCCCTTGTTGGCTCCACGTACCATATTTGGGTCTGGGCGTGTGAGTGGGGTTTATTAAAATTAGTCCCAACCCGTTCGGATTTGAAAGCCGGTGCCTTAGTTAAAGAGTCCACACAGTGCGGGGGAGTGTTGAATCACTCATTGTGTAATACCACACCGGTGGTGATTTGAGTATTAGAGCACTATATAAGCAAGTGGGCTACCTCCTCCTATAACCAATTGGTTTTAGGATGGAACCCCACTTGTGAAAATGGTTGCTCTATGTTGGCCCGTTGGGTTTGACTCGGCCCAATGTGGGCTTTACATCTTAAACCTCAGCAGTACAGATTCTTCTTTAGTTGCTTTATATAGTGTAAAAATGGGAGATTTAGATTTGTGGCACAAAAGGCTTGGACATGCTTCAATAAATGTACTAAAAATGTTTCAGATATCAAACAGTTTACCCAATAAAACCTTTGGATTTGATAATTGTACTATTTGTCCCTTGGCCAAACTTACCAGAGTCCCTTTTGATTTATCTGATTCTAGAGCAGAAAGACCATTTGACCTAGTACACAGTGATGTGTGGGGTCCTTATAGGACACCCACATATGACCATAAGGGCTTTACATCTTAAACATCAGCATTACATATTCTTCTTTAGTTGCTTTAAATAGTGTAAAAATGGGAGATTTAGATTTGTGGCACAAAAGGCTTGGACATGCTTCAATAAATGTACTGAAAATGTTTCAGATATCAAACATTTTACCCAATAAAACTTTTGGATTTGATGATTGTACTATTTGTCCCTTGGCCAAACTTACCAGAGTCCCTTTTGATTTATCTGATTCTAGAGCAGAAAGACCATTTTACCTAGTACACAGTGATGTGTGGGGTCCTTATAGGACACTCACATATGACCATAAGAGTTTTTTCTTGACCACGGTGGACGATTTTTCTAGGTTGACTTGGGTCTTTCTGCTCTAATACAAGCATGATGTTTCTGAAGTTTTATAATATTTTGTTGAGATGGTGAAAATTCAGTTTGTCTAAACAATTAAAAAATTTAGAACAGACAATGGTGGAGAGTTTTTTAGTGATCATTTAGATAACTTTTTCAAACAAAGGGGGATTCTCCATCAAAGTTCTTGGTCATACACCCCTCAACAAAATGGTCGTATTGAAAGGAAACATCGTCACTTGTTGGAAATTGCAATTGCTTTGAAAATCCAAGGTTTTATTCCAAACAGATTTTGGGGACACTGTATACTTGCTGCTTGTTACCTTATCAATCACATGCCAAGTCAAATTTTAAATAAAAAAATCCCCTCTGGAAGTCTTTCTTGACAAGAAACCTGAAATAAATCATTTAAGGGTGTTTGGGTGCTTATCTTTTGCAAAGAAACTGGTAGCTTTGGATAAATTTGCTGCTCGTGCTACTGCTGCTGCTTTCATGGGCTATTCAGAAAAAAAAATGTTAATTATTATTTGATTTGGAAAACAATAATTTTTTTGTAAGCAGGGATGTGAAGTTCTTTGAACATATTTTTCCTTTTAAGAGCAGCAATTTTAATCCAATACCTCTCTTTTGTGATGATGCTGTGCCAACATCCCTTGTTGATAATGATATTGTGGCTAATGAACATGAACAGATTAATGGTGACACATATAAGGATGTTGAACATCCTTAGTCCCTCGATATTCAGTCCCATGACACTCCAGATGATGAACATCAATCTGGTTCTAGTTCTAATGGTGCTATTAGTCCCTTGATGCCTGCAAATGATGATAATTTTATAATATCTGATGCAACCCCAACACATGTGTGAAAATCTAGTAGGGTTAGAAAAATCCCTACTTATCTTGATGATTACATTTTATCTTCTGCAATTACCCCTTATCCTCTCTCAAACTATGTTGGGTATGTTGGCAATTCAGATGAGTACAAATGTTATCTTACTAACATTTCAAAATTAGTTGAACCCACCTCTTTTGAAGAGGCTGTGCAGGATGTTAGTTGGATTGATGTTATGCGGGCTGAAATCAAAGCAATAGAGGAGAATGGCACTTGGAAGCTAGTGCAGCTCCCACTTGGAAAAAAATCAATTGGATCAAAGTGGGTGTTCAAATTGAAGTACCACTCTAATGGTACACTTGAGAGGTACAAAGCAAGGTTAGTTGCCAAAGGTTATAAACAAAAACAAGGTATTGACTATTTTGAAACCTTCTCTCCTGTAGTTAAAATGAAGATTGTCAGAACAGTTCTTTCTCTTGTCTCTATTAACAATTGACATCTTTTTCAAATGGACGTGTTTAATGCTTTTTTACAAGGTGATTTAATTGAGGAGGTCTATATGACTTTACCTCAAGGTTTTCGTAATCAGGGGGAGATGTCAGATAACACTGTATGTAGATTACGAAAATCACTTTATGGTCTTAAGAAATCATCTAGACAATGGAACTTAAAGTTAACAGAGACCCTAATTGGGGCTGGTTACTGCCAGTCTTTATTTGATTACAACTTGTTTTTAAAAAGAGAAGGTGATGAAATTGTTTTATTACTTATTTATTAGGATGACTTACTTGCAGTGGAAGATTGATTTCTGATTTGAAGTCTGTTTTGCTATCAAATTTTAAGATGGAGGATCTTGGGGAATTACAATATTTTCTTGGGATAGAAGTTGCAAGATCCAATAAGGGTCTAGTGCTCTCCCAAAGAAAATATGCACTTGACCTTATTTCTGAGGTTGGTTTAGCTGGAAGTAAACCAACAGAAACCCCTATGTAAGTAAACTTGAAATTAACAACAAAGAAATATGATGATGCGGTTGAAAAAAACATGTCTGATGCTTTGTTGACAGATAAGTCCTGTTTCAAACGCCTTATAGGTAAATTGCTTTATTTGACCCTAACTAGGTCTGACATTTCCTTTGCTGTGCAACATTTGAGCCAGTTTTTTAACCAGCCAAAGCAGTCTCATTGGAATGCAGCCATTAGGTTGGTTAAATACATTAACAGCAATCCAGGTACATGCATTTTGTTAGACTCTGCTAGTAGACTAGAATTGACTGGTTTTGCTGATTCTGACTGGGGGAATTGTTTGGAGTCTCGTCGTTCCTTAACTGGGTATTGTGTGAAAACGGGGGATTCCTTAGTCTCATGGAAAGTTAAAAAACATGACGTTGTTTCAACTTCTTCTGCTGAGTTTGAATAAAGGGCTATTAGACATGTTAGTGAGATTGTATGGTTGCGTGGGTTGCTGTTAGAACTTGGGTTTGGACAAACCAAACCTTTTGTGATTTTTTTTATAATAAAGCAGCCATTCAAATTGCTAACAATCCTACTTTTCACGAAAGAACCAAACATAACTAAATCGATTGTCATTTCTCTAGGGAAAAGCTTTTGGATGGAACAATTAAGTTTCTCCATATTAAAACAGGTGAACAACTTGCTGATCTGTTCAGTAAGGCTTTGCCTAAGAGGCAACATCATTATCTGGGAGGTAAGCTTGGTTTGAAAGATATATTTGGTGTAACTGACTTGCTGGAAATTGATGCAGGTTGAGTTTCAGCACGTTATTCAATTTTCTGCAAGTGCTCTCTAGAATTGTTGGTGCATTATTCAATTTTCTGCATATGTTGGCTCAAATATGTTGGTGTGATCAGTTTGAAGAAGCCCAAGATTAAGGGGGAGTGTTGATTTTTGTGGGCCAAATAATATTGGCCTTCTTCATCCCTGGTTGGTCAAGCTATGTTGGATATTGGAATATTGGGCTTGGCGCATTCGTGTTGGATTGTTGGATGTGGTATGTTGGCAGAGTTGTGTTAGTCAATGTGGCCCGTGATTATAGTGGGGTATGAATTGAGGAGTTGGGTTTATTAGGGACCTTTGAGCAATTACTCAAGATCCTGCCCCGTATTTATTGGTGAGAGTTAGGGCTGAAGCTCTATCTCGGTGAGCCGCAAATCACTGTCAAAATCCTCTCCTATTTTCTTCTCCTTCATTACCTAGGGTTTCGAATTTAACACATACGCGCCGCGCCACCGCGCCTTGCCGCCTCGATAGGCTCCATGGTGATGAAATTGTAGGCGGCCAATCCGTAAGGGTTGAGATCGCGCCTTTCTAAATAATAATAATAATAATAACATAGTTTGAATAAACTACAATCAATTGTTAATACAATCGAATTTTGTTAAATTAGACACATATCGTGCAATCAATCAATTGTTAATACAATCGAATTTTGTTAAATTAGACACATATCGTGCAATCATTAATATCTAATAGAATTTGTCTCTTATAAAATTTAATTATTAATTCTCATGATTTAACATCTATAAATTTAAACTGCATTTAGTATTTTAGCCGGATTACTAAACTTTGTTTGTGAACCTCAATTTGATCATCAAAGGACAAGAAGGGATTTGTGGTGTCGTCGTCCAGTGTGGTCCATTGAGGTGCGAATATAGTGCGGGATCTCGTCACGTGCACGGCGCACTGAAACCTACCCATACCCATTGATGGGGACTTGTGGTTCGACAAGGGCTTCAAATTTTGTGGCACCAAAACTATTGTCCTCCTCTACTGTGTCGTACGTGTAGTAGCTACTAGTGTCTACTGACTAGTGAACGATCAAGAAGATGATGATGACCTTTGACAGTTCCATTTCAACAGCTCTCTACATCTTATGACATGTCTATTTCAAACAACAATTTTATCACGATTCATTGCAACACGTTCTAACTTTTAGTCAATGCCATTTTCTCTCTTGTGTTATAAGACAATTAGTTAAAATACATGTCTTTTTTTCATTGCAATTGAAACTTTAGGACTTAATTAGACAAAAATAAAAGTTAGAGATGTATTAGAGTAACTAAATTGAACAAAATCAAAAAGTATAGGAGGTGTCACGTGACTTGCACATGCCACTTAACATAGCAAAATTACATAAAGTTAAAGATGTACCAAAAGCCAACAAAACGAAAACATGTGACTATCAAAAGTCTACAAAAAAAATGATATGACAATAAAAAAACAACTTTAGTCAAACATATATGACACTAAAAGACCATTTAACCATATAGTAAATAGAGTTCATAATTTATAAAAGTTTTCAAATTTCTCTGTGTATGTATAATTTTTTAATCCGATGGCAAAATATGTAAATTAATTTCATTAGAAATGGGAGTTCTTATATATATATATATTTATAAATGTTCGTTAATACAAACATTCCCAGAAAAACTCAAGCATGTATAATGAATGCACGTACGTTGTTCGTGAGTTGAGCAACTAGTTGTCATACTAACCGATACTTTTATTACTTACTACACACTAGCTATTATATGTAAAGTAACAACAAAGAAGGAACCATAATTAGAAAGAAACCTTTTGAGCTCTCGACAACTACTACACACATATCTAAACTTTTAGTGAGGGAAACCAGACCAACACACCTAATGTTATCGACTCTTTATATATATGTTGTTTGGACTCGTTATAAGATGTCCTTTTCTTGAACGACCAGTTGCACAGTAAAGATGCATGTCCCTACTACGTACGTACCTTAGCCTATAGGAAGTGAGATTTGGATCGATATCTCATCTTCTTCTTATGGCTATAGATGTGTATTGATTGGTCATCACATGCATATGATCTATTAATTATTAGCTTCACGTAGTTCCTTTCATGTATCACCAAATGAAATGATATGAGACACTTATCTTCAGCTTGCATGTCACCCAATTATATAACCTTTGTATGGACATGATCATCAATATTAGACATATATATGTATGTATGAATATATATTTACACTTAATTCATTATATATATATATATATATAACATTGTTTTGTTGCTTTCTTTAGCTGCAGACCATGTATTTCTAAAAGTCATTTTATGTGGTTATGCATCAATGAAGAGTCCCCATCTTTCTAGTTTATTAAGATATTGAGATCTTGTCTCCTCCAACCCCACCCTATACAACTCTCTGACTAGTGGAAATGATGAATGCAAATGAAAACTTCACTTAGAGTTCTCTAGGCATGATGTTATCCTTATAACACCAATCTGTATTATTACCTATATATTTGTGTAAAATTGATAATATAATTGTTTATGTCGACTACAAATTGGGTCGGTCAGTCGCGATTTTATAGTGTGGTAGCAATAAACATTGAATACATTGATCGATCAACTTGCAATTAGGAGAACAATATCTATAACATGTTTATGTTGGAAAATTGCTAATTAAGTGGGCTTGGCCCATTAGCAATCTACCTTGGTGAATGATAAGTTCACCAAGGTAATATCGATGTCCCACACCGGTTGTGGTGTGAGATAACTGGTAGTATATATTTTGTGATGGATTTAAGGGATAGTTACATACTAAGGATAAAAACACGTGTATATGCTAGGTAAACTAATTACGCAGCGGAACAAGAAGCACATACCAGTTTAGCTTTCCGTAGCCCAAGATCGTCACGAGGGAGTTCTCGATCTGCCAGACGGGGGTAAATTGTTGATAAAATTTCGGCACCTCCTTGGACTAGGTATGGTCCAGCCGAAACTTCACTATATTAGGAGAGGGATTTATTTTCTTGTCAACTTAGGGAGAGAGTGATTAACCCTAAGAAATCTCTGACACCTCCTATTTATAAGAGGAGGTGAGCAAAACCCACCCAGGGGTTTTCCCTAGTTCGGCCGGACCTAGCATCAATTGGGCTTGACCCATTTTGGGCCAATTGTGGCTCATAGGGATTTTGGCTTGACCCAAAATCCCTTATGTTCCTAACCCCAATTATTCTTAATCTGTTGGGCTTATATTAATGGGCTCCCAATTACGGCGGCACATATACACCAAATGCCAACAGCTCCCACTCGCCGGAATGGGAGGGTGCCTATTAATATGTTGTCGACCAACAAATCATATCCATTCGTGATCCAATCATGTTCCCGTATTGTTCATACAAGGTTTGTCGTGCGACCGACTACCACAACGGACATCGTGCTACTCATCAGTTAAGAGTGTTTTACCTTCTGCGGAACGTTGATTCCCTGTCATGTTATCAACCCTAAACATATTACATCTCTATGCTGCATTGTACCCCTGGTCAATTGTTATTCTCCAATTTCCTAGTTCCCACAAAGGGATACTTCTCCAAGACATCCGCACAAGTATTCACAACCATCAACTAATATCCGTTTGTTGGCACTTAGTGAATACAAGAGTCGGAGAATTACAGGTGTACATGACCATCCCCATCGCTCAAATCCTTAGTCAAACTCAACTGGTGCCCAAAACGTGGTCACTTGACCTTTTTATTCGGGCGCTACGCTCGTACGCCTGGGAGCGAACATTGAGCCCAACCTTGGATATGAGTTCCGAGTATAAAGGGTACTTCGGGTGCTCCTTCATTTAGCACCCGGGATCAGTCACAAGCTCAAGGTGAATAAGTTTGTGTCTTCAAAATCTTGGAAGATTTCGTCTATCACAACCGAGCCTGACCCCGTGGTCGAACATGGCACACGCAGTATGAAGTGCGCGTCGACGGCATAACCTGAATTTATACCAGGAATGAGAATGTCATATGCTATCGTAGATACCCATCTAGCCCAAAATGTGGTGGTATAAGAACAGAGTTCGTCACAGCGATCTGCTAAACTTTGATCATGTCGTGTACCCCGAAACCAAATAATCGTTTTACTTAATCAGGTTTATCTTTCGAAACACCATGGTTCTTAGCCGGTCTTGATATGAATGGGGAATCCTTTCCATCAAGAAGACCGTGCCCGTGTGACATGGAAATGTCCACATTTGACATATTTTATTAGGAGGTTTTACACTCCAACGACTAGTTTATAGACCGTCCATCCGATGTAACAATGCCATTATGACTTCGGAAAATCATAAATTCTTTTATTCAAACATTACTCCAAGTTCAAAATGTTACTATCACATTACAAGCCTTCTAAACCCTACGCAAGTCAAGCAGTTTTACGTGCTTTGCAAAAATATCATTGCGTAAAGGCTTAGTTAATGGATCTGCAACCATGTTCTCAGAATGCGTGTATTCAACTGTGATCAGCTTGTCCTCTACCACACTTTTCGCGTAGTTATTTTTATATCAATGTATTTAGTCCTACTATGGTACTTAGGATTCTTGATTTCCCCTATCGTTGTTTGACTGTCAGAGTAAAAGCACAAAGAATTAAGCCTATCCTCGACGTCAAGCAGGGCAATCATCAGTCTCCTTAGCTAAACAGCCTCCTGTGCATTATTTGAGAGAGCAACGAATTTGGATTCCATAGTAGACAGCGCGACACTGGATTATTTCTTGCTCATCCAATAGATGATAACATTAGCAATGAGAAACACTTTTCCTGATGTGGAATTACGATCATCCAGATCACCACTGTGGTCGGCGTCACTATATCATATCAATTCTAGCTTACTTCCCTCGTAACACAGTCTGTAGTCTACCGTACCTTTCAGATATCTCATAATGCGTTTGACAGCTTTTAAATGTTGATAACCGGGGTCCGATTGGAAACGCGCTACCAAACCCACATCGTAACAAATATCAGGACGAGTGCATTGCATCGCGTACATCTGACTTCCTACCATACTGAGGTACTCTGCACTTTTCATCTGTTCACGCTCTGCCAGGTTCTTTGGGCCATCACGCTTCAACAATGCACACCCAAATACAACCGGCATATCCACAGGTTTAGCATCAAATAGATTGAACCTTCTCAACAATTTGTTGATATAGGCTTCCAGAGAAAGACATACTCCGACCACCATGAACCCTAGGAATCTTAATGCCTAGGATATAAGTGGCCTCCCCCATGTCTTTCATCTCAAATACAGATGCTAACCAGATCTTTGATTCATTCAAGTAACTCACATCGTTCGCGGCAAGCAGAATATCATCAACATACAATGTCAAGATAACATACTTTGACCCTGAGGTCTTCGTGTACACGCAGGCATCCTCGCGAAGATTCACGAGTCTGTTACCGGCGATTTACTCGTGGAACCTACGGTACCATTGCCGAGACGATTGTTTAAGAACATAGATCGATCTTTGGAGTTTACAATCTTTACATTCGTTTCCAGGGGATGAGAAGCCCTCTGGTTGCTCCATGTAGATATCTTCCTCCAAGTTCCCATGAAGGAACGCAATCTTAACATCCATCTGGTGTAGCTCGAGATCGAGGCTAGCAACCAATGCCAATACGGCCCGGACTGTGGTGTAACACATAGTCGGTGAGTAAGTCTCATCAAAGTCCACTCTGTGGAGTTGAGTATATCCTTTAGAGAAAAGTCAAGCTTTATATCGCTCAACGTTTCCATCAGCAGTGAGTTTCAATTTCAGAACCCACTTAGCCTCTATTGCTCTGCGATTAGCAAGCGAATCAACTAACGTCCAAACAGAATTGGCTTTCATAGAGGCGATATATACCTCAATTTCTTTTATCCATTCCTTTGATTGATGGCCTTCCAACGCTTGTTTAACCGTTATCGGTTCATCAACCGAAGTCAGGGTGAACAATTCACCTCTTTTGATGGGATACTTCTTGGAAGGAGTTCTCAGCATTTGACTACGTCTAGGCTTATTATTCCCATCTAGAACTATACTCCCACTGGGAACAATGCTCCCACTAGGAACCAGGGCGTTACTAGAACCTTTTCCTACAACTTTTCTTCGACGACCTCTTGGTCTCGGGATCCTACATCTGAGATGAATTCCATGGTCACTCAGACCAGGAACCAAGTTGGTTGTCCTACTCCCACTGGCCCCAGCAGGTAGTCGATGAATTATAGGATTTTCATCCAACGGTTCAGCAACTGGATGATCATGATCAAGTTCTACTTGATTCGCACCTGGAGCAATTATGATTTATCTGGTTGGATTGCCTCATCCCACTGGATTTATTATGAAAATGTTCACATTCTCATTTACCATATCATTTCCTGTTGTTTCTCCCACAAATATCCCACTCGAAGTAAGTGGGACCTGGTCATTCTCATCATGTTCAAGTTATATTAGGAATTCATTCGTTTTGATGTCAACAAGCTTAGGAAGTTCATCTTCAATAAAAGTAACATATGTGGACTCATGTTCGACCACGCCACTATTTTCCTGAGCCGCCACAAACACGTATTCCTTAGAGTTTTCGGAGTATCTAATGAAGATACTTTTCAATCCTCTAGGTCCCAACTTGCCGTATCGGCTATCGGTCTGATGCGTCAATGTTGTGCAACCCCAAGGGCGCAGCCTGGTAAGATCCACCAATTTACCGGTCCACATCTCATATGGTGTCGTGTCCATTGATTTTGTTGGTACACGGTTTACTATATGAGTGGCATTCAACAACGCATCACCTCAATAGGAGATCGGTAGTTGAGCTTGCGATATCATGGTTCTTACCATGTCCAGGACTGTACGATTACGTCGCTCCGCCACATCGTTCTGTTGTGGCGTGTAAGGGATCGTCGTTTGACAGACAATACCTTTTTCATTGCATAACTTATCAAACTTATTCGAGGTGTATTCTCCACCCTGTAAGTGCGCAAGGTTTTCACCTTTCGCTCCAGCTGATTCTCTACGAGATTGAGATAACTCTTAAAGCAATCGTTGGTCTCGAATTTACGAGTAATCAATGAGTAAACCCATAATTGGGCAAAGTTATTAATGAAAGTTATTCCGAGCATCAAAATCATACATCTCATCATTAAATTTGCATTTGGAATCGATGTGTATCGTTTTTACACGGATACATGCGCTACGCGCACGCCACCCTTGGGTGCTGACCCTAGGTGAAATCATTTCGTTTCCAAAATTTAATGATCGGTTTCATACATGTTCGTCGTTACGTTATCAATCATATTTTATGGAGTACTAACCAATTAATTATAACTAAATCGTTCGTTTTGGTTATGCAATTGATGGGTTACAATGAATTGGAGTATGTGTGTTCGTTCCTTTATCGGCCTCGATGACCCGGCCGAAAATTTTGGTATTATCGCTCAACATCGGATTTTGTTCGGATCGATCCCTTTGATCGAGTCGATAAATTGATAAGATTGTATTCGATCTCTATAAAAATTACTTTATTCAATAATCTGAAACACAAACAACCAAAATCATTAATTCAAATGAACTTTGAAAGATGAAACGACAATGATGAGGTTCTTTATCATAATGCAGCAAGAAAGGGAAAAGATAGTCAAGAACTCTGAGCCATGTCGTATACCACATTTGAAAAATTCACAAGTGAATCATATCAGATGATATTTGTCAAATTAAACCTTTCACAGCATTATGTACATGGCAAGCGAGGCGTCACTGAGACGCACTTCATCAACAGTGTTGTGACCCACCGGATTTTCGTTTGGACATTTTGTTGCTCGATTCTTTCAACATCAACCGTATATGAGAGAAGTTGTCCTTCGACTCATGAGATTTATTTGAGATGGAAGTTTCTCTATCATAGTCACCTTCGAACAGATCCACAGTTGTCTTAATCGATTTGATCAGACATGTGAGTCTACTATCATCGATGAACCACAAGAGAAAAAACTCATTCATTATAAGATGATTCCACTGCCACGCATTCCCTTCGTCATCAGGTTCATGAACCGCTTTTACACCGGCATCCATGCAGAGAATACCATCATATTTGACCATGAGGTTTCTAGCTCCAACGACATTTCCTTCGTCGAAACGAAGTTGTAAGGCAAACTAAATGTGTAATACACTAATGTTCAGGATCTCTTCCTGAATTTCAGCTTTCAGGGATGAATAGATCAACCCTTCTGCAGTGTGATATTTACGCGGCCTTTCATTGTTAAAAAATACGGACTACCACATTCAGGGCCGGCCCAAGGGTAAGGCCACTAAACCTAGGGCTTTAGGCCCTGAGGTTTAAGAGGCCTCATATATGTTAGTGACCTTTTATATTTTGTGTTTTAAGTTGAATGATTTATGTAATTAAGTTCATACACATGTAAAATAGTAGAATTAAAGTTCAAACAAATATTTTTTAATAAAAAATTATGTTTAATTATCAATTTAACGTTTGGATAAAAATTATTACTTCTTATAAAGAAGCCCCAAATTAAAATATAGCTTTAGGCCTCAAACTCTCTTGGGCCGGCTCTGACCACATTCATCCGTAGGTGTCCTCTCCGCTTACGGATTTATGAATCCGTCAACATCCGCAGCAGATAGAAGATTCAACACATATTCCTTTCATTCATCATAATTACATACCATCAAGATCACGAGGAATATAGAATCGCGCTCTTTCAGCCATTAACACTTTGACAAATCATGCGACAGTCAGGGAGGCAATTTAAAACATTTTGAAAAGAATTGCTTACATCGGATATCTAGGAGATAGAAGGCGAAAAACAATGATTCATCAGTCATCTAACAAACCCGGCCACCAGTAAACCAATGGAAGGAGGCCGTGAAAAGAGTTCACATTGTCGTCGTCTCCTTTCTAATAGATCAGTCTCTTTTGAAAACGGTTTACTCGCTTTAATCAGAACAAGGAGTTATTACATACACCCGATCTTAGCTTTCCTAAGGCCCTTTTTTAAAATGTTTCTAGGAATTCACGCAAGCATATACAATTCTACTTCACTAGTAAATTATCACATGCATCCACATCCTCAAACAATCATGCATACGCATCATGCGTCAAAATGTTTCGAGGAACTCATGCAAGCATATATAATTCAACTTCACTAGTAAATTGTCACATGCGGCCACATCCTCAAACAATCATGCATACACGTCATGCGTGATCACTCAACATCCAACATGCATATTTGGCGACTGAATATCGATTTTAAAATGTTTGGGGCTGACTTACAATTCATGTTATAATAATCATGCAAAATTCTAGACATCGATCATTATCAAGATCACTCAGCACATCATGTTTATCCTAGTGCGCAACTCTTTAATTGACAACAGGGCTTTGCCCCCAACATGTAATATCCAGCTAGCTTGACATAGTCAAGACACGATTCTAACATGCATTCATATCAATATATATAAAAATTTCAATTCAGCCCACAAATTGATTCAGTCCCATAATCATGCATTTTCCGATATCCATCCCCATAACCGAAACTAGGCATCATGATTGATTAAAACGTGAAACCATCAAACCGTTTCGCACTATGCAGGTAATTTTAATGTTGAAAAACATTTGGATTTTAAATTTGATCTGACCTAAATTTTTGTTGACCCGAAACCGGTCAGATTCGGTCAACCCGGTCCGACCGGTCCAGTCCGCTTGACCCGACCCGCTCCGGTTAGGTTAATTCGATTCGGTTTAATTGAACCAGGTTTGGCCCGACCTATTTGACCACATGTTCTAACCCGTCCCGATTTGGGTCGAACCGATTGAGAAAACCCGGTATGGTCGACCCGACCCGTTTGAACCGGTGGGACGCGAACCGAACCCGAACCGGTTCGGACCCAACCGGTTACCTGGGTCGGTTGACCCGACCCTGTTGTGCATTTGGATCCAGCCCAATAACTCAAAAGAGTCCGGCCAAAATTGTGACTTGTTGGCTAAGTAGGGTTTTAAAATCCACAAAAAAAAAAAATATTAGCCACCAAGTAACAATAATTACAATAAATATAATTTCCAAATATTTGCACAATATATATATATATATATATATATATATATATTATTTCGGCAGTCGTAATATATATATATATATATATATATATATATATATATATATATATATACATATATATTTATATATATATTTACTTAATTGTCAATATTCTATATTAGGGGCAATATATTTTCTCAATCTTTGGGCAATAAACTAATACCAAATATATCTATATCTCTAAAATCATGCATATAATGTATCGATAATTAATATCACAATTTTAATGCCTAAATTACCCCTAGGCCGGTCGAAACTTAGGTTTCTTGGCGCCGAAGAAGTAAAAAAATTTCACACCTAGTTCGGCCGAAACTTGCAACTTAAGGTTAGTGGTCAAATTTCTAGATAAATTTTTACCTTAATCCCAAATCCAAGTTTAATTTTGATAAAAATCATGTTTTCATTGATAATCATGAACACCAATTTTACTAAAATCATGAATATAAGTTTTAACAAAACCTATGAAAATGAATTTTTTCAAAAATCGTGAACTCCCTACCCAGACTCTGATACCACTGATGGATTAAGGGGATAGTTACTACGGATTAAAATACGTGTACATGCTAGATAAACTAATTACACACCAGAACAATATATGAGTACATACCAGTTTAGCTTTCTGAGCCCAAGATCGTCACGAGGGAGTTCTCGATCTACCGGACAGGTCCTGCAGGAACTTTTATTAGAGAATGTAGAGAGGAGGACAGTTGCTGTATACAAGAATGTTGATCCAAATATGCAGAAATCTTCAATCCAAACAGCAAAAATGAGCAGCGGATCCACAGAATGACGAAGCAACAACTTGATCTTCAAGAAATCCAATGAATCGATTCTCGATCTTCAAGATCCAAGCTCGATGTATGCAAAATTCTCTCGAAAAATCATGAAATCGCAGCTGTAAAACCACAGCTCTGATACCATATTAGAGAATGTAGTGAGGAGGGTTGAACTATAAGCAATAAAGCATATGAATGTATAAATGATTCAACCAAGTATTACATGTTAGGAGACTACTATATATAAGAGTGTAATCCTAACTAACTAAGTCAACTATACAAGTCAACCTAAGGTACCATGTATCTATACAAGTATGAGTACCTTTCTATACAAGTATATATATATACAAGTATACAACCATGGAAGTACCATGTGTATACTCCTATAACTTTGATCAAAGAGAAATCTGCAGGCAATTTTCTCCACAGCAAAGCCTCTTTCGATTCGGTGACAGGATGGGTCTCAGGGGTAAATTGTTGACAAAATTTCGACACCTCCTTGGACTAGGTATGGTCCGACTGAAACTTCACTATATTAGGGAGAGGGATTTCTTTTCTTGTCAACTTAGGGAGATAGTGATTAACCATAAGAAATCTCCGACGCCTCCTATTTATAAGAGGGGGTGAGCAATACCCACCAAGGGTTTTTCCTTAGTTCGGCTGGACCTAGAATCAATTGGACCTGGCCGATTTTGGGCCAATTGTGGCTCATAGGTATTTTGGCCTGACCCAAAATCCCTTATGTGCCTAACCTCAATTATGCTTAATTTGTTGAGCTTATATTAATTGGCTTCCAATTACGGCGGCCCATATACACCAAATGCCAACATTTTGGACACCATTATAAGTGTGTAACAACTTACTAGAGTCAAGAGGCTCTCTCTACGCGCGCCTGCGCAGGGGGTGCATAACATCGGATCCGAAGCACACATCGGTAGTCTTTTCTTGTGTGCGCGCCTGCGACGTGCGTACACGGTTGTCGGCCCGAAAAGCCTACCTCGCGTGAAACCGAAGTTTCCTACTTTGACGATGTCCAGATACATTGAACACTGCTAATATAGCAAGTGTATACCGAATATATATTTTATGTACGCACATAATATATTATGTCAATATTCGGTATGATACAATCCTCATATTATAAATAGAGATTGTATTCTTTCAAAAAATCAAGATCCTAAAATTCTCGAAGTCCCTATTTAGCCTAGAGTTACAGTTTAATTAATCTCGAGTTTGTGACTACAATTACTCTCAGGTTCTTCTCTTGTTCCGAGATTCATTCATCATATTATTCTCTATCAGGATCTCACATTCTGGTTTGATTTCAGGTATCAGTTCAGTTTGGTTGGACGAATTGCGTGCATAATTCGTATCAATGACACTGTTGTATACTGGGAGGTGACCACCCATTCGATAAACCTCTTTGCATAGTCTGAGGGCGATGTGGTGAAAAATTGCTTTAAGGAGGATACTCAGTTAAAAATACCGTCTTTCAAATTCGGTCTGCTTGCCGCAATTTCAATTTTTATACGCATACTTTACTTATTAATTGTATTTACTCATTAATTGTATGTTGATTATTGAATAAATTATTCAGATTTAGTTCTACATATTTCAAAATAATATTTTTACCTATATATATCGACCTAACAGTTTATTCCACGTTTAGATTAATTTTTAATCGCTATAGAATTAAATAGTGTGAATTTCCTTAACAGGTCGGACTAGCTCGTTATCGAGGACATGAGGTAGACAAGAGTGGGACCCTACACTAGCTTAGATTCCACGACAAACATTGAATCAAACCCCAAGACTGTCCCCTCGTGCATCCACATAGTATATCTACTACATTAATTGACAGCAATCACCTTAGCTAGCTAGCTAGCTCTGGCACGTCCCTCAATTTAGGGTTTGTTTGGTCGCAAAAGTTGATGGAATATGGGGAGATAAGACCATGTATGGGGTCATTATATATTTTGGACACCATATACAGTAGCAACTAAAATTGCATGCCACACACTGATCAGCGGACACCATATTATTTGAGCCAATCGCGAATGCTTCGATACATGCAACGTGGACATTCCAAGTACACTAGTAGTGCTTTCTTTTGTAATATATAAAAATAATAATAGTAAAAGTAGAAAAGTATTTCATTCCCTTGGAAAGGTAAGCTCTTCTACTTTAGGGTTTTTCCTCCTTTTTCAAGTTCCAAAGTTTGGATGATGAAGATAACACATATATACAGATGGATATTATACATAATAATACTATATGCAAGATCCATACTAAATTCTAAATTAGCCACGTCTATACATGTGCTTCGTGATAAGTCTCGTCGGGTCAGCCGGGTCCATATAGGGTTTAGTTTCTCGAGTACGTAGTGATTGACCCTTGTTGTGATATATATATATATATATATATAATAGAGAGATAAATGAAGATATATAAAGGTTGTGACATGTCTCCTATATTAATATTGCATGCATCTAGGGTTTGGGGTTGGTGTTGGTCAAAACTAAGGACATATGCATGGATATAATTAACTTTGAGCTTATCCAACAAGATATAGTGTCCCTCTTGGGATAAATCTTATCTTGACGTGGTTTCAACGGTGACAGAGCTATAGATGAGAGCGGGGGACAATTAATGTTCCAATTTTTGTTTATAACATTTATGCATGTATTTTTTATGTATGTATATTATACAAAAATCTAGTAAATTATGATATATAATTAAAATATGAGATTTGATTTCCATTTCTTGGGGAAAAATATTATTTTTACATACATTTAGTTTTCACGTGTAATTAATTTTCATAATTGCATACTTCCATTCCATTAAAAAAAAAATGAATCCACCACTTATTGCCACTTTCAATCTATAAACTTTCAAGAGGGTTAGAATACAATATTTTTTTCGATAATTGAAACGGTATGCGTAATTGAATTTAAGAATCCAAAAAAGGTTATATTTATATACTTTTTATAAATTCAATCAACTTATGGGTTTTTTTCTCCGGTCTTTGATTTATGTTGGAATTTGGATTTGCCGGGAAGGTTACCGCGGTGTCTCTGAGCTTCTTAGTATTCGAATTCTGGGCACGCACTTGCAAAAGGGGACAATGTCAGGGCGAACCCCGACGATCCCTCTCCGACACTCAAATTAGTCACCGTTCTTATAAAGAGAGAGATCACTATTGTATATATTTTTAATATCATATATATCTCCAAGAATAATAATAAGAGGATTATTTATAAGCGATGACCGATATGGTATTGTGTCATTTATAGTCTATACCTATTATGGTATCATAATATTTAGACAATTATTATTATTATGGCAACTGAATATTTATAGTTGATTGACCGTTATGGTATCATACTATTTATAGGTAATTACTGTTATGGTATCAAATCTAACTAGTTAGATTGATATCCATCATTTTCCCCCGAGGTTGATGGAGGCTTTTCCTGCATTAGGCTCTGAGTTTAATGACCATACATCCATTACCCAATTATTTCACGTAAAATATTACTCCCGTGGAGTAGTTTTAAGATGATTGTCTCTTTGGACGGACACATTTACATGAAATAGACAACGCCTGAAGAAGTATATGCTCGATGACCATTTGAACATAAGTTAGCATAGAAACTACTTGGCGATTCATGCACATGATAGCCATTCTTGAGGTCCGTGGACATGATAGTCACTTGAAGACATGTGGACATGATAGCCATCTTGAGGTTTGTGGACATGATAGCCACCTTGAAGTTCGTGGACATGATAACCACCTTGAAATTTGTGGACATGATAGCCACCTTGAAGTTTGTAGACATGATAGCCACTTTGCGATGTGTGGACATGATAGTCACTTGACCATCTCCCTAGTGGAGAGGGGTCGACCCCCTCTACAGTAAAAAGAGGGTCGACCCCCTCTCCACAAGAGAAGATCGAACCCTCTCCTATGGAGAGGGTCGACCCTTCTCTATATAAAGAGTTGCTTCTCTTAAAAGAAGGAATGAAATCTCTACCTTCTTTAAAATCGGTGTGATTGGGTTTCCTTAATAAAGCTACCAATTAATGCTCGAAATATATGGAGCATTCAATGACTCCGCGTGTAATTAGTGATCTTTCCTGAAAGGTAATAAGCAATATACAACTTTTCATACATGGAGGGTCGGTGCACTATTAATGCGTACGCCACTTACCATACGGGACACCCCTATAAATAAGTTTCCATATCTCATTTCAAGGTTATACACACATTTTTTATATACTCTTTATATTTTCAGTTCTTAGATACTCTACTTTTGAGGACTGATTTAAGCATCAGAGGGGATCACCGGGTCCAACCCCAATCAATCCGTTTGTGCAAGTCAGGACGCGTCGAAGGTCGAGCCAGGTCCAGTTGTGGAGATCAGGGATCAAACAACTCATATAGAAACATTATTAAGCGTTATGATATTGTATTTTTCATATTTCCATGTTATAATTAACTTCTAGTTCTAGTCAAGTAATAATTTGTTGGGAAAACGGAGTAGGACCCTTGGGTTACTGGTATGATATGTTGGTTCTTCAGAACCATGAAACTAAAGTTAATTAAATCGTAATCAGATGATGGATATGAAATAATAATCACATAATAATACTATATGAGAAATAATATACACCATGATATGTTTTTTTCCAAATGGGCTTTGTCCTACGAAAAGGGCAAGTTTGTTAAGTGTAGCTAGCCCATTAATATCAAAATTCTAAACCCTAAAACCTCCTCAATCACGGTCCGGCCTTTTGGCGGCCTAAGAAGAGAAGTACTGGCCCCTTTGTTAAATTGAAGGTTTAGGTAATATCCAACTTCATCCTTATACTCACACGATTGATCTAATTATATATCTTCAGCCATAGTTTTAATTTTGACGCGATCGGATCATGTGAAGGTTTAGGTTAGCCGAAGTGCAGTTTGGTAATTAAAAAAATCAATGGATCACCTGTAAAATTGTTAGGACATTATTGGAGGATAAAAGAACATTAATCAAAGTCTAAGGACAAATTGTGTAAGCATGCTAGTTTTGTGGAGGAGTAAACCCTAACCTTAAAATTGCAGGAGAAACTGAGAAGAATAGGAAAATATGAACTGAGTTTTGTGGCTCATCGAATTCACAAAGTGACCTAATTTTTAACTTAAATAGGCGGGGTCCCGAATGTAAATACTCAAGAATCCTCTAAATATTTTAAACCTCTAAATCAGGCACAGATAAACTATCCGAACTTTAACTCAAACTCAATCGTCGAACTGACCCGAACCAACAACACCAACAGAGCCAAGCCTAAGCAACAAAGAGACAAGACCACAAACCAACCAACAATCCAATAACGAAATCAACAGAGTTGAGCCCAATGAGCCCAGATTACAGCAACATCAATATTCCCCCTTAATATGAGATCATTGCAAACCGAGCAACCAATCTAAGTTACTCCCCCTGACTTAGAATCTGATTCATCGTCGTCATCAACCAACTTATCACCAACACATGAGAATATATTCATCATTCCCAACTTACCAACAATATAGCTATGCTGCTTTGCAGAAATCCTTTAGTGAATATATCAGCCACCTGCTCACTAGTCTTGATATGAGCAGTCTGCACAACACCACTCAAGATTTTCCGTCTAACAAAATGATAGTCAATTTCAATGTGTTTTGTCATTTCATGAAAAATTGGATTTAAGGCTACATGTATCTAAACCTTATTATCACAATATAACATGCTAGGACCTTTTTGCAAAAATCCAAACTCAGCCAACAAATCACGCAACCATACAATCTCAGAGACTGCATGCCAAATATTACGATACTCTGCTTAAGCAGAGTACCTAGAAATTGTATCATGTTTTTTTTTTTTTTTTTTTACTTTCCAATAAATAATAGATTCACCCATATTAACACAGTAACCAGTGAGGGACCTCGTGGTTACAACACAATTACCCCAATCTGAATCACAATACACAATCAACTCAGGACTGCTAAAAGCAGAAAGCAGAACTCCCTTGCGGGTTCACTTTTAACATACCTTACTACACAAAGAGCAACCTCAAAATGAGACTGTTTTGGTGCCTTCAAATACTGGCTCAGGCTCTAAACAGCAAAACGTATGTCAGACTTTGTAATGGTTAAGTTAAGCCGTTTTCCAATGAGCCTTTATATGAAGTTATTTCAGACAAAGGTTTATCATTCTAAGTTTGATTAACAAAACGATCATAATCCAAATTAGTAAGCTTAGAATTAAATTCTAAAGGGGTTTTAGTTATCTTACCACCAGCCAATCCAACCTAAAATTAACTTTAAATCATATTTTCTTTGACAAATCACATTTCCCTTTTCTGATCTAGCAATTTCAATTCCAAGGAAATATTGCAATTCACAAAATCCTTCATTTTAAAACTAGTTTCCAAAACCTGCTTCAGTTGACTTATCAACTGATCACCGTTACTTGTGATCGATAGATCATCAACATATACAAGAAGCAAAACCCAATCAGAACCTTCATGCTTGGTAAACATTGAATAATCATACATGGACTGACTATAACTAGATAGAATAAGGGAATCAGTCAACTTTTTGTTCCATTATCTAGAGGCCTATTGCAAACCATACAAGGATTTACGTAATCTGCAAACAAAACCATCATTCCCCTCCTAATTAATAGATCCTTGAGGTGGAGTCATATTGACTTGTTCATCCAAATCACCTTGCAAAAAAGTATTGAAAACACCCATCTGATATAGAGGCCAACTATAAATGGAAGCAAGAGCTAAAACAGTCCTGATAATGTTCATCTTAACAACATGATAAAAAGTTTCAAAATAGTCAATCTCATGTTTTTGTTTATAACATTTAGCAACAAATCTAGCTTTATACATTCTAAACTACCATCATCATGATATTTCAATTTGTAAACTCACTTACAACCTATTGGTTTCTTACCCGATGGCAAAGGTACTAGTTCTCAGGTACCATTTGCCTCCAAAGCAGAAACTTCTTCTTGCATAGCAGTAATCCACCCTTCATCACCAAGCACCTCCTCAAAAGAACTAGGTTCCACCAAATTAGAAATGTTTGTTAGATAACAATAAATTAGAAGAGATGTTATCATAATTGATATACTAATTCAAAGGATGAGCAATGGAGTCAGTGTTAACTATATAATCCCTACTTTTCATCCAAATTGAGAATTTTATGTCACGAGTAGATTTTCTAACTGGGTAGACATCATTAATGTCATGAGAGACATTATCATCATCTGCTAGAGGCGGATCATCATTAGCATTTATGATTGCATCATCTGCTTCAACTTGATCCTTTGGACGATCCAACATGAGGTCCAATTTAATCTTAGGTAAATGATCATGAGTGTGATCACCCTCATCGATGTGATCCATAACAAACTCATATTTACAAAAGAGGGGCAGTAGATCAAATTTACTACCAGAAAAGGGAAAAAATTCCTAAAAAAAATTGACATTTGTGCTAGCAAAGAACCTTTTAGAATCCAAATCATAAAGCAGGTAACATTTTTTAGTGACAAAATAACAAAAAAAAAAAAAACACAGATGGAATCCCTCTGCCAGCTAATTTATCCACTACCATAAGCCTGATATTAGTTGAAGGTTTTGAATACTTGTACGGATGTCTTGGAGATGTGTTCCTATGTGGAAACTAGGCAATTGGAGAATGACAGTTGACCAATGATACAACGCGGCACAATATTATTTTTACAGGTTGATTATAGATGGGGAATCAACGTTTTGCGGGTGCTACAACACTCCTAACAGAAAAGTAGCACGATGCCTGTCGTGTCCGCCGGTCGCACGGCAAACCTCATATGAACTATTCTGAAGAAGGGCTGGATCGAAGAACAAATATTGATATGTTGGTCGACAATATATTAACAGGCACCCTCCCATTTCGTCGAGTGGGAACTGTTGGCAATCGGAGATTGGGCCGCCGTAAATAGGAGCCCATTAATATGAGACTGTTACTTGAGTTGATTCGGTAAAGTCGTATTAGGGATTTTGGGTTAGGCCTAAAATTCCAATTGACATGAGAGGCTCAAAATTGGGCAACCCTTCTCATAAGTGGTCGGTCGAAACTTGCATTAGGGTGAGGTGGGTTTTTTCCCACCTCCTCTTATAAATAGGGAGTGTCAGGGATTAATTTAGGTTAACCAACTAGTCATATTCTCCTAAGTGTTGAGACAAATAAATTCCTCCTCCCTAGTGAAAGTTTCGGCCGAACCATATCCTAGCCAATGAGGTGCCAAATCGCTTCGAGCAATTACTCCGGAGATCCGTCCCTTCTAAAGAATCGACAAGAGCCTTTGCTGTGGAGACCAATCCGCATAGGTATTCCTTAACCAGAATCCTTACGGGAACCGTCCGGCGGATCGAGAAATCCCCTTGAAGATCTTGGGTCTACGGAAAGCATTGTAGTTATGTGCCCCTAATTATGCTGCGTAATTCGTTTACATGGCATGTACCTTGTTTTGTTTCCGTAGTATTTATCACCTATAATCCTACAAATCGTTCCAGGCAACCAAGTCGCCCTCATAATACATGATACCATCAGAGATTTCACCAGCAACAAAGTTAATGATCCAACCAAAGACCACAACATTACACATATCCCACAGATCATGCAATTTCTCTTCAAAATAATCACATTTAGTTGAGCCAATGATAACACCTAACTTGTTCTTTCCTTACAAAATAATCAGCATACCACGAATCCATTTCCTACAATCTTTCCCTGACAGTTTAAGAGAAAGCAAGCTATGTCCAGGATTATCGCTAGGATTCAGAAACATAGGGTGATATGAGTGAACCTCAGAAGTAAGGTCAAGATTCATGTTACCAGTGGTTGGCGTAAGTTGACCTGAGGAGCTTGTGCTCTTCTGATCCAATCTTTTACTGCCATTCGACATGGCTTATCCCTTGGGAGGAGTACGATCTTCGAGGAGACGAAACGCCACGCAACGACTCGTTGATCGCGAATCAAGCAATGTCTGCAAAGGAGACGAAGAGACGAAGTTCAATCGATCCTTCAGTGAGAAGAATGCGAATCAACGAACACTCGCCCAAATAATCGTGACCTGTAGAAGACGAAAAAGCGATGTAAAAAAGATCACGGTGAAAACGATCCTTGCATGTGAGGGTCGAAAAACGAAGAAATAAAGGAGTTGCCTCAGGAGCGAAGACCGGAGGCTGAATCGCCCTTACTTGCTCTGATACTATGTAGAGAAGAGCAAACCCTAACACTAAAATCGCAGGAGAAACAGAGAATATGAGGAAAATATGAACTTAGTTTTGCGGCTCATCGAATTAGGTCACAAAGTGATCTAATTATCACCTTAAATAGGCGGGGTCCCGAGTGTAACTACTCAAGGGTCCCCTAAATATTTCAAACCTCCAAATTTGTCCCAAATAAACTATCGGAACTTTAACTTAAAGCCAATCGTCGAACCGACCCGAACCAACAACACCAACATGGCCAAGCCCAAGCAACAAAAAGACAAGCCCATAATCCAACCAACAATCAAATAACGGAACCAACATAAGTGAGCCCAATGAGCCCAGATTACAGCAACATCAACAAGTTTAGGCAGCTTCTAGGTTAGTTATCAAATTGTTAATGGAAGTTTCGTTAATCAAATGAATTGCTTAAATATTTTTTTTTTTTGGACAATTTAATAACTTAAGTTTTGTTTGTGGAAAAATTGTTAGCTTTGTTAAATATTATGTCCACTCTAAACAGAATTCGTCACATATCACTTGCACGTGACTGAAGAAAACCCGAAAAACATATCACTTGCACGTGATTGAAGAAAACCCGAAAACTAACCTAAATGTTAGAATTGTCCTTGAGTCTTCGACTTTTTTTTTAGTATTATGCGTCTTATCTTTAAAAATTGTAAAATTTCAAAGGATATATAAAGAAAATTGATAGTGATTTTTTCATTTTAAGTTAGTGTTAGTTACCTAATTTTATTCAATCACGCGTGCCTATTGAAGAATGAGTCGGCGACTCATAGGCAGTGCCTTGGTTAAGGGAACCCACTGGAAGGATCTTCTGATCAATCCATAGAGAATTTCGATTCCATTGGCACGGAGGATTCGGAATATCACACATTGATCAATCAAAGAGAGATTCAACAACTAAAAGAAAGATCGAGTCTTTTGGATCCTTCATTTCTTCAAACGGAACGAACAGAGATAGAATCAGAACGATTCTCTAAATGCCTTTCTGGATCTTCCTCAAAGTCCCGGCTATTCACGGAAGGTGAGAAGGAGATGAATAATCATCTCCCTCCGGAAGAAAACGAAGAATTTCTTGGGAATCCTACAAGATCCATTCTTTCTTTTTTCTCTGACGGATGGTCAGAACTTCATCTGGGTTCGAATCCTACTGAGAGGTCCACTGTGGATCAGAAATTGTTGAAGAAAGAACAAGATTTTTCTTTTGTCCCTTCCGGCGATCGGAAAATAAAGAAATAGTTAATCTATTCAAGACAATTACGTATTTACAAAAGACCGTCTCAATTCATCCTATTTCATCAGATCCGGGATGTGATATGATTCCGAAGGATGAACTGGATTCAGAAGAGAGATTTCAAGAAATGGTAGATCTATTCACTCTATCAATAACCGAGCCGGATCTGGTGTATCATAAGGGATTTGCCTTTTCTATTGATTATTCCGTATTGGATCAAAAACAATTCTTGGCTGAGGTATTCAACTCCAGGGATGAATCGAAAAAGAAATCTTTATTGGTTCTACCTCCTGTTTTTTACGAAGAGAATGAATCTTTTTATCGAAAGATAAAAAAGTAGGTCCAGATCTCCTGCGGGAATGATTTGGAAGATCCAAAACAAAAAATAGTGGTATTTTCTAGCAACAATATAGTGGAGCCAGTCAATCAATATAGATGGATCCGAAATCTGATTCAAATCCAATATAGCACCCATGGGTACATAAGAAATGTATTGAATCGATTCTTTTTAATGTTAATGAATCGATCCGATCGCAACTTCGAATATGGTATTCAAAGGGATCAAATAGGAAATGATACTCTGAATCATAGAAATTTTATGAAATATACGATCAACCAACATTAATCATTTGAGAGAGTATTCACGACATATGTATATAGGTTTCTCTTGCACCCTTTCTCGAGTTTTGATAGAAGGATTGATTCATTTACCAACAACGCGACCGACTCCATTTGTTAGAACAGCTTCCATTGAGTCTCCGCACCTATCCTTTTTGTCTCGCTTTCTAATTCTAAACCCCCTGTGTTGGTTTTCGTAAAATAAGATTTGGCTCAGGATTGCCCATTTTTAATTCCCGGGTTTCTCTGAATTTGAAAGTTGTCACTTAGTAGGTTTCCATACCAAGGCTCAATCCAATTAAGTCTGTAGAGTCTACCAATTCTGCCATATCCCCCTTGTATTATGCGGAAATCGTTGAATTCAATTATATACCGATAGATACCGATTTATATATAATATATATAATATTAGATACTATTGAAAAAAGTCTTTCTTGCCTATCTTCTTGAATCTCTATCGGAGAACCACATTTGACCATCCCAAATAAGAACTAATAAAGAGACCTGCGATTCCGTAGAAAGACATCACGAGCCCCTGTGGAAAAAAATGGATTTGCTGAGACAAAACTAAAGATATCAAATTCTTACCTAGATAACTTGAAGTTCCAACCAATACGAATCCTAATGAACCTATAAAAAGGATAAAGGTCCAGCAGAAATTACTTATTTTTCGAGACCCCGCTACAAGTTCTATCCATTTATGTTATGATCGCCAACTATACTAGATCCAGTTGTATTTTATTGGAATTTTGAAAATAGTCCAAATGTATATGCTGGGTAGCAGGAGCAACTTTTAATTTATTATGAGCCCAAATGATGGATTCAATAAGTTCTTGCCAATAATCACGTCCGCTGAATAGAAACATTAAACTAAAAACCCATACAAAATGAGCACCTAGGAAAAAAAGGCCATATGCAGATAATGAAGAACCATAAGACTGAATTACTTGGGATGCCTGTGCCCATAAGAAATCGCGGAGCCAACCATTAATAGTGATGGAACTCTGGGCAAAGTTTCTTCCCGTTATATGAGTTACCACTCCTTGATCACTTATACTACCCCAAACGTCTGACTGCATTTTCCAACTGAAATGAAATATGACTACCGAAATTGTATTGTACATCCAGAATAGGCCTAAGAAGACATGATCCCAAGCGGATACTTGACATGTCCCTCCCCGTCCCGGTCCATCACAAGGGAAACGAAAACCAAGATTTGCTTTATCCGGTATCAAACGAGAGCTACGAGCAAATAGAACACCCTTCAAGAGTATCAGTACAGTTACATGAATCGTAAATGCATGAATGTGATGGGATCGTACCATTCGAGCCTTTTTTCATGCTTTTCTAGGAGGTCTGGAGAAAGCTGCAATCAATAGGATTTTCATAATCCTCCCTTCCCGAAAGGAAGCCCGTGAAATTCTTTTTCCTTTCCGTAGGGACCAGGAGATTGGATCTAGCCGTAAGAAGAATGCTTGGCTGATAAATAACTCACTTCTTGGTCTTGCGACCCCCTCAGTCACTACGAACGCACCCGATCAGTGCAATTGGATGTGTCTATTTATCTATCTCTTGACTCAAAATGGGAGCGGGTTTGAAAAAGGATCTTAGAGTGTCTAGGGTTGGGTCAGGAGGGTTTCTTAACGCCTTTTTTTTCTTCACATCGGAGTTATTTCACAAAGACTTGCCAGGGTAAGGAAGAAGGGGGGAATAAGCACACTTGGAGAGCGCAGTACAACGAAGAGTTGTATGTTGCCTTCGGGAAGGATGAATCGCTCCCGAAAAGGAATCAATTGATTCTCTCCCAATTGGTTGGACCGTAGGTGCGATGATTTACTTCACGGGCGAGGTCTCTGGTTCAAGTCCAGGATGGCCCAGCTGCGCCAAGGAAAAGAATAGAAGAAGGGAGTTGTCAAGAACAAGAAGGAAGGCCTATTGATATGGTCTTCAATCCATTAGGAGCCCCCTCCCGAATGAATGTGGGACATATATTTGAGTGGAGTTGCGAAAACTTCTGGATAGGTAGCCTGAACATCATTATTTAAAGAAGCTCTTTCTAGTTGCTCTGGAAAAATTAGTAGATTATCTAGAAGAACTATGGGTGTCTGCCTCTTGCGGCATGATGCTATGGGGTGGACGCAAATCTTTTCTTATCCATCTCTTCGATCTCATCAGTATCCCACCAATCGAATCGCTTTTTTGAAAAATTCACTCTACTATCATGGTCAATTATACGAAATTCTGTATCCCATTTGTCGGACCTAAAATATGACCTAAGGCGATTACGTTTTGAAAACGTGGATTTTGAAAAGAGTCGTCACTAGTTAATTAAGGCCAACTAGAATCCTAAATTGCCTAAGCGATTAACGAATTAAACACCTAGGTATTAAATCGGTCTACGATCAGAAATTCGTGTTCGGGGGTTCTGTTACGAATTAAAAAAAAAAAAATTCTAACCACGCCCTTTCGGTACTTAATTAACCTATTTGCCAATTTTAGAATTTAAACATGCATCACGACTAATTAATCTAATGATATCAAAAGTTAAACTAATTTTTATACACGAATTAATATTAATAACAAACTTAAGCCTAAAAACTCTATTACGCATACAAATCCCCAAATTGAGATAAAATCTAAATAAAACTAAACATTCTCAAATCATGATTCAATCTAATAGCCACATGTCATACACATATACACATAAAACATGCTATCTAATTATATTTAGATTCTTAATTACCTAGCCAACATAATATAATAATAATAATGAATAAACAGCAAATAAATAAACAAACTAATTATTAAATTAAAAAAAAAGTACAGAGCGTGCGAGATTACCTGCCGGAGGGAGAGGAGTCCAGCGCTGGCAGCAGACCAGGACCGGAGCTGGCGAAGCGGCGCGCTGGAAAACAGCAGGCGGGGCGGATGACTGGTCGTCGGTGACCGGAGGGTGAGCGGAGCGCGACAGCTGAACGAGCTGGATCTGAGAGCAGCTACAGCAGGGACGAACCACGGTGGTCGGAGCTTCCTTCGCAGCGGAGACGTGGCGGGCTGAATGGGGGTCGGACCGGGACGGTGACAGGCGTGGCGGCGCGATGTGGTCTGGGCTAGTAACGGCGGCGGTGGGTCTGCCGGAGCTCCGGCGAGCTGGAAGGGCAGCCACAGGTGGGAGGGAAGGAGAAATAAATCAAGCACGAATTTCGAGAAATAATAATATTTTATTCTAATTTTTTTCTGTGTGTTTTTTTACATAGAATAGGTACCTATTTATAGGTAAATTGACACCCAAAAATTAGGAAATCAATATTCCCTCAATATTCACCCTATTAAATCCGAAAATATATATATAAATATATATATTATATATTTTCTGATTTACTACATCATATTTATTGCATATGTATTGTCCTAATTTAAACTGAGCCTATTTTTGGCAATCCCTTGACCTTCCATATTTAAATACTTTCTTTTTTAAATGCGTTACACATAACATTTTTAACATGTTACATACGTGTCGCGCGACCAAAATTAGGTGTTTACAGCTTGCCCCTCTTTGGACGGACTCCCGTAGAATGCATTCGAGGGGGTTTGTCCAAAGACGAGTAAACACTAATTTTGGCTAGGAAGTATATCTTCTTCCGGGTCTTCAAGTCTCCAAGGCGGCCTTTGGCTTTATTAACGATGAAAAAGTTAAACTTCTGTCGGCGGTGCCCCTGTTGACAGTGCCTCCATCGGTATCGCAGAAAATAGAACCTCCGTCGGCGGTGCCCCTGCTGGTGGTGCCTCCATTGGTAGTGCAGAAAGTAAAGCCTCCAGTGGCGTGCGTAAAAGTAAAGCCTCCAGTGGCGTGCAGAAAAGTAAAGCCTCCAGCGGCGTGCAGTAAAGTAAAACCTTTGGTGATGATTGGTAACAGAAGACCTCTACGTCAGACAGTACCAACAACCTCTGGTGACGCCTTTAGTGGCGAGTGGTAACGGAAAAACCTCTACGTTAGACCGTACCGGAAAACCTCTGGTGATATCTCTGGTGGTGAAAGAATTCTACGTCAGTTCGTACCGGAGAACCTTTGGTGATGCCTCTAGTGGCGAGTGTCGGAGATGAGCCTCTAGTGGCGTCCGTTGGAGAAGTGCCTCTAGTGGCATGACTTGCGAAGGCTGAATACTAAGGCTTCGTTCGTCGGGTTGACTCTCAGAAAGCCGGAACACTTCAGATCCTGATTGTCGGTTGTGACTTGTAGGAACAGACTGTAACAGTCCTACTCATCCTTCGAGTGGTGACTTGCGAGAGCAGACCGTAACAGTCCCGCTTGTCATGAGTTTGACTTTGAATGTTTGTCCCTAATTTTTGCCTAAATTGTGCATTGTGCGACAATCTAGCGGGAATTTTTTTCTTTTTTTTTTGCCACGGCCGATTGGGATTTTCGACCGTGCCTCTCGGTTTTTTTGTTCTCTCATTTTGCCGTGATTGCAATTTCTGAACTTGCAACCATGCCCCTTATTTCCTGATTTTGCCTAGGCCTCCCTTTCGAGTTTTCAACCTAGCGGAAGCACTCTTTATTTGATAGCCGATTAAACGGTGGCTGTGACCCGTACTTTATTTTCCGTCTCGATGCGGGAGTATTTGTAGCCATTTGGAGGGTGGCTGTGGCCCTTTACAATTTGAAAATCTCAGGTAAGTACCTCAGGATGCGCTATAAAGCTTGTCGTCATTGCTACTTAAGGCCCTGTTTTTTTTTTTTTTTTTTTACTCTCCTTTTACCATGACTGTCCTTTCAAATTTTCAATCATGCCTCTCATCCCTAACTTTTGCCTAAGTCGCCTTTACAGGTTTTCGACCTAGCGGGAATTTTTTTTTTTTTACACGCAGAAACCGCTCTTTTCAGGCATAATACCTTTTAAGCGCGTCTGCGTTGATTGGACTAGGAAGGTCTTGACCGTCCATATCCGTGATGATCAGCGCACCTCCCTTGAACACCTCTTTGACCACGTAGGGTCCTTCGTACTTTGGCGCGAACTTCCCTCGCGAATCAGGATTGATACGCAGTAATTTGCGCAACACCAGGTCTCCTGGTTGGAAATTACGTGGTCGCACCTTCTTGTCAAAGGCCCTAGCCATCCGTTGTTGGTAACATTGCCCATGACATAGTGCTGTGAGCCTCTTTTCGTCGATGAGGTTTAATTGTTCATACCTTTGTCTAGCCCATTCTGCCTCGTCGAGACCTGATTCTGCCAGGATCCTTGCAGAGGGGATCTCCACTTCCACGGGTAGAACAGATTTAGTTCCATACACGAGAGAAAACGGAGTTGCCCCGGTTGAAGTGCGGATCGATGTTCTGTATGCCAAGAGTGCCCAAGGTAACATATTATGCCAATCTTTGTATGTGACTGTAATCTTCTCAATGATCTTCTTTATGTTTTTATTCGCTGATTCCACCGCGGCGTTCATCTGAGGGCGGTATGGGGACGAATTCCTGTGCTTGATCTTGAGTCGAACACTTAAAATCGTTTATCAACTTGTTGTTGAGATTCTTGGTATTGTCCGTGATTATTGTCTCGGGCACCCCGTAACGGGCAACGATGTCTCTTCGTAAGAAACACTCAAACGCTTTTGCAGTAACTGACGCCAGTGTGACAGCCTCTATCCACTTGGTGAAATAATCAATTGCCACCAAAATGAACCTGTGGCCGTTAGATGCATTTGGTGAAATGGGACCGATCACGTCAATTCCCCACATCGAAAAAGGCCACGGAGAAGACATCAGATGCAACTCATTTGGCGGCACATGAATCTGACTAGAATACACCTG
The DNA here is from genome assembly GCA_036873135.1 of Clarkia xantiana subsp. parviflora. Taxonomy (NCBI): domain Eukaryota; kingdom Viridiplantae; phylum Streptophyta; class Magnoliopsida; order Myrtales; family Onagraceae; genus Clarkia; species Clarkia xantiana. Next base: position 5,755,058 of record JAPTYO010000016.1, read on the forward strand.
GCATAAGTGGCATCGCCGGACGTGCTCCACGCAATCTGACATCAGGGTAGTCCAAAAATAGCCCATCCTCATGATTTTTCTTGCGAGCATGTGACCGCTCATGTGCGGTCCACAGCTTCCTTCGTGGACTTCCTCCATCAACCGCTTTGCCTCTTCCGAACCTACACATCTCAAAAGGGTAGCATCAAAAGATTTTCTATAAAGAACCTCACCACTAAGAAAGTAATTGCATGCCATCCTGCGGATGGTCTTCCGATCTTTGCTACTTGCACCCTCGGGAAACTCGCCTGACTGCAAGTATCTCTTTATATCGATGAACCAGGGTTCGCCATCTGATTCTTCAAGTGTGCAACAATATGCAGGACGCTTGTTTACTTCAATCTCGAGAGGCTCTATGGAATTCCCGTCTGAGATATTCACCATCGATGCGAGGGTCGCCAACGCATCTGCGAATTGATTTTTACTCCGAGGCATCTGCGTGAATGTTATTTCTTCAAAATTCTCGCTCAACTCTTCGATATGCTGATGATATGGTTGCAACTTGGGATCTCTCGTTTTCCATTCTCCCAAGGTTTGGAGAATGATCAGCATGGAATCTTCATAAACCTCCAATTCCTGTATCTTGAAATCAATTGCCGCTCGTAACCCGAGAATGCACGCTTCGTATTCCGCCACGTTGTTGGTGCATGGGAAGGTGATCTTTGCCGCTACAGGAAAATGTTGACCTTTTGGGGATACCAGTGCTGCCCTTATACCACATCCGGTGGAGTTTGCAGCTCCATCAAAATACATTCTCCACATGCTCCCATTTTCTGTCTCTTCCTCCACGTGAAGATGTCGCTATCTGGAAGCTCGTGACTTGCTTGATGATCGTCATCAATGGGAAACTCGACTAGATGATCTGCAATAGCCTGCCCTTTTATAGAAGTACGAGGAATGAACCATATGTCGTACTCAGCAAGCTGGACCTGCCATTTGGCGACATTCTTCATTAACGCCGGCTTCTCTAGCACGTATTTCAAGTGATTCAGCTTAGAAATGAGATGTATGGTGTAATACAACGTATACCGTCGGAGTCACTGCATCACCCATACTAATGCGCAACTTGTCCTTTCAACCTCCGGGTACTTGGCCTCTCCTTCAGTGAACTTCTTGCTGAGGTAATAAATGGCGTGTTCTGTCTGGACATCTTCATCTAGTTGCCCCAACATGCATCCCAATGAGCCTCTTCGAACTGCCAGATTCAAAATGAGCGGCCGACCCGGAGTGGGCGGGACCAAAACCGGCGAATTGACGAGATATTCTTTGATTGACTTGAAGGCATGTTGACACTCTTCATCCCATTCAATCAATGCATTTTTCCGCAGGAGGCGGAACAAAGGTTGACACTTGTTCGTCATATTGGCGATGAATCTCGCGATGTAATTCAGACGTCCGAGCAAGCTTCTGACCTCCTTGACGGTAGATGGTGCTGGAAGGTCTAGTATAACTTTGACCTTGTCGGGATCCATTTCTATACCCTTCTTGCTGACTATAAAGCCCAGCAACTTACCGGATGTTACTCCGAATGTGCATTTTGAGGGATTCAGCCTAAGTTTAAACTTCTTGAGCCGTTCAAAGAGCATCCGCAAGTTGACAAGGTGGTCTTCATCTTCGCGGGATTTTGCGATCATATCATCGACGTACACCTCTATCTGCTTATGCATCATGTCATGGAACAATGTCACCATTGCTCTCTGGTAGGTTGCCCCCGCATTCTTGAGTCCGAAAGGCATGACCTTGTAGCAAAACGTGCCCCACATTGTGATGAAAGTGGTTTTTGACTTGTCCTCTTCTGCCATCTTGATTTGATTGTATCCAGAGAACCCATCCATGAATGAGAACATGTTGTGCCGTGCCGTGTTATCGACTAACATGTCAATATGAGGGAGTGGAAAGTTGTCCTTCGGACTAGCCTTGTTAAGATCTCGATAATCAACACAGACTCGAACACGACCATCCTTCTTCGGTACAGGGACAATGTTGGCGACCCACTCGGAGTAGTTGCACACCTCAAGGAACCTTGCATTAATTTGCTTGATGATCTCTTCCTTGATCTTGAGGAGTAACTCTGGACTCTGCCGCCTTAAATGTTGTCTTTTGGGTTTGAACTTCTCGGTATCTATGGGCAGAGTATGTTGCACAATTGCTGTATCTAAACCTGGCATGTCAGAATATGACCAAGCAAAGATCTCTTTGTACTCGTCTAGTAGCTCGATCATCTGGGCTTTTTGAGAAGGATCAAGGGTTGCCCCAATTTTGAGCTCTCGGGGTTCTTCCTTCGTACCGATGTTAACTATTTCGATAGTTTCGGCCGTTGATGGCTTTCTCTCTTCGAATCTCTCGAGGTTCTCTCTTATTTCGATCGGAACATGGTCATCGTTATATTCCTCTGATGGAATCACATCGTCATGGTTTTCGTGTTTTCTTGTATTTTTCCTACGGTAAGGAAAATAACCGGAATCAATGCGAATTTGACGAGAAATAAATGAAAATGAGTAAAATTTGAAATAAAGGGATTTATTTATATTGATAAGATCATGATAATATCCCTCTTTCCAATGCGGGGCTCATGATCTTGCCGCGCAAAGGAGTAAAACAGAAACTCATAAATCTTACTCATCACTAAGCGAAAGAGCATAAACTGGAATCGAAAACCAATTGGTGATTGCTTCTCCTTCAACAAATGGTCGGACATAGATGCTTGGGGGAACTCCTTCGAGGATGGCTCCAACAGTGGTGTCGGTAATGAACAATCCGGCTATGGCTTGTAATGCTTCATTTTCATCAGTTCGAATGACCTGAGGTGGCCCTGGGAAAGTCACTGACAGTGGCGGAATGTTCATAGGCCTCCACCTTCTAGCGAAACGTCCCCTCTGGAAACCTGTCAGTTGTTGCTCCCCATGTGCACTTTGATTATCTTCTTGGAACGGGGAATATCCTAGCCCGTATCTGGATACACTTTCCTTCAGCCGGAGTGGACGCGGGATCCCTTGACACCTGATACCCATGCCTTGACCCGGGACGAAATTATTCCTCAACATGAACATTCCTACCATGATGTATGCTTTGCTCAGCGTTGGCTCTCCCCAATCCCTGATGACGGAGATTAGCTCAAAGGAATGGTATGCGGGTGGCTCATCTCCACTAGTGTTGATGACAGGGACCGCCGTTTCCTGATAGATGTTGTGATCACCTTCTCCCCTGATTTCCACAAGGCGATTGTCGATCACGTACTTCAGCTTCTGGTGTAAGGTGGATGGAACCGCCCCAGCCGCGGTGCTACTTCTACAGCCTTATCTTTAGTAACATCCTCCATATACGAACGACCCGAACGTGTCATGATCATAACATGATCGTCTGGTTTTGCTGCTCCGACTATCTGAGCTTCGTTATTCCAAGGGACCTTTTTGTTGCTTTCATATTGGAAAGGAGTCGGGCCCTGCATCACTAGTGGCAACCTGGCCGACTGTTCATGCACATAATTAAGTATGTATGGCGTGATTGCCGCAATAGCGACATCTTCTGATGACTCCTCTTCGAGGCAGATCATGTTGATGGATGATGATGAACCAGCATTGTGTGGCGGCAAAGGGTTTGTCTTGACATTAGGAGGAGGGATTGGGTTGAGAATAAGGAGCTTATTGTCAATGAGGTCCTGAATCTTGTGTCTCAGACGGGTGCATTTCTCTATCGAGTGTCCAGCTATTCCCATGTGGAACTCACATCTCGAGCTTGGATCATCATTGAGTACTCTCGAATCTGGCCTCATGAACTCGGGGCCGATAAGGTTTTGTTCCAACATCTTCTGGTATACTTCGGCCATTGACACAGGTAAAGGGGTGAAGGCCCTTGTTTCTCTTTGCCTGAAATTAGCTCGATTTGCTTGTCCGCCTGTAAAGGAGGGTTGCGGAGCCGGGGGTACTTGAGTCACTGGCTGAGCCGTGGGGGTTGTCAACTGCATTGGGTAGACTGCGCCTACAGTTGCATCTTTCGGGAGCGGCTTTTTGGCGCCACCCTTTTTTAGACCATCTCCTTGGTAGCCTTTGAGAGGATCTTCAATCTTCCCCATTCGGATTCCTTGCTCAATCATCTCTCCGGATTTTACCAGGTCGGCAAAATTTGCAGAAACATGTCCCAATAAGTGGGAGTAGTAAGCGCCCTTTAAAGTTCCGATGAACATAGATACTGCTTCTGTGTCTTCTAGTGGTGGTCGGACTCCGGCGGCCTTCTCTCTCCACGCCTGCATGTAGTTTCTAAAGGATTGTCCGCTAGTCATCTCCATGCTTTGAAGATCCATGCGAGTCGGAGCAGTGTCCAGATTGAACTTGTATTGGCGAACAAAAGCGTTAGCCATGTCCTCCCAGGTTGAGATATCACCGGCCTTCAAGCTGACGAACCAAACCAAAGCTGCTCCTTTCAAGCTCTCCTGGAATGTCTGGATCAAGAACTTCTCGTACTGCTGATAAGGGGCCATCTTTGTAAGGTAAATTCTCAGGTGGACGATGGGATTTCCGGTGCCATCATATTTCTCGAAATCAGGCACTTTGAACTTTTCTGGTCTTGACATGTCGGGGAACAAGCATAAGTCGGAGTAACCAATGCCCCCGTACTGCTCAAGTCCGGACAGAGCCTTCATCTTTTCCTCCATTTTCTTCAAGCGGCGATCCTGCTCGGATTCGATGACCGGTGATGATGTGAATTCATTTGTGCCGGCAGAACCCCCTTTGTTCACGGGCCCATATATTGTTGTTGGGTTTGGAAGGACATACGGCTTTGGTGCGGATTGGTCTGGTATGACTAAAGCCGGGGGTTGGTCACGAGGAGGTTCTACCGTGACTTCGGGAAGCACGGTGGCAACTGGCGCCGTCGGTCCGGTGCTTGCTACGGGCGTTTTGGAGGAGGTTGGACTTGTGAATTCTGGCAGCAAAGCTGGGTTTGGGGTGCGGTGAGCTGAATGGGCTTCAAGTAGTGCTATGATGCGTTCCATGCTAGATGACATGTCGGCCATATCCCGATGCATCTTTGCGTTGGCTGCCTCGATCTCGGCCATTCGCTTGTCGTGTTGCTCGATCTTCTCAGTGTTTTCCATTTTAGTTGTTAGTCGCGTTCGTGCCAGTATTAGCTAAATATTTCCTGCATTGGGAAAAATCGACGATTCAAAATGTGGACACTGAATACCATGCATGATTTTTTCAAAAAACGTGCCATTCATTTCAGCATTTTATTCACGAAGGAAATGGTTTTACAAACATATTTAAACTCTAAAGCGCTTTACACGACTGCGCATCTCGCCGAGTGCGTCGAGTGTTTGTTCTTTAGTCCTAACGAATGTGACAGACAAATGCTTTGAAAAAAGTTTCAGTCTTCTTGCTCTCCGTTTGAACTTTTCAAGATCAGTGCTCAACCGCGTCTTCTGTCTCTCTTTCACTTTAATAGTCCACTGCTGGTGCATGATGGTGGCTCGTGCTTCAGAGAGTTCCCCTTTTAAACGCCTGATTTCTTCTTTGGAACGTGCGCAATCCCGGGCCCAGGTGGCACATTGGATTTCGACTCGGGCAGCTAGTGTGTCATACCCGTCTTCATGGGAAGGTGGCGCGCCTCGCGGCTTTTGTCCGATAATCTCCGCGGGGTCAATAATCGGATCTTTAACGTTAGTATGAAAACGGTAGATGTACTCCTTAGTGGCATAATACATCCGTTCTTCTTCTCTGATATCCCCGGGCGGTTGGATTTTCTCCTCAATTCGACTTTCCCAAATTGCATGTATTCTTTGAGCTGCCTGTTTGAGCGTGGCTTGAGTAACTTCGTTGTCATCCCAGTCGAACATCGGGAGAGGTTCCTTTGTGCTAGTTGGTATGCCTTGAAGACCTCCAAGTTGTCGAACGACTCGGGCTGGGTAGGTGTCCGACGAGCTTGAGTGGCTAATAAGAGGAATACCGTTGAAATCTTTACACCTTAAAAATACAGGCTTTGGTGAAAACCATCGAGCGACCCATAAAATGTCTTTAGGTAAAAGTTTTGAAAAAATGTTTTTTCCATTCACGGGTGCTCCACCCCTTGTTCACATGATGAGTATAATCTACCATTCTTGATATAATTTGTTTTCCAATAAGAAAATGAGCTTTGGGGAAACCAGCACCGATCTCCTTTAGGTGACTTAAAAACCATATTTGCAATAATGCTGGACTTGCTCTTAATCCTCCTCTCCCTTTGGCCTTTATGAAGTTTAGAGATGTGATTGTTTCAGCAAGCAACGCCACTACAAAACTTCTTCCTTCGACCACCTAAAGGACGACGTCGGCTAATGCCTCGTCTATATGGCTTTGGGAGTGGGGGAACAAGAGAGTTCCAAAAAATAACAGGAGATAGGCGTGAGTTGCCCCTCGGATCATTCGGTTATCTTTCATCCTAAAACCAACCCAATTTATCAAGCGATTGATAGATAAACCCTGATGTGTGGCCACCATAAGCTCGTCAGCCATCTTCCCTCTGTTGGCCTGTAAGAGTTTAGAAAGCCTTTGTTTCTCGGACGCTTCGAATCTTGGTAAGACGATTCCCTTATTACATCTCGGGCCTTGTATTAGCTGGCGATACTCTTCGAGGGTTGGGGTGAGCTCTATGCCGTTGATGACGAATACTGCCTTCTCCGAATTCCAATGGTCGGCTAAAGCTTCTAGCAATTGCCACTCTATCTTGTAATCAGCAAGACGTTGAATTCCTCCGACGAGTTGGGTGACATAATCCTGCTCCGTCTTCAGCATGGCGTTCCAAAGGCGGTTAATGTCGTCCCTAGGAGCAGGAACGATCGTAATGCGAGGGCACTTGAGCAGTGGCACATATATTTTTTCATTTTTTTAAAAAATGATGTGCAATGTATGCTTGAAAAGTAAATTTCCACTAATATCCAGTTCACGATTACATACATGGTGCAATAAAAAGAAGTTACATTAGACCCAAATCCTACACAAGATAACTTACAGGGGCCGAGAACAATTAGAAGGAGAACACATGCAATTACGCATAGCAGTTGGATAGAAGCTTCAGGTGTGTGTTTTTGTTGTTCTAAAAGGTGAGTTCCACTGATAGGCTTCCGACACGGTAGTTTCCTCACCCCATTATAGGGATCACGGGACCTTCACGAGTGATGGAGTTGTTCTGAATCGTTCCGGCGCTCGGCCGCGCGGTCGTACTCTTACTAACTCTCCGGGGTTCCTAGTCGCCCTGGGTTTTAGGCGTTTGGTTCTTATTCTAGAGTGGTGTGTGTAGGTTTTAATTAAGAAGAACAAACGTTAGTAAAAAAACTTGTACCTTCCAAAAAACAAGAATTAGAGTAACATTTATACAAAACTAAAACATGGCAAACATGCAATTTTAACAAGCCCGAACCCTCTAAAAACTTCCCCAGCAGAGTCGTCAAATTGTCGGACCTAAAATCTGACCTAAGGCGATTACGTTTTGAAAACGTGGATTTTGAAAAGAGTCGCCACTAGTTAATTAAGGCTAACTAGAATCCTAAATTGCCTAAGCGAATAACGAATTAAACACCTAGGTATTAAATCGGTCTACGATCAGAAATTCGTGTTCGGGGGTTCTGTTACGAATTTAAAAAAAAAAAAAAAAAATTTCTAACCACGCCCTTTCGGTACTTAATTAACCTATTTGCCAATTTTAGAATTTAAACATGCATCACGACTAATTAATCTAATGATATCAAAAGTTAAACTAATTTTTATACACGAATTAATATTAATAACAAACTTAAGCCTAAAAACTCTATTACGCATCTAAATCCCCAAATTGAGAGAAAATCTAAATAAAACTAAACATTCTCAAATCATGATTCAATCTAATAGCCACATGTCATACACATATACACATAAAACATGCTATCTAATTATATTTAGATTCTTAATTACCTAGCCAACATAATATAATAATAATAATGAATAAACAGCAAATAAATAAATAAACTAATTATTAAATTAAAAAAAAAAAGTACAGAGCGTGCTAGATTACCTGCCGGAGGGAGAGGAGTCTAGCGCTGGCAGCAGACCAGGACCGGAGCTGGCGAAGCGGCGCGCTGGAAAACAGCAGGCGGGGCGGATGACTGGTCGTCGGTGACCGGAGGGTGAGCGGAGCGCGGCAGCTGAACGAGCTGGATCTGAGAGCAGCTACAGTATGGACGAACCACAGTGGTCGGAGCTTCCTTCGCAGCGGAGACGTGGCGGGCTGAATGGGGGTCGGACCGGGACGGTGACAGGCGTGGCGGCGCGATGTGGTCTGGGCTAGTAACGGCGGCGGTGGGTCTGCCGGAGCTCCGGCGAGCTGGAAGGGCAGCCACAGGTGGGAGGGAAGGAGAAATAAATCAAGCACGAATTTCGAGAAATAATAATATTTTATTCTAATTTTTTTCTGTGTGTTTTTTTACATAGAATAGGTACCTATTTATAGGTAAATTGACACCCAAAAATTAGGAAATCAATATTCCCTCAATATTCACCCTATTAAATCCGAAAATATATATATATATATATATATATATATATATATATATATATATATATATTATATATTTTCTGATTTATTACATCATATTTATTGCATATGTATTGTCCTAATTTAAACTGAGCCTATTTTGGCAATCCCGTGACCTTCCATATTTAAATACTTTCTTTTTTAAATGCGTTACACATAACATTTTTAACATGTTACATACGTGTCGCGCGTACCAAAATTAGGTGTTTACACCATTAAATACATTATTTAATTTGAATCTGGGCGGATAGCGGGAATCGAACCCGCGTCTTGGCAAAGAGAAATTTTACCATTCGACTATATCCGCATTTTTTTCGTTCTTGATAAGAACTGTCGGAATAATATTTATTCCCAGTCAGGTCAGATACTTTCTTACTTCAGGGTCATTCTAATCTCATTATTTATTCTATATTATAAATATATCTTATATTATATATATTATACAGATTATTTTGGAACCATGCCAATTTTGGAGCAGCTTTGTGATAATGGAACCAACCAGCAAAAAGCATTAAGGCTGCAAGGACTAATGCACCTATTGCGGTACAATAGAGTTGTAATTCACTAGTTATTCCAGACGCTCTCCAAAGCTGAAAAACCCCAAAGGTTATTTGTATTCCTCGAAAACCCCCGCCCACATCGCCATTCAATATTTCTTGGCCCAAACCACCTGAGCACTAGGTCCACTGTCAGTAGGGTCGCTTAGCCATGCTTCATAATTGGAAAAACGAGCACCGTGGAAATACATGCCACTCAGCCACAGAAAGATAATGGAAAGTTTAAGATCTGCTAAGCCTTATTTGGCCACTCCAGGAGCAACTGTTCATGGACATTATGGAGAAATCCTTTATGACGGAGATACAGTAGTTACATTTATATATGAAAAATCGAGATCCGGGGATATAACGCAGGGTCTTTCAAAAGTGGAACAGGTGTTAGAAGTGCGTTTAGTTGATTAAATATCGGTGAACCTAGAAAAAAGAGTTGAGAGTTGGAACGAGCATATAACAATAATTTTTTAATTTCCTTGGGGGTTCTTGATTGGGGCTGAGCTAACTATAGTGCAAAGTCGTATTTATTTGGTTAATAAGTTCCAAAAGGTTTATCGATCCCAGGGGGTCCAAATCCATAATAGGCACATAGAAATTATTGTACGCCAAATAACATCCAAAGTGTTGGTTTCAGAGGATGGAATGTCTAATGTTTTTTACCTGGAGAACTCATTGGATTGTTGCAAGCGGAACGGACGGGGCGCGCTTTGGAAGAATCGATCTGTTACAGGGTCGTCCTATTGGGAATAATAAGAACATCTTTGAATACTCAAAGTTTCATATCCGAAGCGAGTTTTCAAGAAACTGCATATTCAAATTGGATCCGTGATCGATTTCTAGGTTTCGTCGGAAACCTAATTGGTTACTTCCAATTACGTAAATCAATAGTTCAAACCGCACTCAAAGGTAGGGCATTTCCCATTTTTATAGGAACTTCTGTACCAGAAACAATGGTATCTCCAATTATGGCCCCTCCGGGATGTAAAATATATTTCTTCTCACCATCCCCATAGTGTATGAGACAAATGTATGTATTTCGATTAGGGTCGTATTCTATGCTTATGATTCTACCATATATGTCTTTTTCATTCCGTCGAACTAAACTTAAACTAACTGGGCTGTCTTTTCTTTCGAGTGAAAGGGGATCCCCTAATTGTGTACCTACACCAATTAAACCGCATTCGATTAGAATTCAATTAGGAGCGTATCATAAAAAATTTCCTAGTCGGGTCAATAAAATCATAAAACACATTTCGATTTATTTATCTTTTAAATAGAATGGATTTGCCTGGACCAATACATTATTTTCTTTTAGTTTTTCAGACCAAGGAGTTGAAGTTACCAAATTATGAGGAGTCGGTATCAATTTATATCTAATTGCTCCACGTATAATTCCTCTAACCACACTTTCTAAACGAACCAGAGCCAATCCTAATTGATCTTGTAAGAGGTCGGCTACAGAACGAATACGTTTATTTTTCAAATGATTCGTATCGTCAAGTGTACCCATTCCGAATTTCATTCCAATCAAATGATCCGCAGCTGCTAATATATCTCGCGGTTATAACAAAAATGTATTGTGCTGAGGTATATCAAGATTAAGCCTACGATTCATATTTTGTCGACCAATCCTTCCTAATTCGCATCTTTGTTGAAAGAATTTCTTGTATAATTCCTTACATAAGGATTCGGAAAATACAGGATCTCCGCCTACACAAGAAAATTGTTGATAAAACTCCAAAATGACATTTTCTTTTGATCCAATTTTTTTTTTCTCTTTCTCATTCAGGAAAGACAAGAAAATCTCAGGATAGCAAACATTCTCTAGAATTTCTCTTAGATTCGAACCCATAGCTGATGATAGAACTAGAATAGATATTTTCTGTTTCCTACTCACACGAGCCCATATCCTTGCTTTTCTATCAATCTCTAATTCTAACCTCCCCCCCCCCCCCCCCCCCCCCCAATCTGATATTATCGTCCCGGTTAACCAGAGAAAAAATGTGATAGATCTATGAAAAATCTCATTATTCAATTAGATATTAGATTATCTAGAGTCGATTAAAAAAAACCGATTAAAAAAACGGGACACCACAAGAATTGAATGCTGAGCTGTATGAGGTAGTAAACCCTCAAGTACGGTTCTAAGGAAAGGAATTGAACCTCCTATTCCGACCGGGGAGAACAGGCCATTCGACAGGGAGATTCTGAAATTGCGGAGGCTTGGTTCGATAAATCAGTGACCAATTATGTCCATATTAAATAGATTATTATTTTTTATTCTAAGGCATCGGATTAATGGAATTAATTGTCCCAACTAGTTGTGTATAGTGTGGTTAAGACATGTTATTTCTATGTGATTTGGTTATTAAGTTTTGTATTTGAAACCCTTCTGGAAGTCATCTAGCAGTGACCTAATTAAAATATATCAGATCATGTCTGACTTACATATCAATATAGTTGGGTTTAACAGATTGACATCTTTACTGTACTAGACTACTGATGAAGATATATTAACAAGTCAGTGCATTTGTTATTTACTTACTAAATTTGGTCGGAAAACCTCAAATCATAAAACATTATGTTGCAGGATGTGCATAAGTTCGACGCGAACCCATTCTTTTTATTTTTTTTTTAATTGCTTATAGCCTTATAGCCGCTGGTGGGACCAGTGTTTATAACAAAGCTATCTCTTCGGTCGACACGTATCAAGAACAGTAACTTAGGTAAGGTTACGACGTAAGGGTGAACTGTTTTACACGGTGTATCACTATCAACCAATACCTAAGGCTAATGTAATAAATATAATAGGTAGACCTGATCCAACCAGAATGCGACACGTAGTTAGATTGAGACGCTTCCTCTGTAGCCCTACGGTATTCTCGTGTACCCAAGCCGAATATACTAGTATAGTGGCAATTGGAGCCATCAACACGTATTTTGCAATAGTCCTATCCTATGCCTATCCTATCATCATAAGTGTCAATATAATGTGATGATTCTTCTTCGATCCCTGTTTCCTTTTACTTGTCCTAGGTTGTTTTTTATACTGTTCCTCGAAACCCTATTACTATCAAGTCGATTCAGCAATTCTAAACGTACGAATTGAATTTTACATTTGTAGAATGTACACAGTAAATTAATCGCATATCTTTTAACTGCATAAATAAATATGTTTAATTAAACAATTCATCCATCATTTAAAGCGTCGTTAATTACTTTTTAAATAGATTTTTTTTTTGGCCAAACTTTTTAAATAGATTAAAAAAAAAAAAAAAAACGAACACCATTTTAAATGTTATAATTAAATACGAAAACAGTTGAGCGTTGTCTCAGTTTAGGCTCAATAATTGCGGTTTAAATCGAGTCTCAAATCAATCAACTGGGACGGGGTCAAATGATCAGCGTATCCAAATTAGCGTTATTTAGCGACTACCCTAGAATTGACAGATATAGGGCCGGCAATAGTGCGGTGAAAATCAAATAACCATGGTTATTCGCACAATTTACCGCAATGGTTAGCCGCACCATTATGGTGAGGGGCGGTTATGGTGATGAATCTTGTAACCACAATGGTTATGAGTGTGGTTATGATATTCAGTCTATAACCACGGTTATTACCATCACCTCTATATATATATATAAGGGGATTGTTATTCTTAAGTCGACAGATATTTCAGTCGAATTTATAGCTTTAGGATCAACTTTATTGAGATCTGTGCGTCCCACTTAGTCCTCTCTTCTCTTGCCTGTTACTTTTCCGTCTCCGTTTCTTTTAATAAAAAACTTCACTGTCCGTCTTCTTCAGTGGTGTTAATTCTCTCTCCTCTCCTTTTTTTTTTTTTCAGTTTATTATTATTATATATATATGAGAAATTCGAAAATGACTACTAGATGATCATATTTAGGGATGGCAACGGGTCACGGGTACCCGCCGACCCGCGGGTACCCGACCCGACTTCGACCCGATGACCCGCCGACCCGCGACCCGCGGGGCGGGTTCGGGTTTGGGTTCACGGCGACCCGCCGACCCGACCCGACCCGAGCTTTCATTTTATATATATATTTAATATATGTATATTATATAAACTATACGGGTAATATAACACATAGTCAAAATAACAATTATTTTAATGAATTTGGTGATTTATATTTGGATTATGAGTTAATTTAATAATTTATGATTTAAATTTGGAGTTGAATTTGGATACGGTAACATAGAATTTAGAATTTAAGATTTAAAATGATAAATTATACCTCACACGGGTCGACCCGCGGGTCGACCCGACCCGACCCGAAAATGCATGGGACGGGTCCGGGTCGACCATATTGACCCGCGGGGCGGGTCCGGGTCTGGCGATACCCGCCCCGACCCGCCCCATTGACATCCCTAATCATATTAGTATCATAAAATTCACTTTTGCAAGAGTTATATGTTTTGGTGTTATATATATATATATATATTAATTAATATACAAGGATTAGGGAAGGTGTGTTTTGCTAATGTGCAATCTACACAGGCCCCGATCTTTCCTTACTTAACTTGTTGTTCACATGAGATGGTGAAATCTTTCTTCTCTGCAGCCTCAGCCCTTCTTCTCCATATCTGACCCATCTCTCCTTTCGATTACCTTCGTATCCACCTCCATTTTTGCCGCTATCTTGGAGCACACTTTTAATGTCTCTTACACCGCCACAGCCACAGCCCTCCATCACCGCTTAGCTTGATAACCTCCTCGAAGGCTCGAACGACGATTATTTTATATTTGTAGAGGTCTTAATTTTGATAATCTTGTGTCTTCTAATTATAATAATCTAATAAATAATAAATTAGAAAAAAAAAGAGGAGAGAGGAAAACCAGCACGAGAGAGAAGATGGAAAAAAGTTGGAGTAAAAAAGATAGAAAACAGATAGAGATGGAGTCGGTAATCGTCACAGAGAGGTAGCGGACATAAGTGAGAAGAGATGACTGATTTGGACGCACGGATCTCAATAAAGTTGATCCTAAGGCTATAAATTCAACTGAAATATCAGTCGACTTAAGAATAGCAATCCCCTATATATAATATTAATATATATATATATTACTAATACCTATATTGTTATATATATATATATATTATTATTATACTTTAATTATTATTCAAATAATATAATTCTTATTTCGTTCCCTTTCCCACCCGCCATTTTTTTGTCTATATTTCTTATTATTAGGTAACCACGATTGTAAGTGATGGCGAATGAGGATCGATGATCGCAAGTGATAGCCAATTGAAGATGTGTTTTTTTAATTGAGTAAAACAATGAAGTTATGTTTAATTTGGATTTCGTGTATGAAACAATGAATGTGTATTTACTTTTCTTGTATGAAACAATGATGTTGTATTAGTTTAAATGACTGTGGTTAAATGGTTTAATCGTGGTTAAAAACCATGGTTATGGTTATGGTATGAAGATTCATAACCGCAGTGGTTATGGTTATGGTATGAGTGAAAAAAATATGGTATGATTATGGTATTAGTGCTATTCGCACCATATCCTCACTATCGCCAGCCCTAGTCAGATAATGCGCTACTTCGTCTATAGATAAAAGAAAATCTAAAAAATGTTAAAATTCAGCTCAAGTTTGAAATAAATTTATTTTTTTTGGCCGATCTCAAGTTTGAAACAATTAATCTATAGTTAATCTCCGAAGGTGAAGGACATTATATATATATATATATATATATATATATATATATATATATATATATATATATATATATATATATATATAATATAATATATATTTGCTGGGTAAGGACATTATATATATATATATCATCACATGTACATGAATTAGTTCTCTTACTATAAAAAGTTATTCCATTTATGTTGTCGTTCTTCAGAAAATAAAAAGAGCTATTTTGTTTACACGAAAATAGGAAAAGCAGCTACGGTTCTTTTACTTTCATTTGTTGGCATATTTATGATCAGTTTGGTAAGGTTCCTTAATTCATTTCATGCAAGGAATATTTTATGATTTAGCATATGGTTAATAATCAAACTACTAACTAAATTTTGATCAAATACTGTCTTGAATTTTATTTTTTTTAAAATGAGTTACAAGGAATTCTAATTTTCGAACAAATTGCTATAATTGTTTTATTTCCCACTAAATTGGATAGAAAACGAGCATATTTCAGCACGTGGGGTCTTTTATGTGTAACCAAAATGGACTCGGTTATAAATTGAAATGACTACAACAAAATACCTCAATAAATTGGACGTTCCATTGGACATCTGCCCAATTTAAATAATACATTTCAATTGAGCATCCAATTGAATGTATTTTGCTGTAATCCTTTCAATTTATGTCCAAATTCATTTCGGGTATACATGAAGCGACTCCATATGGCTGGAACATGCTCATTTTCTATATAATTTAACGAAAATAAAATAATAGTAGCAGTTTGCTTGAAAATTGAAAATCCGATAACTAATTTAAAAATAAATAAATTTAAGATAGCAATTTATAATTAAATCGTAATAATATTTTGGGTATTAACCATTTATCATATTGTATTCCACTAATACACTATCACATAATTTGTTACTTGGAAAAAATTATAAAGGAATCTATGTATTGTATATTAGGAAACTAAGTCCAGAATCTTTAAAATTATGTTTTTTTTAATCATCATTATTTAAAAAATTAACGGCATATTTAGTTCGTGAAATAAGAATAGGAACAAGGATAGGAAATGTGAAATCAGTATGATAATATTTGGTTACTTAAGTGTGTGGAATAAAGATTATCAATTCCTAATTTTGAAAGAATAGTAAATCCCAGTCCAACCCCAAGAAT
Organism: Clarkia xantiana subsp. parviflora; assembly: GCA_036873135.1. Lineage (NCBI taxonomy): Eukaryota > Viridiplantae > Streptophyta > Magnoliopsida > Myrtales > Onagraceae > Clarkia > Clarkia xantiana. Next base: position 5,771,034 of record JAPTYO010000016.1, read on the forward strand.
ACTCATTCCAATTTTTACTGGAATTAAAAATATAAATAAAAAGACAACTTTAACCTCACCGCTCACCCGCCCGCCCTACGCCGCTGCTCTCCGTCGTCGAACGCTCGCCACCCACCATCGACCGCTCGCCGCTGACCGCTCACTGTCGCTGCCCGCTGACGCCCGCCCTTCGCTGCCACCTACCGCGCGCCGCTGACCACCCTGGACTGCCGCCTGTCCTCCGATCGCTCGCCCCCTCCCTACGCCGCCGACCGCTCGCCGATCGCTTGCCATCCCCCACCGACTACTCGACGCCGCCTACCGACTCGCTGCCCACCAACCGCCCGCCGCTGACCGCTCGCCACCGACCGCCCGCCGCTGACCGCTCGCCACCGACCGCCCGCCGCGCCTTCCACATGTCAAAGCTCTCCCGCCCTCTGTCGCCGCCCGTTCACCATCCGCTGCCCGCCTCTCTCTCGTCGTTGTTGCATCTTCTTCCGACTTTTTTCAAGTTTAATGTTGTTAATTTGGTTAAAACATATAGTAAAATGGTATATCTGTCAATTTGGGCTTATTCTATTCATTTATCTGTAACATTTTATCATACGTTGGATTTGAAATACTCATTTCATATTCCTTATATTAACCAAACATCATATTAATACTATATATTCCTTATTATCTATTCCTATTCACTATTCATTATTTCCTATTTCACGAATAAAAATGCCTTAATTTTTTTTAGGGTTTAGAAGCTAAGAAATACTACATTTTGAATTATAGCGTATGTATAGTAAAGTTTGTGATGAATCTCCACCGCCCAATTAACCCAAGTAGGCAAAACCTATGAAGGAGATAACACACAAACAAAGGTACAACATAGGGTCTCTCTCCAATAGTGGACAGACCTACTGACCTATCAAGAGGAAGAGAAAAGTGGGTGACTGTGAGTGATCACTTTTGATTGCCCTAATTATATGAAGGGATAATATAATATAATATATATAATAAAAGAAGAACAAGAAGGAAGAAGATATAGAAGCAAGCAAGCTCCTCTCTTTTTTTTTGCTGCTGCTGCAGATCAGATTTACACTTTTATAATAGATAAAAATGGGTAGAGGAAAAGTAGAGCTGCGAAGAATCGAGAACAGCATTAACCGACAGGTTACCTTCGCAAAGAGAAGAAATGGACTGCTGAAGAAAGCTTATGAGCTCTCACTTCTCTGCGATGCTGAGGTTGCTCTCATCATCTTCTCCAACCGTGGAAAGCTCTATGAGTTCTGCAGTAGTTCTAGGTACTTACATACGTACAACTCTTTCTATATATATGTATGTATATAAGAGGTATGAATCATGAACTACACAGATTAAATGGGTACTTTTCATTTTTCCTTTTGAAGCATAGATTTCACTTGATTTGGTCGATTTATGGTGTACGAGGTTTAGATCTCGTTTGTCCTGTTAGGGTTTGCTTCTTCTGTCTGATGATAATTTAGAAACAAATAATCAAAAACAGAAACTAATTCAGTCTTCTTTCCATCGTTTGGTAAGATGCTTGGCTTTTTATGGTTCGTCCTTATTTTTATTTTCTCGATCTGCAGCTATATATTAATTAATTATGAGATCTTCATATTGGTTTACCTGTTCCATTGGTTATATATTTCCCATTTTCAATAAGTATAATAAAATAGGAATATAAAGAAGATTAATTCTTCAAAATTCACATCTCAATATTTGAACTTTTAATTAAATGAATTTGAGATTTAAATTCGGACGGTGCTTTGGAAATTCTATTGTGTGCGATTTTTGAAGTTTAAATGAACCACATATCTAAATCATCTAAAAGTTCAAAATAGATGGATAATCTGAACATTATACATATGGTCGTTACTATTAGTACATTCTTTTTAATGACAAAAAAAACTGAAGTGCAATTTAAAATGCTTTACTTCAACAACCATATATAATAGACATTGTCACTTCTAAAGTTCTATAGCTATATAATTTTGTTCATTACAGCTAGCTCCCGGATTATAAATTAGTACTGTGTATTAGTCTAATTAATGCTTACTTGACCTAGAATTTCTGAAAAGAAAGAGGTTAATTTAGCTTTTAAATTGTAAAAGTTAACTATACCTATATATATTTAAATGGGAAGATATAACTCTTGATGTACGTTTTGTAGCATGTCGAAGACCCTAGAGAGGTACCAAAGATGCAGCTACAGTGCACTTGAAGATCAACACCTGGGTTCAGATGATACGCAGGTACCAATATCAATATTGATTATTGAATATAATGTGGATCATAAAGTTAGCTAATATGTTGTGTGTATATATAAACATATACTTGGGTACTAAAGCGAAGCAGCTATCAAGAATATATAAGGCTGAAAACCCGGGTTGACGCCTTACAACGTTCTCAAAGGTACAACAGCTCGTCTTCATTTAGTATATATGTATGTTTTTAATGCATATTGTAACGAATAATTCTGGATCTTGATTGAATTAAATCTGGTTGGGAGTAGTACCTCTTTAGCATACATAATACGAAAATACTGTCACTAGTATACTAGGTTTATTATTATCATAGGGCTGCCGATTTATATATAAGATAGGGTTATATATTTTATTTTCTAGATTAATCAACTGAGATATATTCTCTGCTTATGGCTGGATATTTTATCTTTATATAGATTATACTGCTCTAGTCTATCCTTATTTAAGGGACAGGATTATCAATAAAATGACAAACAGAAAATTAATCAGAAAACTAGGTTTTAAAAATTGGATTTTCTCAAAACGAGATTCAGTGTTTGTGCTCCCCTTGACGAGCTAAACAATTCACCTTATCCTATCCATCACCACTTAATCTATGACAACACCAAACTCTAGCTAGAGACCTAGGTTATTGCTTAATATATAGCTGCAGATGGGATTATTCATTTGCTGTGTATATATGTTGTTTTTAATTACAGGAGTCTTTTAGGGGAAGAGTTGGGAGAACTGAGCTTGAAGGAGCTCGAGAGGCTCGAGCATCAACTTGACTCTTCACTTAGGAAAGTTAGGTCAAGCAAGGTGAACAATTTTATCAAATTAAAAAATCTCTCTAATAATCCTTTTCAGTGCAAATTATCTTATATATGCTACTGTTTGGAGCAGACTGAGATGTTATTTGATCAACTTTCGGAACTCCAAAAGAAGGTATTTACATATTAAATTAAAACAAATCGATATGGAAATGTATTTATTATGCGATTAACTAGGGTTTAATCAAGTTTTTGCATGAATTTACAGGAAGAGGTTCTAGTTGAAGCCAATCAAGATTTGAAGAAGAAGGTATGGGTACATACATAATTTATTCGCTTCAGTTGTTATGCGTTGTTTAGATCCGATAGATGTTGATCGCGAAAAAACATTATATGTTGTAGTTTGAATTTGAGAAATAAACATAATATTTTTGTCTCCTTTTAATTTCCTTTGTGTTCTTAACACAATATATGAATGTATTTTTGGGTTTACTACTGCAGTTGGAGGATTTAAATCCAACCCTAGGACCACTGTGGCAAGAAGATCATCGTGGTCACGGTGATGATCATCATCAACATTATCACCATCAAAATAATGAGCTTAATAATCATCATCATCATCAATACCAAGCTGGACCTAATTACGTTGCTCACACAGATGGCTTCACTTACCAGCCATTATACTGCAACACTGCTTTCCATATGGGGTAAGTTCTTTCTTGGTGCAATCTTCGTGCCCTAAACATAAGGAAAATAGATACACAGTCCGTAAAGATCCGATGCTGAGTAGAAATAATTTTGCCCCAAAATTTGTTAAAAACTAGGGTAAGAACCGAAAAGCAGTCCTAACTATATGTTATGTTGCTAATTGATGTCACAAATTTAAATGTTGATATTCAATGTTCCTACTATCATATGTTGGTTGATTTTCCACTTTTTTTTCCGACTATTTTGGTGTTAAAATTGACATCTTAATAAGCAACAAAAACTTGTTATTTTCTACTTTTCCGAAGTATCAGATTTGTTTCTCACGATTTATGCTTATTAATTTGATGGTTGAAAACACGTGTTTGTTCTCTCTTTTTTAAGAGAAAAAAAAGTTGAAATCAACTAATTTAATATTGTAAGAGATTGAATACCAACGTTTTAAATATGTGACAACGATTAGCGGCATGACTTATAGTTGAGACTGTTTTTAGGCTCTTAACACTAAAAATTACAGCATATGCCATGCCACTCTCTCTTGGATCGGAGGTTTTCGGAAAGTCTTATTGCTTTCGGGCAAAGTATGGATAGATTGTCTCTTGGTAGCTAGATACTTGTTTGAAATAAGGAGGTTATTTTGTGTTGCAGCTATAATAATAACAATGCAGTTGAAGCAGACCAAAATGGTGGTGCCCTAGCCACGGCGTTGAACGGTAAGGTTTTCTTTCCGGGATGGATGCAGCTTTGATCAATGACTGTCAAAGACTTAACTGAGATTTTCTAAGTTGTTAATTTGAGAGTTGAAGCAACCTTAAGTGATAATTGTCTGTATTTTGGTATTGTGTTTATGTTTGTGATGTTTAGTGCTTCCGACAATCAAGAATGCATGAACTCTTTAGTCTTTACGATTGATTCAACAAAGCAAAGCGATAATGTAATGTAATGGACTGGAACGTTATTATGTGTCTATCTTTGGGTGCAATGGAATGGATAACATCTTATTTATTCGGACACATCTCTAATCTAAAGAAATAGAATTTCAAGTTTTAGATTAGGGTTTATAAGTCATTTGGTACCCTATGTTTGTCCACTTTTGGCTTTTGATACCATATGTTTGATTTTGCCTATTTTTGGTACCATATGTTTGCCAATTGTATACTTTTGGTCTGACCGTTAGTTGACTGTTAGTTTGACCGTTAAATAGTCGCGTGACTTGCACGTGCATAGCCCCAATTTTTTTATTTTTTTTTTTCAATTTAGTACTCAAATTTTTTATCCTAACTTTTTATATTTGCAATTTAGCCCTTAAACATTTTCAACCACACCCTAGGACTAAATAAACCTAGCAATGGTTCGACTCATGACTAGGTCGGACCATGGCTAGGGTTGCCGGACCCGAGCGACCCTAACCATGGTCCGCCCTAGCCATGGGTCGGACCATGGCTACGTCAATTTAGAAACTGGGTCCAATTGACCTAGCCATGGTTCGACCCATGGTTAGGTCGGACCATGGTTAGGGTTGCCCGGGTCCGGCGACCCTAGCCATGGTACGACCTAGCCATGGGTCGAACCATGGCTATGTCAATTTAGTCCTAGGATGCAGTTGAAATGTTTACGGGCTAAATTGCGAAAATAAAAAGTTACGACAAAAAATTTGAGGACTAAATTGAACAAAATCAAAATTTGGGGCTAGGCATGTGCAAGTCATGTGACTATTTAACGGTCAAACTGACGGTCAACTAACGGTCAGACCAAAAGTATACAATTGACAAACGTATGGTACCAAAAATAGACAAAATTAAACATATGATACCAAAAGTCAAAAGTGGGCAAACATAGAGTACCAAAGATATATGTGTTCAAATAATTCTAATCCAAAAATTTAGAATTTTTTCTTTTAAAATCAAATACGAAATTTACCAACCAATTTCAGCTCATTGGTGGTAGGGTTGAGTGACTCTGAGTACCTACCTTATAAATTTTACGGTTTTCGAAGTCACTCAAAACTTATTAAAAAACTTCAACTAATTTTTAATATATTTTTTTTATGAAGATTTTTTTTAATGATCTTATTGGATCATCTTTTAGATAGGAGACAAAATTAGCATATTTCTAATTTTGAATTCATCGGCACTCACCCATAATAAACTTTAAAATTAAATATATACTAATTCATCCGCAGATTTCATTTGTTTTTGTTTTCTTTCAAAATTTTAACTTTTGAAATCATTGGTTCTTGGCAAAAAAAAAAAAAAAAAATTCATGGGTTGATTTTCGTAATTAATTAATTTATAAAAAGGGGTTAACCCTAAACATATATTATTATTATCCATTTAAAATAATTATCTGAATATAATAAATATAATTTTTTTAATATATATAATATATAATATATTGTTTTAAATAACAGGAGTGAAGCCCATTTGTTTTAGGCATTTTAATGGGCTCGTAACTAGTCTTCTTCTTCAACATCTGGTAGTCGTCTTCGGCCTTCTTCAACACCTCCAGACTCCAAAGGTAGCGCCGCCGCTCGTGGAGCTCGCCTGCTTGAAGGTTTTGCCAAATCAGCTCCCTGTTTCACCAGCACTTCTCCCTGACAAGAACCTTTTCTTATTGTGTCTCTCTCTTCTGCTGTGTCAAATCTTGTCCCCGAGTTGGCTCAGTGAAACTAAAATTTAGGGTTCCTTGAGAAAAACCTCTGTTTCCTCGCTCCACTAAACCCTAATAACCGCCACTGCTTCAGGTAGGTGGCTGGAGCTGACCAGCGCCATGGCTAAGAAATCGGAGCGACCAACCTCTGCCGCCGCGAAGAAGAATAAGAAGATGAAGTCCCAGCCGAGTGCTGTGGCTAGGAAGATGAAAACTTCGGCGCCCAACCCATTCGAGAGCATCTGGTCGCGCCGCAAGTTCGACATCCTAGGAAAGAAACGGAAGGGCGAAGAACGACGCATTGGACTGGCCCGTTCCGCCGCTATTGACAAGGTATCCTTCGTTTACTTCATTTCTGTTTGTTGGTTTAGCCGTTCTGGAATTCCTTTTTTATACTAGTGCTGTTTTGGTTGTGGCAGAGGAAGAAGACGCTGTTGAAGGAGTATGAGCGGAGTGGGAAAGCTTCTCAGTTTGTGGATAAGCGTATTGGGGAGGACAATGAAGATATGGGGGAGTTCCAAAAGGCTCTTTTGAGGTCGCAGCGTGAGTATAAGGTGTGTAGTTCGGTTTAGTCTGTGAAGATGACTTTGCTTTTGAGCTTAGAAATCTTCTAATTACGTTAAATTTGCATTTGATTCGCTTAACGAGTATATAATTGGAAAAGTTTGAAATCGTGTTAAAACTTAAAGAACGACTTTTGCGTGTCATCGTGTTCTGGGTGGCTCGTTTCCTTTGTGTTTTCTCTGGTTGATGACGCCAATCTAACTTGTGTGTTCTTCTTACAGTTGAAGCTCAGTAAGAAGAGCAAGTACAACCTATCTGATGGAGAAGAAGATGAATTTGAGCTTGGAGGAGATGAATTTGAGGGAAGGGATGATTTTGAGGATGATACGTTTCCTGATGATGACGATGGTGCTGGCCCTACTGATGGTATACTTATTCAGTTTGTACTTCGATAGAGTTTTGTATTATGAAAAGTTGTCACCAAGGGTATCTCTCTCCATGTGACTGTGTCTCGCCTAAAGCTAAAGTTTGTTCTCTCTACAGGGAAGTCTACTGTGTTAAAACAACTTGCTGCGCATAATAGGCATCGTGCTGATGGAACGGAAAATGAGGAAAACGTGAGATATTTTCTGCTATGTGCCTTTCAGCAGTTCTTATTGTGTAGCCTGCACCTCCTACCTTTCCCCTCAAGGATGTGGCTTCGATTAGATGTTTCCATTATCAAAACCTTGTTTGTGTTTTAGGTGGATATGCCTCGTGTACTTGATGGGTCATATATGATCCAGTAGACCTATAGGTATCCCCACTTGTACATGACCCATATGACTCCATCCTTAACCTCAGGCATTATATTTGAATCTTATGAGAACCTAGGGAACATATATATCATGTTGATAATAATTTTGTTCTATTAGTATTATTAATTAGTACATTTCCCTTGCCATTTGCATGTAGATAGATGTCACGAGTCACGACAATAATGTTTAAACTTTACATTGTCCTATGGTTGGGCATTTCATAGTAAGTTCTGTTTCCTTCGTGTGTTTTGTATTTGCTGCAAATTTGTTTGTGGAATGGGCATTTAGAGTTCCATGATCCGCCTTAAGGAATTATAGCTTTGTCATAGTTCTGTCTGTGATAGAAGTGGTTTGAGTAATTGATACTTTGCATTTTTAGAACTTTTTACAACAGTAGGTAGTCTCCTCCTTGTTTCTTCTTGCATGTGCTTAGAATTTGTCTGTTCTTAATTTTGCACTGCTTTCTTATTGCAGAAGCACAGGAGCAAAAAGGAAGTGATGGAGGAAGTCATATTTAAGAGCAAATTGTTTAAGGTGGAGATTGTTCTCTTAACAGAAATTTTCACTCGCAATGAAATTATTTTTAGTCTTTCTAAATTCTTTTGTTATCTACAAGGCCCAAAAAGCAAAAGATAAGGAAGAGAATGAACAGCTTATGGAAGAACTGGATAAAAACTTCACAGCCTTAGTAGAGTCGGAGGCATTACTATCCTTGACAGAGCCTGGTAAGATAAATGCACTGAAGGCGCTTGTCAATCCGGATATCCATGGGGCGAAATCTATTAAAAGTGAATCATCGGCTAAAAAGAAAGGAGAAACTGTCATGCAGGTTGGTTCTTATCTGATTTCCCACTTATTTTATGTAGAATACACACTCCTATGCCCATTGGTTATATTTCTAACTGTGGCACATAATAGTCATTTGATCTGAATGGTTGTTTTCTTACTCTATTTCTTATAGTTTTCTTTATTGTGGTGGAACTATGAAGCAGGTCACTTGACTTGGTTTAAGTAATTTGTTTTGCAGGATCAGCCAGATAGTTATGATAAGCTTGTAAAGTCAATGACTTTGGATATGAGAGCTCGCCCTTCAGATCGGACTAAGACAGCGGAAGAGACTGCACAGGAAGAGATGGAACGGCTAAAAGAACTTGAGGTATATACACCTATTGTTTTCAGTAGGTCTTTAAATTGCTGATAATGCAGATTTGCTGCACAGGACGCCTTGAATAGCACATGCAGACTTCGTAGTAATCCTTCACATTCTCTAAGTTCCAGCTGCTAATGTATCGATATGAAAATTAACCGAACCAGTTGGATTGGATCGTCTTCTTTGTATCTAAGAACTTTGGGAATATGATGAGTATGGTATTTCATCATTTCATGGATGTTTACAGGTTAACTTAATTCATATGTCAATCTTTCAGGACCAACGTCAAAAGAGGATGGCCGCAGCGGCTGATGAGAGTGACGATGAAGACAATGAAGATGTTGAGAAATCATCTGCTCCACAAGTTAGATCTATTTCAGGAGATGATCTTGGTGATTCTTTCTCACACGATGAAGAGCCAAGGACCAAAAAAGGGTGGGTTGATGAGATTCTTTCAAGAAAGGATGATGGCGATTCTGAAGAGGAAGAAGGGGATTCTTCTGAAGATTCGGAAAATGAGGAAGATGATTCAGAAGATGGTAGTGATGAATCAGGATCTGATGAAGAGGATGATGGACAGGAGCAGATACAATCTCTAAAAGACTGGGAACAAAGTGAAGATGAACTCGATACCGTTCCAGATGAAGAAACGGAGGATGATGAAGAACCAGATAATGATGTGGGTGATGGTAAACATACTCAAATGGAGCCCAAAAAGAGCAAAAAGGCAAAGACAGGGGATCATGAAACTAAGAAAAAAGTCGATGATTCAAAGAGAGAGGATGTGAAGAGTCTTCCATATTTGATAGAGGCTCCAAAAAGCTTGGAAGAACTTACTGATTTACTGGATGGCCATTCCAACTCTGAAATAGCACTGATAATCAGTAGAGTGCGAGTAAGCAATGCTATTGCTCTTGCAGCAGAAAATCGCAGGAAAATTCAGGTATAATCAACGCAAAAATTCACCAATACATTGGTCATCGCTAGCATGTTTGAGATATTATTAATGTTGTTTGTAGTGTTTTCTGACATATCTATCATTATTATATGCAGGTCTTCTACGGTGTACTGCTGCAGTATTTTGCTGTATTAGCAAATAAAAAGCCCTTGAATTTTGAGTTGGTTAACCTGTTGGTTAAGCCATTGATGGAGATGAGTGTAGAAATTCCATATTTTGCTGCGATATGTGCTCGTCAAAGAATCTTAAAGACTCGAGCACAGTTTTGTGAGGCTATCAAGAACACAGGTTTGTTTATCCTGTGTTATACTATATGACTATCAAAGCGAAGCTTTTTCAAGGCCTATTCACGTTATCCAGAGTATATTAATATATCTTTGTCTCGCAGAGGTCAGCAGCTGGCCATCCCTGAAGACATTGTTCCTTTTGAGGCTATGGTCTCTGATCTTTCCATGTTCCGACTTCCGTCATGTGGTCACGACACCAGTTATGTTGTTGATGTGTGAATTTTTAATGCGATGTCACATCTCCTCTGGTCGGGACGTTGCTGTTGGCTCTTTCTTGTGTTCAATGGTGCTCACGGTATATCTCTCTGGCTCCAACGCCCGTTTCATGCCTGGGTGGTCAATTTGTATCCAACAAAACCTACTATCCTCTTGTTTTTTTTTTTTTTTTTCAAAATATAAATTTTGTAAACTTGTTTTAATTGGTATTGGATTCCATGGAAATCTCATGTATCCTCTTCCATCATTGTAGGTAACTAAACAATCTCGGAAGTTCTGTCCTGAGGCCATATTGTTCATTCAGACATTACTCTTGTCAGCTCTCGACAGTAAGGCGGAATCGAAACACAGTTCTCAGGTACACTGATTGTGCTGCTGTTTGTATGACACCTTAATGGGCGACCTTATATCATTCTCATTCACTGAATATTTTTGCAGCTTAACCATCTTATGGAAGTGAAGGCTGTTACGCCTCTGCTCCTTATACGTGGAAAAGTGACTGAAATCCAACCCTTGAATTTTCTCAAGTTGATGGAAATGCCAGAAAGTAACGATACTTTTAACTCTGATGGTTTCAGGTATGATTCATTTTGCTTTCTCTTAACCCCTCCCAACACTTCCCATTTCTATTCTGAATTAATTGACAATCAATTGTATTTGCCATGAGAAATGTGAACTGTGAAATATCAACCTATATTTGGAGATGGTAGAACCCTGGTTTCTTGATTTGGGTCATAATTATCTGTCTCTGTCAGTGGTCTATGTTGATGGTAAAAATCTTAACTTTTGGTCTGCAGGGCTAGGATTCTGGAAAATACGGCTGAAACCCTAAGAGGGTTCGTGGAAGTTTACAAAGAATTGAGCTCATTTACTGAAATATTTATGCCAATAGCCGACTTATTGCTAGAAGTGGCAGAAAATAAGAACATGCCTGTAGAGTTGCAGGCTAAATTGAAAGATTTATCCAAATTAGTCAAGGAGAAAGCAACTGAGCACCAACAACTCCGACAGCCACTTCAAATGAGGCAGCAAAAACCCGTTCCTATCAGATTAGTAAATCCCAAGTTCGAGGAGAAGTAAGAAAATATATCATTTTAATTTTTTTTGTTTCTCTTGAATTTGTGTGAATGAGTGATTATTGTAGTTAAGCATGTACATAATGTTGACTTGTTTGTGGTGCAGCTTTGTTAAGGGCAGAGATTACGATCCAGACCGGGATAGGGCAGAGGCGAGGAGATTGAAGAAACAGATAAAGCAGGAAGCAAAGGGAGCGGTTCGGGAACTTCGTAAAGACAATTACTTCTTGTTTGATGTTAAACAGAAGGAGAAGACGGCGCAGCATGAAGAGAGAGCCGAGAAGTACGGAAAAGCAAAGGCGTTCCTTCAAGAACAAGAACACGCCTTCAAATCTGGACAATTAGGGAAGGGCAAAAAGAGGAGGCGTTGATGATGTTGGAGATTTTCCAGGTCTCTAAGCCTTGCCTTGCAGCACAAGGCAGGAAAGTTATTGAAACAGTGATGAAAGGAAAAGTTTTGCTCGGATTTTTGATGTAATATTGTTGCCTTGTGGAACAAGAATCAATTTGATTAGTCATTGTGTCCAATGAGGGAGTTAGATCCCAATGATTATTGAAGATGTTTTTGGTAGCTGAGGAATTATCTATCCGTTGGGATAGATTTCTCTTTTCACCTAAATTGGTTAAAAAATATATATTAATAATAATAATAATAATTTACCTAAAAGTATATACAAAAGAAGAAAAAACTTTCGTATCCGCCACGCTCATCTGTCCCTCTGTTGAGCTCATTGCTGACGCTATGTTTGCTAATAAAAACCAGAAAGCCTTGAAGATGAAGTGTCCTACTGAACCCAAAATTAATAATGGCATAAAAAAATACAAATTAATATAATATAATAAATTAAATAAATATATTTTTGGGTAATAAATTAAATTAAAATAATATTATTTATAATAATGTAGATATGTTCCTGAGATGTTATTCGGTTTTTTTTTTTGGTAACGGAGATGTTATTCGGTTGTGCATGTGAGATTCTAATAAAAAATTGAGTTTAGAAGTGTTAATATTTTGGCAAAAAAAAAAAGTGTTAATATTGGTTTTATTTTTTAATTTTGCATGCCATTATACGACGTAATTAAGGACAATTATATGCGTTAAGCCTAAAGTATCCAATTCTACTTTTCAAAGCATGTCGTTTTATATTGTTTCAGAGTCGTCTTCATTTTGATTTCTTCATCCAACATTTCATTATAATAATATTATCGACGTCTCTCCTCTACCCTTTATAAGACATGCCTTTGAGCGGTACAATAAATAATCAAAATGGCTTCTTTAGTAATAATGAATTCAACTTTCTTGTGGAGTAGTCTGTTTTTGGCATCACTGTGCTCTGTTCTTCTCTGGGTTGTCCACAAGCTATGGCTAGGACCGGTACGAACTCAGAGAATCATGGCTGCCCAGGGAATCAAAGGGCCGCCTTACAAATTTCTCCATGGAAACACCAAAGAGATATACCAAATGAGGAAAGAAGCAGCTGAATCTCCCTTAACTGGCTTTTCTCATGATATCTTCCCCAGAGTAATGCCTCACATTCACACTTGGATCAACACTTACGGTATGTTTACTTAAAGACTCCATTTTTTGGTTGTTGAGTAACTTGAATTTGGAGAAGTCATATGAACCTGGACAGTAAAAGGATGACAATTTTGTTCTTTGAGCTTCCAAGATGTAGTTTTTAAGTGGGAAAAACATGAAAGTTAGGTTTTTTCTTTCTCCCCTGGCTGAAATAAGTTCTTTCCTTTTTCTGGGTTTTTCTTTGGTTGCTGAAAAATATGTTACTGGGTTATTTACTTATTTGTGTGTTCTTAGGGACAATATATCTCAACTGGTTTGGAACTCAAGCTCAATTAGTGGTTACAGAGCCTGAGCTTATAAAAGAGGTACTAAACAACAAAGATAAAGCATACATTAAGGTTCCTTCCAGAGGGATTGCAAAGAAGCTGCTCGGAGGTGGCCTCGTGAATATAGAAGGCGAAAAATGGGTGAAGCATCGTAAATTGGCTAATCATGCTTTCCATGGTGAAATCCTAAAAGTGAGTTAGTTGATAATGTTTGAATTGAACACTTGCTGTTGATTGAAGAAGAATCAATTACAATTAGATGGAAAAATTTGCAGGGTTCTGTTTCAGCTGTGGTGGATAGTGTATACATGATGCTCGAAAGACTGAAGCAGAGTGAAGGTGAAGAAGTTGAGATGTTTGAAGAATTCAGGCTGTTCACTTCAGAAGTGATCTCAAGAGCAGCATTTGGTAGCAGCTTTGTCGAAGGAAGAGATATCTTCGACAAGTTACGGAAGTTGGGTTTGTTGGTATCGAAAAATTTAATGAAGATGAGGTTTCCTGGCATGAGGTAAGTAATCAACCCGAAATCATAATTTAACAACACTCAAATTAGACAATGCTGAAATTTTTACAAAATTGTTGGTAACTTGTGCAGCAAGATTTGGAAGACTGATGATGAAGTTGAAGCTCAAAAGCTCGAGAAAGGCATACGCCACTCCATCTTGGAGATCATAAAGAAGAGAGAGACGGCGGCTTCTGGGGAAGTTGATGGGTTCGGAAATGACTATCTGGGGTTACTTCTGAACGCTTCTAAGGACAAAAACAAGAGCAAGAGAATCGAACTTGATGATTTGGTTAAGGAATGCAAGACATTCTACTTTGCAGGTCAAGAAACAACCAACACCTTGCTTACATGGACCGTGTTCCTCCTTGCGGTCCATCCGGAATGCCAAGAAGAAGCAAGAAAGGAGGTTGTTAGTACATTTGGCAATCAAGAGCCGAATTTTGATGGCATTGCAAAACTAAAGACGGTAAAAGAAGCTACTTTTTTTTAGGGTTAAGAACCCAAAAACAGTCTCAACCATAATCATGTTGCTAATCGTTGTTCAGATTTAAAATGTTGATATTCGGAGTCTCAATAATTATATTTGTTGATTTTCACTGATTTTGCGTTAAATTTGACGTTTTAAACAACAAAAACATGTTATTTTCCACTTTTTCGAAGTATCAAATTTGTTGCTCATGATTCAGGCTTATTTATACTTGAAAAAAACATGTTTTTGTTTCATCAATTTTAAGAAAAAAAAGTAGAAATCAATCAGTCTGATAGTTATGACGCTGAATATGAACATTTTAAATCTGCAACAACTATTAACAACATAACCTATAGTTTGGACTGCTTTTAAGTTCTTAACCCTTTATTTTATCTTAAATTTTAGGTAGGCATAAATGTATTTGTGATATAAAAAATATGTTGCTAATTTTTGTTAGATTTATTTCGCAGATGAGTATGATAATTAATGAATCTCTGAGGCTATATGCTCCGGTTATCAGCATGATGAGAAAAACCTACCGGCCAACAAGGTTGGGGAAGCTTGTTCTTCCGGCCAACATGACCATCTTCATGCCAAACCTTAAACTCCATCACGACCCTCAGATTTGGGGAGACGATGTCCATCTTTTCAAGCCGGAGAGGTTTTCAGAAGGCATTGCTAAGGCTACCAACAATAACATGGGTGTGTACTTCCCTTTCGGGATGGGACCTCGGAACTGTGTGGGGATGAACTTTGCAATTACTGAGTCCAAAGTTGCCCTCTCCATGATTCTGCAGCGATACAACTTCACAATGTCTCCTGGATATGTTCATGCTCCGATTCAGATTCTCACAACCCGGCCGCAACATGGACTTCATCTGATATTTCATCCTCTGGATATATAAGCAAGTATTTTTCCACTAAGAAGATTTTAAGGATGTTTTTTGAGGTTGGTTCTTTTCTTAGTATCTTGTTCATGTATAGCAGTTTGAATGATATATCCATACAAACTCAATAAAGAACTTCACTTTAGATGCACTTCTTCATTGAGCACAATGAAAGTGTTCTGAAATCACATCTAACAGTAATGCTAGTAGGTTATAAATGTTGATTTTCACCTGAAACAGCTTTTTTTTATCAAAAATGTTACAATTAACTTTTATCATTTATAACTCTATAATTTTTGTTACAAAACCCTAATTAATCTCAAATCAAATTAGTGTCCTAATTATTTTTCTAAAAAAATTTATATTTTTTTTTCCGAACTAGTTACATGAGGTTGGTTAGTGGCTGCGCTTTCTATATAGCAAAATTAGGTACTCATTGGTGCAATTTCTTCTGTTATGCCATTTCTACACACAAAGTCCACATTTGACAATAGTGTTCTGCCTAATTCGAGACTTACGCCTTTCTTATCTCCTTTCCATAATCGGCACTGAATGTTGATAGGATTAATCTTTGGCTATTCCTCTTGGGCATGCATTCACTGTATTCATTAGGTTGTTATACACGTTAATGAATTTCCACTTTTAGAGCAAGTGTCAATATAATTTTCCAGGTCCGAGCAAGTCGTGTAGGGAAAAAAAGAAGAAAAAATTCTAAAAAATATCAGAAGACAATTTTTGCTTGAGATTAACGGTGTTAGTAATGGTGGGGTTAGTTATGGTTTATTAACTAGAACTCTAAACTTATAAATAATAAAAGTTATTTGTTGGGTTTATTTGATTATGAGATACGAAATTGTGACAAATAATAAAACTGCGTAGTTACATATGCCAAAATAAATAAATATAATAAAATTGTATTTATGCATCAATGTAATAATAGTGAGATAAATGTATCAGACATAATATAATTATATTTAAATAAAATTTGTATAGATTAATACGGACCACATTAATAATATTACAAGATATGCACGCGTCTATAGTTTCGTATGATGTCTTATTGATGCATATAATTAATATATTCATAATTAAAATCATAATTGTAAATAAAATATAAATAACTAATATTTTCATAATACTAAATAAATTAGTTAAAATAATAGTGTTTTTTTTTATAGAAAAGTTAATAAGGAATATTTAACTGAAAAATTAATCTAAATTTAATAAATGACAATACAAATAAACTGTTTATATATATTCTACACAAACCACAGATTAGTTATCTACTTTATTATTATCTGATAAAAGCCCTACTTTAAATAATATCCTCTCCTTTATTGTATTTGCCAAATAATATCCTCTCATGGAGTGATTTACTTCCAAATGTCCCTCTCGTTCTCCCCAATGCATATCCTTGAACCTTAGTTTCTGTCGTTTGTGGTCGTTGCAATGCACTAAAATCCCAAAAATTCCAGGGAATGGAATCTTCATTTTGACTTGTTCTTGATCCTTCACGTGATTGGGTCCATTACTCTTTAAATAAAACAGCTAGCTCTCTTACTGCCAAATTGAACACCAGGAAACATCAATCAATGGCTTTTTCTTCTTCTGAAATCACAATGTTGTGGGCAGTGGCATCCATTTGCTGTGTTGTTGTGGGGATTGTGTATAAGTTATGGCTATGTCCGATTCGGATACAGAGGATTATGGCTGCCCAAGGAATCAAAGGACCAACTTACAAATTCCTCCACGGAAACACCAAAGATATATTCCGGATGAAAAAGGAAGCTGCGGAGTCCTCAATCTCAACTGCTTCTCATAATGTCTTCCCAAAAGTGCAGCCACATATCCATACTTGGATCAACACATACGGTAACTACCACTCCACCTTTATTTCATTAATTATTATGTTGTTTCCCAATTACAAGACAATTCCAGTTGTCAGTGTTACGTTTGTGTCTCCGTTGTTGATTTAAGTGTATCTACAAGTCAAGAGGGCTGCGAACTAGGGATGGCAACGGGTCTCGGGGCCCGCGGGCCCCGACCCGGTTTTGACCCGCCGACCCGCGGGTCACGGGTCGGGTCCGGGCGGGTCCGGGTCTAGAGACCCGGAGCCCCGTAGACCCGCCCCGAAATGCATATATATAATATATTTTTTTTAAATTTTTTTTTATGTTGATATAATCCAACATTTATTAAACAATATGGTTAATATAGTACATATATAAATAACATGGACCAAATTACAAATAGATGTATATTTAGATTATTAAGATTTATTAATTTGGTGTTTGGATTTGAATTTGTAATGAATTTGATGTGTTTATTGTTTATATTTGATTGGTGTTAGATTTATGTTTTGAATTTATATATAATGTAATATTTTGACAAAAAAAAATTGTATTTAATATTGAAAAGTGAAAAAAAAAAAAAAAATTTGTTCACATGGCGGGTCGGGTCGGGGCCCCGCGGGATTGTTGACCCGACCCGACCCGAAAGGGCCATTTGGCCGGGTCAGCCAGGCCAACCCGCGGGGCGGGTCCGGGGCTGCGAAAACCCGCCCCGACCCGCCCCGTTGCCATCCCTAATGCGAACCCACGGAACGCGCACCGATTTTACCATGTAAACCCGCACCCTGCGCTTTACATAGCATAATAGAAACAATAAGGACTAATATAAATTTGGTAATTAAAAATTTGAATATAAATTTCAATTCGAAATTGGATTTATATTTGTAATTGGTTTGATTTAAATGAATAAACAATTTGTGATATTAAACTCTAAACTTATTGGACGGGCCCACGTGGAGAATTAATTTTTATGATCGCCGCCGCCGCTAGCTAAACGGGGCAGGATGAGAGATAAAGGTTTGTCTCATGGCACGAGGTCGCGTTTGGCCAAACCCGGCCGCCCATTGACATCCCTAGTGAGAGATATTTTTAATTACAAATTAGTACTAACCCATTCGGTGATAAGTCCGTGCCTTAATCAAAGAGTCATCACGGTGCGGGGAGTGTTGAAATATGTTGAACCGTGATTATGTTGCAAAATTCCCCACGTATTAATATGTTAATTGGAGCCACTATTCATGCAATGTAACTTTCTCCTCCTATTGCTAATTAGTTCTATGATAGAATCGTCTAATATAGATGGTTACTGTATATTGGCCCGTCAGACGGAAATTCTTGTGTAGGCTTGGTGTAAACACCAAGCCAATAAAAACATGATAAGTGTTACACTCTTTTGGTGGTTTTTTCTAAAACCCTACACTTGTCATGTTTTAATTGGCTTGGTGTAAACACCAAGCCTACACAAGAATTGCCCTCGACATAGCTTGGCATGTTGTGAAATTTAACAGTTTAGACTTTCAGCAAGAGTGTTTCTTTCTGCTAGTCCCCCTTTCAGTAGTGTCAGTTTTTTTTTTTTGGTTTTCGATTTTATCGCTGAGTTTGGGGCAATTACAATCTGTATTTTTTGTTTTTCTTAGGAAGGATATATCTCCAGTGGTTCGGAGACGAAGCTCAACTAGTAGTTGCAGAGCCTGAGCTGATAAAAGATGTATTAAGCAACAAAGACAGAAAATATAGTAAGATTGAGCCAAAAGGGTTTATAAAGAAACTCCTGGGAGATGGACTCGTGACTACAAAAGGAGAAAAATGGGCTAGGCATCGTAAATTGGCCAATCACGCTTTTAATGGTGAAATCTTGAAAGTGAGTTCATTTTGTTTGAATTCAATTGTTTCATATCTGTTGCAAAAAAAATAATAGTTCATATCTTACAATGATTATTTTTGCAGGGCTCAGTTCCAGCTATGGTGGACAGTGTGTACATAATGCTCGAAAGATTGAAACATAATGAAGGGAAAGAAGTGGAAATGTTCGAAGAGTTAAGGTTGTTTACTTCAGAAGTGATCTCAAGAACAGCATTCGGAAGTAGCTTTGTCGAAGGCAGGAATATCTTCGATAAGATACAGAAGTTGGTTGTGTTGATTTCTAGAAATGCTTTCAAAATGAGGTTTCCAGGCATGAGGTAAATCAAATTGAGGAATGAAATCTAAGATGAGAAATTAATACCAGTAGTATCAAACAAGATAATGAAAAACGTACATATTAAACTCAGAGAATGCATGTCAGTCAAAATAATATGTTATAATAGATAAGAGCTATACCGATGTATTTTTGTTGTTGGTAGATTCTGAAAATGTTGATGTTTCTGCAGTAAGATTTGGAGGACTGATGATGAAGTTGAAGCAGAGAAACTTGAGACAGGCATCCGCAACTCTATCTTGCAGATCATTAAGAAGAGAGATGATACAAAAGTGGGGTTTGGAAATGATTATTTAGGTTTACTCGTGAAGGCATTTAAGGATGAAGATGACAGCAAGAGGATCACACTCGATGATTTGATCGATGAATGCAAGACTTTCTACGTTGCTGGACAAGAAACAACGAATTCAATGCTGACATGGACGATCTTCCTACTCGCGGTTCATACTGATTGGCAAGAAGAAGCAAGAACAGAGGTTCTTGGTGTATTTGGGCATCATGAACCCAGTTATGATGCCATATCAAAACTGAAAATGGTAAGAGAAGCTGTTTAACTTTTATCTAAAATCTTTAAAGTTTAATAGCTCTAGTATATGACGTCGATCAAAACTAGGCAACATTATTCCAAAAAAGTACTTTTACAAGAAGATATACAATTGTCATGCCTCAAACTCCGGACGATTTGTCCTCACTAGTTCAACCCAGCATGACTAAGCTAGTTGTCTGGAACCACCAGTCCAATCCAGCAAATCTGTTATCTAGAATTTCTGTTGGACTTGAGTAGTACCTATTTTGCTTATTAAGGTACCTTTCTGTCGGGCACCGACAAATATAAAATTGCCACACCTCCAAGCCCGAACAACTGTACCCAATAACCCAATTCAGCATGACTGAGCCAGTTGTCCAAAACCACTAGCCCAACCCAGCCTAACCGAGCCCGTTGTTAAGAATTCTTGTTAGGTCTCTTGCTTATTAAAGTGCCCTCCTGGTTGGGTTGAGTAGTACCCAGGTAGGTGATCCGAACTCCAATGGTCAATACCCTCTTGTTGGGTTTGAGTAGTATCCTGGTAGTAGATCGGAATTCCAGGGGTTGATACTTTTAGATACCCTGTAGGGGTCAGACAAACAAAAGTTATTCTCCCGTTGCAAGGGCCCTTTCCATGCAAGTCCGATCAATGTATGGGTCAACTCTGATATCATTCAGTCACGCTACCAAGCCCGAGCAACTGTTACCACTATCCCAACCCAACCTAACCCAACCCAACCCGACTGAGCCCGTTGTCCTCACATAAGCTAAAAAATGAGGAATTCATATTATACTTGAGCAATATCTATCTTACTTAGTAATTTTCTAAATCCATCTATAATTGTTTATGTAATTAATAGTTTATTGATTTTTTTTTTGTTGCTGAAATTATTAAGTTATTGATTGATCCTACTAGTTATTTTTCACTAAAATGTTTTTTGTTTTTATCTAACAATACAGATGACTATGATTGTAAATGAGTCTCTAAGACTATATCCTCCTGTTACTGGCATTACAAGAAAAAATGAGCGAGAAACTACACTGGGGAAGCTCCAACTTCCTGCCAACGTGACCCTATTTATGGCGAACAATAAACTCCATTACGACACTCAAATTTGGGGAGAAGATGCACATCTGTTCAAGCCCGAACGATTCTCTGAAGGCGTTGCTAAAGCTACCAAGAATAACATGGGTGTTTTCCTCCCTTTCGGAATGGGACCTCGGAATTGTGTGGGGATGAACTTTGCAATAACGGAGGCCAAAATTGTTCTTTTGATGATTTTGCAACGCTACAGTTTCACATTGTCCCCTGCATATGTTCATTCTCCGATTCAGATGCTCACAACTCGTCCGCAACATGGGCTTCAAGTGATATTTCATCCTCTGAATGTTTAGAGAGATGATGATCCGTTATTTCCTTAAGAATGTATCAAGAATCAAATGTGAGAATAACAATTATAAGCAATACTAGTGAATGGATCTTATGATTACATTATTAATGTATAAACATATATCAAACAGTGCATAGCTGATTATGAAAGAGTTCGAATGTTGGGTTGTTTGAAAGAAATAGAATGTTTTCTTCCATTGCTTCCCACAGATCACATTCCTTCAGATATGCCATCCTTGATAATCATCTCCATCGAACTTTGATGGAGCTAGAGCTGGGCTAAGAAAGAGCTTGCACTTTCTTCCATTGAACTAGAAAAATAACTCGGTGGATGAACTTGGTTTCATTCGAAGGGAAGATCCCTTAAGAATTAAGTTATGATACCAGTGGTTGGCTTTTGGTTAGAAAAACTATATTCACAAGGGAGAATTGCGTTGGCATAAGAACAAAACACAAAGAAGATAGACAAGGTGACTGCAATAATAGTTTTTATTCATAAAAAAATCTCAGCCTTGCAAATAAAAAAAAAAAAAATAAAAAAAAAAGCTGATTGAGCAACTAAAAAAATGAAATTTGCAAAGGACCATAACCTCAACTAAACAGCAGAAGAAACTGGCTCCTGCTCAACGTTTTGTTGGAATGAAAACACAGAAATGAAATATTTTTCTTGAATCATTATCATCATGCTGCTTAATTATTATTATAATTTTTATTTTTCTTCCCCGTGGTCCTAGACATTAGGAGGGGAGCATCTATATTAATATGACATGTTTGCTTCACACTTAGATTAATTTTGACTCGCACGGGTCAGCTCGTAAGTGGCAAATACTAATCATGAACATCTTTCCATTCCATAATCTATTATTATAATATACACCCTTTAAAATATGTACCACTTTCTTGTTCTAGCTAGCACTTTACACATTACAAACTGATTCATTACGAGTAAAGATCAATCTATTTGTGAAATAAACATGCTACAGGTGGTGCTTCATTGTCAAGTGTACGGAAAAAAATGTATAAACATATATTCAAAGCCTCAATAATGCTTTTATTTATACATTAAATAAATAACCCACAAGAGTAAGTAGCAAAATTCCTAACTTTGTCTTGATTGATGTGTCATTGACATGTAGGACTCGCATTTGTCTTAGATGAGCTCCAATCTCTCTGAATGCATTTAACATTCCGTTATATTCTAACATGGATGAATATGATTGTATAAGTTGATTAAAAAAATGATATGTTATATTTTAACTCAAATAATATAAAACGTTATAATGTATTTCAATCTTATATCAATTGATTGTAAAAAAATTATTTAATCGCTTCGTCAATTTTTTAAGTTTTAAATGATTAACTTTCATAAAAAAAAAATATACATCAACAAGCTTTTTAATCGCCCTAACATCTTTAATCCTTCTCAAGAGACATTATTTTTGCTTTGTTTTTCTGAAGATTTTTATATAAAGAATTATATCATACATTAATAGTATATTTTATGAAGAATAATTATATCTGCACATGATATCATTTTATATGAACATTATAATTTTAAAAATAAAATCGAGGATGATATTCTACATAAATTTCACAAAAGCCTAATTAAATAGTGTAATGCACAAGTTATGATTATATATGACCTAAAATATTTGATACGAAAAATATAAAATAATTACTATTACGTTTCACAAATGAATTTTTATAGTTGTATTATTACTTAACTTTAAATCATAAATAATGAATATACGATAAATAATAGTTAATACATATTATAAAATCTAAAAAATTAAGTTAAATAACGTTAAATAAAAGCATATACAATTTTTCAATTAAGTTAATAATCAAAGTGATTTGCATAATATTTATTTTCTATTTATTGACATTTTTTATATTCACTTTTAAATTAATTTAAATTTATAAAATAATAACTTGAATATATTTTACCTTCCGCACAAAGCGCAGTTGTATTATCTAGTAAATAATATCCTCTCGTTGTTTTTGCCAAATAATATCTTCTCATCGTTCTTCTCAATGCATGTCCTTTAACCTTAGTTTCTGTCGTTTCTGTTGGTTGCAATGCACTACTACCCTAAAAACCTAGGTAGTGGAATCTTCATTTTGATTTGTTCTTGATCCTTCACCATTACTCTTTATAAAATAGCTCTCTTGCTGACAAATTGAACACCAGGAATCATCAATCAATGGCTTCTTCTTCTTCTGAAATCACTATGTCGTGGGCAGTGGCATCCCTATGCTGTGTTGATCTGGGAATAGTGTATAAGTTATGGTTAAGTCCTGTTCGGATAATGTCACCTCCCAAAATCTACCCTAGAAGTTAGGGATGATAACCACTATTTATCCTTAGTCGATTAAACAATTGAGCTCAACATTCTCAAATCGTAAATCATTATACCAACTAAACGTAAAGATACCTTTCTGAATAAGCTTCCGCTATGCTCTCTGATAACTCAACCATCTTGTTTACCCTTCATTTTCTTCTAACG
Source organism: Clarkia xantiana subsp. parviflora (assembly GCA_036873135.1). Classification (NCBI taxonomy): domain Eukaryota; kingdom Viridiplantae; phylum Streptophyta; class Magnoliopsida; order Myrtales; family Onagraceae; genus Clarkia; species Clarkia xantiana. The sequence continues at coordinate 5,794,559 of JAPTYO010000016.1, forward strand.
ATCCAAAGCGGAAATATAATATCCTGACAATGTGGATTGAGTTGGGTGTTAGGTTGCGGAAACAACCTAGTAAGTAATCCTAACTTTAACCCTACCAGATCAAGTATCATTTAAAACATATTTCTAATCAATAACAAATCAAACAAACCTTTGATGCATCATTTCATAATTATGCTGATTAAAACAGAACTTTGAAAATGATTTCAAAATCACATTAAAAATAATTAAATTAAACAGATATCAAAACGTATCAAAAACACCTTTAAAACATTTTCGATGAGACGGCTCACGCACTACGCCTCTTTGACCTAACAAACTCCCAGCATTCTCTCGCTGGTTGAGGAATCACCAGAGCTCCCGCTGGGTCGGGCCGGCATATCATTCTAAAATATGATCCTTTACCGTACTGATACGTTGTCTTGCGTAGTTGACGTTGTGCCAAAACAAAACGCCTTTATAAAACGTCTCATTTTAGCAAATCCAAATCCAAATCTGAATTATATATATATATATATATATATATATATATATATATATATATATATATATATATATATATATATATATCCAATCATCTATTTACATGAGACGCTTTCTTATCAAATTACATTTAATAACATAATCAAATAAACAATATCATTAATCATATTCAAATAAAACACATTTCGTCAAATTGTTACGCATCGAAACGCTTTTATATATAATCATAATATAATGTAAATTAAAAGTATGAAACGTTATATGCACAAATCTTACGCGAGCGTTTATTAAAGTAGAAATAAGAGTCGGATCAGTTACCTCCAATGCTTAATCCGAAATACTACAAGTCCGCACTGGGCCCCCAACTTGTAACCATAACGTAGATCGAACCCTTTGAAATTCCTATAATACTGAACAACATATATTAATGTAACCCTTGATGCGAATCTATCTCAGTCGTAACCGCACACTCAACTATGCATCATAATCAACAAAACCATTCTCAACCGACATAAGCATCTGAATCAATCTTATATCTTCAGATATTTGACCAAGCTAAGAACTCTAAAAAATTTCGAATAATTTACTGAGCAGACCTTATTCAGTTACTGTTCCAATGACGCATTAATCCGATGTCAGGCTCACCCGAATGAGCCTCAAGAATTTCAGTTTGATATATCAACTTTAAAAGACCATAACTTCCTCAATCTAAGTCCAATCTAAGCAATCTTTATGTCCACGGAAATCTTATCGAATTTACTTTACTATAGTCAAATTAGTTTTTCCCAAAAAGAAATTAAACTAGGTTGTTATCGTCATCAAACAATACTGTTCAGAATGACCAAACATATTTGAATGTCTAAATTCAAATGGCCCTAATTTCATCTCTACAAGTCCAAATTATGCAATCTTGGTGTCTATGAAAAGCGCATAAAAAACACTTTAAGGTCAAATAATTCATTCGGACAAAGACTAACTACATAAATTTCGTTCTAAGTCTTATATATTGCTGTCCACAACATTTACAACAGAATTCAATTCAATACATCCTCCAAACCATACCACCGAGTTCGGTTCTGTTGGTTACTACCAATTACTAAGTGAAATATATCCAGATTCTCAACATACATTCTTCTAGGCAGGATCGACATGTTTATTAGCAATCTATCAATCACCAACCACAAGATCTTTCTCTAAGGATTATAATCTACTCAAAGCACTATCCATATACATCGATTTCCAAGAATTCAAACATGCCTCTTCATCTTCCAAACATGAACGGCAGTCAACTTAATTCACCCATAACTCTTCCTCTTCATGATTTGTCCACTATGAGCATCATTGCTTCATGTCCTTCTTCATGTTTGAAAGCTTCGGTGTGAATGATTGAAATGAGAATACCATTATGGTTCCTCCCATCTTTGCTTATTCTAAACCTATCACTCGTGAAACTAATTGGCTATTTTATCACTTGATTCTGTATATGATTCATTGGATTAACTCAAAATCAATTCTGAACTTGTAGCGATATTTTGGCTTAATTCGTACTTAACCCACTTAATTATGAACTTGTACTTAACCCACTTAATTCTGAGGGTTTATAGGTCTTTTGGTACCCTATGTTTGCCCACTTTTGGCTTTTGGTACCACATGTTTAATTTTGCCTATTTTTGGTACCATACATTTGCCAATTGTATACTTTTGGTCCGACCGTTAGTTGACCGTCACTTTGACCGTTAAATAGTCAAGTGACTTGCACATGACTAGCCTCAAATTTTGATTTTGTTCAATTTAGTCCTCAACTTTTTTGTCCTAACTTTTATTTTTACAATTTAGCCCTTAAACATTTTAATCGTACCCTATGACTAAATTGACCTAGCCATAGTTCGACCCATGGCTAGGTCGGACCATGGTTAGGGTCGGACCATGGTTAGGGTCGGACCATGGCTAGGTCAATTTAGCAATTGGGTCTAATTGAACTAGCCATGGTTCGACCCATGGCTAGGTCGGACCATGGTTAGGGTCGCCCGGGTCCGGCGACCCTAGTCATGGTCCGACCTAGCCGTGGGTCGAACCATGGCTAGGTCAATTTAGTCCTAGGGTGCGGTTGAAAATGTTCAAGGTCTAAATTGCAAAAATAAAAAGTTATGACAAAAAATTTGAGGACTAAATCGAACAAAATCAAAATCTGGGGCTAGGCATGTGCAAGTCACGTAACTATTTAACAGTCAAACTGACGGTCAACTAACGGTCGGACCAAAAGTATACAATTGGCAAACGTATGGTATCAAAAATAGGCAAAATCAAACATGTAGTACCAAAAGCCAAAAGTGGGCAAACATAGGGTACCAAAAGACCTATAAACCCTAATTCTGAACTTGTAGCGACATTCCCCATTAGCTCAACCTGACCTGACTGAGCATGTTGTACTCACTTGGCCCTTAAATGAAGGGAACAACTGTCCTACTAGCTCAACTCAGCCTGACTAAGTCCGATTTCTCACTCAACCCGAAAAATGATAAATTTTCATTGGGCTTGATTAGTACATTCAAATCAGTATTTTATTTTATAACAAATGTGGTACACATAGGGTAATTTACAATCTAACCCTAAATGCGTTACGTCCTATTGTGACCCAGACTAGAATCTTTTGCCCTGGTAAGTGATCGGAACTTTATGGGTCGATACTTTCAAATACTCGTAGGGTCGGTTAGACAGACATCAACTATTATCTCCAGCTGCAAGGGCTCTTTCCCTGCAAGTACGATCTCAATCTCAAGTCGTCTATGATACCATTTTGTCACACCCCTAAGCTTTAGCGACGGTCCCCACTAGCCCAATACAGCTTGATTGAGTTCGCCATCCCCACTTATGGTCCAAAAAAGAGAAATTTCGGTTAGACTGAATAGTACCTCTCTTATTAATACTATAAATATATTTTTTTCTTTTTTTTTTTGATACAGCCCTAGTGTATTACAATAATACTTGTTAATAAATTATTGATTGATCCTACGAGTTATTTTCACTAACAATTGTTTTTGTTTTTATCTAACATTACAGATGACTATGATTGTAAATGAGTCTCCAAGACTATATCCTCCTGTTACTGGCATTACAAGAAAAAATGACCGAGAAACTATCTGGGGAAGCTCCAACTTCCTGCCAACATGACCATTATCATCGCGAGCAATAAGCTCCATTACGACCCTCAAATTTGGGGAGAAGATATGCATCTTTTCAATCCCGAATAATTTTTTGAAGGCGTCGCTAATGTTGGAAAATAAACTTGTTTAATGTAGAGAGTGTAGAAAGTCTAAGTTAGTTGATAAGTGTTAGTAATAATAAGTTAGTTAGGTAGGTGTCATTAAGATTAAGTAGTTGGGAGTGTCATTAAATGAAGTATGTAGAAGTCTCCCTTGTACCCTATAAATAGATGTTGAGAATGAGTGGACATCATACGAAGCCTGGGTTATACTCCAAAAGGTGTACGGAGGCGTCGAAAAGGTAAAGAAAATTCGCCTACAAGCTCTTCGTGCTCAATTTGAATCCCTCCATCAAGAAAGCTCAGAATCTATCACCGGCTACTTCTCGCGGGTCATTTCAATCGCGCATCAAATGCGAAGAAATGGAGAAAAATTGGAAGATGTTCGTGTCATAGAGAAGATATTGAGATCCATCGATCCTAAGTTCGACCTTGTGGCCGGGGCGATTGAAGAATCCAAGGACCTAGAAGAGATGTCCGTTGAGAAACTAATGGGTTCTCTACAAGCCCATGAACAACGACTGTCGAAGAGAGGAGAATGTAAATCCTTGGAGCACGCTTTACAAGCAAAGCTGACGTTGAAGAATCAAGGTTCACGCAGCGGCTTCCAAAGAGGAAGATTCACAACGCGGAGAGGAAGAGGTGGTCGAACTACAACCACCAATGAAGTCGACGACGATGATGGAGAGTTGATCCAAGAAGGAGATCAAGGAAGAGGTCGTGGTCGTGGACGAGGTCGTGGTGGATGGAGTAAATCAGAAATCCAGTGCCATGTTTGTAAAAAATATGGCCACTATGCAGTGGAGTGTTGGTATAACACCGACATTGAGGAAGAAAATGCAAACTTAGCGGAGAAGATTGACGACGACGGAGTTCTATTGATGGCATACAATCAAGTGAAGGAAACGGAGTCCAACACATGGTTCATCGACACGGGAGCTTCCAACCACATGTGCGGAAGAAATGAGTTCTTTGCGGAGCTTGATGAAAGACACGACGGGCACATTACTTTTGGCGATCTTTCCCAACACCAAATTAAATGGAAAGGTAAAGTTCTCTTTGAACTCAAAAATGGACGACAATTGTGCATCTCCAATGTCTATTTTGTTCCCGACATGAAGAACAATATTTTAAGTGTCGGACAATTGCTCGAGAAATGATACGACGTCCGGATCAAGGAGAATACACTTACCATCCGTGATAATAACAACAATGTTATCACGAATGTTGCTGTGGCGAAGAATCGAATGTTTTCGTTGGAGTTAAGGATCACGAGAAGAATTGCTTGAAGGTGACAACCATAGACAACTCGAATCTTTGGCATCTCCAGTATGGCCATCTTAATTTCAAGGCACTGGAGTTGATGGAGAAGAAAAACATGGTACGAGGTTTGCCCAAGATCAATCATCCCAATGGCGTGTGCGAAACATATGTCATCGGGAAGCAACAAAGAAGTCCATTCAAGAAGTATCATTTGAAGAGAGCAAGATGCCATCTTGACTTGGTCCACTCGGGTGTATGCGGGCCAATCACTCCCATTTCGATTGGTGGAAACAGGTTCTTCTTGACATTTACCGATGATTATAGTGGCAAAACTTGGACTTATATGATGAAGCAGAAGAGCGAAGTCCTGACGAAGTTCAAGGAGTTCAAAAACATGGTGGAGAAGCAAAGCGGACGTCATTTGAAGTGCTTGTGAACCGATCGAGGAGGCGAGTATACATTACGGGAGTTTGACAAGTTTTGCAAAGAGAACGGCGTGCATCAGCTAACCATGCCGCAAACCCCACAACAAAACGGCGTCTCTGAGAAGAACCGGACAATCTTTAATTTAGTTCGGTGCATGTTAAAGGAGAGAAATGTTCCAAAGGAATTTTGGGGAGACGCTGTTGCTACTGCAGTTTATTTGCTTAACAGGTTTCCGACCAAGCGAATTGGAGACATGACACCGGAGGAGGCATGGAGCAAGAAGAAACCATGCATCGATCATCTTCGAGTTTTCGGGTGCGTGGCATATGCAAAATTGCAGCGAAGCCAAAAGTGCGTTATGCTTGGATATGACGAGAATTCAAGCGGCTACAAGTTATACAATCCCGTTACAAAGAGGGTTGTGATCTCAAGAGAAGTCGTGTTTGACGAAGAACAAGCATGGAGCTGGGAGATGAACAATGACCAACCAAAGCAAATTATTGAAGGTGAAGAACCGAAAAGAAAAGAAGCCCGACGTGGTTAAGTTCAAGAGCCAGTATCACCCCCACATGTTGATGTGAATGATGGTGAAGAATTGTATGGTAATCTATGTCTCTCTGCAGGATGTGAAGTCAAAGAAACAATGTGGAGAAAGAAAAAGGCGACGATGCATGAAAAATTCAAGAATCGTGGAGTGCGAAGAGTACGGGTTGTCGACAAATACAATTGGGAAAAGACCACCAAGAATACCCGAGTGGTTATGACAAAGATAAGCACAAGACCAAACAAGTTATAAGGAGAAGTCATGAACAACGTGCGGACGACAACAGAAGAAACAAGTTTAAGGGGGGATGTTGGAAAATAAACTTGTTTAATGTAGAAGAGTGTATAAAGTTAGTAATAATAAGTTAGTTGGGTAGGTGTCATTAAGATTAAGTAGTTGGGAGTGTCATTAAATGAAGTATGTAGAAGTCTCCCTTGTACCCTATAAATAGATGTTGAGAATGAATGGAAATCACCAAATTGAGTAGACAAACAACAAATCTCTCATATCCTCTCCACTCTCTCAGTCTCACACAAACACATATTCATACCAACAGCTAAAGCTACCAAGAATAACATGGCTGTTTTCCTTCCTTTAGGAAAGGGACCTCGAAATTGTGTAGGGAAGAACTTTGCAATAATGGAGGCTAAAATTTCTCTTTTGATGATTCCGCAGCGCTACAGTTTCACATTGTCCCCTGCATATGTTCATTCTCCGATTCAGATGTTCACAGTTCTTCCGTAACATGGGCTTCAAGTGGTATTTCATCCTCTGAATACTTAGAGATCAGTTATTTCCTTTAAGAATGTATCGAGAATCAAATGTGAGAATAACAATTGTACGCAATATTTAGTGAATGAATCTTATGATTGCGTTAATGACATCCTTTTCTTTTCTTTTCTTTTCTTTTTCTCATTCATCATTTTGATGAACTATTATTATAATATATACTTCTTACATGCTTATCCGTTACTAGTAAGAATCAATTTTCTAATATAATATTGAAGTATGAATGCTCTACATGTGCAGTCCTTCCGATAAACTTTGGGCCACCCGAAAAAAAAAAATATAAAGTATATTTGAACCCTCCAGATGCTTTTATTTCAAGAAAGTTGAATCCTAGATCAAAGAAGAGTCAATGAATTCGTCAGGAATCATCATCTGGAGCTCTCTTTTCTTAGTATTCCTCTTCTGGGCTCTTCTCAAAATCATCAACAAGTTATGGTTGGGTCCAATTCGGATGCAGAGGATGATGGCTGCTCAAGGAATCAGAGGTCCCTCTTATAGATTCCTCCATGGCAGCACCAAGGAGATATTCCAGATCAAAGAGGAAGCAGCAAAATCTTCACCCATGGGTCTTTCTCACAGTATCTTCCCCAAACTTCATCCTCATATTCACACTTGGATCAATACATACGGTAACTATTAACTATTCAATTCACTTTCTGCGTAAAGTTTGACCTTTTCGTGAGAAATCCCAAGATCGAGCTAGTGATGCTTCAAAAATGTCTTCTTATTTTTTTCCCCCATTTGTCGTGCTGAATCTGGATAAGTAGACTATTTAACTAGTTGGGTATTTTTCTTAGGGACTATATACCTTAACTGGTTTGGACCTGAACCTCAATTAGTAGTTTCAGAGCCAGATCTGGTAAAAGAGATACTGAACAATAAAGGTAGGTCTTTTGTCAAGCATAAGGTTACTGGGTTTAAAAAGAAGCTGCTAGGAGATGGCCTCGTGACAACGGAAGGAACAAAATGGGTGAAACATCGCAAATTGGCTAATCATGCTTTCCATGGTGAAAGCTTGAAAGTGAGTTGGATTTTGATTGATTTGAGTTCTACATTTTTTTCCTCTAATAGCAATCTTATGAAAACCAAATACGAAAACAGCATTTAACAAAACTAATTACGTCCATAACCATTAACGCTGTTTGAGACAGCCATGCCACTGTTTGCAGACTTGATTTTATATTTAAATCGGAAAGGAAAAGTGAGTATGAGCCAAAAAAAATAATGATTTTATGCCTCTTAAAGCCGTTGTTTCAAACAGCGGCGTGTAGAATTAATTACCATTGAGTAATTAATTTTGTGCTTGCCTGTTTCAAACTGCGACGTGCAGCACCCAACGTGTCGTCACAGCAACTGCCACGCCGTTGTTTGAAACAATAGCATGATTTTGGGCATTGTCTCAAACAGTGGCGTTAGTTATATACGTAATTTTTTTTTGTTACCGACTATTTCCATATTTGATTTCTAGAAGGTTACTATTTGAGGAAAAACTTATGAATTCTGTACTACTATTGATTCAAGAATCAATAATAATGAGATGAAATGCAGGGCTCTGTTTCAGCTATGGTGGATAGTGTGTACATGATGCTCGAAAGATTGAAACAGAATGAAGGGGACGAAGTTGAGATGTTTGAAGAGTTCAGATTGTTTACTTCTGAAGTAATCTCAAGAACAGCATTCGGAAGCAGCTTTGTTGAAGGCAGGAATATCTTCAACTTGCTTAGAGAGTTGGGCCTGTTGGCATCAAGAAATGCTTTCAAATTTAGACCTCCTGGAATAAGGTAACGAATCTATGTACAATTGCCATTTTCTGCAATGAAATTTGGTAGCTCAGGTAGAATTGTAATCTTCAACTTGTCTGGTGTAGAAAGTAGCTTTTCATTGTCTTTCTTGGTATTTTGCAGTAAGATTTGGAAGAATGATGATGAAGTCGAAGGGGAGAAGCTCGAGAGAGGCATCCATGACTCTATCTTGAAGATCATAAAGAGTAGAGAGGAGAAGATGGCTTCGGGGGAAGTTGACGGGTTCGGAAATGACTATTTAGGGTTACTCATGAAAGCTTTTAAGGATGAAGATGAGAGCAAGAGAATCACACTCGTCGATTTGGTCGATGAGTGCAAGACTTTCTACTTTGCTGGACAGGAAACCACGAATTCTATGCTTGTATGGACAGTCTTCCTCCTCGCAGTTCATACTGATTGGCAAGAACAAGCAAGAATAGAGGTTTTAAGCACATTTGGTCATGAAGAACCCAATTTTGAGGACATTGCAAAACTAAAAACGGTAAAAGAAAATCGTTTTTTTTTTCTTTAATTTATTTTCCTAAAAACACGGTTTTTAGGTTGCTTTTCATTGAACTAACACGATTTTGATTGAAATGTATTTGATCCTTCTTTTCTATACAGATGAGTATGATCATTAACGAGTCGGTAAGACTATACCCTCCGATCGTTGGGCCTCTAAGGAACACAGCTCGAGAAACTATGCTGGGAAATATTGTTGTTCCGGCGAATATGGAGATTTATATACCGACCCTTAAGCTCCACCACGATCCTCAAATTTGGGGTGATGATGTTCATCTTTTCAAGCCCGAGCGGTTCTCTGAAGGCATTGCTAAAGCTACCAACAACATGTCTGTATATATTCCTTTTGGGATGGGACCTCGGAATTGTGTGGGGATGAACTTTGCAATTGCTGAGGCCAAAATCGTGCTTTCAATGATTTTACAGCGCTACAGATTCACATTATCCCCTGCATATGTTCACTCTCCAGTTCTGGTTCTCACATCCAGGCCTCAGCATGGACTTCATGTCATTTTTTCACCCTCTTAATTCAGTGTGGTGTAGGACGGCTGGCAATTCCTTACCAGATATCAACACGTCCGGAAAAAATGTGTTTGTGTAACATATGATAGTATAAATATAATGTAATTTTCGTATTTAGGTAGCACAACACGACACATGATAGTTTTTTTTTTTCTGATTGCTTAATGTTTTTTAAAATGGTTAATTAGCTCAATGCACCCATACGTTTCTGCAGGTTGCTGGATGCAACACACATGTAAGAGAATGCACCCATACGTTTTGTTATGTTGGTGAATGCACCTGAAGCTCTAATACTGTTAGTTAAATGCATATGCGCAACATGCACCCGAATGCACCCACGATAACCAACCACCGCGACGACGACCAATCACCGCAATGAGCGAGTAGAAGGCGACCAACCACGAAGATACACGACAACGCAGTAAAGACGAGTATCGATACAAATAAGCGTGTCTGCAGAGGTTTAGGTTAAGGGAATTAATTTCATCACGACCGTAGAAGATGAGGATGGATGGCATATATGTCATTAGCAAAATCATTTATTTTTTTAATTAACAAAAATGTTTATATGTGAGTAGCACGTGAATAACTAACGACGAAAATAAACGGAACGACTAAAAGTGTATTGAGCAACGAAGCAATACGTATCGGTGCATTTTATTAACATGAAAAAACACATGAGTGCATTTGGCAACATGACTAAAACACGTGGGTGCAGTTGGCTAATTAACCCTTTTTAAAATTGAATGAGTTGGTTAATTTTTAGTGTTTGTCAACTCTATATTAAGAACTTATGAAAGTTAACATATTAATTCATAATTTTTATTAGGGGTGGGCACAACAAACCAAAAATGTGTGGAAAAACCGTCTAAAATTAAAACCTGAGTCTCTTTTTAAAAAATCATGTAAAAATCGAGCATGTCTACAAATCCTTATAAGAAGTAACATTGGAGAAAAATGTTATAATTATTGGTGTGAACATTTTGTACGAGAATTATTTTGTATAATTAATGTAAAACTATGATATAAATTATTTATTGTGTATTTTTTTAATGGTGTATACTTTGTCAAAGTATATGCAATAGCTAGAAAAAAATAAATAATACAAATTTCATACTTTTGAATATATATGTAGATTTATTTATAATATGTATTTTCATATATGTGTTAATTGGTTTAAAAACTATGACCGAGAACGACGATAAAAATCCGAGAATGAGCGGGTTTTATTTTTCAAAAACCCGCCTGCTCCCACCCCTAGTTTGTAATATGTTAAAGTTCAATTGATGTACATTTGATTAATTAACACAACATGATAACATGTAATGAAAAGTCTGTCGCTAAAATCTCTTTTTCAAGAAGTGCTAGCAGCAGCCTTGCGCGACAAGCAATACTAGAATAGGTACCAAATACAATAAAATCGTAGACAATCCAATTAACAATCAAGAAAAGCCATCGAGGAGGTCAAAGATGGTAGAAGTTCCTCCAAGATAGACAATGTCAAAGACCAAATTAGCAATACATTCTTGAATGAGGAACTTCCGATGACTAGCGCTCGATAGGACTATCAAGAAAAACTCAACTTCTCTCGAAGGAAAAGTAGTTTACAAGGATTGGATACTGACGAAATATATACATATCGGAAAGGTGAAAGCGGTTAATTATATAGTTAATTGTGTGAAAATTGAACCAGAAAACACGAAACCTTTGTATTTCAGGTAGGTGTGAGCTCGGACAAATTGACGAGACTTTTTAGGAAAACGTCTCTAATCTTAGTTTTCGGAATTTTCTACTATTGTCCCTAGCCCTAACCCGCTGATATATCTTGAAAAAAAAATCCCTACTTGGTAGGGACGGGTTCGGGACAACTCGAATTTACACATAAAATTGAAAATAAATCTTAATATTTCAACTCAAAATACAAGTTCAAGTTCAAATATTCATCAAGTTCAGAAACACATTCATCAAGTTCACAAACATAGATCAAGTATGATGAATTACTATAGTTAAATTATTTAGGTTGCTTTTCTAAAAAAGCCTAGCCCTAGTTGTGAGTAAAAGTCCCTCCCATACGGGCTCGAGCACAATTTCAAGACGTGATTTTTGAGAGATTTCTCGATACTTCAGATTTTTCGGAATTTATGCTCCGCCCTACCTTAGGTTTGTTTGATTTATGGTAGTACCTACCTAATCGAGTTTTTGACCAAAATAGGATTACATGGACAACCAAATACCAATATAGGCTAGAAAAAAAACCAATTACAAATATAGGGCTGGCCGGGTTGGGGGAACCCGGCCAAGTGAGTTCCAAAATTGGACTTCACTTGGCCGGGTTCCCCCAACCCGGCCAACTGAATTTATATATATCTATTACATCAATAAAAGTCTGAAAATTCAAAATTGTCCTCACACCTAATTTGTCCTCACACCCTATGTTTCCCGCCAATTCCCGCTGGGCTCCTCACCAGTCACCACTACCAAACCGACGCAATCAACGTTCAAACTACTCCTTCAATTGCTTGATGCCACACGATGTTTCCTACACTCATCTCTTACTCTTGCTTGTTTCCAGTTTGATCATATGTTCTTTTCATCAACGATTTTGCTGGGCAGAGATGTTGCATCCCTCCATGTTGCAACCATTGTCTTATTCATTCTTACCGCATCAGACTTCCACCCCTTCCATGTGAACCAATCGCTCCTGCCTAAAAGATGATCACTTCATCTTCTAAGACCACGTTGACGATCACGCCAAACACGGGCTTCTTTAAGACGACATTGAAGATGCACTTGGAGTTCCATCACTACATTTTCAACGCTGACAAACTCCAGGATCGACAATTGAAAGACTAATGGGCCCGACCCATCCACCGATGGGATAGAAATTCTTGCTCAGTAACGTATACGTAATGATTTTTAATCTATGTACTTGAATCTGTTTTCTACATAAATGAAAAAAAAAAAGTCTTTTTTTTTATTATTAATGCTACTAATACATTTAATGTATAATTATTTTCCAAAAAATATTATATCAAATATTAAACTTAATCTATGAGCTGTGAGGGTTTGTTGTTTATCCCGTCGGAATCAATTTGTAGATGATGCAATCACAGTTTCTTTTTTTATTTTAATAAAAATCAAAGAAATGGATGATTGAGATTTTAACTGAGGTTCACATCTTTTTGACATAATCTCTTCCTTTTACAATATGTTTACTATTTTGTTGTTTTTGCATCTTTGCTCGATCCACTCAAACACTACTGCAGTAATCTTATATACGTAACGTATGCATCAGATGGTTCAAACTTATGTTTTCAATCTAACGTGTCATGTCATGTTAACATTAGATCCAATTCATTAACCGTTCTAGAAGGATTTTAAATTGTGATTTCATTTTTGCCATCGAGTCAATTGTTCGTCAAGAATAGTTAATTTATGATGAAGAAGATGATGATGAGTAAGAAGAATATGGGGAAAGCAAGGATGTTAAAGAAAGTTTGAGTACGATTCTGACTTTAATTATGTTAATGAGTCTAATACTGATGAAATGAGGAATAAGAAAGAAGAGAAGGGTGACGAAGATGTCAACAACAAAATAATGAAACCACAGCTGCCAACTTATTTAAGAAACTGACCCTTAATACTTATATATTATCATATATGAACAATAATACCACTGGTAGAGTTCATAAGCTACAGTGGTTTATAAAAATGATATTGTTCCTTCATTTTCTTTTTGCAGTTGAAATATTCTTTTCTCAATTTTCGGTGATTTAGAACTGAAGCAAATAAGTAGATTGTTGAAGAAATCATGCTAATGAAGACGTAAGATATTGAATATATTATGCAGAAACTGCAGTCTAAGGAAAAGGTACGTATTTTGATCATATCATGTCGTATTTGCTCTTCGAGTGTGATATTGCAAATTCAATGATGAAATTTAGTAGCAGGAACTGTCTACTATTTACTGCAGAAATTTGGAAAACTATTTGCAACCATGCGTGTAAACATTGATTGGAAAATTAACTATAACCCTGCTTTTAAATAGTAACTAAAATTAATTACAACCATGCACGCTTCTTATAATTACATGCTTTATCCATCTAGACCGCTAGACCGCGGATTATAATGATGAAGTTGATGGTATATATATATATATATATATATATATATATTCTTCTAACTGTGACATTTTATGTATGTCGCGTGTGCAACGCACGCGCTAAAAGTGTAGTATATATATATATATAATTTTTTTTTTTCGAAAAACTGAAAAAAAAAAAAAAAAAAAAAATTGGAACTCATTTGGCCGGTTTGCCCCAACCCGGCCAAATACGTTTTTTTTTTTTCAGTTTTTTTTTGGCTTTTTTTAATAGAAGTTGTAAAAATTAATGGTTTTGTAAATTTTTTTCTTTCTAAAAAACCTATTAGACATGCTGAACCCTAGATGGCAAATTGACAGACATTTTTCGTTTACCAGTTTTCGTAAAAAAATTACAAAACTACTAATTTTATATTTTTTTCGAACTCACTTGGCCAAGTTCCCACAACCCGGCCAAGTAGTGTTTCTTTTTTTTTTTTCCCTCAAAATTAATTAATCGCGATGTCAACAGCACCCATTGTTTTACACCGCAATTAATTAATTTTGAGACAAAAAAAAGAAAAGAAACACTACTTGGCCGGGTTGTGGGAACCCGGCCAAGTGAGTTCGAAAAAATATAAAATTAGTAGTTTTGTAATATTTTTACGAAAACTGGTAAACGGAAAATGTCTGTCAATTTGCCTTCTAAGGTTCACCATGTCCAATAGGTTTTTTAGAAAAAAATTTACAAAACCATTAATTTTTACAACTTCTATTAAAAAAAGCAAAAAAAAAAATTTGGCCGGGTTGGGGTAACCCGGCCAAGTGAGTTCCATTTTTTTTTTTTTTTTTTTTTTTTTTCAGTTTTCCGAAAAACAAAAAAAAAATAAATAAATTCAGTTGGCCGGGTTGGGGGAACTCGGCCAAGTGAAGTCCATTTGGAACTCATTTGACCGGGTTCCCCAACCCGGCCAACCCTATATTTGTAATTGGTTTTTTTCTAGCCTATATTGGTATTTTGTTGTCCATATAACCTTATTTCGGTCAAAAACTCGACCTAATCCACCTATCTTTTGCAGTTCTTCGGTATTTATATAATATATATTCATGCTTTGCTTTAATATTGCTTTTTATATCAATAAATAATTGTGAAAGGATATATTAAAAAAACATTAAAGGAAAGTATGAATAGAAAAATCGGTGAAAGAGGTACAAAAAAAGATGGATGTATTAATTGATTCTAAATTTGTAATGATATTCATCATCTAAGTATAATATCCATTTTCTAACTGGAAAACCCAAATGGGTTCGATCTTCTTCCATTGGAGGTCTCTGTTCTTGGCTGTCTTTGTCCTCTGTTGGGTTCTTCTCTGGGTCTTGTACAAGTTATGGTTTTGCCCGATTCGGACACACAGGATTTTAGCTGCTGAGGGTATTAAAGGGCCTCCATACAGATTCCTCCATGGAAGCACCAAAGAGGTACTTCGAATGAAAAATGAAGCCGCACAACTCTCGGTCTGTGGTCTTTCTCATGATATCTTTCCCAAAGTTCATCCTTACACTCACACTTGGATTCATACATACGGTAACGGTTAAACTAATAATTACGCTTAGGGTAGTGGTTAGAATTTTTACATTGTCTAGTGTCTAATTAATATCTAGTTATTTATTTATCTTAGGGGCAGTATATGTGAACTGGATTGGAACTCGAGCTCAATTAGTGGTTACAGACCCAGATCTGATCAAGCAGATATTGAACAACAAAGATGGGTTTTTTACCAAGATAAAAATCACAGGGTTTATGAAGAAGCTTATCGGAGATGGCCTCGTGACAAGAGAAGGTGAAAATTGGGCAAAGCATCGTAAATTGGCTAATCATGCCTTCCATGGCGAAAGTTTGAAAGTGGGTTCATTTTGTTTAATTGTGGAGTTGTTGGTTGGGTTAAGAAAAGTGTCAATTATAGATCATTATAATCATGTTGCTAATCATTTTCTAACTGATTTGTTGATTTCCATTTTATTTATTGATTTTGGCATTAAAATTTGTGTTTTGAGCAATAAAAACATGTTATTTTCCATATTTTTGAAGTATCAAATTTGCTGCGCATGTTTTAGAGATATTTGATGCTCAAAAAACACATTTAAAAGAAAATGAAAATCACCAATTTGAGAGTTGGAACACCGAATATTTAACATTAAATCTAGGACAGCGATTAGTAGACCCTTTTTTAGATTCTTAACCCTTGTTAGTTTGATTCGGTCACAGTAAAAAAGTTTTACATACATAATGCAGGGCTTGGTTCAAGCAATGGTGGATAGTGTGTGCATGATGCTTAAAAGATTAGAGCAAAATGAAGGTAAAGAAGTTGAGATGTTTGAAGAGTTGAGGTTGTTGACTTCAGAATTGATCTCAAGAACAGCATTCGGAAGCAGCTATACTGAAGGCATAAGTATCTTTGAAATGTTACTAAAGCTTGGCTTGCTAGTATCTAAAAATGCTTTCAAAACGAGGTTTCCTGGAATTAGGTGATTGATAATCAAAATTTGATTTTGGATTAAGAACCTAAAAATCGTACCAACTATAGATCATGTTGTTAATTGTTGTTTCATATTTAAAATGTTGATATTCGGTGTCCCAACTATCAGATTGGTTGATTTCCAATTTCCCCTGGATTTTAGAATTAAATTTGGTGCAACAAAAACATGTTATTTTCCACTTTTCCAAATTATCCAATTCGGTTATTCATGTTTAGGCTTAATTGAGGCTTAAAACATGTTTTTGTTATGTCAATTTTAATAGAAAAAAGTGGAAATCAATCAATTTGATAGTTGAGACACCGAATATAAACATTTTAAATCTGGGATAGCGACTGTTTGTAGGTTCTGAACCCTTTGATTTTCAATATATAGCCCAAGTTGTTCATCTTGATAGTGTAAACGTTGTTGGTATAAATATGCAGCAAGATTTGGAAAACTGACGATGAAGTTGAAGCCGAGAAACTCGAGAGAGGCATCCATGACTCTATCTTGGAGATCATAAAAAAGAGAGAGGAGAAGGCTGCAGAATCCGGGTACGGGAATGATTATCTAGGGTTACTTATGAAGGCCTTTAAGCAGGATGAATCATTAGATGATAAGAGCAACAGAATGACACTGGTTGATTTGGTGGATGAATGCAAGACATTCTATGTTGCTGGACAAGAAACCACAAGTGCAATGCTCACATGGACCGTCTTCCTCCTCGCGGTTCATACCGACTGGCAAGAAGAAGCAAGAAGAGAGGTTTTATCTACATTCTGTCACCAAGAACAACCCGATTTTGACGGCATTGCGAAACTAAAAACGGTAAATTTCTAAAAACACGGTTTATTTTATTACGTTGAAATTAAATGTGTGTTTGTTCGTCCATACAGATGAGTATGATCATTAACGAGTCATTAAGACTATACCCTCCATTTCCCGGCATTTTGAGAAGAACGGATCGGGAAGCTAAGCTTGGGGGATTTGTTATCCCGGCCAATCTGGAAATGTATATTTCAGTACTTAAGCTCCACCACGATCCTCGGATTTGGGGAGACGACGTTCATGTATTCAAGCCAGAGAGGTTCTCTGAAGGGATTGCTAAAGCTACCAACAATAAGATGGGTGTGTTCGTTCCCTTTGGGATGGGATCTCGCAAGTGTGTGGGGATGAACTTTGCAATAACACAGGCCAAAATTACTCTCTGCATGATTTTGCAGCATTACAGTTTCACATTATCCCCTGGATATGTTCATGCACCTGCTCACATGATCACTATCCGACCACACCATGGACTTCACCTCATATTTCACCCTCTCCGTAAAGAATACACCACTAATTAAGCTTCTTTTTATTTGGCCAAAAAAGTTAAGCTTCCTTTCCTCGCAACAAAATCTAATACATTTTGATGTATAGGACTCTTGTAATTTGTCTTTTTTGTTCTGTTCTTGCTTCTTTTACACATTTTGATCTATATGACTCTTTTCTTTGTCTAAGATAAGATGTTGAACAAAAACTCACTTATATTTCACTGTCATTATCATTACTATTAGTCACTAAAGTTGTTAAAAAAAAAAAAACTAACAAACATATTTGGTAAATTGAATGAGGAATGAAAATGATTATTCTTATCGGAGAATGAGGAATGAAAATGATCATTTACTAATAAGGATAAAATATTAGTAACAAATATTTTTTCATTACCACGGTTTATGTCACACATCTTTCCCTCGCTCTCCTTTTCTTAATACTAGAGGTCGGCGCATGTAATACATGCGCACCAATCGTGTTGAGTTTTTTTTGTTTCCATAGTTTGTTTATAAAGACAAAATTGAATATATTTAATTTATCAAAATATATGCATTATAATAGTATACTATTAGAAAAATGTAAAAAGAAATAAATTCGATGACATTACATAAAATACATCTAAATGCTCTCTACAGTCTAAACGATGAAATGGACTCATCCAGTTTATTATTTTTAACTAACAAGCTCGAGATTTGGATTTGAGTGATGGATAAAATGACCGCCAATCCTCATCAGATCAAACACCTCTTTGACTGAATGATACAGACCAACTTGATGTGATAAGCATATTTCGATTCGATATCATGTGTCAAGTATGTATATGCCTAAATTACTTGAGCAATAAACTGAATGCTTCAAATGCATAAAGAGAGAATATAAGACTTTCACAAACCAAAGAACATTCGGTTTCAATTCAATTACTTCTCTTTCCAAGGACAATGAGAGGTGTTGTTGAGTATGGATGGAAATAAACAACGACGATACTGAAAGCTTGAACCGTAACGGCATGGTTCGTCAATGAGACATGGGTCATTTGCAACACCACTCCATCATTGGACAAAGCTATACGTAGCTAGGAAGCTTTCTCATATCTCTAGAGAACAAATGATGCAGGCGTGAAAACTCAACTGATTTCCAAGAGCAATAATGATCAATGGTGGTGATGGGTATGAAGAAAAAAACTCAGAACAACTTCCCTCTCCAAGTCTCCATGGAGGTTTCTTTATTATACTCTCATACACAATACCACAACTGTCATACATACATTTACACATACATTTACGATAGTGTTTTAATGGGCCAAGAAAGGGTAACTTTCATCTAAATAAGCCAATCTCAAATTGAAGACACAAATTATCAAAAGCTTAGATAAGACAAACTAAAACAATAATCTTAAGCAAACACCGGAAATTCGTTGTCGGTCCTGCATCAACAAGCTTAAGCACGCCTTACATAAAAGTCACACATAAAACAGTAAATAGTAAATTCAGAAAACATAAAAAAATCAAAATGTAGTCATGCCCACAAAAATACTCAGAAGCATCAAAACACAAAACCAAGTCTTTAATTATCCAACCAAGATGAGACCACGAAGTTCGCATGAAACTCGAAATGAATAATTTAAAGAACCAAATGACGTGCTTATTAGCTTATACCTAGACCAACTGAATTAAACACCAACATCCGCTGTATAGTCCACGAGTAATCTGGACAGACAGATAAATTAACTATCCAAATTGTATGAAGCTAAAAATGATTGATGTAGAAGAACATTCTGAAAACACATTCAAATCAAGGGGATCATATTTTAATTATACATGACCGCACTCTGAAGGAAAACAATTAAGACTAACAATCAGAGAAAATCAACAAAAAAGCGACGATCCCTTTTCATTAAACATCCACGTCAGATGCAATTAGTATTATTTGTGATTGACAAACCAACGAACAAGTTTTTGGAATTAAACAAAATAAAAAGGGTTAAGAACACAATAGGGGCCTGAATGTTTGCCCATGTTGCCAAAAGAGGTCTGAATTGAAAAATGGTATTATTAAGGGCCTGAATTTTCATGCAGACGCAATTTCAATAGTATTATTTACCTTCGGCAGACGCAATTACAATAGTACAGTACGAGTATTTAAGAATTATAACTAATTAAGCTAAGTCAGTCCAATAGTGTAGGTACAAAGAATTGGCTCTAGTGGAGGGATAATCACATTAAGTTTTTTTTATTCACATTAAGTTGGCAAAGTACCAAACATTAAGAAACACTAATTAGCAAGAAAATGGTCAACTATGCAATTAACTTACAGGAGCGAACAAATTCTTTGTTAGACTTAGAACATATTCTCGTTAATATACCGCCCACAGAAGAGAAGGCTAATGTCATGTGATATATGTTTTCAAACTACGAATATGATACGATATCATACCCAAGTCTTAGTTTCCAATGTGAATCAAACTTAGAAATCAATAACAAAAGTAAACATGTAGCACAATTATACCCTTATTTAGGAATTTCTTAAAGAAAGACAAAAACTAAGGAAGTGAACTTGTCTGTTGAACTCTCTAGATTTGTTGTAAAAATAATTATTTAATCAATGTAAACTAAGTTTAATTGAATGACTGAAAAGTAATTGCTCATTCTGTTACTTAACATTTTGCAAGAGTAAACTAATAGAAGCAAAAAGCTGGGTAGAGAAACCATAATTTTCCCAATGAATTTACACAGCACGAAAAATTCATATTAGAGATTATACTGCTTAGTACTCATATTTTACTAAAATGAATCTTATTCAAAACTATAATTCAACCAATAGTCTATATTCTATAAAAGTGGTATAGAAGAATTGTTGATTATCTTTAGGTATATTGTTCAGTGACTTGACTACATCCTTTATTATAAGTTGAGAAGAATCAATGAGATTCTTGCAGTTTAAGAAACAACTATGTACAATAGAAATACACAACAAAGATGAGAAAACTATACACGGTTAATCTTCCTAGCCAAGTAACCAATTAATTAGTTTAAATTTCAGATGGCGTTATATACGAAAGTGTTCATACCCAGCTTAGAAAGTACACTACAATAGATAAAAGAAGATAGTTAAAATCATCAAACAGTAATTCTAGAGAGAGAGAGACTGACCCCATCTGAAGAATGCCAAGCCATTATTGACCTGCAAAATTCTATAGTTAAAAGTGTAAAAAATCATATTGAAGGATCTGACGAAGCCGGGTTTTGGTCTGTCGTCTACAACACAGTAAAGATGCGACTCTTGTTGCACTATAAACAACAGGAATTACAGAGAGGCAGAGTAACTGAATTAACAGAGAAACACCAACATGAGCTGTGATTTCACCATCAACCCTTTCTAGAGAAGGCAAGCGTAGAAATTAACTATGGGGCAACAAGCAATTCATTGCAAGTAAAATTAGGAAAATGAGCAGCAAGATGTATGAAGGAGAGCGAGATCTACCTGGATTATGCAAATGAAGCCTCAGACTTTGAAGGTGGCAACATCTGCATGTGAGACCGATGGTTAACATGGTTGGTAACCTGAATGCGTGATTATGTCATCAGATCGAGTGGATTAGATGAAATTTGGCAGCTATAACGCCAAGGATCAACTACGATAAGCAACGCTTAAGAAGATTAGATGATTGAGCAATCAGCGCTTGTACGGCGTTGAGCAATCGAGAGCTTTAACGAAACGACCGCTCGAGGATCAACTGGCGTTTAAGCGAGCGCTTAAGTGTTAGATGATTGATCAATCGGGCGCTTTCAACGTAGAAGATTGAATTTGTCCTTTTTGCTTGAAGAGTAAAACACATTCGGTGGGTTTGTACGTTGGATGGGAGGTGAGATTCGTTTTTTTTTTCTTTTTTCTAAACAAGCGTGCCTTTTCAGTGTGAGGACACCTCCAACTTTTATATAGGCGATAGATTTTCTAAACAGGCGTGCCTTTTCAGTGTGAGGACACCCCCAACTTTTATATAGGTGATATCTATATACCAATATATAATTTGTCTTGGGTCCTCACCCCCAATAGACACCTTTTGTAACTTTTCATTTTATTAACAAAAAAAATTATATTTGATTCTTATATTTTTATAAAATTAATAATTTTGTCCTTACTATATTAGACACTTTTTTCTTTAATACTATTACTAAATCATTATTTAAAATTCAATATTTTTTCAAAGCCGCTTAATTGGCGGGTCATAATAATTATAATTAACTTCTCAATTCAACATTCATATCAATTTAAGCTAAACTGATCATACTCAACCCGTTCAAATTTCATGTACATGTATTTTTTTTATTCTACGAATTATAGAGATCGGGGGATATATGTTCCGCCTGTTGAGATTTTTCTATCAAATAGATCAGCCACTTACCAAATCATATATATATAAGAAGTCAAATGTGGTTCTTGAAGTTTGATCTCTTACAGATAACATGTTACTCATCGTCCAATATTTATGGACTCAAACTATATTAATTTAGTTATTCTATTTGTCAATTCAACCACATTGTGTACAACCTAATTAGTAGTTAAATAAGTACTTGATGTAATTATAAGTATAAACTTTATATTTTTGTGATTTAAATTTCACTTTAATGTTATCAAATTTTGTTGATATTATAGTATAAAATTGCATGAAAAGTGTATAATTACGTTTCCACGGGTCAAACTTGCCCATCGGTAACTCTAAGTGGTTAATTGCAAGTTTACATTCTTGACACCTCAGGTTAAATAGTTAGATACATCTGAGTCGTCATTGATCCACGTAATGCTCGACCCAACTCATTCATAGATCTAACTTAAGGCTAACTTAGTACAATAACTGAAGATAGTAGTTAATTTTGTACTTAATCCTATTATATTTTTCACGTTTTGATTTACGTTGTGTCGTTCTTCTCTATCACATGGATTCGTTTCTCAGAACGAATTAACTTGTCTATATTGTATTTTGATTAATTATAAATATTAATAAACTTAAGATAAATTATGTATTTTATAATTTAGATGATCAATACGCGTGCAACGCACGCGTTAATAACTAGTATATATATATATATACTAGTTAATTCAGCGCGTGCTTTGCACGCGCATATATTTTTAAGTTTTCATAATGGACTTGGGAGTTTGCAACATTTAAAGCTATATTGTTAGACATATGTAATCACGCCTAACATTTCCAACGCATAAACATAATGGCATAAGTTTTTTTTTTTGTTTGAAGAGAAGATCTTTGTTGTGAATTCTAACACTAAAATGAATGAGAAAGTTCGACATTATCAGTAACCCCAAATGTATTAGTGTAAGAGCAGAACTCGGTTATGAATTCGTACACGAATCTTTACGATAAAATTTGATATTATCAATTATCAAACAACTCCAAACGTATTAGTATATTGAATACGAGAAACACCTATACTGAATACAAGAAACACAATAACGTATTAACTTTCACTTGCATGACTGGAATGAATCCTAGTAAAGAGAATGAGAATGAAAAAAGTATGAACAAAAACTATAACAGTAAACATTAATGTCATTTAAACATAAACTAATAGTGCACACAATATATATAGTAGTTATAATTTAAGTTTTCATTGTATTGAGTAATTTTTGTATGACGTTGACGTTCATATATGTATCAATAATTGTATCAAGAATATTACAATTTTGGTAGTCAGATCAGTTTGAGGACTTGATTTTGCAACCTCAAATTGAGGTATACAAGTTTTTTGGTGTCATCTTGCACATTTAACTTGAATGTGTACATTTCCATAAAACTTTAAATTCTAGAACACGATATCAAATAGTGAAACTGAAATGATATAGTTTTTGCGGGTAAGAGGTCATTGATTGACTTAGAATGAAGTTTCGTACCACAAAATTACTTTGCCATCTTTGGAAGCGAATCAAGAAAAAATGATGATAACTTCTCATGAAAAAATGTGATTGAGTGAAGACAGTTACGGATAATCCCCTCAAGAAAAAAAAAAAAAAGTCAGCAGAGGATTCCATTTTGACTCTGTGTTAACCGATTCGTATCGTTGCTTTTATATATAATGCTGCATCAATATCATATTTGTTTAAATAAATATTCTGTGCCTATGATTTTGCTTGACAAACTGGATAACATAAATTTTTAAAGCTTTTCAGAGTTTTCATTTCTAACTTTATCTGTGACAAAAACTTTTCTTTAGTTTTGATTCATGAGTTTTTTTTATGACTGTGTATATAGGCTCATTCACAACTACTGCTACTTACAGATGATGTAATTATTGCTAACATGGATACAACATAACCAAATTAATTATCCAAGCAATCGACAATGTAGTTGAATCTAGATCGATGTACTTGCACTATACTGCATCCAACCTTGTCTAAGATATAAATTGGTTTTTTTTTTTTAATTTTTAAAATTATTCATTATCACTACCTTTTAACATACCTACAATAGCCAGTAGTAACAAAGATTGTTGGCAAAAAATAAATAGTAATAGAGATTTGTAGCATACATATCAATATGTATAAAAGAAATAGATGGCTATAAAATTAAACCTTGCACCTATAGATGGCTATACAGATGTGGCAAACAAAATCTCTCATATATGCAACAGAAAAAGAATGTTACAATTAGATAACAATTTTTTTTTTTTAATTATTTATTACCAAAGCCATAAAATTTATGAGGAATATTGTCGGTAATCAAAGTAAGGTGGAAGAGCAAACATACCTTTTCTGATTAATGAAGAAATCAGTCAGAGTCAACATCCTTGACCTTCGGGCATAGAAACGGCAATATAAAAGAAATCATCGTCTTTTAAGAATTTGGAGACAACCTAGACATGAAACTAAATATTCTACTCTATTGCCACAACATTATGTTTCAGGGAGGAAACATTGACTAAGAAGAACAAGAAAAGACGAAAATTAGTGAATTTATTCATAGCACTTGCACTTCTTGAAACAAATGTAGTACATGTATGCGGACAGTGAAATTGAGACACGTGAGAAGCAAATACTTCAAAGTTCCCTATGAAAATTATGATCTTCCACAAAGCCATTTGAACGAGGTAAGAATGAAGGTTGATATTTCTTAAGCAGATAAATATTTAAGCTTTCTCAAACCCAGAACTTGAATTGATGTAACTGCAATAACATCCCTAAAAATTGTAAACCCAATAAGAGAAATTAAAGGTAAGTTGAATAGTATGCTAATGATTCTACTTAGAAATGCAATTCTTCCGTAACCATGACAATGCCGGCCAGAAAATATATGTTTTTAGGCTAGAGAAATGTTTCGTGACTGAGTCTAATGTGCTAAAATTTAGAACTATTATTCCCTAGTCCTGAGTTAACTTTGATATATATATTCTTTTGGCCAAGAGTGAACTTTGATTGAGATAGGGAATATAAAACATTTGTTTTTGGGGATCCAAGTAAACGTAGAAAACCGAGGTCGAACATTGTTTACGACTCCATGCAGTTCCTCACAGAAATTATAATTGATATCCATATAAATTTAGAGTCGAGAATTAAATTAAAAAAAATATATTTTATTTTTTGGCCAAAATTAATAAAATAGTATTCTGTCAACAGAGTATCTCATTTCCTAAACGTATTGTTACACTCCAACATGTAGACCTTTACTTCTAAGAAAGGAAATCAAGAGTTTTACATATGAGAGTTAGAATATTGAGGTTACTAAATTCCGATTATTTCATAAGAGCGACATCTCATGTAATAATTGAGTAAAACCTATACATTTAAATAGTTTAATTAATATGCAGGAAGACTGCGTAATTTTAATTTTAATTTTTAAAAAATTAAGAGAAAGAGACTTGAAGCATGTTCTTTAAATTGTAAATTGTAATGCATGTATTGTAAATTGATTGTATAATGTATTGTAAATTGTAATGCATGTGCTTCATCACTATAGAGATCCAAATCCGTCGGTTTGAGCATGAAACTGATCATGTAACACAAATTCATTAGTGGGGCATGAATAAGTATTGAAGAGAGAATGTTATGACCGAATAAATCTCAATTTACTCGTAATTGCATCCATTCACGAGTTTGTTTGTTCGTGCATTGAGAATAACAAAGAAGAATTAATTGTAGCAAGGAAGAATTACGTACAATTTAATTAAGATCGAAATTTGGCGATCATCATCAGCAGTGGTCAAAAGCGTGGAGGAAGGAAGGTTACGTAGATGTCAGCGAAGTTATTGTGAACAGGTACAGCAAAGACTAATGGCTACAACGATGGGGTCCGGTAGTGAGGAAGGCTCCCATAAGCAGTGAGCCGTAAAAGAAATTTTGGAAAGAGAACAACATTATAAGGGCATGGTGAGGGGTTGTTGGAACAACGGTTTGAGATGAAAGACATTCCAAAGGGACAATGCTCGAGATGACTTCCACCGTTTGAGTTGATTTAGCAACTGAACATGCTTCACCGAAGAGGCACAATATTATGGTGGCTATTGGGGTACATACTTCACCGAAGAGGCACAATATTATGGTGGCTATTAGGGTTGAGGACACTTCTCACTTTTTATATTGGTATAAATATATATAACATTGTGTCATCAAAGACTTTCTGAGTCATCCTGGCCTGGTCGCCCTACTTTGATTAGCGCTACAAGGTGAAACTCCATTGTTCTAGAGAACTAACGTCGTTTGAAATGAGTAGAGTTGTGAGAGAGCGGAGTGTACCTCCTGCCATAGTCACTTAAATTTTAAATCTCTTGTTAAATAATGAAGTACTAAATTGCTACACTATACTATACTAAAGCACTTTCATATAATTTGGAAATAATAGGGATTTTTTATCAACGAAATCTTGTTTTATTATAGGTAATAACATTTACTGGCCAACTTTATTTTAGCTTGTTTGTTGCTAATCTTTCCCGACACGCTACTCTACTTTTCCAAAACAATATATTTGTCGGGCAAGATTAGCAACAAACAAGCTAAAATTAAGTTGGCCAGTACTTTATTTAAGCGACTATGGCAGGAGGTACACCCAGAGATCGTCTTCTAGACCTGTCTTCACTGCATCTTCCTGTAGAATTAACAAGAAATTGAGCTGATTCCAGGAAAAAGGTTTTTCCGTCAATTTGATGAATTTCGAATGAAAAAACAAATAAAAGAATATAAAGACATACACCTTAACCAATTAGTCCATAAGCTCAAACTTGTGAGTGAAGGCTTTCGGTGTACAGTTAATCTCTTTTTGGTATTCTTTTTTATACCCAACCCCTTCCTTAAACTGATGTTTGCGAACATCGGTTTACACCGGACTCATTAGTTAGTCCGTACACATGGGTTTTTACAACGGACTCATTCCCTGGTCCGTAAACATGGGATTCTACATGGCCACCTGTAAACACCTAATTTTGGTCCGCGCGTAGCACGTTCAAAATGTCATATGTGACGCGTCAAAAAAAGGAAGTATTTAAATATGGAAGGTCGCGAAATTTCTAAAGATAGGACTGTCTTAAAATAGGACAGTGTATATGCATTAATTATTATAAAATATTCAAAAAATATTATGTGTATTTATGGTGAAATACATAAATATATATGTATATTTTCGGAATATTAAATGCATATATTTTTCAGATTTTATTTTCCTAGTTTGGGGGTCCTAGTTTAGCTATAAATAGGCTCCTTTTACATGTAAAATGACACAACATCAATAATAATACACCCGTTCTCGAAAATCGTACTATTTTGTCTGCTAGTGAAAAAGTTTTTTTTTTTTGCCATCCTTCTTCCCTGCTGCAATTCCCCCGTCGGTGCTGCCCTACCGCTGGAGATCGTCCACCGACCGGAGCTAATGACCGCCGCGCATCAACCTTTCCTCGCCGTCGTTTCTGCTGCCAGTCCACCGCCATCTGTCCACCGCTCAGATCTAATCAGACCCCCGCTGCTGCTCGCCGACGTCTTCCTCGCGTCGCCCAACTCGTCTGCCTTGCTGTCAGTTCCGGCCACCGTGTCCTGCCGTCCCCGTCCGCTCTGACAAATTTGAGCAAGATCAAAAGAATCGCAGCAGAAAACCATGGTGCATATGAAACTCTAGGAGAGAAAGCGAGAAGATGAAGTGATCGATGTCGTGGGATCTTTAGGATGAGTTCCTTAACTTGGTCACCCCTCCACCACAATCCTATTCTAATATAATTTTCAGATACAAGGAACCCAAAAAAAAAGGGTTAAGAACCTATGAAAGGTCTGAACTATCACCCATGTTAACGGGAGGTCTGAAATTTAAAAAGTTAATAACAGAGGTCTGAAATTTCAATTTTGTTGATTTGATGTTTTCCGTCCATTTTAGGGTTAAATTTAACATAATTGTGGAAATGACATTTTTGCCCCTTTAATATTTTGTTTTATTTAATATCTTATTTAAGGAAATGTGAAATGACAATTTTACCCCTAAAGTCAAATTAAAACCACCAAACTCCGGCCACCACCACCCGACTCCGGCCACCACCACCCGACTCCGGTGACCACCACCTCGACTCCGACGACCACCACCTCGGCTCTGGCGACCGGACTCCGGCCACCACCTCAGAAAAAAAAGCTCCGATCCGAGCCAAAAAGCTCCGATCGGGGCCAAAAAGCTCCGATCGGAGTCCAATCGGGGCCGGTGGTTCCGATCGGAGCTCAATCGGGGCCGGTGGCTCCGATCGAAGCCCAATCGGGGCCGGTGGCTCCGATTTAGGCCCAATCGGAGCCTTGGTGGTGGTCGCCGGAGTACGGTGGTGGTCGCCGAAGTATGATTGGTGGTCGCCGGAGTACCGTGGTGGCTTCAAGGGCATTTTGGTCTTTTCACTCCAAGCATGTGAGGGGCACACTTCATAGAAGGGCATTTTTGGAAATTTATTTTATTTCCGGTCACATGCCAAGCATGTGACCAACTTCCGTTAGTTTTAACGGAAAAAACTAACGGAGACCGCTGTTATCAACAAAATTGAAATTTCAGACCTCTGTTATTAACTTTTTAAATTTCAGACCTCTCCCGTTAACATGGGTGATAGTTCAGACCTTTCATAGGTTCTTAACCCAAAAAAAAAAGGCCAAGTCCAAACATAAATAATAACAAGCCCATGAAACTAGAATGGGCAAATAACAAACTCGGGCCATAACAAAACAAATACAAAAGCCCACAGAACTACACACAAAAGAACAAGTCCAAGTTCAAGCTTGAATTATGAGCAGCCCATATTTTCACTCCCCCTCTCAAGCTTGAACCTCCTGCTTGCCTTGCTCTTCAAGAAACTCCCTCTCTCCACGAAACAGGTTCCTCATTCCCAACTTTCCTGAAAGATAACTCAAGTGTTCCCTGCAAAGTGGCTTGGTAAACAAATCAGCTATTTGATCATCAATTTTAACATGGAAAAAATCAATTGTACCATCAACCAACTTATCCCAATAAAATGACAATCAGTCTCGATATGCTTCGTTCTCTCATGAAAGACTGGGTTGGTGGCTATTTGTATTGCAGCTTTATTATCACAATACAACACAGTAGCCTTTTTTTGAGAAACACCCTACTCTTTCAAAAGATTACGAAGCCAAATAATCTCTTTCAAAAGTTCCCTAATGCTTTTGTACTCTGCTTCTGCAGAAGATGTTGAAACAGTTGTCTGTTTCTTCACCTTCCAAGAAACAAGAGAATCACCAAGCAACACACAATATCCAGAAACAGATCTCTTTGTCTCAGTACAACCCCCCCAGTCAGAATCACAATAGCCTGGAAGAATTGTACTGGACTTAGAGGAAAGAAAGATCCCCTTACCAGGCTCCTTTTTAACAAACCTCACTATCCTTAATGTTGCATCCTAGTGAGATTTCTTGGGTTGCTGCATAAACTGGCTTAAATGCCTAACTGCATATGATATGCCATGCCTAGTAATGGTAAGATATAGAAGTTTGCCTATCAGTCTTCTACAGGACAGAACATCATCTAGGACTTTATCCTGCTCGTTCATATTCAAATGCTCATCATAAAAACTACTAGTCAGTTTCAGATTTACCTCCATAGGTGTCCTAGCAATCTTACCTCCTGACAATCCAACTGAAGAAATAAGCTCCAGTGAATACTTCCTCTGACACATCGTAATGCCACTGGAATTTCTAGCCAAATCAATACCTAAAAAATATCTTAGATCTCCAAGATCTTTCATCTTGAAATTAGACTGCAAAACATCTTTAAGCTCAGAAATAAGATCAGCAGAATTCCCAGTAATCAACAAATCATCCACATAAACAAGCAATACAACAATCTTTTCACCAATCTGTTTTGTAGAGAGTGAATAATCAAGCTTAGATCTTTTAAAACCAGCAAGCACTAATGAATCACTAAGCTTGATATTCCACTGCCTACTAGCTTGCTTAAGGCCATAGAGGGATTTGCGCAATCGACAAACCAGATTAGACTTCCCCCTATGATTAGTAAATCCCTCTGGCAGAGTCATGTAAACCTCTTCATCTAAGTCCCTTTTTAAAAAAGCATTATAAACGTCCATTTGATAAAGGGGCCATGAAAAAATAGAGGCTAAAGAAAGCACAACTCTAACGGTGTTCATTCTAACCAGTGGAGAAAAAGTCTCATAATAATCTATTCCAAATTTTTGTTTAGCCTTTAGCAACTAGTGGCATTATACATTTCTAGGGATCTATCAGATTTGTATTTCAACTTGTAAAACCACCTACAACCTATTGGAATCTTACCAGATGGAAGTGGAACAATCTCCCAAGTTCCATTTTCTTCAAGAGCTAATACCTCTTCCTTCATGGCTTGGACCCACAAAGGATCTGCAGCTGCATCTGTATAACAAGCTCAGAGAAAGAGGTCAGATAAGCTTGATAAGAATCACTAATGCCATGATAAGAGATGAAGTTGTTAATAGGATAAAGTGCATAGCTGTTTCCCATTACAAAATCTTTACTCCATATAGGAGGTTTAACAGTTCTGCCATATCTAGTAACAAATTCACCAGAATCAGGAGCAACAATAGCATCATCAGAATTGACAGGCAACTCATCATTTGATTGAGTATCATCAAAATTAATAAGTAACTCATCATCTGATTGAGTACCAGCAACAGGAACATCTTGACCAGAATCAACTCCACTACTCTCAACAGAATCAGAAATATCATATCCATTATGGTCAAAATCCATTTTAGAAATATTTGGATCATCATTTATAAAATCCTCAAAGAAAATTGGCATCTGATCTGACTTGCTTTGTTCAAAAGGGAATATGGTTTCATGAAACTTGACATCTCTACTTATAAAAAATCTTTTATTTTGTAAATCATAAAGCCTATATCCCTTTTGAACTTTAGAGTAACCCATAAAAAACAGAAGTGATGGCTCTTGAAGCAAGCTTATCAGTCACAACAAGATTCTTTGCATAACAAAGGCACCCAAAAACCCTTAAATGATCAATTGCAGGCTTCTTTCTTTTTAAAACTTCAAGAGGGGATTTTCCATGTAATACCTTTGAAGGCATTAGATTTATAAGATAGCAAGCAGTAAGAATACATTCCCCCCAAATTTTTTTGGGAATAGAAGCTTGCAATTTGATAGCTCTTGCAATCTCTAAAAGGTGCCTATGTTTTCTTTCAACTCTGTCATTCTGTTGAGAAGTGTAAGAGCAACTACTTTGATGGAGAATGCCTTTCTCACTTAAAAAATCAGAAATATGATCACTGAAAAACTCTCCCCCATTATCAGTTCTAAAAAATTTGATAGTTTTGGAAAACTGGTTCTCAATAAGGGAAACAAATCTTTTCAAAACAATAGAGACATCAGATTTGAATTGAAGTAAATGAATCCAAGTAACTCTTGTATGATCATACACCAATGTCAAGAAAAAACGTTTATCATCATATGTTAGACAATGATATGGTCCCAAAACATCACAATGAACTAAATCAAAAGGATAACTAGCTCTGGAACTGGTTAAGGGAAAATAATTTCTAGTAATCTTTGCCTAGATAGGACAAGTCTCAATGGCCTCAGCCTTATTCTTTGGTAAATCTAAGCTGCTTACATGTTGTAAAGCCTGAACTGAGGCATGTCCAAAACGTTTGTGCCATAAAATGCTTTTATTACAATTGATACTAGTAAGAGAAAAACTTTCAGATAAGCAGCTAGTCTTCAAAAAGTATAAACCTGATTGCTCAGTTCCAATCCCCAAGACCTTCCCACTTGAGAGGTCCTGCAGAATTGCAACTTTAGGATAAAAAGTTGTCTTGCAGTTTAGATCTCTTTCTAATTTAGAAACAGAAAGCAGATTATATTTAAAAGAAGGTATATAAAGAACATGCTGCAACTTTTTATCTTTAGTTAAAAAATGAGTCCCTATCCCTTTAATATCAGCAAAACCACCATTAGGCAAAAGAACATTAGTCCCAGAGATCAGGTTATCAATTTTCAACCAATCATTTCTAAAAGTCATGTGATCAGTGGCACCACTAACAAGGATCCAACTATCTCTATTGTTATGAAAAGATGAGTTAAGGGATATACCAGCAGTATTGGCTCTTGCATCCATGGCATTTGCAGCAGCACCTGCAGGTGGAGCAGTCCTACCAGCAATAACCATGGTTTGCAGCAACTTGTCAAACTGGACAGAAGATAGAGTAACATTCCCTTGAACTCAACTGTACTCAGTAGCATCACTTCCACCACCTTGAGTCACAACAGAATTGACCTTGGTAGTGTTGGCCTTCTTTCCTTGATCTCTCAATTTGAAACAGTTGTCTCTAACATGCCCCTTCTTTTTGCAAAAATCAAAACCCTTGGCATAACACCTATCAATTGTGTCCCTTCTTATTACAGAAGGTGCACTCCAATGATTGGTTTCCCTTGAGCTTATCTCCAAAAGAAGTCAAATTGCTTCCAGCAAACTCCAC
The DNA here is from genome assembly GCA_036873135.1 of Clarkia xantiana subsp. parviflora. NCBI lineage: Eukaryota > Viridiplantae > Streptophyta > Magnoliopsida > Myrtales > Onagraceae > Clarkia > Clarkia xantiana. Next base: position 5,827,017 of record JAPTYO010000016.1, read on the forward strand.
TGAACCAGCCATATCAGAAGAAATGCCCCTTTGATTCTCCTCTTGAATCAGATAGTTGTAAGCCTGATTCACAGTAGGTTAGGGAGTCCACAATAACAGATTGCTACGAACAGTGGAGTATGAATCATTCAATCCCATGAGGAACTGGAAGAGCCTCATGTTCTCCTTATGGTCAAGATGTTTTTCAAACAACTCCCCTTCAATGTGAGAAGAGAGCAAGAAGCATCAAATTCTCCCCATAACAATCGCAGTTTGGTAAAGAAGGTGGAGATGGAATCAAGACCCTGACGAGTCAAAACAATCTCTCTTTGTAATTGATAAATTCGAGATCCGTTCACCTTATCAAACTGTTGCTTCAACTCTTTCCATGCCAACAGAGCACTCTCAGAGTACATTACAGAACTGGCTAAATCATCAGAGATTGAATTCATGATCCATCCAAACACAACAGCATTACATCTGTCCCACAAATCATGATAAACAACACCATACTTGTCACGAACACAACCTCCAGTAACAAAACCATACTTATTCTTCCCTATCAGCATAGATCTCATAGCATGGCTCCACTTAGCATAATTCTCTGAACCAGTGAGCACAACAGTGGTCATACGAGCAGCAGGATTATCACTAGCATGCAAATATAGAGGGTGGAAAGAATCTACCATTGCCATAGCGTCACGATAATCCTGGTCGGTTGCACCTAGTGCCATCTTCGACTCAGTCTCCCCGTCCTCCGAGTGATCGCTAGGGTTTGACATCTCAGACTAGTGAACCGAAGATGAAGGCAAGATGAAAAAATACCGCCTTTCACTTCGAAATCAACAAGAAACTCCAAGGAACAAAACAAGATCGTGTTCCAAGATTTCAGATCTGAACCGAGAGGCGAATCGTCGAAAACGCGGAAGCGAGAAACGAACAGTCGCGAGACGAAACGTCGTTCGTGATGAAGAAAGAAACACAGAACCGAGAGGAATAATCCTAAGGATGCCTTACAGCTCTGATACCATGACAAATTTGAGCAAGATCAAAAGAATCGCAGCAGAAAACCATGGTGCATATGAAACCCTAGGAGAGAAATCGAGAAGATGAAGAGAGCGATGTCGTGGGATCTTTAGGGTGAGTTCCTTAACTTGGTCACCCCTCCACCACAATCCTATTCTAATATAATGTTCAGATACAAGGAACAAAAAAAAAGGTCAAGTCCAAACAAAAATAATAACAAGCCCACAAAACTAAAATGGGCAAATAACAAACTCGGGTCATAACAAAACAAATACAAAAGCCCACAGAACTACACACAAAAGAACAAGTCCAAGTTCAAGCTTGAATTATGAGCAGCCCATATTTTCACACGCTCTTCCCTCCTCGAGCACGGCCGGAGCGTCGCCGTCCCGCGCCGTCTGTCGCTACTCCCCCAGCCTCGCAGGTATCCTATGTACCTCTCTTCTTTTATTTATTTATTATTATTATTATTTTATCAATTATTATATTATTATTATTATATTTTTTTGTGAATATTATTATTATATTAGTTTTAACTAAGTAATTTAGACATAGTTTAAATAAATTGCAGTCATTTGTTTTATTCATTTTATTTTTTATTTGTTCTCATATTGAATTTAATTAGGTAATTTAAATGTAATTGGTCAAAATGTAATTGGGTAGAATATTTAATTGGTCAAATGATTATGTATATATTTTGAATATATATTAGGTTGTGCATATATCATGTTAGGTAGTTTTGGGTTCTAGATTTCGTCTTAATTAAGAGTTGGTTTTAGACTTACGTTTATAACTGATAATAATTTTTTTATAAAAATTAATTAAATCCTGACATTGTTAGATTAATTTGAATAATATATATATATAAATAAAGTTGGCAAATTAAATGAATTGAGTACCGAAAGGACGTAATTAAAATTTGTTTGTTTTTTATTCGTAATAGAACTCCCGAACTCGAATTTCTGATCGTAGACCGATTTTATACCTAGGTGTTTAATTCGTTACTCGCTTAAGTAAATTTAGGATTCTAGTTAGCCTTCAATTAACTAGTGGAAACTCTATTAAAAAATCCACGTTTCCAAAATGTAATCCGCCATAGCTCAGATTTTAGGTCAAACAATTTGGCGACTTCACTGGGGATAAAAGAGGGTTCGGGCTCAGTATGTTCACTTTTGCCATGTTTGAGTTTTGTACATTCAATTTAATTTTATTTTGACTTCATTGATCTAAGTTGGTTTTTTGTGATTTCAGGTGTGGAGTTTATTTTTTTTTTTTATGACTGACTCTTTTTCTTGTTGTGTTGTTTGAATTCGCACACACAACACTCTAGTATAATGGCCAAAATGCCCCAAACCCAAGGCGACTAGGAACCCCAGAGATTTAGTAAGGGTACGACTGGAGCGGCTGGGCCGCCGGTACGACTCGGAAAAACTCACTCGCTCGTGTAGGTCCCGAGATCCCTTTTTAGGGGGGAGGAAACCACTGTGTCGGGAATCTGTCAGTGGAACCTACCTTGTAGAGCAAAACCACACATTTTTACCCCCTCTAAAATGTCATTTTTATCCATGTTTTTGTTGTAAGTTGTCAGGTAAACTTTAAGTTTTTTCTAACTGTGTAACTTTATTTCTCATGCTTGCATCTTATTGCATTTAAAAAAAAAAAAAAACTTTTTCAGCTATTTTTTTTGGCCAAGTGAAACTTTATTCATTCAAATAAGAAACATCATGTTTGTATCAGACTACAAGAAAAATCGATACTTAATAAAGAACGAAGAGAGGGCGGGGGTTCCAAGACCCAGTTATTTAAGAACGGCCTCTTTCTAGCTTGTATAGCTATCCAATTAACGGATTCATTTGCTTTCCTCGAGATCAAATTCCAACGTACCATTGGTATTTGATTAGCCATTCGACGGATCTCATCCACAAAAAACGTGATATGCCAGTCGCAGGTTCGGCCCTTATGTGTTATCGATTCAATGGCTTCCTTCGAGACTGATTCGACGATTATGCGATCCCACCCTTCTTGTAAAGCGAGTCGGAGAGCTTCGTTAATAGCGAAGGTTTCGAGAACTAGAGACCCTTGGTGGATGGAGAAGCTATTCATACCTCCCTTGACTTGGCCAAGATCATTTCTTGCAATGACAGTTATGCCACCTGTCTTTGTATGCTCATCCCACGACGCGTCACAGTTAAGCTTGATGATGTCTTTTTCAGGTGGGGTCCACCGAGCTTGTGTTGTGTTCAATGTAGGGGACGTAGGGAACATGGGCTGATACATGGGTGTTGCCCCAGCATTCTTCGTGAAGCTCCTTTGCACGAGCCACAATGGTCATGGGATTTGGTTCTTCATTATCGTATATAGCACGACATCTCTCTTTCCAAATCGACCACGACATCTCTCTTTCCAAATCGACCACGAAACCACTCCCACAAGCGACCATCTTGCCTCATTCTCCTTCTTCGTGAGTCCATTTGTATCTCTAAGCCGTTCAAACCAGTCCTTCAAGGAGATCTCATTTGCATCATGGTATCGAATATTGAGCAATGCAAACCATATCGGAATCGTCCAAGCACACCCGAACAACATATGCTCCATAGATTCATCATGATCACAAAAGGGGCAGCAAGGGCTAATTCCCATTCCACAACGACCTAATTCTTGTTTCACCACCAGAGCGCCCGAGTTAAGACGCCACATAAATGTACGTACCTTAGGTAGCGTTTTTATCGCCCACAGCTCCCTGCATTGCAGGTTTGCTGGTTGGATAGCTTGCTCGTTCTGGTCGCCCATTTCCTTTAGTCGTCGATAAGCGGACTTAACCGTCGCGTCACCAGTTTTGCAGAACGGCCATAAGATCTTGTTGACACCTTGGTTTTGATTGATATGGACGTTTTGAAGTGCTACTCTCTGATCCTGGGTCAAGTAGTGGCTGATTTCATTCATGTATAAGCTGCTTTGCCCAGACCGTACCATTGTATTAACTTTCAGTCCAACAAAGGGAGCTAGTTGATCTGAAGTTTCGAGCTGATATCCGGGTAAGTCTGGCAGCCAGCGGTCCTCTAGGACATGCACTCTTTCCCCATTTCCGATGGACCAAATTCCGTTCTCCATAAGCACATCACGCCCCGCTAGTAGGCTCGTCCATGCCCACGAAGCTCTACCGCCCTTAGTAGCATTCCGAAAGTCACGATTAGGGAAGTAAATTCCCTTTAGCGTTCGTACCCAATGGGAATTTGGGTTATTATCAAGTCGCCACGCCATTTTTGTAAGGAGCGCCATGTTCAAAATTTGTAGCTCTTTGAAACCAAGCCCACCTATCGCTTTTGGATTTGTAAGATGTTCCCAACTCCCTCCAATGGATATTCCTTTCCCCCTCTTTTTGTCCCCACCAAAAGCGTGCGATCATTGCGTTTACCTCTGCACACCAAGTCTTGGGGAGAAGAAATAAACTCATTGTGTACGTTGGAATGGACGTTATCACCGATTTGATAAGAACCTCCATGCCTGCATTATTCAAGAGGAGAGCCTTCCATCCATTAATTTTGTTTCAAATGCGTTCCTTGAGATAGTCGAGAGCCTCTTTCTTTGACCGACCCCAAATAGTAGGCAAAACCAAATACTTGCCCGGGTTATGCACTTCTTTGATACCGATTGCAAGCTCCATCGCTTCCTTAGTGCTCAAGGTCACATTATTGCCGAAATAAAGATTGGACTTGTCATGGTTCACCCAGTGCCCTGATGCCTCGCAATATCTCGTAAGAATGCCTTTTAGGCACTCCATATTAGCTGTCGTAGCCCGCATGAAAAATAACACGTCATCGGCGAAGAGGAGGTGATGCGTGATCGGGCACTGGCGCTTGACTTGGATTCCTTTGAGCTTTCCTTCCTCAACGACCTTTGTTATATTTCGCGATATGACGTCCGCCACTAGAATGAAGAGATAGAGCGATAGGGGGTCGCCTTGGCGGATTCCTCTAGTTGGGACAACCGTAGACGATCTTTTACCGTTAATGAGGATTTGGTAAGAGACTGTTGAAACACACGCAATAATCCATTGAACCCACACTTCATGAAATCCCAATTTCAGCAACACTGCATTTAAGAAATCCCACTCAACCTTGTCGTACGCATTTTGCATATCAATTTTTAGAGCACACTCCTCTAATTGCACATTTGAGCGGTTGCGCAAATCATGAAACATCTCGTGTGCCACTATAATATTGTCCTGAATGAGGCGTCCTACAACGAAAGCACTTTGGAACGGAAAGATAACATCTGACATGCAAGGCTTCAATCTATTTGTCAGTACTTTCGATATAATCTTATAACCAAAGTTGCACAAGCTAATAGGCCTGAAATGGCCTAAAGAGACGGGGTTAGGCAATTTCGGAATAAGGACAATATCAATGTGCCCTAATTGAGCCGAGCGCGTACGCAAAAAAAAAAAAAACATTTAAGGAAAAATTGTAATTCATCTTTAGCTATTAAAGCTTCTAATTTCGAGCGTGCATTCCATATGCACCATTTAAAAAGAAATTTTTTTAACTGAATTGTTTTATTTTAAATAATGCATCCAGAATGCATTAATTAAAGAAAACTTTAGATAAATCGTAAGCTCTCCTAGTTTTAAGGCTCTTTGTTTAAAAAAACATTTTACCTTATTTTTTAATCAAAAGACGTGCATCTCATATGCATAATTTTCGGAAAAAACCTTTCAGGTAAATTGTAATTTTTCTTAGTTGTAGAACTTTCATTTTTAAGTTTGCATCTTGTATTTATTTTTGTGCATCTCATATGCATTTAAAAAAAAAAAAAAAAACTTTTCACCTGATTTTTTAATTTTGAGCAATCAAGAAGCATTGATTTTTTTCCTCGTTAAAAAAATAAAAAAAATCTTTTCAGATAACTTGTAAATTTTCTTAACTGGACAACTTTCATCTCATGTACATCTCATAGGCATTGTTTTAGGAAAAAAGAGTTTTTAGATAGATTGTAAATCTTCTCTTAGTTGTTGAGCTTTTAATTCCAAACATGCATTGCATTTGCATTTCTTTTTACAAAAAAAAAAAAAAAACCAAAAAAACATTACTTGTATTTTTCATTTCGTACATGCATTCCATATGTACCCTTTTGGTAAACTCTTGTTATTTAACAAAATAATTTTAACTTTCGAGCATGCATGAGCATTTTAAAAAAATTTAAAGTGTCATTCATTTTTATCCAAGGTGTATTACACTTTTCGGCAAGATCTTTATTTCGACCTTCGCATGAGCTAGCGTTTTAAAAAAGAGATTTGATTCTATTTTTTGAGAAAATAGTTTAACTGTGCAGTTGAATGCGACTATTCGAGTTTAAGCAAAGGACGAGAAAACTTTTTGAAAAACCTTGTTTCTGTCCTGCGTTCGAGCCAGATAGTGGACTCAGTAAACTCAATGTTGTGCAAAGTACCTTATATCATAAATTTTGAATCCTTTTAAAAAAATAATCAAAATTATGAAATGAATGACGTTAGAATTTTCTCCAAAAAAACCATGCATGACTTTTTTTATTCTTTATACTAACTTTTATGTTTGGTCTTTTCAGGTACCCTCGGTTAGGTATCCCACACATACAAGTTGTGTTGGCCGAATGAGGCAATATAAAGAGAACATGCAGCTAATCCAGTTGCACGAAGAACAAACTAATCATTCGAGATATCTAACACCCATGTAAGAGAAGATATGATTAATTTTATCCCTGAAATTTGAGCATGTCCCTACTCTTTTTGCAGGTCTGATCAATTTGACAATCATTTCAAATCGAGTTCCCTGAAGAGCACATCTCGCGAACGACTCTTTGATCACCGACCGTTTTGAGGTCAACCGCCGAGTTTGTCCCAGATATTTCAGACAATTTTCATAAGTGACTCGCCTGGCCGAACTCCACGTCATCTATGTGTGATCCTCAACTAAGTTATACATTCGTTATGCGGCGAAGTCTAAACTCGTCAGTGCGAACCGTGGGGCATCCCCAGATGAGATTGAGCGATAGTCGGTGCACTTGAGAAGACGAGAGAAGAAATCATTGCCTATGTCATCCATTGGTCGTAGGGTCAATCCAGGGAGTCGACGTGACCGGCATATTTTGACTCAATCAACTGAGTCATTCTCTAGAAGATGTTTTGAATTTTCAATTTGCCACTAGGGGCATGTACATAATTGTTTTTGATTATTTTTCGTTAAATTTTCTTTTTCAAAAAAATGAAAGAAAAAAAAAGAAAAAAATAAATAAATAAATAATCATTTTTTAGGGTCACAGCCGCCCTTTAATCGGCTACAGAAAAATAAAGAGAGTGCTCATGCAAATTTTGTGAGAGCAGTGAAGAAATAAAAGGGTCACAGTTGTCTCTAAATCAACTACAAATAAAAAGGGTCTCAGTCGTCCCTAAAACGACTACAAAGAACGGGCCACAACCACCCTTCAAACGGCTACAGATAAAGAGCGCCCCCGCAAAATCAAAAGCGGGAAATAAGTGAAAGGGCCACAGGCACCCTCCAAACGGCTAAAAAAAAAAGAGTGATCCCGTGAACCTTGTGAGGGTGGGAGAATAAAAAGGGTCACAGCCACCCTTAAAATGACTACACAAAAAGAGTGATCCCGCGAACCCGGTGAGGGTGGGAAAATAAAAGAAAGGTTCACAATTGTCCCTCAAACGGCTACAGTCAAAGAGCGCTCCCGGAACATCAATGGTAGGTATTAAGTGAAAGGGACACAACCACCCTCAAAATGGTTACATAAAAAGAGTGTTTCTCGGATCAGAGATGAGGAATAAAGGGCCACAGCCACCCTCCAAATGGCTACAATCAAAAGAGCTCCCGCAACATTGACGACAGTGAGAAAAGGGTCATAGCCACCCTCCAAACGGCTACAAATACTCCCGCATTGATGCGGAAATAAAGAACGGGTCACAGCCACCCGGCAATTGGCTACCACAAAATGAGTGCTTCCGCTAGGTTGAAAACCCGAAAGGGCGGCCTAGGCAAAATCAGGAAATGAGGGGCATGATTGCAAAATCCATAAGGTGCAATCATGGCAAAAGGAGAGAAAGTAGAAAAAACCGAGGGGCACGGTCGAAAATCTGTCAATCGAACGTGGCAAAAGGAGAGAATATGAGAGATTAAAAAAAAAAAAAAGATCATGCTAAGTTGTCGCATCATGCACAACTTAGGCAAAAATTAGGGAGGGACATTCAAGTTGTCAAAACCACTAGAGGTTCTTCTCCGACGGACGCCACTTGAGGCTCTTCTCCGACATACGCCACTAGAGTCTCTTCTCCGACGGACGCCAATGAATGCTCTTCACCGACGGACGCCACTAGAGGCTTTTCTTCGACATACGCCACTAGAGGTTTTTCTTCCGACGGAAGCCGCTAGAGGCTCTTCTCCGACGAACGCCACTAGAGGCTCTTCTCTAACGGACGCCACTAGAGGCTTTTCTCCGACAAACGCCACTGGAGGCTTTTCGTTTTCGCTTGCCACTGGAGGCATCATCTTTCAAGATTTTACTATATTGCACGCCACTGGAGGCTTTTCCTTGTCGCTCGCCACTGGAGGCATCCTCGATTGAGGTTTTACTTTATTGCACGCCACTGGAGACTTTTCTTTTTGCACGCCACTGGAGGCTTTTCTTTCCGCACGCCACTGGAGGCTTTTCGTTACTGCAAGCCACTGGAGGCTTTACTTTTTCGCACGCCACTGGAGGCTTTTCGTTACTGCACACCACTGGAGGCTTTACTTTTACGCACCGCCAACGGAAGCACCGTCAACAGGAACACCGTCGACCGAGGCTTTACTTTTCCGCACCGCCACTGGAGGCTCTTATTTACCGCATTGCCGCTGGAGGCTCTATATTTTGCATTACCAATAGAGGTTTTCTTTCGCACTGTCCGAAATAAGCCAGGAGTTTCCTTGAAGATTCGAAGACTCAAAAGAAGATATACTTCCCAACCAAAATTAGTGATTACTCGTCTTTGGACAAATCCCCTCGAACTTGTTCTACGGGAATTCGCCCAAAGAGGGGCAAGCTGTAAACACCTAATTTTGGTCCGCGCGTAGCACGTTCAAAATGTCATATGTGACGCGTAAAAAAAAATGAAGTATTTAAATATGGAAGGTCGCGAAGTTTCAAAAGATAGGACTGCCTTAAAATATGACAGTGTATATGCATTAATTGTTGTAAAATATTAAGAAAATATATTATGTGTATTTATGGTAAAATACATAAATATATATGTATATTTTCGGAATATTAAATGCATATATTTTTCAAATTTTATTTTCCTAGTTTGGGGGTCCTAGCTTAGCTATAAATAGGCTCCTTTATATGTAAAATGGCATAACATCAATAATAATACACCGGTTCTCCAAAATCGTACTATTTTGTCTGCTAGTGAAAAAGTTTTTTTTTTTTTTTTTTGCCGTCCTTCTTCCCTGCTGCAGTTCCCCCATCGGTGCTACCCTACCGCCGGAGATCGTCCACCGACCGAAGCCAGTGACCGCCGCGCATCGACCTTTCCTCGCCGCCGTTTCTGTTGCCCGTCCACCGCTACGTGTCCGCCGCTCAGATCCAATCAGACCCCCGCTGCTGCTCGCCGGCGTCTTCCTCGAGTCGCCCGGCTCGTCTGCCTTGCTGTCAGTTCCGGCCACCGTGTCCTACCGTCCCCGTCCGCTCTTCCTTCCTCGAGCACGGCCGGAGCGTCATCGTCCACCGTCCCGCGACGTCTGTCGCTACTTCCCCAGCCTCGCAGGTATCCTTCGTACCTCTCTTCTTTTTTATTTATTTATTTATTATTATTATTATTATTATTATTATTTTATTGTGATTATTATTATTTTATCATTTATTATATTATTATTATTATATATTTTTTTGGTGAATATTATTATTATATTAGTTTTAACTAAGTAATTTAGACATAGTTTAAATAAATTGCAGTCATTTGTTTATAATTTTATTTTTTTATTTGTTATCATATTAGATTTAATTAGGTAATTTAAATGTAATTGGTCAAAATGTAAATGGGTAGAATATTTAATTGGTCAAATAATTATGTATATATTTTGAATATATATTAGGTTGTGCATATATCATTTTAGGTAGTTTTGGGTTCTAAATTTCGTCTTAATTAAGAGTTGGTTTTAGACTTACGTTTATAACTGATAATAGTTTTTTTTATAAAAATTAATTAAATCCTGACATTTTTAGATTAATTTGAATAATATATATATAAACTAAAGTTGGCAAATTAAATGAATTGAGTACCGAAATGGCGTAATTAAAATTTGTTTATTTTTGATTCGTAATAGAACCCCCCGAACTCGAATTTCTGATCGTAGACCGATTTTATACCTAGGTGTTTAATTCGTTACTTGCTTATGTAAATTTAGAATTTTAGTTAGCCTTCAATTAACTAGTGGCGACTCTAATAAAAAAATCCACGTTCCCAAAATGTATTATCTGCCATAGCTCAGATTTTAGGTTCAACACCACATCGGCCCTCTAGGAGGTTCAACACCCTCCATAACTGTGTTTGCAAACAACAGTTTTACACCGGACCTCTAACTAGGTCCGTGCCAATCAACCCGGCCCACACTGGCCGCTCCCGGGAATCGAACCCTTGGCTCTGATGCCACTGTTAGGAATAAGACGTACGCCTTAACCAATCAGCCAAGTTCGAATTTGTGAGTGAAGGCTTTCGGTACACACTTAATCTCTTTTTAAGTATTCTTTTTTATACCCAACAATAAATCGGTTGAATCTGAAATATTTCGGATTAAACCGCCGAAATGAGTAATCTCCAGAGAAGAGTGCTTGTTTTAGCATGATTTAGCTTACCTTGTGAACGTATCTCCAACGTCATTCCCGTGAACGGATCTACAAAGTCATCGCCCTTGACTAAGCAGCGCCACGACGACGATTTCGACGACAGCGGCATGTCATTCGCCTCCACCGTCTTTCCCAACGACTTCCGTTGTGTCTCCGGCGGAAGAGTTTCCACTTTCCTCAGTTTCGCCCCCGATTACAGTGTCTGTATGGCAGAGACGGCGAAATAAGGAAGAAAGACGCTGATTTTTTTTTATTCTAGGGGTATTTTCGTCTTTTTCATCAAACATGTTAGTGGAACACTTCCATATAAGGTTATTTTTGGCATAAGGTCACATTTTTAGCACGTGAACAAATTCCGTCACTTTTAATAGCAAAAATTGACGAAGACACTATATTTTAGCAAAACTGAAAATCCCAAATACTCCATATTAACATTTTAAATTTCAGACACCAAATTTAACCTGACCCAAACTTCAGACTATTTATAGGTGTTTATAGGTTCTTAAACTGAGGAAATAAAAACTGAAAATATTAAATTAATCAGTAGCAAACCCTAGCTAAACTAAGACCTGTCAGTCTTCACTCATGCCACCGCTCATCTTTCTCAAATCCTCACCTCCAAAGCCAAGAAAATTACAATCTAATCACTAATGAAAGATAACTTTATGCCTCTATCTGATCATTCATTTCAAGGTAGCAATCCAACTGCATAGACCCAATGAATTGTTGAGACATAAAGAACACGTGAAGATCTTTGTCTTAGAACCTTAAAAGCTCGTTGCCATCAGCAAGGCACCGAGGATGTTTCTTGGGAAGCTTGCTTGTCTCATGCCACGCCACGCCACCACGCTTTGCCGCCTCGATAGGCTCATGGTGATGAATTTGTAGGTGGCCGATCGGTAAGGGTTGAGAATGCCGTTTTCTAGAAGTTAGAGAGATGAGGGCTAGAATGGTGGTTGCTTAGAGAGAGTTGCTTTTCTTTTGGCTTTTGGCAACTCTTCCCTTCCTTTTCTATTAGCTGAATGCTGTTTTTAGCCTAACAACGGTCGGACCGGGTTTGAACAGCCCGAACTGGGAACCGATGTCCACACCGGTTCGATACCCGATCCGATTCTGATAACATTGTCCTATATAGTTCGAAGTGCTATACCTTAAAATGAGTCATTTAAGTTTAAATTATAGAAAAGCTATCTATAGATACCAAGGTGCCAAATATAACCTAATTCGTACCAATATTTACAATATTTTTACATAATTTGTATTTTTAAAAGTTGTCACATAAGGCATTTAAGTATTTCTTAAAATTAAGACACATTTAAATAATATTTGCTCTCCAATAGTTTACTTACCAATATTATTTAAAGTGTTAAAGTGTCTTTTAGTGTTATATGTCTGACAATGTTGACTTTTGGTGTCATATGTTTTATTTTGTAGGGTTTTGGTGTCATATATTTGAACCGTTAAATAGTGGTCGATGGCCTTGTGCGGATTCCGGCGGCCTTGAGTGGTGGCCGACGGCCTTGTGCGGTGGCCGGAATACATTGGGCAGTGACCGTAAAAAGATTCAGGTCTAAAGTGAACAAAATAAAACTATTTAACGATCAAATTTAACCGTTGAGTAACAGATGCTCCAAAAGTTTACAAAATGCAAACATTCTGACACCAAAAGTCTACAAAATAAAACATATGACATCAAAAATCAACATTGGCCAAACATATGGCTCCAAAAGTCCCTTTAACCCTTATTTAAATATATTTTATTATTTAACTTTTCAACAACTACCAATAAGCTATTAGCATTAATTCTGAAATAAAAAAAAAATATGTATTATAATGTGGTAACATAGTGTATTACTTAAATTTAAAAATATAATATATAAAAAGATTTGGATCCTATTTTTAAAAAATGCTATTATTGTAACATAATTTTTACACTTTACTTAAAAATACTTATTGAGTCCACGTTTAAATAATAAAATATAATACCATTATGGATGCTCTAAGAAGATCCCACCGTAAAGAACCTAAAGTAGGGATGACAATGAATGCGGGTTTTACCAATAACACTAATATGCGGTATTAATACAGTTTCTAAAATAAAACCACATGGATATTGATTAAATACGGTTCTAACCTGTATAATCCGTGGATATCCACAATTTAACCTACAATCCACCCCAAAATCTAAAATAACATGTGCCATTCATATATATATTTCATAAGAAGTAATTATTTTTAATTTCTTAAATTAAAATGAAATCAATTGTAAATCAGTTAATACTGGTAAATCATGAGAAGAAATTCATCAAATTTTAGGTTAGAAAAATAAAAATTAATATAACCCACATGCATGTACATATATCTAAAATAAAGACTCAAACATTTAATGTATGTGCTCTAATCGGTCAAGCCATCCAAACATTTGAATTGAAGATTAATAGACGTGGAAATTGGAAAAATGCAGTCTCTTAAGGAGCGTGTTAAAGTAAAAATATTTTCAGCCATCAGTTAGTTCATGCTTTTTGAAATTTTTGGAATAATTGGTGAAGTATCGACTGCTTCATACTCCCATACCTTACCAAAAAAAAAAAAAAAAACTCCCATAAAGTTTTACCAACAGACATTATATTATTTTTGGGCAGTAGGTGCAAAGCTTCATTCTAGCCCAGCGGACAGTCTGAATTTGCAACTGGGTTATAGTTAGGAGTTGGGATAAGTCAATTATGAACCGGCCTGAAATTACCTGGGTTTGGGTCCGGATAATAGGGTATCGGTCATCTTAGGATTGACCAGAAAATTACTAAAATAAAATGTTATGCGGTACGGTGCGGGTAACTGCGAATTATCCGTTTTATGCCGCGATATGGATATGGATGATTTAAATAGACTCATATGGAGCGGATATAATTTGCATAAAAATTAGGTGTTGTAGATATGGAACCCGCATATTTCAACCCATTGCCATCTCTAACCTAAAGTCATAGAAAACTCCATAATTAGAAGCAAAAAAGTTCTTGTTTTCTAATAATAATAATAGCTATATAACAGAAAATAGTATTTCTACTACTGATATATCCCACTACTGTTTTTTTAAATCTGGTTTTCTGCAACGCTAAGAAAAATAAAAATGTTAAGAAGAGATCAATAACAGTGTTGACTGTTGAGCAGATCATAATTCATTAATTTCTGACTGAGATCGTCTTTTTTCATTCAATTTTTTAAATGACTATATTGAATTAGTCTCTCTGTCATTGGATGTAGAACTTGGTCAAATGATTAAAGAGATATTAAATGCCGAATAAGTTATTCTCAAATTAAATCAGTCTTTTTGCATTTAACTCCTAAAGCCATAATACAACCGAACTTTGAAAAAAAAAAAGTACAACGGAACTATTCCTAAATCATACGCTTCTGTCATGGGCTTGGAGTTTTTCACAACTTTACCTTACCTATGTGAACTTAGAAATCGCTCCTAAGTCAACCTAACCATTGATCATAAGAACTAAAGCTATGGATTTGAAGAGAGAACTCTTGTATTGTATTGATACTTCAACTCTTGGATGATTACAAATGAAGGAGAGACCCCTATATATACAAGTGGGGAATACTCTCTAAGGAAGCTATACATTTAATGGGGAGACATATATGGGAAATGACATCTTCTAATTCTATCCTCTAATACAACGAACCTAGACAGATACGTCGTATCGGGACGCCTTGAGACTTCACCCTCCTTGGTTGCCATTTGTGGATGGATTCCTTCCATATGGAGCTAATCCATGGGTGTATGCACCAGGTCCGTGACATTCTCCCCTACCAAACTCGGACGACGCCCTCGTCGTCTCCTCGGCCTGATACTTGTCAATCTCCTCTTGATACGGCCACAAGGCTTTCATGTGCTCTCAAGTGGCCTTACCAACGGGTTGTCCCTTCCACTTGACAAAGTACCCACGTTTAGACTCCATGTTCCTCTCTTCCACGATGCGCTCGTCCATGATTGACTCCACTACCTGCTGTTAGACTGAAGAAATGGATGCCAACTCCGCCTTTCTACTCAGCGCATCGACTACAAAGTTCATCTTCCGGGCTTGTACTCAAGCTTGAAGTCGAACTCCGCCAGGAAATCCTGCCATCGAGCTTGCTTTTGGGAAAGCTTCTTCTGCGTCTGGAAGTAGCTTGTGGCAACATTGTCCTTCCCTACAACGAACCGTGCTCCCAAGAGGTAGTGTCTCCACGTACGAAGGCAATGCACCACCACGGTCATCTCCTTCTCCTGGACGGTGTACCTCCGCTCGGTCTCGTTGAGCTTCCTACTCTCAAATGCCACTATATGTCCGTCCTGCATGAGCACCCCTCCAATGGTATAGTCCGAGGCATCTGTATGTACCTCGAAGGTCTTCTCGTAGTCGGGGAGTGCGAGAACGGGCTCTTCGGTCATGGCTCGCTTCAGCTGCTCGAGCGCCTTCTGACACTCCACGGTCCAGTCCCAAGTATTTTTCTTCTTGAGAAGTTCCGTGAGTGGCACCGCGATCTTCGAATAGTCCATCACGAATCTTTGATAATAATTCGTAAGGCCCAAGAATGATCTCACCTCGGTCACCCTTGTTGGCGGCTGCCAATCCTCGATGCACCGCAGCTTCCCCGGATCCATTCTCATGCGTCTTTCCCCAACAATGTGGCCGAGAAATGGGATTTCTCGTTGTGCAAACACGCATTTCTCCCTCTTCGCGTAGAGTGTGTGCTCCCGCAATGCTTTGAACACTTGTCGCAAGTGCTCTATATGCTCCTCCAATGTCCGACTATACACCACAATATCATCAAGATAAACCACCATGAAACGATCGAGGAACGGATGGAGTACCTTGTTCACGAGTGTGCAAAATGTAGACGACGCGTTGTCAATCCAAATGGCATTACGAGGAACTCGTACGATCCATAGTGCGTCACAAGCTATTTTGAGTTCGTCTCCCTTCGCGACCCGAACTTACAAATTTGCAATGAGAGTGATCGGGTACTTGTTCTTTACCGTCAATTTATTCAGCGCCCGGTAGTCGATGCACATTCGTAAGGAACCGTCTTGCTTCTTTTGGAACAGCACTGCCGCTCCATACGGGGACTTGGACGGTTGAATATACCTCGTTTCTAGCAACTCCTTCAACTGTTTCACAACTCCTCCAAATTCGGTGGTGTCATTCGGTATGGCGCCACGGCGGGTGGTCGAGCATCCGGGACCAACTTGATCTTGTGGTCCACCTCCCTCTTAGGCGGATACTTCTTCGGGAGTTCGGCCAGCATAACGTCTCAGGATTCGCCAAGGACTTGGGCTATTTCCTCGGGGATTTTGTCCCCTTGGCTTTCACCCTCATCCATCTTCAAGGTCGCGTGGTAAGTATGCTCTCCTTTGCGGACTCCCTTCTTGAGCTGCATGGCCTACAACGTCTTTTCATCTCCTTTCAAACGCTTGACCGACACAATGCATTGACACCTCGAATCCAAAATGCAAATACAATCCACAAAAGGAACGATCTTGGCATCGATCTGATCGAGGAAGTCCATCCCGATAACAGAGTCGTAGTCATCGAGAGGGATCACCTCCACCGTTTCTTTGCTACTCCAATGACCCATTTTAATACTTACCTCGTGAGCAATTCCGCATGCCGGGATTTCCTCTGAGTTCACCGTCTTCGGGTGCGTATTGGTTTTCTCCAAGCTAAGATTCAACTTCTTCGCAACCTCCTCGGCCATGAAGAGGTTTGAGGCACCCGTGTCGACAAGTGCACTCATCTTCCTGCACACGTCTTCAATCTCCGCGAACATTAGGCCTTTCACCTTTGTCTTCTTGCCTTGGATAGTGCTAAGCATCCGCAATGACCCAAATCGCGCAACATCTTCTTCCTTCTCCTCGGAAGTGATGAGAGCTGCAAGCTTCTCGCGTTTCGGGCAATCCCTTGCATTGTGAGGCCCCTGCATAAAAAGCCCTACACTGGTTTGCGATCCAAGAAAAATCCCGCCATTTGAGGCCCATTGCAAAAAAAAACACTTCATCGGTCCGCGATTTTTCGTATACGATTCACCATTGTCATTTGAGAATGACATGTTGAATCTTACCCCGTTGGAATTACCTCCCATGGATTTGGGAGACTTGTCTCCTCTAGAATGGTACGGCTTGATGCGATCTCCCCCACCATTCGGCGGATCCTTTGTCTTCGACTTCTCAGTCTGATGTTCCTTCAATGACTCGGCCGTTGTCATGGCCTTGTCGAGTGTCTTCACATCTCGACGCTCCAACTCCGTCTTCGCCCACGGCTTGAGAGCATCCATGAACTGAAAGAATGCCTCTCCCTCAGTCATGGAAGGGATTTGAAGCATCAACTCCGAGAATTGGTTGGCATATTCCTGAAGATCTCTTTTGTGCTCCAATCGACTAAGCAGCCCACGTTCCTCGTTCTCCGCATACTCCGGGTAGAATTGCGCACGAAATGCAGCAGTGAACTAATCTCATGTGCAGATTTGCTCCCCTCCTCGGCTATCGCGCTTCCTACGCCACCACACCAATGAATTAACCTGCAAATAGGAGGAAACCATACCTAAGCGCGCTGAGTCCTCCTCTACTCCCGTTTCTTGGAAGTAGTCCACCAAAGTGAACAAGAAATTGTCCACTTAGTTTGCCACCCTAGACCCCTTGAATGGCTTCGGTCTTGGAACATCAATGCGATAAACATGCTGCCCCATGGCTGCACCCTTGCCTAGCATCCTCCTCACGCGGTTGAGCTCTTGCTTGAGCCCATCCATTTCAGCTTGAATCCCCTCAATCTTAGCAAGCTTCACCCGCATTTCATCGAATTCAGCAAGCTTCACACGCATCTCAGCGATTTCAACGAGTTATCCTCGCATCTTGGCAAGCTTCGTCTGCATCTCCGCGAACTCCTTCACCTCATCTCGATTGGCAGTGATGGAAGCTTCGAGTAAGTCGCCCTTCTTCCCAAGCTCCTCAGTTGTGTCCTTCACATCCTCTTGAAACTTCTTCATTCCAGAACTGATCTTGTCCATACCTTTGGACGCATACATGACATCCCCTTGGACTTCCGCCACCACGTTCTGGAGCTCCTCGATAAGATGATATAGGTCTGCCAACTGCTCCTTGGTACTCATCCTGGGCCTCTCAGCTGCCACTACCTCTGACTGCACGTTGGACTCTATCGATTGTAAAAGATTGAAACTTAGCTCTTATACCATTTGTCACGTGTAATACCCCATATGTTTGTGTACCAAATCGGTTAGAAATCAGAAATATGAAGCCTTAATAAGCCAGAGGGGTACTACTAAGTCCAATAGGATTTCCTCCTTTTCTACGCCCAAGTGAGGACAACGGGGTTAGTTAGGCTGGGTTGGGCTAGTGGGGACAGTCGTTCGGGCTTAGTGGCGTGACAGAATGGTATCATAGCTGACCCGGGACCGTGATCGGGCTCGCGGACTAAGGGTTATTGACCTCCGGAGTCCCGATCACCTACCGGGGGCAAACGATTCTGGTTTAGGCCGCGACGAGGACGTCGCGCGCATTAAAGGGGTAGATTGTAATACCCCATATGTTTGTACCACATCGGTTAGAAATAAAAAATTTGGAGCCTTAATAAGCCAGAGGGGTACTACTCAAGTCCAACAGGAATTCCTCCTTTTCTAGGCCCAAGTGAGGACAACGGGCTTAGTTAGGCTGGGTTGGGCTAGCGGGGACAATCGCTCGGGCTTAGGGGCGTGACATCACAGTTTTGGAGTTTTTCACAACTTTCCCTCACCCGTGCAGCCTTAGGAACCGCTCCTAAGTCAGCCTAACCCTTGATCATAAGAACTAAGCTATAGATTTGAAGAGAGAACTCTTGTATTGTATTGTATTGTATTGTATTGATACTTCAACTCTTAGATGCTTACAAATGAAGGAGAGGACCCCTATATATACAGGTAAGGAATGCTCTTTATGGAAGCTATACATTAATGGGGAGACATATATGGAAAATGACATATTTTAATTCTATCATCTAATACAACGAACCTAGACAGATACGTCGTATCGGGACGCCTTGAGAGTTCACCCTCCTTGGTTGCCTCATTGGTTGCCATTTGTGAATGGATTCCTTCCATATGGAGCTGATGCATGGGTGTATGCACCAGGTCTGTGACACTTCGCAGCGGATTCTAAATCTGACATTTTTTTTTAATAAATAGTAATTATGGATATTTTTGCATGTCATAAATATGGAACATTATCACATTTTGTCAGGGAAAATCTAACAATAAAGATTACCTGAATAATTATTTTGGTTAGATTTAACTTTTTTTATGAAACTATATATATGGTTTTATTGGATAAAAACAACAATTGACTATTTAAAAAAAAAATTGAAACCACATGTTTTTTATTTTTTTGTTTGGAATTAACCCTGAAATTTATATATAGTGAAGATTATTGCAGTTTTTTTTTTTTTTTCTTTTTCTAATGTAGACTTCTAGAGAAGAAATAATAGTGTGAAATTTAAGGTGAATCTTAATTTTCCGACTACTTTGATTTCGCCGATAGTATTAAGTAGAGACACGTTTGTGGACATACCCCATTAAATATATGGCTAGTTGTAAATAATTATAAATTGATAATTAGAACAATAGTCAAATGAAAATGAGAGTTTTACTAATAGATTTAATATATATAGTTTTTATGGAAATCTAACAATAAAGATTGCCTGAAAAATTATCTTGACTAGGTTTTTTTTTTTTTTTTTTTTTTTTTTTTTTTTTTTTATTTATAAAACCATATAGTTTTGTTTTCGCCAGTATAGATTTATTATTTTGGCAAAAAAAAAAAGTATAGTTTTATTGGATAAAATAAAAAAAAATTATTAAAAAAAAAAAATCAAAACCATATGATTTTTTTTGGAATTAACACTAAATTTTATAGTGAAGGTTATTGTAATTCTTAAATGTATTTTTATTTTTATCGAAGCGAAATAATAGTGTGAAATTTAAAATAAATCTTAAATTATTTATTTATTTATTTCAGATCTCCTGCCCCACTCTTCCACTCTTTCTACCCCAAATCATGCATCACCGTTAAGATTTTGACATGTTTCCTTAGATTTAATACTTTTCTTCTAGGGTTCACCAATCCCAATTGAGTTCTAGAAAAAACGCCACAAAATTAATTACGCCGAGAACACGTGTCAAGATCTTAACGGTGAGATACGATCTAGAACATGAAGAGTGAGGCAGGAGATCCGTATCCATACGGGGATCCAGATCACCTGCCCCACTCTTTATGCCCCAGATCGTGCCTCACCGTTAAGATCTTGACACGTGTCATGGGTGGATTCATATCTCCTGCCCCACTCTTCCTGCCCCAGATCGTGCCTCACCGTTAAGATTTTGACACGTGTCCTTAGATTTAATATTTTCCTTCTATGGTTCAATAATCTCAATAGGGTTTTAGAAAAAAACCACAAAATTAAATACACCCAGGACACGTGTCAAGATCTTAACGATGATGCACGATCTGGGGCATAAAGAGTGGGGCATGTGATCTGGGATTCAGATCTCCTGCCCCACTCTTCCTGCCCCAGATCGTGTCTCTCGGTTAATATATTTTGACACGTGCCCTTAGATTTAATATTTTCATTTTAGGGTTCACCAATCTCAATAGGGTTTTTGAAAAAATCACAAAATTAAAAACACCAAGGACGAATCCAGATCACCTGCCCCACTCTTCATGCCCCAGATCGTGCCTCACCGTTAAGATCTTGATACATGTCCCTGGTGTATTTAATTTTGTGGTTTTTTTTTTCTTTCTAAAACCCTATCGAGATTGTTAAACCTAGAAAGAAAATATTATCTTTATACCAATATAAAATGTGAGAGTTGTCCTCACCCCCAAAAGGAACCCGCGAACATTTTATTTTATTTTATTATATATATATATATATATATATTATTTAGTTTCCATATTTTTTATTTTATTATATATATATTTGTTATATTTAGTTCCTCTATTTTTATAAAATTGGCGATTTAGTCTTTTTATCTTTGAGACCCATCTATTTATCTTTACTATTACTAAAAAAAACCATTTAGTTACATTTTGTTATTTTTAGTTTTTTAGGTCGCTTAATTGGTAGGTCACCGTAGTTATTATTAATTTCTCCATCAAATATACTTATCAATTAGAGTCAATATGCATTCAGTAGGTGCAAATGTAAGGTAGATGCATTTTTCCATTCACTATATCACCGATTTGGGGATGTTCCGCTTGTTGACATTTTTGTATCAAATAAATTAGTCACTTGCTAACTCATATAACATATAAAATATGGATCAAACGTGGTTCTTGAAGTTTGACTTTACATATAACATGCTACTCAATGTTTAATACTTAATGACTCGAACTATCGATTTAGTTCTTGCATTTGTAAATTCAATCATATTTGGTATCTCCTAATTGATAGTTGAATAAATAGTTAAGTTGAGAATTCAAGTATAAGCTTTAGACATTAGTGTTTTAAAAAAATTGATGATTTAGTCCCTACAATATTTGAGTACTAAAAATTTCATTAGATAAATTGCATTAACTTTTTTGTTAATGTCGCTTAACTGACATGTTACATTAATTTATCATTAACTTATTAATACAATATACCTATAAATTTGAGCCACCCATAAAGTATGATATGTACTCAACTCATGCAAACTGCGAGTACATGTTGATATTTTTTTGTATCACATAGATCAGTCACTTGTCAAATCATATCAAATGTCTAAATATGGGTCAATTTTTTTTATTTTATTATATATATATATATATTATTTAGTTTCCATATTTTTTATTTTATTATATATATATGTGTTATATTTAGTTCCTCTATTTTTATAAAATTGGCGATTTAGTCTTTTATCTTTGAGACCCATCTATTTATCTTTACTATTACTAAAGAAAACCATTTAGTTACATTTTGTTATTTTTAGTTTTTTAGGTCGCTTAATTGGTAGGTCACCGTAGTTATTATTAATTTCTCCATCAAATATACTTATCAATTAGAGTCAACATGCATTCAATAGGTGCAAATGTAAGGTAGATGCATTTTTCCATTCACTATATCACCAATTTGGGGATGTTCCGCTTGTTGACATTTTTGTATCAAATAAATTAGTCACTTGCTAACTCATATAACATATAAAATATGGATCAAACGTGGTTCTTGAAGTTTGACTTTACATATAACATGCTACTCAATGTTTAATACTTAATGACTCGAACTATCGATTTAGTTCTTGCATTTGTAAATTCAATCATATTTGGTATCTCCTAATTGATAGTTGAATAAATAGTTAAGTTGAGAATTCAAGTATAAACTTTAGACATTAGTGTTTTAAAAAAAATTGATGATTTAGTCCCTACAATATTTGAGTACTAAAAATTTCATTAGATAAATTGCATTAACTTTTTTGTTAATGTCGCTTAACTGACATGTTACATTAATTTATCATTAACTTATTAATACAATATACCTATAAATTTGAGCCACCCATAAAGTATGATATGTACTCAACTCATGCAAACTGCGAGTACATGTTGATATTTTTTTGTATCACATAGATCGGTCACTTGTCAAATCATATCAAATGTCAAAATATGGGTCAACCACGGTTCTTGAATTTTGATCTTTTACAGATAACATGGTACTCATTGTCCAACATTTAGGGTCTCGAATCATTAATTTAGTTATTCCGTCTGTCAATTAAATCAAACTGTAACCTAATTAGTAGTTAAATAAGTAATTGACATATCAAGTATAAACTTTAGATTTTAATGAATTGAAATATTCTTTAGCGTCCCGTTGGCCAATTTTTTTTTCCTTTAGCGTTAAATCATTTTTTATTGGTATTATGATATATTATTGCATGAAAAGTGTATAGTTACGTTTGTATAGGTCAAACTGCTCCACCGATGACTCTAAGTGGCTAATTACGGCCTTACATTCTTCACTCCTCAAGTTGATAAATTAGATACAACTTTGTCGTTAATAACTCATGCCATGCCCAATCCAACTCATTATTAGTTATAATAGTAAATTAGTATCGTAATTTAAAACAATAGTTAATCTTTTGACTTAATTATCATCTTCTATTTTTCCTGTTTTGAATTACTTTGTGTCGTTCTTTTCGATCACATATTCATTTCTCGCAACCCCTAAACTTGGCCATGTATTAACTACATATTAAAATATTAGAAAATTGAAGATAAATTATGTATTTTGAAATTTAGACGATTGATACGCGTGCAACGCACGCGTTAATAACTAGTAACTAAATATATGACTAGTTATTATAACTAAATATATGACTTAATAATTACATTACAACAATAGTCAAATGAAAATAAGAATTTTACAAAATACTAACAGATTTAATATATAGATTTGATGGAAATCTAACAATAGTGATTACCTAAATCTCTACAAGAAATCTAGTTGTTTATGATGAAGTTATTTTTTAGGAATATATAAACTTATTTGTAAGAAAATTTTGAAAATTCTTTACAAATACAATATTAGAAAAAAAAAACTAAAAAACTAAAAAAATGACTCATAACGAAAAAACTGACTAGAAATTTGTGAGGAAAATCTCTTAGGAAATTTTGAATTTTGTAAAGAATTTCTCTCGAAACTTAAAATTTCCTTGAAAGTTCTTATAATTTGTAAGGGATTGTTTCTTCTGAAAAACGCGTCGTTAGAAATTACCAATTTTCTTATATATAGGGAATAATTAACTTTGGATAAATTTAAAATTATTATGATACCATACGGTTTTATTTACCCTAAACCCGAAACCCTAAATAAAAACATTTGACTATTTTTTTATTAAAAAAAATCGAAACCATGTCTTTTTTTGGAATTAACCCTAAAATTTATAGGGAGGGTTATTGTACTTTTTTTTAAATCTATTTTTTATAGAGGAGAAATATTGGTTTGAAATTTAAAGTCAAATCTTAATTTTCCGACTACTTTAATAATTACTCCGATAATATTAAAACAGAGACACATGTGTGAACCAATCCATTAGATATATGGCTAGTTGTAACGAAATATATGACTTAATAATTACAACAATAGTCAAATGAAAATAAGAATTTTACAAAATACTAATAGATTTAATATATAGTTTTTTTGGCTAAGAGATTAGTATATATAATTATTGTTAACTGGCCTTTTTTTTTCTAAATAAAAAAAATTCTTGCATTATTGACAACAATAGTTTTCTTTTTCAACCCTATATTATATTCGGAAAAGCAATTAGGTGGGGTGATCTAGCTAGCAAACAGATATTACTTTCTAGCTTGGTGGGCGTTGGACCCCCCTGCTGATGAGTAACTTTACTTGTTAGTTCTTACATCAAAGTTACACGTGAATCATGCAAGAATATGGAACAAACGTGCTTTCAATCCCAAAAGATAAGTTTGAGTGCATACATCACATGGGTATGATTTAGCCACACGGAAGAGACGTATACTTTTGGCTAAATGTTAGGGTGGACGGTTTAAAATACTTATAAATCGCCTTGGCACTTCAATATTTACGACCCTGGCCAATGTTTAGTACTTGGCTCGGGGTACTCGTTATCGACATCACATCATCGCCAACTATAACCCGAGTCAATGTTAAGGACTTGATTCAGTCAAGGCGGTTAAAGTATGAATAATAACGTGTTCAACACCTTCACTCACAATTTCGAGCTTATTGACCAGTTGGTTATGACGAGATTTCAAGTTCTGATGTCGATAGAATTGATTGAGAATTTGGTTCTATAACTTCAGTATCAGCTAATGCAGCCATCTTGGAGGACTTGTTACCTTTGGCTGCCGTTGACGACGACTGTTGAGAAATCGTCGGTGAATTAGAATCTCTACTTAGCAAATGTGAACTATATGAATATAGTCTAAAATGGCTCTATACCAGATAATTATAATATGAATATGTATTTTGAATATAAGGCGCAAGTCTTATTCTTGACATGGTATCAGAGCGCCAAAGTTCAACTCTTGGTAAGTATATTTAAATGTCAATATTTTCCTTGCTAATTAAAGAAATAATGTTCTCCAATGATACACAATCGTCGTCAATGGCTAAATTGTTGTCCATAAACATCAGTTTAAGGGAGAATGTTAAAGTATGAATAAGAATGAGTCTAACGCCTTCACTCACAAGTTCGAGTTTATGGTCAGTTGGTTAAGGCGCAAATCTTATTCTCGACAATGGTAACACTCAACATCACAAGTGATCTCCAAACAACGAGGTCGCCATGGTCACCCATCTCACACTAATTAACTTATTTTAGTTGGACAAATAAACTTAAGTAAATTTAGCCTTAACTACAGATAAACCCACTGATTCAAGAATATTTTAATGGACCAGTTCATAATAAACAGTCAGTTCAAGGCTATTAATCTTAAAATCTAAATAAATAGTAAATAATACTCATCTTCTTTAATTTCTCATATATATATACATTAAAATCATTCTACAATTCAGTTTTGATTTATATCAGTTGCTTATTTAATTTACGTATAAGGATCGTCGGGGTCATTCCCAACTCATCTATTTATACAAATATCAAGCGCTTATAGTCAAGCTCAAATTCGCATCAGTACAATACCAAATCCAACACTTCTAACAGAAATCTGACAACCTCTTCCGTATTCAATTTCATTTCAACAAACAAAAGGTTTAACGTGCAGCACATGGTCATTCTTCAACTGCAAAAGTCATTAATAAAATGCACATGATAGGGAACAAAGTTTTATTTTTATCTTAGGGAACAAAGTTATATTATATATTTAAAGTAAAACATTAATAAATGTCATCCGTATTTAATGATTAAGCGAGGCAATTGAAATAAGGTTGGTCCAATCTGTATTTTATTCCATGCATTATCACTTATTATACAGTTGACAATTACTAAATAATTTTTAAATGAACTTTCGTTTTGCCATTGAATATTTAAATAAATAGGGTTGGTCCAATCTAAAGAGGTTTCATTAAGTCTAGGCTTTGGTAGGCCATTTATTATCTAAAATTCAATTGATCACTTACGCTCAATTTAATATGATTCATATGGATTATGCGGTGTTCAATATTATATCGGTTTTATAAGAAGTTTTTAAGCAAGGTTTTTGAGTTTTACTAATCGCTAGAATTAGTAATTATGTTGTATTATTGGAGATGATTTGCTAGTAACCCATTAGCAAATGTCGTTTACGAGTGGAGGCAAATATCATCTTCCGAAAAATGACTATATGTATGCGCCTCAAAATCACACATATCCGATGTCCCGCATCTTATTACTCGTGTTGGATAAATATATATGTTAGACCCTAATTCAAGAAAATAGGAGATCGACAACTGATAAGTAAAAAACCTTCAAAAGTCGGGACTCCAAAGTCGACGACCTAAAAGATTCATCGTGAGAAGATAAAAATTGACTTTTCCTACAAGCCAAATCGGTCGAAACGTGAACGGAATTGGCATGTTCCGGTTGGTTTCCGTCTGATACTGTCTCTCGTAAAAACGATAGCAGGTACTCGGCTGGAAACGTTCCTGACGAGAAAAAACGGACGGAAACATTTGCAGAGAGAAAACTTCGGTCGGGAAGAAGACGGTACGTTAAGTCGGTCGTTAAATTCCCGATCGAAGTCCTGCAGCTGTAAGGATGGCAGCAGATGCCTGGGAGGTTGCGTTGCCGCCCTCTCGACTCCAATTGGCCGGTGCTAAAGCCATCCTAGGGAACTGCATTCTGCTGCCTCTGAATATGCGTCTTCAGCAGCGGATTTTTCGTTTCCATTGAAAGCCTTTAGATTTCCATTATCCAAACCTTAATTACACACATTTAGTCACCCATTCCGTTAATACTGAAAGCTTCAATTGCAGTTCCATAACGTCGTTACAGTATGCTGTCTTCAGGTTTTCCGGATTCGACTCGAAATACTACTACGGGAGACATTAACGAGTTTGTGTTGTCGACATTTACCAAACCTGCATCCGATGCCAAAGGTAGTCTGTCGAGTCGGTGTTTGGTTAATTCAAATTGTGCTGTTCAGCACCACCATATGTGATTCCAATGTTATGCTTTGGTGTTGATTAGTTCAGATCAATAAACGATTTTTTATTGTAGAAATGAGCTGCTATATCTTTGCTTCACCGTATTGTCGGCCAATCCTAAAAGTTAATTTTAGCACCGCACGTTTCCATTGCTTATAGCGAGTTGTTGACATGCCAAATACTGTTTCGACACAGCACCTTTACAATCGGATGGGTTCGACACAAATTGATGAAATTGGTTACTGTTAGCAACTTTCTGTATGATTCTTTCAGGATTATACTTTTATTTCGTGTAATCTAAGTGTAGCGTTGGACAACACCTGATGTAACCAAAATTTGTACTCATACATTCTTAACGGGGTATGTCGACATATTGTGTTTACATAGTATGCCTACTGCGACAAAATCAAGCACAACGTGTCACAACCTTCAAGAACAATATATCAATAAAAGTATCTTCTGGACACCACAGATTGTGTCACATTGATGTACAAACCGTGTGTAACAGAAGGTGCAGGGAACCCGGTGCTAAGGCCTGAAGCGGTCGAGCTATTCAAACCTAGGTAGATGTACAAATAAGACCTACAATGAATAGACAATGTGAGCAGCGTACTAGGGGGGAAGAAGACGATATGAAACGAAAGCAGTGTGTAATTTTACATGACTCTGCTATATCACCAGAATTAATGTCGATTTCACCGTTGGATCAGTGGTAATGGACAGCAAGGTGAGTGGATGACAAGATTTGATGAAGAAGCCACTTTAATATACTATTGATTTTACCTGAATCTGCGGTATCACTGGAATTATTGGCGATTTCGCCGTTGGATGAGTGGTAATGGACAGCAAGGTAGGTGAGTGGAGGAGAAGACCTTTATGAAGACAGTACTTTAATATAGGAGGGAAAATCTAAATACTTGGCCCAAATAAATTCGAATTTCCCCCCAATTGCCACTCTTTTCTCCCTCCTTTTGAGGAGAAAATCCAAAATTCAAACTCCGACAGAAATCACACTGTGGCAATAAAACGAGTGATAATGTTTGAAGTAATTACATGTACTTGCCATTGTATCTGGTTTTAAATTTTTGAGGATACCGAGTCGTAGTTTATTGAATCATATTACAAATTTGTTGTACAATTATGGATGTACAATATTCGTATGAATACATTAAAAATGTATATATTAATAAAAGATTCTGCAATACATAACTTGCAGTCCTTATGTAATTCTGGATACTGGATACCAGTATGAAGGAGCCGTATGTACTAAACTATTGTAGCGTGTTTGGTTCATATTACATAAAATATATGTTCCACCCATATTGAATTAATACCACTTTGGATTGTATAACCACTTTGTATATCACAAGTGTCGTGTAACATGTGATTTATCACAAACTATTGTCGACATACAAGGACATCTGTCGACATAAGTACATGTTATGCTCACCACACGTTGGCCGGTCCTTTGGATGAAAAGTATGTGCTTTATCTTCAAAATGAAACGACTTTACCACAACGACGATAACTGTTACTACGAAAAAGGGATTAATGTATCAACATACACAAAATACTTGATCTAACTTGGAAAATGATACATTTTATACACGGAATATGTATCATGACATGGATAACATTTAGCCTGAAAGTAATATCTTTTTAATTGGTGGGAGTGTCGGTGGAGAATAGAGGTTCCACCTCTTGGTGGGTCTGTCGGTGGGGAAGAGAGCTTCCACCTATTGGTGGGTCTGTTACCTCGGTGGGGCAAAAACAAAGGCATATAATCACTTAAAATCAACGGTCCCGATCCGTTCACATATCTCACCCTCCGGCTATAAAATGAGGGTAATTGGTTTCAATGTACAATGACTCACACTATTCTACTTCCTCCCACTACATGCAGTCTTATCCCTTTTAGTCATAAATTTTGAGTTAACTTGTCGTTCTTAAATGCAACTTGGCTTATGTTTTTATTAAATTTTTGAGTTAGCATTTTCTTTTTTCCCCCATCGTGTTAACATGAAATCACGTGGTACTTTTATGGTCATGGAATGTCAGTATTGTCGTAGATGGCGTCGAAGAGACAGACCTATTGGTCGTTTAATTATTAATGTTAGTCGGGTTGTTTTCAAAAGATGCATTATGAACTCTTATGCTCTATGTACATTTCACAAATTATGTCTCTGCCAACATGTCTCCCACTAGTTTTTCGGTTCATGTTTGGGGAACTCATAGGGAAATTAGTATACGCGTCTGGATGCTGCTGTCTGTCTTTGACCTAGTGTGGTCGTAAAGTTGTTGGAGGAGATTCAAATTAACCGTTGATGAATTCATGGAAATGACATCTGAGGGACTTCCGCAAAGAACATTACCTGATGAAGATACTGGAGGACCAAAATGGAGATCAATATGAAAATAACTATATTTTAAGTTCGGGACGGTTCGGTTCAAGACGTCGAGAACTTTCTTATGCTCATAAGCAAGTCGAAGGAGAGGACTCCTTGATTACAACAAACTAAGCACACTGACTTCAACAAAGTAGTGTAATTAGAAACTCATAAAATATATTGATGGTCTGTAATAACTAGTCATATGTACACATTAACTTCTATTCACAGTTTGAAGTCGAATGTGCCCGTTCATGCTGACAACACTTAAGAACTATGTCAGCCTAAAGTATTGTCATATTGACATCGGTGTACATTTATGTGAGCATAGTAAATGGAAAGCATTCTAAATGATGAGATACATGACGTCAATAAATTCTAACACGGAGTTCATATTTTTGTAATTTAATTATTTCATTCCATTTGACATTTGTAGATTAACGTTGTTGGATGTATATATATGTATGCAACAAAAATAAGATGGCTGTGATCAAAACATGTGATCTGTTACAAACTAATCGTCGACAACCAAACACCTATGTCGACATTTTGCGATGACAGAATTAGATAACATGAATACATTGAATGGCTTGATTATATTTAAGCAAATAAGAAATGTGATGGAAATATTTATCAACAGATTAATGTTATTTGCATCAAAAGTATAAACAATGTCAGATAAATCTGTTATCACGTTCAAATTGATATATATCGACTTTAATTTGTGTCTATGGGAACTGTGAAAAAGCAATGGTCGGGATTATGTGACTTTAAGCTTTGCAGGAAATACAGCGTGGGCATTAAAGGGTGGGGCTGTCGGTGGAGCACAGTAATTACCGTGTAGTTGGGGCACAGTAAATGACTTTGTGAAATACTTCAACCCAACGGCTATAAATACGAGGCGGTTCCTTTCACTTTTCATTCACTCACAACGGTTATGATTCTTCTATGTTCAACATTATGCCTTCATGAGTCTAAGTTGTTGAGGTTTTTTGCAGGTCACATTTTCTTCAGGTTTTGTAATGTCTCGTAATTACGAGTTCACTTCTTGTTGTTATATAAACGTGACTCCTCTGTTTTTTATATAAACGTGACCCCCCCTGTTTGTTCTGTCATTGATAGGATGCAGCGTTCATTCGGCCTCCCCCCCCGTTTGACAGTAGTTTGGTGAAGTCGGAATCCATTCTTATCATCGAAGCGCCTCTCGCTTCTATCGTTGTGACGTTGCAGACATACAACAATCACATGTTTGTAACTTTTGTCATACTCTCTAAAAATAAGTATTATGAACTATTGGCGTCATAGAAAGACGTATTATGAACTCTTGTAAGGAAGGGAGGTTTGTCTCCCCACTTATGGGAGTTCATGAGTGTGCCGGACAGCTGTCTGTTCTTTCCATGAGCTCAAAAGTGCATGCGAATCTTAGGATGACAATTCAGTATGCATTACTTTAAGAAGCCAGCTTTTCGCGCACATCCATTTTAGCAGGCATTCATGATTGTTTAACTCATCATTGTTAAGTTTATGGAGCCCGTTAACTTGTGTAGTCCCTCGCGATGTATGAAGTTATTGTTGTTGAGGTTATGTTCTTTACGGTACAACTGATTTTTTAAAAATGCACAAACAAAACCCGAATCAACCGTCCCTTGCTGTATATCTTCATTTTGTACTTATTAGGGATGTTACAAAGTTTAAATGGTTAGGGTTGCTTATAGGAAGTAACTACTTTTCGTTGTCTGTATAAGTCGTAAGTTATGTCGACATAATATACTAACGAGTTTATTTCCTACATTACCCATATGTTTTATCCTTTTGTTCAGTCTTGGGACACGTCTTATGTTCTCACAAAACTTTGTCAACACCGTTACGTGAACTGGTTTTTTGAGTTGTGTCGAAATACCAAATCATCATACTTTCCTTTGTGATTGTTGACATACCAATTTATATATAAATAGACATAAATAATTTAGATGCACAATACAAATCGTCAGATGTGTTTGGATGTAGATGGCAATTTATATTTAGAAGAACGCGATACTATCACTAAAGGGATACGATTTTCTAGGAAACACACACGATTTGTGAGTTTCCTAATTTATGTTTACAAATTAGACGCTTGTATATTCACAAGTATAGCAAACACCAGGAAAACGATATCATATATGAATAGATGATTTACCAATAGAGTGAAAACATTTACCATGAATAGAACAAAGATGTCGTATAATTTTTTCAAATATTTCTCTGTGATATACATGTCACCGTTATTGAATGAATGTACGGGGTTTGTGACATCCCAATGGTAGGGTTAAGGGTGGAGATCAGTAATTACGAGCCAGGTTGGGGCTTAAATTAAATACTATGTGGATTGAGTCATTGCAACGGTTTAACAAAAACTACCGTTATGCCCCTTTAAATCAACAGTTGATCTCATAGTGAGAGAACAACAGTTGAAAATACATGTGTTTAGACAAACTATGTTATGCCTTTCATATTACTTGCAAATCGCTACCGAACATATGTAAATACATGAGGCTCATTCAGTTAACAGTTTAACTCCAATATGTTGCTTCATATTAATGGTGACATGAGTTTAACCAACTTAATGGCAACATAGTAGTAGCTTATTTTCAGTACATGTACATAAGGTATATAAGCGCCTCAAACAAAGCAGCAACTTCATACCAAATATCAAACAGTTTGATACACACAAAAATAATTAAAGTTGCACTACACATTAATTAATGCAGTAGCAACAAGAGCACAAACATATACCATGCATCAACGACTAGTATATGGTGGCAATCAGAGTACTTTCAGGAGAAACATCAAAGTGAATGTACTAGTTGTTGGATATGATTCGAGGCAGCCTAGTACGAGTCGACAGAGTAAAAGTTGAGTTCTCAAAAGAACGTATGATCGACCATTCAAGTCCGGGATAAGGAGACAAAGATGAATGGTCGACTACCCTACAAACAGAAGTTGACCCACCAAACAACAAAGGACAAGGCGAGAAACTCATTCAAGGTTCCCCTTTGTTGAAGTATGTTAAGTCGAGGATTAAAGCTCCCTTACTAAAGTACGAGTCAAGTCGAGTCGACCATCAGATACTTAGAGGAAACCTTCCCTCTTAAGAAAGGACAGGTGGAGACCTGCTCGCCGCCTCTGAGAAGACTTTCTTCCGAAGGAAGGGGCATCAGCTGGCGACCTGCTCGCCGCCATCTATACCACGAAAACCTTCCTCTGAAGAAAGTGGCACTAACTGGCGACCTGCTCGCCGCCCTCTATACCACGAAAACCTTCATATGAAGAAAGTGGCACCAGCTAGCAACCTGTTGGTCACCTACTGATTTTCGCACTGTCTTTCTCAATCAATCAAGTGAAGGCAGCCACCGCCATTAAACAACCAATCGAGGCATGGTAGCCGCCTCCTTGAAAAAGTCGGTAAAGATCTCCCTATAAATAGGGGCTCACTTTCATTATTTAAGGGATGAGATCTATCAATTACTCTATATTATTTTCTCGATATCCATTACTGACTTAAGCTTCGGAGTGGAATCAGGGGCCATCCCCACCTCTTTTCAGGTCCTCGCCTAGCACAAAGCCACCAAAGGAAACTAAGTGTCCACGCGACCAAGATAGATACCTGAGTGAGCTAGCTCCCGGCGAGACTTAGAAGTCCACTACTCGAAGTTCTAAGGCCACGTCATTTTGATCCCAACATTTGGCGCCGTCTGTGGGAATCAGGATCGAAAGGTCATGGCACCACCAAGGAGTCGAGCGAGGCAGAACCAAACGCGTAGAGCTGGGAGTATATTCCAGGGGTCGAATGAAACCTTGAAGAATTACTTCAGGCGATTTCAAGGAGGATATACCGGAGGTGAACTCTCAGAAAGAGAAGCCATCCAAATGTTCTTTGGAGGTTTGGGACCCCAGTCCCGATCCTTAGCCATCACTCAATACACTGAACCAGTGGGAAGTTTGGAAGAGTTTATTCAACGGGCGACTATCCATGTAGGAGCAGAGCAAGCCTGGATGAATCACCATCATCCGCAAAGGTCATCAAGAAATCGAGGCGAGAACTCATCTATGCGAGGGGTTTCGGCGGAAGAATTCCAGGGAACTCGACAAAGGATGGAAGCACTTTTAGCAACAGAAGGCACTCGTCGTTCCCACCCCTACTGTGAAAGTCACCAAGAAGAGGGGCACAACACGGAAGATTGCCTCCTGGCGAGGAGGGAATTAGAATTCATGCAAAGAGAAATTCAACGAAATCACCGACGTCGAGCCTACGAGGGTCAAGAATGGAGATCCCCTCCAGACAACAACATCAATGTTTTGTCAGGAGGATTCGCCGCTGGAGGAGAGTCGAGCACAGCCCGAGACACCTATGCAGCTCAATACAACTCCCTAACAGATACTCGCAATAGATCAAGGGAGCTTGAACCCATGATAGTTACCTTCTCTACGGAGGACTTGTCGAGAGCAACACTATTCCAGGAAGACGCCCTCGTAATTACAGTTCAAATAGGTAATTTCGAAGTTAAAAGAATACTGGTCGATGGAGGAACCTCTACTGACGCAATCACCTTTGAGACCATCACCGCGATGGGGTACAAAGAAGGAGATCTTCAAAAAATGACTTCCCCATTGGTAAGATTTGCAGGGAGAACAACTTACCCCCTGGGGGCAATACAACTCCCTGTGATCTTGGGTCAAGGATGGAAAGCCTTGCATTTAAAGGTGCGCTTTGTGGTCGTCGACCAGATCAACGCCTACAACGCCATATTAGGAAAGACAACTCTCAATTCCAATTACGTTGTCCCTTCCACTGCCCATCAAGTCATGAGGTTTCCCACTCATCACGGAATATGAGAAGTATGGGGCGACCAAGAGGCATCTCGCCAATGTTATGTTAACTTCCTCCGGAGAAATAACCAGAAGGAAACCCTCTCTATCATCACTGATGAGGATCCTCGAGAAGGAGGACGACCCGCCCCTATGGAAGAATTGATAGAAGTCGTCTTGGAAGGAGATGAGAGAAATGTCAAGATTGGAGCTGCTCTCCCCCCAGAATTAGCCAAGAGGATAATCGTTCTCTTAAGGGAATACAAAGAGTTAATTGCTTGGGAACCCAGCGACATGCCAGGGATAAGCCCGGAAATCATCTCCCACGAATTGAGAATAGATCCCTCCATAAAGCTCATAGCTCAGAAAAGAAGATCTATGGGGGCAGAGAAGAATGCAGCAATTCGCCAGGAAGTGGGAAAGCTAGTTGAGGCTGGTTTTGTTAAGGAGATACGATTCCAGACCTGGGTCGCCAATCCAGTTTTGGTGAGAAAATCTAACAAGAGATGGAGGATGTGTGTGGATTTTCGAGATCTTAACAAGGCCTACCCAAAAGACTCATATCCTCTTCCAAGAATCGATCAGCTAGTCGACGCCACTTCTGAACATGAACTTCTGAGCTTCATGGAAGCATACTCCGGGTATAATCAAATACAGATTCATCCCAAGGACGAGGCCCATACCGCCTTTTACGCCGATTGTGATATCTATCATTATAAAGTCATGCCTTTTGGTTTGATAAATGCGGGAGCTACTTATCAACGCATGGTTAACAAGCTCTTCAAACACATGATAGGAAGAAATATAGAAGTATACGTGGACGACATGTTGGTCAAGACCAAGAGAGGGCAAGACCACGTCCAAGATTTGTAGGAGGCCTTCGCATGCATGAGACTTCATGAAGTAAGGTTGAATCCTACTAAGTGTGCTTTTGGAGTTTAGTCAGAAAAGTTTTTGGGCTTTTTGGTCAGCCAAAGAGGAATCAAAGCTAACCCCGAGAAGGTGACGGCCATAGAGGAAATGTCCTCGCCTACCTGCCATAGGGAGGTGCAAAGTCTCAATGGAAGACCCGCCTCGTTGGGGAGATTCCTGGCAAGATGGGGGGACAAGTCCCTTCCTTTCTTTAAAATCCTAAGGGCCAATAAGAAGTTCGCATGGACGCCAGAATGTGAGGAGGCCTTCCAACAATTGAAGAAACATTTTCATTCCCTTCCCTTCCCGCCTTAGCCAAACCTCTACCAGAGGATCCCTTATTCCTATATTTAAGTATCAGTTCAGTGGCAGTGAGCTCAGTCCTCATTAAGGAAACTTGCAACATCCAAATTCCAGTATACTACGTCAGCAAACTCTTTGGCGTTGCTGAAGCTAACTATATGGAGATCGAGAAATACATGTATGCTCTGTTGATAGCAGCTAGGAAACTTCGACCCTACTTCCACGCCCATGAAATCACGGTGCTCACCAACCAACCTCTAAAGCAACTGCTACAGAAGCCCGACGTATCAGGAAGAATGGTTAAGTGGGCAGTAGAGCTAAGTGAATTATGTATTCACTTTGAGCCACGAAAGGCGATCAAGGGCCAAGCATTGGCCGACTTCATAGCCGAGAATATGATAACACCAGATGCTAAATCCATTATCCTCCCGCAAGAAGAGCATGTCAAAGCTACACCAGAAAGTACAACCAATGATACCATGCCATGGTCGCTGTACACGATTGGATCGTCCTCTGCCTTAGGGTGTGGGGCGGGTTTGGTATTAACACCACCTGATAGGGAGCCACTCCGCTACGCCTTGGCTTTAACGTTTCGAGCAACCAATAACGAAGTCGAGTATGAAGCTTTACTCACCGGTCTTCGAATAGCCAAAGGTATGGAAATTATCAACCTAAGGGGTAAGATGCGACTCTGAGTTGACTGTTAATCGGACGAATGGAACCTATGTCGCCAAAGGGGAAAACATGAAAAAGTATGCAGGAGAGGTACGAAGACTCATCCAAGACATGCCTCATTTTCGAATAGAGGCTATTCCTCGCAATGAGAATCAAGAAGCAGACGCCCTAAGCAAACTCGCCTGGGGAAACACCCCACCAGTAGCGGTGCACTTCGTTGAAAGTTCTCTTTATTCAGCCATGGAAGTCGGAGCTGAAGTCCTCAACAATCAAGATTCCGACTCATGGATTACTCTCATCCAGAATTATCTGGAAAAGGGGACTCTTTCCGAAGATCCTCTAGAAGCAACCAAAATTCAAAGGGCGACAGGGCGTTTTATAATCTTGGACGGATATCTCTACAAAAGAGGATACTTCACCCCTTATCTCTGATGCATAGCCGCCCCTCAAACAGAAAGGATAATGAAAGACTTACATGGATGTGATGCGGGATGTCACGAAGGAGCCAAGACCTTGGTATTGAAAGCCTTACGACAGGGATTCTATTAGTCGACGATGCATAAAGAGGCGACAACGTTAGAACAGGCCTGCCCTGCCTGTAAAGTTTATGCCCCTAGAATTGCAAGGACGCCGACGGATCTTACTCCCATGATGAGTGCCTGGCCTTTCGCACAGTGGGGAATTGCTCTTATTGGTCCTCTACCTCAATCCACAGATCAACGCACACATATTGTAGTCGCCATCGACTATTTCTCCAAGTGGATAGAGGCTAAAGCTCTTGCCTCTAGAACTACTTTCCAAATGATTAAATTCATACGGGAGCAAATCATATGTAGATATGGAGTCCCTAAGATCCTCATCAGCGACAATGGTCCTCAGTTCGCCAGCGATGAGCTCGCCGACTTCTGTGAAGATATGTCGATTAACCATCGATTTGGTTCTGTTCATCATGCACAAACGAATGGACAAGTGGAAGCAACCAATAAAACGATCCTTAACGGATTAAAGAAGAGAGTGGCCTCTGTGAAATGGAAATGGGTTGAAGAGTTCGAGCAAGTACTATGGGCACTCAGAACCTCACCCAAGAGAGCCACGGGCGAGACGCCCTTTAACATGGTTTATGGGTCAGAGGCCGTCTCACCTATTGAAGTAGTCAATATCTCCCAAAGAGTTGCTGCGTACGAATTCAACCAAAACGACGAACAAAGGAGGATCGATCTAGATCTACCCGACTAGAGAAGATGGGCCTCTGAAGAAGTCCATGGGAGAATGAAGCTCGCCACCGCTAGATATTTTAATCGAAAAGTGGGACGACGCCAGTTCTTTCTAGGGGAAAAAGTCCTACGGAGAAATGAATTCATAACAGCTGATCAAAGGGGAAAGATGGTCCCAAAGTGGGAAGGTCCCTACACAATCATCGGCATACCGTGCCCCAACGCTTACAAATTGGAGGATCCACAGGGGCAACGCCTCAACAGAACTTTTAACGCGGAGCACTTGAAGAAATTCTATGTTTAGAAAGATCCTTTTTTATGTATCTTGAATACAATGAAATAAATAAAGATGTAATTTCTTTCCTCCTAATGTGCATGAAACAGGACTCCTCGACTTCTTACAGTCGGTGGCGATCAAGAGATCAGTCATAACACTGACTCCCTCCCCCGACATCCGAAAGTCACCTCTACACAGGAGATCAGTCATAACAAACTCCTCGACTTCCTACAGTCGGTGGCGACCAAGAGATCAGTCATAACACTGACTCCCTCCCCCGACTTCCGAAACTTGCCGAGTACACAGGAGATTAGTCATAAAACTGACTCCTTTAACTATCTACAAAGGGGATCAGTCATAACACTGAATCCTCGACTTCATACAGTCGACGACGATTCAGGAGATTAGTCATAATACTGACTCCTTCAACTTTCTACAAAGGAGCAGTCATAACTGACTCCTCGACTTTCTACAATCGGTGGTGACCAAGAGATCAGTCGTAACACTGACTCCCTCCCCCGACTTCCGAAAGTCGCCTCTACACAGGAGATTAGTCATAAAACTGACTCCTTCAACTATCTATAAAAGAGATCAGTCATAACACTGACTCCCTCCCCCGACTTTCGAAAGTCGCCTCTACACAGGAGATTAGTCATAAAAATGACTCCTTCAACTATTTACAAAGGAGATCAGTCATAACACTGACTCCTCGACCTCATACAGTCAGCGACGATTCAGGAGATTAGTCATAATACTGACTCCTTCAACTTTCTACAAAGGAGCAGTCATAACTGACTCCTCGACTTCCTACAGTCGGTGGCGACCAAGAGATCAGTCATAACACTTACTCCCTCCCCCGACTTCCGAAAGTCACCTCTACACAGAAGATTAGTCATAAAACTAACTCCTTCAACTATCTACAAATGAGATCAGTCATAACATTGACTCCCTCCCCCGACTTTCGAAAGTTGCCTCTACACAGGAGATTTGTCATAAAACTGACTCCTTCAACTATCTACAAAGAAGATCAGTCATAACACTGACTCATTGACTTCATACAGTCGGCGACGATTCAGGAGATTAGTCATAATACTGACTCCTTCAACTTTCTACAAAGGAGCAGTCATAACTGAATCCTCGAATTCCTACAGTCGGTGGCAACCAAGAGATCAGTCATAACACTGAATCCCTCCCCCGACTTCCGAAAGTCGTATCTACACAGGATATCAGTCATAATACTGACTCAAACCTTCTACAAGAGATCAGTCGTAGTACTGACTCCCCCCGACTTCTGAAAGTCGCCTCTATGAAGGAGATTAGTCCCTACTGACTCCTTGATTACCTAGGGGCAAAGTCCTCTCATCATAAAAGGTACTCGACATAACTCATTCCCCTTTATTTTAAAAGATTAATGACTTATGTCTCGGGGGTAAGTGTTGGATATGATTCGAGGCAGCCTAGTACGAGTCGACAGAGTAAAAGTCGATTTCTCAAAAGAACGTATGATCGACCATTCAAGTCCGGAATAAGGAGACAAAGATGAATGGTTGACTACCCTACAAACAGAAGTCGACCCACCAAACAACAAAGGACAATGCGAGAAACTCATTCAAGGCTCCCCTTTGTTGAAGTATAAGTTAAGTCGAGGATTAAAGCTTCCTTACTAAAGTACGAGTCAAGTCGAGTCGATCATCAGATACTTAGAGGAAACCTTCCCTCTTAAGAAAGGACAAGTGGATACATGCTCGCCGCCTCTGAGAATACTTCTTTCCGAAGGAAGAGGCATCAGCTGGCGACCTGCTCGCCGCCATCTATACCACGAAAACCTTCCTCTGAAGAAAGTGGCACTAGCTGGCGACCTACTCGCCGCCCTCTATACCACGAAAACCTTCCTCTGAAAGTGGCACCAGCTAGCAACCTTCTGGTCACCTACTGATTTTCGCACCGTCTTTCTCAACCAATCAAGTAAAGGCAGCCACCGCCATTAAACAGCCAATCAAGGCATGGTAGCCGCCTCCTTGAAAAAGTCGGTAAATATCTCCCTATAAATAGGGGCTCACTTTCATTATTTAAGGGCTGATATCTATCAATTACTCTATATTATTCTCTCGATATCCATTACTGACTTAAGCTTCGGAGTGGAATCAGGGGTCATCCCCACCTCTTTTCAGGTCCTCGCCTAGCACAAAGCCACCAAAGGAAACTAAGTGTCCACGCGATCAAGATAGATACCTGAGTGAGCTAGCTCCCGGCGAGACTTAAAAGTCCACTACTCGAAGTTCCAAGGCCACGTCATTTTGATCCCAACACTAGCCCTTTCCTAATTTGTTCGCGAGGTAAAAATCCCTCAATCCTTTGTTAAACCGGAATCGCAGAGGACGTTTACGCACCGATAGATGATTGTACATGTGCTTAGGAGGTGTTATTTCAACCTCTACTGTCCACCTCATTCCTGCAGGATCTTCAATCTCCACTTACTCAAGCAGTCAAGCCCATTGTAAACAGCAAATCTCTTTGGAATAGTTTGCACGCACAGTCGAAAATACTGTAAATACTTATATAAAACCAGCTGAATGAAGCAACACTTCTTAATCGTCTAATGAAATGCGATATTAGATTACAGATTGAAGTCACACATGTTGATTTGCTACCAGTTACTGTGATGTTGCACTGACGACCGCAGTTGTGTCCACAAATGACGTCAGCTAAACGACTTGAGTCATCGGATGAAACTTCTTCCTCCTCACCAGATGAACTGTTTTCCGCAGGTAGAGGTGCTTCTTTCAGAAGACCGTGTTGATTAAAGACTTGAACATACATCAAATCTTCTTCGTCCAGTTTGAAAACGATCGTATCTCCACCCGTTAGGCACACATCCTGTGCGAATTTTTACCAACCGTCGGTGAAGGTGCAACTAGTGATCACATTGTCAGAGTCTCGTTTCTGTTCCAACTTCACATCCCAAATACACCCATCGGGAAAATCTCCCACCCCATACATCAAACGCATTTGTATCGGCCCTGCCTCACCATTCAGAATATTTCTCGTCGAAGTACCTAAAATTAAATTTGTACACACCGGTGTAACCCTGATGTCGTTCACACAATCTATAATTGTAATTACAATTTCAGGAGGAACTTACCAATTGACTGTTGAAGTCATCTGAATGAACGTGCAGAACGGGGGGGAAATGGTACCCATTTGGTCTCTGAACGGCTTGTTGCTCAGCCTTGGGTTACGCCGTGACTTCGATATACAAAAGTATTTAACCTTCTCTTATACTCGTACTATGTTGACACAACAATGAGATATGTATGAAACACAATTCAACAGATACGACGAACATCGATAGGGTGAGAAATTCGTTTTGTAATAAAATCGGTCGGTAAAGCGAAAGGGAATATCCGACCGTGCATGGGGCGTCAGGTACCAGTGGGTGTTTTTTATTTCGTCCTGACCGGTTGCTTGCCGGCACAATAGGTCGGGAAAGTCGGTCAGGAGAACTGTTTCAGTCGAATCAGACGTAATCCGGTCAAAAAACGGCAGTACATTACTGACCGCCGGCTCGGTCAGCAATTTTGCGGTAGGTAAAACCGTTTTTTCTTGTAGTTGATGCAGACAAAAGGTCGGCAACTTTTTTTAAAGAATCGACGCCAATCATGTCAACAACCATGAGTACAATATTGCTCGTTAAAGCCATCCTCTTAAGGAAAACGGAGAGGCAAGCCTTCCCTCTTATAAGGAAATGTAAGGTGGTGACCTGCTTGTCACCAACTTGGAGGAAACCCTCCTAACCAAGGAAATATAAGGTGGTAACCTGCTGACCCGTCACGTCTCTCTCAACCAATCATAAAAGGCGGCTGCCACCCCTAGATGTAGCCAGTCACAGAAAAGAAACCGTCATTCAAGGTCGGTAAAAACTGAAACCTGTAAATACCAAGGTGTTTTATATTATCTAGGGATCATTATCAGTCTTATATTTCATATACTGACTTAAACTTCGGAGTGGAATCAGTGTCGAATCTCCACTTTTTTTAGGTCATCACCAAGTTCAAGTCTCGATAAGGAAATTAAGTACCCATTCGCAGTCACGAAAGACACCTAGAGCAACTCAAGACACCTAGAGCAACTCAAGGCCGACGGATCCTCGAAGCCAGGCCGGCAACTTGATCCAACAATATATATCTAACGTATCGAATGATTCATGCTTGAATTAATGTCTCATACTGAATAATACATGTTGTCTTGTGATATATATATAAGTGATTGGTTCCTCGTACTTTTACCCTAAGCCCCGATCTTTAACATAAAGCTCCGCGAATTGCACTGGATCAGCCAATAAAAGTAAAGTACTCCATGAATATTTTTCATGCTGAACCGCATGTAGTTTAACACTACTCTTGTCCAAGTAGTTGTAAGGGAAGGTTCATGTCATTCGGCGGTGGTTGCCGTTAGAAAAAACGTTGGTCGATACAGGGGTAAAACAGTAATTCTAAAATATGTAGGACATAAGTCCAATTATTTATTATTCAGTATTCAACATACAATGAACGAGTAATCTGTATGTGTGTGAAAAACCGAAATTGCGATCCGTAGATCGAATGGGAAAGACGAATTTTTAACTGAGGCACGTGCGGATCACGCTCTCCTTAAGGCAATTTCGCCCCACCTCACCCTCAGGTTATGCAACGAGGTTTATTATAGGGGCGATCACCTCCCAGGATACAACAGTGTCGTTGATACGAATCGTGCACACAATTCGTTCAACCGAACCGAACTCATACCTGAACTCAAACAAGAATATTAGACCAAAAATTTGATCTAATAAATAACGCTACGAAATTTTGAATAAAACCCGTATATTAAAAAGCAGTAGCGACTTCGATTCATTAGCATACCGGAGCTGCTTGATAGCGACGGACTGATGAGAATGAGCGGATGAACGATCACCTTCTCTATCGGCCTAGCAGATATGCGTCTTGATCACGTATGTCCATAATAGCCGATGGTCCTCTAATCTATTAT
Organism: Clarkia xantiana subsp. parviflora; assembly: GCA_036873135.1. Lineage (NCBI taxonomy): Eukaryota > Viridiplantae > Streptophyta > Magnoliopsida > Myrtales > Onagraceae > Clarkia > Clarkia xantiana. The sequence continues at coordinate 5,869,657 of JAPTYO010000016.1, forward strand.
ATATGTAGAATATATATGTACTTGCTATCAATGTAGACAACCCCACAGATCAACAAAAAAAAGTGGGATAGATTTTTAAGAATTAAAATACTTGTCGTCGATAGTTTCTTTGGAATTAGGGTAACAATATTTATATATAGTATTGTAAAATAAAACAACATTATATGTCCATAAATGCATAAAATATATTATGCATATAAAATATATACACTTGCACAATTCAATAATGCAATGTATCTGGACATAGTTAGAATAGGTAATTTCGGTTTGCATAATTAGGCAACAATTAATTTCTCGTTTTGCACAACCGAACCTGCATTAGGTATTTCAATTACTATTCATAAATTATGTGATGGCCCAAATGCCATTCACTATGACTATTGGGTCATTGTCAAGCCCAATTGTCCAACAATCCACCACATGAATGGTGTTTGGAAACCTAATGGTGGCTCTAGACACGGAGTTTGAGTTCAACGGTCAATACCTGCATAGGATAGGTATGGGGTCTGCTCTTTGAACCTTCCCTTGTGAAATTATACCGACTTTACTGGCTGGTTAGTAGACGCGATGTCCTTGAACTAACTGTCGTTGGTGTAAATGATGATATAACTCACACAGATATCTCCCTAGTATAGTTCGGTTCACGCCTCAATGTCTGTTAAGGCCCTGAACATTTTGTCTGGTTCTGCGAGCGTTTCTAAGAATTGCGCCCTCGACAATTCCTTTCGAAGCGGCCCATCTTCTCACTCACATAGGTGATTCCTTATCGCAACATATTCATCACGACTCTGAATTTAATTCAAGAGTTTCACCGTGTCTTTGAGATTTCTCACGAATCATTAAAAAAATTCACTTAACCTTATCCCACTTTATCACTGTTTCACATCTAGGAATGGGTTTGGGAGTTTGACCCCCACAGTGATCTCACTCACTCCTGTGATTAGGTTGTCCCATTGAACCTAGATCTTGGGATCTCCAGTCAACTAGATTGGGTTTTCCTTCTCAAGAGTGTTTTTCCACGGGCTTCAATCCTATTCCCTGTGATAATTGACCAAATAGCTCTCTGTTTAACCCTACGGGCAGCGTATCCGCATTATTTATTAACTGATCTTTGTCGAGCGTGATATTACCAATTGAGAACAATTTTGTAACATGAGTCTAGACTTTCTATTATACATGTTACAGCACATCATACCAAATGTAGATTGATTATCGCAACGTTGCTTCAAGGTCCTCAAACCATCATATCCTGCAGGAATATTTTTGTTAATCCAACAGTTATATTCATGCTGATTCTTCTAGTAGACAACAAATTTGCCAAGTGTCCCACTAGCCAACCCTAACTAAGGTTATCAGGCTAATGGGGGTGATCACCACTTATTTGTGTCAAACCTTGTCTTTTAGACAGAACCATCATGCTCTTATAATTTTTGGTCTTCATACCGGTTTTGGCCAATTTGCAAAATCCTCTAATAGACGGCATAACCGTTCTAATTATACGACACACTTTTAGTGCTTAAAACCTAGAATCAACGGGAATCTGGTTTTCAATATCGTTAAGAGGATTTCCATGTTATGACTGCATCTAATAAATACCCAGATCTGGAGTTCGATTTTCTCGAAATAGATGTCCAGTTTGCATCGCTATAGCCTTCATTTATGCTTGGATGTCTGGTATAGTGCAGTCTGTAACCACGAGTATGTCTCAGGTACCTTAGTAGCCTGACGATTCCATCCCAAATCTTTACTTGGGTTACTCGTGTATCTACTCAGCAAGCCCACAATATATCAGGTCTTGTACATGTCATCAAGTACATTACACTCTGAATGATCCTTGCGTATTCAATTTGAGACTTGCTTGGATCCATTGGAGCACTGACCTTTCTCATATCGCTTTTGTTGAATGTTTATAATATCTTATCGATATATAACGAGATTGACTTAGAAAATTCCTTCTGATGTACTTTTGATTTTAATCCGAGAGTCACATCAGCAAAGCCTATATCTTTCAAGTCACATCTCGAATTCAACATATGATTCGTTGATCGAACCATTTCATCTTCACTCCCGATGATTAGCATGTCATCAACGTAAAGACATAAGATTACATAACCTTTACAATTATCTTTCACGTAAATGTACATGTCACTATCAAAATTTGATGTCATTGTTTCGGTGCTTGTTTAAGACCATATAATGACTTGACGAGTTTACAAACTATATTTTTGCATGGAGCTGAGAAACCTTCAGGTTATTACACATAAATCTCTTATTAAAATCTCCATTCAAGAAATTTTTTTCCACATCCATATGATGTACTTCAATATTTCGGAGGGCCGTTATTGCAAGTACTATTTTAGTAGACGTGAATCTCGTCACTAAAATTAAGTGTCTAGGTAATCCTTGATTACAGATAAGACCTTACAAGAACAATTTCACCATATTCTTGATTTTTATAATTTTCTGCAAATAGTCTTATAAGAATTAGTTCTCCTATTGACCTGCAGTAAAATATATTCTTAACGATTTATCGTAGTTTATGTATATCCAAAATAATTGAATCATGCATAACATACCGATAATCATTACTGTTTTGTAATTTATACGAAGAAAATACAACAAACGGTTTTATTTTTATTTTAACCCTTAGCTGCGGAGGTATTACCACATCGCCAGAATACCCCCACATTCGAAGCTAAAAGTTTTTATTTCCATATTACAGGATATCTTACTTACAAAGTAATTGCTAATCAAATTAGCTTATCCCATCATGTTCTGAGATTACCCAGAGCTAATCAACATTGAGTTCATCATATTATTCAATGTTTAAATAATATTTCCGCAACCCAACTCTAGAGAGGGTATGCGGTGTAGTGACTTCACGGATTAAACCGTATCTATGTCACTATTCAGAGAACAATTATTGCTGCACATAACTTAATTCTCTTATCAAGCTTAATTCTCTTATCAAGTTGATTCTCAACTCTTGTTCATAAAGTGTAAATTTTGCAATTCACCATCTTTTCTGAACATTGCAACATATTATACTATCATACACCAAGTGATGAAGTACTTCTTACCGTCTCGAGTAAAAATAAGTTTCAATTCGCACTCGCTTATATATATCAAATCAAGCGATTTGAAATTCCTTTAATTTGACTAAAATTCGAGTGAGCTCGAATACAACACAAATTTTTCTCTTTGTGTTTATTATCAATTGTAGTGTAGGGATATAATTTACATTAATTAACCTTCACGAGGTATCACAATTAACATGTAAATTAAATCAACTAAGCAAAAGAAACATTTATCACTCAATGTTCTTTCAGGCTCGTAGAGCATTACGCTTAGCTTGATTATTTCCCCACATACATCTATATTATTCCCAGTCAATACATACTTATATGACTTGAACAAAAGACGGAAATTTTTTTCTGAAACAACTCATTGTTCAGAATTATTTTTACAATCACCTTTTTCAAGGTTGTAAACCATCATGGTTGTGTTTCCAAATCTGGTGACTAGTGCTCTATCAGAGCTTCCAAATTGATCAACCAACCAGTTGAAATATTAGCAACAAAACACTTGTAGGTTCTTTATCCCCACAGTCACGTTAGTAACATAAGTTACATAACCAGTGACAGAAACTCAATCGTTATCGTAGGAGACGATAGCTCAATTTTCTGATACACAGCAAAATTTACTGAGCTATTTTCCGCATAAAATCATATTTCAGAATATACCCTACTGTATAAAACCAACAATGAGTTTGCCTTAAGATTGTTAGAAAAAATGTTGGTCGATACAGGGGTAAAACAGTACTTCTGAAGTATGTAGGACATAAGTATTCAACACGTATGTTGATCACGTATGTCCATAATATACCCTAGCAGATATGCGTCTTGATCACGTATGTCCATAATAGCCGATGGTCCTCTAATCTATTATATATGTAGAATATATATGTACTTGCTATCAATGTAGACAACCCCACGGATCAAAAAAAAAAAAAAATTGGGATAGATTTTTAGGAATTAAAATACTTGTCGTGGATAGTTTCTTTGGAATTAGGGTAACAATATTTATATATAGTATTGTAAAATAAAACAACATATAAATGATTAGAGGACAAAATATATTATGCATATAAAATATATACACTTGCACTATTCAATAATGCAATGTATCTGGACATAGTTAGAATAGGTAATTTCGGTTTGCATAATTAGGCAATAACTAATTTCCTGTTTTGCACAACCAGACCTGCATTAGGTACTTCAATTACCATTCATAAATTATGTGATAGCCCAAATGTCATTCACTACGACTATTGGATCATTGTGAAGCCCAATTGTCGAACAGTTGCTCCATAAAACTAGCAAAATTGCATGTGCCATTCATGGCAATAAATTTTGTTTTTGTCAAATTTAGGCTAACATTAATAATGATGTACCCGAGTCCATCTAACATCGTAATTTAGCGTGGGAGTTGCTCCCAGTCTGTTTTATATTCCATCGCGTGATTCACGTTGACAGGCAATGTGATTCACGTTGACAGGCAATTTCTAATCTTAACTATTGAAATGCTCTAATTATAGCTGCAGCAAAGAAAGAACACTATTGTAGCTGGCTGACTTTGCTATGTAATAATTATAATTTATAACTACCCTTTTCTTGTACAAACTGTTACTTTCACGGCACTACGGCCGGTGTAAACTATTAATTTAGTAGTTTTCTTTTTTAATAATCATCACTCCTCTAGTTTTGAACTGTGAGCTTTACCGGGATTTGTTCTTTATAACTAGCCAATTAAAAGTTCTCAAATGTACTAGCAAGTGAAGATGCAGTATCGATTCTCCCGAAAGGCCATATGCCCATAATTATTGCGAGCTAACATATTAATAATGAGGAATTCGTTTTTACTATACTATTAATAGTTTTACTTGCTTTGTTCTTTTAATCAAACCTGGTCGAGGAAGAGTTAAGGAGCGTAAATCAAATATATATATACTGATTTGGGCGTGGGCGACCCGAAATCGAAATCCGTCGGAGACGCTGCATTGGGAAGGCTTTAACCTTAACGCTTTCGGTTCAAAATTGCGAAAGCAATGTAAATGTATCAAAAAAAATTATATATTTCATTTTTTAGCCCTTAACGATAAATAGAATCTCTAATAAAATTCAGGTATTAGCTAGCCCATGAAATACTAAACCACTATTTTCACTTTTGTATCAATTCATTAGAAGGACAATACATGTAGCATGTTTGTTATATTTGCTGATATAAAATAATCTTCAGTTACGAACTAATTATTCATATGGTAAAGTGCTGACGATTATAATTTATTTATTTTTTAAAAAATCCAGTCAACTATATTTAGTTATGGATGAAGCGTTTGATCCGCAAAATATGGTTAGCCAAACTCACTTATTCACCAGCAACTCGACAGGTCAACAGTCAATTCAACAAAGTCAACATTTATTACTTCATTATAATATATTCCAAAGGTACGTACGCAAGGAAAAATACATAATATAAATACAACAAGGTAGCCATGCATCCACACTGGAACTGGAACACATAAATGAAAGCAACAAGTCCATATGTGCGTATAACACAAAGATTGACTAACCCTTACGCGAGATAGGCATTAGAGTTAACAATCAAATGAACGAATGTATCATATGGAGAAATTATAAACTACATGGTAACATATGAGTACTCTCCATCCAATCAGATGATTGACATCATGTATTTAAAAGTTGTCACATGCCACACTCAGATTGGATGGGTGCCACCACACCTAGATGCCTGCTGCTAGCATCAAGGTATTGAATAATTTATTATGTTGCGGAATTTAATCAGAGCATCAACTCAGAGCCGTGGAGCTTCTCCTCCGTGATACGATCGAGCCTGTCAATCATTTGTTGAGTAAGATAGTTTGCCGAATCCCCAACCTCACCCCGCCTGAAGAACACTCTATTATCCTCGCCGGTTGACAACTTCCCACTCTTATTCACCTCCAAATTGCTTAAGCTCTCAAAACTACACAACCTTAAAATCTCCTCGACTTGCCCGGCCGACTCCTCTTCCAGAGAGAAAGGACACTCCAAGAAACAAGCCAACCGCTTCAACTGCTCGCTGGGTCGTTCCTTAATCTCCTCAAACTTGACAAACAAGACTTTATCCGGCATCTCCACGCTCGCCTTCCAGTATTCCACGACATGGTCCCAGTAGGACCCGAACAGGCTGACCCCGCGACAAAACTTGTCGAGAGCCTCCTCGAGTGAATTTACGCCTTTGCCCTTGGGCTTCAGCTTGTTGGCGAAGTGCCAAAGGGAGATAAAGGTGTCCTTAGGGTTTCTACATAAGTAGACAATTTTGCATTCGGACGATTTGACTGAGCTCGGGAGGGAACAGAAGGGAATATGGGTGGAAAACAACCTCGGAGTAGCGAAGCTAGAGAGGTCGGGGTGTTGATCCTCCACGTAGAGGATTGTCTCTAAGAAAGGGACAAGAGAATGAGGGTTGTTTTGGAGTAAAGGGTGGTTAATAGCGTTAGGGGTATGGTGGGAGCGGTTTAAGAGAGTGAAGAGGAGGGCCTTGAGCCACGTGGTGCCGGCCTTTGGGGTGGTGGCGAGGAGGATGTCTGAATTGTGGGGTCGGAAGTTATTTTGGACGGAGAGAACACCGTTAAGGTAGCGGGTGGAGTACCAGAAACCGTGGTAGAGGTGGAGGTTGGTGGCGACCCAGCCTTTCTCGGAGGGGAGGGTTCGGAGGAGGGACCTACATTCGTGGGTCAGGATCCCTTCATCATCTTGCAAATACTTGGCCACAACAACTTTTTCAGGAACTGGCATGGTTGAGAGACTTTAGGGAGATGGTGTTTTAAGAAAGAGGTATAAGAATCACAAAAGAATGTTAACTATATATATGTATATGTTGGAAGGACTTTGAGATATATTATTATAGGTGGACCACCTACCATGTATTTTTTTTCACTAAAAAATGAATTGGCTAGTAGTGGGACTCGAAATCCATTATGTTTATATAATATAAAGTTACTCATATCAGTTTTAATAAACAACCAGTACCCTACCAATTTATAATATATAATTAAAATGACGTTCACTAAGTTCAATTCTACTCATCGGCCTGACAATAATAGTTGTATTTGGAGAGGCCGCCAAGATAATATTAATCAAAGAAGTAGGAATGTAAAGGCAAGGGGCAAACCAGCGGGACACCGCTTTATCCCCATAAATATCAAATTGGCCTAATAAACTCAGTGTGAATTATGCCAATTTATTATTTTGTGGGGTTTAAATCGGGGGACTGTAGTGTGTTTCGTCCATTAACATATCTATCTACAAAGAACATACAATTTCACTCAAATGGGTTGTAGGCGCCACCCTAAATCGTATCACTATTTTGACATTATAGGTTATATGCACTTCTGAAAAGTCCTCTATTATTGCCGACCAAAAATTTAATCAGTTAAAAGCCTTACCAACCAAATTGGCATAAAAAACTGTCTGCAACATTTTTTATTTCACGACCAAAATATTCGTTAAATCGTTTTAATACAGACCTTTAATTTTTTTGCGACAAACAAACAAGTTTGCCGACGAGAACTTTATCGGCAAAATTGCTAATTTTCATTGGTCAAATAATTTAACGAATAATTTCTTCATCGGAAAGTTATTTGCCGACTTAACATTTCGTCAGCAAAGTCACTTGCTAACAGAGCTGTAAATGTCAAATAAACGTACGTATTTGCTGACTGATTTAATAACGTTGCTAAAATGACTACGTCGACAAAATTAATACGCCAATGTTAATTAATTTCGTCGACAAAATTAGCAACAAATTCTTAATCATCGATAGTTATATATATTTGTTTGGTATAATTTAGTCAGTAAATTAGGTCTTTTGTAGATGAAGGTTTTTTTCAACAATTTTTTTTTTTTTTTGCTGATACGACTTTTTGTCTTTTGAGATTTATCGACGTAATTAAAGACTTATTGACGTAATTGATTTTGTTGACTAAAATTTCCGTTAATAAATTATTTATTTTAAGTTGTGGTAACAAATTCATTTTTTCGGTAGTGGTGATAATTATTATTGTTACTAAAATGCATTTTTAAGATAAATAAAACATTTTAATTAAAAAGTCATCGTCATTAATTTTATGTAAGCATATGGTGATGGACGCCGTAAATGGAAGCTCATTAATGTATATGTTACCTAAGACAATTGGGTAAATGTCACGTTAGGACATTGGGCCAGACCCAAATCTCAATTGACATGAGAGACCCAAAATATGGGCCTCCCTAATACATAGTGGCCGGCCGAAATAGTGTAGGTGGGTAAAGTGTACTTTTGTCCGCTTTACTCCTCCTGTATATATGGGGTGTTAGGGGTTTTATTAGGGTTAATCATAATTCCTCACTTGTGGTGATTTGAGAGAAAACTCTTCCCTCATAACCACCATACTCTGGTCGAACTACTACCACCACCAATGGTGTGCCAATTTGCTTTCGAGCAAACACTTTGGAGATCCGTCCCTGTCAAGAATCGATCTGAGGCTTTGCTGTGGAAAATAAACCGCGTAGGGCTTCCTTAATAAGAACCTACGGGTGCCGACCGGAGGACCGTGAACTCCGTGCTGCAGGATCTTGGGACTACGAATTACGTCTGAGGTATGTGCGAATCTTCCGCTGCGTAATATCAATTACTAGCATGTACCATGTTTATGGTATCCGTAGTGATTACTCCCCGTAATCTAACAGTGGTATCATAGCCTGTGTTAGAAGTTCATGATTTTGATAAATTGGTATTCTTGAAAGTTTTAAAATTTGGACCGAAAATTTTAATATAAGAAAAATTAAAATTTTCGAATTTTATGTTGGTAAGTGGTCCGAAATTTTCATGATGTTCTTAGGAAATTTGATATTCATGATCTTCAAGAAAAACATGATTTTTATCAAAATCGAACATTGGGTTGTAGATCTTATTAAAATTTGATCTTGAAATTTGACCACTTGTTTCCAATTTTGTGTTTTTGGCCGAACCCTAAGCTAAATTACATGATAACAATTTTAATTTCTTAGGCACCAAGTAATAAAATTCGGTCGAATTTTTAAGGTATATTGTTTACCATATTTTAATTTTTATTCTAGGTAACAATATATCTATAATTGGAAACATAAGGATAAATACACATTAATATATAGAAATATATATAACTATCAATATATCTAAATATCTAGTAGGTTAAATATATTATTGATAGATTTGGTTACCTAAAATATTAAGAAAATATATTGTCAGTATATTTGTTACCCTATTTAAGATATTGACAATAAATAAATATATATATATATGTTAATTGAACCGAATTTTATATTTATATATACGGTTAACAAGTGTTTTGGTCCATGATTTTTGACCACTTTTGGGTTTTGGTCCATGATGTTTTTTTTGTCTAGTTTTGGTACCATATGTTTACAGATTTTTTTTTAGTTTTGGTCTGACCGTTACATTCTGTCCATTTTTTTCGTTAAGTAACATGTGTTAGTCACTTGATCCACCCTGAACTTTCAATTTTGTTCAAAATTTGGGGGAATTGACCCATTGAACTAGGTTTAGGGTGTCAATTTTCCCAAATTTGACCCATTAAACCTAGTTCAATTCGCCCAAATTGAACTAGGTTTATGGTGTTAATTCCCTCAAATTTGAACAAAATTGAAAGTTTAGGGTGGATCACGTGACTTGGACATGTCACTTAACGGAGAAAATGGACGGAATGTAACGGTCGGACCGAAACTACAAAAATCTGCAAACATATGGTACCAAAACTACGCAAAAAAAAAAAACATCATGGACCAAAACTCAAAAGTGGTCAAACATCATGGATCAAAACACCTGTTAACCCTTATACATATATTGTTGATTGATTTAGTCATAAAGATAGAATCTTGGCAATAAATATATATATGTTTAGTTTTGGCCGAAATATATATATATATATATATTAGCAATATTGAAAATTATTTTATATAATTAATGTTACTTGGTGGCTAAGTTAAATTTTTTTTAGTGGACTTCAAAACCCTACTTAGCCCACAAGTAAACATTTCTGCCCAAACCCTTTTGATTTAATTATTGGGCCGGTCCAATATATCAAACCGGGACGCACTAATGCAAACCGGGTTTTCTTAATCAGTTCGACCTAGTTGGGTCGGGTCAGACCGGGGTAACTAAGTGGATCTAACCAAACCGGTTTTGAGTATTGAACCGAACCTAACCCTATTTTTGGACCGGTTCGGGCCGAACCAGATTTTCAAAATAAAACCGGACCGAACCAGATTTTACTGAACCGGACCCGAACCAAATTTTTCTGGACCGAACCGAACCAAACCGGACGAAATTGACTGAACCGAATTTTCAAAACCGAATTTAAGTCAATTAAAATAGAGTTGTCAAGTTTTAAAATCCAAATGTTTGAACCTCTAACGGCCTACACAGTGCTCAAAATGTTTATTATTATTTACATAAAGATTAAACCTTAAGGCCTTGTTTCGATTATGGGGATGGATCTCGGAGATACATGTTTTTGGGACATGATTAATTAGTGGGCTGAATTGAAATTGTTTATTATTCGATATATATTTATACATTATTAGAACTGTCGTCTTGACTGAGTCAAGCTAGCTGGATAATTCATGTTGGGGGCGGAGCCCTGGTTAAATATATGGTATTCGCACTAGGATAGACATGTTGTAATTGTTGAAATTGCTTAGGAATCATGTCTAGAATGATGCGTAATTGAATATAAGCATGAATTTCAAATCAGTCCCTAATGTTTAAAATATTTTTAAAATCGAAAACCAGTCGCCAAATGTGTATGATTGATGTGGAAGTTGCATGTTTGACATGTATATGCTAGAATTGAGGATGTAGTAGCATTTGATAATTTACTTGGAAGTAAGATTATGTATGCAAGCATGAGTTTCTCGGAACATTAGACGCATGACGCGTAAGCATGAGTGTGGTTTGTGTGATGAATGTTACTTGCGTATGATGATTTACATGATTGGTAGAATTGTATATGCATGAGTAAATTCATTGGAATAATTTTTCCAAAATAAAAAGGGCCTTGGGAAAGCTAAGATCGGGTATGCTTGTTTTAAAATTCCCGTTCCGGTAATTTGCGATTAAAACCGTTAAAAGACTGATCTATTGGATTGAAGACGACAGTAATGTGAACTCTTTCACAACCATCTTCCATTGGTTTACTGGTGGTCGGTTGGTTTAGATGACTGAGGAATCATTGTTTGTCGCATTCCATCTTAATAGATATCTGATGTATGCAATTCTTTCTCAAAATGTTTTTGTCTCCTTGATTTTGCGTGATTATCAATGTGTTAGTTTTCATGGCTAAACCGATACAGTTCTACGAACCTCGCAATTTTGACGGCATGGATTATGATACATGGAGAGATAATGTTATGGAGCTCCTGATCGCTGCGGAACTTGACGATCAAGTCAATCCGAAAGCGAAAAGGATAAGCTTGGACGAATATGGAAACCCGCATGAGAACAACAACAAGAAAATGTTGAGGAAGGATCATAATGCACGAGAATTAATTATCTCGCAACTGTCAACTGAAGTAGAAGGAGAATTTATACAACTCAGCGCATTGCATCTTTGGTGTTCCATATACCTTCGCTTCGGTAAAGGTAAGGCCGCTGAAGCACGGGCCTTAATGCCAGAATACTACAGTATTCTATGCAATGATGACGGTGTAATAACCTTTCATGATCCCGCTGACGAGTTAGACGTATGGACAAGGGCTCGGAAAGTAATGAGGATGTTTCCTCTTTTATGGTTTGTTGAAGAAAAAGGGCTCACGTGTCTGATCACATCGATTAAGTCGACAATAGACCTTTTCAAAACAGATCATAAAGAAGGAAACTTTCTGAAAGACGAGGCATTCGATGACAAATTCATTGATATGCCGAAAAGCTTGGCAACCCCCGGCAACAAAGGTCTAAACAAAGATCCGGTGCGATAACCACCATGATAACTGTACCTCCTAGGTACGATTCAGTTATGACGACCTGTCCATCATCATTCTTCTTCGAGACTGCTTCAAGTTTGAGATCTGAGACCCCAATATTGTTTATGTTGGATTTCCTATTGTTCAATTTTATGTTTGAATTTTGGTTATTATTGTTTCGGATTCATTGAATAAAGTAGTTACCATTCGATTCAAAATGAGTTCTGTTATCAAGATTAATCGACTCGACTAGAAACTCGATTCGAAATATAACTAAACCGAAGCAATAAGGCTATTGGATATGGACGAATCAAAAAAATCCATACATCTACTCCTACATCTAATTCTTTAAATAAAATCAAAATTCCATTAAAATCCATCAATTGCATAGCTCTAAGAATGAACCGGTTATAAATCTTTTATTAGTACTGCATTAAATGAAATAATCAGTAATGATGATCATGTGCGAAACCGATTGGATTAAATTGAATTAAATTCAGAAACGAAACGATTTTCACCATGAGTTAAAACTTTGGTAATTAACGCCGCGCACGTGTGAACCTCGAAAGACGGAACACATTGTTTCAAAATACGAGTTTAATGATGAAGTTTTTTGATGATTAAGTGCTGAATTTTCATTTGCGTCCCTTCGGAAACAACTTATTGATAATGTTTACATTGGAAAGAAGTATGCTTTATAAGCTACCACGGCCTTGTAAAAGTATCAGCTAGCGCATAGGGTGAAAACCCAAGATGCTCGGTTCGGAGATGGGATGAAATCCCTGAGATAAGTTTGCAAACGAAGAAGGATAAAGTCGGTTAAACGATTTTCCTTCCAAACGACTTGAACGATAAGTCAGGCTAGGCATTCAAATTAAATGACACACTTCAAGAAGCACAGTTCGTAAACATAATGTTAGAGTCAATCTATCAGTACGTTCCCGATGGGATGAGAGGAGATGATTCACATTTATGTAAGACTGTGTTCTAATGAAATCAGTAAGACACGTCGCCATAAAAGCTAGAGAATGATAATGAGTAAAATCATATCATCATGCGACATTGATGTGCGCATTAAACATGTATTTGAACCAAGAGTACGATAACTTCTCTTAGAAATACATGTTTAAAGTTTGGGAAAATGGTGTCGTGGTCGAACATGAGACATTAAATCACTTGAAGACGGATTTCCAATGCATGGTCATTTTTCAAATTAATATAGTCTTGATCAAACCGGAGCAAGTTTTCACTTACAATCAGGTCACACTTACTTCGAGTGGGAGATTTGAACCGGCAATACCAGTGAATGATATGTTAAATGATAATGTAAGCATTTTCATAGTAAATCCAGTGGGAGGAATAAACCCTACCATATGAAATCACTGTTGTCGCAGAGACGAATCAAGTAGAACCTGATAGTCAAATTGCTGAACCACTGATGTCCCAACTACCTATACTACCCATTGTTTCCAGTGGGAGTGAACCTACCAACTGGGTTCCAGGTCCTAGTGATCAAGGAGTTAATTTCGGAAGTAAAACCCCGACACCGAGAGGTCGTCTTAGGAAAGTTGTAGGTCAAGGTTCAAACACTGCTATTATTCCAAGTGGGAGTGATGCTCCGATAAGAGGCATTATTCCGAGTGGGAGAAACGTTCAGACGCAAGATGGGATTAACTAGCCTAGACGAAAGTCAAAGGCATCAAATTTCTCCCAAGAAGTGTCCAATCGAGAAGGGTGAAAATATCACTCTAACGACTGTTGACAAGCATTGGAAAGGCTTCGAGTGGGGAAATGAAGGAAAATAATAAAAGAGACGGATCGGTTAAAATGAAAGTCATTATAGTCTATAGTTGATTTACCTGCTAACCACAGGGGCACAAGGATATTGTAACACCAACAAATTATTATTTGAGGACCAAGTTATCAAGTTGAGAAATTCAGGGTTTATTAGCACTTGATGGCAAAGTCTAAGGTCAAAACTTAGTTTTCACCATACAAAACCCTACTATGTCACGTAGATGAGTTCAACAACTTCAAATTTCTAAGGGAAAGGGATTTAAGGGTTTCGTGTCGTCTCCTTCAACTAGGGTTTTGTCTCATGTTTTCGCAGCCCTTTCAAATCATATAGAGTTGGGAGTGCAAGAGAGAAGATTGAAACGGGAAACTCGTAAAACTAGTCGGGCCAAGCCACCCTAGGAACGGACGAAACTGAGCGTCCAAGAGCTTCAGAACAAGTTTCAAATCACTATTAAGGTAATCTCCATAGCCTTCTTCATATATTATAGGTGTTAGATAGATGTTTATTCCTAGAGAGAGAAAGCTTCGAAGGTCCGTTAATGGTGGATTTCGTTTCGTTGGTTTTGATTCTTGTTTCTGGCCATGGCTAGACTCTAGGGGATCTAATTAACCTAACCCAAGTGGTGGAACCTAATTTTGTCGAGCCGTTTATTAGATATCAAGTTTGGAAATTTCAGAATACGATTTGGACTGACCACTTTGAGGCCCTAGACGTTACATTTTTACGAGGTATTTCACAAAAGCAATTCAGCGATATTGTAGTTCATTGTAAGGTATTTCTATAGACACCAAGAACACCCAAAATCGAGCCCGTACGAGTGAGAACGAAGCTCTCGAAGTCGGCTGTGCAACCTGTAAAATCTGGTCTTAGGTTGAAGATGAAGTTGACCACGCCCGGGCTACTTTGACCGACTCTTTTGGGCCACCCCGATGTCGAAACGCGATGCCGTTTGCGGCGTTGAACTCGTAATTGAAATATCTACTTACAGTAATTTTTGGGAATTTTTCTGAAATAGAAAAATTGCAGTGAATACTTGGATATCGGGTCTCCGCCTAGTTTTACGTACCGTGACAGCAACAGTGAATCTGAAATCTGAATTAGACCCTAGAGAATTTAAGTTCTTGATAAGTGGCTGGAAATTTAGTAGGCTTTGTGGTTGGGACAGAGAGTCTTAAACTCATTATTGTATTATTTTTAGGGAGTTCAGATCGACGGAGCGGTTGACATTAGTTTTTGGGGTTACAGTTGAGGTAAGTAGTTTGCTTATTCCTATATATACAAAGTAAATATTTTATGCATTGCATGAAGTTTCAAACATATGCCCTTTTCGAGCATGAATATAATTTACGTATTTTGAAATTCGGATCAAGTGCTTGAAATTCTGTTATGAATTACGTATATTTTGATATGATCAATTTTGCAAGAATGTTTCCGTTATACGTTTCGATATAATATTTTGATAGGAAATTAGTTACTAAAAATATATTTTAAGAAGCTCGTTATCTGTCTCTGATTCTGTGCTCGTAAGTCTGGCTATGATCTGAACCCTTACGAGGGCCCCTCCGGCGTATGCATACGAAGATCGATCGCTTTTGGCCGACCCAGCGGAATATCTGGGCTCTGTATCCTTCCAATGGGGGAAAAAATTGGAGCCGACCCAGCGGCATACCTGGGCTCTGCATCCTTCCAATGGGGGAAAACATTGGAGCCTTCCTATAGGCATCGTAGGCGTGGTGAAAAGACTAGATCGACCTCCGATCTGATCTGTTATGTTCTGAATTTTGATTAAGTTCGAAACCTCTGATCTGTTTCGTTCCGACTTTTGATTAAGTTTAAAACCTTTGTTTCTGATTGACCTCCGACTATAATCCGTTTCTAAATTTTGACAAGTTCTGCATCAACTGTTTAACCTCTGACTTTGATCAAATATGTTTCGTGGAAATTTTTTAACTCTGCATTGTTTTGATATTCTTTAAAAACTTTCTGTTTAAAAGCTTTTAATAATATTTATGTATATATATTTCCGAGAGCTTGATCCTATAGGGATAAGTGACCACTACTTACTAAGTTTCTCCCCAGCAACTTACCCCATATTCAACTCCTCGGTTTCAGGATGGGGTCATACTATTTCAGATCATCAACTCCGAGGGACGATCTTATGTGATATTTCGAGGCGTCAGATTTTGGATGATATTGAAGTGCATATCGGAAGCATGAAGTTCACAACTCATCAGGTTCGGGGTAAGCATATAGAGTGTCAGACGTTCGGTGTCAGATGATGTGGAAACGTTGGGTTTTAGATGATTTCAGAGAGCGCATTAGAACTATCAAGTTGACATTGTTCCCTTGCTTTGGAATTTATGCATAAAGAGTTGTTAGATTATGTTAGTACCATGAATCATTCTATTAGAATACATATATGGAATTTGAGTTGTGTTTAATTAAGGGATATTTTGGGGATTCGTTATTTACTAGTTAATAACGGTCATCATGCCCTAACTTCCAAGGTGGATTTCGGGGCGTGACAGATACGGTGAGTCCTGAAAGAAGGCTCACCAATGATAGAATAGGTCGGGCGATACAAAGCCCGACTAATTGCGAAAGGATATACCCAACTTCACAAAGTGGACTTTGACGAAATGAACTCATCGACTGTGCATAAAACCACGGTTAGGGCCATTTATGGTCCTGGTCGTTGGTCTCGATCTCGAGCTGCACCAAATGGATGTTAAGACCGAATTCCTTGACGGAAAAAGATCTATATGGAGCAACCAGGGGGTTTTATTACTCCTGATAAAGAACGTAAAGTTTGCAAACTCCAAAGGTCTATTTACGGTCTTAAACAGTCGTCTCGGCAATGGTACCGCAGATTCGACGAGGAAATCGTAGGAAACGGATTCGTGAATCTTCACGAGGACCCTTGAGTGTATTATAAGACCTCCGGGTCTAAGTATGTCATCTTAACCTTATACGTGGATGACATACTCATTGCCGCAAATGATGTGAGTATTATGAACAAGTCAAAGTCTGGTTGGCATCTGTGTTCGAGATGAAAGATATGGGAGAAGCCACGTACATCTTAGGCATTAAAATTGCTAGAGATCGGGCTACCCGGAAATTATGTCTATCTCAAGAAGCTTATATCAACAAATTCTTGAAAAGGTTCAGATTACAAGATGCCAAACCCGTGGATACGCCGGTGGTGTTTGGGTGCGCACAGTTGAAACGTGACAGCCCCAAGAGCCTGGCAGAGCGAGAACCGATGAAGGGTGCAGAGTATTTAAGCATGGTCAGTAGTCTCATGTACGCCGTGCAATGCACCCGTCCGGACATCTGTTACGCCGCGGGCCTAGTAGCACGATTCCAATAAGATCCTGTTATCAACATTTAAAGGCTGTAAAACGAATTATTTGTTATCTGAAAGGTACTGCCGACTACACTATGCTATGAGGACAAGACATCAGAATTGACCGGTTACAGTGACGCCCCCATGGTGGCGATCCGGATGATCGTAAGTCCACCACATGTGGAGTATTTCTCCTTACTAATGCCGCAATTTCATGGACGAGCAAGAAGCAAACTTGTGTCGCGCTGTCTACGATGGAATCAGAATTCATTGCTCTCTCCAAAAATGCACATGAAGCGGTCTGGCTGAAAAGGCTTCTTACTACACTGGCTGGTGACAAAGACGTGAGTAAACCCGTCGTGGTATACTTTGACAGTCAGGCAGTTATTGCGGCAGTTAAGAATCCAAAGTACCATAGTCGGACTAAACACATTGATGTGAAATATTTTTATGCTAAATCTATGGTAGAAGACAATACAATCACTTTGGAATACTTTTCCACTGATAACATGGTTGCGGACCTATTAACTAAACCACTATGCAAGGAGATATTCGAAAAGCATGTAAAACTGCTTGGATTGCCTAGGTTTAAAAGTGGCATGTATCTGTGATAACATTTTGATAATTTAAAGTTACGTTTTTAATAAACGAGAGAATTGCAATCGATTTTATGATCCATCGACGTCATAATGTTTGAATACATCAGATTTACGGTCTATCGTAGGAGGACGCAATCATCTGCCAAACTATGTCGAATGTGGGCCTTACCTAGTCACACAGGTACGGTCGTCTTGCGGTAGAGGGAGGCCTCTACCAAGCAAGGCTGGCTAAGAATCAGGGGGATAAACCTTATTATGCAAGACGGTTATCTAGTCTCGAAGTAACTCGACATGATCTTCATTATTTTGCAAATCGCCGTGATGAACTCAGTTCGTCATTAAACCACATTCTTGGCCAGATGAGAATCTGTGATAGCATGATTGATGTCGCATCCAAATCCAACCGGGGAGTCGGACTCTTCGGCACTTCGGGTTGTGATCGAGTCGGGTTGTCGGATGACGACTGCGGGTTGTCGGATGACGACTGCAGGCTGTTGGCTGACAATAGAGAGTTGTCGGAAATGTGCACTTCGCCGGCTTCACGTACTCCTTCCCTGCACAAAGGGCAATAACCAGCACGGATAGTGAGGGTGGTTCCGGTTGAGCCCTCTCTGATGCTTAAATAAGAGTCTAGAGAGAGAAATTTTCTAGATATAGGTCAGAGCTCCGAAGCCAATCTCTTGAGAATATGAGTGGAAATGGGTGGCCAAGGTCCCCAATTTACAGGCAACCTTAGAACCGAGCCGGTTTTTGTGCGGTTCGACGCCGGTCTTAAAGGAAAATAGGAATCGACGTCTGGTTTGATTAAGTTTGGCTTTGGGAAACTCTTTACTCAGTGTACGTAAACAAAGGTAGCGCGCAGTACCTAGACAGCAGTCCAAACCCCGTCGGACTTAGGCAATCCGACGGGGTTCAGATTGCCTGTGGACAATCCGACGGGGTTCGGATTTCCTGTGGACAATCCGGAGGTCCGGTCCGGACGCGTATGCCATGCTTCCAGACCGTTTTGAACCTCGGGTGACGCGTTCAGATCCGTTATACGATTTTCGACGTGTTTACGAAGTCCGGAATGTAAATACGAACCCGAATTAGGCAGATATCATCACTTGCCCCCGATTCAAGTAACGGTTCAGACCATACTTGACTTTATTTTAAGATAGGATATAAGCCCAATTTAGGTTCGGTGCTGACCTCAGGGGTGGCTTGTTTGACAATTGGGCGCGAAGGCCTTGATTTCGCTCTACTTTAATTCTTGTCGGGAGACTCATTAACTGCTGACATGGTTAGTGCAACAAGAAATGTGCAAATAACAATGAACAATAGATAGTGCACATATAGCAGTGAACAGTGGACAGTGAACACATGACAGTGGACACGTAACAATGAACAACGGACAGTGCGCACATGATAATGAACTTAAGCAATAATTATCATGGATATGTGCAATCATGGTCTATGATGTTAACATGAATGTGATGGCATGATATAAAAGATGTGAGCACGTAATCAATAATTGAATCATGAAAATAATCACGTAATAATAAAAAACATGAATCATGCATTTTGAGATGACATAGTGCGCGCTTGATTATGTGCGCATAGCATGTAGTCATGATTGCTAAAATGAGTCTAGAGAATTCTAAGTGTTGTAATGAGAAGATAACAACACACAATCATGCCATTTTAGGGACTTAACAAGAAATAGTGAAAGTTTTAGGAAGTACCCATAGATAATTGTGGATAGATATAGGAGAGAGAATATCCATTAGTTAAACCTCCACCCTTAGTAATTTTTTAGATCCTCTCATTTCTTGAAGAAGAAGAAACTTTGGAGTAGCAAATTTGAAGGCCAAGCACTTTTCCGGGCAGCCATCTAGTCATCACCGCATCGTCTCAAGGTGGTGAGTCCAATTCCGGGTATGGCTGGACCATTTGCAACCTTGTTTAGGCTCAATTTGATCTTGATTGTCTCTTGAAATTGATTTTCCTAAGATGCCCACAAGGGTTTGTTAAAATTTCTAAAAGAGGTTAGTTCCCCAAATTGGCCAAAATTTTGGCTAAGTGCTGAAAATTTATGAACATGATAGTAAGTAGAAATACTCCCCTCATGTATAGTAATCATTGTCGACATGTTGCATCATAGCGTAGATAGTGTTCGAACATGCTTGATGTTGATTGTTGATTGTTGATAGTTGATAATTGATCATTGTTATCTCCTTCCTGATGAAACACTTAGAAAATGTTTCTTGGTAATCGACGCTTGTTACTTGACACGTGTTGTATGTCATGTGTCGTCTGCCACCATGGTGAAACACTTAGAAAATATTTCTTGATGGTTGACGCTTGCTACTTGACATGTGTCGTCTGTCATGTGTCGTCTGCCACCATGGTGAAACACTCATAAAATATATCTTGATAGTCGACACATGGTCACATGTAGATTGCTGACATAATAAAACACTTAGAAATATTTCTTGATAGTTGACACCTCGTTATATGTCGACTGCTGACATAGTGGAACACTTAGAAAATATTCATTGATAGTCGACACCTTGTCATATGTCGACTGCTGACATAGTGGAACACTTAGAAAATTTTCCTTGATAGTCGACACCTTGTCATATGTCGACTGCTGACATAGTGGAACACTTAGAAAATATTCCTTGATAGTCGACACATTGTCATATTTCGACTGCTGACATAGTGGAACACTTAGGAAATATTCATTGATAGTCGACACATTGTCATATGTCGACTGCTGACATAGTGGAACACTTAGAAAATATTCCTTGATAGTCGACCCTTGTTATCTGACATCTGCCATCATGGAGAAATACTTAGGAAATATTTCTTGTTAGTCGACCCTTGTTATCTGACATCTGCCATCATGGAGAAATACTTAAAAAATATTTCTTGATAGTCGACCCTTGTTATATGTCACAGGCGTTGTCTTCGCGCATTGCTCGTTGTGTACATGATCATAGCATGCGTGATGTAATATCTTGAACACTTAGAATTTCTCCTTTGAATGCCAACATACATGTCGTAGTCCTGTATTAACTAGAAAATACAGGCAAGTATAAACGTTAGTGCCATAATCATATTCACACTTGTTACCTTAAATGAAGTCGTAGTATTATGTAGACGCGCGTTGATTACGTAGAACACGCAGGTGTCGGGATGAGGCCCATGTTGACAGAGAGTCTCATGTAGATGCGCGTAGATCACATAAAACATGTGATTCATGGGACGAGGCCCATGTTGACATAGAGTTACCCCCCCCCCCCCCCGAGGGGGATGTTCGCTATATGATGTATAGAGTCTAACAAGTCTGTAGATATGTAGTTGTCTCCATCGGGAGAGTGTTCATTCCTTAGTGCTTACATTGATGACTGTCGCGTATACACGCGCTAATCAAGTTGTTGTTCATCCTTGTAGACTGAGTTGTCAAAGCGTATCTTCCATAGTAAACATCCAGACTTAGCTGATTTTGCGGACATGATAGCCGCTTAGAGACGTGCGGACATGATAGCCGCTTAAACCTGAAGTAGTAGATCTTACGTTGGCATGTCGACACGTACGTACGCGTACTCAGGATCATGACAGTTGTACTTATCATTTGGAAATGAGTTATTAGATCTCATATTTACGTGTCGGAGCATAAGCGTACTATGCCATGTTTGTTGCTACTATCTTTAGTTTCCGAACGAGAGGTGTTGCTTCCTCCCTCAATACGTCGGCAAACGCGTGTTGCGCTTTGACGTCTTCAAACTTAGTTTTTGAACAATGTAATGCCTTCCGCGTAGAGTGTTGATGCGTACGCGCTACCCTTCGGAGTGATGCTCTTCAGAATCTGGTTAGATAATGATATTCTTGCCTTTCTGGGTCTGGGTCAGGGTCGAGGTCGACTTAGCGTCGTCACTATCAACAATACTCTTACTTGATCAGGAATAAAATGATCCGACTTTGAGATTCGTCCCTCGAGCCACTTCAAGCGATCTGAGTCTTCTGCTGGTGGCGAGTCATCGAAGGTTCTTTGCCACAATAGAGGGAAATATGTTAGGTTTAGACTCGTCCGCCTGCTCTTTCTGCCCCCAGGTCGAGGGGCGAATTTCGACAGAGGAGCCGATTTGAAAGGGTATGCTGCATATGTTGTCGATCATCCCTTGAACTTGTTACGTTTATCTTTCTTGTTTGCTTCTTTGATGAAAGTATTGCTAAAGGATTGTGCGCGTGTTGAGGGATCTTGCGCGTGTTGAAAATGCATGCGTATGCATGTTTGCTTTGCCCCCGTGCGTCTTGTTTGCTTTATCCTTGTGAGTATCATTCTTTATTCCTTTGTATTTTTTCTCCAAGAAGCATGATGTTGTTTGTTATGCAATGGATAGAGCGAACAAGAAAGCTTGCTGCTTGGATGTTAAGGTTATTGGATTGAATGCTTCTGCCTTTGTTTAATAGGCTCGAGTTGCTGCCCTTGAATCCGAGATGACTGTCCTTCACAAGAAGGTTGTTGATAATAGCGAGGTGCGCAATTATTTTGCGATGACGTCTAGACAGGCATTGGCATCTTGATGTATGCTTTATGCAAGGTGTGTATACTCTTGCCCCCGTGCTTTTGTTTGGTCAATCTTGGTATATTTGTTAAGTTTTCCACTGATCATGTAGCACCCTTGTGCACTCAAAGTGCGGTTTGCACAGCGTGCTAATGTTTGTGTTCATTGATGATGATGTTTGAATCGCATCTTGTTATTATGTTAGTCGTTGTATACACAGGCTTGGTATTAGGAAGTTGTTCGCAGCAATGGTCGAACCTTGAAACTCTTCATAGAGTATGTGAGTAGACATGTATGTCCTGCAAGCATTGGCTAATATACATGCATAGGTGTTAGTACCATAATTATATATGTACTGTTACCCTGAATAGTCGCGCATTGCCATGTTGGTCATGCATGTAGATGTCGTTTAGGTGTGTATTATATAGGTCGCGTGGGCGCGTATGTAAGGGCCGTATAGGCTATGTAGATGTTGAGTGGGCCGGGTATACCACTTGCATGTTGTACTAGGTTGGTTGTGTTTGCTCTACCAAGCTTTGTACATAGTTGTTGTTCCCCATGTTTGGGTTGAGGTCACGCTGGGTGTTGTTCCCTGAACCTTTTATGTATACGTTTGATGTTGTCGAATAGACCTGTCATGGTCATAGTAGAAATGCATGATAACTCGTTAGTAATGTTTCATACCTTGTGTTACCATAGTTGTCCGTATATATTGGACTTGCATGATAGGATTGATTTCCTTGTTGTAATGGATATAACATCCGTAGCTGTGACAATAGGACGTGCGTCGCTATGTGTCATTAGTGCCCATCTTGTTTTGATATCCAAGGAATGGCATGATGAGTGTATTGAGTACTTGTCATGTTTATAGATAGTAACATACAAGACCATAAGATAGCAATGTGTTTGGTGTTGCACTTGGCACGAGGGCACTTGGCACATAGTAGAGTCATCTTGACGAGGCAGACCTTAGTTTATACCGTCTCTTAGTTCCACTTTAAGGAGACGTTATGACAAGACGCTACTTTTTCTATACTATGTGTTTTTCTATCCGTCGGTTGGGCACACCCCACGTGACTGTTGCAAAGCTTTCCATGGTTAGACCCGTACTTACTTTGTGATGCTACTACGTCTCAACTTGGTTAATCCAAGGGACTGGACAAAGGTCGTATCCATACGCCTTGTAGTTTTTACCGTCTCTTGAACCATTTCAAGGAGACGTTGTGGCAAGACTCTACTTGCACTATGTTATGCGTTTTTCCATCCGTCAGTTGGGCACACCCCGCATGACGTTGTTGCAAGGCTTTCCA
This sequence comes from Clarkia xantiana subsp. parviflora, assembly GCA_036873135.1. Classification (NCBI taxonomy): domain Eukaryota; kingdom Viridiplantae; phylum Streptophyta; class Magnoliopsida; order Myrtales; family Onagraceae; genus Clarkia; species Clarkia xantiana. Next base: position 5,893,328 of record JAPTYO010000016.1, read on the forward strand.
TGGTTAGACCCGTACTTACCTTGCGATGCTACTGCACCTCTCCATGGTTAGTCCAAAAGGCTTGTACAAGACCACTTTAGAGCGACTTGTAGTTTTTATCGTCTCTTGGTCCACTCCAAGGCGACGTTGTGGCAAGACACTACTTGCTGAATTTGGTGTGTTTTATTCCGTTATATGCTCACGGGCAAGATAGGGTTGTACAAGACTCGACTTATAGGTTTGGAGAGTTTTTCGAACAGGGTGCGCTCCTGCTAGCGTATATACATGAAGTTATCCTAACAAGGAATAAGTCTTCATGGCGTATGAACCCTTAAGAAGATATACATACTTTGAGAGTGCATGAAGCTGCCCTAACAAGGAATAAGTCTTCATGGAGTATGAACCCTAAAGAGGATATAAATACTTTGAGAGTGCATGAAGCTGCCCTAACAAGGAATAAGTCTTCATGGAGTACGCCCCTAAAGAGGATATACATACTTTGTAGATTTGTGGGGTTGTCGTCTAACAAGAGGAATTCCGCCACGATGGGGTGATCAGTCCCACCTGTTGCCGCATTCTGTTTTGAACTCAGGGAATGGCTATGAACATGAGGATTTGCCTCTAACAAGAGGATTTCGCAGCATGCCATTTTATAGGTGTGAACATGGGGGTTGCCTTCTAAGGAGGATGTCGCAACATGTCACTTTGATAAATCTTGGTTTGAGCTCAAGATGTAGTATGATTTTGACGCTATTCGGGGTAGTCGTCGTTATAGATAGAGAGATTTTGTATGTTCATTGTTGATGTTGATAGTAGATACGTCGTCGTATGATATAAGTCGTTTGTTCTACATAGCGCGATAGCTTGTATTGTTGATGCGAGTAATATGCGCGTAGTTTGCTACTTGGCGTAATTCCAAGGTAGTAAGCATAATGTAGTATGTACCTACGAAAGTAGATTAACTTCATTAGATACTTGGTGTATGTACAATGGGTTGCGAGAAGGCGTCAACTGATCGCTCCTTCCGAAATATAGCAAGGCTAGTAAACATAAACTACACTTAGAGTGCTAGTTGCATTTAATCTAAGAAGACTTAAAGTAGATATGCAAAAGCGAAGATAAATGGATTGATAGTGTTTTCGCCACCTTCGTGGTTGGCTTGATGGCGATTGTGGTTGTTTGGATATAGATTGCATCAATACTCGATGTTGTTTCTGAGTAGAGTACATTGTTGTTTTGATAGTTGAGTTTGTACCTACGAAGAGGATTGCACTTTGTCAGATAGTTGCAATATTTACAAGTTTGCAAAAATATGGAGTTATGAATTTTCTTTTAAGTAATGCATATAATAGATATAATAAAGGAGTCTGATACGAGGACTCCTTGGCTATGCAGGAAACTTCCCTTAGTGCGGACGCGATAGGTGCGGACGCGACAAGTGCGCACATGTCGGGAGCGGAGCTTTTTCAAGTACCACCCGCTATATTTGTTTGTGAATATGTACGTATAAACAGCGACTATGCATTGTTGTATGCGTCGTTTAGTTGATACGCGTCGATGCCTCCTTAGCGTGATGTACATGCATATATATGATCGTTGCTTGATGTTGTTTCCAAGAGAAGAGATGATGTTTGAGTAGAATATTCGCTGAGATGTCGCGAGTTATAGTTAACTTGGAGACTTCTTGCGATCATGCAAATGATATATATGCGACCATTACTTGGCTTAGATGCCTAAGTAGAATGTCCATAGATAGAGAATTCCAGAGAGTGTTGCATACAGCTCCACCTAGTGTTGTTCTCTAGATAGGGTGTGTCATTTAGAAATCTCTTGGATGTACATATAACCTGTCTCAAATTAGTCGCAATACTTTGAGATATATATTGGTTAGGGAAATGAAGGGAGTTATAAGTCTCCTCATATGGATCTATCGCCTGCAATGCCAATATGACTGGATCAGACTATTCGCGACTAGTCTGTTCCGTTCAGCTTGGATTTTTTTTTTTTTTACTAAATCAGGCTACTCTAAGTAGATATCCTACTCGATTGCTCTGCTTTATTCATAATAGTACTGTTGTGGAGTTGTTACCTCATACCTGAGTTTACCTTTGGCAGTAACGCGTGTTACCTGGACCTTGTTCAAGTAGAAGAGATCGTCCTTTGAGGGCGATGCTTGGTGTTTCCCTCTTGGGACCAATCCGTATAGGATGTTGAAGTTGTATTCCTCGTTGGTTCATTTTCTTAGAGGAGCGGTACCGCGTGTTCTTGCAATGATTCGTTTTTTCACTTCGGTGGAATGCCAAGCACTTGTCAGCTTAGTGCCCCCCAAGTCGCTTGGTAGTCGCATTGTTGTTTCTTGATATAGTATAATGATTGTATCCTGTACGGGGGATGTTGTGTCCTGTATGCGGGGGTTCAGCAAGATGCCCCCGCTCTTGCGTCGAGTGTTGAGCATGTCTTTTGGAGACTGTCATACGGCAGTGCCCTTACTTGGGGAAGACTTGCGATTTCGTTCTCCTATCTTCTTGCATTTTGATGAAAGTGTGCTTGTTGTTGGGAGTGGGTAAGAGTAATTTTTCCCTCTCTGACGCGTGTTGCGCGCTGTTGAATATAGTGCGTACGCTTTGCGTTGTATGCTTCATGTGTTCACTTCCAAGGGCCTGAGTTTACTTGGTGTGTTTCTTCATACACCTGTGACTCTTCACGGAGTTGCGTCTGTGTGACGATTGTGCACATGGTTGAGAGATGTTAAACTGGTGGAATCCTCCTCTTCTCCTTTGTTGTGGCCGAAGATGATGTTTTGCTGCCACCGTACGTTTTGAGTGGTACGACCCTTCTTGTGTGCTTGACAAGGGTAAACTTGCTGGATGTTGGAAATAATTCTCTAACTCTTCTCACGTGATGGGTTTGGCACAGGTGTGCGTATAACATAGGAGTCCCTCCTGAATTCTTATCTTCCGCAATGGTGGTGGCGCTGTCACTTGGGTGATGCCCCCGCCTTGTTTATTACTGCAGCGCGAATTTTAATCTTGTGCACATAGAACGCTTGAGGATCCATTGCGTCGGGAGCGGACACGTCGAGAACGGACGCGTCGGGCATGGACACGTCGGGAGCGGACGCGTTGGGAACGGACCTGTTAGGAGCGGACGCGTCGGGTGATGACACGTCGGGTGCGGTGTTGTGCTACAATTTCCTTCTCCCGATAATGAGGCTATCTTTCATTATCGAGTGTTGGAACATCCTTCGTAGGAAGTGTACGTGGATGTGGAGGTTGTCCCCATGTCTCTTCTTGATGACGTGCTTCTACGTACGGAGTGTATGAGTGTGTTGCTTCATGCCTTGGCTGTTGGTACTGGTATGTACCTTCAGAATACTCTCATCCTCCTCTTTGGTACGGTGTCTCTTGTCGAGTGGTATCGCGTGACACTTCCCTTGCCGGCGCGGCCTGTCCGTAGACTGGCGGCGGAGGTGGTGGAGCATATCCTTGATTTTCTGAATGCTAACCACTCTTCAAGTGCAGCCATCATGGTGGGTGTGACTGGTGGCGGTGAGTTTGCACCTTCTTCTTGTTGCTGAACTCCTTCAGCTGGCATCCCGTAAGGGAACTCTTCATTGATGTGCGCCCTAGGCTCGAACCCGGGAGGGGTTGTTACGCGTGCTGCGTTTTGGATTTCCGGACCGTGTTGTGTGGCAGGCACGCTTCTGGTTGGCACGGAGGAAGCAGTGGATGTGGCTTCACGGATGTGCGAAGGTCCATGTTGACTTCTCATCGGCTTCTTGCTTGTGTTACATCTTTCTTAGGGCGGCCAGGGCCTTTCTTCTTCTCCTGCGGGTTGACATCATCCGGAGGAGGTTGACTGCTTGCCATAGCTCGTGGTGCGATATAGTTTTTTGTTCGAATCCCACAGACGGCGCCAAGGGTTGCGTTCAAATCCAAACGGGGAGTCGGACTCTTCGGCACTTTGGGTTGTGATCGAGTCGGGTTGTCGGATGACAACTGCGGGTTGTCGGATGACGACTGCAGGCTGTTGGTTGACGATAGCGGGTTGTCGGCAATGTGCACTTCGCCGACTTCACGTACTCCTTCCCTGCACAAAGGGCAATAACCAGCACGGAGAGGGGGGATGGTGCCGGTTGAGCCCTCTCTGATGCTTAAATAAGAGTCTAGAGAGAGAAAGTTTCTAGAGAGAGGTCAGAGCTCCAGAGCCAATCTCTTGAGAATATGAGTGGAAATGGGTGGCCAAGGTCCCCTATTTATAGGCAACCTTAGAACCAAGCCCGGTTTTTATGCGGTTTGACGCCGGTCTTAAAGGAAAATAGGAACCGACGTCTAGTTTGATTAAGTTTGGCTTCGGGAAACTCTTTACTCAGTGTACGTAAACAAAGGTAGCGCGCGGTACCTAGACAGCAGTCTGAACCCCGTCGGACTTAGGCAATCCGACGGGGTTCGGATTGCCTATGGACAACCCGGACGGGCCGGATTGCCCCAGCAATCCGGACGCGCATGCCGCGCTTCCGGACCATTTTGAACCTCGGGTGACGCGTTCGAATCCGTAATGCGATTTTCGACGTGTTTACAAAGTCCGGAATGTAAATACGAACCCGAATTGGGCAGATATCCATCAATTGACATATCCCATTCCTGTCAACTTAAAAGTTCAGGTATGCTATCGACGCGTGCTTTTTACTGTGCGTGTCATGTTCGACCACGGGGTCACAACTCGGTTGTGCTAGATAAGAATCCTCGTGATCTTAACGGGCGCAAACTTCTTCACCTCGAGCGTGTGATTGATCCTGGGAGCCTTATGAAGAGGCACCCGAATTATCCTCATAGACTCAGAACTCATATCTAAGGTCAGGCTCAATGTTTGCTTCCTGGCATACGAGCGTAGTGCTAAACAAAAAGGCCCAGTGACCACGTCTTTACAAACCGGTTGGGTTTGACTAAGGATATGAGAGATGGGGATGGTCAAGTTCACCTGTAATTCACCGACTCTTGTATTCACTAGGTGGCCACCAACCGGATATTAGTTGAAGGTTGTGAATACTTGTACGAATGCCTTGGAGAAGTGTTCCTATGTGGAAACTAGGCAAATGGAGAATTATCAGTAGCGCGACACTATATTGTTTATGACAGGATGATTGGAGAAAGGGAATCAACGTTCCACGGGCGCTACAACACTCCTAACAGATGAGTAGCACGATGTCTGTCGTGTTCGCCGGTCGCACGACAAACCTCGTATGAACTATTCGGAAGCAAGGGCGAGATCGAAGGAGTGAAACGTTGATGCAGATTTGGACGACAATACATTAACAGGCACCCTCCCATTCCGACGAGTGAGAGTTGTAAGCATATGGTGATGGGCGCCGTAAATGGAAGCCCATTATATGTATATGTTACCTAAGACAATTGGGTAAATGTCACATTAGGACATTAGGTCAGACTCAAATCCCAATTGACATGAGAGGCCCAAAATATGGGCCTCCCTATACATAGTGGCCGGCCGAAATAGTGTAGGTGGGTAAAGTAGACTTTTGTCCACTTTACTCCTCCTATATATATTGGGTGTTAGGGGTTTTATTAGAGTTAATCATAATCCCTCACTTGTGGTGATTTGAGAGAAAACCCTTCCCCCATAACCACCATACTTCGGCCGAACTACTACCACCACCAAGGGTGTGCCAATTTGCCTTCGAGCAAACACTCCGGAGATCCGTCCTTGTCAAGAATCGATCTGAGGCTTTGCTGTGGAAAATATACATCGTAGGGCTTCCTTAAAAAGAACATCTACGAGTGCCGACCAAAGGACCGTGAACTCCCTGCTGCAGGATCTTGAGACTACGGATTACGTCTGAGGTATGTGCGAATCTTCCGCTGCGTAATATCAATTACTAGCATGTACCATGTTTATAGTATCCGTAGTGATTACTCCCCGTAATTTAACATTTTATTCATTGTCTCAATTGACCTAGCCAGACTTTAGTCCAGGGCTACGTTTAAGGCGACCCCGCCAGTGTCCGACTTTGTTTTATGTATAGATTAAAATAGGAGATAAAAATTATTTTCTTAGTTTGCAGATACCTAGTATTTTATATTTAAATTTATAGAATATTAAATTAAAAAACGAAGATTGGAAAAAACGGACATGTATCACTCGGAGAATACATATTAGTCGAATTAATATATTAGTAAAGAAGAAATCAAATATTAACTTATACATAATTAAGTGGATGCAATGGGCAGTTAAGGAAACAAACTAATGAGAATCATAAAAAGCAATTATATAGAACCAATCTATCTACTATATTATATTATATTAATTCGGCATCGGAAGCCCTCTGACTGACACGTGGACAGTTTGTCCAGTCAACGTTGCCTAATTTAATCGTAATTTAATAGGGGTTCTCTAAATTTAGATACATAATATTGATTGATTCAAAATTAAGAAGTATTTTTATATCCTATTTTGGTCTCTACGCAATTTAAAGAAATAAATTAATTAAAAGTTTCCTTTTAAATAGTAAATCTATACAGTTCGGTTCCGGAAGACCATAGACCGCCACGTAGGCGTTCTATTTTTAAACATTAAATTTACAAAATAAAGAACATATGGAAACTTACTTTAATAATTTAGTACGTAATTTAGAAAATTTAAACTAGATATAGTCAGAAAAACATTGTAATTTTTATACTAACTATATTATATAATATAATTTTGTAAAACAAAAACGTATAAAACATCATTAATAACAGTTCATTAATATAACACAATATATTATATTTATAATAAGGGTTTGGCTCTTTCACTCACTGTCTATCACATACAAATTTATATATATATATATAATTTATAACCATCCATTATTATAGCACAATAAATGGCAAAAAAAATTATTATGGAATAATATATATTATAATATTTATAATATCTCACTCACCACTCACCGTCTATTAATAATATAGAACATGTTTTACGTTTACTTTTTTATTATTATAAAAATTATTTATACATAATAATAATAAATAAATAAATAAATATGACATATCTAATTTTTGCCAATATTAAATATGTCATTTTACGTTTCTTTTTTTTATATAAAACAAATGTAGAAAGAAAAAATTCACAAAACTTAAGAAGACTACACATTATATATTATATCACTATTAAAAAATATTCCCTACAAACTATATATAACCCCAACGTATATAGGAAACCTATAATAATATAGAGAATATATATATATACTAGGTGTCGGCGCCTGCGTTGCACGCGCGGCGGACTTCGAAAAATCTAAGGCGCGGTCCGTGAAAAACAAAAGAGTAGAAAACAAACATACTCAACTAACATAAATCAGGTAAATTAAGAAACTTACTAACCATATGTCTCGTTAAGCGATTTATATGTTGAAGCCTTGTCAATCTCAAGGTCTATCAGAATTCCAGTATTAGCATGATCAATTTCCGAGCATCATAGAATGAACACTGAAAGTAGCAATTGACCATAAATATTTAAAAAAAAAATACGAAACAGAAGAGCCGTCATGGTACTAAGTAAGAAAAGTCAAGTTTTACATTTACCAGTGAGGACTGGACACCAATAGCCACATATTCGTATATGTCATTTCAAAGAAAATACACTGAAGGCATAAAATGCAACAGATACAACAACCAAAAACACAGTTAAAGCCACCACTTACATGCAGGCAATATGGTAAAGTCAGTAAGGGCTCTAAACATGCCCTGAAAGATATAACTTGAAGTTGTGACTGAAGGGAAGGGTTCAGAAACTTATCTGATTTAAGGAAACTACCCACATATACCAATCTCACATAGACACACACAAAAAGGGTTCTAGTTCGTGATTAATTTTTACCTTTATGTAAAATTAGAATATGCTAGTCATTAAGGTCATATCTATCGTTACACTAATCTCGGTCATATACACCATATATGCATATATCGTTCAGGAAGCTCAAAAATTAAATCCCCAACCTTATAAGAACTCGAATCCAATTTCAGAACAAAAAAAGACAGCATGAGTATATAGCATATGGATACTAAAATTAGCCTGGCGTAGCTTTTAGACAACACGCAGTACGTACATACAGTTCAACCAAAGTCTATTATATTGTTTTCAACAACCTATATTATATATAAAGACAATCACATGCATATATATATATATACCTATATAGAGATATGGCTGTCAATCTTTTTCATTTCAATTTGAAGAAGAATAAAGGGAAATGTAACCTTTCATCACCTCATCAAGTTTCTTACAAAGCTCGGTTAGGTTCATGGGCGACGATTCCACATTTTTCTGCCTGCATGCATGAAGCAATAAGTATGATAGCAGAGCTCAAAACAGACATTTATGTATTAACCTTAATTCAAATGAACGATCAAATTTCTCAATTATTAGCATATTATTACAGTCTAATCTTCGATGATCCGCAATCCAGTCTAAATTTTACCTATCCTCTCTTTACCAACCTGCTAGGGTTTGTGTTGATCCTCCGAATTTTACAACTTGCGCCATTCTAGGGTTTTCTTATTTGCTTCTAGATGTCTTATGTAGTTCACTGCCTCATAATGGATCCAATATCGATTTATTTCCCTGAAATTTTATATAACCAAGATTATATTGGAGATCAAGTTCCCCTCAACATTAATTAAAAACTGCCGGTCCACCGACGAATTGGAGTATAGGAAAAATTCCTTTGCCCACATTTCTTCTAAAAGAAAAAACGCTAGTCAATGATGTATAGTGATTTTTTTCTTTTCATAGTTTTTGCAGCTATGTCTTCAATACATCTTTCTACTATAGTGGTGAACCGACACCTTGTTTATTATACAGTAACAATCCCAATTTAGATTGTCTTGCCTTTCTAAAAGACCCAAAATCAACAGAAAAGCTCACTATTGATCCTTAAACTAAAGACTTACGATAGCATAACGCTAGTCCTTAGTATAGAACAACTCGTATTCATGACAAATGTTGATATTCTTATTATTGTTCCAATTGCATGATAAACCAATATTAACACCCTTTAGTTCAATTCTCAAGTTGATAGTATAGCTTATTAAAATGAAGTTACAATTCCGAAAGAATGAACAAGATTTAAGGGGAAAAAAAGAGATATCAAACATGACAAATAAAAGGGAACTACAATAAATTGATAAGCAAGCATCCCCATATTAATGAGGAAAAATTACAGCGAGTAAATGTCTACAAAGGATGGTTACAAAAATAAACATTTAGTAATGTGCAAAGTAATCCATTCCGGACAATTACAATTCATTTAAATTGTAATGATTAACAAAGAACAAATGCAGTTCATTGCATGTTTTCAAATCTTTCAATTCGTTCCGTTGTATGAACTAATTGGTGTTTGTAAGGCTATTTAGACATTTAAACGAACATTTTATGCGCATTGTCGAGTGTGAATGGAAAACTGCATAACCATATTTGTAGTCAACCAAGTTCAGATTAGCATGAGAAGAAATATGAAATAAGTACCTTGTATATAATCAAACTGAGTCGGAGTCGACACCGTACTTGGAGACCCCACTACCGCTGGAGCAGGCAACAATGTGAAGTCGTTGATACAACGTCCGTTACAGTTGGTTCCACTGATGGTCAGGCCGTACTTGGGAAAACCCACCACCGCTGGAGCAACCTACAGTTTGGTACCACCGCCGGTCGCCGTGTTTCATGTGGTTTTGGAGCCGTAGTTGGCACCAAAATTTCAGTCCATTATGTAAAAATAACGAAGTGCCGATTTTGCACTTGCCCAAGACCGTACTTCAACAACAATAGAAGAACTCGTATATATATAACTCTCTTACTCTAAATATGATATCTTGGAGACTCTTACAACTTATGTTGGTGGTTCTAGTTGTTGTGGTGGTGCTTCTCTTGCTTGCTCACTACAAATGACTCCACTCCTATTTATAGGCTCCTAAAGAAATCTCTAGACTCTTAGAAATCTCTAGACAAGGAACTCCCTAGAAACTCTCTAGAACTTCCTACACTTATTGGTTCCTAGAATTATCTAGACACATACACTAACTATTAGTCTTTAGATATTTCTTCAACATAGCCCAACTCCTCTTAGCCCAAATATTCATGTCTTGGCCCAATGATGCTAAGTTGGTCATAGCCCATGAAGGTAAGTCTATGTTGATTCTTAACACTCCCCCTCAACATTGACTTTCCTTCATGATTCTTCTTGTCAATGTTGTACTCTGATTTGTGCCGCTCTCGATTCTTCAGTCGTACTTTTCCACCTCGATAAAGTCTTCTCTTCTTGTCGATTATGGTGAAACTCTTATTCATCGGCTCAAATTTTCCGTCTCGATAAATCTTCGTACTTTCACATCTTTCTCTTCTCGAGATCTTCATTCTTCTTACATTGTCCGCTCCACCTTTAGTCGACCAATAATGTCTTCTTCTGTTAATCTCTTCAGATCTTGAAGCACTTCCTCCTTTATCGAGAACTGAACTCTTAGCAAGCGACAAAGTAACTTGTCGACGCTTATTTCCCATCGTCGGCAGCACAACTTCATCTCCCTTAGACATCTCCAAGTCCGACTCTTCCATATCTTCATCTTGAGAAAGAGATTTACTGTTAACTACCGGACTTGTACAGAAGCAAGAATAAGCGCATATATGATTTTTAACCCGATCACGAATTGACTTAGTGATCGATCTTCCCAATCCTTGCTTCACCACTTGTTTATCATCGGCTCCTCCATGGACGTCTTCGCGAGGATTCGAACTCCCCCTTTTTCCATGAATCTTCTTTGAAGAAATTTTCTTACTTGAAGCCGGTATCACGAACATGTCGTCTACTCGCTCTCCGATGTGAACTACGTCCGCCTTGATCATCTCAACATTCCTGAGAAACTTCACATCATTCGGACCAAATAAAACGTACATACCTGAATCGACAGCATTCGCCACTGAAAGGAGATTTCTCTTCATGCCTGGAACATGGTAAACATTATTGAGCTTGATCGATGTTCCATCGCTACTGTTGATCACAACAGTGCCTTCCTTCTCAACATGGTGAACTGTGTCATCCGCCGTGAGTATAACTTCTTCTCCTCCATGACGACGAATAGTAGAGAACTGATTTTCGTCTCCGGTAAGATGATGACCGCAACCTGAATCTACAATCCACTCCTTTCCCAAGTCTCGAGCTGAAAATGCACATGTGGGAGTGGTCTTGGCTAGAAAACATTTAGCCCACTCTTCACCTTCAGTTGAGGTCTTAGGCTCCACCATGTTACTCTCCTTCAGTCTGGTCCGACAATTTCTCTTCAGATGTCCAGGCTTTCCACACCGGTAACACTTGAAGTCATTCCTGCGAGACGACTCCGCATTCCCACCAACATTTTTCCTGGCGCCATTCTCCTTTACCTGAGCCACGAGCGCGCACTGATCTTCCTTCAGCTTTACCCCGGCCATTTGTCTAGCCAACGACTCTTGTGAAGCTAGAAGGTTCTCAAACTCCTCCAAGGATGGTTGTTGGACCCACCCTTGAATCGACGTAACGAACGGTATATACTCGGAACGTAATCCCCGAATAATGAACCGTTTTATCCGCGCCTCCGATATTGGCTCCTCCGGGTTGAGTAGATTAATTTCCGAACACAAATTCTTCACCTTTAGAAAGAATTGTGAAATCGAAGACTCACCCTGTTTCGCATTCGCCAGATCTGTCTCCAACATCTGTAACCGCGCCTCGTTCTTCTTGTTGTATAGCTGGTCTAGCGTCTTCCAGATCGAACTGGCAGAGGTGCATTGTGAAATATTCTCAAACTCCTCTGACGATATCGACCTCTTCAAGGCAAACTCCGCCTTGGCATTCCTCCGCTTCCAGCGTTTGACCTCTTCACCGTTTTTGGCGGTCTCCTCCGGGGCGGTTGTATCACTGCCTCCAACGATATCCCACAAGTCTTCGCTCACGAGATACGATTCCATGCAGGACTTCCAAATCCGGTAATTAGACGAGTTCAGCAGCTCCATTCCTTGTCCAATCACGCGACCGGCAGCATCCATATTTAGAGTACCCGAGTTCTTCAATCCCGATCTTGAATCGCTCCGCGTAACCGCAAAACCTGGCTCTGATACCATGTAAAAATAACGAAGTGCCGATTTTGCACTTGCCCAAGACCGTACTTCAACAACAATAGAAGAACTCGTATATATATAACTCTCTTACTCTAAATATGATATCTTGGAGACTCTTACAACTTATGTTGGTGGTTCTAGTTGTTGTGGTGGTGCTTCTCTTGCTTGCTCACTACAAATGACTCCACTCCTATTTATAGGCTCCTAAAGAAATCTCTAGACTCTTAGAAATCTCTAGACAAGGAACTCCCAGAAACTCTCTAGAACTTCCTACACTTATTGGTTCCTAGAATTATCTAGACACATACACTAACTATTAGTATTTAGATATTTCTTCAACATATCCCAACTCCTCTTAGCCCAAATATTCATGTCTTGGCCCAATGATGCTAAGTTGGTCATAGCCCATGAAGGTAAGTCTATGTTGATTCTTAACACATTAGAGAGCGAAAAGGGAGGGGAGAGTTGGAGAGGTGATGCTGAGAGAGCGTTGCAGCTTTTGGATCGAGAACGGGCAGTTACTGATAAGACCAATGCACTGATTGAACGGGCTTCACCGAAGAGGTAGAAATTGGCCCAGTGAACAGATACGTCGTTTCCGGTGAGGACAGTGTAAGGGAGGGAGAGAATTGGAGAGGGTATAGTGAGAGTGGTTTTAACCGTACTAATTGAATTCAGAAGGGGTGGATTCAGAAGGAGCATTTGTGATGATCAAAGCAACGCAACGATTGGAATGGCGCGGTAGCAAGGAGGAGTGCTAAAAACTGGCGGTGCACCGAAAGAATGTGTCATTTGAGTGTGAGGACATCCAGACTTTTACTATAGGTATAGATAGATATAGATAGATATATATATATATACACGTACGTGAGATGATGAGGTCAGGGTTCTTCTTGAATTCTTGAAATTTCTTGCCCACGTAAATTGATTGTCTTTATGTTGTTTAGTTGACGGATAATTTATTCATTTGTTTCACATTCTCTTTGTCGACACTTTATTAGTTAGTAATTATATATGTTGACACGGTTACATTAATTTGTTGTTCCTATAATTAGTTAGTATCTATATTGTATGTTTTAATTGTTTCAATTTTTATAGTTGCCAGCCACTTTATTCGTATATCTTACAGACAACCCTAATCCGGGTGCTTATAAGATGCATGAAGACAGCGAACGAAACTCATGAAACTAACGAATGCCACGTATTTGTGGAATATATATGTACTCTACTAAATATATATGTGCTTCTAAAAATATGTTTTTTCTTTCGACTCTAAATATTTGTACTTACTAAATTTTCTTATTAATGTGCAAAAAAGACCCACTTATATTAGAGGTGTGATAGTCCAGGAATCAGGATGTAGACCAGATCGAGTTAGTTGTTTGGCTTCCTTTATTGTGCAGGTAATACAAAATTTTAGAAGAGAAAACACTTTTACTTTTTCATCAAACTAATTGATGGTGTTGCTCTAACTTGGTTAAATTAGTGACTATTAAAGTTCAATTACATATACAGTTTAAATTACTTTGTTTAACCAAGTTGGTTATCTTCATGTTGGACTAATTATGATTCTCTTGAATAGAAATATATTCACGTATGATACATCTTGAAAATTATGAGAATTTGATCAGTTGCACTATACTGTGTCAAAAAAAATGTGAGAAATAAAAATTTTATTTTAAAAGAAGTGATATATTTTTATTTTAGTTTTATCGGCTTAGTTTTCATTATCATACATGCATGATTATTTTTCTGATTGTCGCAGACCTCATATATGTATTCTTCTAAGTATGTAAGTTATCATAAATTCAAATATTTGGTAAGTATGAAAAAAGTGTGCTTAATCCTACAATTCAAAAAGGAAAGTGCATGACTTTACTACAAACATGCTTAATTTTCTTGAATGTAGATCATACAAAGTTGTTTTGTTGTTAAAAAAATAATCCAAATTGGATTATGAGAAAATATTAACTTTTCATTTTAAATTATTTTAAAATCTTAATAAGCATATGTCTGTAATTTCAAGACCCATTAAACAATGGGTTTGGTGGAGACGACATTCATCTTTGTATCTTGAAATTTCTTTGGTAATTCAGGAATTTTCGATCATGTTAGATGTAAGTTGGTTTTTTTATTCTTACGATATATTTGGTTTGATCCAATTAAAATCGAAAAATAAATATTACCACAATTTTATAAAGATACAAATAATAAAAATAGCTTCATAGTTTTCGACTATTTTTAATTTATTACTTTAGAATATCATAAGTAAAAATGTTTTAATTATATTTATTTATATTAGTAGTTTTTTTTATATTTTTTTAATATATCACACTTAATAATATACTTACAGTTGCATAAAATTAACTATTTTTTATTATTTTTTTTCTCTCCGCGCGGTGCGCAGGTTTTGCACCTAGTTTCGTATAATTTGCTATCAAAGTAAACGTTAATTTAAAATAGAAATATAAATTGCAAAGAAACAAAAATTTACTCTACTAAGAGCATGGATAATTGGATATATAAAACGCGAAAGAAGTTAAGCTAGTTGAGAAATATCAAATCACCTTCAGAGAACCAAGCAAAGCATCACGGCCCTTGTAACCAAAAAGATGTTCGACTATAAAGGTTGGATAAAAAAGGGAACATTACAATAGAAAAGAAGTTGTACAAGTCATTATAAAGTTCTACTAAATATGAATAAAAGATATTGCAATAAAACAATGTTCATCAAGTCATTAAAAAGTTTACAAGTACTATAAACTGCCATTGCTAAAAACTACTAAATTACCTATGTACACCATGAATTGCTTCATTTTGGAGAGTACAAACTCTCTATCAGAAAATCGAGCCGTGTATCGATAGGTGATGAAGTTGGATTAGCAAGACCACAAACTTTAAATCTTCTCACAGTGCTTGAATCGATTTCATAGAGAAACAAATCAAAAGAGCCTTCTGTTGATAATCGAGTAGCAAACATCAATTCATCTCTATGGGTGACACCAAAAAGCTTAGGCTTAGAGTCCGAAGAATAATTGTCTCGCCATGGAAGTACCAAAGATTTGGAACTCCAACTATGCTTCTTTGGGTCATTTAATATCCACAACTTCTTCGTCCATGGATGATCATACTCATCATATTCCGAACAAGCCAAAGCAACGCAACCCTTGTATTCAATCAGAAGATCAAAATAATATATAAAAGTATGGTGAATCAGTTCAAAACACTCCGATCTTACGTCAAACGCATATAAAGATTTATGAGCATTTCTAATATAGTAACCGAAAATATTAGCCCAACCAATAAAATATATGACTCCGTTGATGCAAATAGATGATGGATCAGAATATCTGATTGGTTGAGGAGGAGTAGTATCATGCCAATGACCCAGAGTAAACACACTGCTCTTCTTGTGAGAATAATACTCTAGCTTTAACATAACTTGTCTCTTGTCAATCGGATCAAACCCTAGATAACATCTCGACAAATCTCTAACCGTGCTTTCTGGGTACTGAATGAGGTTAAAGTTTCTAGTGATAGGGTTTCCGATATTGATACCTTGATTGCTATTAAAACAGATAAGGCCATTTGCAGACGACACAGAAATAACTCCAATGTACAGAGAGTTGATGACTGAGCCATGAGAGGTAGCATGCAAGATGGATGATTCATGAGCTTCTTCAGGATACTCAATTGAATAGAAATTCATCGAATCATATAATACTCCAATGCTACCCCACGCTTTTGGGAGGGAAATCAACAACTTTGGGCGGAGTTTAGAGCGTGATAAATGGGCATCAACAAAGTTAGGGTCGGAGAAGATGGATAGCCAGGATTTAGAAACGCACCTAAAACGGCACAATGATTTCACTGGTAGCATTGTCAATATCTTCAATAATATTTCTTCGGGAATGAAATTGGAATTGCTCTTGGTATCCATCGTATTCGCCGCCATCTTCCTCCCCTCCTTCACTACTGTTTCTTAATTACCAATATTATTAGGTCACGCCGTCAGGGTTTTAACTATATATATATATAGATATATATTTGTCACGCAAAAAAATATATATTTGATTACGGTAGCAAAGATTTATCTATATCCTAATTAATTATAATTGGCTTAAAATTTAAATATATATATATATATATAATTTTTTTTGGCCAAATATATATATAGATTATAGATAATAAGTAAATAAAATATAGTATTTGATGTATATCTATCTATAAATAAAAAATCGAACTGTTTCTATTTGTCACGGCTTTAACCATATATATATTTGCCACACAAAAAAAAATGGTTACGGCGGTACTAAGGAGTTGGACAATTATAGTATATCTATAAATAAAACCTATTTGTTTCTATTTGTAGGACAAATTGTTATGTATTTAGTTAATTACTATATTCTTATATTCTAACCTTAATCGAATTAAAAAAAAATGATTTTGAGTTATAAAAAATTAAATATTGAAATTTAATTTGAGAAAAAATTGGTTATATTTTTATAGATATAATATTGAAAATTTTATCTATTATAACCCATTAACATAAATATATATATATATATATATATATATATATATATATATAGTATATAAATATATTTTATTTATTTAGTTTTATATATTGTGATTTATATTGTATTTGTGTAGTTGGTCGTAGTAGTTTTTTATCTTATATATTTTTTAATAAAATATGA
The DNA here is from genome assembly GCA_036873135.1 of Clarkia xantiana subsp. parviflora. NCBI lineage: Eukaryota > Viridiplantae > Streptophyta > Magnoliopsida > Myrtales > Onagraceae > Clarkia > Clarkia xantiana. The sequence goes on from JAPTYO010000016.1 coordinate 5,910,148, forward strand.
TATGGGTAGGTGTCAGACCTAAATCTAACCTAAGGCGATTACGTTTCGAAAATGCGGATTTTGAAAAGAGTCGCCAGTAGCTAATTAAGGCTAACAAGAATCCTAAATTACATAAGCGAATAACGAATTAAACACTTAGGTTTCGAATCGGTCTACGATCAGAAATTCGAGTTCGGGGGTTCTTTTACGAATTAAAAATTAATTAATTACGCCATCTCGGTCTCAATTCACAAATTGTCATGTCTTTTTATTTGTTTAATTTTATCCAAACGAATTAATATCAACGATAATCAATCTTGTTTAAACATTGACACTTAATCGGTTAGAACAATTAAATATAATTATACTAAACCAACAATATATAAAATAAAAACTTTTAGATATATTGAATAGATAGAATAACAATCTATATCTATCTATATATTATATAACTAGGTGTCGGCGCCTGCGTTGCACGCGCGGCGGACTTCGAAAAATCTAAGGCGCGGTCCGTAAAAAACAAAAGAGTAGAAAACAAACATACTCAACTAACATAAATCAGGTAAATTAAAAACTTACTAACCATATGTCTCGTTAAGTTTAAATATAATCTAAAAATATATATCAAGTTTAAATATAATCTAAAAATTTAAAATAAATTTTAGATGGACCGAGAGAAAAAAAATCATCAGAATCGCATGATGATCATGTTTTGAAATTTAACTAACAATATTAATGTATTTCTAATGCATATCGTTGTAAGTTCATGATGATACGTTAAGAACCAATATTATTAATACATTTTCACGAATAAATGTTATGATACAAATCATGATTTATTGTTGAAAAGTGGTTCTTTCATTTTCCTTTTCCACTTTTAGCGTATTTTTATTATTTCAAAAAAATTTAATTGATTTTGAATAGTGACATAAATATTAGCCCACTATTATGTGCATATACATCTACAATTGCAAAATATAATCAAATTAACTTTTTCTTAATTGGCTTATTTCTTAATGTGTATATTAAATATACTGGTATATGCTAGAAGTGTGTATTGTCGTCTTGGGACATAATGACTCTGACTTTAAGGAATTACAAATGCATCATTAGCTCTGATAATATAAGAATAGAACTTGATTAAAAAAATCACGCACCAAGGGATTCTTTGTTGTTCAACGAAAAATGAGCAAAAACATATACCCACCTACGATTTAATGCATAAAAGTCATATGTCTTTACCATATATATATGCTAATAAACTTTGTTATTATCTTAATACTTAATTGTATTAACTGGTTCCGAATACTGAAATTAACTTAAATTGCGAAAAAAAAAATATTAGATCAAGTTTAAAAATAATCCAAAAATTTAAAATAAGTTCTAGATGAACCGAGAGAAAAAATTATCGGAATCGCATGATCATGTTTGGACATTTAACTAATAATATTAATGTATTTCTAATGCATATCGTTGTAAGCTCATGATGATACGTTAATAGCCAATAATATTAATATATTTTCTCGAATAAATGTTATGATACAAAGTATGATTTATTGTTGAAAATTGGTTCTTTCATTTGTTTTTCCACTTTTAGCGTATTTTTATTATTTTAAAAAAAACTTAGTTAATTTTGAATAGTGTCATAACTAAATTAGCCCTACTATTATGTGCATATAAATCTACAATTGCAAAATATAATCAAATTAACTTTTTCTTAATTGGCTTAACTGGTTTTTCCTAATATGTATATTAAATATACTGGTATATGCTAGAAGTGTGCGCATTGTCGTCTTGAGACATAATGAGTCCGGCTTTAAAGAACTACAAATTGCATTATTAGCTCTGATAATATAAGACCAAAACCTTATTAAAAAAAAATCACCCACCAAAGGGCTCTCAGTTGTTCAACGAAAAATAAGCAAAAACACATTAAATGATTCTTAGTCTCTCGAGCATTATTATAACTTTTTAATAATTTGTTCAAAACTTTATATAATATGTTACATTTTACATAAATTAAGTCAATTTTTTTTTTGCAATGCTCATGTATGTCTATAATCGTAAACAAAAGTAAATTGATATTTTAATCCACTTAAGTGGATTTCCCTAATGCTTATACTAGATACCTGCGTGCGCTACGCGCGTGCGCGTTGTCTTCCTGAGAATGTTGTAATGACATCATTAGAATGACTTCGAGAATGATACAAGATCGGCTCGATTCCTAGGATGATACAAGAACATAACCGTATTTTCTTAAAAAATTCAATTAAACTATGTAACATACTGCTATAATGAAAATAAAATAAAAATTCTAAAAAATTTAAAGTAAAATGCTCGAGAGACCGGGAGCTCTATAGTGAATGTTCTAGCTCCCGGTCCCTCGAGCATTTTACTTTAAATTTTTTAGAATTTTTTTTTTTTTATTTTCATTATAGCAGTATGTTACATAGTTTAATTGAATTTTTTAAGAAAATACGGTTATGTTCTTGTATCATCCTAGGAATCGAGCCGATCTTGTATCATTCTCGGAGTCATTCTAATGATGTCATTACAACATTCTCAGGAAGACAACGCGCACGCGCGTAGCGCGCGCAGGTATCTAGTAATAAATAGAAGTTTTAGCAAGAACATAGCAATGCTATGTACATATATAGAAGGGTATATAGAACAAAATATATAGCTCTATAACCTAAAAACTTAAATATATTCACAGTTTGAACCGATTCCAAGGATATCTGACGTGGTGATTTCCTACACCGCCACGTTAGATAATGCTTATAATTTAGCCCACATACAAAGAGCTAACTGCAATGAGATGAAGCATAAATAAATAATTATTTATGGCTAAAGAACCTCAATCTTCAACCGAGGTATTAAAGACGAAACTTGAAAACAATACAAGAATTATTTAAGGTATATTTAAAATAAAGAACGAAGATACAGTCTCATACTTTAGGTAAAGAGTGACTCATGTTCTTCAATGTGGAAGGTTTCAAGCCACAAATGACTTCCATTCTTATGTGCATATTTACAATCCCTATTGAATGTGCACTGTACGACCAATAAAAATATTATCATCGTAAAACTGTTAAAGATAGGGGAAAGAACAAAATAAGATGATTCAGTATCTTATTTATTAGATTGAGAAGTTCTTCGGTTGGAATCATCTTGATTCCATCAAAATTGCAATCACCAGCTTAATCTATAAACATATCAAAACTGATTGGTTGTTAATTCATCATTAGTTGAAAAGTTCTGCTATTATGTTATTAGTGGTGATTTGATTCATTAGACTTCTTTTTTAATTAAACGTGTCTTATATTGTGGAGCTAAAATGTGATTTGAAGAAATAAAGTAGATTCAACATGATAATAAATGTTCAACTTATTATACATTATAGATAAAGCACATCTTCACTGTACTACATATATGTGATTGTGATACATATTGTCTCTGATAGGAGAGTAAAGACAGAAGATGCTAAAAGAGTACATGAATTCCTCAAATTCAATGAAACTGTTTTGCTTTTCATCAAAAAGTTCAGAAACCTACATTGACATGTCCTCAATTAGATAAACTTTATAGGATAAATGATGGTAAAAGAACTAAAACAAAAGCTAGAACTGATTATTTATCAATCCCTAAAACGAACATTGACATGTACACCAAGCACTTCCCCAAGATAAACCTGTATTTTTCTAAACAATAATGTTATCTCGCTGTTGAAAATTCTTCTAAAAATGCATACAACACATCACTTGCCCTAAGTTGGTCGTATAACCACTATGCTCGGTGTCAAGATGTACACAGAAGCTTTTAACATGATTACAAGGCAGGCATGTTAGAATAAACTTAAAAGGGTTAACTAAAGTAATTACCTGTGTCAGTCAAAAGATTGCTAGTGCATCCATTGTGATTCAAGTAGTCATAAAAATAGGATGAAGAGTACATGTATGATATATCTGACGTACCGTTCAGCACTTCACCAGCTTTAAACACATACAGTCGCCATCTTACAACAGGTTTACGAGTATCTGGAGGTTCATTAAAAAGAAGTGTCACGCCTGCAAAGGAACACCCATTCTCAACATCAAGCAATAGAGATCCTAAGGCGAGATTAGAGAAAAATCAGGAACATTTAGGTGAAATTAAGTTTCTTCAGATATCATGCACCAACAGAAGCATCTCGAGTGTTGTACTGCTGTTACATTTCCCACTGGAGCGAGCAACCCCAAGTAGTGACAATAGAAATCAGTGCATAATCCCAAGTGACTTCCATCCTAAAACCAATTTGTGATAAAAACAACTCAGTTTTTGTAAAGGTTGATTGCTTCCACTCACTGAACAATTATAAGGATCATAGGTGGAGACGTGGAGTACCTCAACACTCCCCTGCCAGTTTGGAAAGCTAGTCTCTCAAAAGGTGATAAGTTGCAAATTATAGCAACATCCAGGTGTACATCCCGAAATGCATTTTCTTATAAAACTCAGTTCAAAATAACCAAGGCGGACGATTAATCCACAAAATAATGGACATTATTACCATGTATTAGCTAATAGCTAGGACAATTTTTTACAATAACTCTCTCAAACACTGATAGAATTGTATAGTATTATTTTTCCATGTAACTGTGACATTCAGCTTTATTAAATCTTAACATGCACCTCACCTTTTAATCTATTGGTTTCATCTGCAAGCTTCCCGGATAGCTCACATGATGGTTTTCGCTGGAAAATAAAGCAATGTCAAATTATTATTAGTTAGATGAACCGTATCTACCAACACATGATGATTATTAAGCGACACAAAGAAGAAAATACAAAAGTTTTAATCTTACAGCAGATAGTCTTACAAATGACATTGAGATGATACTATCCAGCAGCTGTACTATTTTACCTTCTGTTTTTGTTCAAGGCCAAGCCTTTTCAGCAGCCTCCATTTTTTATACTGAATCAATTTCACCATCTTTGCCAAAAAGTTAAAAAGGACAACAGAGAGTCATGGAAGCATGAGTAATTTAGTTAAGCACCATAATAAGGAAATAGTGTGGCAATTCACTACGTAACAGTGAAACATCAGAATACTTTTATCAGTGTATCTTTTTCATAAGATAAGACGGGGATGATTTCTTTTCCGTTAACTTGGACCTTAACCTATTAGCTATAACATCGTTAAATCCATTACCACTTCACACGTTCAAACAAGTTTACTAATGTCCCTGCCTTTGAATTTACAATTAAATTCAGTTCAGTTAACCGTAATGAAACAACAAGAAAGGTTGTCAAATCTACTTACCTCTTGATGAGGAAGGCAAATAGAATACTGGTTAATATAACCGATTAAAGGGGAGGTAACCAACAAATCTTTAATCACTTTTAGATTATTCCAGTAAAAGAAAATAGCAATACTACAACATTATGATGATCTAGTAACAACTAATCCAAGTGCTTGAAATCGTTTAAAAAGCATGAAACATCACATACATAAAATTCAAGACTGGGGACATATCAATATAAATATAAATCAGCAGAAAGATGCAAGCATCATAGTAAAATCTGTAACCAAGTAATGATATTACATAAATTTGGAATAGTGACTTACAGGTTCTCATCTTGTCTTCTAATTTTCATCTGAAAATAGCAGAAAAGAAAAGGTTTACGAATAAGTAAACTATCAAACTCAAGGTGAAGAATAAGCACACAAAACTGCTATCAAGCATTGTAAGTAGGAGTGTCAGCTATAGATTATAACTTCGCTCATTATGTGAAAGCTATTTATGATCATAAGGAGAGTGACCAAACACAATGGAGCGGATAACTCAGGTTTAGTGGATTTAAAAGAATCAATAAGCTCATGAATCTTAAGAATGGATAAACGTCTGTAGAAGCATATGAGCTTGAAAGCAAAAGAATGTGTGGTACTCATAATTAAGCAAATACATCTACAGAGCACCCTAGATGTAGTAGTAAAATGCAGATGAATAATTTTTTTTTAACTAATCCTTCAATTCTATGGATGAAAGCAATAATGTCCCGTTTCACAGATTATTAAACTTATCATATCAGTGTAAAAAAAAATCCCAGTCTTTTGTGCCCTTGAAACTGACAAATCAAATGCGTCTTCAAGTTCAGGCTACAAGTACCCCTACCATGAATGGCACAAGAAAGGAGAATGAAATAGAAGAAACACCTTAAAGAGGTCCTGCAATTTGGGAGTAGGAAGTAGCGTTATAACTCGAGGCTTCTTCATAGATTTTTAGCAGGCTTCACCATAGTAAACGTAAAGACATTAAACCCTAGTATCAGTTCGATACTGATATTGTGAATCTGAATCAAACTTGGCCTTCGATCATTTCTTTCTCGATGCACCCTGCAATTAGGAGTAGGCCGCTTCAGAAGGTCGATATCGCTACTTATCGCTCCACCGTGATCCTTCGAATGAAGGGGAGAAGTGAGACCCGTACGTAGACAGAAGACGGATTTGTTGATGATTTGTGGGACTCGGCGTGATTATGATGCATGTCAGTTACAATGGGCATACTTTCGGAGTGGGAGGCGGAGGCGGAGGCGTCGGGGAGCGGTGGATGGGTGGGCGGAGGAGCGGCGTAGGAGAGACGGGAGAGTGACACTCAAACAGAACAGCGGCATGCTTATCGCGTTTTTGATGAATCAATTTGATTTATCTGCTTGTGCTTGATAAAGTTGATAGATTGTGCCGGTTCAGTGGAATTCCGGTCTAAGTCGGTTTGGTAGATAAGTTTATACCAAACCGGGCGAAATAAATTGGTTTTAATTTTAAAAATTGAACCTGACAAATCAAATGCGTCTTCAAGTTCAGGCTACAAGTACCCCTACCATGAATGGCACAAAAAAGGAGAATGAAATAGAAGAAACGCCTTAAAGAGGTCCTGCAATTTGGGAGTAGGAAGTAGCGTTATAACTCGAGGCTTCTTCATAGATTTTTAGCAGGCTTCACCATAGTAAACGTAAAGACATTAAACCCTAGTATCAGTTCGATACTGATATTGTGAATCTGAATCAAACTTGGCCTTCGATCATTTCTTTCTCGATGCACCCTGCAATTAGGAGTAGGCCGCTTCAGAAGGTCGATATCGCTACTTATCGCTCCACCGTGATCCTTCGAATGAAGGGGAGAAGTGAGACCCGTACGTAGACAGAAGACGGATTTGTTGATGATTTGTGGGACTCGGCGTGATTATGATGCATGTCAGTTACAATGGGCATACTTTCGGAGTGGGAGGCGGAGGCGGAGGCGTCGGGGAGCGGTGGATGGGTGGGCGGAGGAGCGGCGTAGGAGAGACGGGAGAGTGACACTCAAACAGAACAGCGGCATGCTTATCGCGTTTTTGATGAATCAATTTGATTTATCTGCTTGTGCTTGATAAAGTTGATAGATTGTGCCGGTTCAGTGGAATTCCGGTCTAAGTCGGTTTGGTAGATAAGTTTATACCAAACCGGGCGAAATAAATTGGTTTTAATTTTAAAAATTGAACCTTTTGGTGGATTGGTGGCTTTTGGGGGTGAGGACCCAAGCCAATTAAATGATATATATATATATATATATATATATATATATATATATATTATATAATTAATAACCATCCATTATTATAGCACAATATATGGCAAAAAAAAATTATTATGGAATAATATATATTATTATATTTATAATATCTCACTCACCACTCACCGTCTATTAATAATATAGAACATGGTTTACGTTTACTTTTTTATTATAAAAATTATTTATACATAATAATAATAAATAAATAAATATGACATATCTAATTTTTGCCAATATTAAATATGTCATTTTACGTTTCTTTTTTTTATATAAAACAAATGTAGAAAGAAAAAATTCACAATATACTTATATATACACTTAACTTAAGAAGACTACACATTATATATTATATCACTATTAAAAAATATTCCCTACAAACTATATATAACCCCAACGTATATAGAAAACCTATAATAAAGAGAATATATATATATATATATATACGTACGTGAGATGATGAGGTCAGGGTTCTTCTTGAATTCTTGAAATTTCTTGCCCATGTAAATTGATTGTCTTTATGTTGTTTAGTTGACGGATAATTTATTCATTTGTTTCACATTCTCTTTGTCGACACTTTATTAGTTAGTAATTATATATGTTGACACGGTTTACATTAATTTGTTGTTCCTATAATTAGTTAGTATCTATATTGTATGTTTTAATTGTTTCAATTTTTATAGTTGCCAGCCACTTTATTCGTATATCTTACAGGCAACCCTAATCCGGGTGCTTATAAGATGCATGAAGACAGCGAACGAAACTCATGAAACTAACGAATGCCACGTATTTGTGGAATATATATGTACTTGACTAAATATATATGTGCTTCTAAAAATATGTTTTTTCTTTCGACTCTAAATATTTGTACTTACTAAATTTTCTTATTAATGTGCAAAAAAGACCTAGTTATATTAGAGCATCCACAGTGGTACTACGTAAAGATTACGTAAACGTGGGTCCTACATGTTTATTTAAGTAAAGCAACAAAAACTATCTACAGTGGTTTTACATAGCATTCCTTAAATATGGGACCCACACGTAAATTTATGTTTTTACATAAAGCATTCCTTAAATTTAAGTAATGCACTATGTATTACGTAACCAATTTTTTATTATAAATTAATTCATTTTATAATTAATGCTAATATCTTATTGGTGATTGTTGGAAAATTTAATAATAAAATATATTTAAGGAATATGTTTAAGTAATACGATTGCAGAGAAAATATTTTTTACGTGTGTCTTAAATTTACGTATTACTTAAAGTGTACATAAATGTCTACGTGGCAACTTTAAAGAATACAATTTATGTAAAACCATTGTGGATGCTCTTAGAGGTGTGATAGTCCAGGAATCAGGATGTAGACCAGATGGAATTAGTTGTTTGGCTTCCTTTATTGTGCAGATAATACAAAATTTAGAAGATAAGACACTTTTACTTTTTCATCAAACTAATTGATGGTGTTGCTCTAACTTGGTTAAATTAGTGACTATTAAAGTTCAATTACATATACAGTTTAAATTACTTTGTTTAACCAAGTTGGTTATCTTCATGTTGGACTAATTATGATTCTCTTGAGTAGAAATATATTCACGTATGATACATCTTGAAAATTATGAGAATTTGATCAGTTGCACTATACTGTGTCAAAAAAAAATGTGAGAAATAAAAATTTTATTTTAAAAGAAGTGATATATTTTTATTTTAGTTTTATCGGCTTAGTTTTCATTATCATACATGCATGATTATTTTTCTGATTGTCGCAGACCTCATATATGTATTCTTCTAAGTATGTAAGTTATCATAAATTCAAATATTTTGGTAAGTATGAAAAAAGTGTGCTTAATCCTACAATTCAAAAAGGAAAGTGCATGACTTTACTACAAACATGCTTGCTTTTTTTGAATGTAGACCATACAAAGTTGTTTTGTTGTTAAAAAAATAATCCAAATTGGATTATGAGAAAATGTTAACTTTTCATTTTAAATTATTTTAAAATCTTAATAAGCATATGTCTGTAATTTCAAGACCCATTAAACAATGGGGTTTGGTGGAGACGACATTCATCTTTGTATCTTGAAATTTCTTTGGTAATTCAGGAATTTTCGATCATGTTAGATGTAAGTTGGTTTTTTTATTCTTACGATATATTTGGTTTGATCCAATTAAAATCGAAAAATAAATATTACCACAATTTTATAAAGATACAAATAATAAAAATAGCTTCATAGTTTTCGACTATTTTTAATTTATTACTTTAGAATATCATAAGTAAAAATGTTTTAATTATATTTATTTATATTAGTAGTTTTTTTTATATTTTTTTAATATATCACACTTAATAATATACTTACAGTTGCATAAAATTAACTATTTTTTATTATTTTTTTTCTCTCCCGCGCGGTGCGCAGGTTTTGCACCTAGTTTCGTATAATTTGCTATCAAAGTAAACGTTAATTTAAAATAGAAATATAAATTGCAAAGAAACAAAAATTTACTCTACTAAGAGCATGGATAATTGGATATATAAAACGCGAAAGAAGTTAAGCTAGTTGAGAAATATCAAATCACCTTCAGAGAACCAAGCAAAGCATCACGGCCCTTGTAACCAAAAAGATGTTCGACTATAAAGGTTGGATAAAAAAGGGAACATTACAATAGAAAAGAAGTTGTACAAGTCATTATAAAGTTCTACTAAATATGAATAAAAGATATTGCAATAAAACAATGTTCATCAAGTCATTAAAAAGTTTACAAGTACTATAAACTGCCATTGCTAAAAACTACTAAATTACCTATGTACACCATGAATTGCTTCATTTTGGAGAGTACAAACTCTCTATCAGAAAATCGAGCCGTGTATCGATAGGTGATGAAGTTGGATTAGCAAGACCACAAACTTTAAATCTTCTCACAGTGCTTGAATCGATTTCATAGAGAAACAAATCAAAAGAGCCTTCTGTTGATAATCGAGTAGCAAACATCAATTCATCTCTATGGGTGACACCAAAAAGCTTAGGCTTAGAGTCCGAAGAATAATTGTCTCGCCATGGAAGTACCAAAGATTTGGAACTCCAACTATGCTTCTTTGGGTCATTTAATATCCACAACTTCTTCGTCCATGGATGATCATACTCATCATATTCCGAACAAGCCAAAGCAACGCAACCCTTGTATTCAATCAGAAGATCAAAATAATATATAAAAGTATGGTGAATCAGTTCAAAACACTCCGATCTTACGTCAAACGCATATAAAGATTTATGAGCATTTCTAATATAGTAACCGAAAATATTAGCCCAACCAATAAAATATATGACTCCGTTGATGCAAATAGATGATGGATCAGAATATCTGATTGGTTGAGGAGGAGTAGTATCATGCCAATGACCCAGAGTAAACACACTGCTCTTCTTGTGAGAATAATACTCTAGCTTTAACATAACTTGTCTCTTGTCAATCGGATCAAACCCTAGATAACATCTCGACAAATCTCTAACCGTGCTTTCTGGGTACTGAATGAGGTTAAAGTTTCTAGTGATAGGGTTTCCGATATTGATACCTTGATTGCTATTAAAACAGATAAGGCCATTTGCAGACGACACAGAAATAACTCCAATGTACAGAGAGTTGATGACTGAGCCATGAGAGGTAGCATGCAAGATGGATGATTCATGAGCTTCTTCAGGATACTCAATTGAATAGAAATTCATCGAATCATATAATACTCCAATGCTACCCCACGCTTTTGGGAGGGAAATCAACAACTTTGGGCGGAGTTTAGAGCGTGATAAATGGGCATCAACAAAGTTAGGGTCGGAGAAGATGGATAGCCAGGATTTAGAAACGCACCTAAAACGGCACAATGATTTCACTGGTAGCATTGTCAATATCTTCAATAATATTTCTTCGGGAATGAAATTGGAATTGCTCTTGGTATCCATCGTATTCGCCGCCATCTTCCTCCCCTCCTTCACTACTGTTTCTTAATTACCAATATTATTAGGTCACGCCGTCAGGGTTTTAACTATATATATATATAGATATATATTTGTCACGCAAAAAAATATATATTTGATTACGGTAGCAAAGATTTATCTATATCCTAATTAATTATAATTGGCTTAAAATTTAAATATATATATATATATATAATTTTTTTTTGGCCAAATATATATATAGATTATAGATAATAAGTAAATAAAATATAGTATTTGATGTATATCTATCTATAAATAAAAAATCGAACTGTTTCTATTTGTCACGGCTTTAACCATATATATATTTGCCACACAAAAAAAAATGGTTACGGCGGTACTAAGGAGTTGGACAATTATAGTATATCTATAAATAAAACCTATTTGTTTCTATTTGTAGGACAAATTGTTATGTATTTAGTTAATTACTATATTCTTATATTCTAACCTTAATCGAATTAAAAAAAAAAATGATTTTGAGTTATAAAAAATTAAATATTGAAATTTAATTTGAGAAAAAATTGGTTATATTTTTATAGATATAATATTGAAAATTTTATCTATTATAACCCATTAACATAAATATATATATATATATATATATATATATATATATAGTATATAAATATATTTTATTTATTTAGTTTTATATATTGTGATTTATATTGTATTTGTGTAGTTGGTCGTAGTAGTTTTTTATCTTATATATTTTTTAATAAAATATGATATGGGTAGGTGTCAGACCTAAATCTAACCTAAGGCGATTACGTTTCGAAAATGCGGATTTTGAAAAGAGTCGCCAGTAGCTAATTAAGGCTAACAAGAATCCTAAATTACATAAGCGAATAACGAATTAAACACTTAGGTTTCGAATCGGTCTACGATCAGAAATTCGAGTTCGGGGGTTCTTTTACGAATTAAAAATTAATTAATTACGCCATCTCGGTCTCAATTCACAAATTGTCATGTCTTTTTATTTGTTTAATTTTATCCAAACGAATTAATATCAACGATAATCAATCTTGTTTAAACATTGACACTTAATCGGTTAGAACAATTAAATATAATTATACTAAACCAACAATATATAAAATAAAAACTTTTAGATATATTGAATAGATAGAATAACAATCTATATCTATCTATATATTATATAACTAGGTGTCGGCGCCTGCGTTGCACGCGCGGCGGACTTCGAAAAATCTAAGGCGCGGTCCGTAAAAAACAAAAGAGTAGAAAACAAACATAACTAACATAAATCAGGTAAATTAAAAAACTTACTAACCATATGTCTCGTTAAGCGATTTATATGTTGAAGCCTTGTCAATCTCAAGGTCTATCAGAATTCCAGTATTAGCATGATCAATTTCCGAGCATCATAGAATGAACACTGAAAGTAGCAATTGACCATAAATATTTTTAAAAAAAAATACGAAACAGAAGAGCCGTCATGGTACTAAGTAAGAAAAGTCAAGTTTTACATTTACCAGTGAGGACTGGACACCAATAGCCACATATTCGTATATGTCATTTCAAAGAAAATACACAATGAAGGCATAAAATGCAACAGATACAACAACAAAAAACACAATTAAAGCCACCACTTACATGCAGGCAATATGGTAAAGTCAGTAAGGGCTCTAAACATGCCCTGAAAGATATAACTTGAAGTTGTGACTGAAGGGAAGGGTTCAGAAACTTATCTGATTTAAGGAAACTACCCACATATACCAATCTCACATAGACACACACAAAAAGGGTTCTAGTTCGTGATTAATTTTTACCTTTATGTAAAATTAGAATATGCTAGTCATTAAGGTCATATCTATCGTTACACTAATCTCGGTCATATACACCATATATGCATATATCGTTCAGGAAGCTCAAAAATTAAATCCCCAACCTTATAAGAACTCGAATCCAATTTCAGAACAAAAAAAGACAGCATGAGTATATAGCATATGGATACTAAAATTAGCCTGGTGTAGCTTTTAGACAACACGCAGTACGTAGTTCAACCAAAGTCTATTATATTGTTTTCAACAACCTATATTATATATAAAGACAATCACATGCATATATATATATATATATATACCTATATAGAGATATGGCTGTCAATCTTTTTCATTTCAATTTGAAGAAGAATAAAGGGAAATGTAACCTTTCATCACCTCATCAAGTTTCTTACAAAGCTCGGTTAGGTTCAGACGATTCCACATTTTTCTGCCTGCATGCATGAAGCAATAAGTATGATAGCAGAGCTCAAAACAGACATTTATGTATTAACCTTAATTCAAATGAACGATCAAATTTCTCAATTATTAGCATATTATTACAGTCTAATCTTCGATGATCCGCAATCCAGTCTAAATTTTACCTATCCTCTCTTTACCAACCTGCTAGGGTTTGTGTTGATCCTCCGAATTTTACATCTTGCGCCATTCTAGGATTTTCTTATTTGCTTCTAGATGTCTTATGTAGTTCACTGCCTCATAATGGATCCAATATCGATCTATTTCCCTGAAATTTTATATAACCAAGATTATATTGGAGATCAAGTTCCCCTCAACATTAATTAAAAACTGCCGGTCCACCGACGAATTGGAGTATAGGAAAAATTCCTTTGCCCAAATTTCTTCTAAAATAAAAAAACGCTAGTCAATGATGTATAGTGATTTTTTTCTTTTCATAGTTTTTGCAGCTATGTCTTCAATACATCTTTCTACCATAGTGGTGAACCGACACCTTGTTTATTATACAGTAACAATCCCAATTTAGATTGTCTTGCCTTTCTAAAAGACCCAAAATCAACAGAAAAGCTCACTATTGATCCTTAAACTAAAGACTTACGATAGCATAACGCTAGTCCTTAGTATAGAACAACTCGTATTCATGACAAATGTTGATATTCTTATTATTGTTCCAATTGCATGATAAACCAATATTAACACCCTTTAGTTCAATTCTCAAGTTGATAGTATAGCTTATTAAAATGAAGTTACAATTCCGAAAGAATGAACAAGAATTAAGGGGAAAAAAAGAGATATCAAACATGACAAATAAAAGGGAACTACAATAAATTGATAAGCAAGCATCCCCATATTAATGAGGAAAAATTACAGCGAGTAAATGTCTACAAAGGATGGTTACAAAAATAAACATTTAGTAATGTGCAAAGTAATCCATTCCGGACAATTACAATTCATTTAAATTGTAATGATTAACAAAGAACAAATGCAGTTCATTGCATGTTTTCAAATCTTTCAATTCGTTCCGTTGTATGAACTAATTGGTGTTTGTAAGGTTATTTAGACATTTAAACGAACATTTTATGCGCATTGTCGAGTGTGAATGGAAAACTGCATAACCATATTTGTAGTCAACCAAGTTCAGATTAGCATGAGAAGAAATATGAAATAAGTACCTTGTATCTAATCAAACTGAGAGGAGTCGACACCGTACTTGGAGACCCCACTACCGCTGGAGCAGGCAACAATGTGAAGTCGTTGATACAACGTCCGTTACAGTTGGTTCCACTGATGGTCAGGCCGTACTTGGGAAAACCCACCACCGCTGGAGCAACCTACAGTTTGGTACTACCGCCGGTCGCCGTGTTTCATGTGGTTTTGGAGCCGTAGTTGGCACCAAAATTTCAGTCCATTAGAGAGCGAAAAGGGAGGGGAGAGTTGGAGAGGTGATGTTGAGAGAGCGCTGCAGCTTTTGGATCGAGAACGGGCAGTTACTGATAAGACCAATGCACTGATTGAACGGGCTTCACCGGAGAGGTAGAAATTGGCCCAGTGAACAGATACGTCGTTTCCGGTGAGGACAGTGTAAGGGAGGAGAGAATTGGAAAGGGTATAGTGAGAGTGGTTTTAACCGTACTAATTGAATTCAGAAGGGGTGGATTCAGAAGGAGCATTTGTGATGATCAAAGCAACGCAACGATTGGAATGGCGCGGTAGCAAGGAGGAGTGCTAAAAACTGGCGGTGCACCGAAAGAATGTGTCCTTTGAGTGTGAGGACATCCCAGACTTTTATTATAGGTATAGATAGATATAGATATAGATTGAGTTACCTAAGTTTTTAATTAGGCAGCTAATTGATTGTCATGTCATCATCTAGCAATCTAATTGGTTGTAGTTAATTTGATTTTTTTATCTCATTAATTTAATCGGTGAATTATCCCTTCTCATCATCCCAACTATCGTAATTAATTCTGTAATTAATTCTGTAATTAATTCCCATCAGTTTCTTACGCTATGAAAAAAAAAAAAATATCCCATCTTCTCATCTTTAATCGATGCAGCTCGATGATAACCACGTCCATTCAGCTTGCCGGGAGTGGGGAGGCGGGGTACAGGAAGCCGATCAAGATTGTTCGAGGTATTTCAGCTTCCTTTTCCACGTACTTCTCTTTCTCGATGCCGCGAGGTAGTGGTAATTCTCTTTTCTCACGCTTCTGTCTTGCTTCTGATTTTTTTCAACTGCTCAAATTTCTCGAATCGTCGTTTCTAGGATCTTCTCAGTTACAAACAGTGTTTCCTACACTGATGCCTTTCGAAATATAAGTGACAGTTCTAATTCCTCCCCCAATTATTCCGAACGGTTCCTATTCTGTTTCGTACCGCTGAAGATTTTTCCAGTTCAGTCGTCCGATTGAGAAGAAGACCACTGCTTCTTCCAAAGCTCTCCGTCGATTTTTTTCGAACATCTCCGTTAATTTGTTGACTACTAATAAATTATCCTTATTTTAGCAGATTGCCTGACCTACGTCTCCAATGACAGTACTACGACGGTGTCGGAAAAGACCTGCTGCTCCATCGTTAAGACGGTGCTCGACACCAGCCCCAACTATCTCTATGAAGGTCTCAAAAGCAGCGCTTGACTCTCCCTACCGCGTGCAACCCCCCTTCTCCTTCCCTCGCATCTTGTGGCTGTGAGTCTACTAATTCATTCATCTTTCCCATAATTCCTTATGTTGTGATCTCAGAGTTCTAATTTTTTCGTAGCAAATTGTCTGAAATTTGGATTTTTTTTTTATGTAAAAAAATATCAGATTGAGTGGAAAATTATATGATGGAAAAAACTGTAAATTTTTTGGTATGCAGAGGATGGCTTTTCTAGAGTTCTTAAGCTTGCATGTGAATTTGTGATTGGGTTTTCGCTATATCTTGCATATGATTTTTCTTCTATTGCACCAAGATTATCCCTGCCCCAAAGCTCTATGCTGATGATGATGATGTTCCCCGCTTTCAGTAGATATTTATTTGGTTGTTGGTATACTGTTGGTTAGAAATTATTATGTATGTAAGTGTTTAGGGTTTACATCTATTTTTTGAGGCTCAAATCTGGGCATCACATCTATTTTTGGAGGACTCCTTATATCTTTGTGCATCATGGTTCGGCTCTCTCTATATGGAATCAAACTTTTGGCTACGTTTTGATGTTTATGATTATTATGGTATTGATTATGAACGTCTGATAGAATTACTATCATTTAGATTGAACTCTGAAGCATACACTTGGATATAGCGTGAAATGATCATCGTATCTTTGATTCAATAAGAGCAACATCCTTTTTAGTCGCTCTCATGTTCCAAATTGGTGAACATATAACCTATCATAATATATAGTTTCCTCATTTCCTGCATTTTATCAAAATTTAAATATAGTAGGCTGATTTCTATGTACATATCCTTTTATTTGCTAGGCAAATGCAAGGAAGGAAGACATACTTGCACGAGCAAAACATGCAAAAGCCATGAAGTCGATATCATCCACTTGGACCACTTCTCAATTGGAAATGTAATCCGAGGACGACTCTATGGTGGAAATTCAATAGATAATATACAGGGAACTAGGCCTTGACGGAACTAGGCCTTCAGGTACTTGCTCTGAATATTACTACTTTGCTAAATGAATCAATCTATATCATTTGTACATACATCAGTGAATGCTTCAACTGCCCATAGTGACTGGAAGGGTGTATGGCAGCATAACAGTTTCTCTATTGTAATATACTGATGCTGATATGGAGAATTATGATTTTGACTATTTGGATGAAGAATCTGAACTCCGAAGAATGATATTGAGAAACAGTATTACAACTCTAAAGGTAAATATTTTATTTGATGTTGTTTGCTTGATTCTTATTTCTATGAGAAGATTTTAAACACTTTGAGTACTGTAAAACACTTTGAGTACTGCAGTGGTAGTTATTTAAATAGTTCCTCCTGTTAACTAACTATAGCCTTTTTTTAACCCATGTATCTGTCATCTATCTATAACAATCACTACACCTCTCTGCAATTTGAAAGCAGAGCAGATGCTTTAGCAGCAAGGTAGCTACCATACCATGTCTAAATTGAAGCAAAATGTCCATTCTTCAAGATATTCATTGACAAGGACTATGATACAATGGTAATGCCTTGAATAGTTGAATCCTGATTGCATCATTCCTAAAGCTTACTATATATTCATTTTTCTCACTATTTTAGGGAGATCAGTTTTCATGTCAGTTGGTTAATGTTTATGCAGAGAATTCACACAGTTATCTAGAACATGAAGGTGAAGAATTGTTAAGATATCTACTTAACAGGGTGTGGCAAGGATGAGACCTGGCAAGTTGACTTAATTGAAGGCGGACCGGGTGATCTCTACTTGGTTGGAGAAAGATGGATGAAATTAGTGACGGATCACTCGATTAACTAGCCAGATTTCTTGATATTCAAGTTCGAAAGTTGTTTTTTTAGTAATTTTTTTTAAATATTTGTTTTGCATTTTTCTTACCATCTGCAGCTAAACTACATGTTAGCTCTCAATTTTTTAATAAGATTATCGGTCAAGTTAAAGGCAAGAAATTGCTAACATTTTCGGACTATGATTAAACTCTCTCTCAGTTGATCTTGATTGTGCTATCTTATGTCTCGTTGGTTCTTTCCCCTATTATTAACTAACTATTGTTCATATTCACAAATGATAACAGAATTCACTTAATTTTGAATAGAACGTTTGAGTCAACAGGAAAATCTTATCTTTGTTGTTACATAGTAAAATGCTATGTATTTTTTTTTTTTAATTATGGAGCATCATTTTCGTTGATAGATTAATTATACAAATAAAAATATTGAACCCGCGCATTGCGCGGGGCAAATACCTAGTATATAATATAATTTGGGTGTGATGTATAGAATGTTGACAAAGAAGCAAAATGATTTTTTTTACTTCATTTTATTGGTCCACCTATGCTGTAAGTTACATTTGCTAATGTGACATCACATTTGTGCACACATGGACACTTTAAAATTGTCTCAAAGCACCTCATTGCATCTTGAAAACCGTTTCGGTTTTTATGTATATTACATTAAAATTAATTAGTATTTAATTAATAATAAACTACAAATGTTTAAAAAAAATATTTATAGTTCATGGTAGTACTATTATCTTAATATTTAATTTTTTTTTGGTAAATATTAATATACCTACATTCTAACGTTGAATATAAAAATCAAATATCACTTTAGATTTATATGTTTATTATTAATTATGCTTTATTTATCATTATCTCAAAATTGTACACATTAGAAAATAAAATAGAATAAGTGAACCGAACTCAAGTGTTTAAAATACATATAATTTAGTATAACATAATTTATTTCATGAAATATTATTACCTAATAATAAAGAATAAAACTAAAAGTATCAAAAAAAAAAAAATTAGACTATCAAATTAACATACAACTATTTGTTTTTACATGAATTGTAAAAATAAAATAATAAGAAAAAAGTAAATTAAGGTTAACTTTTCAAAATGTACTTCAAAAAAGTATACATCACTAAATATTTTCAATAAATTTCATAAAATATATTTATTTTTACTAAAAATGAAGATGAAAAAAAATAAGTTAATATTCATTTATTATAAACTTTTGTAAATTTTAGTTAAATTTATAAATAAATATGTTTAAATTTTATATAATGCAACACTTTATAACTAAGTTTATTTGTCAATTATCTTATATATATACTAGGGAATTCACCCGCACTTTGCGTGGGATATAAAATAATTCATTCAAATTGTATATTTATTGGTATATAAATTTAAGTTAAAAAAAAGAATAACAAATGAGAAATGCGGAAAAAAAAAATTTAAGGTTTACTTTTCAAATCGTACTTCAAAAAAGTACACATTACTAAATATTTTTCAATACATTTCATAAAATATATTTATTTTTACAAAAAATGAAGATGGAAAAAATTAGTTAATATTTATTTATTCTTAACTTTTGTAAATTTTAGTTAAATTTATAAATAAATATGTTTAAATTTTATATAATGCAACACTTTATAACTAAGTTAAATTAATTTAATACTTATTACTTAATAGACCAGAATAAAAAAAAAATATGTATATATTTAGTTTATTTTATATATTTTTGTTACATAAATATTTTTTAAAACTTCAATTTATATACCAATTTGAATGAATTATTTGACATTCCGCGCAAAGCGCGGGTCAGTTCCCTAGTTAAATATAATAAACAATTAAACTTACCTGCATGTGAAGATTAACGTATAAAAAGCACGACGAGGTTGGGCTCGGTGGTCTACAATCAGATATGAGGAGATGGATGCATTCCGATGGAATCGCTGGTCCGGGGCAACACGACGGTGGTTGTTGCAGGCGGTGGGTGAGGTCGTGGCTGTGTTGAGGATGGTCGCCGAGGACGAGGGGAGCGCCGGTGGTTGTTTCAGGGGAGGCGAACCGAGCGGCCACTACTGCTACGGGCGAACCGAGCGACGTTTGGGACTGAACGGAAGCTGGGGAAGACGTCGTGGTGACGCTGTCGTTGAGGCTGGGTTGAGCAGTGGTCGTCGATGGCTAGCTAAGCAGTCTCCGACGGGTTCGGTGATGTCTGAGTCTCTGGCGGCGGAGCGAAGCAGGCGCGGCGGTGGCTGGTCTGGCGATCGAGCTGCGGGCGGCGTGGTTCTCCGGCGAAGGTCCAGTGGCGGAGCACTGGCCAAAATTTATTCATGCAGGAGGGATAGCAAGGAGAGGGAGAAATATTATTTTGCACGGAAATCGAATTTTTTTTATTTGCTGATATATATATATATTGCCAAAAGATGATTTATTCATTCGCATAATAAGGTCTAAGGAGGTGGAAAATTCCGATCATTTACAAGCAACGATAAAAGAGAGGGCGGGGGTACGCAGACCCAATTCAAATGACACGACCTCTTCCTGGATTGAACAGCGATCCAGTCAGCACATTCGTTTGCTACTCTCGGCACATGGGACCAAACAACGCTTTGTAGTAGACTAATCCGGCGGAAAACATTAGCAACTTGTGTGGCGATCCTCCAATTCGGCCGAATTGTTTCATTCTTCAAGTTGCTGATCACCTTCATTGAATCAGATTCAACTATGAAATTCATCCATCCATGACTGATGGCTAACTCTATTCCAGTTTCCACGGCTTTCATCTCAATTTCTAAGGCACCAAACCCTCTCACAAACTGGTTGCACCCGTCGAGCATGTAGTCGTTGCTATCCCGCGCAAGTACACTTATGCCTCCGTGGTTCCGAGATTCGTCATATGAGGCATCACAATTGATCTTTACCACCCTAGTTGGAGGCGGCCACCAACGCAACAAACCATCAGTCTCGGCTATTTGATCCACTTGGCCGCGTGTTGATACATTCAGATTAGAGTTCCAAAATTCGTTATGATCGCGCAGTACTCTTTCAGATGTGGCAATGGGGTTTGGGCTCTCATCGTTATGCATAGCTCGGCATCGTTCATTCCAAATAGCCCAGCATGTTGATCCTACTAATGACCACCTGAGTTGTTGTTCTTTCTTCGAGAGTCGGCCGGCACATCTTAGCCAACTTAGGAAACCTGAAATCGAGTTCAAGGTGCTAAATTTGGGCGGGCTAAGGTTGTGGCAAACCAAACTGGTGTTATCCATCTACATTGGAAGGTCATGTTCTCAATTGTTTCGATTTCCTCGCAAAATGGGCAATTCGGCACAACATTCATTCCCCTATATACCAGACTGTTTCGGACCGCTAGTGCATTCGAGAGTAGCCTCCACATAAACTCTCTAACCTTCAGAATTGACATCATTTCCCATATGTCCTTCCACTTGAGAGCAGGCCCGTCTTGTGCCGCGTCACCGCAGATCATATCATAGTCGGTACTCAGGTCCCTAATCTGAGTGTATGTCGAACTTACCGTTACAGTGCCCGATCTATTGTGAGGCCAAATGAATATATCGGGGGCCGGTAGCGGGATTGCCTCGATGGCGTGTAACTCATCTTCCGTTGATCCATGTAAACCTCGCAAGTCCCATGATAATCGACCATGATGAATTAGTTCATACACTCGACATTCAGCCACCTCAGCATCCGTAAGTCCCGCATGAGATAGGCGAAAACCTGGTAAATTCGGGATCCATGCATCCTCGTAAATATTGACACTTTGCCCATCACCTATCTTCCACATTTCGTTGTCCATGAGCACATCCCGGCCAGCAAGTAGGCTCGTCCACGCCCATAAATCTTGGCCTCCCTTCCGCGCGCCATGTAGGGTGTAGTTTGGGAAGTAAAGACCCTTAAGCATTCTTGCCCAGAAAGTGTTCGGGTGATTCAACAATCGTCATGCCGTTTTGGTTAGCAAAGCGATGTTGAATGACTGGAGTCCCTTGAAGTCGAGTCCCCCTTTCGCCTTTGGCTTGGTGAGCGTGTCCCATGCTCTCCAATGCATGCGTCTTTCCTCCCCCCCGTTGTCCCCACCAAAATCGAGCAATTAATGAATTGATCTCGGCACACCACGTTTTCGGTAGTAGCAACACACTCATGGTATATGTCGGCATTGCTGATTTATTCACTACAAGAAATTCTTCAATTTGTGAGGGTCAATTTTTCGAGGGATTTTCGAAAATCCCTCAAAAAAATCATCCTGTGAGGGACCCACCAGAAAAAAAAAAAAAAAGTGATTTTATAGGGAAATCCCTTAAAAACAGTTTGTGAGGGATTTCCCTTAAAAATCCATATCAAACATTCTAAAAATCAAATCCCTCAAAAAATATATGGAATAGTTTCGGTAACAAATTACTAAGGGATTTTCTGAGGGAACGTGTTTAAGGGTTTTTTTGAGAGAATTTTAAGGGTTTGCTTTTAAAGGATTTTGTGAGAAATTATATTCTGAAAATTTTGTGAGGGAAGACAGTGCTTCCAAGGGTGTACGAGCCTATCGGGGCCAGTCCTAATATTCTGAGGGAATACAGTGCTTCCAAGGGTTAATCTGATCTACACAAGTTAGGACTCACCTAAAACTAGAGCTTTTAGGATAAAGTTGATTTACGATCCGGGTTACTCTATAAGTTCTTGTGAAGGAAATACTCAGAAAATTATAGCACTTGTCAGTTAAAGAGAATGTTAGGCCGAGTACACGTCAGGTAGCGTAGGCATCCTACGAGGCTCTTGTAGTGAGTCGGATTCACCAGCTCTCTTTCTCCTTCTTTCGTAAATCACACTCCACACTCGACGGGGGTATCGAATGGCTGACAGTCTTCCATTGAGAACTTCTTCAAAATCTCTCGCGCGTACTTCTTTGAGAGACGAATATCCCATCTTCTCCTTGTTGCACTTCAATGCCGAGGAAATAGGCCATAAGGCCCATGTCAGTCATCTCGAACTCCTTCTCCATGGATTGCTTGAACTCTTGAATCATGGCGGGATTATTGCCGGTGAACACCAAATCATCTACGTACAAACACACAATCAAAACATCTCCACGGGGGTTAGTTTTTGAGTAAAGAGCATGCTCGTACGGGCACCGACTGAAACGAATTTGAATAAATTAGTCATCATTCTTGAATTCCACGCTCTTGGAGCTTGTTTTAGGCCGTAAAGTGCCTTCTTCAGTCGATACACCTTGTCTTCTTGGCCTTTGACTATGAACCCCTGCGGTTGTTCAACGTACACCTCCTCTTCGAGATTCCCGTTCAGGAATGCTGACTTCACGTCCATTTGGAATATTCTCCACTTCTTTTGAGCGGCAAGTGAAATGAGTAATCGTACCGTCTCTAGCCAGGCCACCGGTGCAAAGACTTCTTCATAGTCGATCCCGAACTTTTGCTTGTATCCCTTCACGAAAAGCCTTGCTTTGTATTTCTCTACTTCTCCATTTGCCTTTTTCTTCGTCTTGTATACCCATTTTACTCCGATGGCATTGTGACCTCGAGGGAGTGTAGTAAGCTCCCAAGTCTTGTTCTTCCGAATGGACCCCATCTCTTCTTCCATCGCCTTCATCCATTTTGTCTCCTTAGAGGCTTCTTCAAATGTTAATGGATCATATCCTGCGAAGAGACAAAGGTTACTATATAGCTCATCATTTACATCAACTTCCTCCGTAAAGTTATATATGTCCCGCATTCGCCTTGTCTTCTTAACGGGTGATTCACTTGAGCTTTCTCCTTCCGATTGGGCTCCAGCATTTGCGGGTGAAGTTGGCTCCGGAATTTCTTCATTTCGGACACTCTCTTGCTCCGACTCCTCTGCATCCTCTGCATCTAGGATCTCCTTTTGCTGGTTGTTGTTTTCCCAATTCCATGCCCGTTCTTCATCAAACTTGACATCCCGCGACATTACAACCCTTTTTGTGACAGGATTGTATAACTTGTAGCCGTTAGAGTTCTCTCCGTAGCCGAGCATGACACACTTCATACTTTTATCCTCGAGTTTCGTCCGTTTTTCTTCTTGAACTTTTGCATATGCAATGCATCCGAAGACACGAAGATGCTCGACACTTGGCTTGCGCTTGCTCCATGCTTCCTCCGGCGTTATGTTTCAATCCGCTTCGTAGGGAACCGGTTGAGTAAGTAAACGGCACATGAAACCGCGTCTCCCCAGAATTCTTTTGGAACTCCTCTCTCCTTGAGCATGCATCAAACCAAATTCAAGATGGTCCTATTTTTTCTCTCGGAGACACCGTTTTGTTGAGACGTTTGAGGCATGGTGTGTTGATGCACGATCCCGTTATCTTTGCAAAACCTGTCAAACTCACGCGATGTGTACTCGCCTCCTCGGTCGGTTCGCAAACACTTCAAATGACGACCGCTTTGCTTCTCGACCATGCTTTTGAACTCCTTGAACTTCGTTAAGACTTCGCACTTCTGCTTCATCATATAAATCCAAGTCTTGCCACTGTAATCGTCAGTAAAGGTCAAGAAGTACCTATTTCCACTAATGGAGATGGGAGTGATTGACCCGCATACATCCGAGTGGATTAAGTCGAGACGGCCTCTTGCTCTCTTCAAATGATACTTCTTGAATGGATTTCTTTGTTGCTTCCCGACGACACATGTTTCGCACACGCCGTTGGGACGGTCGATCTTTGGCAAGCCTCGTACCATGTTCTTCCTTTCCAGTAGCTTCAACGCCTCAAAATTGAGATGCACATACCTGATGTGCCAGAGAGATGAGCTGTCCATGGTTGTCACCTTCAAGCAATTCTCCTCCTGTGTGCTCAGCCGTAGAGGAAACATCCTGTTCTTAGTCATGGTCACATTCGTGATAAGTTTGTTATTTTTATCACGGATGCTAAGAGCGTGATCCTTCATGTGGACGCCGTATCCTTTCTCGAGCAGTTGTCCAACACTTAGAACATTGTTTTTCATATCGGGAACATAATAAACATCGGAGATGCAGATTTGCTGCCCATTCTTGAGTGCGAAGAAGATTTTACCTTTACCTTCGATTGGCCGTCGGGAGAGATCACCGAAGGTACATGCCCATCACACCTTTCATCAAGCTCTGCAAACAATTCTTTTCGCCCACACATATGATTGTATGCTCCCGTATCAATGAACCATGTGACGGATTCTGACGCCACCGCTCCATCGTAGGCCATCAAGAGTACTCCATCATCGTCTGTCTTCTCCGCAAGATTCGCCTTCTCTCCGCCATTGTCGGTGTTATACCAACATTCCGCTGCATAGTGGCCATATTTTTTACAAACATGGCACTGGACTTCCGATCTGCTCCATCCATTACGACCTCGTCCGCGACCTCGACCACGACCTCGACCTCGACCTGCTCCTCATCCACCTGATTCTCTATCAGCAGGTTCGTTGGTGGTTGTTGTTCGACCACTTCTTCCTCGCCGTGTTGTGAATCTTCCTCTTTGGAAGCCGCCTCGTGATCCGTCATTCTTCAACGTCAACTTCGCTTGTAAAGCTTGCTCCAAGGACTTTCCTTCTCCTCGCTTCATAAGTCGTTGTTCATGGGCTTGTAGAGAACCCATGAGTTGCTCAATGGACATCTCTTATAAGTCTTTGGACTCTTCGATCGCCACGGCCACAAGGTCGAACTTAGGATCGATGGATGTCAAGATCTTCTCTATGACTCGAACATCTTCCAAATTTTCTCCATTTCTCTGCATTTGATGCGTGATTGAAATGACCATCGTGAAATAGTCGGAGATAGATTCCGAGCTTTCTTGGTGGAAGGACTCGAATTGAGCACGAAGAGTTTGTAGGAGAATTTTCTTTACCTTTTCGACGCCACCGAACGCCTTTTGGAGTATCCCCCATGCTTCGTATGATGTCTCGGCCGGAGCGACTATCTCGAACGTGGCTTCATCAAGACCTTGATATATTGTGAACAAGGCCTTCTTCTCCTTCTTCCTTTGCTCCCTCAATTCATCCTTCTCCTCTTTTGTCATCTCCGCCGTCGTTTCGGGTTCCTCGAACTCGGTCTCCACGAGCTCCCACACGTCAAGCGATCCCAAAAGGGCCTTCATTTGGATACACCATCTATCGTAGTTATTCTTCGTCAATCTTGGCACTTGCATGCTTGTCGATGTCATCACGATCTTTGGACTTGGCTCTGATACCACTTGTTGGTGTATGAATGTGTGTGAGAGATGTGGAGATGGAATGGGAGACTTGTTGTTTGTCTACTCAACTTGATGATTTCACCTTCATTTGATCAAATATTTATAGGTACATATGGAAGACCTTAGATGCTTTGTATCCCTAAATGCATGAACATAGTTTCTAGCAAATACATTGTAACTCTAAGTACATGAACTCACAAATGCATTGAACTTAATTAAACAAGTTTATTTGAATTTCCAACACTATGTTATCCAAGCTTCTCCTTGTTGATTCACTTATTTTCTTCTAATTTCAGCTGTTTTTTGGAGTTCTTCATCTGTTAAATCATGCTCTAATCGAAATAAAGGCTTCTCGACATGCAATCGCAACTTATCCGACTTATACTGCTGAAAATATGTTATTATAAGGCACGTAGGTGATTAGCATCTGATAAGCAGGCTCTTGGATCCTTCTCTCCTCGGCTCTTGCTCGCCACTGGTTAGCTTCCTCTACTCGTTTCTGCATTTTTCTATATCATATGATGCCGAATTTAGTTTCTATCGCTGATTGTAGTGCAGATTAAATAGATTCTGAATTTGGTGAAAAAATTTGAATTCTGTTGAATCGATAAGATTTTTGTTCACTTTGGTTAAGCAAATTGAAGGACTTGTTAGATTGGAGACATTATAGGTGCTCAATCATGAAGGATGTAGTGCAATTGAAAAGTTGCGTAGTATTTCCAACTTACAATACTTGAAAGTCTTAAATTGTTGTGGTTGTGTCTAGCTGGAAAATTTTGAAAGACTTGATGGGTTGAAAACGTTGGTGGAGTTCAATCTCGAAAGATGTAGATCAACTGAAAAGTTGTCTGAATTTCCAACTCAAAGTACTTGAGAGAATTGAATTGTCATGGATTTGAGAAGCTAAAAGTTATTGTAGGATCACTTGTTGGATTGAAAGCATTGGTGGAGTTAAATCTTGAAGGATGTAGGATAATGGGTAATCTGCTTAAACATCCTAACTCACTCTACTTGAGAAAATTGAATTGTCATGGCTGTGTGAACCTGCAAGAAATTTTAGGATTAGGTAGATTAACATCATTGGTGGAGCTCAATCCCGAAAGATGTAGAGAAATCAAAAAATTGTCGAGTCTTTCCAATTTACGGTCCTTGATAGTCTTAAATTGTTGTGGCCGTGACAAGCTGGAAAATGTTGAATGTATTGATGGATTGAAAGCATTAGAGGCGCTCAATCTCAAAGGATGTTGATCAATTAAAAAGTTGCTTATCACAAAATTTAGGACTGTCTTCCCTCTCAAAGGGTTTTTTGCTCCGATTCGGGCCAATCGGGGCCAGTAGCTCTGAGCCCAATCGGAGTCGTGGTGGCGGTCGCCGGAGTTGGGTGGTGGTCACCGGAGCTGGGGTGGTGGTCGCCGGAGCCGGGTGGCGGTGGCCGGAGTCGTGGTGGCTTTAAGGGCATTTTCGTCTTTTCAGGTCAAGCATGTGAGGGGCACACTTTGGTCGGAGGGCATTTTCGGGTTTGAAGTTTATTTTCGGTCACATGCCAAGCATGTAACTAAATTCCGTTAGTTTTAACGGTAAAAATTGACGGAGACCTCTTTATCAACAAAGTTGAAAATTCAGACCCTTAATATTAACATTTGAACATTCAGACATCTCCTTAACATGGGTCATTATTCAGGCACTTCTTATGTCCTTAACCCTTTATATGATGGAGAGACATGAACACACTATTACATTTAAAGTAATATATAGTTCAAGACAACATCAGTAAGCACTATATGTTTACAAATCAGAAGCAAATATCGTCGAAGGTTGTAATAAATACCATTTCCAGTTGCAGTCAACAAAATATCCTTATCAGACGC
The DNA here is from genome assembly GCA_036873135.1 of Clarkia xantiana subsp. parviflora. Lineage (NCBI taxonomy): Eukaryota > Viridiplantae > Streptophyta > Magnoliopsida > Myrtales > Onagraceae > Clarkia > Clarkia xantiana. Next base: position 5,938,473 of record JAPTYO010000016.1, read on the forward strand.
CTCTTCATCAGATTCACTTGAATAAGAAGCAAGGCCAGTGAACAAGAAAAAATATCAGCACCGTGTCCCCGACATCAGATAAGACATGATCAATTAAAATACAATACACTCACCAAAATACTTATCCATGCAACCAGGAGAACAAGGCCGAGATTAACGGTATTTTGGTATCATATGTTTGACCGAAATTGACTTTTGGTGCAACATATTTTTTTTAGACTTTTAGTGTCAAACGTTGCGTTTTGTAGACTTTTGGTACATTCGTTAACTTTTCGTTAATTTGGTATGTTAAATGGCACGTGCAAATCACGTGATTTGCGTTATACTTTTGATTTTGTTCAATTTAATATCTCTAATACATTTCTAACTTTATTTTTGTTTAATTTAGTCCCAAAAAACTCAAATCGAACAAGGGACTCGATAGACCAAGCCCAGGCCTAGTTAGGGGTTAAACCGAACCGGTCGGACCGGTTTTTAGCTTGTTTCGGTCAGGTACCTAAATTTCCGGTCCGGTTTTTTTCCTTAAATCCGACCAAAAAACCGTTTGAAGAAAAATAAAGCGCCGATTAGTAGTACGGTTTTTTCGGTTCGGTTTTCAATTTAAACCGAAAATCCAATATTAGCAATTAATTATAAATTCTTATCATTTTCATGGACTATATCAAATCAAAATGAAAAATTAATTCCATTATTTTAATTAAATAAATTATAAAATAAAAGTAGAAAAAAATAATCTTCATATGTGCCTCTTTTACAATTTATATTAACTTAATTATATTAATTAGCATCAACTAATATAATATATATTATATATATTTAATTAGCATAACGGTCGGTTCGGTCCTTACGGTTCTCAAAACTCAAAATCCGAACTAGAGCAAAAAAATCCGACCAAAAATCAAACCGGATATTTTGGATTCGGTTTTTTCGGTCCGGACCGGTTCGATTTTCACCGTTTTTTCGGACCAACCGGACTTTGGTTTCACCCCTAGGCCTAGTCCTAGCTCTAGGTCTAGCTAGATTAATTGGGATCTAGCCAATTAGAACCAATTGGCCCTAATTGCCTAGGTCCCAATTGACCTAGCCAGACTCTAGTCTAGGGTTAGGTCTGACCTTGGATCAGGGTTGCCTGGGTCAAGCGACCCCAACCTAGTGTCCGACTCTATTTTATATAGAGATTAAAATAGGAGATAAAAATATTTTCTTAGTTAACAAATACCTAATATTTTATATTTAAATTTATAGAATATTAAATTGAAAAACGAATCTCTTTTACCAATATAAAATGTGAAAATGGTCCTCACCCCCAAATGGTGCCTTCCATTTAAAGGGTACCATTACTAAACCGGTTTACCTCTTCTGGTCGGACATAAATATTGAACCGACGGGATTAGACAATACTCTAAACAAACCGCCGCAATCACAATTGAATGAAAACCATGTAACAATGGAGTGGTGGTTCAGCGCCTCATCCTGATGAGGCCCCCTAGAACCACCCCGCGGAAAAAAAAAAAAAAAATAATCACAATTGAATGAAGAAGTACAATTAGCCTTTTCTCTGCAGTTAATCGCGACAGTTACTTTCCCCTCTATACCGCGTTGTATCATCGCTCTGCCACCGCGCTCTTGATTCCGTCGTCACGCCGACCACCCGTCTATCCGCCTCCGTCCACCACTGGTGTTCTGCTCGCAAGAAAACTGAACCCCTAGAGTCAACCCCAAATCGTCCTTAACCAACATCGTATCTCCACTGTGTCCCTCAGATGGCAAGCGGATTCATCTTCTGTCAACGCAGGGATTTCCGAAGTTGATAAGCATCGAATCAGCACTTATTCTGTCTATCCATCATGGTATTATCTCCTCCTGAGTCCTGACATTATTACGGCGGAGGTATCATCGTCGGTTCCCATTTTCAGGAAAAGGAACCACCTTTGAGTTTTCCTGCTTTTTTTTTTTTATAATTTTTTTGGTTGATTCGTTTTGTTGAAAAATCGAAAAAAAAAATGTTTGAATTCTGTGGGTTTTGGATGCAGTGGAGGCATTAATATGTATAAGGAGATAGTTGAGTGATCCATATGGTGTTTTGAACAACTGGGATGAAGATTCTGTCGACCCTTGCAGCTAGGCTATGATTACTTGCTCAAGCGACAACCTCGCCATTGGCATGTATGTTGGTTTTTCATTGTTCATGCAGAAAATCTCCATGCTTAATATGATTTTGTTGGAAACCGAAAAAAAAAAGATTCTGGCTATGTAGAAATTCTCTAACTGTTATTTCTTTAAAAGGGGAGCTCCAAGTCAGTCTCTATCATGAACTCTATCTTCTATAATCAGAAATCTCACTAACCTAAGACAAGTGTAACCAAATGTCCATATCCTTTGAAAAAGACCAACCCAGATAGACATAAGTCTTCTAACGTTTTTTTTTTTTTTTTTTAAAAATGTAGTCTGCTGCAAAACAATAACATCTCCGGCAGTATCCCATCGGAGCTAGGGACTCTGCCGAGGCTTCAGACACTGGATCTCTCCAACAATAGATTATCTGATCATATTCTGGAATCTCTTGGTCATCTGAGCAGTCTTCAATATCTGTGAGTATCTTTTATTAGTTATGTCTGATTCTTGATCCATGAGGGTTCTATCATTAACGGACAAAATCATGCTCTTGGCTTTTTGTTAATGCAATTTAAAGGGGTTAAAAAAAAAAAAAATCTTGGGATTCTGCCTAACATTCTGGTTATAAAAATATGGAGATTTTGATTCATTCATTGATTAAGTTTTTCGGATGTGGACTTGGTTAATTAAGAATGTTTTTGTATTGACTTTTTGGCATGTAATGATGGATGAGGTTAGGAGGCTAAACAACAATAGCTTGTCTGGTCTCTTGCCAAAATCCCAGATCTTTCTTTCTTGTGAATATTAGTATTAGCTCCTCTCAAAATAATTTACATCTTTTTATTTATTAAATTTTACTGAATGCTTATGATGCTCTGTTTCTGACTCTTCAGGGACTTGTCTTATAACAATCTCGCTCCAGTTCCAAAATTCCTTGCTAGAACATTCAAGTAATGTCTCTATTTCTATGTCAACATTTTGTAACTTGTTAAAAAATCGATCAAAAGGAGCGAGTAGTAAACATGTTCTTGAAATGGAAAATGTTTCGATTTTTACACTAAGTTTCACTCTGAATTTCACAATTTGTAGCATTGTTAGATGAATAGACGACTAATTAGATGACACAAGACTTTGTTGCATTGCTCAAAGTATGAACTTGTTTTTTTTTGTTGCTCAACTTAGCATGATTTATGATTATATTATATATTTTTCATCTTTCTTAAACTTACTGGTCTAACTACATATGATAATGCTGTTGTGTTTATGGAATATTGTAGGGAACCCACTAATCCGTGGGACTAAATTCAATGAAGTCTGCGCTGGTTTAACCTTCCATTTCCCTCTTAACATCTCCTTGAATTCAACATCGGATAACACTTAAAAAGTAGAAGAAAAAATCCCATGATTTGAGAGCTTGCGAACCCGGCTTGGTTCAATGCTTATCTGAGAACTCATGTGTATCACGAGCCGACTTGGGGGTCTGATCATAGCTCGCTCGCTATTGTTAAGAATTATCGGAAAACACACGGACCCAGGTTATTCATGTTTGAGGAAATGTGGCTCGATCATGAGGAGTGTGAACCGACTGTCCGGACAACATGGAGGGAGGGATCTGATTCGGTCTCGGCAACAACAAAAGATGTTGTAGCAAAGCTTATCACGTGCCGCAGCAAACTGACATTTTGGAGCAAAGAACAGACTGAGAACGGTGAAGGCATCCACCTGACAAGAAGATATGGTTGAATAGGAGAATAGGCTTCTAACGGAGGTTAGCCACTTGTGGAAGAGGGAACAAATGTACTGGTGGCAAAGTTCTCGGGTTAAATGGCTTAACTATGACGATCGTAACTCCAAATCTTTCACATGACCACTACTGATAGACGGAGGAGAAATGAAATTCCGCACCTAGAGAACGGCCATGGAACCCAGGTTATGAATGAAGGTGAGATTGGAGGTGTGCTTACTGACTTTTTCAAAGATCTGTTGCAGACATTGTGTCAACCTTGGTATGGGGTCTTGGATGTCGTGCCGGAAGTTGTATATGCCGAAGTAAATGAGCCGCTCACACAACCGGTGTGGTGTCCAAAGAGGAAGTCAAACAGGCTACATTCCAACTAGGGGGTTCGAAGGCACCGGGTCCTGATGGATTCCCGGGAATTTTTTTTCCAACGTTACTAGAATTTGGTGGGTGAAGACATATTCCGAATGGTGGGCTATGTTCTTCGAAATAACCCAAGACTACCGAGCCAATTCCACCCAATTAGCCATGACGGTTTCAATGGAAAGTTTCTTTTTAGACTATTGTTTTAGAAATTAACCGACATGATACGTAGCATACGCAGAGCTGACTGCATAGTTGAAGATAAAAATTAAAGCAAATAATAATATTAGAGACATGACGTGCAACGTACGTGCTGCATAACTAGTATTAGAAAAAACGGACATGTATCACTCAGCCGAATTAATATATTAAATCAAATATTAACTTATACATAATTAAGTGGATGCAATGAGCAGTCAAGGAAACAAACTAAATACTAATGAAAAATCATAAAAAACAATTATATAGAACCAATTTCGTATAATTTGCTATCAAAGTAAATGTTACTTTAAAATATATATAGAAATATAAATTGCAAAGAAACAAAAGTTTATTCTGCTAAGGATAATTGGATATATAATGTTGAAATAGACACTCCACCGTGAGTCTGGAGTACCACCTCCTGTGACCAATTGGTTTTAAAATGGAACCCCACTTGCATATATGATTGCTCTCTGCTGGCCCGTTGGGTTTGGCTCGGCCCAATGTGGAATCTAACATGGTATCAGAGCCTGGGTTGGGCTTGGACCTGGGAGATGGTCTGTTGAAATCAGGGAATCCTCACGGTGAGGGGGAATGTTGAAATAGACACTCCACCGTGAGTCTGGAGTACCACCTCCTCCTATCACCAATTGGTTTTAGGATGGAACCCCACTTGCATATATGATTGCTCTCTGCCCGTTGGGTTTGGCTCGGCCCAATGTGAAATCTAAACCCTGAACTGTTCTTGATGGTGCAATACCATATCGTGTACTTTTTGCGTCTGCGTTTTTGTTCCGTGTTTCACCTAAGATCTTTGGTTGTACCTGCTACGTGTATGATAATAGGTCAGGCCGTACAAAGCTTGATCTGAAGTCTATCCGCTGTATTTTTGTAGGCTATTATGGAACTCAGAAAGGTTATCGTTGTTATAGTCCAAACCTTAAAAGATACTTTGCTTCCTCCGATGTCATTTTTATGGAATCTGTCCCATTTTTTCTTCAATCTGAATCTCGTCAGTCTAGTATTCCTCCACCTATCATGAGTATTCTGGCATATCCTGAGGTTCCCGTCGACCCTTCTTCACTTGAGCATGGTGGATCACCAACTGATAATGCACCTCATACGCCTCCTATTACTCATGTATATACTCGGAGAGATAAGACTCTTCCTGTTAACACTAGGGATGGAAACGGGTCACGGGTACCCGCCGACCCGCGGGTACCCGACCCGATTTTGACCCGATGACCCGCGACCCATGGGGCGGGTTCGGGTTTGGGTTCACGGCGACCCGCCGACTCGACCCGACCCGAGCTTTCATTTTACATATATATTTAATATATGTATATTATATAAAACTATGCGGGTAATATAACACATAGTCAAAATAACAATTATTCTCATGAACGGGGTGATTTATATTTGGATTATGAGTTAATTTAATAATTTATGATTTAAATTTGGAGTTGAATTTGGATACGGAAACATAGAATTTAGAATTTAAGATTTAAAATGATAAATTATACCTCACACGGGTCGACCCGACCCGACCCGAAAGTGCATGGAACGGGTCCGGGTCGACCATATTGATCCGCGGGGCGGGTCCGGGTCTGGCGATACCCGCCCCGACCCGCCCCATTGACATCCCTAGTTAACACTAACTCTGTCCAGACTATGCAGGATCTTAATACTCGTGCATCCCTAGAACCTTCTTCGTCTCCTCTAGAATCAACTCAACCACCTCCACCATCTGATATTGACATTCCCATTGCCAAGCGTAAAGGTTCCCGTAGTTGTCCAAGTACCCGATATCCCGTTGACAACCTTTGTTCATATGCTACCCTATCCAACAACCACAGTGCCTTTAAAGCAAATCTTGATAATTACTCTGTTCCTAAAAATGTGACAAAAGCTCTGCGCAATCCAGGGTGGTTTCGTGCTATGCAGGAGGAAATGTCAGCTCTCTGGAACAATCACACGTGGGATCTCTGTCCTCTCCCTCCCGGTAAAAAGGCGGCTGGTTGTAATTGAGTTTTCACGGTCAAGGTTAATCCTGATGGGTCACTTAATCGACTCAAAGCTCGGTTGGTTGTGAAAGGCTATTCCCAGGAATATGGCCTTGATTATGATGAGACGTTTTCCCCGGTTGCTAAGATGGCGTCTGTTCGAATCTGTCTCTCTCTGGCAGCCATCCGACATTGGCCACTGCACCAATTGGATGTCAAGAATGCATTTCTCAATGGCATCCTTGAGGAGGAGTGTTAAATATAGAAAGCTCTTTTGTAATTGCTTATTTCCATTCCTAGCATTTTCCTTGTATAGCTATTTATCAATTCTAGGTTATTGTATCACAATATAATGTAATTGTTGATGAGTTGAATATATACAAAAAGTATTCTCCTAATTACTTTTCATGGATCAGAGCAGGTTTTCGTTACCTGTAAATCTCTGCCTATGCTGTCTCGTGTGGTCATCGCCGACGACGTCTTCGACCACTGACCAACGCCGTCTCCGACCACCGATCGACAACCAAGGAATCCCTTAGATATTAAGAGATTGATCTATCAAATGGCCAGACGATTGTTCGACCTCCGATTGAGGTTGCAAAGCGAGGCATGGAGCCGTCTCCGACCAGACAACCACTGTTTCCGACCATCCCTTCAGTTGTTTCTCTGTCTCTCTGCTTCTGTGGTCCGACGATGCTGTCTCGCCGGTGCACCACGCCGTCGCACCACACCGTTGGAGCCGTCGTACCACGCCACCGCAACCGCTGCACCACGCCGCCGTCGCACCACTCACCTCTGCTGCGGTAACTCTGTTTGCCTCTTTTCTGCAATTCCCGTGTCTGCGTAGCTGATTAGGGATTTGCTCTGCTAGTTCATTATATGACTGGTCTGGTCCGGTTCAATTGTCTGGTTCAATAGATTGCTGTGGTCCGGTTCGATTTGCTGCTGGTTTATTTACTGGTTCTTGGCTGGTTCGGTTTGCTATTGCTGGTCTTGACTGGTTTGCTACTGGTTCTGTCCAGTTCTTTACTGGTCTGAGTTATTTTGTCTGGTTCTTGGCTGATTTATTGCTGGTTATGTCCGGTTCTGTACTGGTCTGTGCATTATTTATCTGGTTCTTGGCTGGTTTATTGCTGCTCTTGCTGATTGATCAAGTATGACAACTCCTACGGCTGCACAACCAAACTTTGCCCAACTATTGAAGATTCCTGTTTATCTCTCTAACTCTAACTGGGATCAGTGGTCCACATTTGTTATCACTGGGTTAGACTCGCTCCGAAAAGGGAAATATCTGACAGAAGAACCACAAGACACCGAGGAATGGAAAGCTGAGGATAGCTCTATTCACATGATCCTTTGGAATGCAATGGAGCCTGACATTCTCTCCACGGTCCACACCTTCAAAACCACTAAGAAGATGTGGGATCACCTCCAGTCCACATATTCTCAGAAAACTAGCATGGCACACGCTTATGCAGTGTCCCAAGCATATGCAAGGTGTGAACAGGGTGATGCTACTTTAACTGAGTACTTCACCAAATTCAAGAAACTATCTGATGAGATGACTGAACTGTTTCCTTTTGGTGCGGTGAGCGTGGAATTGGTTTTAGGATGGAAACCCACTTGCATATATGACTGCTCTCTGCTGGCATGTTGGGCTTGGCTCGACCCAATGTGGATTCTAACATGGTATCAGAGCCTGAGTTGGGCCTGGACATGGGAGATGGTCTGTTGAAATCAGAGAGTCCTCACGGTGAGGGGATGTTGAAATAGACATTCTACCGTGAGTCTGGAGTACCACCTTCTCCTAGCACCAATTGGTTTTAGGATGGAATCTCACTTGCATATATGATTACTCTCTGCTGGCCCGTTGGGTTTGGCTCGGCCCAATGTGGAATCTAACATATAAAACGCGAAAGAAGTTAAGCTAGTTGAGAACTGTCAACTTTAGCTTATGTCTAATAATATTGATGAGAGAATAATATTCAATCAGTTGCGGAAACAAGGTTTGCCACAGTTTTGGAAATCGGGGTTTCACCAATCATGAGGTGAATATGTTGCTGCAGAAGAAACAGTTGTCTAAGCATTCAAATTCCCTCCAATGTTTTCAATCTCTTCTTCCAATTACGTACCTCAGCCTTGTCATTCTCCTCTTAGTGCTTATATCAGACCATTATTAATTAACATCCGTCAAATTAAAATCAAAATAGGCACCCTAAGTAAAAAGGAAGCAAATTTTGATCAATACCCTTGAAAGTCATGTGATCGAGGAAGTGGGCAGTGTAATTGGTCAAATGGTGTGTGGTCCATCACAAATCGTGACCCATCATTGATCCGGACCCTAGCGGTGGCAATGGCAGTGTGTGTACTGAAAGTGCGCGGAATTAGTTAGAGTTGAACATGATAATTTTTTCTTGTAGAAACCAGAATTGGTTGAGTCATATACTGTATATATATTTTAGAAACAACATTCCCTATGTTTAATTAGTAACACAGTCTAAGTAAGACATTAGGTGCACTTAGTACTTACTTAGAAATTACTTTGTCATTGTCCATCTCTTATCTGAATATACATTAATTTCATGTATATAGGAATACTAGAATCCACCTCAGATTAGATCATCAAAGTTTGGAAGATCATTCTGTATAATCCACTCTAAATGAGCAATTTTGTATTCATCAATCAATGAATACATAAATCGAAAGCAAGTCGGTCTCACTAGATCATCATATTGAAAATTGTATCAATAGTGGCTAATTGTTGATATTATTGAAGTAGTACATTAAATTCTATAAATAGGCTTACTTGTTTCCCCACAAAAGACTCTTCAATTAATAGCTATAGGAGTTCTTAGAGAGGTCTCTGATATTTGCTTCTCATTGACATTGAGGTTTTGTTGTATCATTGGGTGATTTGCTGGTAACCTAACTCTTTCGAGTGGAGCAAATATCACATTTCACAAAGCAACTTTACGTGTCTCAAAACAACTCGCTCATTATTGTTTGTGTTTCCAGATTTTTTGCTCGGGAGTTAGTTCGTATATGTGGTTTTGTGATTCATCGAATTTCACTATTGTTAGTGGTTAGCGTTGTGATGATCAATACTCGTTCTCTATCCGAAAGCTATTGCTCAAACAATATTTCAAATAAAGATTATGCCTTGTCAAAGGTGAAGCAACAGAATCCATCTGTATAACATGATCACATAGTATATATTTCTTTTATGGAGCTGTTTGCAATCGGCAAATGATAAAGTTGTTTTCAAATTATTTAAAAAAAAATAGTTTCCAAAACTATTTACTCGAGATGGATGGCACAATGTTCATAACTTCACTTGCGAGAACGTTTTCAGGAACTGGAGGGCTCCAATTTGGGTAGTTAAGGCTTCCTGCAAATTGATTCCACTATCACTTGAACTTGTAAATACTTGTAAAATAAGAAGCTCGATAGAATATCTCAATTAGTCAATTTTAACAAATTCGATCAATGAGCCATTAACAACAGAAAAATTGTTGTAATTCATTCATTTATTGTAGAAATCTATGTAATTGATTGAAGAGGTAAAATCAATGAGGCAATGGGGTTAATCAAGATAGCTAACCTACCTAATCAGTGACAGCTTCATAGAGAGGGGACTTGCTAGGATCATTTAAAAGCAGCCTTGCTTTTGCAAATAAGAATCTATATATAATATAATTCTAAAAAATCTTATAATATCTTGACAACTAATGTTTTGCACAACTTTTTCTTTCCTGTGTTAAAATGAAGTTAATTTACTGGTCCATGTCAAATTTGATAAGTTACATCACAATATCACCTCCACATGGAACTCTAGAAATCAAGCAAAACACCACATTCCATGTTACGGACCGTTTCATTTTCAAGTTTGTAAAATTGAGTTTTGAACCTCATACAAAAGAAAATTGCAAGTTTGCACTCTATCAAATAAATTTGTAAAGTACTAAAATCGATCAAAAAATTAAAAAAAAATTAATTAAATAGCTTTTCCAAAATAATATTTACTTAAATAAACAATGAACTAAGAAACTATAGTGAATATATATATATATATTAACTAATATAATTACTAGATAGTTACAATTTTTTTTTCAATATTAAAAAAAGTAAATAAAAACATAAAATAATTCAAGTGTTGAAAATATATATAAAAAAAAAAATGAAATAACTAAATGTTAAAACAATAACAAAATAGTATGCATGAAATAATAGTTGCATGTTATCAACATGCAAATAATTACAGTTTTGCATATAACATAAAATTTAGCTCACATGAACCAGAAACTAAAAGTATTTTTTTTATTGTAATACTTTTTTGAATAATGTTGTAAAACATTATATATACTTCTGACCAAACATATTTTTGAATAAAATATTTATTTTTGTAAGTGATAATAAGATATAGATATAACTATTAATATACTTTTTTTTTTGCCAAAAATAGATACTTATACTTTTATTTACAATATTTATTTAGTTCTAAATATAAAAAAATAATAGATTTCATAAAAATAAAAAAAAAAATAAAAAAATCTTGGCGCCTAGAAACTATGCGGGAAACTGAAAAGAAGTAACATAATTGACAACTATTATTACAAAACGAAAACTAACAATTTGAAATTTTCTGATACATATAATTAATATTATATTATATTATGTTATATTATATTATAATTAGTTGAATGAATGTTAATATACCAGAAAACTTATATACGATCAATATATAAGTGTTTTAAAAATATATTTATATACATTCTTTTATTAACTAATAAAATTCAAAAATTATTATACCGCGCAGTGCGCGGGTAAGTTGCCTATTATTTAAATAATTTAATACGGATCGGTCTAAAACTGAAGCGGGTATCCGAATTTCACCACCCGACTTTAATTTTGCAACGGAAACAATTGACGTCGTTAAGTGTTTATAAAACAACAAAACCACTGTGCCGCTCTCTTTTATCCGTTGATGGTCTTCCTCCGCTGCTCTCCTTCATCAGATGCTTGGGTTCCTCCGGTCTCATTAATCTGCTGCCAGTCGGTAGTCGGTGTGGTTCCCCATCCCGTGCCCGTTGGTGGTTGGTATGTCCACCATTAAAACCTCTTATTCCTTCCAGTTTCCACTCCTCGTCCTCGATGTGGTTACGAGTATGAAGTTATTAAAGCTAGAAACTTTTATCTGGTCAAAAAATTATAAGAGAAAAAGATAAAAGACTATTTTCTAGTATGACACACTCTTAAGGGACCGGTGGAGTACATAACGCCACGATGGAGTACGATGAGGAAGACAGGTGGGCCCAATTCGCTGTGTCAACTTGACCAAAAGCTTGCGGAGTAGTGGAGTAGAGGACTTCGGGCAGCTGCACCAGACTTGCTCAAATTGGATATGTCATTCCACAGCAGATTAACTACATCAGCTTACAGCTTCCCACCACTAGTCTGGCCCTAAATACAATTAGACATATCAACCATTATTTCAAAGCATCCATGCTTTATAAATGGAGAATGCTAAAATATGTCAACTAAATTTGCAGTCCAATTTATAGCGGCTCAATTAGTTAATTTAATTCAATCGAGTGTTACCGTTTTGAAATCTAAATTTTCAGCCCAAAATATTAATATACAACATGTCTTACCTTCTCTCATACTTTCTTATTTATTATTATAATTTAATATAATAATATCTATATAGATTTTATAGGAAATTATTGAATATATAAATTTATATCTTACATATATTTATATATTCAACTCAATAACTTCCTATAAAATCTATATATTTTTATTTTTTTTACCAAACTATATATTTTTCTTTTAATTGTGTATAAAAACATAAACACTGACAATTTTTTTATATATAGTATTTATTTTATTTTAGAGGGAAAAAAATTAGTAGAATACAAATCGTTACCCACATTCCGGGAAAAAAAATATCTCAAGTCATCCTTAAAAAAATCTCACCAACAATAATACATTTATAGTTTTCATCGTCCGAAAGTATAAAAAATTATAATTCATAATAATATAAAGTATATAGGAATTTAAAATTCTTTAACTAGATTGAAAATAATTCTCCAACTATATTCAAAATACCAAATCATTACATCTCAATTGTTGAATTTACAATTACATCTCAATTATGGAATCAGAAGTTGAGCTACACATAAAAACTCAAAAACTGAATATGAAGTGAAAAATATGCATTAAAACTGGAAAAATAAAAATTAAGCATGATATGAAAAAATTTGAACATGGTATTATACTAAGATGAACTAATTGTCAAAACTATTTATTTATATGCTCTCCAACTTTGTTCACTCAAGATTAATATGATGATTTGAATTTTAAGTTGCTAATAGAATTTCCTACCATGATACAAATGATATAGTATATTAGAAGCTACTTACAACTAAATTTCAGCTCGTAAATATCATTACTTGCCAAATAACTAATTAAAGTTGTTGAATGTCGCACCAAAATGGTTTGAATTTGTCAAAGAAAGATCATATAGATTAAGATTAGATACGACATGTACTTAACAAATAATATTTTAGTCATTATTACATACAACAAGAAGATACTAACAACTTGTTTAAAAGATGAACTTAAAAATATAAATGAGTCACTTGTATCTTATTATTGGGATAATAATAGTATATTATAATAGACTAAAAATAATAAAAATAAAAAGTAGAATGATGAATTAAACTAGGAGAGATAAAGAACACGAGAAAAGAAAAAGTGGCTATTCTGAATAAGTAAATATTTCGGGCTGAAAAAGTTAAATTCAGAACAACAATTCAGATTTCGATTGAATTAGATCGCACGGCTATAAATTAGACTATAAATACAGTCTATTATATATTAGATTTCACTATTTAATAACTATTTTCCATTATATTCTGGTTTGTTTCTGTCTCTCTCTTACTATGTGGGACCCATATTAAAAGCATCAATACTTTCAAATTATTCTAGGCAAACCCAGTAAATTCACACTGTAATTACTAATGAAGCTGCTCGCTTTGCTAGTCATTTGAATTGAAAGAAATAGTTTAGTGGAGAATATATTTTTTTTTTTACAAATTATGTCAACCTACTTCAGTAAATTGAAAGTTTGTTACTACCCGGGTCTAATTTGCTTATATATATATAAGAACAAGCATACACCATGTGTTAGGAAAATTTGACTGAGCAATTTTAACTTATTCAAATAATATTGAAGGAGATAAAAATACAACCTTCAAAAGTTTGAAGTTGTCCATGTTTAGAAACACTTATTTTAAATATACATTGTTGTCGATTATTAGATCGCTGATTTAGAAGACTCCAATGGTACTGCATCTACAGGTTGATAATTTTCTTATTATTTTCCTTGCACTGTAGTAAACTACCATGGCCACACTGCTTAATTGCCAATCATGAGAATGGGAGTAGCTTCCTTGTTTACTCTACCTCTTGGCATATACCATATATATATAATTGCTGTGTATGAATACTGAATTCAATGCAAAGTAACAAACAAGGAAAACATTGAAAATACAAGCTAGCACCTTGTTGGGATCAAAATGACGTGGTCTTGAACTTCGGGGAATGGACTTCCAAGTATCGCCTCGGACTTAGCACTCTCGAACGCTAAGTTTTCCTCTAAGAGGTTATGTGGGGCGAGAACCTGAAAAAGGGTTGGGGATGGCCCCTGATTCCACTCCGAAGCTGAAGTCAATAATGGATTTAAGAATAATAATATAAGAACGTATTTAGAACTGACTGAATGTAATGAAGTAAATAGAAATATCCCTATTTATAGGGATAAGTTACCGACTTTATATGGCGGTTACCCTCCTTGGGGGGTTTCTCTTCAGAGTCGGTCAAGCAGGTGACAAGCAGGTCGCCACCTCATCTTTACTTAACTGGGATGGTTTCCTTTAGCAGGTGTTTAAGCAGGTCACCACCTGTCTTTACTTCTAGAGGAAGGTTTCCTCTGATGACGATTGAAGCAGGTCGCCACCTGTCTTTACCTTCGAAGGAAGGTTTCTTCTGATGATAGTGACCAGCAGGTCGCCACCTGTCTTTACCTTCGAAGGAATGTTTCTTCTGATGATAATGATAAGCAGGTCGCCACCTGTCTTTACCTTCGAAGGAAGGTTTCTTCTGATGATAATGACAAGCAGGTCGCCACCTGTCTTTACCTTTGAAGGAAGGTTTCTCCTAGTGGCGGGCAGTCGTACTTTGGAAGTCGACTTTTTCATAAGTTGTCGTCGACCTTTCATCCCTATCTCGTTAAGATGAGTCAGAAAGGTCGACGACTCTTCTTTCCCTGCTCTTTGAACGTACTTGGCTCTTGTGCTTAATGACGAGTTTAATCAATCATAACCCAACACTTGCCCCCGAGACTTAAGTCGTCAACTTTATTTATAAAGGGGAGGTCTTGAGTCGAGTATTATCTCTGATCCTTGGCGAGAACACTCTGTTGATCTTTATAGGACTTGGGCTCGCAAAAGTTTTGGAATCCCCCTATCGAGGCGAGTTTGACTTGGTAACATTTCGACCGTTGAGGGTTTCTTGGGAAGCGAGGGGGTTATTCTACTAATCTTTTGACAGATATACGTCAATGGTGGAGTTGTCAGTAAATGCATCAATGAACAGTTATCTTCGGGAAGGCTTCCTTGGGAAGTTGTTCCTTTTGGGTGAGAGGCTCTAGTATAAATACCACCATTGCCTCTTCTTTAGTGTCTAATTTTGACTCCATCTTAGAGTTAACTTCTGTAAGTCTTCTATAAGCTCCGGTGACCATGGCCGATTCCCCTTCTTCAGGTACTTTTGAGGGGATTCTTATTTTTATTTTCATTGAATACCTTTTTTTCGACGACTTTTTATCAACGTGGATTATTCTTTCCAGACTTTATAAAGATGATTCTCCGGAACCACCTTCGAGCTAAGGAGGAGGTCCCAATCTCTTCAGTTATGGCGAGTACCTCCTCGGCCCCTGATCTGATAGTTAATCGGGGGGCTTCTTTTGATATTCCTATTGATGTTGACGCCAATCTTCCTGTTGAACCTTCACCGCCATACTCCTCCCAAGGTAAGGTAAAAAGTATTGCTCGCTGCTCGAGTCGGGACAGGGGCGGCGATTCTTGGCGAAGGAAGAGACAAGGAGGAAGTTCCTCTTCTTCCTCGACTTCAAAATCTTCACCTCAAGTGGATAAGCCAACTTCGTTATCTTCTCCTCCTGAGGTATCTTCCGGTGGTTTTCCGAGTTACGAGGGTCCTCCCTTCAACTAGGATATGTTGTTCAATCCTGTTGTGGATCCCAAACAAGAATTGGGATCCTCTCCGATCTTTGCGGGGATATTCTCTCAAAGAGGGACATTCATCCGTTGGCTCCGATCTGGCACTTCACTTGTTGAATGCTTCCGTTCCCCCTCGAGATCGTCTTCGTCTGGGAACGGATCCTGAGGATGTGGAAAAAGTTGCTCGC
This sequence comes from Clarkia xantiana subsp. parviflora, assembly GCA_036873135.1. Taxonomy (NCBI): domain Eukaryota; kingdom Viridiplantae; phylum Streptophyta; class Magnoliopsida; order Myrtales; family Onagraceae; genus Clarkia; species Clarkia xantiana. The sequence continues at coordinate 5,954,383 of JAPTYO010000016.1, forward strand.
CTTTTTCTCTCAAAACAGGCTGAGGTAAGGGCGGCCCTCTAATAAGCTCGTCATGTTTACTCTTTATTTGCTTCATTAAATAGTTCATCCGTTTCTTTTTCATAGATCTCCCGAGACTCCCTTCAGCTTTCTCGCTTGATAATCGATCTTCTCGAGGAGTTACAGGTGTCTAAGAAAAATAAGACTTCTGTGCCCCCAGCAATTGTGACTGAAGTTCAAAGCCTCCGAGAGGAGAATGCTAAGTTGAAAGAGGACCTCAAACTAGCAGATGAGACCTCTTCAATTTTGCGGCGTGATCTTCATAAGTGCGAGGAATCCTTACAGAGTTCCATCGCTTTGATGAAGGAGCATCATTATTTATTGGAGAGAAAGAAAAAGGAGAAGGATAACCTTCAAGTCGAGAATACGGTATTGGGGGCGAGAGTCGACGTGTTGCTAAAGGAAGTGTCGGCCTTGAGAGAATCTGAAGCTACGACCATGGATCAATATAAGGCGAGTTCTGCTTTTACCTCTGATATTGCCGTGGCAGCTTCGGACTTGCTCTTCCCATCTTTAAAGGAGATGGTTGCTAACTTAAGAGCATATCAACCTGACTTTACTTTTTCTCGAGTTCCTCTTCTTCAGCAATACTTAGAAGTCACTAAAGAAAGTGATGATTTTGTAACCTCGTCCTCTAAGGGGAAGAAAACTTTATGAGAGTTTTTACTCATCTAGAATTTTCTTCTTTTGAGGGTGACTCTTTTTGTAATAAATTTCTTTAATAAATGATTTCTAGCTTCTGTCGTTCTTTGCTAGAATTTATCGATTTAAGAATCGTTAATAATTATATCCCTTTTGATAAACATAGGACATACCTCGACCTTCGCTGTCGGGGGGTGGTATCATCTGTTGAGACGTGGTGATTTTGATCGAGTTGTCGCCGTTCCTAGCTTTGATCGCCATTTTGGGCACATAATGGTCGACAACCGATTTGGATGTCTTCGATCGAATTGTCGCCGCACCTAGGCTTTAGTCGCCATTTTGGGCACATAATGGTCGACAACCGATTTGCATGTCTTCGATCGAATTGTCGCCGCACCTAGGCTTTAGTCGCCATTTTGGGCACATAAGGGCCGACAACTGATTTGGAGGTCTTCAATCGAATTGTCGCCGCACCTAGGCTTTAGTCGCCATTTTGGGCACATAAGGGTCGACAACCGATTTGGAGGTCTTCGATCGGATTGTCGCCGCACCTAGGCTTTAGTCGCCATTTTGGGCACATAATGGTCAACAACCGATTTGGAGGTCTTCAATCGAAATGTCGCCGCACCTAGGCTTTAGTCTCCATTTTGGGCACATAAATGTCGACAACCGATTTGGAGGTCTTCGATCGAATTGTCGCCGCACCTAGGCTTTAGTCGCCATTTTGGGCACATAATGATCGACAACCGATTTGGAGGTCTTCGATCGAATTGTCGCCGCACATAGGCTTAAGTCGCCATTTTGGGCACATAATGGTCGACAACCGATTTGGAGGTCTTCGATCGAATTGTCGCCGCACCTAGGCTTTAGTCGCCATTTTGGGCACATAATGGTCGACAACCGATTTGGAGGTCTTCGATCGAATTGTTGCCGCACCTAGGCTTTAGTCGCCATTTTGGGCACATAAGGGTCGACAACCGATTTGGAGGTCTTCGATCGAATTGTCGCCGCACCTAGGCTTTAGTCGCCATTTTGGGCACATAATGGTCGACAACCGATTTGGAGGTCTTCGATCGAATTGTCGCCACACCTAGGCTTTAGTCGCCATTTTGGGCACATAAGGGTCGACAACCGATTTGGATGGCGCAAGTCGAGGATGATAATATCGAAATGATTTCTTTATAAAGAAAATAGATCTCGGGGGACCATTTCATTCATCATTTCCTGAATATTACATCAAGAAGGAAAGCTTGACATTAGTTATAACAAAATAGGTATCTATCACAAAAGTTACTGTGACTTCTCTGATCGTTGTGTCGTCGTATGATAGCAGTATCGCGCTATGGCCTGATCTCCTCGAACTTCACCGATTCCCCGAGGCGTTGAGAATTTCATTACTTGATGCGCCGTTGAAGGGATGATGCGGTAAGGATTGAGATTAGTTCTCCCAATTATGGCGTTGTAGGATGAAACTGCATCAACCACTACGAAAAGTATATCCACTTGTAAGGTCTGGTCTCCTCCCAAGACGGTGGTTAGTCAAATGGAACCCAAAGGATAAATAGTTTCTCCTGCGAAGCCTGTTAAAGGAAAATCGACTTTCTTCAGATCCTTTTTGGAGAAACCTAGTTGTAAGAATGCTTGGTAAAAGAGGATATCCGTCGAGCTTCCACTATCGATGAGGATCCTTTTGACTTTATAAGTGGCGATCAGTAGAGTGACCACCAGAGCATCTTCATGTGGTTGATCTATTTTTGCAAGATCGTTGATCGTAAAACTAATGGTCTCAAGGTCGGGTTCCCGAGGTCTCTTCCCCATTACTGCCGTTGTGGATATTTGTGCAGCGTACACTTCCCGAGCCGAATTTTTTCCTCCTCCTACAGCGAATCCTCCGGCAATGAAATTTATCGTTCCTCTTGGAGCGGGATGGTCGGGTGGAGGGGATATAGAGTCTTCCCTTGGGCTTCGATCCCGCTTTTTTGGAATATTGGAGGTCTTCTCGACAAATTTCAACAGTTTGCCCCTTTGTATAAGGGCTTCTATATCTTGCTTTAAGATGATACAATCTTTTGTATCGTGCCCCCGTATTTTATGGTAACGACAATAGGCGCTCATTTGGTGGCCCATCAGGTTCTTCTTTATGGGTGGCGGGTGGCTAAGGCGAAGCTTTTCCATTTCCTGGAGTACCACCGCTACATTGTGTGTAAGAGGAGTGAAATTTCCTGGATAAGAGTTAGGATTTCTTATTCCCGGACGGTTTCCAGGTCGGAAGTTCCCTTCTCGTCTTTCTTCCTTCTTAGGTGGTCGAGAAGCGGAGCCTTCTTCGGTTTTTGTTGGCACGACTTGGCGCTTGATTTCTCGAGGCGACTTCTCGTTTGATCTTTCCAGATCTATGTAATTCTTCACCTTCGTGGCGAGGGCATCGATCTTTCTCACCGGCTTCATCACCATGTTGTCCTTCAGAGCTTGGCTCTGCGTTCTAAGACCTCTCTAGAAGGTCCTGATCAACTCGCCATCCGTGGCGTCTTCATTTAACTGTTGGAGTATCTTATGGAACCTAGTGTAATAATTGGCCAAGGTTTCATCAGAACCTTGTTCAATTTTATCTAGGAAATCCATACTCTTCAGGCGCTGTCTTTGGCATATATGGCCTTCGATGAATTTAGCCTTCAGTTCCTCCCATGAATCGATCGAGTTGTCGGGGAGGCCATAGAACCAAGTGGATGCCTCTTCTTTCAACGTAGTTGGGAAGAGGGCTGCATAGTGATCCGGAGTTGCCCCTCTTCCCAGGAGGGAAGATTTATGGGCGTTGATGTGGCAAACAGGATCTCCTTCGCCTATGTAGTCGTCAATGTTCCTCGCAAAGACTTGCGGAGGAACTCGAGTGTTGAACAACCTTTAGAGAAAGGATGGGAGGTATGATCGCGAACAATCAGCAAATCGTTCGTCCCCCTTCTCTTTTTTTCTAACAACTCTTCCACCTGTCCCATAGTGAATAGGACAGGTTCTTTGCTCGCCATTTCTCCTTCAGGAGTCTTAGGAATTTCTTTCTCCAGGGGTTCTTTCTCCTGGATTTTTACGCTGGACGCCACATCTTCCTTTTGGAAAGTTTCTTGAGCGGGTGCCTTTTCGGGGATAGTGCCTGCCTGGGCTTGATTCCAAAAGGTTATGAAGGCCGCCAATACTTCTTGGGGGACAGCCGGGGGGACTGTCCTTACTTCTTCTGGATTTGGTAATGACTTGGAATGACTAAGATTTCCATCATTACCTCCGCCATTAGCTTGTGGAATGGACGGATCTTCTCTGGTGATTGGCTTCGAGGTGGTAGGATCCACTGGAGGATTATTTCCTTCCACCGGGAGGTTGGACATCTTGTTGCTTCTCTAGAGGTCACGACTTTTTGATCGGAATTCCCACAGACGGCGCCAAATTTTGGGATCAAAATGACATGGCCTTGAACTTCGGGGAATGGACTTCCAAGTATCGCATCGGACTTAGCTCTCTCGAACGCTAAGTTTTCCTCTAAGAGGTTATGTGGGGCGAGAACCTGAAAAAGGGGTGGGGATGGCCCCTGATTCCACTCCGAATCTTAAGTCAGTAATGGATTTGAGAATAATAATATAAGAACGTATTTAGAACTGAATGAATGTAATGAAGTAAATAGAAATATCCTATTTATAGGGATAAGTTACCGACTTTATATTGCGGTTACCCTCCTTGGGGCTTTCTCTTCAAATTCGGTCAAGCAGGTGACAAGCAGGTCGTCACCTCATCTTACTTAACTGGGATGGTTTCCTTTAGCAGGTGTTTAAGCAGGTCACCACCTGTCTTTACTTCTAGATGAAGGTTTCCTCTGATGACGATTGAAGCATGTCGCCACCTGTCTTTACCTTCGAAGGAGGTTTCTTCTGATGATAGTGACCACCAGGTCGCCGCCTGTCTTTACCTTCGAAGGAAGTTTCTTCTGATGATAATGATAAGAAGGTCGCCACCTGTCTTTACCTTCGAAGGAAGGTTTTTGTTGATGATAATGACAAGCAGGTTGCCACCTGTCTTTACCTTCGAAGGAATGTTTCTCCTAGTGGCAGGCAATCGTACTTTGGAAGTCGACTTTTTCATAAGGTGTCGTCGACCTTTCATCCCTATCTCGTTAAGACGAGTCAGAAAGGTCGACGACTCTTCTTTCCCTGCTCTTTGAACGTACTCGACTCTTGTGCTTAATGACGAGTTTAATCAATCATAACCCAACACACCTCATGTATCCAGTCAATGAATCTGAAAAGGTGCCCCAATATGGATAATTTTCAGTACATTATATTGTATGATATAAAAGAGATATCTGCAGATTCTGCAGTGACACAGACTATAGAATATCTGATAAAAACCACAACTTACAGCAGAAACTTTAGAATGATCACTCTTGCTTAGCGGTGAAAAGTAGTAACACTAAACTCACATTTTTTTCCAGCAGAAATCACGTGCTAAGTAGAGGGATTTGCACCATCTTTTAGCTAGTATATACGTACGTGACTTGCCAAAAAAAAAAGATGTAGGCCAGAGAATGTAAGGAATAACCTAAACCTAATAAAGGCCTTTGGCATATCTGGTCGTGTTAGAAGCTTGGAAAGCAATAATCCAGACATAGTGTGCATGGGTCCGGCATTTGAAAGATAATCCTTGCAGAAATCCAATATTCTCAACACCAGCGGGGTTGGCTCAAATTTTTCCACATCAGTAATATGCGCAGTGCTGGTATCAACAGAGGAGATATCAAAAGGAACCAAGATGAGTATGGAGAGCCATAAAAGCATCACACACTGCGCTTCCATCTCTCCAGTACTCTCTTGCCGCAGTGATGACACTGAGTTTGCCTTATGCCATATCTCCAGAAGAGAAACTGCAAGCTCTAAATCAGAATCTTGATGCGGAAAGAACTATATGACAACTTTGTACCCGTAGACAGTAACAAGAGAATAAACAATGATACAAATCGGCTTGATATTTTCAATAATTTCATCAAACAACACCGAGATTGACAGTCCTAGAACATATAATATTCATCAGAGGAGAAACTATGCTTTTTAGGTAAGGCTCCAGCAGCTGACCCTGTTCTTGATACTTATCCATCTGTAAGAATCAAACCATATTACAGAATGTCATAACGAGTGCAAAAAAAAATTCAGTTAAAAAATCCCAAATATCTTAGAAAATGCAATAGTAAGTATAACTAGAGTAAAGCCAATTAAGTAACCTCTGAATCTCAAGGTATATTGTAGTATCATTGCTAAAGTAGGATGAAAGATGCAAAGAGGGAAATTTATATAATAACAAAATAAGCATATAGCAATGACCAACATGCCAAATTTTATGCAGCTGATAACTAGCTTTACATTGAAACGCCCAAAGAAACCAGAACAAAAATCAAGTACTAAATTTTCCATCTACTTATGGCCTAAAAATAAAATTCCAGCTACTTATAAACAAGCCAATGGTGTAAATATTCACAGCAAACCCTCAACTGGATTGAGGTTAATGAGTTCCTTGAGAAGCTCATAGTGCAACCCAATTGGATGCAAGACAAGATGATTAAGTTGAAGCAGCAGTTTCTATAACGAATCACTTTTACTGTAACCACTCCCAATGAAAAGAGAATACTGTGCTGGAGCACATATACATCTTCCCGTTAATATCTGATGGATAGAAGAAGGGACATAACATAAGGAAAAATTTGTTCGCGGTACTTAAAATACATAACAAAAGTTCCAGTCTTGGAACTGGAAATACTAACTCCGTATACGATATTGCATTATCACTTATGCAGTTCCAATCTGCTCCAGACATAAGCTAGCTTAAGTATCAACAAAAGGATTCACACAAAATGGAAGAAAAAACAAAGAATTCATACATAGAAACAGCAAAAGTTCGCAATGGAGAGAGAGAAAGAGAGATAGAACACAATGGATCTGATCTTGTGGACGGAAGAGAAATCGCGGACGTGGCCATGTAGAGGATGTCGTTGAGAAGAGACTTGACTAGCTGCCACTCCTGAAGAGAGTACCTCTGGAGCACTCTTTCCTTGGAATCAAGCTCATCGTCTTCCTCTTTAGCTGCCGATCCAGCTTCCTCCTCCTTTACAAGTGCTTCATGTTCAGCAAACGCCGCTGCCATTTTCGTTCTCTGATCCTCTACAACTGCAAGTGAATGCTTCGCAGGCGATTCACGATCTCTAATTGGCTTCCTCTTCCAGTAAGAACGAACGGAAGCACACAGAGAGAGTATCACCGTCACTTTTCGGATTGTACCGGTTTTATATACCCGATTAAATGTCTACCCGATATAAAATCCGAATACAACAAAAAAAATATTTATTTGCAGATAGGTCCCTTCGAAAAATGAGACATTGTATCTGTCTCTCTCTTATCCAGTGGGACCTAGTCCTGAAAGCACACGTATTTCATATGATTGTAGGCAATTGCCATAGAGAGAGGTCAACATTGTTTGCAGCACGCATACGCGTGGATGAAAGGAGGTGATGCAATCAATTGAAGAAAAACTTAAAAATTCATTCAAATTCAGACTGAATTCTCGAATTACAACTTCCCGCCTTATATAGTTCAAATATTAATTGCAACTCCTAACAACCTGACTTTCATTATTTGCTAAAAAGCCTGATAACTATTTAAACTGATAAAAGAGGTCCTTAAACTCATAATCATGTATCAGGAGGATATAGAGAATTAGGGTTGCTAGCACCTTTCAATTCAGGTGGTCTCCACGCAATACGACAGTCAGCACCAACTATAAGAAAGACTAGATCGTTGATCGGAGAAGAGAGGTGAGGTGGCATCATGAATAGCATCAGAAATTGAGAATCGTAACACCGTTAAAAGTTTTGTTAAACCTAACAAGATTTATTCTAATTGAACCAACTCGTATCAAACCAATCAACTCAAAGAACTAATCCTTGTTTTTCAGTTGCGTCAAGTTTAGTCATTAGCTGGACCCGGAAGTAGCATGCTCCACAAGCATGATAGAACCATGGACTTAGTAGACCTAACCCAGGGCTAGGCCCGATCCTGGGTTGGGATTGTCTGACCCAGCCGACCCAATTGGCTAGGTCTCAATTGAACTAGCTAGCCAAACCTAGCTCAGGGCTAGGTCCAACACTGGGATAGGTGACCCCGGCTCAGGGTCCGACCTATTTTATGTAAAGATTAAAATATGAGATAAAAATATTTTCTTAGTTTTGCAAATAGCCATTATTTTATATTTAAGTTTATAGAACTGAAATTAAATTAGAAAATGATGATCGTAAAAAATAGACATGTGTCACTCAAAGAATACCTTATATATATAACTAAAGAAGAATTCGGGTGTGTTTGGCCGTGCATTCCCAAAGTGCTTTTGCATTTAAAAACACTTTGTGCGAAAGCTGGAGCGTTTGGTAACACACGTTCAAAGTGTTTTTTTTCAAAGCACTGCTTTCTGAAAGAAATTTTTTCAAATGTGCTGCTTTCTAAAAGCCACTTTCTGGAAAAACACTTTTGCCATGTTTTTATACTTCATTTTTACCCTTAATATTTTATAAATCCTAAACTACCCTTAAATAAAATTTACATATTTATAAAACTTAACAATTAACATTATTTGTTGGCAAAAAAAAAACAATTAACTTTATTTTTTCTTTAAAAAAAATAAATAATTGTATATATAAATAAATGTTTAATAAATAACTTACCCTATCATTATATACTACAATATTTATATATATATATATATATATATATATATATATATATATATTTTATTTTACAATATAATAATAATTTTAATAATGTAGAAATATCAGAGAAATATGTTTTGCTGAATATATTTTATATACATTTTATATAATATGTATGTCAAGTATATTGATTTCAAATACTTTATTCATATATATATGCATATTAATATGTAAGACAATATATAAGCATTAATATTGGATTAGTAAACAAATATTTTGAATAATTATATTCGACAACGCTCTGCTAGAGGTGTAAACGAGTCGGGTATCTTTCAAATTCAACTTGATTAAAAGTACCGATCTCGAAATTAGTCGAGCTCAAATTTCAAAAACTCGAACTCGACTCACAACCAAGCTCGACATAATTGAACTCATCTCGACTCGACTAGTAATCTTATTATGCATCACAATACGTTAGAATTTCTCATGACTACTCGACTCAGAAGCTTATTATACATCACAATAAAATCGAGCTCGACTCTACAATGACTCGCAAGTATTTTGAGTCGAGTATATTATCAAGTTTGGGCTCGACTTGACGTACTAAACAACTCAACTCGAAACTAATGAAAAATCATAAAAAGCATTTATATATATATAGAACCAATTTCCTATAATTTTCATATCAAAGTAATTCTTACTTAAAAATTGAAATATAAATTGCAAAGAAACAAAAGTTTACTGCTACTAAAAGCCATGGTTTTATTAATCGCGAGTAATATAAAAATTAAGGTAGTTGAGCAATATCAAAACACCTTGTAGGTATTGCTTTAGAGGTTAAGCATAGAGAGCCATAGAGGTATTGCTTCTTGTAGGAGAGTACACAACTCTATCAGAAAGTGTACCAAAACCATCAACTTGAAATCTTCTCAAAATGATTGTATAAATTTCATAGATAAACAATTTGAGAGAGCCTTCTCTTGATATTATCTCAAAATATTATCTCTTCATACAAAAAAGACTCGAAACTCTAACGATACTTCACTTGGATCCTTCAATATCAACACCGTAATTTTATCCGTGTGTGGACATGGATGACGATACACAATGTAACCTTCATCAGAACCAAGCAAAAGAAACACAACCCTTGTAATCAAAAGATGTTCAGCTCTATAAAAAAAGGGAAGAAGCCATTACAATAGAACAAAAGTTCTACAAGTCATTACAAAGTTCCTACTAAGTATGAATAAAAGATATTGCAGTAAAACGAAAGTTCATCAAGTCATTACAAAACTTTACCACTACTAAAATCCATTATTGCTAAAAACTAAAACCTAAGTACGCCACGAATTGCTTCATTTTGGAGAGTACAAACTCTCTGTCAGAAAATGAAGTCTTGTATCGGTATGAGGTGGAGTTGGATTACCAAGACCACAAACTTTAAATCTTCTCATAGTGTTTGTATTGATTTCATAGAGAAACAAATCAAAAGAGCCTTCTGTTGATAATTCAGGAGTAGCAGATATCAGTTCATCTCTATGGGTGACACCAAAAGGCTTAGGGCTAAACCCCGAAAAATTGTCTAGCCATGTAACTGCGAAAGATTTGCAACTCCAACAGTGTTTCTTTGGATCATTTAATGTCCACAACTTCATCTTTAGATGAAGACACTCATCAAATTCCGAACAAACCAAAGCAACGCAACCCTTGTATTCAGTCAGAAGTTGAACATCATCGGTACAATAATGGTGAATCAGTTCAAAACACTCCGATCTTACATCAAACGCATATAAAGATTGACGAACATTGCTAACTGAAGGGTGATCGGCCGAACCAATAAAATATATGACTCCGTTGATGCAAATAGAGGATTCATTATTATGATCATGATGACTGAATGATTGAGGAGGAGGAGTATCATGCCAGTGGCCCAGAGTAAATACACGGCTGTCCACATGAGGATAACACTCTAACTTTAACAAAACTTGTCTCTTGTCAATCGGATCAAACCCTAGATAGCATCTCCCATACTTTCTGTAATTAGAGCCTTCTCGATCCTGAATGAAGTTAAAGTTTCTAGTGATAGGGTTTCCGATGTTGATACCTAGGTAGCAATTACAGCAGATAAGGCCACTTGCCGACGATGTTGAAATAAATCCACTGTAGAGAGGGTGTTTTATTGAGGCATGAGGGGTAGCATGCAAGATGCTGGATGATTCATGCATGGTGTTCTTCAGGATACTCAATTGAATAGATATTTAATAAATCACTTAATAATCCAAGGATACTCCACACTACTGGGACCGAAATCAATAACTTTGGGCGGAGTTTAGAGCGCGATAAATGGGCGTCAATAAAGTTAGGGTTGGATAAGAGGAATAACCAATATTTAGAAACGCACCTAAATCGACACAGTGATTTCACTGGTAGCATTCTCAAGATCTCCAATAATATCTCTTCGGGAATATTGGAATTGAAATTGCTATCGGAATCCATCATCGTAGTCGCCATCTTCCTCCTTCACCGCCGTTTCTTCATTACCAATATTATTAGGTCACGGTTTTAACCATATTTATATTTTTGCCACAAAAAAATTTGATTACGTTTAGAGGTTTTATTTATCCCAATTATATATATATATTAAGTAAATAGAATATAGTAGTTGGGAAAAAAAAAGAATATAGTATATCTATAAATGAAATCGAATTGTTTCTATTTGTTACGGTTTTAACCATATATATATTTTCCCCAAAATATATAATTGGCTTATATATAAAAAATAAGTAAATAAAAAGTATAGTATATCTATAAATAAAACTGATTTGTTAATAAGTATAGTATATTTGGCCAAAAAAAAATAAGTATAGTATATCTATAAGTGTAGTATATATCTATAAATAAGTACATAAAAAGTATAGTATATTTATAAGTAAAAGAACATAGAAGATACACTACATTTAACGTGGAAACCCCTCCGGTATAGAGGGAAAACCCACATGTCAAAAGGGGCAATAAAAAAGAACATGTAGTCATCCAGTTGCACGAAAAACAAATTGTGCACTCAGGATATCCAACGGTCAAGTGCGATGAATTGTACTTGATTTTTTCCTTGAAATTTAAGTGTCCCTACTTTTTTTGCAGATCAGACGACCACTTTGACCGAGGTCGCAACCACGGGAAACGTGACTGCTTCAAAGAACTTCCATACCAAAATTCCACCTACCACGTGTGGAATTTATACGCGTCCCCGAACCAAGCCGTACATCCGTTTTACGGTAAGGTCTAAACCATTCAGTGGTAACCAAGGGGCATCTCCCATTGAGATCGTACATGTCCGAAGATGAGAAAATATCAAGAGATCGTCAAGAATCCTGTGAAGATTCAATGTGTCGATCAATGTAGCTTGACTCGATCATCCGAGTCCTTTTCGGAAAAAGTTCTGAAAATTTGAAATTTTCAGTCCGCCACTAGGGGCATGTTCTTTTCAGCATGTGTATATATACAAGTAGTGGAGCAGGAGAATCAGGACATGTAGCAGGTCCAGTCGCATAACAAGCACATCAGAAAGATCCAGCACCTAAGTAAAAGAAGTTGTGATCAATTTTATCCCCGAAATTTGAGTTTTTCCTTACTCATTGTGCAACTCGGATAATCATCTAAATCAAAGCTCATGAAAATCATATCTCGTGCACAACCATTTGCGATGAGTCTAATCCGATAGGTGCTAGCCATGGGGCATCCCCAGCTGAGATTGAGCAATGGCCAGAACACTCGAGAAGCCGAGAGAAGAATACATTATCGACTTATCGTCTCTGTCATCCATTTGATGTAAAGTCCATCCAAGACATAAACACGGCGACATATTTTGACTCAATCAACTGAGTCATTCTCTGGAAGATGTTTTGAATTAGAAATTTTCAATTTTCCACTAGGGGCATGTTACATAATTATTGTTGATTATTTTCGTTAAATGTTCTTTTTCAAAAAAAGAAGCAAAAAAAAAAAAGTAAAAAAAAAAACATTTTTCTTCAGGGTCACAACCGCCCTTTAATTGGCAACCGAGAAAAATAAAGAGAGTGCTCATGCAATTTTTGTGAGAGCAGTGAAGAAATAAAAGGGGCACAGTTGTCCTTAAATCAGCTACAAATAAAAAGGGTCTCAGTCGTCCCTAAAACAACTACAAAGAAAGGGCCACAGCACCCTTCAAATGGCTACAGATAAAGATCGTCCCTGCAACATCATAAGCGGGAAATAAGTGAAAGGACCACAGCCACCCTCCAAACGGCTACAAATAAAAGAGTGACTCCGCGAACCTGTGAGGGCGGGAGAATAAAAAAGGGTCACAACCACCCTTAAAATGGCTACACAAAAAGAGTGATCCCGCGAACCCGGTGAGGGCGGGAAAATAAAAGAAAGGGTCGCAGTCATTCCTCTAAACGACTACAATCAAAAGAGCGCTCCCGGAAAAGAGCGCTCCCGGAACATCGATGGTGGGTATTAAGTGAAAGGGCCACAACCACCCTCAAAATGGTTACATACAAAGAGTGTTTCCCGGATCAGAGACGATGAATAAAGGGCCTCAGCCACCCTCCAAATGGCTACAATCAAAAGAGCTCCCAAAACATTGAATACGGTAAGAAAAGGGTCACAACCACCCTCCAAATGGCTACAAATACTCCCACGTCGAGACAGAAAATAAAGTACGGGTCACAGCCACTGTTTAATCGGCTACCAAATAAAGAATTCTTCCACTAGGTTGAAAACCCGAAAGGGCGGCCTAGTCAAAATCAGAATATGAGGGGCGTGATTGCAAATTCAGAAATTGCAATCATGGCAAAATGAGAGAAAATAAAAAAATCGAGGGGCACGGTCGGAAATCTCTCAATTGACCGTGGCAAAAGGAGAGAATATGAGAGAAATTAAAAAGAAAAAGAAAAAAGATCCCGCTAGATTGTCTCACCATGCGCAATTTAGGAAAAAATTAGGGACAAACATTCATCCGCAAGCGTATTTTCTACGACACATCGTCTTCCAAAGCCAACTTCACGACAAGCGGGACGGTTACAGTCTGCTCTCGCGAGTCACCATTCAAGGATGAGTATGACTGTTACAGTCTGTTCCTACAAGTCAACTTCACGGAAAGCGGGACGGTTACAGTCTGCTCTCGCGAGTCACCATTCAAGGATGAGTAGGACTGTTACAGTCTATTCCTACGAGTCAACTTCACGGAAAGCGGGACGGTTACAGTCTGCTTTCGCAAGTCACCATTCAAGGATGAGTAGATCCATTACAGTCTGTTCCTACAAGTCTCATGACGAGCGGGACGGTAACAGTCTGCTCTCGCAAGTCACCATTCAAGGATGAGTAGGACAGTTACAGTCTGTTCCTACAAGTCACACACCGACAATCAGGATATGAAGTTTTCCAGCTTTCTGAGAGTCACCCCTGACGAACGAAGCCTTAGTATTCATCCTTCGCAATTCAAGCCACTAGAAGCTTTTCCTTATCGTTCGTCACTGTAGGCATTGTCGATTGAGGCTTTTCTTTCCGCACGCCACTGGAGGCTTTTCGTTACTGCACGCCACTGAAGGTTTTACTTTTACGCACCGCCATCAGAAGTACCGTCAACAGGGGCAACGCCGACCGAGGTTTTTCGTTACTGCACGCCACTGGAGGCTTTACTTTTACGCACCGCCAACGGAAGCACCGTCAACAGGGGCACCGCCAACCGAGGCTTTACTTTTCCGCACCGCCACTGGAGGCTCTTTTTACCGCACCGCCACTTGAGGCTCTTATTTACCACATTACCAATTAAGATTTTCTTTAGCGCTGTCCGAAATAAGCCAGGAGCTCCCTTGAAGACTCGAAGACTTAAAAGAAATACAGAATTCTCATCCAAAATTCGGTGTTTCCTTGTCTTTGGACGAATCCCCTCGAACATGTTCGTTGGGAATCCTCTCAAAGAGCGAAAAACTGTAAACACCTAATTTTGGACTACGGGCGACACGCGTGACGTGTATCGCGCCTAAATGAGAAAATATCCAAATATGGCAAGTCAGGAAGCTTCCAAGAATGCACAGTGCAATATTAGGATAGTTATTTGTATTTATTGCAGAAAATATTTGTTGAATATCTAGTATTAAAAATCTAAATATTTAGCCTTTATTAGCAAAATAAAACAGCAATATTTGTTGATTAGATTAGACTAGGCCTAGATTAATGTAAATAGGGGTGATGTACATGTAAAGAGACACAGAAAAAAACCACAACAAGCAATAATATACTATTTTTTGGGATATGTGCGATTTTGTCTTCTAGTGCCCAAAAGTTTGTTTTTTTCCTTTTTCTTTTTACTGATCCCGCCTATGAAGCTCCCTCCTCCGGCCACCTCTGACCATCTAGCTTCACCGGACCGCAGCCCGCCACCGCGCCTCCTGTCGCCCGTACTCCGACCACCGGCTCAGCTCCGCCATAGCTTGCCCGTAATCCGCTTCGCCAGGCACCCTCAAGCCACCGTCGGTCGTGCCGCTGCTTCGCCCGCCCCTCCAGAAGCTCCGCCCGCCGGTGATTCGCTCCGCCCAGCCCAGTACGCCTATGTATCCGACGACCCGCGCCTCCATTCGCCTCTGCTAGACCGCTACTCCGGCGACTCCCCCTTCCCTGCCAGGTGAGCTCCGCGTCCTCATCCGTTCCTTTTTTTTTAATTTATTATTTATCTATTTATTTAATTTATTATATATTCTGTTAATTATATTATTTATTATTTTATATTTAATAGTTTAAATTTAAATAGTTAAATTTAATAAGTAGTTTAATTTTAGTTGATTAGATTAAATTTGATATCTTGTTTAATTGTTTAAGTATGTGTATATGTTGAATAATATAGTAGGCAGTTATGGACTTAAGCATGTTATAGTTTTTTTTAGTATTTTAGATTTCATTTTTTCTAGGAGTCATAGCTTATCATTAATTTGTAGATTTAGGATCATAATTGACAATATTTTTGCATATAATAAATTTAATTAAATCCTGACATCGTTAGATTAATTTGATATAATTTATATTAAAAATAAAGTTGGCAAACAAGTAAATTGAGTACCGAAATGGCGTAATTAAAAATTATATTTTTAAATTTGTAATAGAACCCCCGACTCGAATTTCTGATCGTAGATCGATTTTCTACCTAGGTGTTTAATTCGTTATTCGCTTAGGTAATTTAGTATTCTAGTTAGCTTTAATTAACAAGTGGCGACTTTCAAAATCCACATTTTCAAAACGTAATCGTCTTAGGTCAGATTTAGGTCCGACAAATAATATACAAATCACTTTATACATATATTATATTAGTTTGAAACTTAACTAAAAATATTGTACATGCTTTTATTTAAAGTTATTGAACTTAATTTTTTAGATTTTATATTATGTATTATTTATCATATATTCATTATTTATGATTCAAAATTAAGTAATAATACAACTATAAAAATTCATTTGTGAACTTAATAGTAATTATTTCATATTTTTCGTATAAAATATTTTAGTTCATACAATCATAATTTGTGCATAACAATATTTAATTAGGTTTTTTGTGAAATTTATGTAGAATATCATCCTAGATTTTATATTTAAAATTATAATTGTTCATATAGAATTATACCATGTGTAGATATAATTATTCTTCATAAAATATAATATTAATGTGTTATATAATTCTTTACATAAAAATCTTCAGAAAACAAAGCAAAAAGAATGTCTCTTGAGAAGGATTTAAAGATTTTAGAACGATTAAAAAGTTTGTTGAAGTATATTTGTTTATAAAAGCAAATCATTTAAAACTTAAAAAATTAACGAAGCGTTATTATTATTTTTTTACAACAATTGATATAAGCTTGAAATGCATTATAAGTTTTTTATATTATTTGAGTTAAAATATAATGCATCATCATTTGTTTTTGGGATTTAAATCAAATTAGTACCTGGATTAACAACCCAAAACGAATTGGTACCTCCACTAATTTTTGTTGTTTTTTGGTACCCGAGTTATCATGGGTGTTGCACCGTTAGAATTTCTGGTTAAAACTAACAGAATCCCATTTTGGTGCATGAAAAGACCAAAATACCCTTTTTGCATAATAGCTACATAATAGCAACTCAAAACTTTGGAACTCAATATCTCACTCATTTCTTCATATTTTTGGATGAATTTTTTTTGAAACCGCATAACTTTTCGAGATCTATGCAACCCAAATAGCGTAAAGTAATTTTCCCAGTTTTTTTTTTCAATAAACATCGTTTTTCATGTTAATTCATTGTTTTTTGTATCAAACTCCACCGCATTCTAACACTTATCACCCACTTTTTTTACTAATTGGATTCCAATACTACTATCAAACTGTTGCTCTTGGATTCCAACACTTCTGTTTAAGAACCAAATTGATGTTTTACCTTTCATCCAAAAGAAAACAAAAAATGAAAGTCTATCGAATTAATTGTTATGCAATCTATAATTTACTGAAATTTTTCTTAAATGTCTCCAATAAACATCACATATGTTCTCTTGCACTGACGTTTATTAATTTAGAGACACACCAGTATTATTCATTAGCTAGCCATTTGTTTACTTATGGAAACTTAAGCTAGCTATTTGTACGAAAAGAAACATGAGCTAGCAACTTGTTCCGGACTTAAACGTTTCTAGCCAATGAATAATAATTAACCCAATATATTTATCTATCTTAAATGAATAATATTAATTTCTTAATCGCCGGCAGCTATTTGCCGGTCTCCCGGTAACGGAGAAGTCCAATCGCCGCCAGCCGATCGATGAGCATCGCCGTCTGTTCGTCCAAATTGAACCTATCTTACATCAACAAGATGGTGACTTTGATTGTGGCCACAACCACTGATCCCGCATCCATCAATCCAGCCAATGCCCTCCTTTCCATGGCCGAGTGGCAGAAAGGGCCTTCCTTTCAGGTCAAGCTCGTATATCGTCATCATCCAACGCCCAATGTAAGAATTTGTGTTTCCTGATCGATAAGTATTTCTTTGGCAGGGGATTAGAAGCTTCTTGAATCAGTATGCAAGAATGCTACAGCACGACAAGAGCATCGTGGAGGAGGACCACCTCGACTTACGGTGGCAGGAAGTTACCGGCGAGGAGGTCGACGAGATCATCTTCCTCAGCAAGCACACCGCCGTGTCCAACCGTCCTGCTATTACAATTCACCCGATTGGTACGATTTCTCCAAAGTTGCCAGATTTCTGAACAAATTGTCGTTTAAAAACGTGAACAATTCGATTGCAGGTGTTCCTCATTTGAGAGATGATGAGGTTCCTCCGCAAGGAGGCAAGCCCGGGTGGGTAGCACCACCAAACCCAAGAATTGGCCCCTGGCTGAGGCTGCTCAAGAACTTAGCCAACTCTCATAATCTAGTTCCTGAATTTGAGGTTGTTCTTTCCCTAAGAACCCGTGCTTTCATGTCATTTGATAGTCTAGTCTTCTCAATTGGTAGTGCAAACCTGCATTGTTCTAAAACCCGAAATCGAGAGAGGATGCATCACTTATGATAAATATTCAACAGCAAGATCACCATTTCTCCTCAGCTTGAAAATTTTGCTACTCACCCAACCAATAAAGAGAGTGAGATCTGCATACTGCAATATAGAATCAATGCACTAGAGCTTACTATTTTGCTCTTCCACTGTTGATTTTTTTAGATTACTTTGGAGGGCACTCATCATGGACCTGAAACAAACAAGCCTGCAATGTTTGTGGAGATTGGTTAGCCCCATCCATATTTTGAATTGAAGCTGCTAACTCATTCACATTGTTTTTGCTTTTGAAAATTTCACAACATAAGGACTCTATAATTGATCTATATGTACTTTGTTGCATTTGAAAAATTCACAACATAGTAAGTCTCGTTATTTGGAACTCAGTCAGGTTAGTGCCGTTAGCATGTACAAAGTCATTCTCTTGCTTACTGAACTGAAATTAGTGTGTTTGAAGTTGAACAATCCTAATATAAGATATCGATCTGTTTACTTATTTTGTTGATTATCATTCTGGAGGACATGATCCAGAGATTATTAAATCAAAATGGAATTTTCTGGTCTATTTAGGTAGTACTGAAGAATACTGGAAGAGGCTGGATGCTGCTCGGGTAGTTGCTCAGGTATAGTCAATGATCCTTCATACTTGGAGCATAATTTATCTGCATAAATTCTACATACGGTTTGCAGGCACCTAAAATGAGCCACTATAATGGCGTAGAGTTGCTTCTCCATAACTCGTTCATAAAATTAAGTGGTTTATCATGTCCCATGTTTTTATAATCTCGTCTTGCTTTGGGATTCTTATATGTACTCTCTTTTTAATACATCTGAATCGGTTTTTGCAGCTAGTGTGGGAAGGTCTTGGTCTTGGAGGTGCTCCTGCTGTTGGAACCTGGAGCAGGTAGGCATAGGCTCGAACCATTTCATTTCACAACTCCAAAAACATTGGTATTGGGCTTACCCTAAAAACAGCTCAAACTATAGGTCATGTTATTAATCGTTGTTCCGGATTTAAAATGTTGATATTTGGTGTCCCAACTGTCAGATTTGTTGCTTTTGTCACTTTTTTTCGACTGATTTTAGCATTAATATTGGTGTTTAAGTAACAAAGACTTGTTGCTTTCCACTTTTTCAAAGTCTCATATTTGTTGTTCATGGTTTAGGCTTATTTGATAGTTAAAAATCATGTATTTTTTTCGTCAACTTTAAGAGAAAAAAGTGGAAATCAACCATTTTGATAGTTGATATACCGAATATCAACATTTTAAATCTAGGACACGATTAGCAACATGACACATAGTTGAGACTGTTTTTAGGTTCTTAACCCTTTATAAATTGAACTTTCTTGGTTCACAGGGAAAATGATAGAAACAAAGTCCTGCTCGGATTAGGTGGTGGACATTATGCACCCAGGCATATGGATATAGTTGTGTAAGTAGTTGCTTTAATGAACTTCTTTGTTAGATGAGTTTTATCTATGAAATTACTTTACTATACTGAGTTTCTGATCATAATTGCAGAAAAGACGGGGTATGGGTGGGGCATTTGCTATCGGGATATACTTTACCAATGGAGGATCCAGGTCAGCCTAAACCAGACTCGAATTCAGTCGGGGGCACTTGGAGGCAATCAATCAAAGCTTCATACGAGGCTACGAGAACAGCATTTCCTGGAGGTGAAATAGTGGCTCATCTCGATCACAAGTATGCTATTATTACTGCAAATGGAAAATATATGTATTATTCACAACAAATCATAAAGATCATACAGTTGTATCTTCAAATGCAATGTAGAACTTTAGATAGATTGATTTTACTGTAATTTGGTGACGATGCAATAAATGTTGTTAGGAGCTTCAAGAGTTGGCAGAGAACTGCTATCACTGGATTCTTGAACGAGCTGGAGATCAAAGTCGGGAAGCCGAATGACTTCATAACCAAAGTAGATCTCTAAATCTACACTGTTGGATTGAATTAACGATTTATGTATAGTTAGTTCCATCGCGATGGATTTCGGTGACATGTATTAGACTCCGGTGACTAGCATGCACCTGAACAAAGAAACTAACTGGGACTGTCCCGGTTATTCTCAGTTTTTGCTCCTGTGAAAGGGTACTGAATTATTTTTTTATTGAAAGATCAATATTATTAATGAAAATAAAATGATTACAAGCTACGAAATAAAAAGTTGCCGCTTTGGGGAAATTGGTTAACATCCAATCCAATGCCGTACAGGTTAGGGCTGGCAATTTGTGCAGACCGCGCGTGTTCGTGTCGTGCCAGATTCGTGTCGTGCTCTGAGGGGTCAGCCCAAACACGGTCCAACACTAAGGCGTGCCAATTTTGTTCAGCACGAACACGACACGAGAAAAACACGACCCGACACGAAAAATCGGCACAAAAATCTATAGTAAATTGAATAAAAAATTCACACATAACAATTTTTAAGCTAAAATTTTAAAATTACTTAATATAAACAGAGTTTAATCCAAACTTCATAAAGTGTCATTGTAAAAAGAGGTCATGCTAACTTTAGATAGGTTTATATTAGTAGAAATTATTGTATATATACATATAACTATCGTGTTATCGTGTCGGGCCGTGTCACCAATATCGAACACGACACGAATTTTTTTGACACGATTTGGCACGGCCCGATTTTAGCACGACACGAAAATGATTGACCCAAACCCGTAATTTTCCGTGTTGTGTTCGTGTCGGCCCATCGTGCCGAGCCCTAATTGCCAGCCCTAGTACAGGTAGAGCAGTTGCTAACTTAACAAAGTAAACAAAGGTAGTAGAGCAGAAGCCAGAGAAACTACCGGCAGTAAACAAGCTAAAACACAAGATCGTACAGCAACAAAGACCCCATGCAAGGAATAGCAGCTTGGTGAGGAGGAATCCATCTGACATAGCAACACGCTCAACCCTTCGGAGAAGAAATAAAACTCCCTCAAGGGCGACTTAGCTAACAGAGGCCCAAACAATACCAGATAAGACACGTAGTAAACCTGATTCACAAACAACTCCATTAACAAGCAAAGATGACTGCATGACTGGTGTAGAGATTTCTAATTGGTAGGGACTGGACGAAACCACGCTAAACACACATGTCCGTAGAACGTCCGCGAAGGACTAGCACGCGTAGGGGGTGCCAAAGAAATTCTATGCTTCTTTGTTAGGAGAAGGATTTGAAAATGATTGGATGTGTCCGAAGTCGGGTTCATATCAATAGTACCACAAAGGGTAATGATCATGCGATGGTTTGTGTGATAAATAGAGTTGTGATTCTGACGAACTATGTTTCCAGCTTGAAGGGGTAGGTGACGAAGATTAGTGGGGTAGGCCACCAATTCATATCCAGCTTTAAGCTTAAAGCGGTGAACGGTGTCATCAACAAAAATGCTAACACGACGCGTGAGGGGTGTGTGGTTGCGCGTGGACGCGCATGGAGGTACGTGGTCAGTACCCGACCGACTCGTAGGGGCGCGTGGCACGTGGAGGAGCGCGTGATGGGGGCGCACGGAGGCGCGTTGTCAGCACTCGACCGACGCGTAGGGGTCGCATCTGCAATGGCAAGGCGCGTGGAGGGTCGTGTGAAGGTTGGATCAGAGAAGTGAGTGAAAAAGGCCGACTCCCTATCAGGCACGAATCTAGAAAATGCAGTTAGAGGGGGCAAAATATAGATTAACAATGTTATAAATTATATTAATAAATACTTTTACAATCACTACGAGTCTTAATGTTCTGAAAATTTCGAAAAATATATTGTGAACTACAAAATAAATAAATAAATAATTCACAACAAAGTATTAACTAACAAATAGTTGAACTAAAATTTACTACTATCTAGTAAAAATACTAAAATTACACATTTTTAAATGAATAAAAAATTGAATAATAATTAGTTAACTTCACTCAAATTCATATTTTTTTTGTTGTTAATAATTTGACTTAATAAACCAATATACTATACATATATAATATAATATACATAAATTAACTAGCATGAAGCAAGTAACATGTTTACCAAAAAAAAGTAGCAAGTCACATACATACATAGCCACGGAGGCTTCAGTTATATATTTTTTTTAGTTAATTAATATATTCTTTCCATCATTTTTTATATTGATGTTCGAATTTTAATCTACAAAGATTCCCTCTTTAATGAAATGTTATCTCTATTTTTGTTAAAAAATAATACATATTTAATTGAAGGGGGTAAATCTAAATATATATATCATTATAGTTATAGGGCAATATTACATTTTCCCTAATTTTATGAGAAGCATTTCATGGAAGAACAGAGGGCGCAATGGCTCCCCCTCGCTCCTATGTAGACTCGTGGGTGCTCCCTATGGTGGGGTGTGGTGAGTGTGTTGGTTTTGGTGGTGGTTGTGGTGGTGAGCGGTGGGCTCGAAGACAGTGGTGGTGGCGAAGGAGAGGTGCGCACTCTCGAGGGGTTGTTCCCGTCTCAAGGTCGGGGTTGGCTCGATGTTAGGGCAGTAAGGAGGAGGGAAGTGGAACGAACTGGGAGATTTGGTGAGGCAGTGGTGGAAGGTGGGATGGAGGGAGAATTATACGCGGCTGTCTGTGGTGACAAAGTTTCCGACTTCGGCTTTGGCGTTGGTTGTAGAGAGAGTTCCATCTCTAATCTTAGAGAGAGTTTAAACAGTAAATTCAGCGACTTCTCTTAATTATTATTTTTTTTCAGATTTTTCCAATAATGTAATAGTTTAAGGGTACTGAATTTGCGTATTCATATGGTAATGCTAATTCTTAAGTTAGAAAGTCAATGGATTGCTTAGGAGGAGGCCCTTTCAACTTGGAAGGGCAAATTGCACCCAATCCTGACGCCTCCTGCTTAATTCAAAAGTCAATTAGTTGTTTTTAGATCACTTGAAGGATCCTTTAACGAAAAAAAAAAAAAAAAAAAAAAAAAATATCATACGAAATTTCGGGTAGTCACCAATATGAAATATATCTATCATTTTATTATCCACATTAGATATATCAATAACTAGTGATTAATCTGCGCCTTAAATATTGACCATTTTACTTGGATAAAAAAATTATGCATATTATTATACAATTGTCTCTGGATTGTGTCGAAAATTATTTCTAAATTAATATATTAAAAAAATTAAAGAATAAATGTCTTTTATTATTGATTAAGTTGGTACAATCGAAAGTATAAAAAGTTCAAAATATAGGACATTATAGTATTGTATAAAAAGTTCTAGTAATTTATGATACTCAAAATTAGATAAATTTATAGTAAATAAAATGAAATTAATGTATTTATAGATATTATAATTTTAATAACATATATTTTTTTGGCGTTTTAACAATCGAAATCATCAGTTGTGCGTTGTATAATAATACGCATTTACAAACCCGAGATAGGTTGCATAATAATACGCATTTGGAACAAGATACTTTATAATTGATTATAAACCGTAGACTTATTGATTTCGCAAAGTGTCATTATATGATTTAATCAAGCACAATTGTATTTATTGGATACTGTATGCTTTTGACAATTAGTTTCTCACACAATTATATCTATTGTTTGCGTTAAAATAGTCTCTACCTGAATTTTGACCCATTACTACCCGAGCTTAAAAATGGATACTTGAAGTCATGAACTCTGATTTAGAGGAAATTGCTATTACTGTTACAATTTCCATTAAATTGGACATAATATAAGCATATTCCAATTACGTATGATCTTTTGATGTGTACCTAAGATATGTTTGATAATAAATTAATCGTCGGATTGTACCTAAGATTAAATTAAAATAATTATGATGAAATACCTTCAATTTGACACTTAATAACATGTATTATTTGAAAAACTAATTTTATATAAAACTTCATTCTATTAGATTAAAGTCAAATTTTAGGATGTCTTTAACAATTTTAGGGCGTTTTAAAATTTTAAAAATATTTTCCGTTCAAAATTAAGATAAATAAATAAACGGAGCTAATTTTGTACAGAATATAAAAAAGTTTAGCTAGCAATTGCTAAAACAATCGCTTAATAAATTGCACATTCACTAAAGTTTACCTACCAATTTGGTAATTAGCTTAACATAAAATAAACCCATTACCAACAGAAAAAAACGATATTTTCGTAGAGGTGATGGTTATAACCGCGGTTATGGATTGAATACCATAACCATAACCATTGCGGTTACAAGATTCATCACCATAACCCCCCATCACCATAATGGTGCGGCTAACCATTGCGGTAATGGTTCGAATAACCATGGTTATTCGATTTCACCGCACCATTGCCGGCCCTACTCTGGACTGTGTCGAAAATTATTTCTAAATTAATATATTAAAAAAATTAAAGAATAACTGTCTTTTATTATTGATTAAGTTGGTACAATCGAAAGTATAAAAAGTTCAAAATATAGGACATTATAGTATTGTATAAAAAGTTCTAGTAATTTATGATACTCAAAATTAGATAAATTTATAATAAATAAAATGAAATTAATATATTTATAGATATTATAATTATATATATTATAATTTTAATAACATATATATATATATATATATATATATATATATATATATATTTTTTTTCATTTTAACAATCGAAATCATCAGCTGTGCGTTGTATAATAATACGCATTTACACACCCGAGATAGGTTGCATAATAATACGCATTTGGAACAAGATGCTTTATAATTGATTATAAACCGTGGACTTATTGATTTCGCAAAGTGTCATTATATGATTTAATCAAGCACAATTGTGTTTATTGGATACTGTATGATTTTGACTATTAGTTTCTGACACAACTTTATCTATTGTTTGCGTTAAAATAGTCTCTACCTGAATTTTGACCAAATTACTACCCGAGCTTTAATTAATTTATAAAAATGGATACTTGAAGTCTTGAACTCTGATTTAGAGGAAATTGCTATTACTGTTACAATTTTCATTAAATTGGACATAATATAAGCATGTTCCAATTACGTATGATCTTTTGATGTGTACCTAAGATATGTTTGATAATAAATTAATCGTCGGATTATACCTAAGATTAAATTAAAATAATTATGATGAAATACCTTCAATCGGACACTTAATAACATGTATTATTTGAAAAACTAATTTTATATAAAACTTCATTCTATTAGATTAAAGTCAAATTTTAGAATGGTGTTTTAAAATTTTAAAAATATTTTCCGTCAAAATTAAGAAAAATAAATAAACGGAGCTAATAAAGTTTAGCTAGCAATTGCTAAAACAATCGGTTAATAAATTGCACATTCACTAAAGTTGACCTACCAGTTTGGTAATTAGCTCAACATAAAATAAACCCATTACCAACAGAAAAAACGATATTTTCGTTTATTTTGCCCACTAAATCATATTTATGTTAATTGTTTTAGCAAGAATAGAAAAATAGAGGATAATACATAATATATAAAATTCAAAATAGGAAGAAACTCAAAATTAGAATAAATATTGAAAGCAAATTGGCGGGGGGACAGCTCAAGGAATCTTATCCATCATCTCCACAGACAAAGATAGCAGCAGAGGAGCCAATGAGCCAATACCTTTGTGTTCTTTTATCCAGCTCGGGAAGCTGCTCTTTGTCTTCCTTCTTGCGGCTTATACTCTGCCTATCACCGACCACCGTCTTCTCTCTTTCTAGTCTCTGCAGAGTGTCGGGATACGACACACACCTACGACTACCTACTGTCCCTATTTATAATTGCTAATGACAATGCAGACAAGCGAAACTAGCATCAGTTCATGCTCGGGATTGACGTTGGAGCAAATTTTGCTGTCGAAAATCGTACCTTTTGTGGTCCAGGCGATTCGTTGTACTTTTTCAGAAATACCCGATGTCCAAGATCGGAACTTTAACTATAAATCCAAAACTGTTAACCTCGAGAAGATGAAATTGGTGTCTGGGGTGGAGAGGAGGGAAATTAGAAATTAGAAGCCGAAAGTAAAGGTAACGGTGTTAATAGCAGAAGGACTATGAACTAGAATTATTAGGAATAGATAGATTAGATGTCAATCCAATCCAAATAGCAGAAACAGAGGACTATGTACTATGTAGGAGCTGATTCAAAGTTGACCTTTTTATTTCTGTTATTAATTATTAAAAATAATAACAGCTCACACCAACTTTGCTCTCCGGCCTCTTTCTCTGCGCTCCATTTATTACCATTTTGTCTGTTCGTGCATTCACTTCTTCTA
This sequence comes from Clarkia xantiana subsp. parviflora, assembly GCA_036873135.1. Classification (NCBI taxonomy): domain Eukaryota; kingdom Viridiplantae; phylum Streptophyta; class Magnoliopsida; order Myrtales; family Onagraceae; genus Clarkia; species Clarkia xantiana. The sequence continues at coordinate 5,980,580 of JAPTYO010000016.1, forward strand.
TCTTCCTTAATCTGTTCTTCTCCTTCATAAAATACCCTTCTCTCTCATTCTCTCATGATCATTTTATAGTTCGATTGATTCTTGCTTGAATCTCAGTACTTCTTCCTCTCCTGGAAATTGGTATTTTATCTCTCTTGATCTCTCTCAATAGTTGCTACTCTGAGATTATATGATTTTGATTGATTCATCTGAATTTGGCAGTGGGGATTCAAAAAGGATGTTTCTTGTGACGGTTGAAGAACGATCCTACTAGCTGGTTGAAGAGGTACGGAATTTTTCTAGTAAAGATTCTTGTTCTTGTTTTCGGGGGCTTTATTTCTTGAAGGATACGTATATGTTCATCTTTTTTGCAACAATACTGTTCAAGGAACGAAGCCACCTCAGATTTCCATGTTCTTGCTCTTTTATTGTAGGAAAATCCAACGCTTTGTGGCCTGTGGGTATCATCTCTGATTTTTATTTTCTTTTGGGTGGTAGTTGACGGAAATGATAGATTTTTTGATCCAAGAAAGCCGCTACAGCTATTATAGAAAAAAAAAATTGGGTATCTTGATTTTTTTTGGGAGTATATGATGATTTTTTATTCAAAGACAGCCTTTTTGGACATATGGAGATCATGTATGGAATGGCATATTGGTCACAGAAATTAAAATATTGCTTAAACCCAGCTGAAACCCTTCAATCTCTTGGAGTTTTTCCAAGCTAGAGATTCCCTATTCATAGAAGCTTTTCAAAAAAGTTAAAAACTCGATCTGTCCTTATATACATTGAAATGGACCTGACACTTGAGAAATATCCAGAAAAAAGGGGCATTCTTTTGGCTGCGCATAACCTTTAGTAGGACACTGCCCTTGTTTGACTTTATTTAGGAAAGCTCAATGTGATTTGAGCGATGGTGGATTGGTGGGTCTCTTGAAGACAAAGAACCACTTAAACAGCATAATGGTTACAACTTTTTGTCACTGACACAACATCTATCTTCTTTGTTCCTAACATTTGGTGTTGGAAAACACTGTGGGTGGAGTTTCAAAGTGTTGTGTATAGCTGTGCTGCACCTTTTGATAAAAGAAAAAGAAGGTATCAATGATTAAGTGGATTATGTCTATCTTTAGGCCAAACTCAAGTAGTCTGATTCAAACACCATTCAGTTTCATTAGCTTAAGGATTCTTACTTTTCAGGATTTTTCCAGATAAACTATCTGATTTTCGGGTTCTAGTTCTTGTGTTATCCTTGAATATCTGTCTGCTGAGTTCTTAACGGCTGACTTGATTACTTTCTTTATTCTTTAGTGCTCTTCAAAATTTTAGTGTTGCTGCAAATGTATGAATCTCCTATTGGTTAACTATTTACAGTGAAGTACGTGGATCTGCAAAATCACGTCGAGGAATGCTTCCATCTTTCCAACCGAAGTGAAGAATGAAGCTCGGTATTATTTCTCCGTCCTCTGTTTTCTGAAACTTTTCCTTTATGAATGCAATTCTTAATTCATTGAAAGCCTAACATTGCTTTGTATGAGTTGATGCTGTTTTTTTTTTTTTTTTTTTTTTTTTTCATTTTTCTGTCTCTGATTTGATTATTTTTTCTGTTGGGTAGAAAGTCATAATTCCAACCCTCCAAGTGCTAACGAAACTGTAGATGATCCCCTGGAGAAGGGAAATTTAGATACAGCTTCAACTGAGAGTGATAAATACCCCGTTGAGGTTAAGTCAAGTGAAAATCCTCCAAAGGAAAGCCATAAAGGATATCTACTCGATACAGATTCAAGAAATGCAGATTCCGCTCCAACTGGAATCAATGATGATGGATTCTGGCCTGTTGCAGAATTCAATGACCCTAAATCTGCAGAAGTGAAAATGGTTGAAGAGATAACAGAATATCTTGAAGTCCCTGAATTAGTAGTTTGCTACAAAGAGAATCCTGAACTCAACATCAAGGATATTTGCGTCGATGACAGCATGGCTTCATGTGAGAAGATTCTATTCGAAAGAGACACGGACAAGGAGGACCTCTGCAGCTTCCTCATTGCAGAGAAGAATTCAATAACTGAGTTTAAGGAAGAATCTGATGTTTCAGCTCAAGATGTTTCAACTCATGATCGTGATAGCAAAATGGAGACAAATGCTGTAGACGCCGATAAGTCAGTTAAGACAATAGATACGATGAAAGAAGCATCAGTAGAAGTACCAGAGGAGCTTTCTGATTTATGCGAAGAGGAAAATATTCAAGAAACTGCTAAGGTATGTATCAAAAAGAACCTAAACTTTTGGTTCTTTGTTTCGATGAACAGTAGATTCTGTTGATTGTTTGCCAAGGCAATAACATTACGAATTGTCTGAAAATATGAGGAATCATATCAAAGTTTCATTAACTCCCAAAAAAACTGTTGAATATTTGCTTCAGTATTGCAAAATAATTGTAAGATGAGTCTATAGCTTGTAGGAAGCTGTTATTCTATTAGTTTTTCTAAATTTAGGGATTTCTTTTCTGTTATTAATTTGAGAGAGTGGTCTTTTACAATCTCCACTTTTCAGGTATCTTATCAGCTATATAAGCTGAAGTAGTCGCAGTGAATAAAACAAGCAATTGCAGATATATTCTCTCGTGTTCTCTCTGTTCTACTGCAAATACACTAACAAGAACATTGGGTAGATTTTTTTATGTGCTTGTTCAACATTGCTACTGACTAAAGTTTTTTTTTGATAAAAACTAAAGTATTGTTCAGTAAAAAAAAGATTTTTTTACTTGATTATGTGTGTATGCCTCATACTTATGAACTATAACAGGAGCCAAGTGAAGAACCATGCCCACTCCCTTCTTCTATAGAGGCCGGAGTAGAAAACAATAGTAACAGAGACTATGATCACTTTCAGTCCAAGAACATGTCCAAGATTTCTGACAGCAACGCTGATTTGTTCCGGGAACAGCAAGGGCTTGGTGAATCAAGTTTCTCCATGGCGGGTCCCATGTCTAATCTGATAACTTACTCAGGCCCGATCGTACATTCTAGCAGATCGGATGCTAGCAGTGCCAGTACCAGATCTTTCGCCTTCCCAGTGTAAACTACTTACTATGATCTTGCATTCAAGTTCTTTTGTCATAGTTTTTTGGATTTTTAGTGACACTGATTTTACTACTGGATTTGATACACAGACTATACCCCGAATGGCAGAGCAGTCCAGTGAGGTTACCAAGAGCAGACAGGAGAAATCTGAGGAAACCCAAGTGGTGGAGACATGGACTTTTCTGTTGTAGATTCTGAAACTGCTTTAGGAGGTTGAATTGAACCACAAATTAATATATACATGCATATACATATATCTGACAACCAAGTTTAGTTCATGACAGATATAGTGGTTTCTTGCTTCTAATTTTGTGGGGCTGTAAATGTTGGTTACCTTACCTATAGGGGGTTATCTTTTCATGACATGCATGAGAAATGACATATGAGGAAATTATTGTTATTCGGTTGATTATGGACTATCAACTCTGCTTCGATCGATTCAGTGAGTAAACTGCACAGTATCAATTACCATGTTTATTGCTTTATCCCCAGAAGCCTCATCTCCTAAATGGAACTCACTCCATCTTACTGCTCATGGATTGCCACTTGTTTTATTGATTGATTAATCAAGTTATGTTGCTTTTAACTCTATAATGCATATTATATTTAAGGGTCATAACAGTCGAAGACAAAACAAAACGTAACTACTATGACAGACAATGCAACTACCATAGAACATTAAATACAAGTTTTACATCTAACACAGAGTTTGTCAACACAGTCTTTAAAGCTAACACTTACAATAAGGTCATATCCATCTCTACGGCAGCTGCTGGGGATTATCTGGCTGTTATTTGTCCCTGATAGTTCTTCCTTCTCTTTGGGGGGGTTGGGTTGGGCCTATTTGAGACCGATAACCGGGGCGGAAATGGCTCTTCAGCTGGCTTTTCTGTTAAAAGTTGGTCGGCTTTAAGTTTTAAACAGAACAATTTCTAGACATATCTCTAAAAAGTGTATAAAAATTTTCGGTTCAGTGTATTTTGTGTTGACTTGTTATCCACGAAAATGGCTCTGTAACTTAAGATCCAAGAAAATGTACATAACGAAGGAGATATACTAGCAGAGCAAAGAGACGAGCATCAATATTTTACAGCCAAAAACCCGAGTAAGCATTTTCTTCCCATGAATATTAGTGTACGATTCATTCAACATTTACTGTATTTTAACTCAGTACCTACTTAATCACACAATCTATATTTATTAAGGCCACAATGACATTTCTGAAGAGAGATGCAGTACGGAATTTCACGTCTTCGAACGCTTTTGAGCTTGATTTGAGCCGTTTGCAGCATTGTCCTGTTCAGCAATGACAGAGGAGCTATCAACAAATACGAAATATTATACGCATGGTTTTCTTAATTAAAGTTGGTGGTTGCAAAAAAATCACAATCGAAGCTTGAGATTCAGATCAACACCACGAATGTCCCTGTCGTTGGTCCTCTGTTTGCTCTCTTTCCAAGATTAATCTGCATCGAAATGTTGGCGTGTGATAAGTCAATCCCAGCGCTGTGTAATGCATCTGTTAGTGTGCTCAGCAACCTGACAAGCAAAAATACTACAGTAAAATGGAAGCTTTTTAATTTTAGTAAATTCTTCTGTGCTATCGACCAGTTCTTTTTCATAAAAATGTAACTTTGTTCTCTTTGAGTTTCACTTTCTGTGCAATTTCTAATGAAACTATTAAACCCAAGCAGTCAAACTTAAGGAGCAAAGATAAGTGAATAGTTCTTACTCTAGGGAATAGACGCTTGAGATGTTGATTGTCCCGCCTTCGACAGTAAAATCTTCGTGTTGAGTCGAAATATTTGCTGTAACAGGACATTCCATTGAAGGATCTGGACCTAGTCTCTGGAGAGGGTAGGCAACTGCACCACTGTCACTTTGTTCATGACCAGACATTATATGTTCAACATCTTGCTTAGACACTTCTGTCTCCTGACCTCTCATGGATTTGTTTGCAGGATCTCGACCAGATCCCAGATCCAGAGTATTCGGTTGGATTCCCAACAGATTCGATGTAGCGCCCTCCTCAAAATTCCCAGAAATTGTGGGTACTGAATCAGAAGCATTTTTCATAGGTTGACCAACGAAACCCGGAACACGCCAGTGGCTGTTTCTCTGTTAAACAGGAACACCAAAAGTTTTAAAACAAAAATTGATTGAACTTTACAAACCCACAATAAAACAAGAGATTTTTTATCAAACCATAACAACAAAAGCTAATTTCACAATGTAAACCCATATCGGATAGTGAATATAGGAAAAGGCTCGTTTTATTGACCTACCCATGGCATCGATTTGGTGGGTTCTGGACAACCAGGATAAGAGCCTTCATACTTTTCTACTTTTTCGTGCAAATACTTGACGTAGTCGATAACCTGCATCAGAATGTTTATGCCCAACCGATTAAATCAAATACGCATTCCAACTCCAAATAGTTTCACCGCGTGATAAAGCTTACCTCTAACAGAAACGATGCAGTATCTCTCTTTTGGTCAGTGTTAGGTATGAGATCTCTCAATATTTGAAATCTGAAAGAGAAAAATGGCACATTACTTCGCTAAAAAGGCACATAGTCGTCTATAACATGGCAATACTAAACACTGGAAAGGCATGCTTACAACATACCTCTCGTTTATCTTGCTCCTCCTTCGCTGCTCTGTAACTGAATGTTTTGACCTCATTGCATTAGCCTTGTCATTGCTCTTATCTGCATTTTCATTATGTCAAACAAAACCCAAATAAACCATATGAAAATACCTAACACATTTGAGTTGCCTTTGGTGTTTCCGTACGATATATCCCAAAATATATATATACTTATAAAGCTGAATTATCTATCCATGGGCAGAAATCGACCATATAAAGACGCTAGAAGCAAAATAACGCGCAAAAAACTGATCAAGAACAACTAACTCGAATATATTTTACTGCAGAAGAATCAAGAACCAGAAACAGAGTAAATAATTTTCCTTCCTCACAAGATCTAGTATTTTCTGCACATTCGAAGCTGCAGTGGCTCACTAACGAAACTAGGAGCTACATAACCAAAGGAAAAGAATGGAAGAGAGTACCTTTGGTACTGGTAGCAGTGATATTGTTGGATGTGTTTGAAAAAGGACCGTCTTTACTTGAATTGAAATCATCCTCCTCGTATTCCTCGCATTGTTGATTCCTATTTCCCGATCTCATCTCCCAAACCTCAAAATTGAAGATTTCTCCGGCTGAATTTGATTACGCAGTGGTTTGGTGTTCGAGAAGCGGCCTGGAAATGGAGATGAGATATTTGAAGAAGGGTGTCAAACTCCGACGAGGACAGTTCGGTGGTGGTGGGTCTCAGAGCAAATGGGCCATGAGTGAGTGTCGGATGTTTCGCTGGTCGGAAGCAGCACCGTTAGGCATAAGACGTGGGTGGGTTTTAGTGGGGGAGGAGTGGAGAGACGATCAGGAGGATTCAGGAGGGAGTAGGGACTGGCGAGACGCGCTAGTCTGCGTGCTAGTACAGGTGATAGCTGTGGGATTCCCCAGCGTTGACCAATCATATCCGGCCAACTACCTATCTCAACTCAAGTGATTAATTTAATTATTTTTTTTTTTCCAACACCAAACTAAACCAATTGTAAACTGAATTTTTCTTTAATAAATTTTATCAGCCAATTTTTTTTTTTATTATTATTAGTTCAAGTTTTATATATGTACAAATTGCTAATTATATTATTAGATTTTCATCAATTTTAACGGAATATATTACATACTCAAACCTTTGATAAAAAAAATAATAATAATAAAAAACAACAACAAAAAACAACAGTAATTGCTAGCCTTTTTTTTTTTTTGCCCCATATTTGCTAGCAATTTGATCATTAATAATTCGGAACGTAATGGATGGAGAGTAAGAGTAGATAATTACTGCATTTTTTTTAAGAAGTAAATCCTTAAGCAGCCAAAAAGAATGTCAAATTTTTTTTTTTGGCCAAAGAATGTCAATTCACTATGTCTACATCCACTATCTGTTTTTGTTAATCAATAATTAACAAATAATAATTATTGACTGGGTTTGATGTTTTACCAGACCATGCAATATAATAGGTTACATATTATAATCAAATTGGTATTCGTGATAATACGTTAATATAAATTGGTATTCGATATGATTTTTGTGATAAATTGGTACCTGGAAAGATTTAGATATTGCAGTATCTAAAAACGTTAGTTTTGGATGGAAAAGATCATGTGCGACGTACGTAACCACTTTTAGCGAAAATTCAAAAAATATTTCCACTTGAGATGACTAAAATACCCTCTAATGAAATAACAAGAAACACTTTGTTTGCCTCCTTTCTTTCACAATCTCGTAACGTTCTCTCCTAATTAGTCTCGTCTGTGGAAACCTCCCCCATAAATCAGACTCTTCCTTAAACTTCTCTCCCAAAAATTGTTAGAGTTTCCTCAATTGTGACTAATTTCGGCGAATTTGTGCTTTTTATTTGCCGAAATCATGGTTTAGGGTTCAAGAAGTGAATTTACTTGGGTATATTATAGTCTCGGCTAAAATTTGATGAAGACCCACACATGCTCCAGATGCTTAGATCTGGTACACATAGCTGCAGCTACCCACGTACGATCCCTGACAGCCTTGTTGTTAGTTGAAAACAGGAGTAAAACAGTAATTCTGAAATATATGTAGGACAAACGTCCGTTTAATTTTTATTCGGTGATCAACATACAATTAACGAGTAATCTGTATGTATATGAAACCGAAATTAGCGATCCGTAGATCGAATGGGAAAGACGATTTTTACTGAGGCACGTGCTGATCACGCTCTCCTTAAGATAATTTCGCCCCATCTCACCCTCAGGCTATGCAACGAGGTTTAACACATGGACGATCACCTCCCAGGATACAACAGTGTCGTTGACACGAACCGCGCATACAGTTCGTCCTACCGAACCGAACAGTACCTGAACTCAAAAGAGAATGTGAGATTCGGAGAAAAAAATAATAAGAAAATCGAATCTCAGAACAAAGATTAAACCTAAGCTACTAGCAGTAGGGGTGAGCGGTTCCGGGTACCCAGTACTTTTAGGGTATCCCAGAACCAGACCAATATTAAACGGTTCCTAACTTTATTACCCAGAACCGTACCAGAACATTTAGGAACCGGAACCGTACCAGAACCGTTATGAGCCAATCGGTTCCGGGTACCCGTTAAGGAACCGGTTACAAATTTTCAAACTAAATAATATAATTTTAGGTACTAGTTGGAACCGGGTTCTGGATACCCACTTGGAACCGGGTTCTCGGTAGCCAATTGAAACTGAAATTTATGTTATACCAAGTGAATCATAAAAATAATTATAACATTTTCCACAAACCAATTTTAAATTTGTTAAATGTTTAGTGTTTTTTTAATTTATATATATATAACGGTTCCGGTTCCGGGTATTTGGGTACCCGAAAACTTATCCCGGAACCGGAACCGAAAATACCGGTTCTTGAAATTTAATCCCAGAACCGTACCAGAACCATTTACATCTACCCGGAACCTACCAAATAACCGGTTCCGGTCCGGTTCCGGTTCCAACTGGGTAATTTGCTCACCCCTAACTAGCAGTTGCAAAATTGGAGATAAACGAACGAAAGCACCGCGCGCCCTAGGTGTAGGAAAATTTCGGATTTTGAGAGCAAAATTTCGGATTTTTTTTATGTTTTTTTATAAAAAAAAGTGAAGGAATACCATTATATTTATATTGCAAGGATTTCTCAAACCAAATATGGACAGTGTATAAACTGACCAATATTTCGGCCATATAAAAAATATACAGCGCGTATAAATATATTCACGTGTATATTCTTGCTTAAATAGCAACATTCAATGTATCTGGACATCATTAAAGTTAGTAATTTTCGGTTTGCTAAATAACATAATATTGTCTTTCCAAATTCCATTTTTGGCAATAAACAAAAAATTCGGTTTAGCAAAACCGGGCTCACACGAGATAGGCTTTTCGGGCCGACAATCGTGTACGCACGTCGCGGGCACGCACACAAGCCAGGCCTACCGGGGTGTGCTTCGGATCCAGTGATTTGCACCCCCTGCGCATGCGCATGTAGAGAGAGCCTTCCATCTAATAATTAGTTACCACTTTAAGATGGTGTCCAATATATATACTATGTAAATAAATGAAATCTGGCCGGTGTGGGACACCAACCAACACTCACGCCACTTCCATACTATTCACATTAGTAATGGCATTTTCGGCCACAAAGCCCATGAGTTCAAATGTCATGTCCAACAATCCCCCACATGAATGGTATTGGAAACCTAAGTAAGCTCTAAACTTGATACTTTGAGTTCAACGGTTAATACATGCATAGGATAGGTATGGGGTCTGCCCTTTGAACCTTCCCTTGTGAACTTATACCGACTTTACTGGCTGGTTAGTAGACGCGATGTCCTTGAACTAACTGTTGTTGGTGTAAATGATGATACAAGTCACACAGATATCTCCCTAGTATTGTTTCGGTTCACGCCTCGATGTCCGTTATGGCCCTGGACATCTAGCCTGGTTCTGTGACCGTTTCTAAGAACTGCGCCCTCAACAGTTCCTTTCGAAGCGGCCCATCTTCTCACTCACATAGGTGATTCTTTATCTGAACAGTTTCATCACAACTATGATCTCAATCATGAGTGTCTTTGAGATTTCTCACGAATCATTAAAAAAATTTCACTTAACCTTTTTCACTCTATCACTGTTTGCATCTAAGAATGGGTTTGGGAGATTGACCCCCACAGTGATCTCACTCACTCCTGTGATTAGGTTGTCCCATTGAACCTAGATCTTGGGATTTCCAGTCAACTAGGTTGGGTTTTCCTTCTCAGGAGTGTTTTTCCACTGGCTTTAATCCCATTCCTCTCGATGCTTGGCCAAAAAGCTCTCTGTTTAAACATTTGGTTAGCGGATCCGCAATATTATCAGCCGATCTAACATAATTGAGCGTAATAATTCCAGTTGAGAGCAATTGTCTAATGGAGTTATGTCTTCGACGGATATGTCTAGACTTTCCAATATACATGTTACTCTGTGCCCTGCCTATCGATTGACTATCGCAATGTATGCAGATTGTTGGCACAAGTTTTGGCCACCTCGGAATATCCTCTAGAAATTGACGTAACCATTCCGCCTCTTCCGCACACTTGTCGAGTGCAATAAGCTCAGACTCCATGGTGGATCTGGCTATAACTGTTTGTTTTGAGGATTTCCATGATACTGCTGCACTTCCTAGGGTAAACACATACCCACTTGTGGCATTCGAATATTTCGAATCAGATATCCAATTAGCACCACTATAGTCTTCAACTATGCTTGGATGTCTTGTATAGTGCAGTCCATAACTACGAGTATGTCTCAGGTACCTAAGTAGCCTAACGATTCCATCCCAGTGATCTACACTTGGATTACTCGTGTATCTGCTTAGGTAGAAAATCGAATTTCTTTCATCGTCTTAAAAAAAATGTAAAAAAAGGGGGGGTAATGCATTATGAAACGTTCACTCAAAAACAACCATTTTGTAGTGAATCCTTTATTAAGAAAAATGGAGAAGCTTAACAGAAGGGAGGACAAACAACTTATAAGAACTTGGTCTAGGGCGTCTACCATTATACCTACAATAATCGGCCATACTATTGCTATCCATAATGGAATAGAGCATTTGCCTGTTTATATAACAGATCATATGGTAGGCCATAAATTGGGAGAATTTGCGCCACAACGTGTGCTATATCAGGTCTAGTACATGTCATTAAGTACATTACACTTCCAATGATCCTAGCGTATTCAATCTGAGATATCCCTTCTCCTTTGTTTTTAGAGAAATACTTGCTTGGATCCATTGGAGTGCTGACCTCTCTCATATCATTTTTGTTGAATTTTTCTAATATCTTATCGATATAGTGAGATTGACTTAAAGTAATTCCTTCTGATGTTCTTATGATTTTTATACCAAGAATCACATCAGCAAGGCCCATATCTTTCATGTCAAATCTCGAATTCAACATTTGTTTCACTGGGTGAACCATGTCATCATTGCTCTCGATGATGAGCATATCATCGACGTAAAGACATAAGATTACATATCTTTTATCTGTATCTTTCACGTAGATGAATTTATCGCATTCATTAATTCTAAAGCCTTTCTCAATCATGACACTATCAAATTTTTGATGTCATTGTTTCGGTGCTTGCTTAAGACCGTATAACGACTTAACAAGTTTACAGACTTTCTTTTCTTGCCCTGGAGCTGAGAATCCATCGGGTTGTTCCATATAAATTTCTTCTTCTAAGTCTCCATTTAAGAAAGCTGTTTTCACATCCATTTGATGTACTGCAAGATTTCGGAGGGCCGCAATTGCAAGTACCATTCTAATGGACGTAATTCTCGTTACGGGAGAATATGTGTCAAAGTAATCAAGACCTTCCTTCTGTCTGTAACCTTTGATCACAAGTCGGGCTTTATATTTATCAATTGAACCATCTGCTTTCATTTTTCGTTTAAAAATCCATTTGTAGCCTAGCGGTTTACTTCCGGGTGGAAGATCCACTAGCTCCCAAGTATGATTTTGCAAGATGGATTCAATTTCACTATCGATTGCCTCTTTCCTTAGAGATCTCTCAGAAGAGTTAATAGCTTCCTGGTAAGTCTGAGGTTCGGCTTCAAGCATATAGGTCAGAAAATCTGTACCGTAGGATTTTTCAATCCTTGCCCTTTTACTTCTCCTGGGCTCGACCTCAGTTTCGACTTCTGTCTCAACTTCAACATTTTCATGTTCTTGGTCCTGACTATTTCCATCTATATACTTGCCTCGAGGGGCTCGCTTCCCCTTTTGACTTAGCTGGAAACTTATCTTCAAAGAAATACGAGTTTCTTGATTCCATTATCGTATCTTTGTGTATATCTGATATTTTTGATTCGTACACAAGAAACCGATAAGCATTACTGTTCTGAGCATATCCTATAAAAATGCAGTCAATAGTTTTTGGACCGATTTTTACCTTTTTCGGTAGAGGTATCATTACCTTCGCAAGACACCCCCACATTCGAAGGTGTCTGTAAGAAGGTCTCCTTCCTTTCAATAACTCAAAAGGAGTTTTGTCTTCCTTCTTACGGGGCACTTTATTTAACAGATAATTGCTAGTTAAAATAGCTTCGCCCCACATGTTCTGTGGTAATCCAGAACTAATCAACATTGAATTCATCATCTCCTTCAATGTTCAATTCTTCCTTTCTGCAACCCCATTCGATTGAGGTGAGTAAGGTGCCGTCACTTCATGAATAATACCATGCTCGGTGCAAAATTCATGAAACGGTGATTCGTACTCGCCTTCTCTATCAGTGCGTAGTACTTTGATTTTCTTGTCAAGTTGATTTTCAACTTCTGTTTTATACTGCATGAATTCCTGTATAGCTTCATCTTTGCTTTTCATCAGATAGACATAGCAGTATTTCGTACTGTCATCCACAAACGTGATAAAGTACTTATTTCCTCCTCAAGTTTGGACATACTTCAAGTCGCAAACATCGCTATGTATTAAATCAAGATGTTTTATGTTCCTTGTAACCGGAGGAAAATATGTTTTTGTAAGCTTAGCTTCCACACATATTTCACACTTATGTGTTTTGTCAGTTTCGAATTTAGGGATATGATCCATGCTAACCAATCTTTGCAAAGATTCGTAATTAATATGTCCTAATCTACCGTGACATAAATTAGGAGATTCAAGCATATAAGTAGAAGAAGCATTCTTATTCATAATCTTCTTTTTAGGCTTCACGGCCATTACATACATCTTATACATACCCCCACTCTCATAGTCTTTCCCAACATAGACATTATTTTTAGAGAGTACAAACTGACCAGACTGAAAAACAATTCGGAAGCCATGCTTATCAAGTAAGGCCCCTGACACTAAATTTTTTCGGATGTCCGGAACATGCAACACGTTGGCCAGAGTAACTACTTTCCCGGAAGTCATCTTCAGCTTCACAGTACCTTTTCTCTTGATGGATGATGTGCTCGAATTTCCTATGAACAGTGTCTCTTTGGATTCTGCTTCCTCAAAATTAAAGAACAGATCCTTATTCGAGCAAACATGCTTAGTGACGCCGGTGTCCAGCCACAACTCTTTCGGGTTGGAGTCAATCAGGTTCACCTCCGACACGACAGTTACCAGATTCAGGTTATTGTGGCAAGATTTAGAATCTTCTTGAGTGGTTATTCTCTGCACCTCCTCAGCCACGGTCATCGACTTTCGGTTTCCTTGTCCAGCCCCCACACTTGTCATACTCGTCACCAGAGCGACATCTCCTGTGGTCTGAACAACATCACCGTTGTTGTTGTCCATAATATCTGAGACCAACAACATACAAATATTTCAGAATAAACCCTACTGTAATCGAACTAAAAGAGATTGCCTTAAGATTGTTAGTCGAAAACAGGGGTAAAACAGTAATTCTGAAATATATGTAGGACAAACGTCCGTTTAATTTTTATTCGGTGATCAACATAAAATTAACGAGCAATCTGTATGTATATGAAACCGAAATTAGCGATCCGTAGATCGAATGGGAAAGACGATTTTTACTGAGGCACGTGCTGACCACGCTCTCCTTAAGGCAATTTCGCCCCACCTCACCCTCAGGCTATGCAACGAGGTTTAACACATGGGCGATCACCTCCCAGGATACAACAGTGTCGTTGACACAAACCGTGCATACAGTTCGTCCAACCGAACCGAACAGTACCTGAACTCAAAAGAGAATGTGAGATTCTGAGAGAAAAATAATAAGAAAACTGAATCTCGGAACAAAGATTAAACCTGAGCTACTAGCAATTACGAAATTGGAGATACGAAAGCACCGCGCGCCCTAGGTGTAGGAAAATTTCGGATTTTGAGAGCAAAATTTTAGATTTTTTTATGTTTTTGAAAAATTGAAGGAATACCATTATATTTATAGTGCAAGGATTGCTCAAACCAAATATGGACAGTGTATAAACTGACCAATATTTTGGCCATATAAAAAATATACAGCGCGTATAAATATATTCACGTGTATATTCTTGCTTAAATAGCAACATTCAATGTATCTGGACATCATTAAAGTTAGTAATTTTCGGTTTGCTAAATAACAGAATGTTGTCTTTCCAAATTCCATTTTTGGCAATAAACAAAAAATCCGGTTTAGCAAAACCGGGCTCACGCGAGATAGGCTTTTCGAGCCGGCAATCGTGTACGCACGTCGCGGGCACGCACACAAGCTAGGACTACTGGGGTGTGCTTCGGATCCGGTGATTTGCACCCCCTGCGCACGCGCGTCTAGAGAGGGTCTTCCATCTAGTAATTAGTTACCACTTTAAGATGGTGTCCACTATATATACTATGTAAATAAATAAAATCTGGCTGGTGTGGAACACTAACCAACACTCACGCCACTTCCATACTATTCACATTAGTAATGGCATTTTGGGCCACAAAGCCCATGAGTTCAAATGACATGTCCAACACTTGTTTCCTCAACATATTAGCATTGATATGTACACATCAGGGCATGTCTCTTGAACTGCAGAAGTAAGTCCCTACAAATAGAGATAATTTAGACAAATACTTAAAAATAATACCAAGAATAGTTCATGTACTCTAAAGCAACATTTAAGTCATGACATGTACTCAAAATTAACACCATTGGACCAGTCATTAATAGAAGACGGATACTCCAAATTAACACCATAGGACTAGTCATTAACAGATAAGACCCTAACACCATATTACCGGTAAAAAACAATTTTTTTTCTCTTCAAAATCTGGACAATCAAACATAGGACCCTAACACCTTAAAACCAAGCAATCAAACTGAATTTCCACAACAATGGAGCAACCACGATAGATATAAGCAAGAAAAAGTAAGAGCAAACTTATTTCGACTCATCCAAGGAGAGAAGATTTGTGGGTCTTCACCAATTTTCAGCTGAGACTATGATATACCCAAATAAATTCACTTATTGAACCCTAAACCACGATTTTTTCGAATTAAAGCACAAATTCGTCGAAATCAGTCACAATTGACAAAATCCTAACAATGTTTGGGAGCAAAGTTGAAGGGATGGTCTGGTTTCTAGGGGAGGTTTCTATTGACGATACTAATTTTGAGGGATGGTGACGAGACTGTGAAATAGATGAGGGAAACAAAGTGTTTCTTGTTATTTCATCAGTAGAGTATTTTAGTCATTTCAAGTGGATACATATTTGGAATTTTCACCAAAAGTGGTCATTTGTGACCATCCAAAACTAACGATTTTTTAGACATTGCAACACCTGGATCTTCTCAGGTACTAATTTGTCACAAAAATCGTCTCGGATTCCAATTTGTATTGGCGTGTTATCTCACATACTAATTTGATTATAATCCCTTATATGTTATGTTTCATTGTCATCCACAAACATATGCATAAATTCATTGTCGTTCATATTTGAGTCGATATTCTTCTCTCTTTAATTTATCGTAATTTTACACCATTTTTTATGTAATTTATTATTAACTGTGTGTGCTATCATTCGTATCAGTGTCTAGAAGAAAATAGTGTTAATACTAAATAAAATGAACATTACAGCAGGACAACTCAAAGTTTATATTACAATCTCTTCTATATACACAATGTGCAAAACATAAAAGTTTATATTACAATCTCTTCTATATACACAATGTGCAAAACATATATAGGGAACACAAAATGACAATTGTTACACAAACAACCACATATATAGTAGAAATTAAATAACGTACTTTCCTTGGAGATATGCATTCATTATACCCTGCATTCATGAGTAACAGTCTATAAGGTGATTAATCGTCAACCCTGCAGCCTGCATAAACGAGCATACAATCACTGGCCCCACTAATCGGAACCATCAGTTCTGTGAATTCTTGCTAACAACATCTGCTTTCGGCGTTCGCAAAGGGATACTTCTCGGGTGTCTGTACCTGTTGATTATCGGCTTGTGGTTCACGAAGCTCCACATGTAATTACTAAACTATCCAAACTCCCTCATAATCTGCAAAACAATACATTATCATGGTTTTAGAATGGAGCCCCACTTGCATACATGATTGTTCTTTATTCGTTTGTTAGGCCTGACTCAGCCAAATGTGGAGTCTAACCCATATCTTGTGTTAATATCACTTTTTTTTTTTTTTTTAACTATGTGATGGTAACTATTGATTTTTTTTTTACTTGTCTTCAATATGCACTTAACATTATCCACAATGCACCTTACTCTTCCTTCTTGTAACATTACTGATTTGTCCGTAGTGATATCCATAATTTCATCATCTCCCAATTTCGCGACATCATTTGGATCAAACCCAACAAAAGCCTCCCTAAAAAATTAATGTCTCTTCAAGATTTATGTCCGGTTGTAATCCATCAGCATGCCAGACATGACTACTAGCTCGAACAATTTTTTGCTGTAAATCAAGTAAATGCGAATCTTCTAATTCGGCATTTTGGTGGGTAAATTTAGGTTATGGTCGGAAAGTTACCGATCATCATATACACTCCCCATTGTTCATCGTGAAATGATACATAATCTTTGTCTGCACCAACCATTGAATAAAGGGTTAATAACTAAAAAACTGTACAATGTTTACCCTATGTTAAAATTAGGTGTCTGAAATTTGAAATGTTAAAATTGACTGTCCTAAGTTTCATTTTTGTTAAAATTTGGTGTCTTTGTGCGTATTTTCATCTTCATTCCATCATTTTCATCAACCCACCAACCCACATAATCCATCACTCTTTACTTTTCACAAAATCGTCAAATTTCACCTAAAAATTGAATATTAAAAAAAAAGTTTCTAGAAGAGTGGTGTAGAGCCATTTTCCAAGGACAATATAGCGAGATTTACTTGCCCGGATGTGACCAACTTTTTAGGTGACGGTCCCGGCAAGATGACGAGAAGGGAGTGTGTATGAGAGCTCGAATTTGACTGACGGTTTCGTCGGAATTGACTTCTCTAAAGTAATCACACCGAGACACCAAATTTCAACAAAAATAAAACTTGGGACAGTCAATTTTAACATTTCAAACTTCAGACACCTAATTTTAACATAGGGTAAACCTTGGACAGTTTTTTAGTTATTAACCCTTGAATAAATAACACCATTTAGTAGTTTATTTTACACACATATATATATATAATAACAACGTGTATATAGAGCTAGCTCAAATCAAACCCCATTAGATGTAATATAATTATGGTACTGATATAAACAAAAGAAAACTTTAGTTGATCAATTGCTTGCATGTCAAGTTTTCTACTTATAGTAAATAATGACTAACTATAAATATACATGATCATCATGGAATTTAACCTATTACTATGATAAATTAGAAGTTGTTAATTAATTCCATACCACTGCTCTTGGTAATCCAATTTCATCTCCTTGGCTCACCATTATCAGGACTTACAAATGGTGGAGGTGGTTGGTGAACGACTTTCGGGATCAATAACTCCCTCGTCCTCTCATGTGAAATACGTGGAGCAATCAACCTTAGAGCCAATGAAATCTTCTGCTCAAGGGCAGAGCTTCTCGTGGTGATGGACGGGTAATATGTATTCGAAGAATGCTCGAGGTTTGAGACAGCGAAAGAGACACATAGGAGAGGGACATTGCTGAGTTGCTCCGGTCGAGTCCTATTGGATATATCTTCTTCAAGTGCTTGGACAAGCTGAAGCTTTGTTGTATCATTTTTTGTTGTTTCTCATGATCCTGTTCTTCTCTATTATGTTTCTGCGCATGGTTGCTTTTGACATAGCTTATGGAAGAACATATAATATGGCACTACCATCAGTCCATCACGTGGTTTTGTATCAAATCCACTGAAACTGTTGATTTATAGAAGTTAATTTGGGTTGGTAGGTGCAATGTAAGCTTTCAAAATAGCATTGTTTACTACCAACTTGTGTAATCAGATTATCTATTCTCCAAAGTTTCAAACTTTTGAATCAGATGATTAAATGGTTTTACTGTTAATGTAAAATTGCAAATCCAACTTATAGGAATGTTAAAAATCAATTGTAGTTAGTGAGAGTTCGCAACTTAATGAGCGTGAATTAATTAAAGATTTTCGTGTATTTTACACATTAACCTGTAAGTTTGTGTTTATGTAATATTATGAAATAGTCACTTGATTTTTCGCGGTGAACTTAAACTGAACTATAATATGAACTTACTCTCTATTGTGAAATTTTGTTGACTTTGGTTACAAGCAAAGAAGTTCAGGGTTTGCTCCTTAGTCTAGTTCCAGAATTAAGATGTTTTCTAGCATCTGCTTCCATTATATTATGACATGTGACATTTGATCTCTCTTAAAAATATTCAATATTGTATTTGGTTACTGTAGCAGAAGATTAAGTTTGATCTACTAAATATTTGAATATAATCCCATAAATGTTACGAAGAATGTCTCTTCGTTTCTAAGGAAACCCGAATCTGTAACGACGTAGAGTTCCTTCGTTTCTAAGGAAACCCGAATCTATAACGCCGTAGATTGCTCTATATATATTCATGAATCTACAGATGGTCAAGAAGAGTTAGCTTAGTAAAAAAAAACTCTTGATACTGAAGATTTCAGTTTCAAACGTTGATCTTTGTAGAAGCCCATGGTGTCTCGTATACTCGAAAGACCAAAATAAGGATTTGAGACACGATCATACTAACAGACTGATGAATGGTATACGTCGATCTCAAATGGACAAAAATTGCACATATTTTGGTCAGGTAATTAAGTGATATTGACAATGAAATGAGGATTAGTTGCAGAGTTTGTCTCAGAGGGGAAGAATTCTTAGTCCCTACTCATCTGCTTACTCTGAGAAGAGTTTGAGTCATCCTTATTGCCTACAAAGACAGAAATTTTATCATTTATTAATGTCGTTTTGTATGCAAAGAATACACCACTGGCATTGGGTTTTCATGTTTTTCTATGCTGCAAAATTAAGAGATGGAAGCAATTTTCAGCGCACAGAGTCAGTAGACACATGCAAAGTACTTGTATTATATTTTAGATTTAATTAATAACTTAAAAACAGTCACAATTATAGATCATGTTGCTAATCGCTGTCCCAAATTTAAAAGGGTTAACAAGTCTTTTGGTTCATGATGTTTGACCATTTTTGGGTTTTGGTCCATAATGTTTTTTTTTCCTAGTTTTAGTACCATATGTTTGCAGATTTTTTCTAGTTTTGGTCCGACCGTTACATTCCGTCCATTTTTTGACATGTACAAGTCACGTGATCCACCATAAACTTTCAATTTTATTCAATTTAGTCCCTCTAATACTTTCCTAACCTTTTTTTTTGTTCAATTTAGTCCCGGAGTTTCAAAAATTCAAATGTCCAATTAGGGTCAATTTTGAAACTTCGGACTAAATTGAAAAAAAAAAAGTTTAAGAAAGTATTAGAGGGACTAAATTTAAAGTTTAGAGTGGATCACGTGAGTTGAACATGTCAAAAAATGGACGGAATGTAACGGTTAGACCAAAACTAGAAAAAAATCTACAAACATATGGTACCAAAACTAGGTAAAAAAAAAACATCATTGACCAAATCCCAAAAGTTGTCAAACATCATGGACCAAAAAACCTGTTAACCCAATTTAAAATACTGATATTTGATGTCCCAATTATTAGATTCGTTGATTTCCACTTTTCTCTCTTATAATTGATGGAACAAAAATATTTTTTAAGCATCAAATAAGGCGAAAACACCAGCAGTTGTGGTCTAGCAGTTGAGAGATCTCAGTCCTATACGGGTAAGTGGATGCACTAGTTGTATAAATGTATGATATGCTCCCAAATGAACACAAGAGCTCAGACATTACGTAACGAGATGTGCTTATGGTCGTCAATACTAGCCCATACATTTTCTTTAGTAAAAAAACTTAAATCATAACCAACAAATCTGATACTTCAGAAAAGTAGAAAACGTATTTTTGTTGCTCCTAAAGCCAATTTTAATGCCAAAATCAATTGAAAAATGTGAAAATCAACGAATCTAATAGTTGGTAATTGGTATATCGAATATCAACATTTTAAATATGAGACAGTGAGTAGCAACATAGCTTATAGTTGAGACTATTTTTAAGTTCTTAACCTTATATATTTTATATATGTCAGTAAAAATATGTGTATATCAAATGTACGATGTAGTGACAACTGTTTTTAAAGGTGACTCCTTCCAATATACACTGTCTTTCAAATAATTTGGAAGAATTATGATTAGAGTCGATGGATATCATTAACCAAGATAGAGAGGACTCAAAATCGAATGTCGAGATTAAAGGAAAGGCTGGTACAAGCAAAAGAGCACAGATCAACCTGACAAAGAGCTTTGATTCTACTAGAAGGTTCTATCTAGGTAACTTGCATATTCACGTGAAAAATGTTGGAACTGATAATGCTTTATATAGTTTGGATATGCTAAGATCTACTGAGTTGTACAATTTCAATTGCTTGAATCAAACAAATCAAGAAACATGCATGTCCTTGCAATTTCGAAAGTTCTTCCTCTAGTTTAGTTTGATGTCTCGTTATGCGTGTTCGTATTTGGTGAATGGGCTCCCCTCTTTATGTGGCCGACCGAATATTAGAAGTAAGAAGGTGGGATTTTCCCACCTCCTCCTATAAATAGGGGGTGTCAGGTTTCTCTAAGATTAATAGTTAATCATTCATTTCTCATAAGTATTGAGACAAAGAAATCCCTCCTCCCTATATAAGCTAGTTTTAGCCGAACCCTATAATTAAGGAGACTCCAAATTGCTTTGAGCAATTACCCCAGAGATCCATCCCGCGAGGAATTGACAAGAGGCATTATTGTGGAGATCATTATTCGTAGGCGATTCCTTAACAAGAATCACTACAGGATTCGGCTGGTGGACCGCGAACTCCCACAAGATCTTAGGACTACGGAAAATGAGAAACTGGTATGTGTCCATATTCCGCTGCGTAATTAGTTACCTGACATGTACACATATTTCTTATTTGTAGTAACTATCCCCATAATATTCTACGCTGCAGATCATACCAATTACCATGCACACTTTTAAACGTCTTCATGTGATTTGAAGAAACTATATGTTTGGTCACCTACCCAACTACAATCTACAATTATGTAATTCAGTCCTTTAATATCTTAAATATTGGTAATTTCATGCTCAATCTTATACGGGACTTCTTCTTTCAATAATCAAATTTCTCTTGCCATGTCAATTAAGTTCACTCTTTAAAAAAAAAAAAAAAAAAACTTTGACATGGACAGCTTAATCTCGGTTCATAAAATTTGTACTAGCCAAGTGAGCCCGCACTAACTTTTCTTAGTGAATAAAACCAAAATATAGGCTCGTTTGAACTGGCGTTTCCACAACAGAATGCTAATTCTAATGTGAAAAAGCAAATTGTGCATGTGACTAAATTAACTTCTTTCACGAGTAATCTTAGACTAATCTCGCCGTTAATGGATGAAACGATGAATGACAATATATATATTTTATACAAAAAATTGGAAAATTTAACTACTCAAGCCATTTGCATGTTGAAATTACTTTTTTGGCGACGAATTTCATGTACATTACAAAGGAGAGGTTGCACCATTGCAATTTGAGTATTCGACCTATGAGATGAGATATTGTTTTTGGGATGCTGAAATGGCAGCATCCTAGCCTTTCGAATTTCAAGCCGCAAAGCTCCAACCAGAGCCCCCACTTTGGCCTCTTTCCTCGTCTCCCTGATTCTAGAACCCTCCTCTACCCTCCTCCTTAAACCCCTTCAAAGTCTCTTCCTTTTCGACATTTTCAACACTCTTCTGGATAAGCCGAGTGCCCGCGAGCAGCAACTCCCCGATTAGGGTTTAATCCGAGTATGGCTCCTGTTCTCAGCCGAAGCTTGACCACACCTTCTATTGCTTCATTCCTCTCGTCTTCTTCATCGAGAAATCCCGCCACTAAGGCGTTTAGCTTTAAGAGTGCGTGTCTGCCGCCGAATGGGCTAAGGAAGGGGTTTTTCTGTGGTGGGCTAAAGTGGAAGCTTGAAAAGAGGAGTAATTGCATCACCGTACGATGCGAGGCGGCGGTTGCTGAGAAAGAGGCTCCTGAATCTTCTGGAGAGAAGTTCGAGTATCAGGCTGAGGTATGCTTGGTCTACAACTAATTGATTGATCAAATTATGAGTTTTTGACGTTCTTGATTTCCTTTGCTGGACTTATTGGTTTTTCAATTGAGTGACCCGGGAATTGAAATGAAAATATTTGACCTTTAAGCTTAGTTCAAGGCAGCTTTAGTGAAATAATCTATACACAATTAAAGGATAGCGTTTATTGAAGACAATTAGATGAACAACGCTATCTTCAAATGTCACTTAGTGTCGATTGTGATTGTTGATATGTTTTATCGCAATTCAACTCGGTTGAGAGAATTAGTAGACATGTTTCGTCTTTTCGAAAGTTTTTAATTGAAAAGGTGAAAATCGTTTCAGGTCAGTCGTCTACTAGACTTGATAGTCCACAGTCTCTACAGCCACAAGGAGGTCTTTCTTCGAGAGCTTGTGAGGTAAGGAGATTGACTTCATTGCAAGTGTATGATTCTATGTTGTTTGGTATCATGGATAGCTAAATGTAGTTATACCTTTTCACAGAATTGTATGGTTAGGAAAAATGGTATTTTACTGTTCAGTATAGCATATCTTGATTTCTGATAATTGACTAGTTCAATTCTCTTGCAGTAATGCAAGTGATGCACTTGACAAGTTGAGATTTTTAAGTGTCACTGAGCCAAATCTGCTTGGGGAAGCTGGTGATTTAGAGATAAGAATCAAAACTGATGCAGACAATGGAACTATCACTATCACGTAAGCAACTATAGTTCTCTCTATATATTATGCCATTCAGCTTGAGAAAACATTCGTCATGATGCTAGAAAATTACAATATGCAGAGATACTGGTATTGGAATGACGAAAGAGGAGCTTATTGATTGTCTTGGAACTATTGCTCAGAGTGGTACCTCCAAGTTCTTGAAGGCTCTAAAGGTAATATCCCTTGTAAATTTGTGAATGATACTATGTGATCCATTTAAATTGTTTGGAGAATTTTCTATAATTGAAAAATTAAGATTTGTTCTTAATAATACAGGAAAATAAGGATCTTGGTGCAGACAATGGACTGATTGGTCAGTTTGGAGTTGGGTTCTATTCCGCCTTTCTGGTTGCTAACAAGGTTAGGGACAGCAAGCTACATATTTGAAGATCATATCGAACTAATTGCTTTATTTAATGTTGTTGTATAAGTTCATTGTGAATTTCTTTGGTAAACTGACGGTTATAAATCCTTTCAATGTAGGTTGTGGTGTCTACTAAGAGCCCAAGATCAGATAAACAGTATGTTTGGGAATCAGTAGCGGACAGTAGTTCCTATGTGATCAGAGAGGAGACAGACCCCAACAATCTTCTTCCTCGTGGAACACAAATCACACTTTACTTGAGGGTAACCTAATTTCCCCCCGTTTTTATATGTATTTGTCTTTGGATCTAACTATCCAGTCTGTTAACAATAAATACATGGCTTGCTTTTTCATATTTATTTATTATGCATCTCAAGCTTCATCAGTGGTTCCCGTTTTATTCCTGCAGGAGGATGACAAATATGAGTTTGCTGAGCCGACCAGAATACAGAATTTGGTTAAAAATTACTCTCAGTTTGTTTCCTTCCCGATATATACATGGCAAGAAAAGTCCAGAACTGTTGAGGTTGAAGAGGAGGAGCCACCAAAAGAAGGAGAAGAAGAGAAGCCAGATGAAGAGAAAAAGAAGAAGAAAACAACAAAGACAGAGAAGTACTGGGATTGGGAATTAGCCAATGAAACAAAACCAATTTGGGTGAGATTTCAATTAAATTTGATTCTGAAGGATTCTACAATGCAATGGTCAGCATTAGAAGTGTCTTGCGTATATAATAATACCCTTTTGTTGTCTATTTGAATCAACTATAGATGCGGAGTCCAAAGGAGGTTCCTAAAGAAGAGTATCAAGAGTTCTACAAGAAGGCATTCAATGAATTCTTAGATCCACTAGCACATACTCACTTCACTACTGAGGTAGTACACTTTTCCTTATTTATTATTATAATAATAATTATATAAGAATGACATAAAACATATCTTAATTGTGCCAAATCTATAGGGTGAGGTAGAGTTCAGGAGTGTTATCTTCATTCCTGGAATGGGACCTCTCAACAATGAAGATGTGGTGAATCCGAAAACAAAGAACATACGGTTGTATGTGAAACGAGTGTTCATTTCAGATGATTTTGATGGTGAGCTGGTAAGTTTCAAAATTGGTAGAAGCACCAAATTTTCTTGCATTCCTTCGATATTTTTCTTCACTTGATGTACTTATCATAATATATTTATCTAATTCATTTTTTTTTTGCTGCAGTTCCCACGCTACTTGAGTTTTGTTAAGGGTGTGGTGGATTCAGACGACCTTCCCCTAAATGTTTCCAGGGAGATCCTTCAAGAAAGCCGAGTTGTAAGCTCTGCCATGTCCAGTTTCTTCATTTTCTTATTTAAAACTTCAGGCTTTAAAAATTAAAATTATACCTTTTGAAATATAAGGCATTATTCCTTATTTTCTGAAAGTATTTTTATGAAAACAAATATGAATTACATTTGCAGGTAAGGATTATGAGAAAAAGGCTTGTCAGAAAAACATTCGACATGATTCAAGATCTTGCTGAAAGTGAAGACAAAGAGGTTAGAAGCTTCAAAAGACACCTCAATCCCTTTTCTATGGGGTTTTTCACTTAACATTTTAAATGAGTTCCACTTGACTACAGGATTACAAAAAATTCTGGGAAAATTTCGGAAGGTTTATGAAATTGGGTTGCATAGAAGATACTGGAAACCATAAACGCATTACTCCTCTTTTGCGGTTTTACACATCCAAAAACGAGGAGGAATTGACTAGCTTGGATGACTATGTGGAGAACATGGGTGAGAATCAGAAGGCCATATATTATCTTGCAAGTGACAGCCTGAAGAGTGCAAAGAGTGCGCCTTTCTTGGAGAAGTTGCTTCAAAAGGGTATTGAGGTATGCAATTCATATTGTGCAGTTTTCGATAAGCTTTTTATTTGCTGATCAACTTTCTTGCCAATGTTTTTGGTAGATTTTCTGACATCAACTGTTTTGACAGGTTCTATATCTAATTGAGCCTATTGATGAAGTAGCCATTCAGAATCTACAGACATACAAAGAGAAGAAGTTTGTTGACATCAGCAAGGAAGACCTCGAGCTTGGTTAGTATTATGATTTTATACATAGGGTTAATAACCTAAAACAGTTTCAACTATAGTCCATGTTGCTAATCGATGTCCCATATTTAAAATGTTAATATTTGGTGTCCCAAATATCATATTTGTTTTCCACTTTTTTCAACTGATTTTGGCGTTTAAATTGGCGTTTTAAGCAAAAAAAACATGTTTTTCACTTTCTTAAGTATCAGATTTGTTGCTCGTGGTTTAGACTTATTCGATGTTTAAAAGACATATTTGTTCAGTCAATTTGAAGAGAAAAATGTGAAAATCAACCAATCTGATAGTTGGGATACCGAATATCAATATTTTTAATCTGGGACAACAATTAGCAATATGGCATGTCGTTCATACTGTTTTTAGGTTCTTAACCCTTACATATCATTCTTCTTCTTATTATCCCGAGGCTTAAGGAATGAACTTTGTTACAGGTGATGAAGATGAGGTCAAAGAAAGGGAAACTAAACAAGAGTACAACCTTCTCTGTGACTGGGTAAAGCAACAGTTAGGTGATAAGGTGGCAAAAGTACAGGTGTCGAATCGGCTGAGCTCGTCTCCTTGCGTCCTTGTATCGGGCAAATTCGGATGGTCTGCAAATATGGAAAGGTCATAAACGTTTAAACACAACATGGGTTCCCGAGATTTGCTTCTACAACTCATTTCCGCGAGTTAAAGTTTCTACTCTTTTGCAGATTGATGAAGGCCCAGGCCCTCGGTGATACTTCGAGCCTGGAATTCATGCGCGGTCGGAGAATCTTGGAGATCAACATCGATCACCCAATTATCAAGGATCTAAATGTAAGCAACCAATCAGATTCGGCTCAAGATTTGAGTTTTTGTAGTTATTATTCAGAAAGTAGATTGAATCTGGATGCTTTGCTCACAGGCTGCATGCAAGAACGCACCGGACAGTGGTGATGCCAAGAGAGCAGTGGATCTGTTATATGAGACAGCTCTCGTCTCTAGTGGATTCACTGTAAGTTGAAGTTTCTGACAACCTTCGTGTCTGGTTTTACCGCCAAAATTTTAAAAAATAAAATTGCATGGATATTATTACGTCGTACTGAAGTGCTCATATCTGATTTGACAGCCCGATAGTCCTACTGACTTGGGGAACAAGATATACGAGATGATGGCAATGGCTCTAGGTGGAAGATGGGGCAGAGCTGAGGAGGAAGCTTCTGAGGAAAGCACGGCTGAACCCGAAGGCCAAGACGTTGCTTCCGAGGTGGAAGTGGTGGAACCATCAGAAGTTCGAACAGAGAATGAGAGCGATCCGTGGAATTAGTGATAAATAGGCAAAAATAAATCATCTTTTTAGATTGTCGGTGACAGTGAGTGTGAGAGGATTCTTGATTTTGAATTAGTTCTGTGAAATGGAGAGCAGCATCATATCTTTAATTGATGATGAAGAATTTGTCTTGGAACAAGGTCATTAATAATTAGACAAGGTCATCTATAGATTCACTTCCATATATCCACAGGTTCTAAGATACCAAAACAGCTATCAAGGTTGTAGATTTTGCAGGCGGCAGATCCTCCATGTGAGGCTTGAACTGGAACTTGGAGATTGGGGGACATGGATTATTAGAGAAACCCGGCAGGAGCCATTTTGAGTGGATCCAAATTAATCTGTACAGCAGTTGAACAAAGTTGAATCATTGTTCGATTTTGGTATGGTTTGGCTGGACAGAAGTTCCTGTAACCAGAAGAACAAGTGCTCAATTAGACAGATGAATGAATGTTTCAAGCGCATATATCACAGAAGAAGACCATACCATCAACATCTTTACTGTTAGATGTAGAATTACTAGGAAATCCCATATGAAGAACATGATCCAGCTCATTGTCCCACATGTTAAGCATCTGTAGTAGACAATATGGTCCAATTCAATAAATATGATCATTTTGGCAACAAAAAAAAAAAGTTTCAAAACCTAAAAACAGTCGTGTTGCTAATTGTTGTGTCCCATTCTAAGCAACGAAAACATGTTTTCCAGTTGCTCATGGTATATAGACTTATTTGATTCTTATAAATATAAGTTTTTGTTTCGTCAATTTTAAGAGAAAAATGTGGAAATCGACCATAGTTGGGACACCGAATATCAACATTTTAAATTTGGTACATCAATTAGCAATAATGCAATGTGGACTATGGGACTGTTTTTAGGTTTTTATAATAAAAAAAAATAAAGATGATCATTGCTTGTTCATGCAGAAAACCTTAAACCTCAGCCTAACGAAAACGATAGATGCTTGTTGGGTCTCTAAGGGACCTATGCAATTCTTTTAGGTGATGGCATAAAGTCTCATCTAAAGTGGTCCCATTCTTGGGTCTCATCCACTTATTGCTTAGTTTCAACCACACGAGGTTCATAAGAAAAACATAGGAGATGTAAAGTTTTAGGTATATATAGAGTGTAAAACCTGAGCAGCCTCTTTAAAGCCTCCAGCAGTAGGTGTCATTTGACCAGGAACAGTTCTTCTCATTGCATCGGGATTCACTGTTGCATGAACGCCTCCTTGAATAAGGCCTCCCGATGGATGTACATAAACCATTGACATGTCAGGAAAGAAACCCAATGTTGATGAAGGCCCAGGTCGCGATTGAAGTATCTGCGCATAATTTGTTTTTATAAGGAATATAGGTGACAAACTCAGTGTCAAACAGGTATCTGCATTGTTGATGTATCACAGATTATCACTTACATCCTTGGGAAGGAGGCCTTCGAGGTTAAATTCTACCCGTGGATTTACAGTGGCAAGTTTCATCGAGAGGAACTGCAGAATTCAAGAAATACAAATGATCTATCATCTGTTTATATAACTGCCACAAGAAACTAAGGCTGCTGACTCATGAAGAAAAAGAAAAAATTGATCATACCTCAACCTGCCTTTGAAGCGACTGCACATAATTGATGATTTCATCGAGCATCACTGCCTTACCAGTGACCTGAAGGATAAATCAATGGATTCTTTTAGATGAGTTTCAAGAACCGTATAGTAATTACTGAATCAATGAATATACAGTAATAACTCACCTTGCTGCAACCAGGTACAAGGTCTTGAAGAAACTTCATTCGTTCACTGATTTTCTCCCTCCTTACCTTTAACCATCAATAACTACTAGTTAGTCCAACTTCAAGGTAAGACATTGAAGTTAAGAAGTCTTACTCTTTCAGCAAGGCTATGGCTATTTGTTGCTTGGCCTCTCCGAGCTCTGACATGGATATATTCTTTTGGAGGATCTGAAGGTTGAGAACCCTGTTTATTATTTTTCCCACTCGACTTCTCCACCACAGAGTCTGGAGTTGGGTCTGTTCTTGCTTGAGTTTCATCACTATCTTTTCCATCATCAGAAGGATGTCTTGCTACTGTGGCATCAGCTTCAGAATCCTAACAATCCGCAACATTGATAATGTTTGAGAATTCAAGTCAGTTAAATACCGGTAACATGAAGAGAAAAACTTCAGAAAAATTGATTCATCGAATTCAGGAATTATCTTCACAAAAAATATAATAATAAAGTTCTTACTATAGCAGATCCATTCCTTTTCCTCCTTTTTGAGCTTAGTCTTCTCGATGAAGGTTCCCCGGCTGGCCTTTCATACGTAGCAGCATCGTCTTGACCCCCACCACCACTGAACTCGGCTTCATCAGAATCATTAGCAGAAGCAGCAACATTTTGCCTTGCTTCATCATTAGACCTTGCATTGCTTTCACTTATTCCACCATTCTTCAATGGACTCCCTTCTGAAGCCAAGATGACTTCTTTCGAGGTTTCACCAACACTAACCTCAGTCCTATGAGGCTGTCCACCACTGAAAACTTCTCTAGGACCAGGAATCCTCACCCCGATTCCTCCACCTCCATGGTAAAGTCCCATACTCTCATGAATGCTGTAAGGATTCACCATGTCACTAAAATTCCCACCACTGAAGCACGAGAACCTTGCAGCACGCTCAATGAATCCAGAGTCTGTTGGGAACTGAGTTAAACTCTCTGGGATTGTAGTGTCCGGAGCATTCTGTAGGAACATTCCCTCTTTCAACATCGAAATGTGTGGATTCCAAGGACCCACTTTTCCAGTTCCTAGTGCATTTGAAATTCCTTGCACATTAATGTCACAATAACCCAGATTTTGCACATTTGCCGGGTGATCCCAGTGAGCTGCTGCAAATGACTCCATTGCAGCAGAGGAAGAACCCATTTCACTCTCCTTGCAAACTGCTAATATATTGCCTGGGGAAACTAAATTCATGGGCACATTTGTGTTGCAGAAGGACCAATCCAAGGACACACCATGGGAATTGTAAGTAGTAGGATCTTCATTCCTCTTCCCCTGCTCCGTTTCATCTTTCTCTGCCCTATCCATCTTTCTTCTCGGTTTTGACCTGGCCAAATTACTTCAATTGGGAAGTTACACAGAAGCAGTCGAAACAAATAGGTTTCCTCTAACAATTGTCTCCTGTACACAATCAACAACGAACCTGATCCTGGAAAACATTAGCTACTGCTAGTTAAAATAGTTGGAAATCTGCAGAAGATACATCCCCATGAAGAAAAAATGGTAACCACATAAAAGAACACCACAAGCACAAGCACCATTTTTCTACTAAAATTAACTTAGATTTCATGATTTGATGATATGTATCGAAGTAACTGCGAAATGTACGGCAAGATCGTTGAGCTATACCATTTCCAAGGCAATGAAGAGCCAAAATCACAAGCCAACCAACTACCCCAAGAGAATTGGCTATATTAATGAAGGAAGGCGGCTAGTTCATTAAATTACACAAGAAGGCAGTCAAATTGACTAGAGGAGCATTGATTTCAGCTCAATAAATACGCATTCAAAACCCTAGTCAGAGCAGAGCAGGCAAGGGAGCTCTGAATCACGGAAGAAATCAATCAACAACCAAAAGGTAAAAGAATGTACCGATTTCTGATTTCGCCGCTCCTTTTCGTACTTTGGATTGAAGTCGAGTCTTTTTCTCCCTTATTCAATTGGATTGGAGCTCTTCATTGAAGCCCCACCTTGTACCAGTATTTGAGCTCAGTAAGCAGAACTGGTGAGAGAAGGAAGAACTGGGTCATTGAAGAGAGTGAGGAAGAAACAATGACTATTGCAAAGTTGCTGCATTTATACCACGCTTGCATCAAAAAGAGAGCTCTTGATGATTAACCACCGCCACTGCTACTGTAAAATATATTTGTTTGTTTTGAAATTGCCGATATAAAGTAGTATTTCAATTTTCCTTTCATCTCTATTCTCTACTGTTGATTATTGTTGGATAAGCTCAATAACGTCCTTGAACTTGTAACGGAGATACTATTTCATCCTCAAGTACTTTTAATTTTGTCTAAAAGTATAAATTTTTCTGGTAACTAAAAGGTATGGGCTCTAAGGTTTAAATTCATTCTCCCTAATTAACTTCATTCTTTTTTTAAGTTTTGGATTTTTCTGCTATGCTCCAAGAGCACCATGATTTTGGTTTTTTTTATTACTAGAGTGGACTTAATTATATCATACGTAAAACTTTAAAAGTATGAAAAAATATGAATTTTTTTTAACCACGCCTAATATTTGCATCATACTATTAATAATATCAATTTCCCTCTAGAGTTCACCTTTAGGACAATAGAAAAATACAAAAAAAAAAGTACCGAAAGTATGGTGCTCTTAGAGCATGATAGAAAGATCCATTTAGGTTGTCACATTAATCGCATTTTTACGCACAATATCATACATTAAATTAAATATTGTTCACTATTAGCAGCGGTAATATAATAATTAAGAATGTTTACTCTCATGCGATGAGTTCAAATAAAACTGGATTTACGACATCTCGATATGCTAGACTATTAGTGGTGAACCCCTATTTAAAATTTCACGTGTTAAACCTTCAAAATGTTCCAGACACACGTGAGGGGGAATGTTGAAGTATGAAGACTGAACCACGCCTTCACCTATCACCTTAAGGTTTTAGGACAATTGGTCAAGCGGTTAGTCTTAACTTTCACAGAGTTATGTTATTAATTAATTTATTTCAATGATAAATATAATTTTGGGTTATTATAATTTGAAGGTAATTAATTAATTTTAAAGATAAATATTATTTTTTGGGTTAATATAATGTAATTTATTTCAATAATTATATATGAATTATTGGCCCAAAAAAATTAGAATATGATCAACGTTTTACCTTTCACTTTATTAACCAGATTAATCAAAATCTTCTACTGTCCTCCTTCTCCATGCCTACTTATTAGAGCTTTACTTTTCTGTTTTTACAGCTTTCATTATTATTATATTATTACTATGGTAACGTGTATATATATACATAATAAAAGCATTAGTTTAAGAGGTAATAATGCTGGGTTTGAGCTAGCAATTGCCAACTCTAATTATAGGCCCCCTTCTTTTTAGTTTATAGTTTAGTTTAGCTTAATTTAATTTAATCATTTGTTTCATTAAATTGTTGGGAGATGTGCTCCATTCTTTAATCTGGATTGTTTGGTCAACATTATTATGGACCAAAAGTCTAGCTCTTCTAGACTTGTAGCCTGTAGGGTAGCCACACTTGTATTTTTTTATATATACAACATCTTATTATTATTATTATTATTATTATTTTTATTTTTATTATAGGAGGCATATATATATATAGTATCTAAATGTGTTAATAATAT
Source organism: Clarkia xantiana subsp. parviflora (assembly GCA_036873135.1). NCBI lineage: Eukaryota > Viridiplantae > Streptophyta > Magnoliopsida > Myrtales > Onagraceae > Clarkia > Clarkia xantiana. Next base: position 6,012,753 of record JAPTYO010000016.1, read on the forward strand.
ATCGAGAAATAATTTTCAGTGATATAAATACCCGTTCGGCTACGGGTGCTGAAAATAATTGGTTGGCTAGTGTCTCCATCGGTGGGCGTGGGACACCCAAGTACATGTAGTGATATAAATATAGGAGACAGAATGCCATACGGGGCCATATAAATCAGTTATATTTAATTAATACAGGTCTCATTCATCATCTGTGGGAGGGAGATCTACATCTCTAACTATTATTCTCTACACTATATCTACTATTTTATTTAATTTAATTTAATTTAATTTCTAGTTGATTTGAGTCACACTCACTTGACCACTATTTATTTCCCTTTTTATTTCCACTAAAAATGATGCCTTTTTTCTCCTTGTGTAATTATTAGTTGGCATTGGAACTTGCAATTTGCAAAGACCCGACGAGCTTTTTAGAATAATAATGGAATCTCCCCTATCAAACACTCTGCTTATAATAGTCGCTCATAGTAACATACGACTTTTTTTTTTGGTCCTAAAACACACGACATTTGGTGAACGCTTTTGTGAGAAATTGTAACATTCTTGTCAAGTAAGGTTTACTCATTTGTTGGTTTAAACCCCAAAAAAAAAAACTGTACTTATGCTTTTCTTACCCCCTCACCTTTTTACCATCTAAAATTTTTTTTTTTACTATTTCCCTAAATAATGTACTGAGAGATTATATTAGTCAAGAATTAAAATTTCAACAAAATGAATTACATTGATATGGCCACCTAAACTTATGCAAAAAAATTTAGACTACCTATGTTAATTTATTACATTATTTAAAATATGAATAATTTAAAAATCAGAATCAACAAACACATATTCATCCCTTTCTATTGAAAAAAAAAATAGTTTAACTAAAATGGAGGGGATTGCATTTATAGTCAAATTTCCAGTAAATTTATATAATAATTGAGAACTAATTATGTTTTTATTTTTTGAAATTTGATTTATTCTTTCATAATTTAATAATTGTAAATTCAAATATATTTATAATGAATGTATTTTAGAAAAAAAAAAAAAAAAACTCATAGTCAAACAACTTCATATTTTAACAATTTCTCACGTCCATGGATTTTCTCATTCCTAATACTTTTACATGTAATATTTATTCATTATTACAGGATAATAAATTTATTCTACATAATCAAACATTTTTTGGTTTTTTTAATCTTGATTCAGTTTGACCAACTTTTTTAATCTCGCGTGGGAACATCCAACTCAGGAAGGATCCTGCACTCAGGTGATAGGATTTATTCCATATTTCGTGCCTCAAAACGAATTTTTTTCAGATTTTATTTAGTTCGTGATGGATTCTGATGTAATCGTTAGCCCCGTTAATAGTCAATAGACGGTGAGTAAGTCCAGTTGACCTCGTGAAAGGCCTGGAAGGCCCAGAAGCCCAGTATGAAGAGTCCCGACGAGATCGGTCCTGATATATGAGCTGAGCGCTCCCGACGAGAAGCCTCTGAGTAGGCCCCGATAATAAAGCCCCGAGGAGGCTGGACCTGTCTCGTGAGACAAGAGGTCCTGGGTGGTGACCTAGAATGAGATAACTCTGGAGTCCCCGATATGCATTGGGACTTGTGATCAGAGGATAAGACCGAGAAACCCGCCTACTAGATAGAGTAGTGGGAGAACGGTTAAGATACAGATAACCTCCCCCGAGATACGCAGGGCGTGCCCGAGAAACGCGGAGTATGGGCAAGATAAGCGGAGCGTGGGGTGAGATATATGGAATCCCGAACGAGATATGCGGAATCGTGGGTAAAACTGCCAGGCGCAGTCTCAGGTAACTGAGTAACTTCCCATCCTATATAAAGTAGGAAGTTACCTCAGAAAACACAGGCTAATACGAGCTTAGATTACTGCTTACCACCCCATTGATCATATACTCATTTAGGCATCGGATAGGGATTCTGGGTCACCACCCAGGTCATCCCCTTTTGCAGGATTACGCGGAGCCCAGGAGTTCAAGCTTTCCGTCAAGAACGTAACGGAGCTTCGCCCGTGATCCAACATTGGCGCCGTCTGTGGGAAACTTACGAAAAGCCAAAATAGTTTCTACTAGATCGATGGCTGGTGGTGGCAAGAAGAAGCAAGTTCAGGCCGACAGTTCTCGCCCTGCTGGAACTGTGAATTCCCCGTTGATGGAGCATGCTGCTGAACAAGGCGAGCACCTTGCTATTTCCCAGACAGGGGGGCATGGTGAAGAGTATGATGTCTCAGTCCGAGACACGGCGGTGAACAGGCAAGATATCCCGCGAAGGGGGGTGGATGCTCCTCCAGATCCGGTGGTGCACGGAGAAGAAATCCCGCGAAGGGAGGTAGGTGCTTCTTCGAACTCGGAGTTGGCCAAGGCAGTAGCAGATGCTATGCCTATGTTCTTGGCGGCCATGGAGGCTCTGCTGGACAAAAGAGAGGCTGCCAGGAGGGCAGAGGAGTTGCCCCCACGGGAAGAGTTGCCTCCACCTCCTCCAAGGGAGGTTCAAGAAGAACAGGAGGTTCAGGAGATTCAGCCCAGGAGTAGGGGTAAGGAACCCGTGCACCCGGAGAAGTTCGTGGTTGATGGTCCCGGACCAGTGCAACACAGGACCATTCCCCTGAATGGCTCCATCACCCCTGATCAGGTGGTGAAAATCGTCAACATCTGCATGGGCGACCAGAAGCAAATGACATCGGAGCTGAGGGATCGATCCAGTCATCATTTTGTTCCGCGACTGATAGACACCGTCGCCCCGCCCGGGCTAGGTATTCCGACCATCAAGGAGTATGATGGTGAAGGGGACCCGGTTCGCCATGTTCAGAGACATGTCCAGGCTTGTATGGGTAGGACTTCGAATGATGACCTCATATGTTCATTGTTCCCGATCACCTTGGGAGAAAAGGCCATGACATGGTTTTTCAGCCTACCGCCGGGAAGTATTACGTGCTGGGCTGATATGCATGATCGCTTCATCAAGCAATATCAAGGTCGTAGGCGTCTCCTAAAGAGCGTGAGGTCTTTGACACAGGTGGTGCAAAGATCCGACGAGTCGTTGGCATATTACTACCAACGGTTCACTGCTAGTGCTGCAGAGATCGATGAGGAGATATCGGAGGGAGAGACCATCCGAACCTTCCTTCGGAACCTGACTGCTCCGTATGGGTCCGATCTGATGCACAGTGTAGCCGCGAAGGCTGTGTGGAGCATGGAGGCCCTGCAAGCGAGGGTGAAGCAGTAAATCGACGTGCAGGAGTCGAAGATTGCTGCCGGGGAGCTTGATCCTCCGAAGTCAGGAAGAGGAAAGCCATCGTCCAAGCTGTCGGATGATCGCAAAGGGACCGACAAATCGGAGGGAGGTAAGAGCCGTGGTCGCCCCGAGAGAAGGGAGGACAGGCGTCCTCCGAAGAAGGATAACCGCGAGGGTCGTAATATTCCCATCAACAGTTCGATGACCTCCGTCCTAGCTGTGATGGATCGGCAGGGTCTCGCCCGATACCCCCCGAGGAAGGAATGTGAGTTCTTGGGAGGCCGCTCCGATCGTTACTGTCGGTACCATCGAGCCAATGGTCACGATACGGATAACTGTCGGGAGCTGAAGAAGGAGATAGAGAAGCTGATCCAGAAGGGGAAGCTGAAGGAGTTCGTCGGAAGGGGACGGTGCCGATCCCGTTCCAAAAGTCGGTCACGGTCCCGTTCCAAGTCCCGTGATCGATCCCCAAAGAAGAAGAAGGTTGAGCCAGAATCCTCTGGTTCCGGTGCCCGTAAGGAGAGGCGGGGAACCATTAACGTCATTCACGGAGGAATGGCAGCGGGAGGTGACACCTCCGCCTCTCGGGAGAATTATGCTTCCCGCATCTCTGCTGCTGTGGTGCTAGGCAAGAGGTCCCGGTCGTGGACTGTAAAGGAAGAAATGGTGATTTCTTTCTCGGCGGAGGATTTGATAGGCGTGGAGAGCCCCCACGATGATGCCTTGGTCGTGACCTTGGATGTGGATGGATTCGAGATGAAGCGGATCTTGATAGATGGAGGGAGCTCCTCCGACATTCTTTTCATGGACGCCCTGGAAACCATGGGAAAGACAAAGAAGGACCTGACGCAGGTGAACTTCCCGATGGTGGGATTCTCTGGATCTACCTCCTATCCGTTGGGGATGATTACCTTACCGGTGGAGTTCGGTAGTGGCTGGAAGAGACGGAACGTGGATTTCGTCGTGGTAGAGTCTGCGGGAACGTATAACGCTATCATCGGGAGGACCACCATCAACCCTCTCATGGCAGTCGCCTCAACCGTCCACCAGAAGATGAAGTTCCCGACTGACAATGGGGTCGGAGAGGTCAAGGGTGACCAGGTGGCGTCACGAAGGTGTTATGTCAACGCCACTCGAAGGAGAAGGAGGGAGGCCATGGCTGTCCTACAGACTGATGCCGATCCTCGAGAAGAGTTTGGGCGTCCCGCCCCCATGGAGGACCTAAAAGAGGTTGAGATTGACGGACCTAAGAGGAAGGTGAAGATCGGGTCTGCTTTGTCGGAGGAAAGAGCCCAAGAGTCGATTGAGCTCCTGAAGGAGTTTAAGGAGCTGTTTGCCTGGTCCCCGAGCTATATGCCAGGAATCAGTCCCGACGTGATAGTGCACGAGCTGAAGATCGACCCCGCGATCAAGCCTATCGCCCAGAAGAGGCGTCCGATGGGCGCGGACAAGAGGATCGCGATCCAGCAGGAGTTGGCCAGGTTGCTCGACGCTGGATTCATCAAGGAGCTCCGATTCTAGACTTGGGTTTCTAACCCGGTCCTGGTGAGAAAGAGTAATGGAAGGTGGCGGATGTGTGTCGATTTCCGCGACTTGAACAAGGCCTGCCCGAAGGATTGCTATCCACTCCCGAGGATTGACCAGTTGGTGGACGCCACGTCGGGACATGAGCTGCTAAGCTTCATGGATGCCTACTCGGGTTACAACCAGATCAAGATGGCGAAGGAGGATGCCCCCCATACAGCCTTCTATGCTGATAGTGACGTCTATCACTACGACGTTATGCCCTTCGGGTTGATCAATGCTGGAGCAACTTACCAGAGGATGGTGAATAAGTTGTTCGGAGACATGCTGGGAAAGACCATGGAGGCTTATGTGGATGACATGCTGGTGAAGTCCCGACAGGCAGGAGACCATGTTCAAAATTTGGCGGCGGCGTTCGAGCGGATGAAGTTTCACCAGGTTCGTTTGAACCCGGACAAATGTGCTTTCGGAGTGAACTCGGGGAAATTCCTAGGGTTTATGGTGAGCCAAAGAGGAATCGATGTGAATCCCGAGAAATTGAAGGCGATCGAGGAGATGCAGTCTCCAAAAACCCATCGGGAGGTCCAGGTGCTGAATGGATGATTAGCCGCGATGAATCGTTTCTTATCCAAGGCAAGTGACCGAGCCATGCCATTTTTTGATGTGCTAAGGGCCCACAAGAAGTTTGAATGGTCCGACAAGTGCGAGGAGGCATTCCAAGCACTCAAGTAGCACATCCGTACCCTCCCGCCGTTGGCGAAACCGGTTCCAGGCGAGCCGCTTTATCTCTATTTGGCTGTTTCTGAAGTTGCTGTTAGCTCTGTTTTAATAAAGATTGTCAAGGGCAACCAAGTGCCTGTTTATTATGTAAGAAAGGCGTTTACCAAATCTGAAATAAATTATCCCGCTATTGAGAAGTATCTCTTTGCGTTGATTGTTGCTGCTCGAAAGCTACGGCCTTACTTCCATGCCCACGAGGTTACGGTATTAACAAATCAGCCCTTGAAACACTTTTTGAACCGACCGGAGGCGTCGGGGAGATTGGTGAAATGGGCCATCGAGCTTACGGAGTTCCGTATTCATTTTGCTCCGAGGACAGCTATTAAGGGCCAGGCATTGGCGGATTTTATAGCTGAGTCTACAGCACCCGATCTAGAAGAAGCAGGTCCTGTAGAGGGGGCAACCATGGAGGTCCCGATAGCAGAACAGCCAGAACAGCCAAATGAGGAGAACACTTGGGAGATGTACACTGATGGTTCATCTAGTGTAGAAGGATTGGGGGCAGGATTCGTATTAATACCGCCCGGTGGAGGCGAGCCCCAACGATATGCCTTGGCCTTGACGTTTAGGGCCACCAACAACGAAGCGGAGTATGAGGCTCTCATCACGGGCCTCAAAATCGCCAAGGGTACAAGAGTCGACCATTTAAAAGTGAAGTGTGATGCTAGCTTGATCGTGAATCAAGTCCGGGGGAACTAGGAAGCCAAGAGCCCGACAATGAGGAAGTATTTGCACGAGGTGCAGGCTTTGAAGGGAAGCTTCAAAAGCTTCGACATTGAGGCAATCCCGAGGGAAGAAAATGCGGAGGCAGACGCCTTAAGCAAGTTTGCCTTGGGAGTGGCCCCCGAGGAGAATCGGAAGGTGCACTTCCTGGAGAAAGTAATTATCTCAACCATTGATCCGTCGGAGGTATGCGCTATTGGAGCAGGATCGGAGGAAGAGAAACCCACCTGGATGACCCCGATAGTCACATACCTGACTACGGGGGCACTCCCCGACGATGAAGTGGCAGCTGTTAGGTTGCGTCGGATCGTGAGTAGCTACGTGATGGTGGACAACCAGTTATACAAGAGGGGGCATGTAAAGCCTTTTCTGAAATGTGTGGCGGATCCTGATACGAATCAGATCCTGAGAGAGCTGCACGAGGGAGTCGCGGCCTGTCATGAAGGGACCCGATCCATTGTGAGGAAGGCGTTGAATCTAGGCTACTATTGGCCTTCGATGAACAAGGAAGCGACAGCGATGGTCCAATCCTGTGATGAGGAGAACACTTGGGAGGAGAACAGCCAGAACAACCAAATGAGGAGAACACATGGGAGATGTACATTGATGGTTCATCAAGTGTAGAAGGATCGGGGGCAGGATTCGTATTAATACCGCCCGGTGGAGGCGAGCCCCTGCGATATGCCTTGGCCTTGACGTTTAGGGCCACCAACAACGAAGCGGAGTGTGAGGCTCTCATCACGGGCCTCAAAATCGCCAAGGGTACAGGAGTCGACCATTTAAAAGTGAAGTGTGATGCTAGCTTGATCGTGAATCAAGTCCAGGGGAACTATGAAGCCAAAAGCCCGACAATGAGGAAGTATTTGCACGAGGTGCAGGCTTTGAAGGGAAGCTTCAAAAGCTTCGACATTGAGGCAATCCCGAGGGAAGAAAATGCGGAGGCAGACGCCTTAAGCAAGTTTGCCCTGGGAGTGGCCCCCGAGGAGAATCAGAAGGTGCACTTCCTGGAGAAAGTAATTATCTCAACCATTGATCCGTCGGAGGTATGCGCTATTGGAGCAGGATCGGAGGAAGAGAAACCCACCTGGATGACCCCGATAGTCACATACCTGACTACGGGGGCACTCCCCGACGATGAAGTGGCAGCTGTTAGGTTGCGTCAGATCGTGAGTAGCTACGTGATGGTGGACAACCAGTTATACAAGAGGGGGCATGTAAAGCCTTTTCTGAAATGTGTGGCGGAGCCTGATACGAATCGGATCCTGAGAGAGCTGCACGAGGGAGTCGCGGCCTGTCATGAAGGGGCCCGATCCATTGTGAGGAAGGCGTTGAATCTAGGCTACTATTGGCCTTCGATGAACAAGGAAGCGACAGCGATGGTCCAATCCTGTGATGAGGAGAACACTTGGGAGGAGAACAGCTAGAACAGCCAAATGAGGAGAACACTTAGGAGATGTACACTGATGGTTCATCAAGTGTAGAAGGATCGGGGGCAGGATTCATATTAATACCGCCCAGTGGAGGCGATCCCCTGCGATATGCCTTGGCCTTGACGTTTAGGGCCACCAACAACGAAGCGGAGTGTGAGGCTCTCATCACGGGCCTCAAAATCGCCAAGGGTACAGGAGTCGACCATTTAAAAGTGAAGTGTGATGCTAGCTTGATCGTGAATCAAGTCCAGGGGAACTATGAAGCCAAGAGCCCGACAATGAGGAAGTATTTGCACGAGGTGCAAGCTTTGAAGAGAAGCTTCAAAAGCTTCGACATTGAGGCAATCCCGAGGGAAGAAAATGCGGAGGCAGACGCCTTAAGCAAGTTTGCCCTGGGAGTGGCCCCCGAGGAGAATCAGAAGGTGCACTTCCTGGAGAAAGTAATTATCTCAACCATTGATCCGTCGGAGGTATGCGCTATTGGAGCAGGATCGGAGGAAGAGAAACCCACCTGGATGACCCCGATAGTCACATACCTGACTACGGGGGCACTCCCCGACGATGAAGTGGCAGCTGTTAGGTTGCGTCGGATCGTGAGTAGCTACGTGATGGTGGACAACCAGTTATACAAGAGGGGGCATGTAAAGCCTTTTCTGAAATGTGTGGCGGAGCCTGATACGAATCGGATCCTGAGAGAGCTGCACGAGGGAGTCGCGGCCTGTCATGAAGGGGCCCGATCCATTGTGAGGAAGGCGTTGAATCTAGGCTACTATTGGCCTTCGATGAACTAGGAAGCGACAACGATAGTCCAATCCTGTGATGAGGAGAACACTTGGGAGGAGAACAGCCAGAACAGCCAAATGAGGAGAACACTTAGGAGATGTACACTGATGGTTCATCAAGTGTAGAAGGATCGGGGGCAGGATTCGTATTAATACCGCCCGGTGGAGGCGAGCCCCTGCGATATGCCTTGGCCTTGACGTTTAGGGCCACCAACAACGAAGCGGAGTATGAGGCTCTCATCACGGGCCTTAAAATCGCCAAGAGTACAGGAGTCGACCTTTTAAAAGTGAAGTGTGATGCTAGCTTGATCGTGAATCAAATCCAGGGGAACTATGAAGCCAATAGCCCGACAATGAGGAAGTATTTGCACGAGGTGCAGGCTTTGAAGGGAAGCTTCAAAAGCTTCGACATTGAGGCAATCCCGAGAGAAGAAAATGCGGAGGCAGACGCCTTAAGCAAGTTTGCCCTGGGAGTGGCCCCCGAGGAGAATCGGAAGGTGCACTTCCTGGAGAAAGTAATTATCTCAACCATTGATCCGTCGGAGGTATGCGCTATTGGAGCAGGATCGGAGGAAGAGAAACCCACCTGGATGACCCTAATAGTCACATACCTGACTACGGGGGCACTCCCCGACGATGAAGTGGCAGCTGTTAGGTTGCGTCGGATCGTGAGTAGCTACGTGATGGTGGACAACCAGTTATACAAGAGGGGGCATGTAAAGCCTTTTCTGAAATGTGTGGCGGAGCCTGATACGAATCGGATCCTTAGAGAGCTGCACGAGGGAGTCGCGGCCTGTCATGAAGGGGCCCGATCCATTGTGAGGAAGGCGTTGAATCTAGGCTACTATTGGCCTTCGATGAACAAGGAAGCGACATCGATGGTCCAATCCTGTGATGAGGAGAACACTTGGGAGGAGAACAGCCAGAACAGCCAAATGAGGAGAACACTTGGGATATGTACACTGATGGTTCATCAAGTGTAGAAGGATCGGGGGCAGGATTCGTATTAATACCGCCCGGTGGAGGCGAGCCCCTGCGATATGCCTTGGCCTTGACGTTTAAGGCCACCAACAACGAAGCGGAGTATGAGGCTCTCATCACGGGCCTCAAAATCGCCAAGGGTACAGGAGTCGACCATTTAAAAGTGAAGTGTGATGCTAGCTTGATCGTGAATCAAATCCAGGGGAACTATGAAGCCAAGAGCCCGACAATGAGGAAGTATTTGCACGAGGTGCAGGCTTTGAAGGGAAGTTTCAAAAGCTTCAACATTGAGGCAATCCCGAGGGAAGAAAATGCGGAGGCAGACGCCTTAAGCAAGTTTGCCCTGGGAGTGGCCCCCGAGGAGAATCGGAAGGTGCACTTCCTGGAGAAAGTAATTATCTCAACCATTGATCTGTCGGAGGTATGCGCTATTGGAGCAGGATCGGAGGAAGAGAAACCCACCTGGATGACCCCGATAGTCACATACCTGACTACGGGGGCACTCCCCGACGATGAAGTGGCAGCTGTTAGGTTGCGTCGGATCGTGAGTAGCTACGTGATGGTGGACAACCAGTTATACAAGAGGGGGCATGTAAAGCCTTTTCTGAAATGTGTGGCGGAGCCTGATACGAATCGGATCCTGAGAGAGCTGCACGAGGGAGTCGCGGCCTGTCATGAAGGGGCCCGATCCATTGTGAGGAAGGCGTTGAATCTAGGCTACTATTGGCCTTCGATGAACAAGGAAGCGACAGCGATGGTCCGATCCTGTGATGCATGCCAGAGGTACGCTCCGAATATCGTGGCTCCTGCCGCGGACTTGATGTCCATTAGAAGTGCTTGGCCCTTCGCGCAGTGGGGCATTGACTTGGTGGGACCCCTTCCACAAGCAAAAGGTCAGTGCAAATATTTACTCGTAGCCATTGATTACTTCTCGAAGTGGATAGAGGCTAAGGCGTTGGCCAAGACGACGGGGCAGCAGATCCTCAAGTTCCTTCAAACTCAGATCATATCCCGGTACGGGGATCCTCGAGTATTGATCAGCGATAATGGCCCTCCGTTCAATGGGGCTCAGTTGAAGGAGTACCTGGAGGAATTGAACATCGAGCATCGGACAGCTTCCGTCCACCATGCCCAGACTAATGGCCAAGTCGTGTCAGCCAACAAGATCGTGATGGATGGCTTGAAGAAGAGGGTCTATGCCTTGCAGGGTCATTGGCTAGATGAGCTTGAAAACGTGCTGTGGGCTGTTAGAACAACACCCAAGCAATCGACGGGAGAGACTCCGTTTGGCCTTGTTTATGGCACGGAGGCAGTTGCTCCCGTGGAAATAGCGGTGGCGTCCCATCGTAGGAGGTATTACGAGCCTCTGACGAACGAGGAGATAAGACGTCTGGACTTGGACTTGCTTGAAGAGAAAAGGTGGAAGGCTGACGAAGTTCAGGCTCGGATGCGTTTGGCAACAGCCCGATATTATAATCGGCGTGTCAAGTCCCGACAATTCTTCGTGGGAGAACTTGTCTGGCGGAGGAACGAATTCGTCCATCAAGATCGTATCAACAAGCTATCGCCGAAATGGGAGGGACCTTACAAGATCGTAGGGATGCCAGCCCCGAATGCATACAAGCTAGAAGACCTTGATGGCAAGACGTTGAAACATTCCTTCAGTGGCGCACACTTGAAGAAGTATCATGTTTGATATTAAGTCGCCTTTAGAGGTGCGTGATGTTAAGCCGCCGCGAATGGCGCAAGTTATCTATCGATCCGATGTAAGCAAAACTTTGAGTTATTAATAAAAGAAGTTGCTTCCGATCAAATTGCTTTTAGATTTATTCTAACTTTCAGTAAGACGTCCTGAAGGACGCGATAAAAGCCTTCCGAGGTACGATAAAAGCCTTACGAGGTACGAGTAAGTCGCCTTTATGGCGCGATAAAGCCTTTCGAGGTACGGACAAAAGCCCTACGGGATATGAGTAAGTCGTCTTTATGATGCAACCAAAAGCCTAGGTACGAAAAAGCCCTAAACGGGTCCGCGTAAGTCGTCTATATGATGCGGCAAAAAGCCTTAAAGGGTACGAAAAAGCCCTAACGGGTCCGCATAAGTCGTCTATATGATGCAGCAAAAAGCCTTAAAGGGTACGATTAAGTCGTCTAAAATGACGCGATAAAAGCCCTAAGGGGTACGATTAAGTCGTCTAGAAATGGCGCGATAAAAGCCTTAATGGGTGCGGAAAATCATCTTAAGTGATGTACAAAATTGCCTTTCAAGGCATGGATGAGAAACCTTAAGTGGTAAAGTCCCGAGGAAAATGTCGCGAAAGACATACGAAGTTACATTAAATGATATGGATGAGAAACCTTAAGTGGTAAGTCCTTGTGAAGCATCGGAAGGGTGTATGAAGTCATCTTAAGTGATGGTCTGAAGAATTGGGAGAGTCATATTCAAGAATTGTACCCAAGGTAAAAGCCTCCGATGGTAATATCGGGAGGTCTGAAGATAAAAGCCTCCGATGGTAATATTGGGAAGTCTGAAGATAAAAGCCTCTGATGGCAATATCGGGAGGTCTGGAGATAAAAGCCTCCGACGATGAGGTCGGGAGATCTGGAACTGGAAGACACGACGGACTGTAAGTCCCCCATGTCTTGGGGGCAAATGATGGGTTCCGATGTAATCGTTAGCCCCGTTAACAGTCAATAGACGGTGAGTAAGTCCAGTGAGCCTCGTGAAAGGCCTGGAAGGCCCAGAAGCCCAGTATGAAGAGTCCCGACGAGATCGGTCCCGATATATGAGCTGAGCGCTCCCGACGAGAAGCCTCTGAGTAGGCCCCGATAATAAAGCCCCGAGGAGGCTGGACCTGTCTCGTGAGACAAGAGGTCCTGGGTGGTGACCTAGAATGAGATAACTCTGGAGTCCTCGATATGCATTGGGACTTGTGATCAGAGGATAAGACCGAGAAACCCGCCTACTAGATAGAGTAGTGGGAGAACGGTTAAGATACAGATAACCTCCCCCGAGATACGCAGGGCGTGCCCGAGATACGCGGAGTATGCGCAAGATAAACGGAGCGTGGGGCGAGATATATGGAATCCCGAACGAGATATGCGGAATCGTGGGTAAAACTGCCATGCGCAGTCTCAGGTAACTGAGTAACTTCCCCTCCTATATAAAGGAGGAAGTTACCTCAGAAAACACAGGCTAATACGAGCTTAGATTACTGCTTACCACCCTATTGATCATATACTCATTTAGGCATCAGAGAGGGATTCTGGGTCACCACCCAGGTCATCCCCTTTTGTAGGATTACGCGAAGCCCAGGAGTTCAAGCTTTCCGTCAAGAACGTAACGGAGCTTCGCCCGTGATCCAACAGTTCGTATTTAAAAAATTAATATAATTTATTTAACATACAAAATTTTAACATTAAAAATTTGAAACTACCGAAAACAATATTTAAATATCGAGTGTTTTGAAAGAAAAAAAAAACAGGGTTAATTATCATAATTATAATAATTGGAAATTTAGAGCTGGAATTTTGAGAAGCCTAAAGCCCAAGTTTTAATTACTCGGGACTTAGGCTAGCCCTGGTCACTTTTATAGTTTTAGATACATTTTGTATTTTTATTATAATAATTTAAAAAATATTAAGTCAAAATCTATTAATTTTTCTTGTTAATGTTACTTAACTAGCGTGTTACATACACTATTATTTTTTTGGTACGTGTTGAGATTCGTTATATCCGTAGATCAATCACATAACAACCCGTTTAACATATCAAAATATAGGTTAAACATGATTTTTGAAACTCGACCATTTATTTACTTAATTTGTATGCGTTAAAATTCAATATTATATACTATGCAAATGTGATGCGAGTCAATTGCATCTCCTTTAGTTCATAGTTGGGCCATGGACACAGTCCACAGACACGATATATAAATAGAAGTGGAATAAATTTGAATATGAGAAATAAAAAATATATTTTATTTACATCAAAACCTTTTTATTTATCATCGGATTTATTATTATTGTTTTAATTTTAGTATAAAAACGTCCTTGGCAGCATCGTTCACGATGATTGCGTTTTCTCGATCGCTCCACATGCATGAGATTATAATAATAATAATATACAATATAATATGATGCAAAAGTACTACGTACTTATGATCAATTGATGGAGCTCCATGCTTGTTTGTAAATTGTAAGGTAAGCTTAAATTGAACAATAAAAAGACATTATCAAAAGAAATCATCATCAGTCATCACTGAATAAAAGTAGTACATAACTTTTTTTTTGTACGATTCCCGAAATATAATAGCATGCGGGTTCCATTCTAAGAAGAAATGATCATAGAACCGATGAAACACCATACACGTACGTACGTAAGATGTATTCCCAAGTCCTGGTCATCGTTGAGGAGTGTACACTTGGCAGTGCCAAGTTGGCACCGTCACATATATATATATATTTTTTTTAATCTTAACAACCGATATTATAATACCACAAAGGAGGCTGCCTAGGGATGCCTGCAATAGTTACGGGAGATTCGGGGCAAACCAAGATTCAATTACATTCGAATCTGTCGCATGGACAACAAACTCATGCATAGCAGAAACATCCGATTTTGGTACAGCAATAATAGATACAGATAAAGAGTTCATAAATCGCGAAAGAACATCTTGAAAGGTTGATATAATATTATATGATAGGGGAGCTGCTAGCTTTATTAGGTCCACAAAGGTCAAACATACACACCATATGTACGTATATATAGAGGAATTGGTTTAAGAATAAAATGTTCGTATTAACCAACTTTTTTATAAACTTGAATTTAGGTGATTACTATATTCAATTACATTTTGTTCTAAATATGTGTATGTGTTCTAGATCCGGTGACACTGTTTTAAAAGGAAAAATGCTGAAAACCCCTCATACTAAAATGCCGAGGTGATCGAGTTAAACTTCATTATGTATGGATCCAAGTGAGGTCAATGCCGAGTTGGTAGGCTAAAATTCTTAATATGGATCCTACTGATCGTCAACACACTCTAGTAAGAGTTTCTGGGAGGAGGTTGAAATATTTATAAAAATGTGCTATCTATAAATTCAAGCTTATGAGAAAGTTAGTTTAGACATATATTTTATTTTTAATAGAATACAATATTAAAGAAGGCTAGCGATAAAAAAATATGAAATTAATAATGTTAATTCTGTCAATTATGTGGAAGGGATTTAGGAAAACTTAACCCTAGAACTTCAGAAACACAAAAGTTGGCTTTAACTAAAAACACAACCAAAGAGCCCAAACAAAGATAGTAGCCCAATAACATGTGTAATTTAACGTGTGTGACGAAATAGATTTTTGGTCTGTCATATATATATGAAGCTATTAACAAACATGAAACAACCAAACACCACATGCATAGATATTCCCATGCCCATATCTTTGTCTTCACCCATGCCACTCTGGGAAAATTCTTATATCCCGCTGCGGAATGGTCACGCCTGCTAAAAATAGTAATCTAAAATAAAAAAGGAAAGTTTGTTATAATATTTTAGGAAATAATTTAATTATTTAAACTTGTAACCTATTAAGAAGGTTCTTTAAGACAAAATAATAAATTGTTCTAAAAAATAAAAATCAACTTTTTTTTTTTTGAAAAAAAATATAAATTTCATTTAATTATTACACATATTAGTAAAAAATTAGAAACTACACCCGAGTTTATATTATAAATAATAATACTACATATATTAATTTTTTTTTATTAATTTTTTAAATCAAACCATGACTAGTTAATACAAAATTACATTTGCATATAATTAATAAATTTTGGAGAATATTTATATTAATATTTTATACATTACTTTGACAAAATATTTATATGCAACAGTCTTTATAATAGATATAACTTAACAAAAGTTTATATATAACATAATATACCTAGCTAGCATAATATATATATTCAATTCAAACCGAGTTCGAGCTCGGTCTAAGATACACAATTTCATAATTTAGTTGAACAATTTAAAATTTGCGATTCGAGTCGAGTCGAGCCGAGAATGAGCTCGTCGAGTATGGCACCGAGTCAACCTTGAGTTTGACAAATTTAGGTTCAGTCGTGTTCGAGCTTGAGCTCGAATACAATGAGTCGAGTCGAGTTTGCGAGATACTCGGATCGACTCGGCTCGTTTATAGCTCTACATAGTGTTAACATTCGATTTTTAATTGAGTTGTAAATTTCGAATGCGTTAAGTAGGGGGTGTAAACGAGTCAAGATACTCGTGAGCTGCTCAAGATCGGCTTGGTCAATATTTGAATTCGACTCACTAAATTTCGAGTCGAGCTTTTTTCTAAAGCCTATTCGATTTTGAGTTCACTGGTACTCGACTCGAGAGGCTCGCGAGCCTAATCGAGATTTTTTCTTTTTCCTATTCGAGTCGAGTTCGAGTTTTTTTATTTTTAAATAATAATTTTATGTAAGTATATATTGAGTTCAAGTCGAGTTCGAGCTCGAGTCAAAAACCTAATCGAGTTGAGTTTGAACTCGAGCTAAGGCGCACTTTTTATTAATTAATTAATTGATTTTTTTTTTAATTTTATCGAGTCGATTCGAGTCGAGCTCGAACTTGTCGAGTATGGCACTTAGTCGAGCTCGAACTCGAAAAAATTAAGGCTCGGTCGAGTTCGAGCTCGAGTAAAATGAGTGAGTCGAGATTGTCAGATACTCGGCTCGACTCGATTCGTTTACAGCCCTAGCGTTAGGAACATAATTCAAGCATGTATATTTTTGGGAAAAATAATTGAAATTGGCACGTGTGATTTGTAAGACAGTTGTGAGCTGAATACATTACAGAGAAATATATCAATATGGGTCTTGAATCGAAGCTCGTAAAATAACGAATGCAACACAACTGACCGTGAATCATTTGATCTTATAAAACGAAAGTTATTATCAATTGAAGCTAAAAGTGAAAAAAAAATAGAATAAAAAACCTGCAACCTGTTAAGCAGGTAATTATACATTTTTATTTATTTTTAATAATTTAAGACATATATAACCGCTTTCTGGCTTTACTATTTACGGAAAGCGGGACGATTCCGCTGCGTGACCGAAGCGAGGTCCTGCCACTCTGCGTGTTTTCTTGAATGATGCGTCAAAGTATTTTTCCCAGTATGTTGAGAAATTATTTACGTGGTAAATAATGAGAAATGCTGGAGCGTGCGAACGCCCAATGCGAGTGGCATGCGAATTGGGGCTAAAGTGAACATCACTTCAACTAATGGATCTGTTTAATTATTATAAAATTATTTTTTTACTTCTTCCAATACTACCCCTTGCCGTGCGAGTCTTCAATCTCATGTCTCCTTAATTAAGTCACAATGTCACATGACTTTTTTTTACCATTTAGATGCTTCATGTTTTTTTTTCCTTTTTATTTTTATAATTAAATTAGATTAGCAAACGCTAGTTAATGTTAAACCAACTTCACTAGCTAAATAATTAAAGTTTAGATCATTTTACTATATAATAAACAGCACATTTAATTCTCTTTTTTTCCCACTAACCACGTTTACCTAGGGGTATAAACGAGTCGAGTCGAGCTGAGTATCTGTCAAGCGCGACTCGACTCGATAAGTATGTGTCGAGCTCGAACTTGGTCAAGCTCTAATTTTAAAACTCGAACTCGAATCGAATCCAATCTCGACATAATCGAGCTCGGCTCGACTTGCAAATTAATTATATATCACAATAAATTAACATTTATTATAACTAAAAAAATTGAGCTCGACTCAACTCGACTAAACTCGAACTCAGTTGACTTATATAATAATAATTATTATTAAATAAGAATAATAATAAGAATCAAGCTCGACTCGACTTATAAAGTCGAACTCGAAACTCGTTTAGAGAGCGAGTAACTCGAGCCGAGTATTCAGTGGAGGATGCATGTACAAAAATGGGGTTACGATCGTAGCCTCATTATCGAGTATTTTTATTGGCATCCTAGATTTATTTCTGAAGAAAAATATGCCCCTGATCCCTATTATTCAAATGTAAGATCCTCATTATTTTGTGAAAGACACTAAGACAGTAAGATACCCATTATTTGACTGTAAGACACAAATTATTTTGTGCAGGACACTAAAACCCCGTTATTGTAAGACCGCATTATTATTTTGTAACAGTCAACTCTTATTCAATCAATCCAAGAGAAAATCTCATCAATATCATCACATGAAGAGTACACCGTTGTAAATTTTACTATTAGCTTCTTTTTTCCTAGACTATGAGTCATAGTTACTATAATCTAATATAATACGAGAGGTCCAATAGGGAAAAAATATTTAATCATACAGTATTTTTGAACAAAATTGTTTTTAGTACCAATATGACCAAATAAATTATATTAGTATTACAATAGTGCCATGATTCAATTAAAACTCAACTAATCCACAATCGGTACTAATCCGATTTGATTCAATTGTTACATTTGTATAAGCAAAAATGGTTTAGTTGTGATACTTTAAAGAGTTATTACTGTATTTTTACATTTGAAATGTATTTAACAACAAATTTGGATAAATAATTGAAGAAAGTATTAATTATCATCGTTTTGATATAAATATATTTTAAAACATGTTAGTACGACTAAAAACCATTTTTTTAAATACCTGTTATATATTTTATATAATTTTCTTAAAAAATATATTAAATCTTTGAAAAAAAAAATTGCATAACGTAACCCCATTGTTGAGACCCTAGCTCCGCCACTGCGAGTATTAGCAAGCTCGACTCGAGTTCGGCTCGACTTGGATTTTTTCGAGCCGAATTCGAGTTTTGTCTGAGTTGATCCCGAATAGCTCACGATAGCTTGACTCGTTTACACCCCTACATTTAACTGCATGAATAAAATTAATCATTTATGTGCTATATATTTTTCCTTCATAAGTAAATAAATTTATAAGTTTAAATTTTAGTAATCATACAATCAAAGGTAAATAGTCTAATAAAAAAAATAAAAAACATACCTTCACGCGGAATACCATATTGATCACTTCTCATTGATGCAAATATGCATTAAAATTATATGATTACTAGGTGCTAACCCCGCGCTACGCGCGGGCGACTGATTAAACTATAAACGTGAATATATGAATTTAATGGAGCAAAAAAAGCCTTGGACACTAGCAAAGAAAGCAAAACATATGCATCAAAGCTTCCAATTTGTCAAACACCGGTGAACCAAACACCTGCCATAGTGCACTACACCGGTGAACCAAACACCTGCCAAAGTAAGCACACGTACTACTATTATTCAATTAAGTGTGAAGTTCACAAAATATCTTTATTTTGGCTAAAAGTAAAGAACGTATGCCTTGATTAACCAATTAAGTCAAGGACTACTAATAATACAACATTTTACAGTTGGTGCATTTTTTACAATGCACGAAACAACACCACCAGTAAAAACCCCTCTGGTACAAGACGTATTGAGCATTTTGTAATAGACCATTTGTCATTGTGGTTACCCAATGCATGGAGGTGCAGCGCTGCTTATTCTGGTACATTCTCCTCTAATCACACACAAAAAATGTTAAAAAAACAATTACTCGAGGAAATAAACAAAACTAAAAACCAAATCATTATTAAGATTTTAAGGAACTTACCTGTGTGATCTAGATCTGCTATTTCACGGAATAATTAGATGGTGAACATCCGATTTAACATGGCGGGTTGAGATATCTCAAGTCCTTTGCTTTTCACAATCGATAAATATCTAATATCATTAAAAAAAAATCACCTTGATTTAGAAGAATGATATATGGACATAATAAATAGTAGAGACATCAAGACATTCTCACCTTGTCAGGTCAAAATATTCGACACCAATATCTTCGCCCCAAAAAAAATATAATTGTATCCAGAGACTATATGGAAGAAAGAACAGTTAGCAAATCACCGACATTATTTTATAAAATCTGCTCAAAAGTTTGTCAGGAAGCAACATGGTTTAATTCCCCGCTGAAATGAATTACACGGTTGTTCCATTCTAAATTCTTCCATTCTTTTCACAATACCAATGTAATGAAATAGCAGTACAACGAAGTCAATTTCTGAAACTACATTTATAGCAATGATGTTATGAAAATGAACATTTAGCAAACCAAAAAAGGTTTAAAAAAGGATCATGTTTATTACATTTATGACGATTTGGTTGACTAATCCATTTTGCTTAATTCAACATGCAATTTACAAATTGATATAAAACATGATATATTAGTGTAGTTTTCATATGAAAATTAATAAAGCCAAATCTTCTTGCATAGTTTGCGATTCTATGCAATCCTTTAAAAACACTCAAAAAAGTTATCACATATATCAAACTTCTTTAGGAGAAACTTTGCAAAATATATATATATATATCCAATATCAAATTGAGTGTGTTATCCTCAGGTTGCATCAAGCAACAAACCCGAAGCCCTAAACCCTAAACCCAATTAATAATGATATATCAAACGACTCTAAGCTTTGGAACTTATTAAATATCCATTTTGATCAAAGTTTGGTTATTTGAACTTTTTGGAATTAATCTAACATATAATTAAATAATTATCTATTTGGTGTTAATTTTATTGTTATATTTCCAAACAAAGATTGATACAATAGTTCTTTTTTGCCGAAGGATAAAGTAGGTTAAGATCCAGATTCTATTTATTTATTTCACTAGTTCAAGGCTACTACAATGGAGTTTATTTATGTCACTGAGAATAAATAATAAAATCGTAAAACTTATCAAGAGAAATTAGGAAATGAAAATAACAATTATATTGGACCTACATATGACCTATCATAGGACATTCACATTATATATATATAAGCAATTAGTTAAACCTTTAAAAAAACGATGGAATATATTTCAACTGATTAATACTCTATCCCCGAGTATCTGTTTCTAACAAAGACTTGAATTAGAGGCATTGGTGGCGGAAGCAAGCAACAAACCGACCTATTTATACTATCTACTATTCCCACCTCACTTATAATCTTATACCAACTATATAAAAACCTTCAATTTCAACCCAACAAACCAATTATCAGCATTTTCACACATCAACAACTGAAAAAGAGAAATGCTGCATTCTTACAAATTAAGTAAGCATTAGATCTCATAAACAAATTTTAAAATCAAGAAAATTCAAGTGGCATGAACAAAACGGGAAAGTTCAATGTAAAGTAAAACATCTAGGAATACCTCGTTTTCATATTCCAATATCTATTTGGTTTTTATTTCCAATAATAATAATTTAGTTAGATATGAAATATCTGAGGCAGGAAGAAATGATAACAATATACTTTTTAGTTAAATTAGATTCAAAATTAAACAAATTGAGATAATAAATAAATATGTTTTATGGATCTTCCGTTAAACTGATAATTCAGAGAATAATTAATCAACGTCAAACAACCAAACCAACAACTAAACAATTTTTAATAGTGAAAAAATTTAAAAGTTACCGTGACAGATTTTCAGTCAGGAACTTGAGATCATCATCTGAAACAATCCTTGATACTCCGTGGAAGCATAAAATGTTTTAAATTTGAGCTATTCGGTGTTGAAGAGAAGAGAATGTCGAACTATATTAGTTTTTTGTTTTGTTTTGTTTTTTTTTTTTTTTTTTTGTGTAAAAGAAAGAGAACCTAGGGGTTTAGGAATCTGTAGAGTTGGGAAAGTTAATGATAGGAGTGAGGGAGATGACTCTAGAAGAAATGGTTGGATTGTAAATGAGCGTGAAAATCAACGGTGAGATTAATGGCTGTCAACGGTGAGATTAATGGATGACGTGGCACATCCAAGTTTGTTTTTATGGATGGTGTGGCACTATCATATTGCTACACTCTCTCACCTCCTAACTTATTATATATATATATATATATATATATATATATATATATATATATATATATATATATATATAGATAGATATTTTACTTATACAATATTTTTTCTAATTAATTAAATGCACAAAATAAATAAATCATATAAAAATACCTTATTATTTTTACGAATCTTCGTAGATGACTTGATTAGGTTTTTTTTAAACAACTTAATTTAATTAGAGATGGAAGATAGACTTGCACGGAAAGGGTTAGTATTGGAAGAAGTCAAAAAATAATTTTATAATAATGGAAAAGATCCAATACTTAAAGTTATGTGCACTTTAACCCCAATTCGCATGCTACTCGCACTGGGCCTTCGCAAGCTCCAGCATTTCTCGTAAATAATTATGATCGGGATTATATATATAACCAGTGTTATCAGAACCGGACCGGACCGGCGGTCCGACCGCAGTCGGACCGGAATCGGACCCCTCCACGGTCCGGTTTGCTTATTTCCGGAGGATGTAAGCGAACCCGGTTCTGAAGTCCGGTTTTCACCGAACCGGCCGGTTTTGGGCGAACCGGGCGGTTCGCCGGTTCGGACTCCTTTCATTAAAAAAAAAATTATGGTTAACTTACAGAGAGGCAGGCTCCGGTCCGGACTAAAACCTACAGAAGGGTTAACTTACAGAGAGGCTCTGTAAATCTACATGTTTTTTACTAAAACCGGTCGGACCCGGTTCGGACCGGGTCCGACCGGCCGAACCGGGAACCGGTGGCCCTGCCGGTTCAGGTCCTGGTCCGGTTCTGATAACACTGTACATAACTACGTGAAGACGTTGATTGTGGTTATTTTTTAAACAGGTAATAATAATTGGAATTATTTAAGTGGACAAAATATTGAAGGTAGAGTTGTTCAGACACAAAACACTTGAAATTAGTTGAAACCCTGTTTAATTAAGTATCGAGGAAACTGTACTAAATGAGCTCCGTAATAGGAGTCGTTTAATATAAGATCAATATTCTAAATGTTAATTGGGTAATGTCACATTAGAGATTTTAAGTTAGACATAAATCCCAATTAATATGAGGAACCCAAAATTAGGTCTCCCCTTTAATCATTAGTGGCGGCCGAAACAAAGGGTTAATTCCCTTGGTGTGTTTTAACCCACCACCTCTTATAAATAGAGAGTGTCGTGGATTTTTTTAGAGTTAATCACTTTCACCCTTTTAGTTGAGACAAAAGAAACTGCTCTCCCTATTTACCAAGGAGGTTCGGCCGAAACACCTACACCACAAGGAATTGCCAAAAATGAGTGATCAATTAACCCCGGAGATCCATCCCAGTGGCCAGATTGAAAAGAGGCTTTGTTGTGGAAACCATTCCTCGTAGATTGCTCATTCACAAGAGTTCCTACAGGACCCGTCTGGCAGACCGTGAACTCCCCGTCATGTTCCTGGGACTACGGAAAGCATTATTAGTATGTTCCCTCTTTCAGCTGCGTAATTTGTTAGATAGCATGTACTATTTGATTTTTGTTTCCGTAGTAATCGTCTCCCAATTCCAACAGTGGTATCAGAGCCTGTATAGGGAGTTCATGTTTTTGATAAAATTAGTGTTCTTGAGTTTTTGGTAAAACTTATAGTTCATGATTTTTGTTTTTGGTAAAAAATTGGTGTTCATGATCTTCAAGAAAAAATGAATCAAAAGGGTTAAAGGGTCTTTTGGTGTCATATGTTTGACCACTGTTGGCTTTTTGGTGTCATATATTTTATTTGTACGTTTTTGGTGCCATATTTTACATTTTGTAGGGTTTTGGTGCATCCGTTAGTCAACATTTAAGTTTGACCGTTAAATACTTTTATTTTGTTCAATTTAGTCCTCTAATTTATATATCTAACTTTTAATTTTTTCATTTTAGTCCCTAACAAACTCAATTGCACCCTAACCCGCAATCGACCAAGCCAGGGTCCGAACCATGGCTAGGTCGGACCCTGGTCGGGGTCGGCCAGGTCCCGCGACCCCGACTAGGGTCCGACCCATCCATGGATCAGACCCTAGCTAGGTCAAATTCGGCTAGGGTCCAATTGATCCAATTGGACCCTAGCCGAATTTGACCTAGCTAGGGTCCGACCCAGCCATGGTTCGGACCCTGGCTTGGTCGATTGCGGGTTAGGGTGCGATTGAGTTTGTTTAGGGACTAAATTGTAAAAATCAATAGTTAGATATATAAATTAGAGGACTAAATTGAACAAAATAGAAGTTCAACGGTCAAACTTAATTGTTGACTAACGGATGTACCAAAAGCTTACAAAATGCAAACATATGACACCAAAAGCTAAAAAAACATATGTCACCAATAGCCAACAGTGGTCAAACATACGACACCAAAAGACTTTAACCCTTATCAAAATTAAACATTGGATTATTGATCTTAATAAAATTTGATCTAGAAATTTGACCACTAACCCTAAAATTCGTGTTTTTGGCCGAAAATTACATGTAAATTAATTAAATATTCCGGCCACCATGTAGTGAATTTCGGCCAAAATTAGGGTTAGGTTCACAAGATAATTGTGACATTAATTATCGATATATTCTAGCATGATTTTATGGAATTTAGAATATTTACTATATATATTAGTTGCCTAATTTTGAGAAAATATAATGTTGACAGATTTTATCCCTAAATATATAATTTTGACAATATATATATATATATAGTACAAATATATTTAAAAATTATATCTATAATTAATATTACTTGGTGGCAAGTTAAGTTTTTAGTGGATTTTAAAACCCTACTTAGCCCCTACGTAATGTTTCGGTCGAACCCTATGGGTAAATGGGCCGGTCCAATTTGCACATCCGGGTTGGGTCGACTGACCCAGGTAACTAGTGGAACCAGAATCGGTCAAACCGGGTCAACCGGGTTGGGTCTACCGATCCGGGTTTTCACAATCGGACCGACCCATTCGGGTCGGGTCGGACCGGGTACACTAATGGGTCGAACCAAACCGACCCGGTTTGCGTGAAAACTGAACTGAATTATGTATTTTGAACCGAACCGGACCGATCGAACCTGTTTCACCGGATTGGACCGGTCATACCGAAATTGGCTGAACCTGACCAGAATTATCGGACCGACCAGAGTCAATTGAAAATAGGTTGGACAAATTTTAAAATCCAAATATTTTTACATTTTATTTAAACATGATACCTAGTTTCGATTATGGGGATGGATCTCGGAAATGCATGATTATGGGACTGAATCATTTTGTGGGCTGAATTGCAATTGTTATATATGTTGATATAAATGCATGATTAGAATTGCTTCTTGACTATTTCAAACTAGCTGGATATTGCATGTTGGGGGTGGAGCCCTATTTTTAATCAATGAGTTGCACACTAGGATAAACATGCTATGCTAAGTGATCTTGATTGGGATCAATGTCTAGAAGTTTGCATGACTGATTGATAACATGAATTGCTAGTCAGCCCCAAATATTTTAAATCAAAATACAGTCGTCAAATATGCATGATTGATGTGGTTTGATTATGCGTGATGCGTATGCATGATAGTTTCAGGATGTGGCCGCATCAAAACAAACGAAGTATTAATAGAACTTGAACATGATGATGATAATCTGGTCCCACTTATTCCGAGTGGGAGATTTGAGGCAACAACAGCAGTGAAAGACATGGTAAATGAGAATGTAGACATTTTCATAATAAATACAGTGGGGGGAGTCAATCCAACCACACATATCACAGTTGATGCAGCCTGCAGGTGCGAATCAAGTAGAACCTGATCATCATGTTACTGAACCGTTAGATGAGAATTTAGAATCCTATAATTCCTCAACTATCTACTGGTAACAGTGGGAGTGGGACAACCAACTTGGTTCCTGGTCTAAGTGACCGTGAAATTCATCTCGGGTGTAGAATCCCGAGACCAAAAGGTCGCCCAAGAAAAGTTGTAGGCTAAAGTTCAAGTAACGCCCTAAATTCCTAGTGGGAGTGTTGTTCCTAGTGGGAGAATTGATCTTAGTGGGAGGTTAGTTCTAGATGGGAATAATGAGCCTAGACGTAGTCTAAGGCAAAGAGCTTCTCCTAAGAAGTATTTCATCGAGAAGGGTGAGTTATTCACTCTGACTTTGATTGATGAACCGGTAAAGGTTAAACAAGATTTGAAAGGACCACAAGCAAATGAATGGAGGAAGAGATCGCCTCTATGGAAGCCAATTCGGTGTGGTCGTTAGTTGATTTGCCTGCTAACCGCAGAGCAATTGGGGTGAAGTGTGTTCTGAAATTGAAACTCACCGCTAATGAAAACGTTGAGCGATACAAAGCTCGACTGGTTGCGAAAGGATATACCCAACTCCACGGAGTGGACTTTGATGAGACATACTCATCGACTGTGCGTTACACCACAGTCCGGGCTATCTTGGCCCTGGTTGCAAGCCTCGATCTCGAGTTGCACCAAATGGATGTTAATAACGCCTTCCTTCATGGGGACTTGGAGGAAGAGATCTACATGGAGCAACCAGAGGGTTTCATAACCCCTAAAAAAGAATGTAAAGTTTTTAAACTCCAAAGATCGATCTTGGATCTTAAACAATCGTCTGGGCAATGGTACCGCAGGTTCCACGAAGAAATCATTGGCAAAGGATTCGTGAATCTTCACGAGGATCCATGCGTGTACACACAGACCTCTGTGTCGAAGTATGTTATCTTGACGTTATACGTCGATTACACACTTATTGCCACGAACGATGTGAGTTATTTGAATGAATCAAAGTCCTGACTAGCATCTGTATTTGGATAAAAGACATGGTAGTAGTCACGCACATCCTGGGCATTAAGATTGCTAGGGATTGGGCTGCTCGTAAAATATGTCTTTCTCAAGAAGCCTATATCAACAAATTATTGAGAAGGTTTAATCTCTACGATGCTAAACTCGTGGATACGCCGGTTGTGTTTGGGAGTGTGCGGTCGAAGCGTGAGAGCTCAAAAGACCAGGCTGAGCGTGAACAGATGAAAAGTGCAAAGTACATCAGTATGGTAGACAGTCTGATGTACGCCATGCAATGAACTCGTCCAGACATCTGCTACGCTGTGGGCTTAGTAGCATGTTTTCAATCTGACTTTGGTTATCAACATTTACGAGCCGTGAAATGAATTATTCGATATCTGAAAGGTACGGCTGACTACAGACTGTGTTATGAGGGTAATAATCTTGAATTGACTAAGTACAGTGACGCCGACCATGTTGGCGATCCGGATGATCGTAAGTCCACCGCAGGAGGAGTATTTCTCTTGCTAATGTCGCCATTTCATGGATGAGTAAGAAGCAATCATGTGTTGCGCTGTCTACGATGGAATCCATATTCATAGCTCTCTCTAAGAATGCACATGAAGCTTTCTAGCTAAAGCGATTGTTGACTGCCTCGCTTGACGTCGAGGACGGGAGTAAGCCTTTGCGCATTTACTCTGACAGTCAAGCAGCGATAGGGGCAATTAAGCATCCTAAGTACCATAGTAGGACGAAACACATCGATGTTAAATACAACTATGCGTAAAGTATGGTAGAAGACAAGCTGATCACAATTGAATACTTTTCCTCTGAGAGTATGGTGGCAGACCCGTTGACAAAACCTTTATGCAGGGATGTTTTCAAAAATCACGTCAAAATGATTGGATTGCGTAGGGTTTAAGAGGTCTGTAATGTGTCAGTAACATTTTTGAAATTTGAAGTAATATTTGAAAGAAAGAATTTCAATTTGAGTTTATGATCTTACGACGTCATAATGACTAAATTACATCAGATGCACGGTCTATAAACTAGTTGTATGAGTGAAAAACCTCCAACAAAATATGTCAAATGTGGACCTTGCCTCGTCACACGGGCACTGTCGTCTTGAAGGAATGGAAACCTCAGCCATGTCAAGACCGACTAAGAACCATGCTATTTCGAAAGATAAACCTGGTTAAGCAAAATGATCATTTGGTTTTGGGGTTACACAACATGATCATTGTTTTGCAGAATGCCGTGATGAACTATGTTCACCAATCACCACATTCTGGGCTAGATGGGAATCTACGATAGCATATTAAATTTCTCATTCCTGAAAACATGTAAGTTCAGGTTATGCTATCGACGCGCACTTATGTGCGTGCCATGTTCAACCACGGGGTCAGGCTTGGTTGTCCTAGGTAGGATCTTCCGAGATTCTGATGGGCGAAAACTTGTTCACCTTGAGCGTGTGACTGGTCCCGGGTGCTTACTGAAGGAGTACCGAAAGATCCTTACCACTCAGAACTCATATCCAAGGTTGGGCTTAATGTTCGCCTCCAGGCGTACGAACGCAGTGCCCGAACAAAAAGGCCCAGTGACCACGTACTGGAAACCGGTTGAGGTTGACTAAGGGTATGAGCAATGAGAATGGTGTACACCTGTAATTCTCCGACTCTTGTATTCACTAGGTGGCCACCAACCAGATATTAGTTGAAGGTTGTGAATACTTGTACGAATGCCTTGGAGAAGTGTTCCTATGGGGAAACTAGGCAATTGGATAATAACAGTTGACCAGAGATACATCGCGACACAGAGAAGTAACATGTTGATTACAGGTTGAGAATCAACGTTCCGCGGACGCTAAAACACTCTTAACCTATGAGTAGTGCGATGTCTGTTGTGTCTGACGGTCACACGACAAACCTCGTATGAAAAATTCGAGAACTGGACTGGATCGACGAATAAATGTTGATGTGTTGGTCGACAACATATTAACAAGCACCCTCCCATTCCGGCGAGTGGGAGCTGTTGACATTTGGTGAATGGGCCGCCGTAATAGGAGCCGTTTAATATAAGCCCAAAATCCTAAGTGTTAATTGGGTAATGTAACATTATGAATTTTGGGCTAGGCCTAAATCCCAATTGACATGAGGGGCCCAAAATTGGACCTCCCCTTTAATCACTAGTGGCCGGCCGAAACAAAGGGTTAATTCCCTTAGTGGGTTTTAACCCACCACCTCTTATAAATAGAGAGTGTTAGAGATTTCTTTAGGGTTAATCACTTTCTCCCTTTTAGTTGAGATAAAAGAAATTTATCTCCCTATTTACCAAGGAGGTTCGGCCGAAACACCTACACCACAAGGAGGTGCCAAAATTGAGTGATCAATTTACCCCGGAGATCCATCCTAATGACCAGGTTAAAAAGAGGTTTTGATGTGGAGACAATTCCTCGTAGATTGCTCATTCACATGAGTTTCTACAGGACCCGTCCGGTAGACCGTGAACTTCCCGTCCCGTTCCTAGGACTACGAAAATAATTATTGGTGTGTATCCTCTTTCCGCTGCGTAATTTATTACATAACATGTACCATGTGGTTTTTTGTTTCGGTAGTAATCGTCCTCAAATTCCAACAAAAACTGCCGATCAACTCCTGCCAAATTTCCTGATGCCTCTATAAATAGAAATGCAGACAATATGTCACAGTTTTAAAAACCCTCGCACTAAACCTCACAAAAAAAAATTTGATCAAAAAAAAAACCTCACAAAAAACAGAGCTTTGCTCTCTCGGGTGCTGCTGACGTGGTATAGATGGCCAGTTTCGACCGTCAAATCACCTCGTACTCAAGAAGCAACTAATAATTTTTCATGCGCCTAGCTATTCAACCTAGTATTGGGTAAATTTTCCCCTCATGTCTTTCTTTCATTGAACCTAACTATTTTTTAATAGTCACTTACCATATGTATGTGAAATTTGTTAATGAAATGAAATTTATATTTTAATAAGTAAATACGAAGCCATGATTTTTGTTCAAAGGACAATAATTAAATTATGAGCAAACATTCAATGTAATAAAATTTTGATGAATTAAAGGGTCGTGTCGATAATTATTATACTTTAAGAGTTAAAAATATACATCGCCAAAGTTGATGGGTAATTATTTCCCTCGTTCTTTCATAGCTCTGTCTCCGATAGTAAGTTACTAGACAATATTTTTGCAATTTGTTTTTTTTTAATTAATATCTATACTAAAATCATATATAAATTTCATTTTGTTTATAATGCATCTAAATTAGAAATAAACATAGCATATGTATTTTCATATGAGAATAACATTTCGTAAATTACACTACCGTGATAAAATTTATGACTATGAAATTACAATGTTTAAGATTAAATAATATTATACTAGATAAAATCATAAAAGTAAAAAGAAATAGTTATACATATTAAAATAATATAATATATTTAATGATATGTAATTTTTTGACATCTTTAAAGTTCAAAATCCTAATTTTGCCACATAACAAAATATTAAGAATTTACAACTCTAAAAATAATTTAAATCTCAAAATCGTAGAGTTGGTCAAGTATTTGGACTTAATTATTAAACAAAAAATATATTAATTTAGATTAGATTCATTGCATTATATCTTCCTTATTTTATAACAACAATCATATGCCTTAGATATCTGCGGTGAATTCCACAAGTAGGAAAAATGTTCTTTTATTCAATAATCAGTACAAGATTTATATTGTGTCTCAGTCTCAGCCACTGTTTGGTCTTAAAACATAACTGCTGCGGTCAGTATAAAACTCAAATGTGGTATCCAGTTCAGTTCAGTTCAGTTCAGTTCAAGAGGCCAAGCAAAAGAGAAACAACCCAGATAATATAGACCATTGCTAGAAGCTCCAAGAACTTTCTTATATTCAAATTGAGATAGAAAACAACCGCCAAACGGATCAATAACATTATAAAGGTAGTCGGCAGAAGAATCTATAGGAGATTCGTTCTGCTTATGTTCATACTGAAAGTTATCATGACTGACTCTGTTGTCACTGCCCTGACTGTAACATATCCATCTAGTACTAGGGATGGCAACGGGTCTCGGGGCCCCGCTGACCCGCGGGGCCCCGACCCGGTTTTGACCCGCCGACCCGCCTACCCGCGGGTCACGGGTCGGGTCCGGGTCGGGTCGGGCTCGGGTCGGGGGCGGATCCGGGTCTAGAGACCCGGGGCCCCGTAGACCCGCCCCGAAATCCATATGTATATAATTTTTTTTTTTTATTTTTTTATGTTAATATGATCTAACATTTAATAAAAAAATATGGTTAATATAGTACCTATATAAATAACATGGACCAAATAGATTTATATTTAGATTATTAGGATTTGTTAATTTGGTGTTTGTATTTAAATTTGTATTTGTAATGAATTTGATGTGTTTGTTGTTTATATTTGATTGATGTTAGATTTATGTTTTGAATTTATATATAATGTAATATTTTGACCAAAAAAAAAATTGTATTTAATATTGAAAAGTTAAAAAAAAAACAAAAATTGTTCATATGACGGGGCGGGTCGGGGCCCCGCGGGTCGACCCGCGGGATTGTTGACCCGACCCGACCCGAAAGGCCCATTTGGCCGGGGCCGGGTCAGCCAGGCCGACCCGCGGGGCGGGTCCGGGGCTGCAAAAACCCGCCCCGACCCGCCCCGTTGCCATCCCTATCTAGTACCACTGGCAGATATACCGAAGAAGAATTCTCAAAATCCTTAAATATATCATATAAGTGTTCAAGAAGTTGAATTAAAATGACTTACCATTGGCTTGGGAGGAAGCTGGGGGAATTGGAGAACTCGGGAGCAAAAGAAGGATATTCTAGTGATATATGTTTATATTTAATCATGTAACAATGGTGTGGTGGTTCAGCGCCTCATCTCTTAACCAGAGAGACCATGGGAATGAAAAATTGTTCATGGCTAGCACTTTACCCCATACGGGCTAACCCGGTGCGAGTGGAGATTAGTCTAGGTTGGAGCAAGCATGCTACGGGTGCTGCCCTCCTGATGAGAGCCCCCTAGGACCACCCGCAGAAAACAAAAAAAAAAAATGTTTATATTTAGGGTTAAATGTACTTTTCACACGCATGTTTGACCGAATGTGGCTTTTAGTAATGTATGTTTGGTTTTGTATACTTTTGGTACCAAACGTTTGAAAACATGTGGCTTTTGGTACATTCGTTAGTTGGCCGTTAGTTTTTGCATTAAATGACTTATGCAAGTCATGTGACCGACCCTAAACTTTTGATTTTGTT
Organism: Clarkia xantiana subsp. parviflora; assembly: GCA_036873135.1. Taxonomy (NCBI): domain Eukaryota; kingdom Viridiplantae; phylum Streptophyta; class Magnoliopsida; order Myrtales; family Onagraceae; genus Clarkia; species Clarkia xantiana. Next base: position 6,044,205 of record JAPTYO010000016.1, read on the forward strand.
CAGTTTAGTCCCTCAAATATATTCCTAACTTTTATTTTGTTTAATTTAGTCATAAAACTTCAAAATTAAACCCAATTGAACCAATCGAACCCAATTGACCTAGCCGGACCTAACGTAGACCTAGGTCCGACCATATGTATTTGTCACTCAGTTTGAACACTGAAAGCGTCTATCTTGCAGTATGGTTGGACTTGAAATTGACTGCTGCAGATTGAGTTCTTGAATACTGAAATGGATGCTTCCCTTTTTGCTTCAAGGTTCAAAGATTTCTTGCATTTCAAGAAACCAAAAGTGGAAACTGCCATTGAATTGCAGCTTGGGGCGTCTTATGTACCTGTCAATCAATTTGATCACAGAAAGCACCCAATATGAATGGGGTAGGCGCGAAATGAAATCATCGTCATTTTTATGGCTTTCTTATTGTTGCTTTAATAATTACTTATATATATTGAAGACGACACCTGACCAAACTGCTATATTTTAGTTAATAACTAGAGAGATAAAGAAGACTTAGTAGCTTAGCTATAATGCTAATTTAACTCAATTAGTTCTTAAATATGCACGTTCTTAGTGGGATCAGGACTTTAACAAACTTAATTAACTCGCCCATTATATAGAACATGCGTGTCCTGTTAAATAATAAATTTTGATACGGGCCAAGTGACTTTAATAATTATAATTAGAATAGTACTGTAAGTACTTGGCTGAAAAATGATCATTGGTAGGAAAATGTAGATAAGTTATTCACTTGTCCATACTTAACCCCTATGTTAATACGCATATATATAATAAAGTTGAGCATGTTCATTTAACATAGGGTTAATCAAATTGCTGGATGAAATATGAACATTTAAATAAATTGTTAATTAATTTTTTTTTACAATATGTTAACTCAAGTTTGTTATTTTATAAATCAATAGCTTCATTAAATATTAAGTCTTGGGTAGAATGAGCTATGTGACTTGCACGTGATGAATAAAATAATTATCAACTTTCTGCCCAAACAACAACTAAAATTTGCTCGACTCACTAAACATCAGCTAGCAAATTGTGCGTTTTTATTCATAATGTGACTCATTTCATCCACATTAGACGGAAATAATCTTAACAGAGCTAATAACTTATACACATGTGAAGATTGAACTAACAAACAAATTCCAACTAACAATTTTTCGGATGGTTCAAATACGAGCTAACCATATGATATTACCCCTAAAATATAAAAGGAAACGTGTAATGATTTATCTTTTTGGACCAATGATTCGTTCAATATCAAGCCCCAAAGTTCGAAAGGGCCAATTTTTTTTAAATTCAACCGATGCAATAAAAACTTGATGGGGTACTATTACATTAAAAAAATTGTATATATAGTATATAATTTTGTTAAAAAAACGGATTTCTGTGCTTTATATACATATATATGTTTGCGCATAATAATTTCAAGAATTCTCAAAAGTATATTATTAATTTTAGATAGTTTTAAGAAAAAACAAAGCATGTATCTTAAGTATCCGGCTAGTTCATTTAGGGCCCGTTTGATTGCCGGTATTGCGATATCCTAATTAATACTGGTATTAGCTAATACATGCTTAGCTAATACAATGTTTGATTGAGACATGTATTAGGATATCCTAATACAATGTTTGAATGAACTTTGTATTAGGATATCCTAATACAATGACTAAAAGACCTAAATACCCTTACTTGCATTTTCAATGATGATATATTTTACATATAATTAATAACAAAGATAAAATTTAACAAAAAAAAGTAACTTCAATTATTTAAAATAATATTTTTCATAAAAAAAATCAAATTTATGTATAAATAGTAAAAACTATTTTTGCTAATGTATAAATATGTATATATATAAAGAAAATAGTACAAAACAATTGAAAAGAGTGATTAGCCCGACCCGGCCCGTTCTAGCCGGGCCTAGCCCGAACTAAACCAAAGCAACATAAAGCAACCCGACCCGAACAGCCCGAATTGCTCAGCACGGAACCGCACCGCCCGACCCGAATTGACCTGCATGGCCCGAATCACCTAGCCCGGCCCGAACTGACCAACCCAGCCCGAACCACCCAGCTCGGCCCGAACCGTCCAGCCCGAACCGCCCAGCCCGGCCCGAACATGACTCGGCCCGACCCGACATAGTCCGAAGTTTCGATGTAAACGGGGTCCGGCCCGAAGCTACGATGTAAACAGTGAGAGTTTGCCATATATTACAAGGGTAAATTGGTAATTAGGAGATTGGTATTAACTAATGTTTTACTTTTGGATGGTATTAATTAATACCAAATTCCTTCTATAATTGAGTATTAGCTAATACCAAGTATTAGCTAATACCAATACCAAGTTGACACAAACACGGTATTAGCTAATACTGGTATTAGTTAATACATGCTTAGCTAATACATGCTTAGCTAATACAATGTTTGATTGAGCCATGTATTAGGATATCCTAATAAAATGTTTGAATGAACTTTGTATTAGGATATCCTAATACAATGACTAAAAGACCTAAATACCCTTACTTGCATTTTCAATGAAGACATATTTTACATATGATTAATTTAACAAATATAAAATTGAACAAAAAAAAGTAACTTCAATTATTTAAAATAATATTTTTTATAAAAAAAAAAAATCAAATTTATGCATAAATAGTAAAAACTATTTTTGCTAATGTATAAATATGAATATATATAAAGAAAATAGTACAAAACAATTGAAAAAAGTTATTAGCCCGACCCGGCCCGTTCTAGCCGGGCCTAGCCCGAACTAAACCAAAGCAAGATAAAGCAACCCGACCCGAACAACCCGAATTGCTCAGACCGGCCCGAACCGCACAGCCCGACCTGAATTGACCTGCCTGGCCCGAACTGACCAGCCCAGCCCGAATCACCCACCCCGACCCGAACTGACCAGCCCAGTCCGACCCGAACCGCCTAGCCCGGCCCGGCCCGAACCGCCCAGCTCGGCCCGAACCGCATAGCCCGGCCCGAACCGCCTAGCCCAGCCCGGCCGGCCCGAACCGCCCGGCCCGAACCGCCCAGCCCAGCCCGGCCCGAACCGCCCAGCCCGGCCGGCCCGAACCGCCCGGCCCGAACCGCCCAGCCCAGCCCGGCCCGAACCGCCCAGCCCGGCCCGAACATGACTTGGCCCGACCCGTGTCCGAAGTTTCGATGTAAACGGGGTCCGACCCGAAGCTACGATGTAAATAGTGAGAATTTGCCATATATTACAAGGGTAAATTGGTAGTTAGGAGATTGGTATTAGCTAATGTTTTACTTTTAGATGGTATTAATTAATACCAAATTCCTTCTATAATTGAGTATTAGCTAATACCAAGTATTAGCTAATACCAACACCAAGTTGACACAAACACGGCATTAGCTAATATTGGTATTAGGATATCGCAATACCGGCAATCAAACGTGCCCTTAGAGTTTTTCTTTTGAAGACTGTTAGTATGGTACAGGTGGTGGTACCAGAAACAACTTGTGCAAGTTCATGCGGTGGCCAACTCAAAAGCTTTCTACTACCAAAAAATAGACTCGAAAGCTTTCAAGACGTTTGTTTGTTTTTATATAATTAGAATTTAGAAAGTAACACCACATTGCAAAAACTAGTGCTATATATAGTTGATTAAAAATATATATTAATAAAATACTAAAGGTACTTTCTTAAAAGCCTCTTTCCAATTCCTATTTCGATATAAGTCTTTTATGTAGAAAACATAAGCTGCTGTGAGAAAAACTTTAAAGAGTTCCTAGCCTTTCATCACTACAATAAACTAGATCAAACCTAGACTATGGCTACAAGATCGGGTCAGATCGAGCCATAGCTCACCTTAAGTAATAAAAACTCTAAATCGGTTATGTCTTAATTGGCTTAGTTAGAAGGTTTGCCTTGATCTAAGAGCGTGCAAGACAGGATTATTCAAACTTGGTGATTAAATCTAATATGGACTCAGGCCAATGTGAATCTTAAAATATGTGAATTGAGTTATGTTTCATTAAATAATTACGCACTTATGATTAAAACACGTTAAAATACTAAAAATTAATCAGATATATAGTAGAAATATTAGAAAGTAATATTCTAATTCAATACATAACAATGTATCTAGTTGCTATTAATTAGAGGCCTAATCAATCAATTATATATAATTATATAAGATACTGGTGGAGAATGACCTAAACTAGTAACTACCATCCCTTAGTAATTTCTTTTAAAAGTGTCCATTGGAAAGATATGGATAATACATGCACGGTCTCTCTCTTGAGATTTGCCACAACTTTTTCGGTCTAATCTTCTCCACATTAATTATTTCACTCCTAGCTCCTCCACTAATCAATCAGAAAACGACACTTATTTGGGGCATAAGAGCATCCACAGTGGTATTACGTAAAGATTACGTAAACGTGGGTCTTACATGTTTATTTAAGTAAAACAACAAAAACTATCTACAGTGCTTTTACATAGCATTCCTTAAAGATGGGACTCACACGTAAATTTATGTTTTTATATAAAACATTCCTTAAATTTAAGTAATGCACTATGTATTACGTAACCAATTTTTTATTATAAATTAATTCATTTTATAATTAATGTTAATATCTTATTGGTGGTTGTTGGAAAATTTAATAATAAAATATATTTAAGGAATATGTTTAAGTAATACAATTGCAGAGAAAATATTTTTTACGTGTGTCTTAAATTTACGTATTACTTAAAGTGTACATAAATGTCTACGTGACAACTTTAAAGAATACAATTTATGTAAAACCATTATGGATGCTCTAATCGATGGCCATCACCTTAAAAAAAAAATGTTTATTTTTGGCCCTTACATTAAAAAATGTTTGATTACCTTTCTAGGTGGACCATGTATTATATATAATAACAGCAAATATTGTTAAATTTAATGTCGTATCACCCATGTCAATGGTCCACTACACTTATATATACAATTTACTTTCTACTCTGCATATATATATATATATAGATGAATGCGGAAACTAACCTTATTATAATAATAAATTATATGTATGTGGCTAAGAGAGGATTGAGTAATATTTACGGCTGAGGTTCCATTTCTAATTAATTAGAAAGTGAATAGTGAGTAATTAAATGAAACTATATATCTATTTAAGATTACTGAATGCTCTAATGATGAGTTTCAACACTTCAGATGGATAAAATTTATTACTGTTTGTTTTATTTTAAAGATAAGTTATATAATTTGTAATATAACTCTTTAGTGTCAAATTTAAAAGCCAATCAGAATCGATGGAGATTGGAGATCCATTTAGAACTTGTTCTCTTGGTGTCATAATGCGTCCATCTTAATTATTGGTCTTTTTTGTTTTTTATATTAAATATAAATTATGTTCCACGAGAATGTATGTTAAGGTTGCTCTCTCTAGCTAGCTAGTAGCGTATAATATTCACTCTCTCCACATTCTTATCCACATGTTCTTATCATCATAACCTGCCATCTTACACAATAATATCGATCGCAACTAAAGTATACGTGCTTGGTTTTATGATCACTTATCTAAATAGTTAGATAAAATTATATATTACGTTAGGTCAAATTTCTAAATAGATGATTTTTCTCTGTATGTTGGCATGCACGTTTATTAGCTTAATGTAGACTTTTGGCATATGAGTACAGTTGAAAGAAAGTAGCTACAACTTAGTGACTACAGCTTAAGAGTATTCATCACAGTGGGTACATAATTTTTATTTATTACACTTTAAATAATAAATATAGTTAATACTCACTATACTTTAATAGTTTTGGTTAACTCTATCCTCTAAAAATATTTTACTATTAATTATATTATTCAATATCCACTAATATACTATTAAAATTATTAATTAATTAATGGAATTAATAAATTTTAAATTAAAAAATATATAATATGTAATAATGTAATAACATAGTGATAAAAAAAAAAGTAAATTCCACTTTTAAGAAATATATTATATAAACTATGATAACACATTTTTTTCTTCTATTACATGAAAAATATAATAAATCCACAATTAAGAAATATGTCATATAATATTAAGTAATATTGTGATGTTCTAAAGCAATGAAATAACGTAAAGTACGTAAATTTCATAATTTTTCCACCTATATATTCTCCCCTATCTCTATTCTCCCTTCCAATCTCTCTCTCTCTCTCACTCTGTCTCTCTCATCAGCAACAAACCAAAAACAAATTTAATTATAAAGCTTGCTCCATATTCATTCAGCTAGCAGCCATGCTACCCGAAGACATCTCAGGACTCCTGTTCCAGTACCCATCGTCGGATTCCTCAATCGACCTCGACCCACCACACGCCGCCATTCACTCACATCCGCCGCCGTCCTGCAACTTCACCACCACCGCTGCCGGCGGCTTCTACACAAACCCTAGCTGCTACCACCACATCTCGTCACCGCCTCACCATCATCTCCCGCCACATTCTTCCAGCTGCAACTCTAGCAGCACAACGTCCGATGAGGTGGAGGAGGGGGGAGGCGTGATCGACGAGAGGAAGAGGCGGAGGATGATATCGAACCGGGAATCTGCGCGGCGGTCGAGGATGAGGAAGCAGCGGCACTTGGATGAGATGTGGTCGCAGGTTGTCAGGCTGCGGACAGAGAACCATGATCTTGTAGATTGGTTGAATAAGCTGACAGAGCACCACGATAAGGTTGTAGAAGAGAACACTCGGCTCAAGGACGAAACCTCCGATCTCAGACAGATGCTGACCGACGAGACCCGTAATGTGTCGCCCTTTAAAGATCTCGAAGACATTCCAAGAATATAATATAATTAATTAAGCATCTTCATAATGTAACTATTAATTACTTAATGAAATAAGTCAAGTATGAGTTAATTAATTGAAAACAAAAATCCTCTAACATTTTATGTTTATTAATAACTGGGTGCTATTCCCGCCCCATAGGTGGGGTGATTTATTATATAATTAACATAATAATGTTGTTTTTTGTATATAAAATATTTAAATGATATATTTCTTAATCATAAAAAAAATATATCATAATATTAGGAAATATTTTTATCAATGTGGGAAATATTTGTCATTTTATTTAATCCGGCAGTGTTTATTATAGTGATGACTAATGTTATTCTTTTGATCAAAACTCATGTTTTACTTAAAAGTTTTTTTTAAATAATAATATTCTTTTATTTGTAACCAAATAGTTCTTTTCAATCGTAAGAATGATAGTGAATTTATTTAATTTGTTTATTGCCTTACTGGATAATAAAATAAATTAAGTTTATTTAAACTACCATGAAATGAAGAATCCATATAGAATTCGAATTCTCTCTGTCTCTTTCCCTTTATTATATTTATAACAATATATATGGATTTTTTTTGATAAAGTATATAAGGATTCCATTCCTTTTTAGGCTAATTATGAATTACATTCCCTAGATATTTTTTTTAGATAACTGATGATATTTTCAAGTCCACCCCACCCCAAACTCAAATGCAGTAACACAGCCTTCTTCGTTCGACAAACACAGTAAAAACCAGCACCCTCTATCAAAGGCAGCCAGAAAAAAACATAGTGTAAATTTAAAGTAAACCCTCTTTTGGACGCAGCCACAACAACATATTACAATTTGCAAACTCTCTTCGGTCTCCATCTCATGCCTCTATCTATCAACTTTCTGACCGTGTAGAAATTTTGGAGAAAATACTGTCAGATCCGAACCCCGACCATTTTATTGTGCAACCCTGTCAAGAGAAGACACCATTCGAGACTTATACAAAGACCAATCGGGAAATGTAAGGTTTTTATTCATGCATGCACGTAATAAACATAGGATTTTCCGAATGCATCTCAGATCTACTAAATAACATCTCAGATATGCTAGATCTAGGTGTTTTCATGGGATATCTAACTTACGAATTCTGCAGATCGGCCATTTCAGCAGTCAGGAGCCACAATTCCGCCACCGACCGACTCAATCTCGTTCATGCCGTCGTCCTTGCCAGAAATTCCACATTGAACCTAGATCCGGACCACCAGAGCCTTTCCCACCAGGTCTGGATTCAATCTCGATCACTATGTGCTTCTCGATTTCCTCCATAACACCAACAACAACACCAGCAATAGATCAAGCCAATGAAAGAGCTGAGAAGCCAATGTAAGTTGTCTCGAGGATTATAATGTTGGAGATTGCTAACTAGCTAGTTATGGTTTTATATAACGAATTTGTGGTAGGCTCTCTGTTTATGAATTTCTATGTTGCTTTTTGCAAGGTATCAGAGAAAATCAACAACAATAAAGGATCTGATCCGGAAGTAGTAAATCCATGAATCTGAATCGTTTCCATCGGTTGTATCTATATATAATAATTATTAAATTTAGAAGAAGTTAAAGAGATTTAGAGGTTTTAATTTTTTTGGGCCATAATAGAGGTTTTAATTACCGCAATTCTTTGTGGTAAATAAAACGAATGAATGTACGTTACGTTTTAGAAGGAAAGACACATGTAGGCCAGGTGTCAGAGATTTCATTAGCTCTTGATATATTTTTTCAGATTTATTTATTTAAATGACTTTCTGATGATGTGCCTTATTTTGATTGGTTATGTGTGCTGACTTGGCAGCCTGAGAGAAGCTCTCTTATTCTCTTTCAGGCTGCTTTAGAATTTAGATTTAGATTAGTAAGGAGAGAATGAGAGCTTCATTTTTTTTTATTTTTTTTATTTTGAAAGAAATTGTTGATGTGTTAGTATTTAGAGACATGACATTTTATTATTGGTTTGGTATGATGACGTGTCAAACTCAGATTCAACATTTTAACCAAACCATTCATATTAGTATAAAAACATAGTTTTAAATATGTGAGGATAAAAATGTAGGTTAAATTATGTGAGAGAATCACAATTAAAAAAAAAAAGAAAGATATATAGATTGCTTATTTGTCACATTTTTATTGGTAAGGTAAGTTTATGTGTCAAGCTAAGAAGCTAAGATAATCAGAATTAGTATATTACTAGGTTCTTTTCCCGCGCACAACGCGGGATGACTTAATATATATTATAAATTTTAACCAAAATTTAATTTTTAATATATATATAATATTACTTATTAAGGTGTACTTTACATGATTTTACGAAAGTTTAAGATTCATAATTTAATTAACCATACTATCTTAATTAATTTGAAATTTTAAACCAAACAGGGAACATAAATCTATGTTTAGTTGTATAATGAAGTTTGTATGAAATATAATAATATTTATCATTCTAAAAAATAAAAGATTAGATTATATTTTTAAAAAGAAAATTTGGAACGGAAAGTGATTTGGAGAGGAGACCGGTTACTGATTTGATGAGTTTCGAGTTTAAATAGTGTGAAACTTCATTTAAAAAATATTTTACCAGCAAATCAATGATAACTATTATAACTATATATATAAAAAACAACACAAAAAAATAAACAAATCTTAAACCTAAATCATGCGCCTATATATCAAACAACTATACCACATAATCCGTCTTAGTTTTAATTAGTTTGATTGGATTTTTTTGCCAAACAATAATTAGTTTATCAAGCAAAAATACATTGGGATTTTAATCAGTTTGGATAGGCACATATTTTGGCCAATATAGGCCCAGATTGATGTATAAATGCAATTACATGATTTTAGTCGTGGGGAATTAGGGTTATGGAAGAAGCGCCGCAAGAACAACTCTGAGAGAGAGAGGCTCCTGTCACGGCGGCGACCGTTGCCACTGACGGCGTCCCAACCTCCACCGTCTCGAGTCTTGAGTTCCATGACTTTACCCGCTCGGTTCATGAATCTTGGTCGTCTTGTAGATCCAACGTTGGTCCGCTGCTGAAATAAATAGATCGATTCGCGAAATCGTCTAAGAGGTCGATTTGATGCTATGGTATGGTCCGTCATCGCCAGAAAGTCCACATCAACCCAATTCCGGACCACCAAAGGCTATCCACCGACTCGGGAGTCGATCTCTACCACTTCGTCGTTGATCCACAAAACCCAGACGCTTACATCATTTTCCGACCATGATCCGTCGACCTTGTGCAGTCGTAGCTGCGATTCGAGCTCTTCCGCTTCCAACTGGAACAATTGGTGGGTTAAAGACGGTAATTTCATTCATCTGCATCCTTGGTATTATGTACTGTATTTCGGTAGTTTGTTGTATTATTAATTCTGAATGAACTGTTAATGATTTCCGGGTCTGGCAATTTTGCTTATATAGAAGAGAAGATAAGTTAGAGCGACATTAATTTCTTCTTAATGTTCTTCCTTTAAATGTACGAAAGAATTCAATTGAATGACTCTTTGAATCCTGAAACCGTTCTGGGTGGGAATTGCTTTTTTGTAGCTGGTATTGATTGCTGTTCATTGTGAATATATTATGGGCTTTGAGGGGAAAAGACAAACGTTATTAACTTGCAGTATATACGGTGCCCGTCGTTTGTGTAGATGACGTGTAAAGCTCATAGTAAAGAAAGACCATCCGTATTAGATAAAAAATTACTAAACAGTGTCGTTTTCTTGATGTCCAGAAATCGAACTGGAGCAACGTCGGTGACATTGATAACGGATATAGGTGGAGAAGTATGTAAAGTGGACCCCACTGTCGTTTTTAACTGAAATGATAAAAGATTAGTTATAAGTCGTTGTCGTTTTTGAATCTGGTTTTCATCTGGCAAAACAAAACTACATACGTGGCAGATTATTAGATAACCATAATCAGAATTAGTATAATAACTGGTGCTGTCCCCGCGCTACGCGCAAGAGTGAAAATAAAAGTAGTACGTGAATGAATATAATAGTAGTATTTAAAAAAAAAAAATTTAAGTTTATTACTTTTGATGTATAGCGATATATAAAAAAGAGGTATAAGTCTAAATATATTATGCATGTGTTATTGTAATTTACATATTTTTTATTAAAAATTATAAACATGAAAATATTATTTAAAAATACTATAAAATTCAATTAAGAACGATGTTGATATTATCACTATTCGATTCTGGTATTATTTTGTATTAACCATAAGATTCATAGTCCCTAAATCTTAAACTCAACAACATTTAAAACAATTATCATATATTGATTTATTTTGGATTTAATATTAACATTGCTCATCACGAAAAAAAAAATTAAAAAATATTATTATGTTGATAAGGCTATTGCATTCTTCTTTAGTCAGAAATGAGTTAAATCAAGCCCATTGGTTTAATCAAGCCCATAAAACTAAGAATCTTGGACATTACTTTTCTTGTTCAATAATAAACCCTAGCTTCAACCATTTGCCGCAGCTTTACTTTCACTGCCTTCACTTGAGAAGAAACCTCACCTACCCACATCTAGCCACCTTGTCGTAAAATCCTCCAGCCCCGTCTTCATCGCCTTAAGCCACCCCGCCGTCACCGCCTCATGTAACCCCGCCATCCGCCACCAACAGCCACACCGCCCCCAACGCCATCACACACCGCCCCAACCACATCCAGATCGAGATTTTTGTATTTTCGCCGACCTTCTTATGGCCACATCGTCGACTCTCTTCGGGTCGCATCGTCAACCCTCTTTTGGCTCGAATCTTCGTCTGGTTTCGTACTTCGCAGATCTGGGTTTCAACCCATAGATCTAGGTTCGAACCCTAGATATCTGGTTTCGAAACCCGACTTCACTCCGCCATTTGTTCTTCCAATCCTGCAGTGGAGATATAGACACATGCATATGCATTTGAGCTAGCTGAGACAAAAGTGGAAGCTGGAGGTCTGGGTTCGAAAATTCCTCTTGGATTGTTTGATTTCTTCAAGCAATGATTTCTGATGATTTCTTTCCTTCAGATGAGCTTGCGGCTACCATTAATTCACTGTTAATTTCTGAATCCATATTCGATCGAAGGTGAGTAAGATCTGAGACTAATTGATTGAATAGGATGAATTAATTTTAGCCGGAAAAAATTGTGCTGATCATAATTTGGGTCATGGTTCATGCGTTCCTTTTATAAGCCATTCATTGAATTGATATAAATTGAGTGAAATTTAATTGAGTGTAACAGATTATTGGAAGAAGATAAGTCGCCCCTTCGGTTGCATAGCTTTGGAGACTAAGCTCAATATTCGTTAATGTCGCGTTTGAAGATTAAAGGCGTCAATTAATTATTTGTTAATGTCTCCTTATAATTAATAGAGCATTTATATTTGTTTAATTTTATATTGCTTTTATTTGTTTATATTTTGCTTTGTAATTAACGTCTTATGTGGAGCAATCTGATTGAAGGAAATTGCTGATTAAGTGTCAAGTTATGGATGACTTAAAATGATGACGTGGCACAACAAAAATGAATTCCTCTCTCACCTATTCACTTATTATATATATAGATAGATAGATTAGATTAGATTAGATTAAGATTATTATTGGTTTGCTATGATGACGTGTCAAACTCAGATTCATCATTTTAACCAAACCATCCGTATTAGTATAATAACGTAGTTTTAAATATGTGAGAGGATAAAAATGTAGGTTTAATTATATGTATGAGAATCACAATTAAAAAAAGAAAAAAAAAAGATAGATTGCTTATTTGTCACATTCTTATTGGTAAGGTAAGCTTATGTGTCAAGCTAAGATAATCAGAATTAGTATATTATTAAGATAGTAAACAGCTTACGAGCGTGTTTTCTTAATTCAGCTCGTTTTTTTTCTTAATTAATTCCCAGTTCAAAACCTTGAATTTTTTCTTTTTTATGAAAAAAAAAACCTTGAATTTTAGTGCGCTGAGTTAGTTTCCTCCATTTATTTAATAAGAAAAGATGATATGGATGAATGGACATGTATCATGTATGCACGATAATTGCAGTCGTCATCGAACTCGGTGGTCTTTATTTATAAACAGTGACCATATTATTACTGCAAAACGTAAAAAGAACAGTACAAACAACAAAAGATGAATTATATATGATGGAAATCAGCATACAAGTCAGTCGGTCGAACGTAATCACTTTTGTTTTTCATCGCTTCTTAGCCCTCAAACAACATATCTGTCTACTACGAACGTAACTCAAGTGGAGGGCATCGCTTTGCGTCAACTGTAATATGTTAGGTTGCAAGGTTGATATGATCAAGATCCTAACTAGAGTCGTTTCAATTAATGTTTGCATTAGTAATATTTTAAAATTATATTAGAAACTATTTTTTCCATATATATTTGTTTGTTAAATAATTAACTTAAAATCTACTTCACTGTTTAGTTATTTATTATTATAAACTTACATATATTATTTATATAGTACATACATTATAATATTATTATAATGTGTTACATTTGACACATAATTTGTTTTTTTTTTTTTTTTTTTAATATTTGTACATAATATTATATGTATCTTATCTTATACATATAATATGCAAACACACCATGTAAGAAACAAAATATAATAAACATAAAAAAATTATTAAGAGAGCATTTTAAAATTTGAAGCAGGCCTAAGACTACATTTTTTAATCTGGGGCCTATTTGTTAAGAGTATTTGTTTTACAAAGTTATTTTTGAGCTTTCAGTTCTGCTATTTTTCATGATTATGAAATAATTGCATAAGACATTTAATCAAAACGAATAAAGTAAAAGATCACTACCGCATATGAGGTCTAAAGCCCTTTTGTTAGTGGCCTTACCTTAGACCACCCTTAGACCGACCGTGATTTGAAGAAATGCAATACTCTTTGGTCATCCAATCACTTAAATTTGACTATTGTATTATTTGCCAATCCATTATTATATCACGTCTTGTACTTTGCATATAGTTATGTTTTTTTTTAAAGTGACGAGCACTTGTTGAAGGATTGAACCAATAACAAATGGATAAGTAAACATAGTAGATGAAAATTACAAGAAAAAATTGATCTTTTTTAAATCATTAATCACAGTGTATATTATAAGCACTTAAACGAAAAATCCAAAATGGTTACCAACGACATCCTCATGAAATGGGGAAGATCGGGTGTAAACCAGCATCTAGTTACATCAGCCGTAACTGCAAAAGAAACTATATCATGTGCTCTAGGAACATACTTAATTGAAATAAAAACAATTAATAAATATCTAATGTCTTGGACAAGACCGAAGAGTGAAGGGATACAACCTGAGGAAGATGAGTTTATTTGTTCTGGCAGTGTGGTCGAATCGGTTAACAGTTTATGGGGACCCCGTCTTGATGACCTTGCTAACAATAATCATGCCCGACAAGCTAGTCCTTCAGCCAAAAGAGGGTTGTCGCCTAAATCCGAAGTAATGGAGACCGCTGAGATAACCCCACTATCGTCTAGTAAAATTGTAGCTCCATAAGTAGTATTATTATAGTCTGAACTGCCCCATCACACAGGATGATGGGTCTGATGTGTGACGGGGTTGTCTGACGGGGTTGTCTGTCTGTCGATCAAGGATTTTGGGATGGACGAGTCCCTTCTTTCTGGTACATGATCAAATTTGAAAGAATTAAGATTTTCAATACTAGCCAGGTTAATAGAGTCTATTACAGAAGACATGCATGTGGGTTTTCCCCTAAAAATAACTGCATTCCTTTCTAACAAAATACCCCAAATGTCTAGACATTTTTGAATAAACAAATCGCCGGTGGTGATAAGAGGCAGCTGAGCCGGTCCTGCCTCAAAAAGGCACTCATACACCGTTGAAAACGATGTTTTGGATGGTCGGATTCCTAGATTCGAGCTAAACCAAAATCTATAAACAAAATGACAGTTTCACATGACATGATCCCAAGTCTCGTTTGTTCCTGAAAAAAGATGACACTTGGGATTAAAGGAGGGAATACGTCAGTGTAAATTCTGCCATAAAGGTAGTCCATTGTTGCAGCCATTCCAAATGAACATTCGTATTTTTTGGGATAACTTGGAATTCCAAAGTATCTTCTAGATAGACGAATTAGAAATTGTGGTGGCTGAGGACGAGGCTCCCTCTTTCTCGGGATTGAGAATTGAGTAGATGAATTGATACCCTGACTTAACTGTGTAGATTCCGGTACCACTTTGGAGCCAGAGAACATGTCTGGGGTGTCATAGAGTGGAAGTTTTATGAGGGAAATCACGTTTATTATGACTGCTGGCAGGATTGAGGCCAAAACATCTAACCATCATAGACCATTTGTTATGAACTGATGCACTTTGGTGGGTTGAATGTCTGCGGTGGGTCCAGTCTTTGAGAATGCCATTTTTTGGGACCGAGGGGTCCGTCCAGAAATTGATAGAGTGTCTGTTTCCAACGTGCCAACGCCCTCCCTGGAGTAGGAATCTCTGAAGCTTGACCATTGTTCTCCATACTGGCGAGTGATACGGATGTGCCATGGTGTTGAAGAATGTGGAGTTCCTCAGGTATTTTTCTCTTAAACACTTAACCCAGAGAGATTCTATGTCAGTTATGATCTGAGCCGCGTTTTTGGCTAGAAGAGCGGGGTTAAACGCAGTTATGTCTCGGAAGTCAAGGCCTCCTCAGTGTTTTGACTTGCATCGTTTATCCCACGCTATACAATGTATACCTATTCTTTCGGGGGACACCTTCCACTAGAATTGTCAGAGCAATCTATTAAGGTGGTCTGTTGTTTTCTTGGATAGGTTGATGTACGACATCGTGTATGTGGGGATTGCGCTAGCGACATATTTGATTAGAATTTCCCTTCCAGCCGGGTACAAGAGCTTGTTCATCCATCCTTGGATCCGGGTGGTCGTTCTGTGGATAATATTTTCCCTGACTTGACGCCTCTATTTGGTCCAATCTGTGGAGAGGCCGAGATAGATTTCATCTAGGAGCATATCCCTGACACCTTAGATAGTTGCAACGACGGCTATTTTCCTCATTAGAGTGTTTTAGAGAGAAAAAAACCCTCCACCCCACACAAGGGTTTCGGCGAACCACTCACCACCTAAGGGTGTGCCAATTTGCTTTTGAGCAAACACTCCAGAGATCTGTCCCCTTGCCAAGAATCGATCAGAGGCTTTGCTGTGGAGAATATACTACGTAGGGCTTCCTTAACCAGAACCTCTACGGGTGCAGACCGGAGGATCGTGAACTCCCTGCAGAAGGATCTTGGGGCTACTGACATTGTTTGAGGTATGTGCGAATCTTCCGCTGCGTAATTTCGATTACGTACTAGCATGTACTACGTTTTAATGTCCGTAGTGATTACTCCCCGTAATCTAACAGTGGTATCAGAGCATGTGTTAGGAGTTCATGATTTTGATAAATTGATGTTCTTGAAATTTAAAGATGAAAACCGAAAATTTTAAAAGAAAAATTTTCAATTTTCAGTTTTTAGGGTTGTTGGTGAATCCGAAATTTTCATGATGTCTTGGTTAATTTGAAGTTCATGATCTTCAAGAAAAAGATGATATTTATCAAAATCGAACATTGGATTGTAGATCTTATTAAAAGTTGATATTAAAATTTGACAACTTGTTCCCAAATATGTGTTTGTGCGGAAAATTTTAGGTAAATTACAAGGTAAAATTTTCAATTTCTTGGTATCTAAGCATAAAATTTTGACACACTATTTTAAAATTATATTGTTTACCATATTTTAATTTTTAAACTAGGTAACAATATATCTATAATTGGGAACATTATGATAAATTCACATTAATATATAGAAATATATATAACTATCAATATATCTAAATAATTTAAATAGGTTAAAGATATTATTGATAGATTTTAGTTACCTAAAAGATTGAGAAGATATATTGTTTATATATGTTTCCCTATTTAAGATATTGACAATAAATAAAAAAAAATATATATATATTTATGTGGTAGCCGATTTTTACATATATATATATATATATATATATTGTTGATTGATTTAATCTTAAACATAGAATCTTAGCAATAAATATATATATATATCTTATATTATTGGCCGAAATTTATATATATATAATATTGGAAATTATTTTATATAATTAATGTTACTTGGTGGCTAAGTTAAATACTTTTTTAAACCCTACTTGGGCCACAAGTAAACATTTCGGCCCAACCTTATAAATTTTAATTATTGGGCCGGTCATATATGTCAAACCGGGACGAATTTAAATCGAACCGGGTTTCCTCAATCGGTTCGACCTAATCGGGTCGGGTCGGACCGGGGTAACTAAGTGGATTTAACCAAACCGGGTTTGTGTGATGAACCGAACCGAACCCTATTTTTAAATGGACCGGTTCGGACCGAACCAGATTTTAAAATTAAAACCGGACCAAACCGGATTTTAAAATTAAAACCGGACCAAACCGGATTTTAAACCGGACAGAACTAAACTGGATTTATCCGAACCAGACCAGATTTTTCAGACCGGACCAAACCGGACCGAAATTGACTGAACCGAAATGATTTTCAAAACGAATTCAAGTCAATTAAATAAAATAGGGTGGTCAAGTTTTAAAATCTAAATGTTTTGAACCTTAATAGGCCTACACAGTGCTCAAGGTTTGCTAACCTTTATGCCTTGTTTCGATTATGGGGATGGATCTCGGAGATACATGTTTTTGGGACTGGTATAATTAGAGGGCTGAATTGCAATTGTTTATTATTCGATATATATATTAATGCATGATTAGAAATGTTGTTTTGACTGAGTCAAGCTAGCTGGATATTGCATATTGTGGGCTAAGCCCTGGTTAAATATATGGAATGCGCACTAGGATAAACATGTTGTGATGGTTGAAAATGCCTAGGATTCATGTCTAGAATGTTGCGTGATTGGATTAAACATGAATTGAAAATCAGCCCATAATGTTTAAAATTATTTAAAATTGAAAACCAGTCGCCAAATATGTATGATTGTTGTGGAATTTTCATGTTTGACACGTATGCTAGAATGTTGGGGATGTAGTTGCATTTGATAATTTACGCGTAAGCATGAATGTGGTTTGTATGATGAATGTTACTAGCATATGATATTTGCATGGATAGTAGAATTATATATGCATGAGTGAATTCATCGGAATATTTGTCCAAAATAAAAGGGCCTTGGGAAAGCCAAGATCGGGTATGCTTGTTTGAAAATTCCCGTTCCGGTAATTTGCGATTAAAACCGTTTTAAAAGATTGATCTATTGGATAGAAGACGACGATAGTGTGAACTTTTTCACAGCCATCTTCCATTGGTTTACTAGTGGTCGGTTGGTTTAGATGACTGAGGAATCATTATTTGTCGGATTCCATCTTAATAGATATTTGATGTATGCAATTCTTTCTCAAAATGTTATTGTCTCCCTGATTTTTGCATAATCATCGATGTTTTAGTATGAATTGGTTGAATTAGTGCGATTCGATATTCCTCGCAATCTTGATGGTAAGAATCATGATGAATAAAAGGAGTATGTGATGAACTCTCTGCTACGATTCTGAAAAGTGGAGAGGACAACTACAGATAAATATAGTAGTCGGTATGATTTTGACAATGAGAGACGAATGTAATAATTTGTTTCACCAAGCAAGGAGTAGGTTCTTTAATGATCTGAACGCATATGTGGTGATACGTTCAACCTTGGCAAAAAGGGATTGAAGAAGACTTCAATTACAACCAGACAATGTTGCAGCTTAGTATCCTTGTGCATCCGCCTCGATGGAAGCAAGGATGCAAAAGCTAAACGTTTCGGAACGTGATAGTCTTCTCTATTTCCATGGACGCTGGTGTAAAATCCGCTCAAGACTTCGCAATGAAAGGTCAACATAGAAATGATGTATATGGTTGTCTGATGTTGACATGAATCAATAACCTTGAGCCTGATCAAATACGGTAACCACAGTAGTGAAAGGGAAACATTATCTGCTCACCTTACTCAGCTCGAAAGAATTCAACCATGGTCCGCATAGCATGGAGAGAACAGGACTGAATAGGTCCTATACGATAATACAGAGGGTTAAACCTCGTTGATAAAGTACGTCCCTAGTACGCCTCGTATATCATGAGTATAAAGTTGTGAAGTGTTTTATACGGACACAAATCATTTGATGTGATTCACTTGTGAATCTACTCAGATGTAGTGTCCAACTCAAGGTTCTCGACTATATGCACGACTAGCATGGATTAAACATGCGGTTTTAAGATCAAGAACCATACCATTGTCATATATCAATCATTGTTTGTTTTAATTACTAAAATTTTGGTTATTTCAAAATTCGAAGTTATTGAATAAAGTAATTGTAGCTCGATTCAAAGCACAATTTTCTTATCAATTTAACGGCCCGGTGAAAGGGGACGATCCGAAACGAAAATTCAAACCCACGGGTTTGGAACCAAATTTTCGGTCTGGTAAAAGTGGTTGAATAAAACGAAACGATTCACGTACTCCTTCATCTACGTCTGGACAAATGAACTGAACATACACATCGATTGCGTAGCTTTAATATTTCTTAATTATTAGTACTCCATTGAATGAAATAAACTGTAATGATAATCATGTTTGAAACCGATCGGATTAAATTAAAATTAAATTCAGAAATGAAACGATTTAACCAAGGTTTAAAACTTCGGTAAAATTGCGGTACGCGCAAGTGGACCTCGAAAAAGGAACACATCGTTTCAAAGTATGAGTTTAATAATGAAGTATTTAAATGATGATGTGCTGAATTTTCGTCTGCATTCCTTCGGAAATAACTTATTGATAACGTTTACATCGGTATGAAGTAGGCTTCGAAAGCTACCACGACCTTGTAAAAGCATCAACTTGACGCATAAGGTGAAAATCTGAAATGCTCAGTTCGGCGATGGGATAAAATCTCATAGATAAGTTTGCAAACGAAGAAGGATAAGGTCGGTTAAACGATTTTCCTTCCGTACGCCTAGAACGAAAAGTCAGGCTAAGCATTCAAATCAAATCACACACTTCTGACGCATAGTTTATAAACATAATGTTAGAGTCACTTAATCAGTTGTTCCCTAAGGGATGATGAGAAGTGATTCACGTTCATGTAAAACTGTGTTCCACTGAAATCGGTATGACACGGCACCATAAAAAGGCTGAAGAGTGATAATGAATTAAATCTTATCACCTAGCGACATTAATTTGCGCATTAAACACGTATTTAGGACAATAGTATGTTAACTACTCTTTGAAAATACATGTTTACAGATTAAAGACATGGTACCGTGGTCGAACATGTGACATTACATACTTGAGGACGAATTTTCCGATGCATTGACAGTTCAGAATAATGAGTCTTGATCAAATCAGGAGCAAGATATTATAGATAGCAGGTCCCACTTAATTCGCGTGGGAGAGATTTGAACCAGCAACTCAAGTGAATGACATGGTAAATGATAATGGGAACATTTTCATAATAAATCCAGTGGGAGGAATAAACACCTACCACATGTAATCACTGTTGCTGATTGGACGAATCAAGTTGAACCTGATTATCGTAATGTTGAACTAGGATTGCCACAACTACCTATACTACAAATTGTTCCCAATGGGAGTGATCCGACAAACTTGGTTCCAGATCCTAGTGATTAATGAATTTATCTTGGAAGTAAAACTCCGAGACCGAGAAGTCGTCCAAGGAAAGTTGTTGGTTATGGTTCAAGCATTGCTTTTGTACCCAATAGAAGTGATGCTCCGATAAGAAGCGTTATTTCGAGTGGGAGAATTGATCCTAATTGGAAGAAATGCTACGGTAAGATGCATTATTCCGAGTGGGAGAGACGTTAAGACTCAAAGAAGGGACAAACAAGCTTAGACGAAAGTCAACGACATCGAACTTCTCCAAAGAAGTAGCCCATCTAGAAGAGTGATAAACTCACTCTAACAACTGTTGGACTGCATTGGAAAGACCTCAGGTAGAGAAATAGAAGAAAATAATAAATGAGAGAGATCGCCTTAAACAAAAGCCATTATAGGCTATAGTTGATTTACCTGCTAACCACGGGGGCGTAAGGATACGGTGAGCCCTGAAAGAAGGCTCACCACTGATGGAAAATGTCGAGCAATACAAAGCTTTATGGTCTTATACAGTCGTCTCGACAATGGTACCGCGGATTCCACGAGGAAATCGTAGGAAACGGATTTTTGAATCTTCACGAGGATCCGTGCGTGTATTATAAGACCTCTGGTCTAAGTATGTCGTCTTAACCTTATACGTGGACGACATACTCATTGCCGCAAACGACGTGAGTTTTATGAACAAGTCAAAGTTCTGGTTGGAATATGTATTTGAGATGAAAGACATGGGAGAGGTCACGTACATCTTAGGCATTAAAATTGCTAGAGATCGGGCTACCCGAAAATTGTGTCTATCTCAAGAGGCCTATATCAACAAACTGTTGAAAAGATTCAGATTACAGGATGCCAAACCCGTGGATACGTCGGTGATATTTGGGTGCGCACTGTCAAAACGTGACGGCCCCAAGAACCTGGTAGAGCGTGAACAGATGAAGGGTGCGGAGTATTTGAGCATGGACGGTAGTTTGATGTACGCCATGCAATGCACCCGTCCGGATATCTGTTACGCCGTGGGCCTGGTAGCACGTTTCCAATCAGATCCTGGCTATCAACATTTAAAGGCTGTAAAACGAATAATTTGTTATTTGAAAGTTAGTGCCGACTACGCGATGTGCTATGCGGGTAAAAAAGTTAGAATTGACCGGTTACAGTGACGTCAACCATGGTGGCGATCCGGATGATCGTAAGTCCACTACAGAGGGAGTGTTCCTCCTCGCTAATGCCACCATTTCATGGATGAGCAAGTAGCAAACCTGTGTCGCGCTATCCACGATGGAATCAGAATTCGTAGCACTCTCTAAAAATGCACAAGAAGCGGTCTGACTCAAAAGGCTTCTAACTACACTGCTTGGTGGTGATGTTGAGAATAAACCTGTGAAGGTCTTCTCTGACAGTCAAGCAGCCATTGCGGCAGTTAATAATCTGAAGTACCATATTAGGACCAAAGACATTGATGTGAAATATTTCTATGCTAAATCTATGGTTGAAGAAAATACAATCACTATGGAATACTTGTCCAC
Source organism: Clarkia xantiana subsp. parviflora (assembly GCA_036873135.1). Taxonomy (NCBI): domain Eukaryota; kingdom Viridiplantae; phylum Streptophyta; class Magnoliopsida; order Myrtales; family Onagraceae; genus Clarkia; species Clarkia xantiana. The sequence continues at coordinate 6,066,270 of JAPTYO010000016.1, forward strand.
TGATAATATGATATCAGACTCATTAACTAAACCACTACGCAGGGACATATTCGAAAAGCATGTAAAACTGCTTGGATTGCGTAGGGTTTAGAAATGACATGTATCTGTGATAACATTTTTATATTAGAAAGTTACATTTGTAAGCGAAAGAATTGCAACTGAGTTTATGATCAATTGACGTCATAATGTTTTGATTACATCAGATTTACGGTATATAAACTAAGTCGTAGGAGGACGCAATCATCTGCCAAACTATGTCGAATGTGGGCCTTACCTAGTCACACATGTACGGTAGTCTTGCGGTGGAGGGAGGCCTCTACCAAGAAAAGACTGGCTAAGAGTCATGGGGATAAACCTGATTAAGCAAAACGATCGTCCAGTTTCGAACTAACTCGACGTGATCTTCATTTTGCATATCGCCGTGATGAACTTCGTTCATCATCATGCCACATTCTGGGCCAGTTGAGAATCTGTGATAGCATGATTGACATATCCCTTTCCTGTCAACCCATAAGGTTCAGGGTATGCTATCAACGTGTGCTTTATACTACGCGTGCCATGATCGACCACGGGGTCACAACTCGGTTGTGCTAGGAAGGAATCCTCATGATTCTGGCGGGCGCAAACTTCTTCACCTTGAGCGTGTGATTGATCCCATGAGCCTTATGAAGAGGCAGCTAAAGTATCCTCACGGATTTAGAACTCATATCTAAGGTCAGTCTCAATGCTCGCTTCCCGGCGTACGAGCGTAGTGCTGAACAAAAAGACCCAGTGACCACGTCTTTGGAAACCGGTTGGGTTTGACTGAGGATTTGAGCGATGGGGATGGTCAAGTTCACTTATAAGTCACCAACTCTTGTATTCACTAGGTGGCCACCAACCGGATATTAGTTGAAGGTTGTGAATACTTGTACGGATGCTTTGGAGAAGTGTTCCTATGCGGAAACTAGGCAGAAGGAGAATTATCAGTTTACCTAGGATACAGCGCGGTACTATATAAATGTTGGTTATAACATGTTGATTAGAGAAAAGGGAATCAACGTTCCGCGGGCGCTACAATACTCCTAACAGATGAGTAGCACGATGCCCGTCGTATCCGCCCGTCGCACGACAAACCTCGTATGAACTATTCGGAAGCAAAGACCAGATCGAATGAGTGAAATGTTGATGTAGATTTGGACGACAATACATTAACGGGCACCCTCCCATTCCGGCGAGTGGGAGCTGTAAGCATATGGTGATGGGCGCCGTAATTGGTAGCCCATAATATGTATAGTTTACCTAAGGAAATTAGGTACCTATCACATTAGGGTAATTGGGCTAGACCCAAATCCCAATTGACATGAGAGACCCAAAATTGGGCCTCCTTATGCATAGTGGCCGGCCGAAAATATGGAGTGGGCAAAGTGGACTTTTATCCACTTTGCTCCTCCTATAAATACATGGTGTAAAGGGATTTTTAGGTTTAATCACTATTTTCTTCATTAGAGTGTTTTAGAGAGAAAAACCCTCCACACAAGGGTTTCGGCCGAACCACTCACCACCTAAGGGTATGCTAATTCGCTTGCGAGCAAACACTCCAGAGATCTGTCCCCTTGCCAAGAATCGACCAGAGGCTTTGCTGTGGAGAATATGCTACGTAGGGCTTCCTTAACCAGAACCTCTACGGGTGCCGATCGGAGGATCGTGAACTCCATGCAGAAGGATCTTGGGGCTACTGACATTGTTTGAGGTATGTGCGAATCTTCCGCTGCTTAATTTCGATTACTAGCATGCACTACGTTTTAATGTCCGTAGTGATTACTCCATGTAATCTAACACTGCATACGCACATTCGTCATGCATTGCACCATATTACATTCTCAAAACATACGTCCATATAGACATATACACCTACATAGACATATGATTACTCACTTGTGACTTACCCAATACTTGTGCATATTTTTGTACTATGATGTTGATAAATCACACAGATTGACATCCCTACAAGAAAAGGGACAGACGTTGGGCCATACACACCGAAAAAGACAACCTCAGTAAATAGGTAATGTATCGCATGAGGTCACAATTTGGGTTTAAATCCTGTCAAAAATAGAGTCAATGAAAGGTCATACCATTACTTAATGATGGATATACACTCAATTGGACCTCAAATAGGCTCGCCTTACTCGCAACATCGACCCTAGACACGGTTAAAGACCGAAACTTGTCAAAACGAACAAACCCGGACCAAAATCGCACTAGTCCACCCATGAAGGCCCCCGACTGGACTAAGTCCAGTCGAATGGGGACCTCCGACCGAACTAGTCCGGCCGAACGGGGCCGACGCGCTCCGACAGTCGGGCCTTTACTTCGGGGCGACGCACACTTGACGTACGCATAATCGATAGACATATACTCGACCTACGGACATTCTCATTTTTTACTATCTTATATAGAATATTCCGCGGACCCCACGTCATCTTTGTGGGCTTCTCGGGGCCAAACCTCCAATCCCTATAAATAGAACCTGACATTCTTCATTTGAAGGGACGGGAACATTGTAGCTCTACCTTCTCTTTGAATTTTATCTCTCTAAAATCGAACACTTACTTGAGCATCAGAGAGATTCACCCGAAACACCCCCTCTTTCTTCGGCGCAATATTTTGTGCAAATTTTCGAGAAAAAAAGTAAATGACGAGCGCGATTATAAAATAAGGCACGAGAACACCTTTCTAAGACTAACCTCGCACGTGTTCTATCATATCGGTTTATTATTATTATATATAAATATATTGTGGTTGGGTGGATGTGCATGAACCACTTTATCTGCCAGATGCCAATTCTTTCATGCGGCTTGCATTGTCTATATATGATATATCTTATCAGATATATGCCACCGCGGTCCTCAAAAGATGTCCCTAAACAATATTATCTTCCTACGTTAAATTTTGAGGTTTTTCTCGTTATTTTATTTTTATTATTATTTTTTTGCCATTTTTCTCGTTATTTTTATTCGATTGAGGAGTTTACCAAGGAAAATCATTCTAATGACACTCAATCTATCCTAATCTATATTTAGTTGGCAAATTTAGATGATAATAATAAAGCTTAAAAATAAATAAATTAATTAGGCCTTCGTTATCCAAAAAATAAGACAGAAAGCCCATAAATGTCGTGTCGTGCCTTTTTGGCCCAATGTCTTGCTTTCTTCAGAGTTCAGAATTCAGATTCAGATATGCTTCGATTTCTTCTGTTTCTTCCTCTCCTTCCAGTGTTTTCTTTTATTTCCAGTATTTTTTATTGTTTTATTTCCTGTATTCAATGTTCTCTTCCCCTGCATTACCATGGAACTTCTATTTCTTTCGGTGGAGTGTTATAAGAACTACCTATTTAATTTGAATTACGGATTCTAGCATAATCTTGATTTGATTTCTTCCTCCTTGACAAAGTTCGCATTCTTCCTGCAATAAATCCTGCACAAGCTCCGGGCTGTACGAGCAAGATGGTTTTAGGGCTGAGTCTGCAGTGTATACTTGATTTGGTAGTGGCAGGCATTTCTCTTGTGATCTTTTTAGGGTTCTTCGCTTTTGTGGCTTTGATCCTTTGCTCCGCTGCGTTCCTGTACAACGCCAAGCAAGTTTCTTGATCCAATCACGCATCCAAGGTACTCGAATTTTAATTTTATCGGTCACTTCAAAAAAATTAAATAAAGGTTGTCTCAATTCCTTGTCGTCAAATTGGAACAAGGGTGTTGTTGCTCAAATTTTTTTCCTAGACACGAAGTTTAAAGCTTCCATTTCTCTAAAAAAAAATGCATTTCTGTATGCCACTACACATTGTTCTTGCCTTTTATTCATTTGTTTGATCTGATATATTTAGCTGGGAAGTAGGATGGATTTTGATGATTTATTTAGCTTGATGAACTAAGTTAGCAAAATATTAGCTTTGATGAACAAAAACCACTGTGGGAATTTGATTTATGCTATATGGAGAAACTGTGGGATTGATTGAACAATATAGCTGAATTACATGAGATAGGTGGGCTACTGGGCTCCTTCGAGTTCTGTGTAAAACAAATTGATCCTTTGATGATCCATAATTGCGAAATCTTATGAATTCAATTTTGTGAACACCAAAGACATGTCAGCTGCTGCTTTCATCTTTTGAACTTGTTACTTGAATTTGATCTCCATGCTGCAATGTGATCAGGTGTCTAGATAAAAAGCTGGAAGCCTTCACTTATTTAACACATCTTTGTAATTATTACTAGACTAGAATCTATAATCATTTTTTTCATGTTCGATCTCCTTGGAGATTAAGGGGTTAATTTGCATAGAAAGAGGATTATTTGTTGAATCAGCTATCAGAAATTTTTGGGGCTTCATTCTGCTATAAGGTTTTACTGTTTTAGTACCAAACTTTTGTAACCAATTTAAGGTGCTTTTCATGGTAATACATCTGGTATGGAAGAAAGGGACTTTTGGAGCATTTGTACAGATTAGTTAGTTACTCGGATCAGCTCAAATGGTGGGGAACTGATAACATCTTCTTTTACCATCAACTGATCTTGTCAAAACTACCCAGTATAGAAGCACTTATGAATATGCTTACTCCTAGCAGGATTTATCCATTGGTGCAAGTTGTGCCACATACTAGCATACTGATCCAGACTTGAATGAATTTCAGTCTTCTGCTGAGATTGCAATTTGTATTCTTCTTGTCCTATACTATACATTATGATGCATGTATGTATATAGGACATCTATTGCCTTTTGCACCGCAAACAAAAGAAATAAAAGTGTTAATGTCACAAGAGCAACAATTTATTTGAGAATTTGGCCTATTCGTGTATAAGTTGGTTCAATGCAAGTTATAATTATCAGTCTCTTTTGAGCCAGTGAAGTCCTAAAAACTTCATTTTGTTTGTTTCATTTTTTGCAGCTGATCACTCTTTGCTGCAGGAGGATACGGCTATGGGTGCAGAAGCTTCGAGTCTTACCATGTTTTTGGTGTCGTCGGCTAGTTTGTAAGTTTAACTTGTATCTAAGATTCTAAATATATGTACCTGCGTAACCAACTGTAAAAACATGCTGAGATACTAAAATTTTCAGTGTATAAAGTTCTCATTATGCTTCGATCTTTGTTTCAAAATGCTGATATGAAAGAACACACAAAAAAAAAAGTTTCTATTTTACTTCTCAAGGCTATTGTTTCTTCTTTTTCCTTGAATACACCATTCCTTTGATCCCATCTGGATCCGACACAAACCCAAGAGGCCGATAAAACCCGAGGACTCGTGGCTCAGAATACAGAGCAATATTGTAAATCCCTCTCTGCACAAGATCATCCACCAATCTCTCCATCACGGCCTTTCCCAACCCGAGGCTTTGAAACGAGGGGTCCACCACCACGTCCCAAATGATTGCATTGAACACCCCGTCCCCCGTTGCTCGGGAAAATGCCACGGGTTTCTGGGTATTCTTGTTCTGGATCCACACGAGGGAGTCGCTGTTGTCTAGGGCGATCTTCAACTTGTCGGGATCTCGTCGGGGGAACCCGACAGCGACAAAGATGGTGTTGAGGTGATTGAGGTTGAGGTCTGAGGATGTTCGGTGGAGGAGTAAGCCTTGTGACTCGAGGCTCGTGTCGGAGATTGAGAAGCTGCCGGTGGAGGAGACAGAGGCGATTGTTAGGTGTTTCTGGGCGGGTAGTGTGGTGGTGGGTTTGAGATGGAGTGATGCAGGGAAGGGTGTTGATAGTGTGTTGCGGATAAGGAACATTGCTTGGTTGGTAGTTTGAAAAACTAGACAGAAAGAAGATGGGAGTTGTAGAATACCAAGTGAGGAAGAAGAGTGCAAGAGAGATAGATATATGGCTGTTATTTACAGTTGGTGGATAATTGCTTACTAGTCCTTCAACTATCACCAAACACGATTAGTGTCCTCTATATTTATTCTATTTTAGGGTGTCATAGACGTTGATTGCTTCATCCATTTACTAAAATTTCAGGTTCAAACTTTGTTAAGTTTTGAAAATTTTAAAAAATAATAATATTTTTATTAAATTATTTTAAGTGTTGAGCAATGTTTTTTCTTTTGCACGAAAACTACTATTATAAATATTTTTCATTTACATGATCATTAGCTGGATTTAAACCTCTAAATAATGAAATTACTAAACTATTGTACCATATTACATAATATTGATCAATGTTTTTATACCATATTACATAATTACTGATCAATGTTATGTAATGAGTCATCAGTCATGTACTTAATGATGAGACTCAGAGAACAAAAACTCATGTGTGATCATATCATCATAAATATATAAGAGAAATACGTGGAGAGGAAAAAGTACCTTAACATTTTATACTAAATATAATAAATAAATAAAAGTCACTATCACCGTCATTGTGTATTTTACGCCCCATTAATGTCGGTGCTACCGGAAGGGCTCCTTCATAATTGTAGCGTAACTGCTGTAACGAATACTATAATTGAACTTGTATTATGATATCGCAAGATAACAACAAAAAAAAAAGGTAATATTAATTTTCAAAGTACTATTAAATTCCGGCGTTTAATAGAGATGTACTGTACAATTTGAAATATATACTTTTTTGGCTACTAGAAGAAAAAATATGTTTTTCTTTTTTTTGGCAACTTATGAAATACGTACTTAAATTACCGTTTCTTGTATGTATATATAATATATTTATAGAGATTTTGGAAGGATTGTTAAATATTTGATTTAACTACTATAGTCTAAAATTATATCCGTTTCGGGCATTATAATTATAATATTATAATAAAATAATGTATATGTATCTATATAATCTTGGATCCTTACTACGAGTCCTCCAATAATATTAATCTAGATAAAGCTTAGCTAGGGCCGACCCAACAAAAATACAAGGGGCAACCCGTTCACAAAAACCGAACCTTTTCTTAAAAAAAATATTCTTTTCCCAAACATTGTTGCGCAGCGACTGACAGAGAGGACAGCTGCAAAAGCTGGGCTTTTGTCTATGCACACTCTCTCAAAGTCGCTGCAAATCTGCTTCAACTCCGATTATTGACTTCCAACGAGAAAAAAAAAAAAAGCTTCTCATCAGATCAGACCCCAGACATGGATTTCATAGGCAGCTACCAGCTGCGGGAGATTGATTGGGAACAAGAATCATACCCAACTTATGGCGATTTCATCCTTCTTCCCCTCTTCGCTCTCTTCTTCCCCTCCGTCAGATTCTTCCTCGACAGATTCGTGTTCGAGGTACTGCTCCACTTGCATTGCGCATGTGCAGTTATTTGCTACTTTTCTGTTCTTCTTGCTAACAAAGCTTAATCTTTTCTTTATTTGACCGATCGCGGATTGGTCCCTGTTGGGTTTGACTGTTGTTTTTCAAAAGGGTTCAGCTGAGTACTGTATACCCACCAGGTTTAATTCGACTATTTGGATAATAAATTCACTTTCGTATTGTGAAAGCTTCTGTCTTATTATTTTGCGTTGATTTCTGATTAGTTCATGTTCGGATTTCTGGATGCTCAATTTTGATCGGATGAATTCGGACAGCTAATCTCAACTTGATCCATAATCTCGCTGCTTGAATTGGCATTGCGATATGAACTATGTAGATGTCTATAAGTCAACTTCAGTTACTAGCATGCTTTTTATTGAATCGAGAAAGATCTTAGCAATATCTATTGAAATAATGCTTAACTGTAATACACCTTGAGAAAATGAATGAATCACAATCTATTCATTCAATGCCTGCTATCCATAACAACGCTACTTCATTTATTCCAAGTATGTGTTAAATGAATGAATCACAATCCTATTTATAGAAGCAAATATTTGCTCTGTTTTTGTGAAGGAAGTTTCTGGTTACTGTGTACATCTTGGTCCTTCATTGTCATCGGAAGCTTCTAGAAGTTGTATAAGCAATTGGCCGCAAGTTACAAAATTTTTGGCAAACAAGTGAGGGGACTGTTTTGTTAGGTAGTGCTAAGAATGGTGTTTCACAAATTGGTTTAATTATATTGCTTAAAATCTACATTTATGTATCCTAAATTGAAGAAATATTGAACTCTGCTGTTTTTGTGCTTGTGCCCGGGTCTCAGTTTCTACTAGCTTGTAGCTTCAAGTATCTGCATCTAAAAATGGATAAACATTTTACAGAAAGTAGGCACATGGTTAATTCTTGGGAGATGTCAACGGCTAGCGGATGTAGAGGGAGATGATAGAAAGAAGAAGATATGGAAATTTAAGGAATCGGCATGGAAGTGTATATACTATCTTTCAGCAGAAGTTTTTGCTCTCATTGTCACTTACAATGAGCCTTGGTTCACAAATACTAGATACTTCTGGCAAGGTCCAGGAGACCAAGTTTGGCCTGACCAAAAGACTAAGTAAGTAAAAGGATATGAAATCCATGTCTTTAGTAGTACTCCACATCTTATAGTAAATTTAAAAGCAATCACTGTTTCTGATAATAAGATGACATCAGTTAAGCATTTTCGTTCTTGTTTGTGTTCTTCATTCAGGTTGAAGTTGAAAGGATTGTACTTGTATGCTGCTGGATTCTACACATACTCAGTCTTTGCTTTAATCTTTTGGGAAACAAGGCGATCGGACTTTGGAGTTTCGATGAGTCATCATGTGGCTACTTTCATTTTGATTGTCCTGTCTTACATATTTAGGTATTTCTATCGAAACATTGTTGCAAAATTAGTTTTTTATGAGATGAATCCTTGTTTTGATGTTAAATTTACTTTGCAGATTTGCTCGTGTTGGTTCAGTCGTGCTAGCTCTTCATGATGCTAGTGACGTGTTCTTGGAAGTAGGGAAAATGTCCAAATACAGCGGCGCAGAGAGTATTGCAAGTTCCGCATTTATTCTTTTTGTGTTGTCTTGGATCATTTTGCGCCTAATTTACTACCCATTCTGGATCATTTGGAGCACAAGGTAGAATTCTTATCCGAGCATTTATTTGTAAGCCAAAACTGGTTTACTTCTTTTTGGTGTTATCCAAAATGTCTTGTTATTTTTTGTTTTAACTTTAAGAAAATGGCAGCTATGAAGTTCTTCTGACATTGGAGAAGGAAAAGCACCCGGTTGATGGACCGATCTATTATTATATCTTCAATAGTCTTCTATTGTGTTTGCTTGTTCTTCACATTTACTGGTGGGTGTTGATGTACCGGATGCTTGTTAAGCAAATACAAGCCAGAGGACAGCTCAGTGAAGATGTTCGATCAGGTAATATTACATCCCAAATTTTTATTTGCAATTGAGAGCAGAATGCTGTTTTTACTTAATCTTTTTGTTTGGTCGTTTTATCAAAAAAATTCTCAGACTTTTACGGCCTTGTGCAGATTCCGAGGGAGAAGATGAACACGAAGATTGATTTATATAGAAGGTATAGTCTCGGAGTAGTTATTTAAAGACCCAGCTCTCTCTATATATATAAATTTGATCGATTCGGACCTTTTTGCAGGTTTGAGACAAGATCATAGGTTTTTTTTAATGATTATATCATCGCCTTGGTCTTTCTTTGCCACGAGAAGCTGTTCAGGGTCTGAAAGATTTTGTCGATGATTTGGTGCATCTACTACCAAAAAACTCATTTTGTGGTAAAGATTAGGCCATTCCTGCATTGTGAACTTTCATGGTATAGTCTGTCTGCATTCATTTGATTCTGTTGTATAAACTTTGGTAGTCGAGTTTGACTTCGGGTTGGAGAAGAACTTGTTCATTGTGTAATGTTGTTCATTATATATAGAGCATATGCTGGTACTTCTGGGTTAAAGTTGATGATGATCTTGATTTTAATCTGTTTGGAAGTTTTATTATTCTAAAAGAAAAGTTTGCTAACCAAGACCGGTTGGACCGACTAGAACGGATTTCACCGGTTCAAAATTCCATGACGAAGTCAGAATTCTTCGTTGCTGGAGGCAGGGATTGAAGTTGAACTAGGCCAAAATTAGGGGAACAAATATAACATTTTAAAATGTCAAATTAAGAATATGTACACTTTTTAATTTTTAGAACTAAAAGTACACTTTAACTAAAGTTAGGGAGCAATTGCTTGCTCGAGGTCTCACCCCACTGTGGGTTTGATCGTGTTTTTGTGGACCTTTCTACAATTGGAGCACCATGCTTTTGCCACTAATTTTTTTATTTTTCTATTGTCCTAAAGGTGAACCCCATAGAAAAATTGATATTATTAATAGTATGATACACATCTTAGGTGTAGTTAAAAAATTCATACTTTTTCATACTTTTAAAGTTTTAGTTATGTTACAATTAAGTCCACCATAATATTAAAAAAAACCAAAAACATGGTGCTCCCAAAGCATAGTAGAAAAATCATGTTTTTGTTTTAAAAATATACTAGTGTGCATAACCCGCTTATCTCGCCAGCGAATAAAAATATTAAAATTAATTTATAAAACATATTTTTTATACAAATTATGGTTTGAGTATTTATGTTTAGGTGTTTCTGAATCGAAATGAAAGGAAAATAATGGAATTCGACTGTGTGCAGATTCATAAACCTTCGATGATACATCCCCTTTTATAGAAGAGGAATTTGAACAAATGAAGAGACTTGCATTGAATCTTGAAGAAATGAAGAGACTTCCATTGAATGTTGCGGAAGCTTTCGCCTTGGAAAATTAACGGTATTCCGAACATTAAATCGGATTTGTGCGTTTTTTTTTTTTTACCGAAGACTTGTGCGTTTAAATGCTGTAAACTTAATTTTGTAAATTTAAATTTATGATATTTGTTATTCTCCTTCCATGATTTCGGTATTATAATTTGCTTAGTTCATTGAATTTGGATGTGGTCCCAAGATAGAGACAGAGATTAATTTGCATACTTTTTTTCTTTGTTAAAGATCTTATTGTTTCCTTTCAGCTCATTAATTTGCATCTTGAAATTGTGAGCTCAATGTGTCGATTATAACACTCGAAAAACCCTCAGCTCCTCATTCACTATGTTATTAATATTTCCTTTAGAATTTATATAATATATGGATTATGATATTTGTTATTCTCCTTCCATGATTTCGGTGTGATAATTTGCTTAGTTCACTGAATTTGAATTTGGTTTCAAGATAGAGTCGGAGATTAATTTGCATACTTTTTTTCTCTGTTAAAGATCTTGTTATTGTTTCATTTCAGCTCATTAATTTGCATTTTGGAATTGTGAGCTCAATGCATCGATTATAACACTCGAAAAACCGTCAGTTTCTCATTCACTATGTTATTATCTTTCATTCAGAATTTATATAATATATAGATTTTTACTAAAAGTAGATTATAAAAAGGTAAATTAAAATAATGTAATTATTTTTGGAAAATTAATATTTTAAATTTTTTTTTCACAAATATGTGTTTTGTAATATATTTAACTTAAAATTTACTTTGGTATATTTAATTATTATTAATTATAAAAATATACATTAGTTATACAATTAATATATTACATTATATATTATTTTACAGTCAACACAAAATATATTATTTTTAAAAATATTTATTTATACTGTACAATATATATTTGTATAATATATATATATATATATGTATTTAAAAAAAATATGTTAATACATATATATATATATATATATATATATATACTAGTTATTAACGCGTGCGTTGCACGCGTATCAATCGTCTAAATTTCAAAATACATAATTTATCTTCAATTTTCTAATATTTTAATATGTAGTTAATACATGGCCAAGTTTAGGGGTTGCGAGAAATGAATATGTGATCGAAAAGAACGACACAAAGTAATTCAAAACAGGAAAAATAGAAGATGATAATTAAGTCAAAAGATTAACTATTGTTTTAAATTACGATACTAATTTACTATTATAACTAATAATGAGTTGGATTGGGCATGGCATGAGTTATTAACGACAAAGTTGTATCTAATTTATCAACTTGAGGAGTGAAGAATGTAAGGCCGTAATTAGCCACTTAGAGTCATCGGTGGAGCAGTTTGACCTATACAAACGTAACTATACACTTTTCATGCAATAATATATCATAATACCAATAAAAAATGATTTAACGCTAAAGGAAAAAAAAATTGGCCAACGGGACGCTAAAGAATATTTCAATTCATTAAAATCTAAAGTTTATACTTGATATGTCAATTACTTATTTAACTACTAATTAGGTTACAGTTTGATTTAATTGACAGACGGAATAACTAAATTAATGATTCGAGACCCTAAATGTTGGACAATGAGTACCATGTTATCTGTAAAAGATCAAAATTCAAGAACCGTGGTTGACCCATATTTTGACATTTGATATGATTTGACAAGTGACCGATCTATGTGATACAAAAAAATATCAACATGTACTCGCAGTTTGCATGAGTTGAGTACATATCATACTTTATGGGTGGCTCAAATTTATAGGTATATTGTATTAATAAGTTAATGATAAATTAATGTAACATGTCAGTTAAGCGACATTAACAAAAAAGTTAATGCAATTTATCTAATGAAATTTTTAGTACTCAAATATTGTAGGGACTAAATCATCAATTTTTTTTAAAACACTAATGTCTAAAGTTTATACTTGAATTCTCAACTTAACTATTTATTCAACTATCAATTAGGAGATACCAAATATGATTGAATTTACAAATGCAAGAACTAAATCGATAGTTCGAGTCATTAAGTATTAAACATTGAGTAGCATGTTATATGTAAAGTCAAACTTCAAGAACCACGTTTGATCCATATTTTATATGTTATATGAGTTAGCAAGTGACTAATTTATTTGATACAAAAATGTCAACAAGCGGAACATCCCCAAATTGGTGATATAGTGAATGGAAAAATGCATCTACCTTACATTTGCACCTATTGAATGCATGTTGACTCTAATTGATAAGTATATTTGATGGAGAAATTAATAATAACTACGGTGACCTACCAATTAAGCGACCTAAAAAACTAAAAATAACAAAATGTAACTAAATGGTTTTCTTTAGTAATAGTAAAGATAAATAGATGGGTCTCAAAGATAAAAGACTAAATCGCCAATTTTATAAAAATAGAGGAACTAAATATAACACATATATATATAATAAAATAAAAAATATGGAAACTAAATAATATATATATATATATATAATAAAATAAAAAAAATTGACCCATATTTAGACATTTGATATGATTTGACAAGTGACTGATCTATGTGATACAAAAAAATATCAACATGTACTCGCAGTTTGCATGAGTTGAGTACATATCATACTTTATGGGTGGCTCAAATTTATAGGTATATTGTATTAATAAGTTAATGATAAATTAATGTAACATGTCAGTTAAGCGACATTAACAAAAAAGTTAATGCAATTTATCTAATGAAATTTTTAGTACTCAAATATTGTAGGGACTAAATCATCAATTTTTTTAAAACACTAATGTCTAAAGCTTATACTTGAATTCTCAACTTAACTATTTATTCAACTATCAATTAGGAGATACCAAATATGATTGAATTTACAAATGCAAGAACTAAATCGATAGTTCGAGTCATTAAGTATTAAACATTGAGTAGCATGTTATATGTAAAGTCAAACTTCAAGAACCACGTTTGATCCATATTTTATATGTTATATGAGTTAGCAAGTGACTAATTTATTTGATACAAAAATGTCAACAAGCGGAACATCCCCAAATCGGTGATATAGTGAATGGAAAAATGCATCTACCTTACATTTGCACCTACTGAATGCATATTGACTCTAATTGATAAGTATATTTGATGGAGAAATTAATAATAACTACGGTGACCTACCAATTAAGCGACCTAAAAAACTAAAAATAACAAAATGTAACTAAATGGTTTTTTTTAGTAATAGTAAAGATAAATAGATGGGTCTCAAAGATAAAAAGACTAAATCGCCAATTTTATAAAAATAGAGGAACTAAATATAACAAATATATATATAATAAAATAAAAAATATGGAAACTAAATAATATATATATATATATATATAATAAAATAAAATAAAATGTTCAAGGGGTACCTTTTGGGGGTGAGGACAACTCTCACATTTTATATTGGTATAAAGATTGTCAAAATAACTATATATTTGCGAATTCAAATTCATATATTTTCATACCTATATTAATATACATATATATTATACTAAGTATTTTATTAATTTATATAAAAATATTTAACAATAGTTGATTCTTCGATATTTTAGGAATATTATTATTATTAGAAGTCTATAAAAATATTTTGTATAAAAATAACGTGCACGAAGTCATTACTTATTTTAAACATTTATGTGGTCTTTTTCCATTACCTACCTATTTGTTGATGTAGCAGTCAGCAGGTGACATGATAGTTGAGTGGATATGATGTTGATGATATGTAGAAATTATTGTATGGATCATATATCAAGTGGCGCTAACGTGATAGCTTCAAATCAATGAAATTGTGCCATGTGTCTTTTTCCACTCTTCAACTTGCAACGTGGCACAATTTTATTGGTTTGAAAAGTAACACGTCAGTGATACATGGTAAATCTGATTCATAAAATAATAGTCATACTGAAACGACCATTTTCGCTCTAAGTAGATAGAAGATAGGGGATGCTCTCCGTGCTCTCCAGTAAAAAGCCCTAGCCGCCGTCAAACTTTGCAATCTTCAATCGCCGGCACGGTCGTCTAAGGCGGCCATGCCCGACATAATTTTTCTCTCTTCTGTAAGTTTTTTTTTATATTAATAATGCTTTAGTCATATGTCGTTCACAGTGGAGGATTCAGACGGTTTCCTCTTCGTCCTCCCTTTTGGGTGTTTTCGTCTTCTTGTAATGAAATTTTTTCCTCTTTGCGTCATGTGAATTCTTGACTTGAACAACCATCTATTCAAGGTATTAGTAGCACCAAATGAATTTTTAAAGTCGATCGGTACAATTTGGCCACTATTTCTGCAAAGTAAACTTTCAAATCTGATAGAACTAAGAGTTTAGGAAGTAAATCTGGTTCGAATTTGTATATCGAATTTGGAATTTTACTTTGGAGGCCTTCCTTATTTGTTTTTGGTTGTTTGGATGATTGTGTCACCATAATATCGGTGAAAACGAAGTCTTCGAGGCTAAAGATGATGGTTGGTGCGTATGTTCAAGGTCCAACCGTTCAAGTTGATTGGAGCATCACGAATTTCGTCAATTCCATCAAGCACGTTACTCAGTTTGTACCTCAAAAATATAGGAAGTTTGCCCGTAGTAACACATATAGATGCGCCAACTGGGTTGCTATGCAGTCTAGAAAAGAGATGTGTCATGTAGATTGGGTGTTGTTACCCCTATCTCCTCTAGTTTCTATTTATATTGTAATCTAGTTCCATGTTTGAATAAAAGAGTGAATATTTGCGTGGTAAAAAAAAGTAGATAGAAGATATAAGATAAAAAAAAAAAAAAAAAAGGTAGATAGAAGATTAACTTGGCTTATAGAATAACTTGTTGACTAAATGTTAATAAATAAAGGAAAATGTATGAAAAAGAAGTAATATGTTTGATTACTGTTGTAAAATATAAAAATATATAATATGTTTCGTGATAGATATAACATATTTCATTTTGGTTGTTTTAGATGAAGTCTGTTAAATATGACTAATGGAAGATGATGTGGCGGATGGAAAGATAACGTGGCAAATCAATAATTGTTATTATTTTGAAAAATTATTAGAAACCTTGAAAAAATAGGACAAATCTATTAAAAAACCTGAAAAAAATATGGGAAAAAATTTAAAATTTACAAAACTTAAAATATAAATAATAATAATAATAGTTATATGTATGAAAAATCCAAAAAATGATAAACAAATAATCTACAAAATTGAAAAAACAATTTCTAAAATTGGTAAAGAAATTTTAAAAATGGTACAAAAATTGTAACTATGCAAATAATAATAAAATAAAGATAAAAATATTAGCATAAAAAATTATTATGAAAAACTAAATTAGAATGGAAAAATAGTAAAAAAAAATGTGTAAATATTTACCAAAAAATAGAAATAAATTGTCAATACCCTAAATAATTTTTTAATCTTAAAAAAATATAATTTTTGTTAGAATCCACATTGGGCACAGCCAAGCCCAACGGGCCAGCAGAGAGCAGCCATATATGCAAGTGGGTTTCCATCCCAAAACCAATTGGTGATAGGAGGAGGTGGTCCACTTGCTTATATATTGCTCTACTGTAAAGATACCAACCGGTGTGGTACTACAGACTCACGGTGTATGTCTATTTCAACATTCCCCATCACCGTGAGGGCTCTCTGAGTTCAACGGACCATCTCCCAGGCCTAGGTCCGATCCAGGCTATGATACCATGTTAGAATCCACATTGGGCCGAGCCAAGCCCAACGGGCCGGCATATATGCAAGTGGGGTTCCATCCTAAAACCAATTGGTGATAGAATGAGGTGACCGACTTGCTTATATACTACTCGATTGTACATATACCAACCGGTGTGGTACTCTAGACTCACGGTAGAGTGTCTATTTCAACAATTTTATTTGAAAATGAAAAAAAATCCAAGTATCCCCTTTATATCTAATTTTTTAAATAAAATTATAATATTTCTTTATATGATTTCACTTTAATGTTTTCACTATTTTTTTTTTAATATTTCTAAATTTCTGCAACAAAACAGTATTTTTATATTTTTTTCAAAAACTTTATTATAATTTAATACTTTAATAAAATATTATATATAAAAAATTCAGCATTTTACTATTTTTATGTTACTTCCCTCTATTTTAAATAAAGTATTACTTTTTTAAATAGTAATCAATCATGTGTTGACACGTTAATGTACAATCAGCAAAGTTAATAGATGTTTTAAAGAAAAGTTAATGAGTTTATCTAAAACCACAATTTTATCTACGACACACGCTCGCAAACATGTTACACCTAAAATTATTTTAGGCAAACATAATATATGACATATTTTTCTTACTTTTCTCATAAATAAATGCAGAAGAAGCGGGCCGAATAAATTCAAATTCAAATCATAATCATATAATATGGTGTAGCGGTTCAATAATTCGTAATTAGCGGTTGAATACTTTACCTTAATGACCATCAAACATAATATATGACATATTTTTCTTACTTTTCTCATAAATAAATGCAGAAGAAGCGGGCTGAATAAATTCAAATTCAAATCATAATCATATAATATGGTGTAGCGGTTCAATAATTCGTAAGTAGCGGTTGAATACTTTACCTTAATGACCGTCAGAGAATGGCTAAGAGCATCCACAGTGGTTTTACATAAATTGTATTCTTTAAAGTTGCCACGTAGACATTTATGTACACTTTAAGTAATACGTAAAGTTAAGACACACGTAAAAAATATTTTCTCTGCAATCGTATTACTTAAACATATTCCTTAAATATATTTTATTATTAAATTTTCCAACAACTACCAATAAGATATTACCATTAATTATAAAATGAATTAATTTATAATAAAAAATTGGTTACGTAATACATAGTGCATTACTTAAATTTGAGGAATGTTTTATGTAAAAACATAAATTTACGTGTGGGTCCCATCTTTAAGGAATGCTATGTAAAACCACTGTAGATAGTTTTTGTTGCTTTACTTAAATAAACAGGTAGGACCCACGTTTACGTAATCTTTACATAATACTGGATGCTCAAGAAAATCCAAATCCCTAATTTGACCGCTAAACCCCTCGCCCAAGAAATCTAGACGGAGCTTCTTCAAGTATTTCATTATAATGCTCGCGTTTTCTGCATAGTATCTGTTCTCCGGAGTTGAGGTGACGTAGAGATACAACCAGTTTCTGCAGTTCGGTAGTTCCGAGTAGTAGATCTCTTGAAGGTGTACACTAAGCATTTCGTAAGTGAATCCATGCCCTGACCTAATCACTGATCCATAGTTGTGCATTTGGTTGCTTATTAGTTAAACTACCCGTAGATCCTGTGGTTTTCCATCTTCGCAATTGATTTATAATGTAAAATTGTTATCATGATTGGTTAGGATATTAGGTCATCTGGAATTAGAATCAAGGGTCTGGGGCTGCGCGATGATATCTCTCCTTTTTGTTGTTGTCAGTTAGAGAGCTTGGTTCCATCTGTGGTTCACACCTGTCTGCAAGAGGAAAATGAAGTTAGTTTTTCAAGAAATTGGAGTAGGTCTATTTAGAAGTAAAGAGTGTTCTTGCAGTGTTTCGTGTAAATTGTTAGGTTCTACAGGTATTTCGATGGGGAGTAACTGAGTTTGCAGAGAAATCCACTGATTCGTCTCCAATTTGACTGAACTTGTTCCTTTGGACATCAGTGACTCATGGTCCAAAGCTTGAAATTCCATGGATGGTAGATGAGTGAACTGCAAAAGATTAAAGCTTAGAAATACCTGTCCATTTTCTTACCATTGGTTAATATCAAGAGCTTAAGAATCAATTGATTAGAGAGAATAAGCTTTTTCTTGATCAAGCTCCTGTTTTGTTAGGTGAATAATGAATATACCAGCTTAGAATCATTCGAGTTTACGATGAATGCTGCCTGTTATTTCATATTGCTATTTCCTGAAGGTACATCATTAAGAAAGTAACTTTTTTTTTTCTGTCTCTGCAGGTTTTGTAATTCCAGTCCACACTAACGATGGAAGATGTTCTTACTGAGCTTCCTCCACCATCAAGGTTCTTCGAGGAAGACCTCAACAATTTTGTAACTCCTTCCCCACCTCTTCCATCTCCATTTTTACAGTTTACTTATCCTAAACATGATGGTCCCCTCCGGCCCTCTCTCCTCATTATCGCACTCTCTCCCCAATCTCTCTACATCTTCCACCACATCCAGTCGAAAACACTAATCGGGAGTCTTGTAATCCCTGACAATCCTTCCTCTAGCAACTCCACTCAACCTTCTCATGGTGATAAAACCTGCAACATCTATTCCCTTGCTGATAACTCCACAATCCTTGTCTCTGTCCAATGTCCCGTCTCTGCAGAAAGATGCCACAACATTTCAAAGCTTCTTATTGGTCAAGAGATAGTCCCTGAGAGGGTACTGATCCTAGCCTCAGTTCAAAGCCGTAACTTCCGAGGTAGGCTATCCCCTGATGAGACATTTGCCCTGAAGCTCGAGACATCATCAGAAAGATTGTCTGGAAACTTGTCTCTGTTGAAGGGTTTGGATTATTTTCCATCGGGAAGCATGATAGATGGTTTAGCTGCTGCTCTCTTGGCTCGGTGTGAGATGAAGGACATCAAAGGTGCGCTTTGTGTTTCTTGGCCTGAGTTGGGCACCTCTGTGGTGTCTCTGCTCAAATCTCTTCTGCAGAAGAATGTCTTGCCTAACTCAGATTTCAGCTTCAGTGCTGGAAGCAGAGAGGAGTTGAGGTCTTTTGGGATCAAGGATCATCCATTTGCCTCTGATCTCTACACCTGATTAGTTTAATTTGTGATGCCAAATGAACACTGAGTTTCATTTCATACACTACTCTATCAGGTTTGGTTCTCTCTAGTTTGTACCTCTGTTTTATCCGTTAAACTGATTATAATTTAGCAATGTGATATTTTTAGTTTTTTTATTGTGATCCATGCACCAGTTTAGATTGATTGTATGTCAATATGTTTCTAGTTTGATAGGGTATAAAACTTATGGTAAAAATGGTGTAATGAGGAAAATGTAGATACTACTAGTCTGCTACTACTGAATTAGAATGCCTTTTCTTGATGTTATTATGGTTTATAATAGGGTTAAAGGTACTTTTGGTGCCACATGTTTGACATGTGTAGGTTTTTAGTGCCATATGTTTGAGAGGTTGTATGTTTTTGGTATTTCCGTTAGTCAACAGTTAGTTTGACCGTTAAATACTTTTATTTTGTTCAATTTAGTCCTCAAATTTATATTTATAAAATTTAATTATTTACAATTTAGTCCCTATTGTTTGCTCAAGTCACCATTCAAGGCCACCACCCACCACCTCCAAGGCCGCCGACCGCCACCAAACGGGCCGGCCACCACCCCACGGCACCGGCCACCACCACTTGGGGTCGAAAACCACCCCAATTGGTGGTGGCCGGTCCCGATTGGTGGTGGCCACCTCAATTGAGGCCGGCCACCACCAATTGGTGGTGGCTAAAGACCCAGTCAGGGCTAGCCACCACCAATTGGGGCCATAGAGGGCTCCATCGGGGCCGGCCACCACCAATTGGGGTGGTTTTCGACCCCAAGTGGCGATGGCCGGTGTTGTGGGGATGGTGGCCGGCCTATTTCGTGGCGGCCTTGGTGGTGGTGGGCGGTGACCTTGGACGGTGACTTAAGCAAACAATAGGGACTAAAGTGTAAATATTAAAAATATAAATTTGAGGACTAAATTGAATAAAATAAAAGTATTTAACGGTCAAACTAACTGTTGACTAACGAAAACACCAAAAACACATAACATCTCAAACATATAGCACCGAAAACCTACAAAATTAGATATATGACACAAAAAAACTTACATTTATGGCACCAAAATTACCTTAAACTCTATATAATAATGTGGACCATTTCCCGCTAACAAGGTGACAAAATAGGTCAACCTGTGTATCACAAAAAATAGACCATCACTATCGTTGTCCATGTTTTACAATTACAGTAACACTTTTTTATATTAATAATTATTGAAAAACTTATTAATTTGATTAGTAGTTTTGTTTATTATTATAAGTTCTTTCATGTGTTATGTATCAAGTAGGTAACTCACCCGCGCTTTGCACGGAGTTAAACAATTTATTCGTAATAATTGGTATAAACATTTTTTTAAAGGCTGTGTGGATTATTATTCTTTAAATTAGTATTAATTCAAAAGATTTAATAAAACAAATATAGTGGTTCTCAAGATGAAATTAGAATATTGCAAAGAAGGATAATATTGATTATATATATATATATATATATATATATATATATATATATATATATATATATAATATAATTCTAAAAAAAATATTTATCATGCAAAATACCCATTTATAATGGTAAAATTTGACAAAAGTTTTTTTCTTTTTAAATCTAAACAAAATGCAAGAAAAAAAATTATGAAAATCGTAAGCAATATATGAAAATTATAAACCACATTTTAATTACTAAAATTTATATGTAATATGTCACAAATTTAAGGTGGATTCAAGTTTAAGTGGAAAAAGAAAAAAAAACGGACAAAAGTTTGTAACGACTCTCAAGATGCAATGAGAGTGCTTGGAGGAGATCTAAGCACCTAGAATGGTATACATGACGTCGCCATGTCATCGTGAAGAAAGTTAAGGTTATGTGGACCAATATAATTGTTTATTTTTGACATATCATTGATTTATTTTATTACTTGTCAAGAAGATAGACAACCTTTTAGAATTATATTATATACTAGTTAATTCTGCATGTGCGTTGCACATGCATGTTTCTAACATCATTGTTTATAGGGTTAATTACTAATAAACTGTCTGAAGTTTGCCCTATGTTGAAATTTGGCGTCTGGCGTTTAAATTGAATGTCCCTGGTTTCATTTTGGTTAAAATTTGGTGTCTCTGTGTGATTATTTTAGAGAAGTCAATCCCGACGAAACCGACTGTCAAATTCGAGCTCCCATGCACGCTCCCTTCTTCTCACCTTGCCGGGACCGTCACCTAAGAAGCTGGCCTCATTCGCGCAAGTAAATCTCGTTCAATTGTCGCTGGAAATCTCTCATCGCCACTCTCTTGGAAACATTTTATTTTGGATGTTCAACTTTTGGGTGAAATTTGGTGATTTTGTGAAAAGTAAAGAGTGATGGATTACGTATGGGTTGATGAAAATGATTAAAAATAGAGAAAAAGACGTGTGGGGACACCAAATTTCAACAAAAATGAAACCTAGGACTGTCATTTTAACATTTCAAACTCCAGAAAACACTTTCTACATAGGACAAATTTCAGACAGTTTATTAGTAATTAACCATTGTTTATATAAGTTGTTAATGTATAGCTTTAAAAATTTACATTAAATATGACCGTTTATTTCTATATACTAATATATGCAGAATTTGGTGAACGGTAAGAAAAAAAAATCGATTCTTTTGCAGAATTTCCTTGATAGTTGTGACATCATCTGTAATGAAATGGGCAGCTTTGCAAAGCTTGTTGTTCAACTTCTAAACTCTATATACATAAAAATAAACACGCAACCGTAGAAACGTTGAAGGTTGAACTATTGATGCATCACAGCTCATATATTAAATCATAGTTGAGACAATACGAATGAAAATTGTAAGGATAAAAATAGCCCCTAAAAAAGGTTTAACCCATTAAACTATAAAAAAATCAAATTGACTCATCATCAGTTTTCTCTACAAGCCTAAGCTTATAACAACATGGTTCGAGCATAATGAAAAATACAAGTGTCAATTACTAAGCTGCCTTGAGAGGTAGGATATTCATACTTGAATTGTGAAGCATGTATAGTAAGTTGATTCATGATTCTCCATGAATCTTCACACATACAACGCTCTACATAATAATAAATAGAAGTTTTAGCAAGAACATAACAATGATATGTACATATATAGAAGGGTATATAGAACAAAATATATACCTCTATAACCTAAAAACTTAAATATATTCACAGTTTGAACCGATTCCAAGGCTATCTGACGTGGTGATTTCCTACACCACCACGTTAGATAATGCTTATAATTTAGCCCACATACAAAGAGCTAACTGCAATTAGATGAAGCATAAATAAATAATTATTTATGGCTAAAGAACCTCAATCTTCAACCGAGGTATTAAAGACGAAACTTGAAAACAATACAAGAATTATTTAAGGTATATTTAAAATAAAGAACGAAGATACAGTCTCATACTTTAGGTAAAGAGTGACTCATGTTCTTCAATAGGGAAGGTTTCAAGCCACAAATGACTTCCATTCTTATGTGCATATTTACAATCCCTATTGAATGTGCACTGTACGACCAATAAAAATATTATCATCGTAAAACTGTTAAAGATAGGGGGAAAGAACAAAATAAGATGATTCAGTATCTTATTTATTAGATTGAGAAGTTCTTCGGTTGGAATTATCTTGATTCCATCAAAATTGCAATCACCGGCTTAATCTATAAACAGATCAAAACTGATTGGTTGTTAATTCATCTTTAGTTGAAAAGTGCTGCTATTATGTTATTAGTGGTGATTTGATTCATTGGACTTCTTTTTAATTAAACGTGTTTGTCTTATATTGTGGAGCTAAAATGTGATTGGAAGAAATAAAGTAGATTCAACATGATAATAAATGTTCAACTTATTATACATTATAGATAAAGCACATCTTCACTGTACTACATATATGTGATTGTGATACATATTGTCTCTGATAGGAGAGCAAGGACAGAAGATGCTAAAAGAGTACATGAATTCCTCAAACTCAATGAAACTGTTTTGCTTTTCATAAAAAAGTTCAGAAACCTACATTGACATATCCTCAATTAGATAAACTTTATAGGATAAATGATGGTAAAAGAACTAATACAAAAGCTAGAACTGATTATTTATCAATCCCTAAAACGAACATTGACATGTACACCAAGCACTTCCCCAAGATAAACCTGTATTTTTCTAAACAATAATGTTATCATGCTGTTGAAAATTCTTATAAAAATGCATACAACACATCACTTGCCCTAAGTTGGTCGTATAACCACTATGCTCGGTGTCAAGATGTACACAGAAGCTTTTAACATGATTACAAGGCAGGAAGGTTAGAATAAACTTAAAAGGGTTAACTAAAGTAATTATCTGTGTCAGTCAAAAGGTTCCTAGTGCATCCATTGTGATTCAAGTAGTCATAAAAACAGGATGAAGAGTACATGTATGATATATCTGACGTACCATTCAGCACTTCACCAGCTTTAAACACATACAGTCGCCATCTTACAACAGGTTTACGAGTATCTGGAGGTTCATTAAAAAGAAGTGTCACGCCTGCAAAGGAACACCCATTCTCAACATCAAGCAATAGAGATCCTAAGGCGCGATTAGAGAAAAATCAGGAACATTTAGGTGAAATTAAGTTTCTTCAGATATCATGCACCAACAGAAGCATCTCGAGTGTTGTACTGCTGTTACATTTCCCACTGGAGCGAGCAACCCCAAGTAGTGACAATAGAAATCAGTGCATAATCCCAAGTGACTTCCATCCTAAAACCAATTTGTGATAAAAACAACTCAGTTTTTGTAAAGGTTGATCGCTTCCACTCACTGAACAATTATAAGGATCATAGGTGGAGACGTGGAGTACCTCAACACTCCCTTACCAATTTGGAAAGCTAGTCTCTCAAAAGGTGATAAGTTGCAAATTATAGCAACATCCAGTTGTATATCCCGAAATGCATTTTCTTATAAAACTCAGTTCAAAATAACCAAGGCGGACGATTAATCCACAAAATAATGGACATTATTACCATGTATTAACTAATAGCTAGGACAATTTTTTACAATAACTCTCTCAAACACTGATAGAATTGTATATTATTATTTTGCCATGTAACTGTGACATTCAGCTTTGATAAATCTTAACATGCACCTCACCTTTTAATCTATTGGTTTCATCTGCAAGCTTCCCGGATAGCTCACATGATGGTTTTCGCTGGAAAATAAAGCAATGTCAAATTACTATTAGTTAGATGAATCGTATCTACCAACACATGATGATTATTAAGCGACACAAAGAAGAAAATACAAAAGTTTTAATCTTACAGCAGATAGTCTTACAAATGACATTGAGATGATACATACTAAAAAATCCAGCAGCTGTACTATTTTACCTTCTGTTTTTGTTCAAGGCTAAGCCTTTTCAGCAGCCTCCATTTTTTAAACTGAATCAATTCCACCATCTTTGCCAAAAAGTTAAAAAGGACAACAAAGAGTCATGGAAGCATGAGTAATTTAGTTAAGCACCATAATAAGGAAATAGTGTGGCAATTCACTTCTTAACAGTGAAACATCAGAATACTTTTATCAGTGTATCTTTTTCATAAGATAAGACGGGGATGATTTCTTTTCCGTTAACTTGGACCTTAACCTATTAGCTATAACATCTTTAAATCCATTACCACTTCACACGTTCAAACAAATTTACTAATGTCCCTGCCTTTGAATTTTCAATTAAATTCATTCAGTTAACCGTAATGAAACAACAAGAAAGGTTGTCAAATCTATACCCCTTGATGAGGAAGGCAAATAGACTATTGGTTAATATAACCGATAAAGGGGAGGTAACCAACAAATCTTTAATCACATTTAGATTATTCCAGTAAAAGAAAATAGCAATACTACAACATTATGATGATCTAGTAACAACTAATCCAAGTGCTTGAAGTCGTTTGAAAAGCATGAAACATCACATACATAAAATTCAAGACTGAGGACATATCAATATAAATATAAATCAGCAGAAAGATGCAAGCATCAAAGTAAAATCTGTAACCAAGTAATGATATTACATAAATTTGGAATAGTGACTTACAGGTTCTCATCTTGTCTTCTAATTTCCATCTGAAAATAGCAGAAAAGAGAAGGTTTACGAATAAGTAAACTATCAAACTCAAGGTGAAGAATAAGCACACAAAACTGCTATCAAGCATTGTAAGTAGGAGAGTCAGCTATAGATTATAACTTCGCTCATTACGTGAAAGCACTTATTTATGATCATAAGGAGAGTGACCAAACACAATGGAGCGGATAACTCAGGTTTAGTGGAGTTAAAAGAATCAATAAGCTCATGAATCTTAAGAATGGATAAACGTCTGTAGAAATTTATGAGCTTGAAGCAAAAGAATGTGTGGTACTCATAATTAAGCAAATACATCTACAGAGCACCCTAGATGTAGCAGTAAAATGCAGATGAATCATTTTTTTTTTAACTAATCCTTCAATTCTATGGATGAAAGCAATAATGTCCCGTTTCACAGATTATTAAACTTATCATATCAGTGTAAAAAAAAATTCCCAGTCTTTTGTGCCCTTGAAACTGACAAATCAAATGCGTCTTCAAGTTCAGGCTACAAGTACCCCTACCATGAATGGCACAAGAAAAGAGAATGAAATAGAAGAAACGCCTTAAAGAGGTCCTGCAATTTGGGAGTAGGAAGTAGCGTTATAACTCGAGGCTTCTTCATAGATTTTTAGCAGGCTTCACCATAGTAAAGAACGTAAAGACATTAAACCCTAGTATCAGTTCGATACTAATATTGTGAATCTGAATCAAACTTGGCCTTCGATCATTTCTTTCCCGATGCACCCTGCAATTAGGAGTAGGCCGCTTCAGAAGGTCGATATCGCTACTTATCGCTCCACCGTGATCCTTCGAATGAAGGGGAGAAGTGAGACCCATACGTAGAGAGAAGACGGATTTGTTGATGATTTGTGGGACTCGGTGTGATTATGATGCATGTCAGTTACAATGGGCATACTTTCGGAGCGAGAGGCGGAGGCGTCGGGGAGCGGTGGATGGGTGGGCGGAGGAGCGGCGTAGTCGGTTTGGTAGATAAGTTTATACTAAACCGGGCGAAATAAATTGGTTTTAATTTTAAAAATTGAACCTTTTGGTGGATTGGTGGCTTTTGGGGGTGAGGACCCAAGCCAATTAATATATTGGTAAAAGGATAAATATAGATTATAATATGATTATCCCTAAGTGGACCATCATCATACGCAGGAATATTTTATATTGTAAAATTCAAACTCACTTATCTGTCAATAATAATATTGCGTTAATAGATTCTAACGAAATCATATCACAAATGATGCGACTTGACAAGTTGTCAAATAAGGCTCACATTAACATTGCATCATGTATCACATATAGCATGTTCGCTTCCTACGTATTAGATTAGGATTAGGATGAAGTCTAAAATACTAATGATAAATATTTTTTTCATTCTTTTAGTCTCTAGTAGGGCTTGAATCATTCAAATTTTTTGGTTATAAATTGACGTGTTGAACTTTGAACCAGAACCCACTACACAAATATGGTTGATAAGCTGCCAACTCACTGCACCCATTTTCTAGTTGTATATCACTTGTTTTATTGAACTACTACTATATCCAAAAAAAGTATTAATTTAAAAAAAAAATCTTTTTTAGAATCGTAGAACCACCTGCGGGAAATTAAAAAAAAAACAACAAATAATAAAAATACCAAATAGATGAAGAAAAAAAATGTAATTAATTAATTACCGTCGGCGTCATTAGCACAATAAGTTTTTTTGCTACTCATTAGTACATAATTGAAATTGATACTAATAGTAATATTCTCCAATAAATCACATCACACATCCCAAAAGATCTTCAGAGGGAATTGCATTAACTTTCCTTTCCCGGAAAAGAAACCACAAATATATCTTATAATACAAATTATATACATATATATATATACAGAGGCGGCACTGTTCTAGGACTAGGACCTTCCTTCTGGGCCTCTCTCGTCTCCTTCCTTAAAACGCACTCGGCGGGTGGTCGCCGCAACCTCGTGGTGAGTCGGCCAGTGTCTGATCACCGGAAGCTAATGCATTGAGTTCGTTCTTTATTCGATTTTGCTTCTACCAGTCGGTTTACTTGGCAGATCCGATTGAGCCATTGGAACAGAGCTTTCAGCTTTCTGTTACTGATTTCAGGAGCCGAATTTTGATTGTTTGATCTGAGAAGTCGTTTGTTATTGATTTGAAGTGATTTTTGAAGGAGTTTGTGGCAATGACTGTGTTTCGTTTTCTCTGTTCTTCAATGTATTTGGTGTTCAGCCAGAGGAAGAATATACCTTTACACCATCTTGAATTGCCTTGGACTTGTATTTTAATTTTCTCTTTCGACTACTGTGTTTGTGTTGGTTCTACTGTTTATGCAATTGGCGGTAATGAGCTGATTATGATTGTTTGAACTGCTTAGTTAACTAATGGTTTGATGATGTGATTAATTCATTACTTTTAGATTGAATGACGCCAGAGCATTTCATTGTACTGAAGTGAAAATAGTCTCTTTCCTTGTAGGGAGGTAGAAGTTGTCGAAATGACCCAGGAGAGTACAAGCATCGAAACAAATGATAGAAAGGCCAGATTGTTGAAGGATCAAGTCAGATTAGTGAAGAGAAAGGACAGTAACCGATATAAGATTGTGCCAATCCAAGACTCTTTATCTTTTGAGAAGGGATTTTTTATAGTTGTCCGTGCATGTCAAATGCTCGCCCAGAACAATGAAGGAATAATCTTGGTAGGCGTTGCTGGTCCTTCGGGGGCTGGAAAGACCATATTTACTGAAAAAATTGTGAGCTTCATGCCAAGCATAGCTGTAATATCGATGGATAATTATACTGATTCAAGCCGAATTGTGGACGGCAACTTTGATGGTAAGGAGTCTGAATTGCTGCAAATTCTTTTGTCGTTGATATGGCTTCCAAATTGCTTATGCAAAATACATTCTGCTGTGGATATCTTTGGTTAAGACAATTATAGATTCTTATCGGATTTTCCATTGCAGATCCACGTTTGACAGACTATGATACATTGCTTAAGAATCTCCAGGACTTGAAAGAAGGGAAACAAATTGAAGTCCCTATTTATGATTTCAAGGCTAGCGCTCGTGTTGGCTATAGGTAAAACAATTCTGGAAATTTCCTTTGTGAGATTGCCTTATGTAAGTCAAGGAGTAATAGAATTATTATGAACAGCTAATATATCAGTTATTCTCATTTTTGTTGGTACTCATTTGAGCAATTGCTGCTGACAGAACACTCGAAGTCCCAAGTTCCCGAATTGTTATTATAGAGGGGATCTATGCACTGAGCGAAAAACTAAGGCCGTTACTGGACCTTAGGGTGTCTATTAATGGTGGAGTGCACTTTGATCTCGTCAAGCGAGTTTTAAGAGATATAAATCGTGCTGGTCAAGAACCCGTAGAGATAATCCATCAGATATCAGAAACGGTTTGTCTTAAACATCTTCAGTTAACAGCTAGCTAAGTTGAAAAAAATCCTTTTGTGAAACACTTCCTATATTTCTACAGGTTTATCCGATGTACAAAGCCTTCATTGAACCTGATCTGAAAACAGCTCATATAAAGATCATCAACAAGTTCAACCCATTTACTGGATTCCAGAGCCCTACATACATTCTCAAGGTTAATTTCCTTTCCTTTCCTTTTATTTTTTCTTTCTACTTGCAGTAGGTGCTATCTACAGCTTGACCTCACTGTACTCTACTATTGTAGTCAGGAAGGAATGTAACTGTGGACCAAATCAAGGCTAGCATTGCTGAGGAACATTCTGAAAAAACTGAGGAAACATATGATATATATCTTTTACCACATGGTGAGGATCCAGAATCCTGCCAGTCTTATCTGAGAATGCGGAACAAAGAGGGAAAATACAGTCTCATGTTTGAGGTTAGTATATGCTTTACCTACAGACTCAGATGCCCGACTCGAGTAAAAGTAAAATTAATCCTTTCTCAGAGTTTAATGTATCGTAGAAGTCTTGTTTCTTCAGGAATGGGTGACAGACGGTCCATTTGTCATATCTCCTAGAATAACATTTGAAGTTAGTGTCCGTCTTCTTGGTGGATTAATGACCTTGGGATACACCATAGCAGCTATCCTCAAGAGAAGCAGCCATGTCCTTTCCGATGATAAAGTCTGCGTGAAAATTGATTGGCTTGAACAACTGAATCGACAGTACATTCAGGTAAATGTTTTAATAATTGCTAAAATGGTACATGTTTCTACAAATTCCCTTGGCACCAAGATTTTATAGCTTATTGGTTTTTGCATATAAAAAAGGTGCAAGGCAGAGATCGACTAGCTGTTAAAGTTGTTGCTGAGAAGCTTGGATTGGAAGGATCATACATTCCCCGTACATATATCGAACAAATACAGCTAGAGAAGCTTGTGAAAGAGGTCATGGTATGGGTTCTTTTTATTCACCCTTTTGATCTTTGTAATTTATAACTCACTATCAATGCTTTTTAGTAAAAGTTGAAATTGCAGGATTTACCTGATGATCTGCGGACGAAACTAAGTCTAGATGAGGATCTCATTGGAAGTCCTAGAGACGCATTTTCTCGATTAGCTGTGAGAAGTAAGCATCTCAAGAGGTGCAACATTCTCATCCATCTTGTATGTTTGAATTGGAAATTTTTAACAAATAAAAAACAAAAATTGTGACAAGATCTTCTATTTCAACGCGAGTATTGATTACATGAAAGCAAGTTCTGAATCTTGTTCGGTTTGGTGTACAGTGGTCTTTCACAATCATACTCAACTCAGAGGGACAAGAATATACCAAATCTTGTTGGGTTTATTGGTAACAATTCAGGAACTGAAGACAGAGCTTCAGAATCATCCCAGCTTGCTTCCCAGGTGTGGATCATGAATGAAATTGGCTTATTTAATAAGTGAGATATATAACTGTGCTTTCTCTATAGGGCATGATATCGCAACTCTCGGAGCAAATCTCATCTTTGAATGACAGAATGGACGAGTTCACGACCCGCATAGAAGAGCTCAACTCAAAGTTGGTAGTACCGAAAAATTCTGCCAGTGATACAGCAACTCTTAACAACAGCTCTGCTCCAACTTCGCATTTCATCAACGGTTTAGGCAGCGGTTCGTTAAAGCGCAACTCCTCATCGTCTTCTCAACTCGCCAAAGAGTCTCCTTTGATGGAAGAGGTAGCTAATCTCTGCTTCTTGATAAATACACTGAGCAAATTCTGATTTAAAGGGTGGTTATGTTGATTAGATATCCAGCATTGCAAGAGCACAAAAGCAGATGCTGCATCAGCTTGACAATCTCAGCAACCTTCTCCGTGACAACTCTGAAGACGACAAGTCCCCAACAAGAGTACAAGGTCGGAACCTCAATTTGGAGAAGATGAAGGTTTCGGTCGTGGTGTCTGCTGTGGCAGTGGGTTGTGTAGGGATCTTTTTGTTTAGAGGCCTTCTAACCCGAAATTAGTTCGCACTTCATCTATGGTGTGGTAAGGATCAATTAACCCTCTTTTAAAGGAGTAAGCACCATTTCATTTCCCTTCAGGCGCGGTAGCTGATCAATTAGGATCAAGATGAGCTTTGTAAAGTTCGTGATTTTTCTTAGTTTGGTGATCTTCTCCTCTGTTTTGATAAATCAAGCTTACAAAAACAGCCATAGAAGTATAATTGTTGCAGGTTTACCTCATGTTGCTTTAATAACTTATTTAGTCTCTCAGATTTACCCCTTATTGTGTTTTGGTATCTCAGGATCAAATTGTTGCTCTGGATGTCCCATGTTTCATTTGATTGCTTTTCGGCGTCTCTGTGTGATTACCTTAGAGAAGTCAAGCTCGACAAAGCCGACTATCAAATTCGAGCTCTCATGCACGTTCCCTTGCTGGAACCGTCACTTGAGAAGCTGGCCATGTCGGGTAGGAAAACTCCGTTATGACAGAAATCGCTTCACACCACTCTGTCGGAAATCCTAGCTTTTGAATCTTCAAGTATGGGGAAATTTGACGATTTTGTAAAGAGTATAGTGTGAGGGATTATGAGTGGGTTGATGAAAGTGACTGAAAAGAAATGAAAAGACGCGGCGGAGACATCGAAAATATAATCAAAATGAAACTTAGGACATTCAAAAGTAACAATTTGATCCGACACACCAAAAAGTAATCAGAGGTAAACCTGAAATACTAAATAAGTTAGTAATCCTAATAACTAATGACCAGTTGCCTTAAACTTGCAAAGGAAAGGCTTGACCACAGACCCAACCCATAGAGTCCCCCTGAACTCCATAATCTCACTCACTGCATCAAACCTGGTACCATAGTTACCATCCACCAGCTCGACCACCGAACCATCTTCTCTAAACTTGACCGCGATTGGGTCTAGTTTGAACCACGGAATCTCATCAACATCGTGGCGGTTATTGCCTTCTTCCACCACCGACAATTCCCTCGCGGTATCCAACGCCACCCAAAACTCTCCATCTTCGTTATGCTTAATGTTGTCAGGGTAGCGTCCGAGTTGAGCGAAGGTTTCGACGGTGTTAGCTTTGGGGCCTGATAACCAAAACTTGAGGAGTTGGAAGTCGCCGGTGACGGCCAATAAGATGAATGATTTGTTCTTGTTGAGAGCGATTCCATTGGGCATAAATATGTTGTGTAGAAGAACGGTAACTTTGTTGGTACGAGGGTCGTATTTCAGGAGCCTCCCACTCTTGTCACCCTCCTCTATTACTTTCTCGTGCTCCCTGCCAAATCATAATTCATAAGAGTGTGTCTACTTTTTTCATGAAGTTGGAACATGCATCATATTCAAACCCTAACTCGTAAAGATAGGAAATTTGAAAGCTACACTGACCAATTCTCTTAACAACTGAATCTTGAGCTAATACGTAAATGTGTAGTTTAACATTTATATCAAATTAAATTGCTGCCTGCTGTTTGGACAGTCGAACAAATTGTTGCTAGATGATGTTTGCAGTCGAACATATTGCGAGTTAATGTTTTGATGGTCCAACAAACTGAGAGCTGATGTTTAGACAGTCAGACAAGTTTTTAGCTATTTTCTTCATCATGTAAATATCACGTGAATAATTATGTCCAAAAAAGGTGTAAACTCCGACCAAACTAGCAAACTGTACGCTTGATCAGGTAGCAAATTGTTCTAAGACAAACTCTATTAGCTATCCATTTGATAATTAACGTTGTTTTTGGCTAGCCAAGTCCATTTTTCATTGGCCAAAAAAAGGTCCAGTTTTCATTATTGATAATAACTAAAACACAGTATTGAGTGACTATAAATGTAAAAGCTATCAAGCTAAGGTAGGCCACCTATCCTGCCTGTGTTTGTCAACTTATAAGACCCAACAGACATTACTTGGCTTGCTGCCATAAATTATCAACTATATATATAGATTTAGTAGAACAACTGGACCTCATCATATATATAGAGAGACTTGTTCAAATGTAGACCGGAGGTTTCAGTTAATATATATCACTGTCTCTCTTGTTCCATCATATGCCTACATATATCAATTAATGAGAGCAGCTCATATAGCTAATATATAACAGCTATATATATATATATAAGGAAAATATACCTTCTTTGGTAGATTGTGCTGCTGTCTGTGAAATAAACCATTCCTGAGTCGCTATTAACATCCAAGCCATTGGTTAGGCGAAAGCGGACCCCACCTGCAGAATTAGCAAGGTGTTGGGCAGTGCCACCGTGGATGCCAACTTTGAGTAGACCATAGTAAGCATCAGCTATGAAGAGATCACAAGTCACATTGTTGAACTTCAATCCCAGTGGCCTCCCGCAGATTGGCTCCATTTGAGGATCCGTTGACCCATCACATTTCCTTGGCCTGTTTTTATATATATTTAGTAACAAAATCCCAATATTAATTCTAACTTCTCTGTATCACTACAAAGAAAATTATTAATTTGTGACCGGAAATAGTCTCTCACAAATTATTAAAAAGATTTAAGAAATTTATTATGTTTCGAGGTAAATTTTTTACAATACTCAAAATTTTGTAAGAGATTTTCTACGGAAGTTTCTAGTTAAGTTTTTTTTTTTTGAATTTCACAATTTCTTTATAAATTCACTCACATATAAATTTCTCACAAACAGTTAGGTTTGTTGTAGTGTGTTTTATTTATTGATCATAGAAAGGTTTGTAAGTAAGTGCGGGATTCATTGTGATGTCTGCTCAACTTGCCGGCTGCTAATATATATAATATATGTTATTTGTATCTGTGTTGAGAAAGAGAGGCAACTTTCAAGAGGCTCCTGATGATCACGATAGCCAAAATTAAAAGTTGGACACTGACTATACATTGCTACTTTTTCTATTTTCAGCTAAATAGATCATAAATCATTGAAGAGGATGTACATGATCATACTACATAAAGTCAATATTATTAACAAGTGGCCATATTTAAAAGGGTTAAGAACTTATGAAAGGTCTGAACTATCACTCATGTTAACGGGAGATGTCTGAAATTTAAAAAGTTAATAACGGAGGTCTGAAATTTCAGTTTTGTTGATAACAACGGTCTCCGTTAGTTTTTTCCGTTAAAACTAACGGAAGTTGGTCACATGCTTGGCATGTGACCGGAAATAAAATAAATTTTCAAAAATGCCCTTCTATCAAGTGTGCCCCTCACATGCTTGAAGTGAAAAGACCAAAATGCCCTTGAAGCCACCACAACTCCACCAACCCAGCTCCGGCGACCACCAACCGTACTCCGGCGACCACCACCGTACTCCGGCGACCACCAACCGTACTCCGGCGACCACCAACCGTACTCTAGCGACCACCACCGTACTCCGGCGACCACCACCAAGGCTCCGATTGGGCCCAAATCGGAGCCACCGGCCCCGATTGGGCTCCGATCGGAGCTATGTGGCTCCGGTCGGGGCCATAGAGCTCCAGATCAGAGCTATGTGGCTCTGGAGCTCTGTGGCTCTGGTCGGGGCCATAGAGCTCCAGATCAGAGCTATGTGGCTCTGGTCGGGGCCACAGAGCTCCAGATCGGAGCTCTGTGGCTCCGATCGGAGCTTTTTTTGGCTCCGATCGGAGTTTTTTTGCTGAGGTGGTGGCCGGAGTCGGGTCGCCGGAGCCGAGATGGTGGTTGTCGGAGTCGAGGTGGTGGTGGCCGGAGTCGGGTGGCGGTGGACGGAGTTTGGTGGTTTTAATTTGACTTTAGGGGTAAAATTGTCATTTCACATTTCCTTAAATAAGATATTAAATAAAACAAAATATTAAAGGGGCAAAAATGTCATTTCACACAATTCTGTTAAATTTAACCCTAAAAATGGACGGAAAAACTCAAATCAACAAAATTGAAATTTCAGACCTCCGTTATTAACTTTTTAAATTTCAGACCTTTCCCGTTAACATGGGTGATAGTTCAGACCTTTCATAGGTTTTTAACCCTATTTAAAATTATGTTTATTGTTTTTAAAATATTCTACCAATATATATATATATACCCACCGAACCTGAGAATGGAAAACATTAATAGTCAGCATTTTACCATTTACATTATTAAAAAATTGGTAATTTGTGACGACATTTTTTTTCCAATGAAAACAATCTCTCACAAATTATAGGAATTTTTAAGGGGTTTATTATGTCTTGAGGAAAATTCCTTACAAAATCTAAAATTTTGTAAATGATTTTCAAGGAAGTTTCTAGCTAAGCTTTTTGTTAGGAGTCGTTCCCAAAAAATTGAACGTTGTATTTGTAAGAGATTTTCTCAGTTCCCTTACAAATAATGTTATATGTCTGTCACAATAAATATGTCACAAACGATTATATTTCTTGTAATGTTACAAACTGACACGGTCTGAGTGATAATTATTCTATATCTAGGTGTGTAGTAAACTTGCTATGGTGTTACTCTATTGATAAGAGCCTCTAGGACAGTCCGCGGAAAATAAAATAAGTAACAACAAGCTAGCATTGGCTCATCACTGCTGGCAGGTGTGTTCTAATGGTTGAGAGAGGTCACACATATACGATTTGACTCCGAATTACGAGTTCGAATTCTCAGTGGCTTAATTAAAACGATTTCATAGGAAATTAGAGCAAATGATTATTCTCTGATGCCATGTTGGACTTGACTCGACTAAATGTGGAAATCTATGACGGACTAAACCCATATGCAAAACACTGAATAATTATTACCTATTTGTAGCTGTGAAAGCAAAGTCCTTCCAAGCATGGTATTTGTGGTTCCACTTGAGGATTCTACCATCAGAGACACCAACATAAGGCCCTCCTCCCATGCAATCAAAAGCTATGCTCTCGGGGCCGATAGCCTTTGGTAGCAATAGTTCACTGTAGTTTTGCAGACTCTCAACTGAAATAACCTTGTAACAATCCACTAAACTAGCAGGAAAAAATAATAATATCAATGGAAGCAAGTGGAATATGGAATTCATAATGGTCATGATCAACTTCTTTGAAGTTTCAACTAAATTAAAACCCCAAAGATGAGGGAGGAAGAGAGTGCAATGCTCTATATATGAGAGTTGTGTCTTGGATTTATAAGGATTCTCACAGTTGCAGATCTATGAGGTTTATAATAGGGTACAGTATGTAAAAAAAAAACTGTATAAAGTTTTAACATACAACCAACTATGTAATATGGTTTGGTGGTTCAGCGCATCATCTTTTAACTAGGGGTCAGAAGTTCATTCATCGCTAATGACCATGGGAATGACAAAATATTCACGGCCAGTACTCTTTGTCCCTTACGGGCTGACCCGGTACAAGTGATATACAGTATGTTTCAAAATGATAATAATTATTAATTTTTTTCAATTATTTGTCCAAATTATTTTCAAATACATTTAAATATAAAATTAACTAAGTATTTTTCAAAGTTATACCAATTGGGGCCAGCCACCACCAATTGGGGTGGTTTTCGGCCCCAAGCGGTGGTGGCCGGTGCCGTAGGGTGGTGGCCGACCCGTTTTGTGGCGGTCGGCGGCCTTGGAGGTGGTGGGTGGTGGTCGGCGGCCTTGGACGGTGACTTGAGCAAACAATAGGGACTAAATTGTAAATATTAAATTTTAGAAATATAAATTTGAGGACTAAATTGAACAAAATAAAAGTATTTAACGTCAAACTAACTGCTGACTAACAGAAATACCAAAAACATACAACCTCTCAAACATATGACACCAAAAGCCTACAAAATGAAACATATGACACTAAAAACTTACACAGGTCAAACATGTGGCACCAAAAGTACCTTTAACCCTAACTAAACATTAATGACTTATACAAATCTTACAATTGAGTCAAATCGGACCACAACAAATTGGAGATCAATTGAGTTTCAATCGAGTCGGAACTATTGTAACAAACAATAATATAAAATATATTTAACGACAATTTTGGATGGATGATTGGAGTAAGTATATAACAAAAGAGAGCTAAATAATAAAATTTAAAAATGTTCTATTTAAATAAAAAACTCCAAATTTTGAAATTGATAGTTTTTTTTTTTTTTTTTTTTTTTTTTTCTGAATGAATTGAATGAGCTATTACAAAATTAATAATAAATCTTAGTGTTACAACAAAATAATGCAAATTTGATATATATTTTCTTAATAAATAAATCTAAATTCCAATAAAAATACACATTTGAAATTTGTTACTTTAGTTATACACATTGGTTCGCCAATGGGTCCAGGTTTCTATATTCCAACTACCATGCCTTTAAGACAAACTAACCGTTCTGCTAGAATGCTTTAATGGGGTTGA
Organism: Clarkia xantiana subsp. parviflora; assembly: GCA_036873135.1. NCBI lineage: Eukaryota > Viridiplantae > Streptophyta > Magnoliopsida > Myrtales > Onagraceae > Clarkia > Clarkia xantiana. Next base: position 6,103,618 of record JAPTYO010000016.1, read on the forward strand.
TATGGATTGAAATCTATCTGTTGGACAGTTAATATCCACGCGATATATACCTTCTCAATCTATCTAATTATACTAAACTAGCTAGCTATTTTGGTCTCAAGATTTTGGGAAAATAACCTATTTACTCTTTCAAGTTTGCCTCATATTTCAGTTTGGTGCCTGAAATTTAAAATATTAAAATAGACTGTCTTAGGTTTCATTTTTGTTAAAATTTGGTGTCTCCGCCCGTCTTTTCCTCTTCTTTCAACCATTTTTATCAACCGACTCAACCACTTATAATCCATCACTTTTTACTTTTCACAAAATCGTCAAATTTCACCAAAAAATTGAACATAAAAAAAAAAGTTTCCAGCAGAGCGATTTTGAGCGACAACAAAGCATGATTTACTTGGGCAAATGTGGCTAGCTTCTTAGGTGATGGTCCCGACAAAGGGTCGAGAAGGAAGCATGCTTGGGAGCTCGGATATAACAATTGGTTTCGTCGAGATTGACTTCTCTAAAGTAATCACACTACGACACCAAATTTCAACCAAAATGAAACCTGAAACACTCAATTTAAACGTTAGATACCAAACTGAAATATGAGACAAACTTGAGATAATAAATATGTTTTTTCCCCCAAAGATTTATGTTGATGCTAACAAACCCTTAGAATCGCGGATTGGGAATTTTCTTAAAGGAAAATTTACTGATGTTAGGCATAAGGGGACCGTACATACCCCAGTCTATTATAATGTTAGATACTTGAGATTCTCAATATTGTAAATAATACTCTATATTTATATAGGTTCCCACGGTGTCTTAGCTAGGTGCCGGCCGGCCTCTAGACTTATCTCCGTTTTGTGTTGACGTAAATGTTAAAGTGCTCGTACACTAATCTGCGTTAAATTAGTATACATGTTTGTTACCTTGAGTTGATATAAAATATGGAAGTTATATACTAGGCAAAACTTTGGTCAATTCCTTGCAGTAACCATGTTATAAATGCAATTACATATCAGTTCATGCCTCGCTTTCTCTTGTTTAATTTCTTCTTCTTCTTCCTCTTTGGCGCCAAAATTTGGTCGGATTCTATAACATCAGAAACCTTAACATCTTCCAATAATGAGTCCACCAACATATCTGCAGAATCGTCCTTTAATCTCTCGCCCTGCATTCTCTGAATCTCAGTCGAATCGTTCAGCTCACCATTAGAGTTTGAAACGAAACGCACAGCAAATTCCTTGATCTTCCCTCCTGAAAATTCTTCGTTATCTTCATCAAGTAGTTTAAACGTCACCCGAAAATTATTCCAACCGTTGCTCATCTCTTCCAATAACGGCGCTGCCGGAAAATACCCGAGCCAGACATGATCCGACTCCAGTTCATCAACAGTGCTCGCTAAAGAGCTCGCAATCTCGTCATTGATAGAAACATCGCATGTTAGGATGATCAACGGTGATACTCGGTCTTCGAAGCTGAAAACTGCAGAAGCTGCTAAACCGACAAACTTTTCGCGAACACAAGAATGAACTTCGAAATACATTGAAGGCTGGTCACTGCTTCTAAAGCCGAACCAATTTGGGATGTCGCTTCCGGGTAGTATGAAATGAAACTCGTTGTTTCCCAAGAGTTCCTGCAACGATATAAAACTTGGGTTAATCGAATGAATTACTGGTTTTTTTTTCTTTTGCCTTATATTTGATCAAAGTTGGTTGTTCAATTCTTGTGGTATATATATATATATATATATTATGCTTTTGCAATCATACGTTTGCGTTTTGTAGACTTTTGGTACATTCGTTAATTTTTTGTTAATTAGTCTATTAAGTAGCATGTGTAACAGTGTAAGTCAAGTGACTTGTCATATACTTGTGATTTTGTTCAATTTAGTCATTCTAATACATTTCTAACTTATTTTTATTTAATTTAATCATAAAGTTTTCTAATCAAACCACGTGACTCAATAAATGTAGCTCGGACCTAGTCCTGGGTTAGGTCGAACTCATGTCAATTGGAAAAATAACAGATTGCACTAAAAGTTTACAAAACACAAACGTATGACACCAAAAGTCTACAAAAACAATTTGACACAAAAAACCAACTTTCATCAAATAGATGGGACCAAAAGACCATTTAACCCTAAATTACTAGTTGAAGTTTTTTTAAAAACATTTTGCTAGTTCGAGTGTTACGGATGTCAAATTGTTAGCTTAGTACAAAATTTTGTCTAAGCACGTGATGAACAAATGCGAAAAATTACTAGCTAATATTTTGATAGTAGAACAAATTGTTAGCATGGTCAGTCCTCGAGAATCGAAGCTATCAATCGATAAAATGTTATGTAGAAATACTTTAGAAGATAAACTAACCTCATCTAAGAATTCATTTGCCATTTGAGGCTGACCCAATTTGTGGCAATTGGAGAAGTCGATCTTGATTTCACTTGTAGAGCACCGGAGGTTCCTTGTTCGACACAGTTCTAAAGAACTGCAACCTTTTGCATTGACGTGGCATAGATTGGGAGGCAGCTCCGGGAGCTCAGTAAGCTGCTTGCAGTCTTGCAGGACAAGGAACTTCAACTCAGGAAGGTTGCTTATGCGTGAAGAAAGGGTAACCAAATTGGTTGCCGACAGATCCAACGTCTCCAGCTTCGGGAAGCAGTGTGGAGCTTCAAGGAAATCTACTTGGACAATACCAGAATTGGAAAGATTCAGAAAATCTAACATCGGGAAAGAAAACTTGCCGTCCAAGAAATCTATTGGAAACTCTGTCAGCATCGTGCAGTCGTTTAGATGAAGATCCTCAATGTTTTTGAACTTATAAATGCTGCCCGGCAGAGATTTGAGGCTTCCACACGAATGTAGATCCATGTGTTGAATCCCTGTAAAGTTTCCAATTGTTTCAGGCAATTCGATGATGGCAGTGTTCGATAAATCTACGCTTTTAATGTTCTCCATGATTTCTTCAACATCCGGGAATTTCGTGAGTCTTGGGCAACAAGTAATCGAAATTGTCTCGAGCGATCTCATTTTAAGCCTAGTCGGAAGTGTCCTTAAGTTGGAGCAGTCTCCGAAGTTGAGAAACACAAGCTTCTTAAGAAAACCGACCGATTCATGAACTGTAACCAAGCTCTTACATTGATTAACCATTAGTTTCTCGAGGTTAGGGATCGCCGATACATCGGGAATTTCGTATAAGGAATCACATTTGGTTAGCTCCATGATTGTCAGATTCGAACACCTCTGCACCATAAACAGAACTTTTAGCGACGGTATTTTGCCTCTTTTAGTGACGTTTCCTTTTTTTGAGTGTGTGAGTTACCTTAGAACTTTGCCACAGTCTAGTTATGTTGGTAGAGTGCAGTTGAAGCACAGCGAGCTTTCGAGGGTGGAAATCGGGTGGCATCGAAGATGATGGATAACCCTTCCACTCGAGCCACCTCAAGCCGTTCGGGAGATATCCAGGGCCGCCAGAGAAAACCGCGTTATTAACAATGAGTAGACGAAGGCTCTGCATCTTAATAAAACTCGTGGCATTCAATAATATCTCGTCAGGACGAGGCAAATCCACTAACATCCCTCTGATATCGTTAGTACCCTATTAAAACCGAGTTATAGTCACACACGAAATTAACAATTTATGAATTAGGAAAAACAAATTTATAAATTTTAAGATTTTTAAGGAAAATCTTGTGCAAATATCTTAAAACGTTGTGTTTGTAAGAGATTTTCAATCAAAACAAGTTCACTGTAACGAGTAAGTAAACAATGTCGAAGTAAGCAATACATTTCTACAACTGTCGGTAAAAGTTACTGTTACTTACAGTATCGTCTTGTAGTACATGAACAACATCCTCGTGGTACCAAAGCCGACTACGGTTACCCGGGACCGGTGATTCTCGGCGAACGATTTCTCGTCCCATTTGTTGTATCAGATCATGCATATGTAGTTCGTTACCTTCGATAAAAATCAGAGATTTCTCGACAAGAACCGGGATACTGATCTTCGGGAAAAGCTCGCAACTATCGAGCATCTTCGTGACGTAGTCCTTGTTCTTCCCTTTCAAGAAACAGGCAACATCAAAGAATATCTCTTTCTCGCAGCTACCTAACCGATCGAAGCTTATCTCAAGTATGTGCGATATTTCCGGGTCGGGGATTTCTCTCAGCCGATTTACCGTCCATTTCCATTCCGTTATGCTCCGACCGCGTAATAACGAACCCAAAACCGTTAGAGCCAACGGAAGTCCTTTCGCATAGTTAGCCACCGAGGCAGTGACCTCATCGTAGCCCTCCGGTGCGGAAGGAATCCCGAAAGCATGCCAACAAAGAAGTCGAAGAGAATCTTCGTCGCTTAGTCCCTTGATTTTGTATCTATGGTTTGCTCCATGAGCAGCAATCACATGTTCGTCACGCGTAGTTACGATAATTCTGCTTCCAGAACCGAACCAATCGATGCTTCCAACTAAAGCTTCTAGTTGGCAGGAGCGATCCACGTCATCAAGAACGATAAGAACCCGCTTATACCGCAACCGAGTCATTATCATATCCATTCCATGATCGACATTTTCGACCTTCGTGTTTTTGTCGCCGAGAATTTTCGTTAGAAGCAACTGTTGGAGGTGGACTAGGCCGTTATACTGCTCGGATACCTCTCGGACATTAGCAAGAAAGCAGCTGCCTTCGAAACTTTCCACGTTCGAGTTAAATGTAGCTTTAGCGACGGTTGTTTTACCGATCCCTCCAGTTCCCCATATCCCGATCATTCGAACATCCGTCGCTCCAATACTTAGCATTGAGTTTAACTCATCCAAATGGAAATCTATTCCAACTGGATATTTTGCTACGTATAACAACATTCGCTTGATCCTTCCGGCGACCTCTTGCGCAATACTTTCGACAAATTCCGCCTCTCGCCTTTAAAAGAAACCATAACAGTTTTTAACTTTTAATATTACTATGATCCACTTTTAGCAACAGTAATTCGCATCGCTGAAAGTTAATAGTATCATGTAGCTTTTTTGACCAATATTTTTTTGTGTAGTTTAATCAGTTTAAACTACTGGTCCATCCTTTCTTTCTAGTTGTTCATTTTTCTAAAAAAAATGAAAGAAGCATAAAATTATTTCGATGTGGCCAATTTATTTACCCTTTATCTAAATGCCATTCGGAGCCACGAGTTCTCGCAGCGGCTGCTCGGCGTAACGCATCGCTCCACTTGGGCAGCTTCTTCTCGAGATCGGCCCCGAGCCTTGTCTTGTGCTCTTGCAGTGCTTCCCCGAACTTTCCGGTCTGATCTTCAACTTCTAAAGGGTCAACATGGTAGAAGATCGGTATAAGCGAATCGGGTCCCCTCGATTCACTGCACTCGATAATCTTGGCAAGCTCGTCCAAGCACCACGATGACGTGGCGTAGTTCGGGGAGAGCACGATGACCGCCATTTTCGACTCCTCTATTGCTTGAAGAAGTAATGGCCCGATCTGGTCTCCGCGCCTAAGCTCTTCATCGTCGATGAAGGTGTTGATACCTGGTGTTAATCGAAGAACATCATATACAGAATATTCAATATCGAAGTGTTTAGACACGATTATTACCCTTTTGTTGCAGATTGGCGTAGAGATAGTTGGTGAAGGTGGTTCGAGTGTCTTCGCCTCTGAAACTCAAGAAAACATCGTAGCTCCATCGGTGGGGGACTTCGTGAGAATCGGAGTTCTTGGAGGTAGAAGCCATGGATGAAGAAGCTTTGAGGTTTTCTCGAGGACTGACTATATAAATTGGGCGGCTTTGTCAAGAAATGTGCTTCTTCGAGCGTTGACTTTCCAAAAAACGCGTGTTTTGACTTAATCGGTTCATGGCTTGTAGCCTAGTATTATATGTATGTGTTGTGGTTCGGATCCAGTTGTCTTACAGTTGCACATTCTGTAGTTATCTCAAACTTTAAGGGTAAAACATATTTTGTTAATTTATTGGTTCACTATTTTTGTTTTCTTTTTTTTTAAATAAAAAGAGTTGCACAATATTTGAACAACTAACTTATACTACTATCCACAACACTCCTATAGACCGATTGTTCCAATGAGTCGTACAACAAAAGAGACCAAAGACCATTCAGAGGTTCTATTAAAATATCATAGTGATCTCAGATCTGTCATCTGAGTTGCCGCCTTAGCCAAACGATCAGCCACTTGATTTGCTTCACGATAGACATGCCTGATCTTCGATCTTCTAAACAATGATAGAAGATTCCTGCAATCCAAAATTAGTAGCATTAGAGGTCTATCCTCATTGACATCTTCAATTTGTTTAATAGGTGTTTTTATTACATCATGGTTATTTCATGTTGTCATTTAATATAAATAAAGTTTTTTTTTAATATCCCTTAACTTTTACTTAGTTTATTTACTTCTAAAATTATTAAAATGTCCAATCGCACCCTTGACTCGATGGACCAAGTTAGGGTCGAGCCTTGACCAGGTCCGATTCTGGTTAGGATCGGGTATGGTCCAGCGAACCTAATTAGGGTCCAACCTAGCCCTAGGCTCGGGCTAGGTTAACCAATTTAATGATCAAAATTGGAAAAAAAACAAAATTACGAACTAAACTAAATAAAATAAAATTTATGAGCAAGTCACATGCTATTTATCAATAAAAATTAAAGTCTTACTAACGGATCCATAAACAATATATGTCCCTAGCATGATTAGCTATTCTCTATTACATCAACATTTATCAGAATGCAACACAATAATGCTTAGCTGCTTTCGTATCTGGGGGAAGACAAGAACTAATCGCATGGAGCGGTGATTCTGGGTTAACAATGAAATCCCTGTTAGATATTGCCTCAAGGTATTAAAAAAAAGTATAATCTCCCCTTAATCACATGCTTATGGATTGGAACCATGAGAAATTAGTTTTTTTTTTTTTTTTTGCCGTACATGAGAAATTAGTTGATTTGGTGATTTTGTTCCAATACTCAATAATATTTATAAGAAAAGTGATTTTCTGGATCCTGCTTTGGAGAGTTCTGGATCTTTCTTTGTGGGGAGCTATGTTCTACAACTTATCTTGCATCTACCATCTCAGATGGCACAACATATATGGGATCTAGCTGCAGCTCTGGTTAGACGCATGCAGTCTGCTCAAATAACAGTTCTACGGAGTTCTTTGCTACTAATTTTTGCCAGATTGGTACTTATTATTAGGGATACTAGATAATAGGAATGTTATTTTCCTTTAAGATTTGTATCTATCTTTTGTATATTTATATTTACTTGTATTATCTGTAACACCTCTATATATTGAGGTAATCCTTATGTACACATGCAATTAAATCTATACACATTATTATCCTCTTTATGGTATCAGAGCACTATTTTTGCTCCACCGAGTAGCTTCTGATTCCCATCTTCTCTTCGTGACTTCAAATAAGCAGCTGCAAAATTCCAACGTGATTCTACCTGTGCTAAGAGTTTGACCTCCTCCGTCGTCTTCATTCATTGGCCAATCAGTGTGAATCCAAACCAATCAGTGTGAATCCAAATTCCTTCCCAAGTAAATTCCTTACCTTTACTATCTCCAAGTGCACCGACGTGCAAACTTCGAGTCCACTGCTTCGTGCAAATTTTGCGTCCACTAAAGAATCTATATTGATCGACATGGCTTCCGATTCTTTTGCTTCCGCTGGTTTAATTTCAATCAATGCAGCCGCTCAATTGCCGTTGAAGCTCACACAGAAGAATTATCCGTCATGGCGTGCTCAGTTCCTTCCGCTATTAATTGGATGTGATCTCATTGGTTATGTCAATGGAGAAACCCCTTGTCCGTCTAAGATGACTAAAGTGGATGACAATGACGTACCCAATCCCAAGTATCAACTTTGGGTGCGACAAGATCAATAATACAATTCTCATTCTTCTATATGGTATTGGGAGAGCAGTCAAACGTCTCCTTCGCTATCTCAAGGGCACGATTCATCACGGTATTTTCTTCCATGCACGATCCCCTTTACATCTTCAAGTATACTCTGATGCCGATTGGGCAGCCAATGTAGATGATAGAACCTCTACAACAGCATACTTGGTCTATTTAGGGAAGAATGTGATCTCATGGAGCTCTCATCGACAACGCTCCGTTGCTCGCTCCTCCACAGAGGCCGAGTACCATGCCCTCGCCGATGCCGCCGCCGAAACAGTGTGGGTGCAATCTCTACTTTGGGAACTTAGTGTTAATCTATCACATGCGCCTACCCTTTTTTGTGATAATATTGGCGCGACTTATCTTAGTGCAAACCCGGTATTTCACTCTCGTATGAAACACATTGCGGTTGCTTATCATTTTGTCCGGGCCCAAGTACAAGAAGGTCAACTTTGTGTTCATCATATATCCACCCATGACCAGCTTGCGGATGCACTCACCAAGCCACTTCCTCGGAGTCGTTTTCGTGTCATTTGTTCCAAGATAGGACTTCTCGATGGTACGTCCTTCTTGCGGGGGCGTATTAGGGATACTAGATAATAGGAATGTTATTTTCCTTTAAGATTTGTATCTATCTTTTGTATATTTATATTTACTTATATTATCTGTAACACCTCTATATATTGAGGTAATCCCTATGTACACATGCAATTAAATCTATACACATTATTATCCTCTTTACTTATAACTTTCCTCTTATTTTAATTTACCTTTATATTTAAGAGCAATCTGCAATTTTTCTACTAAAAAAATCCTTTCTTCTAGTTCTCAATCACTATCCTTTATGAATGAAATTGCAGGTTCATATGAGTGTACCAAATGTGGAACAATTCATCAATCTGCTTATTGGAGTCCCAGCCGAAGGCTCCAATAACGGTTTTGCCTATGTAATGTCAGAATGGACAAAACAACAAGGCAAGCATTAATACTAAATGGAATCACATCTGCTTATTTTTTACAGAGTTTGCTGTATCACTAAGTGTCTGATGCTGAAATGCAGGTGAAATCCAGGGATCCTATCAAATCAAAGTCACCACTACAGCTTTGGCTCTTCTGTTGTCAACCAAACACCCGGAGCTGGAGAAAACCAATGTCCAGGGCCACCTAATTCAGGTTTGTTTATTACTGTCTAGTTTAGTGCAGTGTTCTTTCAGTAGATTTATTTTTCTCATGCCTTAATCTGTTTCGATGTGCAGTCTGTGAAAGGGATAACCACACGCGCAAGAGCTAAATCGGCTCCAGATCAGTGGACAGTGATGCCACTTCCTGCAAAGGTTTTTTTTTCTTCCCAAATTGTCACGTATTATGTCATCTTTGTTTGCTGAAATTTGGACTTTACAGATACTGGGTTTGCTTGCTGATGTGTTCACTGAAATGCAAGAACAAGTTGCCGGTGGGATGATGAGGTAACCCTTTTGATCATCATGTGTAATTAATATTATTTTTTTATAAAAAGCTGAAAATAGTACTTGTTTTCTCACTTGAATATTTAAGGAGGATTCTGATTGGGAAGAAGTCGATGGTGTGGTGGAGGATGAGAACGATGGAGATTTTCTACGTGCTACTGGTGCAATGTCATCAAGTAGGTCAGGATATGAACAGTTTGAAGCAATGGCCAGGGCTTTCGATCGGGTGTGGCTACAGTTTGGATAACATCGATATATGTTTTTCTGCTGTATATATTGTTTTCAAATAATCTATTAACCATGATATAACTTGGTCTTATTATCAGGATGACGAAGATGATGATGATGATGATCTTTTGAGCATTAAAGACGATCCGGTTAATGAGGTGCTTATACTCCTTTTAACTTCTTACTATATACAAATCCTTATCATTCACTGCTTATGTGGTAAAATTTATTTTGTCATAGATTAATTTGGCGAACTATCTCGTGGACTTCCTTGTTGAAATAGACACTCCACCGTGAGTCAGGAATACCACACCGGATGGAATTTGTATATTAGCTTAGTATATAAGCAAGTTGGTCACCTCCTCCTCCTATCACCAACTGGTTTTAGGATGAAACCCTACTTGCATATATGATTGCTCTCTGCTGGCCCGTTGGGCTTGGCTCGGCCCAATGTGGAATCTAACATTCCTTTCCAAGTTCTCTCAAATCAATAGAGATGTATTCAGTTATCTCTGTCAGCTTCATAATCTCAAACTAACTCCTTGAATCTATTATTTTTCATTTGGTATGAAAAAGCAAACACATTATCCTTTTTTTTTTTTCGAACCTGCAGAATCTAACACAAGCTCAACGCTATGCCATTCAAGCCGTGTTGAGTCAATAGCAGAGGTTTTGATTTTAATTTTATTCTTTTGTCAAGTTTGAGTAAATTGTTTTCCTTGTCAATTTTATTGAGTGACAGAGTGGAAGAAGAAAGAAGCAGAGAGTTTTGTTTTTCATTTTGAAAGTTGAAACTGAATTGGTGATTGTGTTGTGGAAAGAAGTGGAATATAAATATATACAGTTTTATATTATGTGACATTTCAGTAAAAGAGTCGCTATAAATAATGCAGCAATAACACACAGGTGTCGCTATTAATTTACCAACGATCCCCACAAGAGCAACTTCCGTTACTAAATTCATGGAACCGGTTACAATCTCTAACGACGATAACACGTCCAACGATCTTCGATACGAGCTTAATAACCGAATGGCAATCTCCACAAACCCGAAGATTCTTCAATACGATTATCGTGCTTCCCTCCACCGTACTTATCAACCCGAATGCTATAGCAAGCCTTTCGCTATGATACGCCAACGACTCTTCCCTCTGTTCATCTTCAACGTCGTGAAGAGCGAATTCCCGGTCGGGAATGTACCCCGATTCGATTAACTTTCCTCTCAACCAGTCCAACTTACGGTAAATGTGCTCGCTTAAAGGATGCGATTTATCCCCGGAAAGAAACGAATGCTTCACTCCTTTTAAAACAACCCAACTACTTCCTCGCTGTTTCACGATTCCTCTGTTCTTCATAACACGTCGTAATCTCGAAACGTCGCTCCAACGATCCAACGAAGCGTATAAGTTCGACATTAGAACGTAAGAAGCGCTACAGTTTGGATCGAGATCGAGAACGTGTTTCTCTACTCTTTCCGCCACGATCACATTCGAGAGCATTTTTGCAGCGCTGAGCAGAGCGAGCCACACGATCGAGTTCGGCTCAAACGGCATGTCCCTAACAAGATCCTCGGCTTCCTCGAGCTCACCACATCGTCCGAGGATGTCCACCATTGATGCGTAGTGTTCGTGTTTTATTTCGACCGAGGTGTTTGTTTTGAAGAATCGAAATAACCCTCGTCCCTTCCGAAGCAACCCAGAATAGCTACATGCAGAGAGCAACGCAGTTAATGTGAAGTAGTCGAGTTCAACATCGGCACGAATCATTCGGTCGAAGATCTCGAGACACCACGGGGCCCGGCCGTGTTGAGAGCATCCCGACATGGCCACATTCCAGGTCACTCCGTTCTTCTGTCTCATCGTTCTAAATACAGTCAAAGCGTCCTCTAAAGATCCGCATTTTGAGTACATCACGATAAGGGAATTACCGGCGAAAGTGTCGGTTCCGACGTTTATTAGCTTAGTTGCTAAAGTGTGGACCTCCTTGCCTCGATCGAGAGCCTCTAAGGTGCAGCAGGAATTCAAAGCGCTTACGAACGAGGATTGGTTCGGGAGGACCCTTCTTCTCAACATGTTTCCAAAAACTATCAAGGCATCCTCGTGCTTCTGGTTCGATCCGAATCCAGAAAGCATAGCCGTCCAAACCACCACACTGTCGTTCAACGAATCGAAAACTTTGACAGCTTTTGCAATATCGTTGCAGTTTGCATAGAAAGTGATGAGCGAAGCACAAATGAAGTTGTCTAGACAAAAACCGACCCGAATCACACGGCTGTGAGTTTGTTGGCCGAGAAACGAAGATGAGGAATTCGCACAAGCAGTTAATATAGTTGCCCAGGTGGTTGAACTTGGAACAACTCCTCCAGATTGCATCATTTTCTTAAAAAGACCTAGAGCTTCTACGCTTCTTCCGATCTGATCAAGCCCTCCGATCATCGAAGTCCAAGAAATCACGTCCCTGGACGGCATTCCTTCGAAGAATCTCAAACCCTCTTCAACTCTACCATTACTGCAGTACCCGTGAACCATAGCATTATATGAAGCAAGATCTCGCATTGGCATCGTATGAAAAAGCCTCTCTGCGATTTTGACTTGCCCAAACCAAAAGGAGCCGTGAATCATCGTCGTCCACGAGACGATGCTCCTCTCAGGCATTTCATCGAACAGATTACGAGCACTACCCAAGTCCCCGCAATCTAGACAGGCCTTGATCATTGAATTCCAAGAAACCGTGTCTCTAGAAGGCATCTGTTTGAAAATTGACAAGGCAGCTTCGAGCTTATTTTCTCTCGCGTAGCTGGTGATCATCTTGGTGCATGATTGGACATCTCGGAACTGAAGTTGATTGAGCTTCTCACGAGCACTCGAGTGATATGAAGAAGCGAATGAATTGATTCTGATTGAAAATAGGGCATTTGGGATGAGTGTGGAGAGTCTCGTCGTTGCCGCGAGCGAAGCAAACACGGTGGTGGAGTTCATGATGTTCAGCGGCGATAACCATTAGCATTTTTTCTGTTCTCGACAGTAATTTTGCGCTGTTTGTGTCCGATTATTATATTATTAGGAAAATTATGATTTTTTTTTTATAAGTTTGTGTAAAAATATAAGAGCATTTAGAGTGGTATTACGTAAAGGTTACGTAAACGTCGGCTTTATATGTTTATTTAATTGTCATGTTACATTATTATAGAGTTGTTGTCAATTTTACATCAGCAACATGTGTATCGTCAGCATTTTTACATTAAAATTTAACAGTAGATTGGTGCATCTAACAACATTTTAAAACGTAGTGGTGCATTAGATAACATATGTGATGCATTGAGCAACATAGCAAAACATAGTGATGCATTTGGCTAATTAACATTTAAAAAAGTACTAGTTATTTCTGCGCGTGCGTTGCACACGCATGTTTCAATGTTTTTAGTTCAACTTTATTTCGGATAAGGATTGGACTGTTGGACATTGGAACACAAAATAAAATAGACAATGAAACGTTATAATTCTTGAGCACGTCAAATTTTCTCAACATCCTATCAATACATGGACATCATCACAAAACACAAAAAGGTAAAAGCACAAAGCATGTCTGAATTCCAAAAGTAATATGCAGGGAAACCTCAATCATCAGCCCCGAACATATATACCGAGGGTATATGTTAAATATGAGGAACATCATAACATTCACTTACAAAAAATTTCATAACTCACTTAGTATTTAAGGGTTTTACATAAAACAAATGTAGAACTAGAAGCATAGAATTTGACCAGCAAGCTAGCAATGATTGGGAGGAGGACAATAATCCTACCTAGCCATCCATGAAAACACTCATCATATCTTATGTGAATGCACAAATGTATAAGACAAAAAGAATAGATAAATAAAGATTATTACATAAGTAAACAAAGAATAGACAAACCTTTATGTCTATTTTATTTCTTAATTACTGCAAGTATATCCTAAACCCATACTATTATAAACCATATAATTTCTTCTCTAAAGATTACTCACCGACCAGTTCAACAAATTCAATATACCTTTAAGATTATTAGGTTGTCTCACGTTGCTCCCTTACTAAGGTCAGCAATGAGAGTTATTCCATCACTATAGGTAATGAGAATATTTCTATCACAACATGATAGAACGTCGTAAAATTTTATTCGCCAACACACGAACTTCAGTAGTGAATTTTGCAATGAAGAACAATGTCTAGCGATCTTCAACTAGCTGACTCGGTATCTGATTCAAATGGTCAGCAAAACTAAGCAAATCATTTCATATGGTCCATAATTGTAACTACACTACCCGCAATAATATAATACAATAGCAGGCATATGTGATGTATCAGAGGTATTTTGAGTTACAATTACAGCATCAGGTTTCTAACCTAGTTTTTCAAGCTAACCTTCTCCTTCATCAAGCAAATCTATGCAATATCTGCAATAATCAATTAAAGATAGAACATACATAAATTACACATTATGTTCAATGTGTTACTTCTAAAACATTATAGCCTTAATCTTGGTTAATACATTATATAGGAAGAACTATTTTTTGCTTTAAACGCTAATGAAGGTAGATACCGTATAAAAATAGGGTTAAGTAAATTTAAGTATAAAATTATGGAAAAATGAATTAAGATGTCACCGACCTCCAAAATTTGAACTCATGAAATCAAATCAGACCAATAATTCCAATATGGACAGAAACAGAGATATAAACAAGCAAAAATTATAAATTACCATGATCAAATGGTGTATCTGGTAGTTTTCTTGGAGAAATAGAAAAGAGCAACTTTTCTGCAAGAGTTAAGTAAATTCCAAAATTTTACAAAAAAAAAAAAAAAAGAAGTTAATTCCAAAATAATTATTTTCCACAATTCCAAAAGATATTCACGTTGAACTTGAAGCGAGGGAAAAAGAAAATGGCCAAGTTCATGAATCCTTTCACTCTATGTAATGGTGTCTTCAGTAAGTATGTTAGTTACAATTCCTGTAAGTATCATAACTACTAAATATCCAAATAACCATATCTTGATTCATCCACGCAAATTTTACTTTCATGTTGCAGCTCATTTCCTAAATAATTAATATATGGAGTAGAGTAAGACACAATCCATGCAGCGATCATGGTGACAATTGACCTATATGGACGTTCTTTATGTCGATAGTGCACTGTCATCGAAGATGTTAATTACACATTTTCCATGAATACAAGATTCTCCTACGTGAATATAGTAATCATAGGTTATAATTGTTTTTTAAAAATTAATAAGCAAATAGAAACTAAAATAATTGGACTTTAAGGTTGAAAAAGTTGACACCTCCCAATGTCAGTGTTATCAACAAGTTTATGAGACTACTCTAAAAATGTTGATTAAACAATCTTAGAAGACCTAATTATGGAAGTTATTCATATGGTTTGAGGGAAATTAAGCCAATTATGTAATTGCAATCTGCTACTTGTATATGACCATATCAGCAAAATAGGATGATCATAAACAAGTATCCACATGAAATCAAGGCTAAATTGAGCCAGATCTTAGAGTAGAACATGATAAGCAATTAAGATTCGTAATAATATCACCAGAATATGATGACCGTGTACTAATAATCTACATAAAAATCAAGGTAAAATTGAGCGGGATCTAAGAAAAGCAAATAAGTTTATAATCATATCAGCAGAAGCAAGTACCATGGTAGATTAAAAACGGTGAAAGTTCGAGACGTCTAAGCCTCGGAGATCCGGATACTACCGCAATCTGGAGTTACGAATGAATAGAGTTGGGTGGTATCTTTAGTGAACGTAATATGCAGCGGATTGGTATCTTAAGCGGCGGTCAGAAGCGGACCATCGTCCGAGCGGCGGGCGGGCAGCGGCTAAGGAGGGGAGTGATGGCGAACAGATTCAGCAACCCGACAACGAGGATTCGAAGGGGGATTGGAATTACCAACGACGGACAGTTGGAGGGCGATGAAACCAACATCTTACGGCTGCAGTACCTGCAGCGAAACCGAATCTCTAGCAGAGTGGGAAGGTGTTGCGATCAATTTAAGAAAACTCAAGAATTCATTCAAATCTCAACTGAAAAGCCAATTACATCATTCCCGCCTTTTATAGTTTGAACGGAAGTTGCAATTCCTAACAACCCAATTATTGGAAATAGCTAATAGGCCCCTAAACTTATTAAAACTATTGAAGGAGTCCCCTGACTTATAAAATCATGCATCAGAAGGCGGGCTGGCGGGCCGACGGTCGAGCAAGGGGCGAGCGAAACTGCAGCGGCGGGGGATGCAGGGCGGTGGGAGAGCAGTGAGAGTTGATAGTCTCCTATTTTGACTTGTAGCTGCGTGGAACTGTAGCCATTAAGCGCGGTGAAAACTGAAACGACGTAATTTTTTTTTCTTCCAGCGGTTCGCTTGTTTCTGGTCTAATCTTGTTGGTTTGATAGTTATTTATATCTAGCCGGCCGGTTTTAAAGTGGTACCCTTAGGAGGATAGGTGTCTATTGGGGTTTGAGAACCCATTGCATTTTATATATTGGTAAAATAGATTACTCTTTTTATATAGTGACCAATCATATGCTACCATGTTAAGAAACTTTGTACAATCAACAAAATTAATAGGGAATTTAACGGAAAGTTAATGTTTTATCTAAAATCTCTGTTTTAACATGTTATATCTAAAATACACGCCGAAAAATGTTACATTTAAAAATATTTTAGACAAACATATGACATATTTTTCATACTTTTCCCTCTTTATTATGCTTAATTAATAGTTATAATCAAATCAATAGACAACTCTTACTCAATTACAGTTGTTATCCATACTTTAAATTTTTAAGCAAATTGGTTTGGTATCGCTGTTATAATTTTTTGTCAAATTGGAATGAAACAAAGCAAGTATTAGCCATGGAAGGGTTTTAATGTGTACTCAAAACTGATTTGCCAAAAATTGAAAGGGTTGCGGTAAAATACGTTTGATTAGATACTCAATTGAAAAGTATTGTTGGAATTGGGTGGATGTCTATTTGAAAGTAATTAGCTTCAATTATTTCAATTTATTACTATATCTATATTGGGCACACATCAAAAGATCACTAGTGATCAGAATATGCTCTTTTTATATTCAATTTGACGAAAATTATAATTTGTTTGAAAATCAGAGGAAGCCGATAAAAAAAACGGGTACCAATTTATAATTATGTCAAATTTCAGATAGTAATTAATATATGTTTGCATTCTGTAATCAAATTGTTAGTTTTTTTTTTATAATTTAGTTAGTAATCCTATATTTTAATTAATAAAGTCTGACACGGAATAATTATTCATGTACTTTAAATTTTTGGGATTAATACATTGTTTAATTACTTATGTTTGCATAATGATCAAATCGTTACTTTTGTGTTTTGATTTGAAAGTTTGATTACCTATTTTCAGAATATGATTAAATAATTCAAACTTATTTCATTTAGTACTTATGTTTGACCAAATATGATTAATTAAATGATTATAAAAATGATATTATCATTACATTCAATCGGTTCAACTGTTTTTCATCGTGTTCATTATGTTCTAAATCAAATTTATAAAGATTTTCTTTAAAACAACTTCAAAGTTTTCAATTTTTTTTTTTAAAAAAAAAAAAAATTGAACTCCCTAGCAGCATCTCGGCTAAATTCGATTGAACGCTGCTACTGGTGGTGGATTCGAATCTGAACCCAGCAAGGGGTGGTGTTCGATTTTGATTTTGATTTTTTTTAAATCAATTTTCTTTTATGAAAATTTGATGAACCCAGAAAGAGGCCGTGTCATGTTGATTGGGTATTTGCGCTCCCGCCCTCTCTTTTATCATTACTTGTAAATGATCGTGTTTTTATCCCTTCTTGAGTATTCACTAGTTTTGAATGAATGAATCATATTTTGGCCAAAAAAATTTGATGAATTTGACGAAAAACACTACAAAGAACATGACAAAGAATGAATATAGAAAGAGAAAAATTGCTTTAGACATTCCATCAAACTGTAACCAAACTATCACATTTACAAACATAAATAACTAAAAAGCACATGATTGAAGCAAACAGGCACATTTGCAAATTTAAGTTACCAAACTATATATATTAACCTAAGATTTGGGTAATCGAAACATTATCTTTTTTTTTTTTTTTTTGCCAATTGGAAACATTATCCAATAAAGTTTAAAATTTAGAATAACTTCATCCATGAGGGTGAATAATATATCTCTTATGTATCTACTATGTACTACATCAATAAAAGAGGCAATGACCCTCACCCCAAATGACATGCCTCTTCAAACATTTTTTTTTTATTTAATTTTTATTTTAGAAAAAAAAAACGAATGCTCCCATGTTCCTTCCCCGTTATCACATGCCCTAACCCGAAAACGCTGTGAACTGACACCCAAACGTTGCATCCCGTCTGCTATACCTGGGCCTCCGTTCGTTGCAACCTATATTCATCCCTACAGAATAAATAGATGCATCAGATATCAGTTTGTTTGTACTTTTGTTTTAAGGCCTTCCTCACCCATTCCCCTTGATGCCTCTGGGTTTTCTCGTTCGTCGTCGGTTCCTCCTTTTTGCCACTGCTTTTGGTCATGGTGCCCCCTCTGCATTTTCTCGGTACTTGCTCGAATCTATAACCTTTCTTGTATAAGGTACTTTACAATCTTTATTCCATCAGACAATCCACAATTTATCGTCTCCACCTGATACTACATCTACACATATATATTCATTTTCCATGCTTGAGTGTGTTCACTGATTTTCTCTCCAAACCGGTAATTGAATTCATGATTACATTCCCAAACAAAATATTTTTATTCAACATTTATCATGTAGTCTATTCCGTTTTCATTCCACTTCTCCAATACCCCATCTATTTGCAGCCTACCAACGCTCCATGAAATGCCTAACAACACCTCACTTTTGATTATACTTCTGGTACACTGTCTATTGATTCTCATATCTTGTTGTACTAACAAGCTACTCCATAGAAGATGACAACCTTTATATTTGTCTATCTATCTATGAAGATAATGAGAGCATGCACATTCTTCAATTTGCATTCAAAACACAATCTATCTTTTCTTCACTTTCCGGGTTTCATTGTTATTATTTGATTTATGCAATTAAGATTTATGCCTAAATTTTCTAAATTTAAAGAAGTTTCTTGTTCTGGTAGTTACAATAATAATACCTCACTTTTTGAAGTGTATATATAACTAGGATTTGGCCCAAAAAATAGTGTACATATCGGAAAATAAAAGATAATGTATTCTTATGTCAACATGGAAACGTAGTGTATATATCGGAAAATAGTAGGACTCGAAATTTGTGACATGTAATTACTGTTCAATTCTGTATCTGTTCAATAATCAACAATTACAATATGTAATGGTACAATCAAGCTAGATTAGGTAAAGAGCTATACTAGGAAAGCATTAAAGCTGTTAAGAATGGAAATAAACTAATATATAAAATATGCAGACTTTCTATATTTAACACTCCTCCTCAAGTTGGAGCGTATATATCTAGCATGCCCAACTTGTCACATAGATCATTAATTAACGCTTTGCAGAGAGGCTTAGTTAGAATGTCTGCAAGCTGGAAATATGTTCGAACGGGAATAAGTTGAATGCGTGGAGGGCTAGAGAATGTTACCACAACAAGGTCTCGAACAAAATGGCAATCCACCTCAATGTGTTTGGTCCTCTCATAAAAGACTTGGTTCTTGGCAATATGCATGGCGGATTCATTATCACAATGTAGTCTCATTAGACCGTCATGATGAATACCTAGTTCATTGAGTAAGCGTTTCGTCCAAATGAGCTCGCATGATATGTTTGCCATTGCACGGTATTCTGACTCCGCGCTAGATCGAGATACAACTGTATGCTTCTTACTCTTCCACGATATAAGGTTCCCACCAAAGAAGACACAATACCCAGTGGTGGACCTCTGAGTAGTAGGACACCCCACCCAATCAGCATCAGTGAACGCTGCGATTCTACTATGTCCCTGATCAGAATATACAACTCCTTTACCTGGGGATCCTTTAAGGTATCTAAGAATCCGAATTGCTGCATCCCAGTGTGTTGTGCGCGGAGCTGATATGAATTGACTCACAACACTCACTGGATACGAGATATCAGGTCGAGTAACCGTTAAATAATTTAGCTTCCCGACCAGTCTTCGATACTTTTCAGGATCATGTAGAGGTTCCCCCTCATCAGGCCGGAGCTTGGTCTCAGGAACCATATGTGAGTCAACAGGTTTGCACCCAAGTAACCCACATGCAGATAGCATAGCAAGGACATACTTCCTCTGACAAATAAGTATCTTACCAGGAGACCGAGATACCTCAATCCCAAGAAAGTACTTGAGCTTACCAAGGTCCGTTATCTGAAATTGTACGCTCAAGAACTTCTTTAATGCCGAGATCCCTTCGTCATCGTCACCGGTAATGATCAGATCATCAACATACACAACTAGAACGATGGTATTCTCCTTTAAGTGCCTGTAGAAAACTGAGTGATCATTATCACTCCTAGTCATGCCAAATTGATTAAGCACGTGGGAGAAACGTCCAAACCAAGCTCGGGGGATTTCTTCAAACCATAAAGGGACTTGCGCAGACGGCATACCTTGGAAAACTCCTCCTGAACAACAAATCCAAGTGGCTGAGTCATGTAAACCTCCTCCTCAAGAATGCCATTGAGAAATGCGTTCTTTACATCTAGTTGGTGCAGTGGCCAGTAACGGATGGCCGCCAAAGAGAGACAGATGCGAATAGACGCCATTTTAGCAACCGGGGAAAACGTCTCATCATAATCAAGGCCATATTCCTGAGAATAGCCTTTCGCAACCAGACGAGCTTTGAGTCGATGAAGCGACCCATCAGGATTAACCTTGATCGTGAAAACCCACTTACAGCCAACTGCCTTTTTGCTAGGAGGGAGAGGACAGAGATCCCATGTCTGATTGTTCCAGAGAGCTGACATTTCCTCCTGCATAGCACTAAACCACCCTGGATTGGCCAGGGCTTCTGTCACATTTCTAGGAACAGAGTAACTCTCAAGACTTATTTTAAAGGCACGATGATCTGTAGATAGGGTTGCATAGGAACAAAAGCTATTTAAGGGATATTTGGTACTGGGGCAATGACGGGAGCCTTTTCGAAGGGCAATAAGAATGTCAATGTCACAGGTAGAGTCAAGTCCGGGAGTTGGTACGGGATCAACTGGTTGTGTAGGAGATGGTGGAGATTCAGGTATGGATTCAATGATTGGAACAGGAGATGCACAAGTTTCATGGTCCTGCATGTTCTGAACAGAGTTAGTATTAACAGGATGTGTCTTATCTCTTCAAGTATATACCTGAGTAATAGGAGGCGTAGGAGGTGCATTATCAGTCTCGAGTGAAGCAGAGCAGACTTGGACTTCAGGATATGTGAGAACAGTCATGATCGATGGAGAATTACTAGACAGACTAGGTTCAGATTTAAGGAAAAATGGAACAGCCATAAAAATAGCATCAGATGAGACAAAGTATCTCCTAAGAGAGGGGCTATAACAACGATAACCTTTCTGAGTTCCAGAATAGCCAATAAAAATACAACGAACAGAATTTGGATCTAGTTTTGTACGGCCTGGTCGATTGTCGTACACATAACAAGTACAACCAAATATCTTTGGTGATACCGGAAACAAAGGTGCAGACGGAAATAAGACATTATAAGTTATTGCACCATCAAGAACAGAGGAAGGCATACAGTTTATCAGATAACATGCGGTTAGAACTGCGTCAGCCCAGAAACGATGAGGAACATGACCATATATCATCATAGTGCGAGCCACCTCAAGTATGTGTCTGTTCTTTCGTTCAGCCACTCCATTTTGTTGAGGTGTGTATGCACATTATGATTCATGAATGATGCCGTTGTCACTCATATATTGCACGAATTCTTTTGTGAAATATTTGCATTGTCGCTACGAAGGGTTTTAACGGTAGTGGCAAACTGATTTGTCACAAAGGAACAAAACATTAAGAATTTTGAAAACACTTCATGTCTAGATTTGATAACAAACATCCAAGTTGCACGAGAGAAATCATCAACAAACGTGACGAAATATCGAAAATCTGAAATAGATGTAATTGGGCATGGACCCCATACATCTGAATGTATAAAATCAAAAATACCAACAGATCGACGAATGACTCTAGGTGGATGGGAAGCACGAATATGCTTGCCCTAAATACATGACTCACAAACTAATTCAGGGACAGAATGAAATTCAGGACGGAGTGTTTTTAGAACCTGTAGAGATGGATGCCCCAACTGATAATGAACATCCTTAGCACTACTAGTGCTCTTGTAGGCAACTCGTTGATGTGAGCTTTCCAGGTAATACAGACCGTTGTGCTTATATGCAGTTCCAATCAACTTGTTAATCCCCAATTCCTGAAAAACGCATTTAGTTGGAGTGAAAGTAACTGAGCAATATAATTGTTCTATTAATTTGCTCACAGACAGGAGATTTTCAGGAAAAGAATGAACATATAAGACAGAGGATAATGACATATGTGGAGAAATTTGAGTGGATCCAATTCCTTCTATATGACAAGTGGAGTCATTGCCTATTTGGACAGGTGGTTGTGAGGTAGTGATAAGTCCTGACAGTAAACTCTTGTTACCAGTCATGTGATCAGTAGCACCTGAATCAACAATCCATAATGGTTTTGATGCTAATAAACAGTTGGAAGTCATACCTGAGGGGCCAATAATAGCCCTTGAAGTTTGCAGTTGAGGTGTCAAGTTGACACTAGAGAAACCCAACTGTTCAAGTAGCTGAACTATTGTAGAAACTTCATCTTTATTAGTATGGTTGCTAACTGATTGCTTGACAATCGATTGACTTGTGATCTTACCCATGTAAGATTTGGCCACCAACAATGGGTTCTCCATAAAAGAACAAATAACAGCAACATTGAGACGAATCAGAAACGGTCCAGCCAGACACCGTTTAGAAACGGATCAGACACGAACACCAGCCAGACACCATTCAGAAACGGATCAGACACGAACAGTTTAGAAACGAACTGCTATCACTGAACCAGAACAGCTTCAGAACCGGACTAGCAATCAGAACCAGCAGCAAACCGACCGAAACCACAATAAACCGGAAAATAAATCGAGCCGGACCAGACAAGTATTGAACCAGACCAAGCCAATATCGAATCAGACCGGGCAAATAACGAACCAGACCAGGCAAATATTGAACCGGACCGAACTGATTATTTCAACTAACTGAACCGGCAATTAAAGAGCAGCAGCAGATTACGTAAAATCAGAGAGCTGTAAACCTAACCAGATCAGATCAGAGCAGATGACGCCGACGATGACAGAGTTGGTGATCGGAGGCGGCGAGTTGTATCTGATTTGAAATCGCGACCGATTCCGTTCTCCTGCAGGTGGCGTGGATACGGAAATCACTGATTTGCTGGAGCTGCTGTGAGAGTGATGCGTGAAGGCAGCTGGGCCGGTGGTGGATGGATGGTTTCGACTGTGAAGGGCGGACGGGCTGGCGTCGGACAAGGCAGAATCAGTTGCTGTGTGGACGACTGAACTAGCGGGAACAAAGGTAAGATAGCTAACCTAGCTCTGATACCATGTAATTACTGGCAATTCTGTATCTATTCATTAATCAACAACTACAATATGTAATGGTACAATCAAGCTAGATTAGGTAAAGAGCTATACTAGGAAAGCATTAAAGCCGTTAAGAATGGAAATAAACTAATATACAAATATGCAGACTTTCTATATTTAACATGACACGACACGATAGCACGGCACGAACACGTACGAAAAAAACCGTGTTCGTGCTAGTATATGTCAAAACGACAACACGGACGAGATTAACACGACATAATTTCAGTGTCATGTTCGTGTTTGGGTATCATAACACGACACGCACGATAACACGATAAAGTTGTGATACTAAGACTAAATCTTAAGTATTTTTTGAGCAAATCTTATATATTACCTCCAATTAGTGGTTTAATATTTAGTGTTTGTAGTCTCTGTATTACTAACTTATGAATATAGTGACATAAATTCATGGTTTTTTGTTTTATATATATATGAAGTTCACTATTTTGATTTTTGCTCAAATATCTCGTATATAGATACAACAGAATATCATTCACAACACGATAGCACGACACTAACACGCACGAAAATATCCGTGTTGTCTTCGCGTTTGCAAAATGTGACACGATAAGCTTATCGTGCGTATTCGTGTTCAGTAAGTTTAGCACGACACGATCACTAACATGCACGATAACACGAATTGCTACCCTAAAAAATAGTGTATATATCGGAAAATAAAAGATAATGCATTCTGGATGTCCTTGTCCTTTCATTATAAGAATTTTAAGTAATCATAGAAATTGTAAATAATGTAAAGATGCTTTCAGTTATTACAACTAAAGAAATTTGGATGAATTTCACGTGCACGCAAGTGCTTATTATCTAGTATATATATATATATATGAGGACCGGCGACCACTTGAATCGACAAGTATTCTAAGTTTCAGTACTGAATCTAAAGACATCGAGATAACATTTTCCTCGAAGTTCCCTTGCGAAGAGGCCTTTAAAGAAATCAACCATGTTAGTACTCCGAAAGGCAGCCGGAGTTTGGGGGGTGATGAGGCTTGGAGCCGGCCCGAAATCGCCCTCCATTTTAGGGTTGTGGAATGCGGCGATCGATAACCTCTCTTTAGATGAGTTCACCATTGCCCTATGCTCTATGCTTCTGTACTTCCCATTCGTCACCATCTATACGTACGTACATATTTAATTACACAAATAATTAAATATGTTAAATATAATACATAAAAATAAATGGCTAATTGATGTTTGACTATCAAACGAACAAAACATTAGTTTGGATGTAATTGGTCATGTGTCAGCATCGTAATACGATAAATTGTTAGTTGATGTAATTTGGATTTTTGAGAAAATTAGTAGTTGATGTTTAGACATTGAATCATAAATTACTAGTTTTTTTTTTTTTTTATCACAAGTTCAACACGTATGTGAATTTCGTCCAAGAAGGCGGAAATCCTTATGAGCTAGCAAACTATGTATATGAAATAACTGAGCTAACAAGATATTCAAAAACAAATTTTAGTTATTAATTTATTTAACTGGCACAAATTAATATCGGTAGGAGCAAAGTGATTATTAACGGATTAAGAATCTAAAAACAGTCTCCAACTATAAATCATGTTATTAATTGATATCTCAGATTTAAAATGTTGATATTTTTTATATCACCTATATTAGTTGCTTTTCACTTTTTTTTGGACTAATTTTGAAGTTAAAATTTCCATCTTAAATAATAAAAACATGTTGCACTTTTTCCATCTCATATATAATTCAGTTCAAGCTCATTTATTATTAAAAACATGTTTTTATTTCATTAATATTATAAAAAACAAAAAGTGGAAATCAATCAACCTATTAAATATCAACATTTTTAAATATGGAATAGCCACTGGTACTCTGTTTTTAGGGTTTTTTTTAACCATTATTAATAACCTAAAAAAAATTAGTCAAGTCGTTTGGATTTATATTTTCTCTGCAGGTACGTACCTCCAAAATGTCACCGACGTTGACGACGAAAGCACCGGGGAGAGGGCTGACCGGGACCCACACACCATCCTTCTTAATCTGCAGCCCTTCCATTTCGTTGACTTGTAGTAAAACAGTCAAACCCACGGCGTCGGAGTGCGGGGTGAGGCCGGTGACCAGCTCCGGCTGCGGGCACGGCGGATAGTAGTTGATTCGAAAAGCCTGCATACCTTCTCCAAACACCTTTCTCATTTCATCTTCCTCCATCTTCAGAGCTTTGGCCATCCACACTAAGATCTCCATGGCGAGATCTCTCACCCCCTCGCTGTAGTCTTGAGCGGCTTCTCTGAAAGATGGAGGGAGGTGAGGAAAGATGTAGGGTTGCCGGAGGTCCGGCGGGAGCATGACGGTGTAGAAGAGATCGCCCCAGTCGAGCTTCTGGTGGTCGGACACCACGAAGGCCTGCCCGAATCCGTCCAAGTTTCCGTCTCTTTGCCAGAGATTCTTCTTCTCTTCCATCGGAAGTTTGAAGAGCAGTTCAGTCTCCATTTTCATCTTCTCCACCACCTCTGAACTCACTCCATGGTTTATCACCTGTCACCGGCCATCAAGTCAATTCAAGTTTTGAGCGAGATTCTATCAATATTAAATCTTAAATTTATCAGCTTCATTACATGTCATTATTAAATTTAATTAAGTGGAAGTCAGTTATATCAAATGACAAAATATTACATATTGGTGTTAGAAATTCTATAATTAATTTTAAATCTTAATATTATATATTTCGTCAGTCGTTATTATCTAAATTTCATAGAGAGAATTTATATTTCTTTAGATATGTTAGATTTCAAATTGGGCATCCTACATAGGGTTGTCAACGGGGAGGGTCGGGGCGAGTATCGCTTGCCCCGTACCCGCCTCGCGGGTTGAGATGGTCGACCCGTACCTGCCCCACACTGTTCGCGGGGCGGGTCGACCCGCGGGTCACCTATTAGTGGTATATAATATATTATTAGCAATTTAAATCCTAAATTCTATATTTACCATATACAAATTCAATTTAAAATTTAAATCACAAATAATAAATTTAACTTCAAATCCAAATACAAGTCACAAATCCTAATTATTTTAACAATGTATTATATTACCTATATAGTTTTATACAAATACGTGTAATATATATATATATATATATAAATTATCCACATACGGGGCGGGGCGACCCCAAAATCGTACCCGCCCCACAGGTCACGGATCGCGGGTCAACGAGTTAAAATCGGGGCGGGCCCCGCGGGTCACGGATTACCCGTGGCCCGTTGCCACCCCTAATCCTAAAAGTAAATACTGATAGAACTAGATACTAACCTGTATACCGCATGAGTAAACAAATATAAGTTAAATTGTTCTATCTATTATATAATTTTTAAATATAATTTTATATTAACCAATATTTTAGAAAGTTAATATTTTTGTGGGAAGTTATATTATAACTTACGGTGCTAATATTACACATCGAAAAAAAT
Organism: Clarkia xantiana subsp. parviflora; assembly: GCA_036873135.1. NCBI lineage: Eukaryota > Viridiplantae > Streptophyta > Magnoliopsida > Myrtales > Onagraceae > Clarkia > Clarkia xantiana. The sequence goes on from JAPTYO010000016.1 coordinate 6,130,396, forward strand.
GTAATAAAATGGTAAAAAATTGTATCTATAATCTTCTCTTGATAGATTATCTCCATAGATATATTAAAAAAGTAAATATACGAAATTTAAAATATATTTATATAAAAAGAGAATCTAATTTCATTTATTTATAGAGATCAAAATTATTATTATTATATATATATTATTTCTATGCAGTCAGCTGTATTAGATAGCAAATTATTTTATTGAAATAGCAAATTATACCGTCACTTTCCAGAGGCAAACAGAAAAGCAAATTATTTAATTGAAATCAGATGGTATAGCTTAGACGTTGATGGAATGAGAGTAGGGCAAGTCAAGTGTCCCGGACCTCACATATAGCTTCGTGACTGGGTGTGGTTCACAATAATAACTGAGCCCCACACCATGTGTGAGTGTGAAGACTGAAGAGATATATATAACACCACCCAACCATACAAGTAAACCTCATTTGTATTTGATGGGACCCACGAGGGCTGGTTACCGTGTAAAACGTGCCTTTTATAGTATAATACAGTGTTATCAGAACCGGACCGGGGCCTGAACCGGCAGGGCCACCGGTTCCCGGTTCGGCCGGTCGGACCCGGTCCGAATCGGGTCCGACCGGTTTTAGTAAAAAAATGCAAATTTGCATATCCTCTTTGTAAGTTAACCCTTATGTAGGTTTTAGTCCGGATCGGGGCCTGCCTCTCTATAGGTTTACCCTAAAAAAAATTTAATTTTTTTTTTTTTTAATTTTTTTTAATGAAAAGAGTCCGAACCGGTGAACCGCCCGGTTCGCCAAAAACCGGCCGGTTCGGTGAAAACCGGACTTCAGAACCGGGTTCGCTTACATCCTCCGGAAATAAGCAAACCGGACCGGTAGGGGTCCGGTTCCGGTCCGACCGCGGCCGGACCGCCGGTCCGGTCCGGTCTGATAACACTGGTATAATATAATACAGAGAAAGCTGGCATTTTACCGTAGATGGAAAAAGTAAGATTGCGGGGGAAAAAAATAGTTCGGGAGGTAAATATATATATATGTATAGTAGATATGAATAAATTCTTGTGAAATTTTTTGTGAAAATTGTTATGAAATTAAGAGAAAGAAAGTTGGTGTAGTGCAAATTCAAAATATTATTGTGGGCCCATTCCATTTTTTATAAAAATTTCACAATATTTTTCACATTTTCTAGCAACACTCATACTATATATATATATATAAGATTTTAAAAGATTATTAAGTTAAAACACTACCTACATCGTTTAAGTCTAGAATTCTGGGAAGGAACTGGCCCGGCCTACTAGACTAGCTAATTAATTCAGGCCTGAATTGTATAAGTAAAAGTTTGTTCACCCGTCAATTCATATATGCATGGATAGGGGGGTTTATAACTTCATTTGGGTTGGCTACTTATCTTTTCTTTTTTTAGTTAATTTTATATTTAATTTCTCGGTAAATGCTAACAATTACTTTGCCACACAAGCAAACAAAAAATGACACTTTTATTAAAAAAAAATTAAAATTTTAATCATATTTATGTAAATGTAATGGCCATCATCGTATTCTTTACTACGTTCATCATATTTTTTAAATATAATTATATTTTAAAAAAATTGACCCAATCAAATTCAACAAAGAGCTTGTTACGTTCTATTATATTTTTTTTTAAGAAATGATGGTGAGTATGAAGAATTAATATAAAAAATATCCATACCAATATATATATATCACATCGGTTTTCTATCTATTTGTCACGTTATTTTTATTTCTGTAATGTCGTGGCAGAACCACATACAATTAAGTGGGTGCAACTGCATCTATCAACTTTATAAAATTAGTGTAAATATAAATTTTACTTTCATCACTTAAATATGAAAAATGAATGTTGCACCCATTACGAGATGGATTTTTCTACCATGCTTCAAAAGAACCATGCTTTTGGTTTTTTTATTACTAGGGTGGACTTAATTGTAACATATGTAAAACTTTAAAAGTATGAAAAAATATGAAATTTTTTAACCACACCTAATATTTGCATCATACTATTAATAATATCAGTTTCCCTCTAGGATTCACCTTTAGGGCAATAGAAAAAAAAAGTATAAAAAATATGGTGCTCTTGGAGTATAAGAGAAAGATCCTTAGGGGATGCACAATCATAAAAGGGGACAACATGTCCACTTTTTAATTTTTTTATATATACTTAATTAAATAGTAAAATAGTTCCAAATCTATAAGTAAGAAATTGACTAAATTATTAATACTAAATTGATTTTGTAAATTGGTAGCTCATGTATGAATATTCTGACAATTGTCAACTCAAGTTTCGCTTTGTGAACAATTTGATAGTTGGGGATTTTTTTTGGACAATTTGCTAGCTCAGATTTCACTTTGTGGAGAATTTGTAGCTTAGATTTAGCTTTGTGGACAATTTGGTAGCTAAAAAGTTCTCCACAGAGCGAAACTGATTTAGCAAATTGGTCACAAAAGAAAATACGAGCTAGTAAATTGTTCTTAAAGTGAAATCTATCTTAAGAAATTGTAAAAAAATAAAAATAAACAATTTGTACACGAAGTGATATCTAAGCTAGCAAATTAAAAAAAAAATTATTTTATGCAGTAGTTTGTCATAGTGCTCAAATGTGAACTAGCAATTAGGCAACCTAACCCTTTCTTTTATTGTCAAATTGCGTAGCATTACAATTTAATATATAGTATGACTTTTTAAAATTTTTGATTTACGACAATAATATTTTAAGCACTTTTTAAAAAAATGTCCACGGTTGTCAAATTCCCGAATCTGCCACTTTTTGCACTCCTTATTTAAATATGAAAACGGTACAACATTAAATATGAATGTTATATATACTTATATATTATTTAACTCCTTATATTTAACTAATATATATAGTTCGTATGTATATCTAAAATTATATGTAACTATCTGAGTGACAATAAATATTTATTAAAATAAATATCTACAAAAGTATTAGAAAAAACGTAATAGTTTTTAAAATTAATTGGTGTTTTACTTTTAATTATTAGATTATATATTTTAAGTTTTTTTTATATAAATAATTTTTTTGTCAAGAAATTTTTCAATTTTTTAAATAATATGAAAAAAAAAAAAATCACTTCTATAATCTATACCTTGACCTCAAATCGCGACTCCGCCACCGACAAACCCTAATTACTATTATAAAGTTACAACGCTATAGTTGTGAAAGTGGGTGGAATTATTTATTTACCTGAAAGAAACCCCAATTTTGGCAAGCGAAGTGGAGCTTTTGTAGCTCCTCCGGAGAATCGAGATGATCACAAGAAAGCAACAGTTTGGACATGTCTATGACGGGAACTTCCGGTAGTTCAACGGCAGGGTCAGTGACCGGAGGGTCCAGATCTGCACGAATGTATCGCTCAGGGACGGTGGTTAGCGGCCTCTTGGCTAGCTCCTGAACCCAGGGGACTGGAAGGGAGCTGCCTAATCGTATCTTATTGTTTTGCTCCATTATATATGATAATATAATATGATATGATTCATATATCTCTCACACCCCAACTCAGGTGTATATATATAATATAATATAAATAAATTATTAGAAAGCAAGCGAAAGCCCTACACGTCGCAGTCGAGGAGAGTCTGCTGAGATTATTATTTTTTCATTATTATTATTATTATCGTGAAATTATGTGGTAACTATTATGAACTGTTCGAATTAATATTAATAATAATTTAATAAATATTCGGTTATATAGACGTAGGGTGGGCAAAAACAGTCATCGTCCCACGACCAACGAGGACCATTTAAGTTTGGTCCAGGGCTAATTTGAAACGTGTGAAATATTTAGTCTTTTAGGTTCTAATATTGATCTGATCATTACTACTATTATAGACTATTTTTTTTTTTGTTTTAAGTTTTAGTATTTTATAATCTTTTTAAGAAAATAAGGTTTAATAGATTAGTACTTGAGATTTTTTTTCCCGACTTTGGATATTCCATCTATGTTTATTATTGAAATCTACTAATTTCTATAAACTATTTTTGAATAAATTTATATATATGTTTTACATATTTACCCTCTCATCTTTGTCAAAGGCTTCTTGAATTGCCCTGGTTGGTAGTGAAGTTGGATAACTTCACTGATGGACGTTTGGATGGACGTAATGTAAGATTACAAGTAATGTGAGCTACTTAATGCTATATTACATTGTTTGGTTGTGTTGTAGTGTAGGGTGTAATATTAGATTACATTGTTTGGTATGCTTTATAATGTGCATTGTAATGTGACTTTATTATTATTATATTAATTTATATGAGAGTGTATTATCTCTTAATATGAAAGATTTAAGCAAATATTTATTTCGAGAATAATTAATTTTTTAAACGTTATGTTTTATGGTTAACACTATAATCATTTATGAACTCTAAAAACTAAATATTTAAACTCAATACGCATAACTATTAAAATTCTATTATTTAAAATATTTTATAAGATAGTTTTTATAAAAAAAAAAATTACCACAAAAAATACTTAATCATTTTATACGAACATTATCTGCATTATTCTTTATTATAATAATTAATTATGAAGTAGATAAAAAATAAAAAGCTAATAATAATAATAATAATATTATAATAAACTATAATATTAAAATAATAACACTCCGTGATATTGGATGTAATATCACATTACAATAAATGAATTTTAAACGTAATATTATATTATAATGTACTAACGACGTAATATTAATGTAATGTGAAACGTAACGTAATATTACATTCCACATTAAATTTATTCAAAAACCTCAATGGTCTGGTGGTCCCGTTGAACACCTGGAACGCCAACAGGGTCTTGAGGGGGCTGTTGGATCACGGTCGAAGTTCCGTTACGTTTTTTACGGAAACTTGAACTCCTGGGCTCCGCGCAATCCTGCAAAAGGGGATGACCTGGGTGGTGACCCAGAATCCCTCTCCGATGCTTAAATAAGAGTATGAATGATGGGGTGGATAGCAGTAATCTAAGTTCGTATTAGAATATGTATGTTTTCTGAGGTAACTTCCTCCTTTATATAGGAGGGGAAGTTGCCTCAGTTACCTGTAACCGCGCCTGGCAGTTTTACCCACGTTCCGTATATCTCGTTCGAGATTCCGTGTATCTCGCCCCACGCTCCGCGTATCTCGCCCACGCTCCGCGTATCTCGGGCACGCCCTGCGTATCTCGGGGGAGCTTATCCGTATCTCAACCGTTTCCCCACTACTCTATTTAGTAGGCGGGTTTCTTGGTCTTATCCTCTGATCACGAGTCCCAATCCATATCGGGGACTCCAGAGTTATCTCATTCTAGGTCACCACCCAGGACCCCTCGTCCCACGGGACAGGGCCAGCTTTCTCGGGGCTTTATTATCGGGGCCTTCTCAAAGGCATATCGGGACCTACTCAGAGGCTTATCGTCGGGAGCATTCAGCTCATATATCGGGACCGATCTCGTCGGGACCTTTCGTACTGGGCTTCTGGACCTTCCAGGTCTTTCGCGAGGCTTAGTAGGCTTACCTGCCGTTTATTGACTGTTAACGGGGCTAACGATTCCATCGGAACCCATCATTTGTCCCCAAGACATGGGGGACTTGCAGTCCGTCGTGTCTTCCAATTCCGGACCTCCCGACCTCATCGTCGAAGGCTTTCATCTATTTTGGTCTCGACCATTATTGCACTACTTAAAGCGACTTGACTCGTTGCTTAAAACGTTCTGATGCATCACTTAAGATGACTTTATACATCCTTCTGATGCTTCACTCGGGACTTCACCACTTAAGGTTTCTCATCCATGCCGTTCAAGGCAATTTCACACATCACTTAAGATGATTTTATCGCACCCTTTAAGGCTTTTTATCGCGTCATTCCAGACGACTTAATCATACCCCTTAAGGCTTTTTATCGCATCATTCCAGACGACTTACTCGGACCCCTTTAGGGCTTTTTGCTGCATCATAAAGACGACTTACTCGGACCCCTTTAGGGCTTTTTGTTGCATCATAAAGACGACTTACGCGGACCCCTTAGGGCTTTTATTCATACCTAGGCTTTTTGTTGCATGATAAAGACGACTTAATCATACCTCGTAAGGCTTTTGTTCTTACCTCGGAAGGCTTTTTATCGCGTCCTTTAAGACGACTTACTCGTACCTCGGAAGGCTTTTTAATCGTACCTCGGAAGGCTTTTATCGCGTCCTTTAAGACGACTTACTCGTACCTCGGAAGGCTTTTTAATCGTACCTCGGAAGGCTTTAATCGCGTCATCGGATCAATCGATAGATAACTTGCGCCATTCGCGGCGACTTAACATCACGCACCACTTAAGGCGACTTAGGATCAAACATGACATTTCTTCAAGTGTGCGCCACTGAAAGAATGTTTCAACGTCTTGCCATCAAGGTCTTCTAACTTGTACGCATTCGGGGCTGGCATCCCTACGATCTTGTAAGGTCCCTCCCATTTCGGTGACAGCTTGCTGATCCGATCTTGATAGACGAACTCATTCCTCCGCCAAACAAGTTCTCCAACGAAGAATTGTCGGGACTTGACCCGTCGATTATAGTACCTGGCTGTTGCCAGACGCATCCGAGCCTGAACTTCATCAGCCTTCCACCTTTTCTCTTCAAGCAAGTCCAAGTCCAGACGTCTCATTTCTTCGTTCGTCAGAGGCTCATAATACCTCATGCGATGGGACGCCACCGCTATCTCCACGGGAGCAACTGCCTCCGTGCCATAAACAAGGCCAAACGGAGTCTCCCCCGTCGATTGCTTGGGTGTTGTTCTAACTGCCCACAACACGTTTTCAAGCTCATCTAGCCAATGACCCTGCAAGGCGTAGACTCTCTTTTTCAAGCCATCCATCACGATCTTGTTGGCTGACTCGACTTGCCCATTAGTCTGAGCATGATGGACGGAAGCTGTCCGATGCTCGATGTTCAATTCCTCCAGATACTCCTTCAACTGAGCCCCATTGAACAGAGGGCCATTATCGCTGATCAGCACTCGAGGAACCCCGTACCGGGATACGATCTGAGTCTGGAGAAACTTGAGGATCTGCTGCCCCGTCGTCTTGGCCAATGCCTTAGCCTCTATCCACTTCGAAAAGTAATCAATGGCTACGAGTAAATACTTGCACTGACCTTTGGCTTGGGGAAGGGGTCCCACCAAGTCGATGCCCCACTGCGCGAAGGGCCAAGCACTCCTGATGGACATCAAGTCCGCGGCAGGAGCCACGATATTCGGAGCGTACCTCTGGCATGCATCACAAGATTGGACCATTGTGTCGCTTCCTTGTTCATCGAAGGCCAATAGTAGCCTAAATTCAGTGCTTTCCTCACAATGGATCGGGCCCCTTCATGACAGGCCGTGATTCCTTCGTGCAACTCTCTCAGGATCCGATTCGTATCAGGCTCCGCCACACATTTCAGAAAAGGCTTTACATGCCCCCTCTTGTATAACTGGTTGTCCACCATCACGTAGTTGCTCACGATTCGACGCAACCTAACAGCTGCCACTTCATCGTCGGGGAGTGCCCCCGTAGTCAAGTATGTGACAATCGGGGTCATCTAGGTGGATTTCTCTTCTTCCTCCGATCCCACTTCAATAGCACATACCTCCGACGGATCGATGGTTGAGATAATCACCCTCTCCAAAAAGTGCACCTTCCGATTCTCCTCGGGGGCTACACCTAGGGCAAACTTACTTAAGGCGTCTGCCTCCGCGTTTTCTTCCCTCGGGATTGCTTCAATGTTGAAGCTTTTGAAGCTTCCCTTCAAAGTCTGCACCTCGTGCAAATACTTCCTCATTGTCGGGTTCTTCGCCTCATAATTCCCTTGGACTTGATTCACGATCAGGCTAGCATCACACTTCACCTTTAAATGATCGACTCCCGTACCCTTGGCGATTTTAAGGCCCGTGATGAGAGCCTCATACTCAGCTTCATTGTTGGTGGCCCTAAACGTCAAGGCCAAGGCATATCGCAGGGGCTCGCCTCCACCGGGCGGTATCAATACAAATCCTGCCCCCGATCCTTCTACACTTGATGAACCATCAGTGTACATTTCCCAGGTGTTCTCCTCATTTGGCTGTTCTAGCTGTTCTGCAATCGGGACCTCCATGGTTGCCCCCTCTACAGGACCTGCTTCTTCCAGATCGGGTGCTGTAAACTCTGCTATAAAATCTGCCAATGCCTGGCCATAGCCGTTCTCGGAGCAAAGTGGATACGGAACTCCGTAAGCTCAACTGCCCATTTCACCAATCTCCCCGACGCCTCCGGTCGGTTCAAAAAGTGCTTCAAGGGCTGATTAGTTAATACCGTAATCTCGTGGGCATGGAAGTAGGGCCTCAGTTTTCGAGCAGCAATAATCAACGCAAAGAGATACTTCTCAATAGAGGGATAATTCATTTCAGATTTGGCAAACGCTTTGCTTACAAAATAAACAGGAACTTGGTTGCCCTTGACAATCTTTATTAACACAGAACTAACAGCAACTTCAGAAACAGCCAAATAGAGATAAAGCGGCTCGCCTGGAACCGGTTTCGCCAACGGCGGGAGGGTACGAAGGTGTTGCTTGAGCTCCTGAAATGCTTCCTCGCACTTGTTGGACCATTCAAACTTCCTGTGGGCCCTTAGCACATCAAAAAATGGCATGGCTCGGTCACTCGCCTTGGGTAGGAAACGATTCTTCGCAGCTAATCGTCCATTCAGCACCTGGACCTCCCGATGGATTTTCGGAGACTGCATCTCCTCGATTGCCCTCAGCTTCTCAGGATTCACCTCGATTCCTCTTAGGCTCACCATAAAACCCAGGAACTTCCCCGTGTTCACCCCGAAAGCGCACTTGTCCGGATTCAAACGCACCTGATGAAACTTCATCCGCTCAAACGCCATCGCCAAGTTATGGACATGGTCTCTCGCCTGTCGGGACTTCACTAGCATGTCATCCACATAAGCCTCCATGGTCTTTCCCAGCATGTCCCCGAACAACTTGTTCACCATCCTCTGGTAAGTTGCTCCAGCATTGATCAGCCCAAAGGGCATAACGTCATAGTGATAGACATCACTATCAGCATAAAAAGCTGTGTGGGGGGCATCCTCCTTCGCCATCTTGATCTGATTGTAACCGGAATAAGCATCCATGAAGCTCAGCAGCTCATGTCCCGACGTGGCATCCACCAGCTGGTCTATTCTCGGGAGTGGATAACAGTCTTTCGGGCAAGCCTTGTTCAAGTCGCGGAAATCGGAGCTCCTTGATGAACCCAGCATCGAGCAATCTGCCCACCTCCTGCTGGATCGCGATCCTCTTATCCGCGCCCATCGGACGCCTCTTCTGCGCGATAGGCTTGATCGCGGGATCGATCTTCAGCTCGTGCACTATCACGTCGGGGCTGATACCTGGCATATCGCTCGGGGACCAGGCAAACAGCTCCTTGAACTCCTTCAGGAGCTCGATCAATTCTCAGGCCCTTTCCTCCGACAAAGCAGACCCGATCTTCACTTTCCTTTGAGGTCCGTCAATCTCGACCTCTTTCAGATCCTCCATGGGGGCGGGACGCCTAAACTCCTCTCAAGGATTGGCATCAGTCTGAAGGACAGCCATGGCTTCCCTCCTTCTCCTTCGAGTGGCGTTAACATAACACCTTCAGGATGCCACCTGGTCACCCTTGACCTCCCCGACCCCATTTTCAGTCGGGAACTTCATCTTCTGGTGGACGGTCGAGGCGACTGCCATGAGAGGGTTGATGGTGGTCCTCCCGATGATAGCGTTGTACGTCCCTGCAGACTCGACCACGACGAAATCCACGTTCCGCCTTTCCACTTTCCAGCCACTACCGAATTCCACCGGTAAGGTAATCATTCCCAGTGGATAGGAAGTAGAGCCAGAGAATCCTACCATCGGGAAGTTCACCTGCGTCAGGTCCTTCTTCGTCTTTACCATGGCTTCCAGGGCGTCCATGAACAGAATGTCGGAGGAGATCCCTCCGTCTATCAGGATCCGCTTCATCTCGAATCCATCCACATCCAAGGTCACGACCAAGGCGTCATCATGGGGGCTCTCCACGCTTATCAGGTCCTCCGCTGAGAAAGAAATCACCATTTCCTCCTTTACAGTCCACGATCGGGACCTCTTTCCTAGCACCACAGCAGCAGAAATACGGGAAGCATAATTCTCCCGAGAAGCGGAGGTATCACCTCCCGCCGCCATTCCTCCATGAATAACGTTAATGGTTCCCCGCCTCTCCTTACGGGCACCGGAGGATTATGGCTCAACCTACTTCTTTTTCGAAGATCGATCGCGAGACTTGGAACGGGACCGTGATCGAGTTTTGGAACGGGATCGGCACCGTCCCCTACCGACAAACTCCTTAAGCTTCCCCTTCTGGATCAGCTTCTCTATCTCCTTCTTTAGCTCCCGACAGTTATCTGTGTCGTGACCATTAGCTCGGTGGTACCGACAGTAACGATCAGAGCGACCTCCCAAGAATTCACCTTCTTTCCTTGGAGGGTATCGGGCGAGACCCTGCCGATCCATCACTGCTAGCATAGAGGTCATAGAACTGTTGAGGGGAACATTACGACCCTCTCGATTATCCTTCCTCGGAGGACGCTTGTCCTCCCTTCTGTCGGGGCGACCACGGCTCCTACTTCCCTCTGATTTGTCGCTCCCTTTGCGATCATCCGACAGCTTGGACGATGGCTTTCCTCTTCCTGACTTCGGAGGATCAAGCTCTCCGGCAGCAATCTTCGACTCTTGCACGTCGATTTGTTGCTTCACCCTCGCTTGCAAGGCTTCCATACTCCACACAGCCTTCGCGGCTACACTGTGCATCAGATCGGAACCATACGGAGCAGTTAGGTTCCGAAGGAAGGTGCGGATGGTCTCTCCCTCTGATATCTCCTCGTCAATCTCCGCGGCACTAGCAGTGAACCGTTGGTAGTAATACGCCAACGATTCGTCAGATCTCTGCACCACCTGGGTCAAGGACCTCACGCTCTTCAAGAGGCGCCTACGACCCTGATATTGCTTGATGAAACGGTCGTGCATATCAGCCCAACAAGTAATACTTCCCGGCGGTAGGCTGAAAAACCACGTCATGGCCCTTTCTCCCAATGTGATCGGGAACATCGAACACACGAGGTCATCATTCGCGGTCCTACCCATGCAGGCCTGGACATGCCTCTGAACATGACGGACTGGGTCTCCTTCACCATCGTACTCCTTGATGGTCGGAATACCTAGCCCTGGCGGGGCGACAGTATCTAGCAGCCGTGGAACAAAAGGATGAGTAGATCGGTCCCTCAACTCCGATGTCATATGCTTCTGGTCGCCCATGCAGATGTTGACGATTTTCACCACCTGATCGTGGGTGATGGGGCCATTCAGGGGAATGGTCCTGTGCTGCACTGGTCCGGGACCGTCAACCACGAACTTTTCCGAGTGCGCGGGTTCTTTACCCTTATTCCTCTGAACCTCCTGTTCCTCTTGAACCTCCCTCGGAGGAGGCGGAGGCAGCTCCTCCCGTGGAGGTAACTCTTCTTCCCTCTTGGCAGCCTCTCTCCTGTCCAGCAAAGCCTCCATGGCCGCCAAGAACATGGGCATAGCATCTGCTACTGCTTTAGCCAACTCCGGGTTTGAGGAAGCACCTACCTCCCTCCGCGGGATTTCCTCTCTGCGCACCACCGGATTTGGAGGAGCATCCACCTCCTTTCTCGGGATATCCTCCCTGTTCACCGCCGTGTCTCGGACTGAGACCTCATAATCTTCATCATGCCCCCCTGTCTGAGAAACAGCAGGGTGCTCACCTTGTTCAACAGCATGCTCCGGCAACGTGGAATTCACAGTTCCAGCAGGGCGAGAACTGCCGGCCTGGATTTGCTTCTTCTTACCACCACCAGCCATCGATCTAGTAGAAACTATTGTGACTTTTTGTTAGTTTCCCACAGACGGCGCCAATGTTGGATCACGGTCGAAGGTCCGTTACGTTCTTGACGGAAACTTGAACTCCTGGGCTCCGCGCAATCCTGCAAAAGGGGATGACCTGGGTGGTGACCCAGAATCCCTCTCCGATGCTTAAATGAGAGTGAACGATGGGGTGGATAGCAGTAATCTAAGTTCGTATTAGAATATGTATGTTTTCTGAGGTAACTTCCTCCTTTATATAGGAGGGGAAGTTGCCTCAGTTACCTGTAACCGCGCCTGGCAGTTTTACCCACGTTCCGTATATCTCGTTCGGGATTCCGTGTATCTCGCCCCACGCTCCGCGTATCTCGCCCACGCTCCGCGTATCTCGGGCACGCCCTGCGTATCTCGGGGGAGCTTATCCGTATCTCAACTGTTTCCCCACTACTCTATTTAGTAGGCGGGTTTCTTGGTCTTATCCTCTGATCACGAGTCCCAATCCATATCGGGGACTCCAGAGTTATCTCATTCTAGGTCACCACCCAGGACCCCTCGTCCCACGGGACAGGGCCAGCTTTCTCAGGGTTTTATTATCGGGGCCTTCTCAAAGGCATATCGGGGCCTACTCAGAGGCTTCTCGTCGGGAGCATTCAGCTCATATATCGGGACCGATCTCGTCGGGACCTTTCGTACTGGGCTTCTGGACCTTACAGGTCTTTCGCGAGGCCCAGTAGGCTTACTCGTCGTTTATTGACTGTTAATGGTGCTAACGATTCCATCGGAACCCATCAGGGGCGAAGGAGGAAGACGCGGTGTACTAAAATAGTTTCTGATTTTATTGGTTGTATATTTAGCAATTTTTTGCTTTTCTTTTTTTTTTTTTTATAAAAAAAAGTAGTTAAGATTTCGGGAAAAAAAAAATCAACTAAAATTATATAAGATATTTTCGTCTTTTTCAGGTAAGTATGATGGGTTTTTTGTCAACCCAAAGTTGGTTGAAACTTGAAAAGTCATCTACGAAAAGAACTTCCTGCCAATAAAAATGCATAATTCATCTTCTCTATAGTTGTCAAAATCAATCAGGCCAAAGGAGGGACGTTTTGTCATGTCTTAATTGGCCGACACATTGACTACGACTTTTACCTAAACAAAATTTGTAAAAGAAGACATAGGAGGATAATATTATTTAATAACCATACATACAACATATCATTATGGTTTAATATATCGGCTTTTGTTTTAAAAAATTCAGATTATTAAAATTTAAAAATATTCATGAACATCGTTTTATTTTTTACGTGCTAAAGTTGATGTAATAATATATATTATTTTAAGTATGAAATAAACATATTATTATTGTTAATGACTTATAAAAATCTACAAAAAAAAAAACAAAAAAAAAAAAAACTTTATTGAATAGTCTCACCTATACCTCATAAAATTTCTTAATTGGTATGTATATTCATAATAGCTAGTAATGTATGCAGATAAAAGATTCATATCTAATGATTTTAATTCTACTTAATTAAATTATATCATCTATATATAGGGGTGAGTTCGGACGGGACGGGCGGGCTTTTGCCTGAGTCCGAGCCCGAAAATTTCAGGACTCCTGTTTTTGGCCCGAGCCCGAATTCAAAGGAAATGTCCCGCCCGAGTCGGGACATCGGGGCTCGGGCTAGCCCAAATTTGAACAAAAAATTTGAAAATTTTGAAAAATCCTAAATTAGGTCCATCCATTTCAAATACATGCAAGTTGAACACATTAATACAAAATTCAACAAGTTCTAAACATCATCCATAGTCTAACTCTATGATTTTTTTATTTTAACTATAGTAAAGTTACTTAAACTATAGTTAGTAGACTTAGGTTAAACTTAAATATATAATATATGCATATACTCGGGCGGGCTCGGGACTTTCGGGCTTTTTAAGAAAAAACCCGAGCCCGAGTCCGACTTGTGAAGAAAATTCCCACCCGACTGGGCTCGGGTCACTTTTCGGGACGAGATTTTCTGGCCGGGCTCGGGTCGGGCTATTCGGGCCTTCGGGCTAATCGGGCTCCTTGCTCAGCCCTATCTATATATATTATATATATTCTGAGAGAAAAATGATAAACCAGTTGATGAGGAGCTGAGTATTTTTTAAGTGTTTTAACCGATGCAATCTACAACTAAGTAGGGGAAAGCAGGGTAATTAATCTGCGTCAGCAAAAAATGGTTCCTTAATACCGAGGAAAGATGAAAGACGAATTAATTGTATGAGGAACAGATTCAACCTAAACCCAATGTCCGAGGAGCCGAATCAACTTTGCAGGATCGAAGCAACCTTGCTCCATCAACAAGGAGCCTTTATTGAATTCTGCATGATTAAACACCTAGGCGCAAAAATCATGATTAAACACCTAGGCGCAAAAATCGAAGCGTCTCTACAGGTTCGTAAGGAGATTTATAAGGAGATCTTCCTTCCCGGTTCGGTACGCGTTTAGGCTCATCAATCATCCACGATTTTCACAGCTTCTGCGCCACCTCATGATGTTTCATCTACCCGTGGTGGAGATGAAGGTAATCAATTTGATTCAATCTTCTTGATCTCTTTAACTTCGATTCTACATATTTTTCTCCGGGTATTGCCATCGCCAATTTAGGGTTTGAAGAGCGGCGGTTATGAGGAAGCAGAATGTCGCGATTAATAGGTTCTTCTGCAGGAACTGGTCAACGATTCAGGCGCTCAGAATCAACTGATCTGTGAATTGATCGACGATATTGTGAAATGATTGACTGATCAATGCACATTCTTAGGTACATTCTTAAGTATGGTTTTAAATGAGTTTTTCTTCGTTTGTTTTAAGTTTGGTTGATGTTGTATTTATTGAAGATTTTCCTTTAATGTAGCATCGAAATCATACTTGGCTCCCGGTAATTTCTAGATTTTGCTCCAATCCTAAGAATGGGCATCATTCTCTTATGTTCTGTAAATTCAGTAAATACTCTTCTTTTTGAGTGGTTTTTGATACATTTCTTCATCTTGCTGCTTGCATTTGTGAAACAGAAAATTGAAATTCACAAGAGTTATTATGTGTCTGCAAAATGAAGTTTCCATTCTATGATTTGTTTTCTTTGAGTCATACTCTCTCAGGATCGCATACTTTCATCAATACCACCGTCCAATCAACTCAAAAGTTAGTTGGTCAATTTGACATGTTTACTCTGGAGCACTGTCATGAAGTCTGGCTTAGTTTACAAGACTTTAGCTATGGGTTGTGCCAAGAAATTATTAGTTAGACCGAGTCCGCCTCGTAGGATATGGACTCGACCAATAAAAAATGGACAACACATTAATGATATAATAGAAGTAAAAATCATAATGTAGAGAATACAAATTGATATTCTTCTCTCTCTAAACATTAAATACTAAAATATTTATTACAAATGTATATTAAAATATTTTGTTTAAGATATTCAAAATCATTTTCCCTCTTATTCTACCCACACCTCAGTTACGCATAATGGATAAAATCACTTTTTAAATATATTATGCATAATATGTGTTTTCTTAAAAAATAACTATAAATAAAAAATAATTTTTTAATGTACAAATACTAGATACTAACCTCGCGCACCGCGCGGGTAAAATAACCAAAAAAACAATTAGTTTATCATTTAAAAAAGTAAAATCATGAAAATTGGATTTTAAAGATAAAAATAATGTTAAGATTTTCATAGATATAATAATATTGATTTTTTTTTAATTATTAACCTAAAAAATATATATGTTTTATCATATGTTTAAGTAGGTTTATATATTGTAATTATTTATATAATATATATATATTATATTTATATAATTGCTCTTAGTAAATTTTTATATTATATATATATATATATATATATTTATATTATATTATATTATATTTATGTAGTTTGTCGAAAACACAACACACTTAACTAAAATGTGGTACATATAGCATGAAAAAAAAAACTTCATATCAAAAGACATACATACATATGCTAATTTGTAATTCAATATATGTTTAAATAATTAATCTCATTAAATAATTTATTGCTCGTCTCATGATGTTTATTTACCTATAATAACAGAAATAATAGAGGATAATTAAAAAAAATTGCCAGAGTTATATTTGAGCATAAAATTCAAAGCATAATACCTTTCTTTTGGGTATCATATAAGTTCTTAAAATTGAAGTTGTTACAACTATCTTTAGCTTCTTAAGCTTTGTACTATAAGTCTCATCACATGCAAAAAAAAAAAAAAAATTATACATATAGCTTAGAATTGTAAGTCAAGTCACAACTTGTCTTATCACTTGAAAAAAACTACTATCAAAAGACGTATATACATAGGGAAAATTCATAATTCAATCTATAGCTAAGTAATTACACTCATCAATCTTTAGTGCAACTCACATACCTCAAAACTCTTTCGAATGTGTTTAGTAACCTGCAATAATACAAAGATCCTGTCAAAATTGATAATTTGAGTTAGTTCCTTTAAAATGTCTGGCGACTAGCTAGTTTCGAAGATAAAACACGCTTACCTAAAACTTTTGTACATATAGCATGAAAACACTTTATATCAAAAATAGATATAGAAAATTTTGTAATTCAACCTATGACTAAGTAATCAAGCTCATCATCGATATTTACTGCAACTCAGATACCCCTGACAATCCTCCCAAGATGTTCAATAACCTACACCAACACAAATGTCCGGTTAAAATAAAAAATTCTAGATAGTTCCCTGAAAAAAACTTATTTAGCTAGTTTCGACGACACAACACGCTTATCTGAAATGTGGTACATTTAGCATGAAAAAACTTCTTATTAAAAGACATACATACTTAGAGGCGAATTTGTAATTTTAAATAATTAACTAAGCTCATCAATCTTTACTACAACTTAAATACCGTAGTGATCGTCCCATGATGGTCAATCTGCAACAACGCAAAAAACAAAGAGTAATGTTGCTTGTTAGTGAGGAATTTTTAAGAATTGTGGCATCTGAAGCTATAAACACAAAAACCTCCACCGATGATGGTTTAAGAGCTGGACCAAAAATCTCATAACGTGTTGTTAATGATAAATCCGACTGTGGTTCTACTTCTATTTATAGAGGTATACACCAAAATTGTCTTGGATTTTATTCTGCGTTCCATATCCACGTGCATTTTTTTTTTTCATTTTTCAAGTTTATTTGGAGGTAAATGTTTGTTGAGATCATCATTTTTTCCAACTCACTTAATTGTGATAATTTGAGTTTACAAGCTTAGCTTTGATTTGGCTTGCAATTGTTACATCCATATCGGTGTTAATCGCCTTTAATATCATCACATCAATCTTTATTGTAACTCAAATATCTTAGTAAACATAAAAAATTAAGCGATATTCTTAAAAAAAAAACTTAGTTACACAATAAACTTACCTCATTATATTCGGATGAAGTAGTCTTCCGTTAACTCTAGTCAATATGTGAAGTTTACCATCATAAGCCATTAGTGTGTCAAAAAAATAAACAGCACAATGATAGAAAACTTTCTGCTTGTAATATGTGTTGAGATGGCTCTCGACAATGTACAGGTGGGCAAAGATGGTCAAGTTCGACACTTCTTCCATCGACCTTCAAAAGCTTACACCACCGGAACCCGAAAATACATAAATGTGCACTCTTGCCCTGACAACGTCTAGATCGAACATGTTAGCACAAAACCGGTAAAACCCGATCCATCCTCGCAAACGGCCAAGTCTTATGGTTCAAGAAGATCATTGTTATGTACACAAACTACGGTCTACGACAAGCAAAACACATCCGAAAAGTACAACATGGTCAATGCACCAATACCACTTCGACCGCAACGAAGAAGAGAAATATGGCGAACTTGTCTCGAAAGTGTTATGTTGAACGCAACCGAGGCAATGCGCTGCGACCAATACCAAGAAAGTTGTCCTAATCTTTAATGTTGTTCGGAGACAATAATTATAATGATGATCACTGCTTCGAAGGTAATGGCTGTTGGTGGAGCAATATAATAACTAATGAAAAGAAGAATATGGCTACCTAGGGATTTCCTAGAGATAAAAGTTACAAGGTTTTAGTAACATTAAATATATTCTTTACAACTTTGGCAATTTGTTTGTTTTTTAAAATTATAATTTATGGTAAATAATTTATATATATATAATAAACTTTGAAATTATAATTTTTAATTAAGGGTAGTGTTTTACCCAACTAATTAATGGTAAATTTTATTTTGTGTATTATATATATATTAACTTTGAAATGATATGCGGTAAGTTTTTTTCTAATATTATAATATATAGTTTTTTTTTGTTTTTTTTATTTATTTCTTTGTTTATTATTCTATATATATACTGCCTACGTAGCGACTTATGGTCTTCCGGAGCAAAACTGTATAGATTTTCTATTTAAAAGGAAACTTTTAATTAATTTGTTTCTTTAAATTGCGTAGAAACCAAAATAGGAGATAAAATACTTCTTAACTTTCAATCAATCAATAGTATGTATCTAAATTTAGAGAATCCATATTAAATTTCGATTAAATTAGGAAAGGGTGACCTGACAAACTGTCCACGTGTCAGCCAGAGGGCTTCCGATGCCGAATTATTATATTATTGTAGATAATACAAGTGTGACTAGTTTTGTGATTCTTTTTAAAAAACTTATTAAACGTGGTGAACCCTAGATGACAAGTGTTAATTGTCTTCTAGGGTTCACCACGTCCAATAGGGTTTAGAAAAAAATTTCGCAAAACTAATAACAATTGTGCTTGTATATGAAAAAAAAAATGTTTTTATTTTTATTTATTAGTAATTATAATATGTAATATTTATTATTAGATTTACCTATTATGTATATTTATTAATAATAAATAAAAAAAATCTTATTGCAATTAATATTTTTTGTTACTAATAATAATTAATGTTTAGAGAGAATAATTTATAAACTCATTTTTATTCTATACATTATGATTTTTACTTCTACCATATCATTACCGTGTTGTCCATTTTTTATTGGTTAAGTCCATATCCTACGTGGCGGACTCGATCCAACTAATAATTTCTCGGTTGCGCCTAATTCTACATATCTTCCTTCTACCTTTTGCTAAATCAAACATGCTTAAACTTTATGAGTAGTTGATGGGTTTAAATCTTCATAAGCACTATTATATTTAGTTGCAATTTATCAGTTTGAGAAATTTACCTATGTACTTTCTTTTTCACTATTTAGTCAGG
This sequence comes from Clarkia xantiana subsp. parviflora, assembly GCA_036873135.1. Classification (NCBI taxonomy): domain Eukaryota; kingdom Viridiplantae; phylum Streptophyta; class Magnoliopsida; order Myrtales; family Onagraceae; genus Clarkia; species Clarkia xantiana. The sequence goes on from JAPTYO010000016.1 coordinate 6,149,584, forward strand.
TTTAGGTTTAACTCATCAAACTCCCGATTCTTCTAAAGTCCGCTGCAACTCCTCACGTCCCCAAAAAAATACTAGCAGGGAATGAAGATGGTTACCTTTTTCTGAAAAAGAAAAAGGAAGCTATATATATTAATAGTGAGACTCTACAGTAAATATACTCTGTATTCAATAATGGATATGGATGTGTTTAAATTGGTGTACCATTTGTGCATATCCATTTCGTGATGTTGCATTAAAACTAAGTGTTGCTGATACTTTTTGGTTGTAGCACTATTGCCTTGAAGTGCTTCCCGAACAAGTCTAGACCTATAAAGAAGGTAATTCTCTTCCAAGCGACAATGGAGATTCTCAGAAAGTGTGGGAAATTAGATGGTGCGGAGAAGCAGTTTGATGAAATTCTTAAGAGAATGTATCATTCTTTACAATAATTATTTGTATAAGGATTTAGGGTTTATCTCCAGTTTTTAATACAACTTTGCGTTCTTTAGTGAAATATCGACATACACTTGTGTTATAACAAATTTTTCGTTATAATTTTAACAAATTTTAGTTTATTAATTATTAGTGTCTTACATATCACCGCATCCTAATTTTAATTAAATTTGATAATGACATTTGGAGAAATTGATAATTCTAATGCTTGCTTAAATTCAATTCTAGAGCTCTAGCCATATATACATATTATCGTGTCACGTGACACAACCGACAATTTTGAATTTCAAAATGAGCCATATTAATCTACACCAGTTAAAATAAAATATTAATTTTAATGTCTAAAATATATTTAGGGTTAAATGGTCTTTTGGTACAAAATGTTTAATCAAAATCGGCTTTTGGTACAACTATTTTTTTTGGTAAACTTTTTGTGCAATACGTTTGCAATTTGTAGACTTTTAGTGCATCTGTTAGTGTAGACCGTTAAGTGTCACGTAACAATCCCTCAAATTTTCATTTTGTTTAGTTTAGTCCCCAGTTTTTATTCTTAATTTACAAATTAATTCTTAAACATATTCAGTTGGACTTAGGTTCGACTCATGGTTGGGTCAGACCCTGATTAGGGTCCCTGTACTTGAGCGACCCTAACCAGGTCTGACCTAGACATGAGTCGAACCTGTCAATTGGACATATTGCTAGTAGATTTTTCACTTATATATGGACAAATTGTTAACCCCGGGTCAAATAGTTAATCAATTTTTTTAAAAGAAAGTCGACACATGCCCGCGTTAGGAGAAAAATGTGAAAAAAGACCTGAATTGATAAAATTTTCCCCAAGTCTGTCCCCTTGACAGATAATAAGAAGTTGATTTCTCAATTTTTTTGCTGAAATAAGGGGATGTGCTGAAAGAAAAGGATAATCAGAAGCAGATATCTCAAGTCTCAACCATCTAATATGGTGTAATATGGTGTACAGTTTCAACATTTTATCTCTTAACCAGAGGTTAAATGTTAATTCACCATGAAAATATAAAAATATTCATGACAATCACTTTACTTCTTATGAGCTGATTATATACAAATAGAAATTCATTTAGATTAGAGTAATCATGTTACATGTGTTGCCCTTAGGATGGGGCCACTCATAAAATCACTCTTGAGAAAAAAAAAACGGATATCTCGATGACAATTATGTTAGTTTAAGTTAGTTTGTCATGATTTTCTTTTCACGTGTTGATTTCTATCCAAATATGGTGGAATAGACTTTTTTTCATAATAAACTAGCAATTTTTTTTTAAAGGAAACTGTCCAAGTGCTAACACTAATACATAGATGTGGAAAAAAAAAAACACTAATATATTAGAACAAACAATTGCAGTTGGGCGTACAAAATATTCGGCCTACAAGTGAAAATAGCGAAGTAGCCCATTTGATGAAATGAAAGCAGTTGTCCGATCCATTGGGTGTCTCTATATTCCAGATCATTATTGAGCTATCAAAGTGGGCTAGGGTAATAGAGCTTGCTTCTCTCTTCAGCCCACTTTTAGAATTTTGGTCCTCAAACTTTATGTTGTTATTATTCCACTAATCCACACATTTTTCTTTTCATTCACTAGAGGAATCTTGTAAAAATGAAAAAACTTTGTTCCCATACCTCCAACAACACGTGTCTCCATATTTTGGTGTTAGGTAATCCGAATCTTCTTCACACTAATAAAATATTACCAGAAAATCGCGTATATGATCTCGTCTAAAAATTTCCTCAAAGAGACTCAACTGTATTTAGCCAACTTATTTTATTATTATTATATATATATAAATTTAAATTTGTACTTAGAGTCTTCACTGCCACGCTTTTTAACCTTATTATTATTATTATTATATATAGAATAATTATAACGGTAATCTTGGTTCACCCATCACCCTTGACTTTGTCGATTAAGGTTATGGAAGAAGTAGTCGTTTTTTTTATGATCATAAAAACGTGACTCAATTATTTGGCACGCAAGTAAAAATTAATATTTAAGAACCCCACATATAATCATTATTATAGTATACAAATACTGAACAGATCATAAATAAATAGTAGGAGGAGAATTCACGTCTAAGACAAACAACAATTATTGTAAGTTTGTTTGTACCAATATACGATTAATATGAATTTATAATTATATTTGGCTGAAAATAAGTTTAGGAATAAAATATTAATTGTAAATAATTATTTTTTTACCATTTATCTAAGAATGATTATATCACATTCATCGTTATCTAAGAAATAATTATTCTTGGCAAATAAATAAATAATTATTCATGTTTTTCCAATTCTTTATGTTTTTTTTTTATTAATTGACCAATTTAAGGTGTCTTAATCTTGAAGCAGTCTCGTCAGAGAAAAGATTGGATTGTATTCTGTAATAATATATATATATACTAATTATTAACGCGTGCGTTGCACGCGCATCGATCATTTAAATTTCAAGATATATAATGTATCTTAAGTTTACTAATATTTATAATTAATCAAAGTAAAATATGGGCAACTTGATTCGTTGTGAGAAACGAATCTATGTCATAGAGAAGAATAATATAACGTAATTCAAAACATGAGAAAGAGAAGAAGATAATTAAGTAAAAAATTAACTAATGCCTTCAGTTACGGTACTAAGTTAGCTTTATAGTTAGATATATAAATGAATTGGGTCGAGCATTACGTTGGTCATTAACGGATCAATTGTATCTAACTCATCAACTTGAGGTGTCAAGAATGTAAACTTGTTCTTAACCACTTAGAGTCATCAATTGACAAATTTGACCTATACAAACGTAATTATATACAATATCACAATACCAACAAAATTTGATTTAACAATAAAGAAAAAATTAAATCACAAAAATATACAGTTTAGACTTGAAATTACAAAAAATATTTATTTAACTTTAATTAGGCTGTACACAATGTGACTGGATTAACAAATAGAAGAACTAAATTAATAGTTTGAGTTCATAAATATTGGACGATGAGTAACATGTTATTTGTACGAGGTCAAACTTCAAGAACCACATTTCACTCATATCTTGACTTGTTATATATATAATTTGGTAAGTGGCTGATCTATGTGATATTAAAATCTCAACAGGCGGAACATATATCACTCGATCTATATAATTCGTTGAATAAAAAAATTTACATGTATCCGAAATTAGAACGGAATGAGTATGATAGGGCTGACTTAAATTCATATGAATGTTGGATTGAAAAGTTAATTATAATTACTATGACATGCCGACCAAGCGACCTTAAAAAAATAACAAAATTTAAATAATAATTTAGTAATAGTATTAAAGATAAATAAATGTTTCTCAAATATAGTAAGGACTATATTATTAATTTTATAAAATATAGAAACCAAATATAATATTTTTTTGTTAATAAAATGAAAATGTGCAAAAGATGTCTATTGGGGTGAGGACCCAACACAAATTATATATTGGTATATAGATACATATAACCGATAGGAACAAACTTGATTACAATCGTTTAGAAGTCTATATATAATGTGATTTACCTTCTGGAGATACTGATCCGATGGAAGATCGTGGTGGTCCTTCTTAGCTAATTTTTTAATAACTTAAAAGATTCCAAATATTATTGAACATCCATGATTTGACTTAGGTTTTCATCCTTTCATTTCATGGACTTTCACAATTATAATAATATATATATTCAAGAACAAATCAATGATATCAATGGAATATCCCTACACTGTCACCATATATTTATCTTTAATATCTACTATATTATATTAATTCGGCATCGGAAGCCCTCTGGCCGACACGTGGACAATCCACGTAGTCAGTGTTTCCTAATTTAATCGGAATTTAATAGGGGTTCTCTAAATTTAGATACATAATATTGATTGATTGAAAATTAAGAAGTATTTTTATCTCCTATTTTGGTCTCTACGCAATTTAAAAAAACAAATTAATTTAAAGTTTCCATTTAAATAGTAATTGTATACAGTTTGGTTTCGGAAGACCGTAGACTGCCATGTAAGCATTACATAAAAATAATATAATAATAAATAATAAACGAAAAAACATATATAAAGCAATATTATATATATATAACAATAAAAATAAGTAATAAATAATGCTAAAATAAAAAAATAATATGTTACCTTAAAAGAAACACAAACGGAATATATACACAGAATATAAACTTAGTAAACTAATACTAATATATATATATATATATATATATATTAATAATAATAATAATAATAATAATAATATTTTCTATCCCTAATATATTTTAATTTTTACCTACTTTTTTCTACAGCCGTAGCAAATAATATTATTTGATACAAATTTACTCATTTATATAATATAAATAATAATAAATGAATAAATATTTACTACATTTACCTACTTTTTTCTACAATCGTAGCAAATAATATTATTTGCATACAAATCTACTCATTTATATAATATAAACAGAAAATTTATAATATAATATAATATACATAGAAAATAAATAGTAATGTACGAAAGGAATTATGGAAAATTAATATTCTTATTATTGAACTTGAACATGTTGGGTTTTCTAAATATTATATATATATATAAACCGAGGATTTATAGTAATTGTATATAAAACAATTTAAATATTCCATACTTAATTAAATGATAAAGATTTATATATATATATATATATATATATATATATATTATATGTATTGTTTCGACCGAGTTATTGCGGGCTGTCCGCCGGATAACTTGTCGAGGTCTTCTAGTTGGATGTGGGCTAAATCCGCCTTCTAGTGTCGCGCGCGGGCTTTAGCTTTGTCTTCCGAATGAGGGCAAGTCTCTCTGGGTCTCTAGCGGGACGTCCGTCGGCACCTGCAAAGGAGCGTTACCAAGCAGTCCCTGTGGAGAGGGGGGGGGGGGGTGCTTGGCGTGCTCACTCCGACGTTCAACATCAGTAGTTTTTCTAGAGAGAGAAAGAGAGGGTTTTTAGAGAGAAGTCAGAGCTTTTTCCCGAGCTTGCCCAAAATGATTTTGGAATGAATTGAATTGACTTGAAAATGTTCACCCCCAAGGTGGCTATTTATAGGCAACCTTGGACCGTAAACCGGTTTTGACCCGGTTCAATGTGGAAATGTGAACCGGGATGCACGGGTAAGCTTCGGGAAAAGGAGCTCTGACGTGCGTCTCAGGCGGCTGTCATGAACGGGACGCGCGCGCCTCTAAGACAAAGGTCTCGGACACACAGGAGTTAGTGTAAAAATCGGGTCTCCGTATGCGTCTGAGGTAAAATGGGGGGTGTGCGCGACACCCCCCGGGTGTGGGACTTACCCGGAATTCTGGGTAAGCCTAGGCCTACCCGGAATTCCGGGTAAGCCAAGCTTACCCGGAATTCCGGGTAAGCTTAGCTTACCTGGAAATTCCGGGTAAGCTGGGGGCTTACCCGGAATTTCCGGGTAAGCTAAGCTTACCCGGAAATTCCGGGTAAGCCCCCCGGGGCGCCGGGCAAGTTTGCAACTTGCCCGGTTTACCCCGGTTAGCTCGAAATTGGGTATCCCGAAGGGCCTCGTGCGAATATGAGGTCCGAATAATTAAAACCGAGCCCGGATCACGCGTATGTCCATCACTTGCCCCCGAGTTAAACAACGGCTTGACCTTTGTTTAACTCTATTATAAGATAGGGAATATGCGTGATTCGGGCCGTTCGCTCACCTTGAGTTTTGACCTACCAAGGGTGGATGCGCGCGGCTCCGACGAATTCCTTGCCTTAGTTCTTGAGATGGTCGTGCTTGGTAACTGTATGAAGGGTTAGTAGCACAACAGACTACGAATAAAATGAAAAGTGTGATTATTTGGAGAATTAAGGTGCGAGCACGCATGAAATTTTTTCGAGCTCGTACGATGAGCTAATAAATACGGAACGTTCATGATATGACTAAATGCATCAAAATAAATTATGCAAGTCTTGAAAAAATGTTTTTCATGTAGTGTGATAGTTTTTGGGAGCTCGTCGTCCGAGACGGTCGTCTTGACGGCGAGACGACGGTTTTGAGTGAATGAAGTAGGGCCGAGTTTTGGAAAATCACATGCAACGGCCCTAATATGAAAAAATCATAAACTCAACGTTTTCAAAAAGTTGAGGGTGTTTGAAATGACTTAGTTAAAATTTATTCAAGTCATTTGATAGTTAAAAACCCAAACCATCAACAACTTCAAAAAAATGAATGGTAGGTAGGGATATACCTCCTTGATGTATGGTACTTACCATGTTGTGTAGTCCCTTCTCCTCCATGATAGTTTATAAAACTATCAACTTTTGAATTGGCTATGGTGATAGTTTTGGAGGAGCTAAGGTAGGGATTTTAGGAACTCACTCTAGGGTGCAAGGGAGACCACATTCCGGCCAGCCACCACCAGGAGCACCACCGGCGACACCAGGGCGGCGCAGCGGCGGCGAGGCGGCGGCGGCAGCGGCGGGTCCGGCGGCTGCAGCGGGCGGCGGCTGCTCCTCTTCTTGGTTCGATTTTTGACTCGATTCGATCCGATTTCGAGTCCTTTTTGTCGAGCATCGATTGGTAACGTCCTCTACTCGCTTTTCTTGAGGTTGATTAGACCTATAGGGCTGCACATTTGAACCTCAATAAGGTGCCTTGTAGGTGTTTGATAAAATGCATGAGTGAAGTTTTTGCTTGATTTTCAATATTTGCTTTTGGCTAAGCTTTAGGTGTAAATAGATAGAGTTAGGGATAGGAAACTCCCTTTGTGAAGTGGCTCTTAGGTTTCGATCAACCGAGGGGAAATCGCGGGGGTTCGAAATCGGAGTTTTTCGAGCGATAAGCTTGACCCCTTGTTTCTTGATATGGATAACTTGAAATGATGTTTCCTATTGTGATAGAGCCCCTTGATTGTTTGTGAGTGGATTGCCATGCCCCCGGAGCTTAGGTGAATGCTTGGTAGTTTGCCTTCGTTAGTGGCTTAGTTGACCCGAGTGTTTTTCGGGTTGTTCGGGGAGGGGTAAATCCCTTTGTGGTATGTAAGGGGCTTGCTCGAGTGCGTTTGAGTTGCTCGTATGTGCCCCCGGAGCCTTGAGCCATTCTAAGGATGAAATTCGACCAAAAGGTGGTTGGATGGCATTTTGGTAATTATACCAAACTTTGTATGTCTTTGACTTCTTTAGCTTTTGAACTTGTCGCTTTGTAGAGCGCTTGAATATCTGTGACACATTGGACAAATGTATGAAAATTTGATTAGTAGGTGGCCTAGGCCTTTGATGAGCGTAAGGATTTCTGACTCCCGAGCGGGAGGGTCCCTAGCTGTTTGCATGCGGACAGTCGATCCGTTGGGTTGAATGTCCTTTCAAAGGATTTTGATGAGTGTGGTTGATGTGTTGCTTTGGTTTTTGATTAAGTTGGTGTATGGTTTTTGCAGGGCTTGGTAGACGAGCTTGCAGGCGTCCGACTCTGATACTTAGAGTATTCTTGATAGGAAACGGTTTCCCCTTCTTCGCATAATGAGTAAGTCTCATCCTTTTGTTTCGGATAACTTTGAGGGTGAGGTTGGCGAAAGCACCATGGATTCCGATTCTGGGTCTCAAAGCGGTGTACTCTTGGGGCCGTCGGGCGACCGCTTGATATTGGAGAAGACTCAGATATTTTTTCCAAACAAGCTTCCACGTTCCAAGTTTGACCTCTATGTTTCGACCCGGGGCTGGTGTCCCGGCCTGGAGGTCTCGTATCCTTGGGATGTTATGAAGGGAGTTGAATTTGGTCGGCCCACCGTTCCTCCAGCTGAGTATGAGGCGGTCTACCTTTCACAGTTTCGAGAAGGACTGCGGTTTCCCTACTGTCAGGATCTGGTCCGTCTCTGTCGATATTATAGGATTTCCCCTGTCTCTATTACCCCTCCAGGGTTTAGGGCTTGGACGTGTTTTCGGGTGCAATGTCATCTGAATTCCTGGGATTACTCAATAGTGTTGTTTCGAGCCTTCTACCGCCTGGGTAAGGCAGATGAGTCTGGGATGTGCACCTTCAGCCTACGTTGGCCTCATATGACCGAAAAGGGATTCTCTTCCCTTGGTTTGCGTCGGGCGGGGTGGAATACTGAAGCGCGATTTTGCGAACGGTCGGACACTTCCCAGAATAAATGGAAGTGTCAGTACTTTTTTGTGAAGGATGCAGGCACGACTTGGGCGACTTCTCACATATTGGATGCCGATCCCGTTCCACGATTTCAGGAGTTCTCAGATAGAGATAAGGTCGCTTTGAAGAAGATCCATGCGGCGAATAGGGCGGGGGAGTACAGCCCCCTTTATCGTGCTTCTGACGCCGAGCTGCTCGCGGCGGGCATTCACGTACGTCCTTCAGGGGAGGAGTTGGTATGTTTTGAAGTTTTGTAACATCTGCTCTTGTTTTCTTGTAGGTTGGTTTCTTAACAGACGCCCCTGTTTACAGGGTGGAGTTGTAGGCGGGTCTTCTCAGATTGTTCCCGGTCTAGACGATACGCTTCCTGTTGGCCCGGGTATGGGACTTGTGCCTTTTAAATGTTTCGTTGTGGCTCTTCGCGTGTTGACACGCTAAAGGTTTCTTTGTGGTTGTCTCTGTAGGTTTGGACTTTCCGCCGGCGGGGGGAGTCGTTCTTGTCGGGGAGCATGATGCTGACGTCCGCTCCGCGAGCGATCCTAGGAGGTTGATATCTGACGGCATGCTTTTTGCTCCTTCCCATGACAAAGGGAAAGGGCCTATGTATGCCGATTCGACCATGCATGTCCCCCGGTCGGGGAGCGGGCGTTCAGAGGAGGTGCCTCCCTTGGCAGGTAATCGTGGTTGACTTGTTGTTGTATTAGTATGGTTTACATTCTCCTAATGTGTTTGCTATTGGTGTGTAGTTGTCCCTACTCCTCCGGCTCTTCGCAAGTCTGATTTGATTTGCCGGCCTGATCGGGATGTGTCTGGCAGTGAGTGGGTTCCGTATTGTCAGTCTGCCGTCCGTTTTCCCAAGGATGTTTCCTTGAGTACGCCTGCTGTTGGTGTGCGTGTGGTTCAGCGGTCTGTTCCACCGGCTGACCGGAAGACGTGTCCCCGAGATCCTGAGGCTGCGTTGAAATGCGTTGAGGAGTCACTCGCGCGCTTTGCTCCTGTACGTTGTTTTCCTTCTATGTTGTATCTATCACGTTTGTCTGACTTCTCTGTGTATGATGTGTTTGTGTTGCTGTTATAGGTGAATGCCGTGATGACCAACCTCTCCTCTTTCGTTGTTGAGCTTGTTGAGGAAACGAGGGGTTTGCAGGATCGTCATGAGCACTTGTCTCAGGACGTTGTTGTGTTGAGGGAGAAGGCGCGCGCGCATTCAGATGCTTCTTCCGAGGCTTCCGCTGATCTCAAGAGGAGTCAGGATTATGCGTCTCAGCTGGAGGCGGAGCTGTTTGCCCTACTACGTCAGGAGAAGGCTGATGAGGAGGCGCATGCTGTGGTGCTGAGGGAGACTAGGGAGTCTCACGTTGTCCTTGGTGACCAGCTAGGAATGATCGAGTTTCCTACTACCGCGGATTATCCCAAGCTTCTTGAGAAGGCGCGTGATGATCGCATGGAGTCCTTCTCTGTGGATTACTTTAGGAGGGTACACTCCCTTGCCCCCGATTTTCCTTTCCAGAGTGCTGGTCCATATGCTGGCTATGCCCTTGGGGCTATTGCGGGGGTCCAAGCGAGTGGTGGAACGAGTGGTTTGACGGGACAGGCGTCCGTCCCTGTTGGTGATGATCGCCGGGGTGCTTTCAAAGGCCCAGCGCAAGATGTTTTTATGACTGATGTCTTTGGTTCTGGTGCTCCTGACGTTGGGTCAGGTTGATCTTTCTTTGTTTTTCCATCTGTACATATGGCTGATCCCTTTGCATGGGTGAGATTTTGACGGGTTGCATCTTGGGCTCGACTTTTAAGCTGGCCGGATGTCTTTACTTTTGAGTCCTGCTATATTATATATATATGCCTGACATGAGATGTTAGAAAGATATAATACTAAGTATTATTTTGCATCTTCTTTTATTGTTGTCCCAGTGACTTGTTCTCTTTTTTGTAAGAGTGTTGCTCTATTGACTGGTTGGTTTTCTTGATCCGATGGTTTTCCTTAGGAAACTGCATCTCTGTTGGTGACGGTTGTGGGTGAGTTTGTATTACCGTTGTCTGTGGCTTTGTAGGGAGGATGATCCCCGTTGAAGTGCTTGTCTTTCTTTATGAGGATGTGAACAAACTAGTTTGTTCACATATTTGGTGCTGTGGCTAAGTGTGGATGGGTTAGTACGTTCAACCCTTATTTATGTTTGCGAGGGAAGATTCCCAATGATCCGCTTATCCCCCGACTTTTTGCAAGGATGTGAATAGATTAGTACGTTCACATCCTTGTAGTATGGCGAAGTGTGGATGGATTAGTACGTCCGACACTTGCATTTGTTTGCGAGGAAGGATTCCCAATGATCCGTTTATCCCCCGACTTTTGCAAGGGTGTGAATAGATTAGTACGTTCACATCCTTGTAGTATGGCGAAGTGTGGATAGATTAGTACGTCCGACACTTGCATTTGTTTGCGAGACAGGATTCCCAATGATCCGTTTATCCCCCGACTTTTTGCAAGGATGTGAATAGATTAGTACGTTCACATCCTTGTAGTATGGCGAAGTGTGGATAGATTAGTACGTCCGACACTTGCGTTTGTTTGCGAGGCAGGATTCCCAATGATCCGTTTATCCCCCGACTTTTGCAAGGGTGTGAATAGATTAGTACGTTCACATCCTTGTTATGAGGATACTTTAACTCCTTGTATGCGTCTAACGTCCTTTGTTTTGGTTTGTCGTGAGGAGCTTCGCTTAGGATTGCTTTGATATCTTTCTGACGGCTTTTCTTGTTGGTTGCCCTTTCTGCGCATAGGGTTAGGGTCTTTGTTGGTGATGTATGTGGCTTGTTCCTGGTATTGGACCGGGGAAGCTTGCCATTACATAGTGATTTTTCCTACGCAAGGAGTGAACTTCATTAGTTTTCTTGTTTATTTACAAAGGTCGTGCATGGATGGAGTCAACTGATCTCCTATCCTAAATGTTCTACTTAGCATTTAAAAAGTAAAGATAGAGTATGTGCATGTCATAAGGGAAGGGTTATTCCCTTAGTGACGGGTTGATAAAGCTGGCTTCCTGCATGCGATGTGGGAGCGAAGAGCTCCTTGTTTGATCAGGTCCTCGATTTTGTTGCGAAGGGAGGGGCAGCCATTTGTGCTGTGACCCCATTTGTTGTGATAGTGGCACCACAATTCCGGATTCTTCCCGAGGAAGGCAATTCGGATCTCGCTGGGAGGAGGTAAAACATCCTTCAGGATGGTCTTGAACAATTCTTCCACCTCTATGTTTAGAGGTGTGTATTCTCCATCTTGGTTGTTGTTCAAGTCTTGTCTTGCATGCTCTTGTTCGCACGCCTCCTCGTGTTCTGCAGGTGGGCTGAACCACCCCAGCTCATTTGCGACTTCGATTGCCGTTTCCATCTTTTCCTTTAGGTCAGCCATAGACTTGGTTGTCCTCCACCCATGTGTTCGTCCGAACAGGAGAAATGTGGGTGAGTTCATGTTCAGGAAAAATCCATTGATCACGGCTGACTTGTCTGCAAAACTTGAAGTTGCGTTAATAGCAAATCGCTTGAAGTAGTTTTGGATGGATTCTGACTCTCCTTGTTTAATGTCCCATATGCTTGGGAGCATTGGGGCTTGAAGTGTTGGGAGCCTTTGTCCTTTGCTCATCATCTCGTCAAATCGCTTTTCGACTTCAGATTTGGAACACTGTCCCCTTTCGATGACTGCAACGTCCAGGCGGTTCTTGCATCTTAGTGCGTTGACATAGCATTTTCGTGCTGTTGTCTGATCGCCCAAGACTTCACCGATTCCTCCCTTTAAGCGGTATTTCAGCTTTTGATGTGCCGTTGAGGGCACCATCTCGTAGGGGTTTATCGTTGTTCTCCCAAGAATTCCGTTGTAAGCGCCGAGGCTTTCGACGATCACAAAAGTGATGTCGACTTTCATTGCGTTCCACCCTTCTCCTATCACAGTGGGAAGGGTGATCATTCCCAGTGGGTACGTAGCAGCTCCAGCGAAGCTTACTAACGGGAAATTTCCCGGCTTCAGGTCCTCTCTTTTCATTCCCAGCTGTTCGAGGACGTTAATATGAAGGATGTCTGACGAACTTCCCCCGTCGACTAGAATTCTTTTGACATCGAACCCGTTGATTTCCATCGTTATTACTAACGCGTCATCATGTGGGTAGACGATGTGTGCCATGTCTTTTCTTGAGAATCCTATCACGAGGTCCTCCTCTTCTGGTTTCTTTCTTTTTCCATACTTGGGGAGTGTGCTTGCCTGCGCAGCGTAGACATCTCTTGTGTTGGAGACTTGTCCTCCTGCAGCTGGACCACCATGAATGACGTTAATGACTCCCCTCTTTTTAGGAGGAGGGTTGTCAGTGGTCTTCTCCTTTCCTTTTTCCTTTGATGTGAATTTTCTCTTCACCTTTTCGATCTTTCCCCCCTGATCGACGTAGTGCTTAAGTCCGCCTTCTTGGATGATTCGATTGATTTGGAACTTAAGGCTTCTACAGTCGTCTGTTTCATGGCCGTTGACTTCGTGGCTTTCACACCACTTGTCTTGCTCCTTCCCCAGCCGACCCTTTCTGAACCCGAATGGCTCTTTCCAGAGGTTTTGCTCTTTCATTTCTTTCAGTATGACGCTCAGGGGAGCATTCAAAGGGATCAGCTCGATGGTATTGACATCTGCATTCTTGTCTTCTTCGATGTTGAATGTTCTTTTATGGGGCGGAGTCCATTGTTTTTGCTGGGGGGTTTGATTCTGCTTCGGGGGGCCTGGCTTGCTTTCATCCTTCTTGTTGCCTGGCTTGCCCCATTTGTCCCGTGCTGTCATCTTGTAATGCTCAGCGTCGATGTACTCTTTAACTCTTGCCACGAGTTCTTCCATTGTTTCCGCAGGTCTTGTGGAAAGCTTTTGGCCTAAGTCGTACCCGTGCCTACCCAGATTTCTGACAAAGGCATGAATGACTTCTGTCTCTGCGATGTTTGTTTGGATTTCGGAGATGTTTTGATTGAAACGGATGTAATAGCTTGCGAGGGACTCATTCCACTCTTGCTTGACGTCATCCAAGGCATTTGATCCTTTGATAATCGATCGTTCTCCCATGTAACGTTGGATGAACTTTTCTTTGAGGGACTGCCACGAGTCTATGCTTTTCTTTGGCAGGGGGAAGAGCCAGTGTGCAGCTGGTCCGCCTAACGTTTGGGGGAACGTCATGGCTATGTGGTGAGGGTTGTCAGTCCTTCCCAAGAGCATTAGTTCATGCTGCTGTACATGCTCTATTGGGTCTCCCTTGCCTCGGTATTTTTCTGGCCTTAGATTGTACAGTGCGTCTGGGACGCGACTGTATACCAGCTCGTCGGTGAAAGGGTGGGATGTTGTGTCTACCAATGTGTTCATCCCTCTCATTTTCCTTTCTTTTATCTTCTTCTCGATCAGCTTTTCGAGCATCTCCTCCGTCAACCCGGTTATTGGGTTATCATGATTATGGGGGTATGCTTCTTGGCCCATGCTTGCGCCTTGTTGGGGAAATTGCGCCTGCGTCGGGTTGTGTTGAGAATATCCACCTTGATATCCCTGGTATGTCTGAGACGGCTGCCTCCAAGCTTCTTCATTATATGGCCCTGTATGGTAGGGTGTTTGGGAGTGCGAAAGCTCCTGTCTTGTCCACTGCTGGGGGAACTGCCTGCTCTGCTGTGCATTCCCGTGGAAAGTCGGGGTTTTTGAGATTGTAGGGCCTCTTTGTTGAGGTGCATTCATTGGAGGCGCTTGCCTTGGAGGCGGGGGCATATTTGCTTGTTGCGCGGGAGGGGGCGGTGGCGCCCCGTATCCTTGGTTGCGCAGGGCTTCTCTTAGATGAAGCAGCTGCTCGAGTGCTGCCATCATTTCCGGGGTGACTGTGGGTGCAGTCTGTGCCCCTGGTGCTTGGTTGTATGCTCCCGCGTTTGGCATTCCGTACGGTTGCTCCTGCGTATTGAAGGTTTGGTGGGCGAAACCTGGAGGAGCGTTGGTTTGCTGTGTGCCCCCTTGCGCGTTACTCCGAGAGTGTACGCTTCTAGTTGGCATAGATGAGGCGACTGAGGCCCCGCCTTGGCTTTGCGGGGGAGCTCTCTGCGGAGGAGGTCTCATGCTTGACTCCGGAGCTGGAGTTTTCCTTGGACGTCCTGGTCCTCTTCTCTTCGTCTTAGTCGGCGGTGGCTGCTCGTTGCTTGCCATGCTGTTGGTTCTGTGGGTGATCCGCAGACGGCGCCAGTGTTTCGACCGAGTTATTGCGGGCTGTCCGCCGGATAACTTGTCGAGGTCTTCTAGTTGGATGTGGGCTAAATCCGCCTTCTAGTGTCGCGCGCGGGCTTTAGCTTTGTCTTCCGAATGAGGGCAAGTCTCTCTGGGTCTCTAGCGGGACGTCCGTCGGCACCTGCAAAGGAGCGTTACCAAGCAGTCCCTGTGGAGAGGGGGGGGGTGCTTGGCGTGCTCACTCCGACGTTCAACATCAGTAGTTTTTCTAGAGAGAGAAAGAGAGGGTTTTTAGAGAGAAGTCAGAGCTTTTTCCCGAGCTTGCCCAAAATGATTTTGGAATGAATTGAATTGACTTGAAAATGTTCACCCCCAAGGTGGCTATTTATAGGCAACCTTGGACCGTAAACCGGTTTTGACCCGGTTCAATGTGGAAATGTGAACCGGGATGCACGGGTAAGCTTCGGGAAAAGGAGCTCTGACGTGCGTCTCAGGCGGCTGTCATGAACGGGACGCGCGCGCCTCTAAGACAAAGGTCTCGGACACACAGGAGTTAGTGTAAAAATCGGGTCTCCGTATGCGTCTGAGGTAAAATGGGGGGTGTGCGCGACACCCCCCGGGTGTGGGACTTACCCGGAATTCTGGGTAAGCCTAGGCCTACCCGGAATTCCGGGTAAGCTTAGGCTTACCCGGAGATTCCGGGTAAGCCAAGCTTACCCGGAATTCCGGGTAAGCTTAGCTTACCTGGAAATTCCGGGTAAGCTGGGGGCTTACCCGGAAATTTCCGGGTAAGCCCCCCGGGGCGCCGGGCAAGTTTGCAACTTGCCCGGTTTACCCCGGTTAGCTCGAAATTGGGTATCCCGAAGGGCCTCGTGCGAATATGAGGTCCGAATAATTAAAACCGAGCCCGGATCACGCGTATGTCCATCATGTATGATGTGGTGGAAGCGTAAGTCTAGGTTTGTAGGAGGACGGACGGATAATGCATTGATGGAATAGAAGAATTGATCAAATTAGAGGTGGTAAGTTTGATGGAATCAATTATACATTTGTTAATTGCATCAATATTAATTAAAAAATATATTTGTATACTCTATATTTAACATGATGCCAATATTTTGTATCGTGATTCTTCAAATTATAATTGATTAATTTGGATGCAGAATGCAAACAGCTCAAATTGAAGTGAAGCATTTCTTCGAATTAACGTATGAACAGGTACACACTATATCGTTTGAAGCAACAAAATTGAATTTTTACCTAAAACTGAATTGGATTTTTTGTGTCATATTTTTCTATTTGCAGGTTATTTGTCTAAGACTTTTTGGAGACTTACATAATGATTCCACGCTTTGATAAGATTTGAGCCGGTAAAGTTTAGATTGTGACATTCCACATAAAAAAGTTTTAAATACCAATTTCTCGCTAAACTTGTGATTTTTAATATGTAGGTTAATATATTTAAACATCGCTCTTATAATTTTGAGAAGATTGTTTTTTAAATATTGTATTTGTTACCGTCCTCTAATTAATTTGTAGAGAATATACTTTAAATGCTAATAATATATATACATAAGCACATCTAAGGAAAACATTAATATAAACCTATCGGTCTACTTTAGGTTTTTACTAAAACATATATGGTAATCTGATATGTCCATTAAACTTATTTGATTTCTTACTGAATTATTTTTGTTTGTTCTTATACAGAGATATGAGTCGGATACGATAATTCATTTTCACAATGGTATAAATCGAACTCGCACAAGCTATCAACTTGAAGAGTAATTATTATAGAAAAATATCAATTCACGGCAATATTCATTTACTTAATTTGCTATATTTACATATGAATTGTATCATTGTATGATCTATAATTTTTTATTTATTAATATAATTTTTTTTACCGTTATATATAATATTTCTATTTGGTTCTTACAAATAAACTTTAACATGACATAGAACATAAAAACTTGGTGACAAAATGATATTATATCAACTTATACGTTGGACTATTTGTATAGTTTAATTATTATTTCTTTTATTAATTTATACAAAATTTGTGAATTTTACATATATATAATGTTGAATTATGCATTTAGAAATAGAAAAAAAAATTAAAATTTGATTACAATTAATTAATAAATAACAAACCAATTTACAAAGAAATAGAAACTTTTGCTTATATTACTCTTTTTCGATATAATTTAAGTTAAAACTAAGAGAGGCTACAAGAATTGTATCTAAAAAACAAGGAAATGAATGTCAATATTTAATAGAAGTCAGAAAATAATTTAAAAACATGTGTTTTATAATTTCTCAAAAACATGTGTTTTAACACTAGGAGGTCGTGATAAAATTAAACGCTAATAATCAAAACTTCTATCCACGTATATGTAAATCTAAAAAAACTCGATTATGCCTTTTATATATTTCACTTTTCTTTGATATAAATTTTGTGATTTTTACATTATTTTTAAATTATAAATTTAGAAATAATAAATCATGTAGAATCTAAATTTAATAAATACTGACATAAATAATTTATTTCTAATTTTCTCTTTTAATTAACTTTAGTAAGCTTAAGTTTAGAGATTAAAAAAAACTGTAGTATTTCTAAGAAGATAAGGAAACGTGCGACAAAAAATTATTTAGAATATTTGATAAAACAAAAGGTTAAAGTTTTTTTGTTGTGGTTTTAGATTTTGGAAATTGTGACAATAAATTAATTTTACACACTAAAAGCAGTGACATCTATTTGGCGAATTCAAAAAAACCCAATAATATATTTTGTTAGTTCGTTGTTTTTAATGTAATACATGTACTTTTTCCGGTCATTATTTTATTAATTTAATTAGGGTTTTACAATTTAGATACAAAATATAGGTAGCCATAAATTTAGAAAAGATTTGTATATGTTATTTTAGTCTTACTTAAAATAATTAAAGAAACTCTTTACATAAATAAAGAATTAAAAGTTTATATTTAAATGACATATCTATACGGTTTGATAGGGAAGCCTTTTAAGGTCACCACATAGGCAATTCTGTTTTTAATCAAAAAATATATATAAATATAAAATACACTAACATTTTATAAATATAAAATATATATATTTAAAATAAAACTTACTACTGACAACTACATAAATATATAATATAAACCTACATATATTTCAAATTTTATACTTAATGATTAAAATAGATAATTTTTTCAATATTATATATCTATGAAAATTTTCAAGTTATTTTCATCTCT
Source organism: Clarkia xantiana subsp. parviflora (assembly GCA_036873135.1). Lineage (NCBI taxonomy): Eukaryota > Viridiplantae > Streptophyta > Magnoliopsida > Myrtales > Onagraceae > Clarkia > Clarkia xantiana. Next base: position 6,167,644 of record JAPTYO010000016.1, read on the forward strand.
TAAATTCAATTTCTACGATTTTAATAGTTCGATTTTCTTACCCCGTGCGGTGCGCGGGGTTAGCATCTAGTATTATATTAATTCGGTACCGGAAGCCCTCTGGACGACACGTGGACGGTACACGCAGTCATTGTTTCCTAATTTAATCGGAATTTAATAGGGGTTCTCTAAATTTAGATACATAATATTTATTGGTTGAAAATTAAGAAGTATTTTTATCTCATATTTTTGTCTCTACGCAATTTAAAGAAACAAATTAATTAAAAGTTTCCTTTTAAATTCATTATCTATACAGTTTGGTACCGGAAGACCGTAGGCCGCCACGTAAGCAATACATATATATAGATAATTATAAATAATATGTCACACGAATGCTAAAGTTTGGAAACTTCACTTTTTTACACATATAATAATTACCGGCCAAGCATATATAATATATTTTTATCTACCAAATAATCCGTGTAGTTGAAGATATTCCTAAATAGTTATTCTAATAATATATATAGTTTTTTCTTTTTTTTAAACTTTAGAATGGTCGTAAGCAATCAAGTTATAGTAAGATATATATTACCTTCATTAATATTTGAGAATATATATTATGCATGATTTATTTCCTTTTCACTCTCCTTCTATACACTCTATATATAGATAAGGAGGAGACGTGTGTATATCAATAGCAAAATAGTCTATTTATCAAGAGCAATTCTATTACTTATACCATCTTCGTTTCCCTTCAAGATGCAAGAACCTCGGTAATACTCCATATATAATTATATCTTTCTGCTTTTCTCATATTTAAAGGAATGTCTAATTTTATTTTATTTCTCATAACTATCAGATATTAAAAGGTGGAGAAAACATCGAAAAGGAAGACGTTCCTCTCCTAATATACGTGCATTCCCGTCTATGTCAAAATTATCATCAACATCAAGGTTCACACTATCGTCTATATAGATAGGCATAGAGATAAAGTCACAAGCATTATACTATATATATATATATATCATTAGAACAATAATTTTATTTTATGAACATCTTAATGTAAATTTGCACTCTTCACAGAGTGTTTGATCATTATTAATTAATTAATTAACTAAAAGAATAATTCCAATTTGTTTTTTTTTCCTTTTTTGCAGGCTAAAAACTAGCATGTATCCATCCATGTAATTAGATAACTCCGTTGATAAGAATGGGAGGCTACTATAAAATATTTACTAACAATATTCGCATATAATTTACTTTTTGGGATGTATTCTTAATATAATAGATATACATCTTTTTCTCTTGCATTGGGGTTTTACTCAGTTACGTCCTTGAGGTTCAAGCAACTCCACAATTTGACTATTGTTTAACATTCTCAAGATGTTTGTTGATTACCTATGAAACTACTTTTCCATGTTTTACTCTTTCATATACGAACTAATTCAGAATTTCATTGCTTGCAGTTGCAGGGGTTTACCGTGTAAGTACTATATGTTTATTTGTTTTTCAATATATACACAAGAAAATTATTATTTTTCTGTTGTATATGCTCTTCTTGAACATATATTTTTTAACCATTATTAATTATAATCTGCCCCACAACCGAGTTGAACCTTTGGGTTTGTTTTTGTGATTTTTTCACATACTAATAGTTATGTATTTACGAGTTTAGTGATTATTAACAACCTTACTCTAATTAAAGCTAGCCAAGATATTTCAGATTTATATATGAACCTAGCAAGAAGAGTACGAGATGGAGAAATGTACAAAGACGACTGTGTATATAAAAGACACACAATATGATTTTACTTAACAAAGACGAGACATAATATTTCCACGTAATAATGTAATAATTTACGCATCTATGAGTTTTTGTTAACTTTATTTTAGCTATTTGAAATTAATATTAAATTTCTCCAACTCTTTGCAGAAAGAGAAAAAAGCTATCAGATTTTTTTTGTCAATGCTACTCTTTGGTTTCTTATTCTTTTGCCGTCAATTGCTACGTACAATACATGCACGAACTATTTTTTTTGTCAATGCTACTCTTTGGTTTCTTATTCTTTTGCCGTCAATTGCTACGTACAACATGCACGAACTAGAAGGGATAAATCATAACTATTACCTTTTTTTTCCTTTTATGAATCGTTAAATTAATTTTGTAAAAGGTAAATTAGGTAAGTTCTCATAACAATTGTCGAAAGACCTACATTTTATAATAATTGTGTAAGTATATTTTTGGCCAAAAAAAGTTATATAGTATTATACTATCGACTTGCAACTCAAATAATAATAGAATAGAAGTTGAGGAAATTAGCCATCCATAATTTAAAATTTAGTGGCAACTCAAATATTAACATAATATATATATATAATAAAAAATATTAGTTATGTTAATTCTTTATAATAAATGTGATAAATAATACTTATATTAATTACAAAAATATATTAATTTTACAAAATATTTGTTGATACACATTTTTTTAAAATAAGGACATAAGTTTTTTTAATCAGATCTTCTTCATGATAACATTTTGAAGAACAAACATTAGTTTAGAATATTATAGTACATGATTAATAATATTGTCTTAAGTTTATGTATATATTTTCTAATTTGTTATACTATCACCAATACACTCATACCAACTAACCGAGCAATGGGAGGCCTTTTTTTTTAGGTAAATAATGGGAGGCCTTTAATGCTTCTCCTTGAGTGCCCTTTAAAGATTATAACAAACAGGACTGTGAGACACAAGCCCTGCTCTTCTAAGAACAGATTCAGACCGGCAGAATAGGGAACCGGTCACCTCATCGGTTTGATGCCGGTCAGTTTTTATAACACTGCTAAAAATAAACAATGAGAAATGCTAAATTGACTGTTTCGATTAGCCTACAATTTTAGTCGACTATGTTAGACTAACACGTGACCTCTTGAAGTAGATGGACAAGCCCATGAATTAGCGTTCTCTTTCATTTACTTTGTTGTGACATATGTACCCTGGCTTTTCAGCAAATTGATGAGAAATTTGTTTACTTGAGTTGGATAAAGCTGATTCATGAAATGATGAAAACTACTAAGTTCTACATTCAATGTTTATGCTATAATAATATTATCGATGTGTATAAATTCGTTTTTAAACTTACAAATTACCCAGTTACAATTTTTTTTAAACTTATTTGTAACGATAACACAATTTTCTTACTCTGATTTTCTATTTTATTAGTTTTAGTCCTATAAAAAAAATATATAATATTAATTATTTCAGTAATATGAAATATTTAAATAATAATTAGTAATAAATACGTTAGTTAATTTATACATTACTATTAATTAATTTATAAAAAAATAAAACAAAACTTTTAAATAAAGTTTCATATATCAATAAATTAAGATAAATTAATTTTTTAGCTTTTAATTTTATTTATAATTTTCCCCGCGCGGTGCGCGGGGTAAGTGGCTAGTATATATATAATTTTGGTTGTTTATATCAAACGTCGCTACTGGTAAGTACGAATAAGTTTCCAAATCAATTCAGATTTTTTTTGTATAGCTTAATTTCTCATATTTAGAGAAAAAGGCATCATTTTTTTTTGGGATAAAAAGTTGAACTAGAGAAAAACAATTTAAAAAAAAATCTGAAGCAAATGTAAAACATTGAATGTTTATATAAAAAATAATTACACTTTTTATAGATAAACTTGACGGAATATTTACCCTCCTCACTCCCATAATTAAAAAAGAGTTTAAAATGTAAGATTTTAAAATGGAATCGTCATGCAACTTAAAAGGTTCAGGTTGGTTGATGGAGTACGTTGATAATAACTTATATATGAACACACTAGTCACTACATTAACAACTTAATTATATTGAATAGAGAGAAGATGAGGAGTACTCATATGAGTGTTAATTAAGCAACCTTAATGAAAAATCTAGTACGTTATTTTAGCATGCATGCATGTGTCGACATATATATAGAGTATATAACATGCACCCCGTTAACTAAATAATATTTAAACAGTTTGTCGACATAACTGCCAGTTGGTCGACATAACTGTATATCACGTTGTGGCGTAGGAATTTCGGTTGTTTTATTTCCTTTATTACGATATATACCCGGCCGCCGCTTTTCTGTAGCTGTACTAATTGGTGTCGAATCAATTTTTGGACACGTTTTTTTCGTGCTTCTGAACAATATATATGACCGAGTAGCAAGCGTTGTATACATACATTATGGTTTCAACATGATAAGATGATTAAGATAAAAAAAAAAAAAAAAACATGATAAGATGATAAGAATGAATAATGTCAAAAATATTATATTAAACTATTTAGCACAATTAGAGCATAAGTCATTTATATTTAATATAAGTGCACATGGATGGGATTGACCTTCCCTCGAAATAATTTTTCTTTACTGAAAAAATGTATTCAGTCGAAAATTATACATTTTACCGATCATAATATTAATTTAGCCGGTAAATAATGTGAATAATATATTTACCGGTCATCGGCAAAAAAAATATAAATCTAAAATTGTCGGATTGATTTTTTGTTTTTTTGCTATTATATATTTTTCTAAAAATATCAATTAATCTATTAGTAGAATATACATAGTAAAGTGAGCACTATAATTTCATTGAATAATGTATTATTTATATATATTTATATACGAAGTCATCTGACGTCGCACACGGGACAGCCCCTATATGAGAAATTATTCTATGGGGCGGTGGCAACACATGGATCCTATGTATTGCTCCTTTGCCCAACCAACAATTGACATGTGTCTACGTGTCAGCTATTTATTGACACATGTCACTTGGTGGTTGGGCAAAGAGGCAACACGTAGGATCCACGTGTTGCCACCGCCCCATAGAATAATTTCTCCCCCTATATATATACACTAATACCAAGGGAGAGAGCTAACCATCTTAATAATATCACAGTAATCGGTATTCGGTAAAAAAAGAGACTCAACAATTATAGGTATACAAAAGAGATAGAGATTCAATAAATTTAATTAAAATCATTTATTATTATATCAAATATGATCATAATTATTTATTAATACTTATAAATTCACCCCACACATGACACAACAACGCTTGAATACAACAACTACAACTGCATGAACTATGTCACATTACAGTAACTTCAATAATAAAATTAAATTATTTTTACTAACGTTAAAGATTGAATATTATCGGACATTGGTAATTGGTAGGTATGGGATAAGTTCAAACTTATTTGTTACTTTTTCATATTATATTATTATTTTTGTAGGAGTTGTTTTGTCATATTGAATATATATAATTAATTAATAAATAAAAAGTTGTCGACATGATCAAATTAATAAGTTAGCATAGCATGAGAAAAAAAACCTATAAATACCCTCATCACTCAGACTACTTCACTTCAAAACACAACCTCAGAGAGAAAGGGAGAGAGAGATCTAGTAGGATAGGTTAAACACATCAATGGCGTCTCCTTCACAGTTGGATCAATCTCTAATTCCGATAATGAGCGTTCAAGAACTCGTAAAAGAACACATGTCTGAGGTTCCAGAGAGCTATGTTTGTGTCGACGACGCTCACCCAGTAATTACGTACGATGATGATGGTGAAATGAGCACCACCTTCCCAACTCTCCCAAGCATAAGCATGAAGCATTTACTTTCAGACGATCAAAACTTGAGTGCAAACGAGCTCCATAAGCTGCACTCAGCTTGCAAACACTGGGGTTTCTTTCAGGTACGTACTAACTCTCTCTCTCTAATATATATATATATATGAAACCCTAATAATATAAAGAAACTATAAATTTTAAAAAAAAAAAAAATTTGTTTGTTATATTTGCTAACGATGATGGAGAAAAAGTGACGTGTCATATATATGTTCTCGTTATGTCTCTAATTTTTCTTCTTAAAAATCGGACAAAGAATGCATTTTCTGGATTTTTTTAAAATAAAAATTAAAGAACATAATGAACAACACATTAATATGATAAGCAAATGGTCATGTGGTGTAAACATAAGTAGATTGTTAACCCTTTTAAAACATTGATGCAGCTTGTGAGCCATGGGATTAGCTCTTCATTGCTTGAGAAGCTAAGACATGAGACGGAAGAATTCTTTAAACTGCCAGTGGAAGATAAACTCAAGTACGGAGTAAAGGCAGGAGAATTCGAAGGTTACGGACCGTCAAATGCGGCCACATCGGAAAATAAGCTCGATTGGGCCGACCGGTTTTTCATGATCATTAATCCTTTGGCCAAGAGGAAACCACATCTTCTTCCACAGCTTCCTTCATCTCTCAGGTTCTCTTTAGCATATACTTCTTAATTATATCATTTTCAGGATTTTTTTTTTGTATAAGTAGGGTGTTTATACGTTTACCCCATATCAAGCCATAGAATTAGGGTTAACAACCTAAAATCAGTATAATTATATGATATGTTGCTAATCGTTGTTCTAGATTTAAAATGTTGGTATTATGTATCATAACTATCATATTTGTTAATTTCCATATTTTTTTCTTAAAATTGACAAAGCAAAACATTTTTTTTCATACATCAAACAAGCCTAGACACTAAGTACATAACAAATTATATTAAAAAAAAAATTTGGAAAATAACATATATCCGTGAAAAAAGAATATATCAGTGAAACCCTCCTAAAAAAGTATCACACAATTAATTAGTCAACTCATATATTATATATGTATATATATACACTTATATGTGTATGTATACATTATTATGTATAATTTGTAGAGAGAGCATGGAAACTTACATAGAAGAGATGCAGAGGACCGCCATGCAGCTGCTGTTACTTGTGTGTAAGAGTGTAGGCATGGAGATGAAGGAGATGCGGGATCTGTTCGGTGGAGAAGACGGACTGCAGACAGTGAGGATGACTTATTATCCGCCATGTTCTCGGCCGGAGCTGGTGCTTGGTCTAACTCCACATTCCGACGGCAGCGCCATCACCATCTTGAACCAGATCAACGGCGTGGATGGCCTTCAGGTCAAAAAGGATGGGGCCTGGATTCCTGTCACCATCTCTGCTGGTGCCTTTGTTGTCAATCTCGGTGACGTCATGGAGGTATATTATATATATATATTCTCGATCATTCGAGAAAATTTTAGTTTGATGAGAACTTATAATATAATAATGTTATTAACTTATAATTTATGCGTAACTTTATTTTTTAAATTATGAAATTAGAAGAATGCATGTATTTTAATGTTGATTAAATTATAATATAGTATACATGAGTTTAAAATATGTGATATTAAATGACATTCGAAAGGTCCTTCATTTCTCTATTTTACTATAAAAGAATTTGTTAATTAATAAAAGTACCATATAAAAAGTTATGGCTCTTTGATTATGAAATTCAAGAGTAAGTATATAAGATACCATAGTAGTAGTAAATAAAAGGAAGAACGTTTATTTATAAACAATATTATGTATTATTATTATAATAATTAATAATACAAATTTTTCTAGTGCATTTTGAAACTCAAAATCATTTGTTGTGCTACATCATGTGGCATAATACTAGCATTTGGGGTCATGCATTTTAGAATTGAATGATTTTAAACCTTATAAATGTCATTTTCGCTATCATTATCTAATTTAATTAAGCAAAATTATATTTTTTTTAAATTAGACAATACTACGTAAGTGAGACCAAAAACTTTGAAATTGATTTTGAATCTTAGACTTGCCGATTTTACCACGTGTATCTTTATCAAGCAAAATTATATTTCTCATTATTAAAGTTTAAATATTATGGACGTTATAACGTATTAGGACTGCGCATGCTCAATATAATATCTGATTTTTTTTTTTGCAAGAAAATAATTTCTGAGTTGAAAATTGTAGATATTGAGCAATGGAATTTACAAGAGTATAGAGCATAAGGTAACGGTGAATCCAGATAAGGAACGGGTGTCCATTGCATTGTTCTTCAACCCCAGATTGGAGGCAGAAATCGGACCGTCACCTTCGATTGTTAACCCTAGCAATCCAGCATTGTTTAGGAGGATAAAGATGGATGACTATTTGAAGGGTTTCTTCTCACAAAGGCTCAATAGCAAGTCATACTTGGAGAAGATTAGGATTAATTAATGTCAATCACCTGCAAGAATGAATGAATCAAGATCAGCTATTTAATTAGCTAGGGTTTCGGGTAATTAAGTAGTGAATTAATCAATGGGTGATTAATTGGAGTCGCTACTTTTACCTAAGTTTATTTATTATATGTAAACTCTGCTTTTACCCCCTTCATTTCATTAGCTGGAAGAATGAATGAAGTCGCTACTTTTATCTAAGTTGATTTACTATGTAAAATATATACTTTATATTTAGAAATTATCCATTGTTAAAATAAGGCTTTAAACTTAAAACATATCAGTTAATTTACATCATTAAGTACTATATTATATAATACTAGTTAATACGCGCGTGCGTTGCATACGCATATTGCAAAATTTACTGCATTGATATCTGAACCATGTTACTGTTCATTGAATATTGTAAGATGTTCCTTGATATTGTAAGATGTTCCTTGAAGATAACATTTGAAATAAAACTAAGAGTTAAACTTTAAAATGTGAAATTTCTTGTGAAATTTCAATAGAAAGTAAGAAGAAGAAAGTAAATGAACAAATGTATTGATTTTTGGTGGGACCCTATATCACTTTCTAGGAAATTTCACAGGTTGTAGCATAACCCAACTTAATTTTTAGTTTGAAGATTGTATTTTGTAAAAAGAATTCAAATCTTGTTAGAGCAGTATATTGAATTCTCTTTAAACAAGCGTAATAACGTACAAAATATGAACACAATTTGCTAGAATGCCACAAAATAAGCTCTAAAACAAGCACTATGGAAACAATTTCTCTTGCAAAAGTATGAGACTTGCAAGAAGAAATTGTACATCAACAATGTCACTTGCATGTGCAACTATTCATTTGATAAATAAATCTACATCTTCGTATCTGAGTTATTGGAGAACATGTGGTTTTAAAAAATGACAGAAGAAAAAGAAACTCTTTACTTGTTTGACCAAATTGAGAGCATGTACTGAACAATTCCTATTAGGATGAAGATGAATTGTGAATTTTTTTTATTTTTTTTTTAAAAACTTCTCAATCACTACATTTAGAGCACCCAAAACACGGTTCCTGGTTGTGGTTCTAACCCGGTGGTTCTAATGAGACCAACAAGAAGGGCACAGAACTACCGCTTTTCTTCTTCAAGCTCAACAGAGTGCTCTTCTCTAGTTGCCTAACAACAAAAGATATGTAAATAATATAAACATAAAAAGGAAGATAGCATGTAGTGAAGCAATGATCGGTAATTAGATGCACATTAGTATTGCCCTCATATACCGCGTCCAGTTCAAGTGTTTTCAATACTCGGCGAGCAAAAAGAAGTTTGGTGAAATAAGTTGATCATCAAAGTAACAATAATAAGAACTACAAACATCATAGCAAGGCAGAAGAACACAAGAAAAAAGAATACCATACCAGGTGCATAGTTGGTCAAGCCAACTTCAAGCCTATATGAACCTTCAAGATACACAGCAGCAAGTCAATACATGCCTTTGCCCCCACGGAGCAATGCCAGTTGAAGAAGTATATTTCCTTATGGACACTTCATATTTTCACATCGACACCAGCAACAAGTACAATCTAACACAAATATCAGTGGAGTTAGTTGGATTACTACTTTACAATATCCATAAGATACATGATCAAATAGTTAAGTTGCTAACATCGCCTTTAGCAACTCAACATCATCAGCCATTGTTGCAGTATGCATAGCTATTTGACCATTTGTATGTTCAGCAGATGGGTCAGCTTCTAAATAATATATACAACTGTTATTGTTGCAAACTAACTAAAGTCTCAGCAATAAAATTCACATATAAACTGTGAAAACATAACATCTTAGAGCTATATAAATAAATCAATTTAAGGAACTGCAAATCAAAATCTGACATGACATTCTAATTTAGTACTATACCTATCAAAATCTGATATGAACAACTTTCAACACAAACACTTGGAAATAATAAAGAGGAACATAATTAGCGGCTCTTACCAAAGTTTCTAGTTCAGATTTCTAAGATACAATAGACATAGACATAATAACACTAAATTAGATTCAAGTGAACCGCTGAATCCAATCGTATAACTACGCCAAATCAAAAACAATGTAATTCCAGAGTATCTTAGTACCATTGAAAATGTAATTACATCCTAACATTTTGAAGCATTTCAATTAAACCACCATATATCTTACTCATTACTACTTACATAAGAAATGCATGCCCTTTACAATGCTCTCACTTCACCAACAAGAAGATTTTTAGGGTTTACCTTCAATCAGAGTCAACACTGTAAAACTGATGAAAGTGGTAAATCTAATACCTTTTCTGCAACAATTCGATTGTTATCGTTGAAAGAAAAATACATTAAAAGCAAAAGAATATACCGAGGCGAACAACTGAAAGCAACCGATATAGCCCCCACTGCTAAAACATTTATCGGTGGCATCATCGGCCTTTCCACCACCGGCACCTCCTCTGCCTAAAAACTGTTGCTTCGACCTCAATTAAATAGGAATGCCTTATGAATGAGATGAAGAATATGGATGAAGAGAGTAGTGTGTGATGATCAAATCAGTCAATCACATTGTGCTTCAACAACATAGTATCCATAAGTCTTTCATATTCTTTCCTAACAAAGCATATACTTTAATAAAAATAAATTTATTCATCAAATGAATCACTACTTACAGTTAGTTGTCACAACAAAAAAGTTTTCCTTCCAAACACATCTATTCTCATGTAGACGTTTGACTTGCTGTCACCTGCAATGAGAGCTAAAGCTTCAGGATATTGCTCGGGCAATATAATTATCATTCAAGCAAGCAGTTAGTTGAAGTGATGCTTAAATGTAGATAAGGAAAAAAATTCCCTGCCAAAAACTCCCATATTGATCAGGTTGAGGAAAATTGGTGCTACTTGTCTGTAACTGACTCCACTAACGGCTTCTGTCTTAATTTTTATTTCCTACATATTTGTGTTTCATTGCTTGGCTGATTGGTGAAATTTGATTACCATAAAGAACATTAGAAGTGAAACTTCAATCTTTGAATCTCGTACCAATTTTGGCCAAAAAAAAAAATTTCTCGTACCAATTAGAAGCAGCAGTGCAGTGCGCGGTCAGTAGTAGCAATGAAAGTTGGCTGGCGAACGACGTCGTGGGTTGTTACCGGGGTATTCCAATTTTGGCGTCAAGGATTCTCTTTTAGGGCGTGTCGATAGAATAGAGAGCGGTGGATGAGGGATTCAGCGGCCGAGAGCGTGCTGGTGGCGAACAGGGTCAAGAGGCGGATGGTCGGTGTAGCGGACGGCGGCATTGGTAGATCTAGATGGCTGTGAGCGGTGGGTAGAACCGTAGAAGTAGAACAGAGGGAGGCAATAGACTCAAAATTCGTGATTTGTAGAGCGCCGTTGTTGTAGGTTTTGGGCCGGTTCGGTTAAAAGCGATTTATTTTAAAATATAACATGAACCGGTTCGAGAGTTGTACCTTTTGAAGGGTTGGTGTTCTTTGGGGGTGAGGACCCAACACACATTATATATTGGTATAGTAAATAGTAGATATAACTATTTTTTTTTCTAAAAAGTTTGTTTATTTACTATAATACTACTTAAGTACTATTAATATCATAATTAAAAATTATGACTTTTTTAAGGTATTTACGAAAGATTTTTTCGTCATTTGAAATAATAAGCAAAACCTTTCCAATTATATATAGTATCATATATTTTTAACTTAGTACAATATTGTTGTAGTAAATTACACAATAATAAAATACACATATTTTTTTTTATTACGAACGAATCTCAACCAAAAAGTTTTATTAATGATGTTATGGACTATCCCCGTGCCAGTCATAACTTCAAGGGGCCCATATACTCATACAGTTCTTGATCCCGTAAACTTATGATGTCATCCAATCCCTAATATATAAATTTTATTGAAATAAAATCTTGCACAATGCGCGAATAAAAAATAATACATATATAAATAAAAAATTTTCTAACATTAGATCATGTTTTGAATCATCATTAATTAAAAATTCAACACAACTAATTTCGTCACCATTTTTACCTGATATAATTAAGCCCTATCGGCAAATGCAAAAAGTCCAGACCCATGAATAAGCCCGTGAAGTCCAATTATTTAATGGGCTTAACACACAAAGCTCGTTCACGTTATTTACAGAAGTCGCAGTTGAAACTTTCATAACAAAATATTTACCATATAATAATCGATTAATTATAATTATATTTCATTAAATTAGCTATGATTAATGGAGAGCGAAATGGATAAACTGTATCTTAGATTTCAACCAAAAAAAAAAAACTCAACCTTAGAGAGTGACGATCATCTTGTTTTCCTATATTATATAATAATAGTAGATATATATAAAAATAATAATAATAATAATAAAGTAATAAATTTGACTCCTAGATAAAGGTCGCCATCAACCCACGACTTGCTGGGGGTTAAATATGTCTTTCATGACTAAAAACGTGTTTTATTTTACACACAGAATAAAAAGCAGTCAAATCAAATCTTCACATGACGTATTAAAGTATTAAGTAGCATGCCTCCTTACGTAATATGGTTTAATTATAGAGGTTAAATGTTTAAACACCCGTAAAGACTATGAAAATAAAATAATATTCATAGTCAGAACTATACACATTATAAATAAACTTAGTTTGAGTAGAAATTAATTAGTGTAGTTATTTAGCGTAACATATTACAAATTATGTTATAAAGGGTTAAATGGTCTTTGGTTTTATATGTTTGACCAATGTTGACTTTTGGTGTTATATGTTATTTGTAGGTTTTTTGTGTCATATGTTTGCATTTTGTAGACTTTTGGTGCATCCGTTAATCAACAGTTATGTTTGACCGTTAAATACTTTTATTTTGTTCAATTTAATCCTTCAATTTATACATCTAACTTTTAAATTTTGTAATTTAATCCCTAAAAAACATGAAGTTAGGGTTCAATTGACCTAGTCATGGTTTGACATATGGTTTGATCAGACCACGGCTAGGTTCGCCGTAAATTAGATGACTAAATTGAACAAAATAAAAGTATTTAATGTTCAAATTTAACCGTTAAATAATAGATGCACCAAAAGTTTACAAAATGTAAGTATATGACGTAAAAAACCTACAAACTAAACATATCACACCAAAAGTGAATATTGGTTAAATATACAGTATCAACCAGAAAAAATCAAGTAGCCCCACGGCCCCCACCATTGTCACATTAATTTGTATACATTTTATATAGTAATAGCTGGTAATAATAGCCAGGCAGATGACAGACCCATATGTATAGAATTCAACACATATATGTTAATTAATTAGCATATTAATTAAGCACGTGTTTATTTTCCCTAAGAGAGATCCCAATAAAGTTCCTAATTCCACTTTATCAAATTGTCGTCACTGTCCATTCATCAAACTAAAACTATTACGGTACATTCCATATAGTAAAGTTGGAATTATTTCAAATTCTGGAGATCAAATTTTAGTTCTAATTTGGGATTCACACAAAATTTTCATAATCTAATTGTGATTTCTTTTAAAAGAAAGCGCTGTATATAAATTTAAAACTCATGTTATTTAAAAATACAATAATAATTTTCCAAACTCAAGAATTATCTCAACTCGAGCTCGCTCATTTTATGTAATAATTAATTTGTACTAAATAAATAATAAATAAAGCTCAATTAGGCTTGGAGTTGTTCCTATCAAATATTATAAGTTCAAACTTAACATTGACGGACAAAAAGCTGCTCAAATCGAATTTTTTTTAATCAAATTCAAATTCAAGTATAATCGAGTCAATTTCGAATAGCTTGATTCAAGTATAGTCGATTTTTTTTTTTACAGAAATATATTTATGGGAGCTGCTATAAATTAAAGTGGCAATGTAAGAAGTTGATAATAAGACTTAAGACGACGGTCGACATAGCAACAACTAGCTAGCCTAGGATTCTAGATGCCTTTATTATATGATCACGTTTTGTTTTTGAATCTCCATACAAACACTAATTTGTTTTATATATTTCTGAGGCATCACTGCCTACCGTGCGTTTTGTTTAATTGTACTTTAATTGTTTCCCGACCGAACATCGTAAACACTGGTTAGGTTCGTCAACAATGTCAAGCTAGCTATAGCGCTAGTAGGGACACATAAATGAACATAGTTGGGCAGATAGGCCTCAATCTCAATGACTTTGAATATTTATTATTACTATTATTATTATTATCCTGGAAACGAAAATCAATCGAGAATGCATAAATAAGGTAACTTTATAGTTGATCGGTTCTTAAAATACAGGTGTGCTCTTTATGTCCATTATATATAGTTGGAAATTCTATTTATAGACCATCAATTATTTTTCATAGATCAATAAATTGTAAAGTTTATTAAAGTTATCCTTTTACTTTTATTAGTATTTTTTTCTAAAAATAAAAAATAGATAAATCTATTTAAAAATGGAAAATAAATGTTGAAATAAATTTTATACACATAAATATGATATATATTTGTAATATAAAAATATATTTTACAAAATAAAATTCTAAAGATTAGGTTTTTCCTTTGAGAAATCATGCTTTTTCATATTAATTTTTTTGCATAAAATTATTTTAAATATTATTTTATGGTTTTTTTTGTGATTTTTTTAAATAAAATAAGCAATATAACTTAAAGATAAATTTCAAACAATCATAAACTGTGATCTGATAAAAATAATTTATAATTTACAAATAAATGTCGTCGTACAGTATATATTTGATTCTAAAGCAATAAATTACGTAAAGGGTATCTTTGAAATTTTCCATGGCAAGCAACATAAATCTTTATAAACCAAGTTTAAAGTATAACTTATTATACTGCTGTCAAAATATTTTTCGTACTCTAAAAACTAAGCTAATAATAATTTATAACGTTGTTATTACCACGTTTTTATCCATAGACACCATTTTCCTATTAGAAATTAGCTTGTGTGTTTTCGCTTTTCACACTTCAAAATCAAAACTGTTGCTCATTCATATATAATCCCTCTGTTTTATTCATGTATATATATATATATATATATATATAAGAATTATATTTTCATTATATTATAGTGTATATATGTAAGAGAAACCCTATAAATAACCCTCCTCATCCGACAAACTCTTTACTCCTCCAAACAAACAGCCTTCTTCTTCCATTAATTAATAATGATAATGAGGCCTCCTTCACAGCTTGAATCCGCCATGGCTGCTCCAGCTCCTCAAATTGTAATCGTTCAGGAGCTCATAAAAGAAGACATTTCCGAGGTTCCAGAGAGCTACGTTCGTATTAACCATGATCCCAACCACCAGAGGGTAACTAACGATCGTGAATCCACTCCCACCGGCTCACCGTCGACTATACCAACCATAACCATGGATAATTTACTTTCCGATGATAAAATCGTCAGCTCCCATGAGTTCCAGAAACTACACTCCACTTGCAAAGATTGGGGCATCTTTCAGGTACATCAATATATATTATTATAACATCATATCATATCATATATATAATAATATATAATGTCTCATTACCGATCTAAAATTAGCTGAAGTTATCTCGTATACTAATATATATATATATATTATATATGTATACACGGCAGCATGACTGCTCCAACTTGACATTTCACGTTATGATAAAATAATAAGAGGCCGGTCGTTTTAAATAAAGCTAATTTATTAAGACTTTATAGCTTCTAAAAGATTTCTTGCAGATATTATACGTACGAGAGAGATATTTTTATATATATAAATATTTATTGTTATTTGTGATTTTCTAAATAAAGTATTCATCTCTAAATAATTAAAGGAGAACCCTAGCTAATAGCTAGCTAGATCATTTCAGATTATTATTATCATTATTATTATTATTATCATTATTATATAATTAATAATTATATTTAACATGGCTTAATGCAGCTTGTGAGCCATGGGATTAATTCTTCATTGCTAGAGAAGCTAAAACATGAAATTGAAGCATTCTTCAAACTGCCGCTGGAAGATAAACTCAAGTACGGAGTAAGGGCAGGAGATTTCGAAGGGTACGGCAATGTAGCGCGGCCCGGAAATAAGCTCGATTGGGGTGACCGGTTCTTCATGATCATAAATCCTTTGGCCCGAAGGAAACCCCATCTTCTCCCGGAGCTCCCGCCGTCACTTAGGTATCGTATATAAACCACGTTTTTTCGCTATCACCATCTAGGTTTTAAGATAGTTGGTTAAGTAAGTGTCTAAAACTTTCAAATGGGTATCAGAACTCGCATGCTCAAATCTACGAATTCATTTTTAAGTTAAAAAAATCCTATTTTTGGAATTATAGCACGTTGGTTCAAATCTCTACACGCTCTTTTAATTGAGTTAAAACCCATCTTTGTGATATACATACAATACGCTGGTTTGAATCTCTGCATCATCTTTTAAGTTAAAACACTATCTGTGGTATTAGAACGCACCGACTCAAATCTGCATATCCTTTTAAGTTAGATAACCTATATAATTTTTTAAAAAAAGGTGATGAAGATATTCAAAATGTTTTGATTCACACGTTAGAAAGAATGTTAAAGTACAAAAGTATAAAGATTGAAACTTTGATAATACTTATTATTAACTGCATGCATTTAATATAGTATTTCTTCAAGACTTTGACTGGTTATATATATATGTAGAGACGCGATGGAAAGTTACATAAAAGAGACCCAGAACATTGCCATGAAGCTTCTGGTAATCTTGAGTAAGTGTCTAGGTATTAAGATGGAGGAGATAGAGGAACTGTTCGGCGATGGAGAAGAAGGGTTTCAGACACTGAGGATGACCTACTATCCGCCGTGTCCACGGCCGGAGCTTGTGGTGGGTCTGACCCCACACTCAGATGGGACGGCCATCACGATCCTGAATCAGATAAGCCCTGTGGATGGGCTCCAGATTTTAAGGGATGGTGTTTGGTCTCCGGTCAGCATCAGGGCGGATGCCTTTGTTGTAAATGTCGGAGACATTATGGAGGTAGGTACTTACGTGGCTTTAAACCACGTGCTGAATTAGGAAAACACGTTTTCTTTATTAATAATTAACATGCCCGGTCAACTCCCCAATAATACCTCTTCTTCCTAGTTCCTTCCATAATTATAAGATTTAATAACCTAAAATTATTTAATTATTATTACATATCTAAAATATTGATATTTAGTGTTTTAATTGTAGATATTAAGCAATGGAACTTATAATAGTATCGAACATAGAGCGACGGTGAATTCGGATAAGGAAAGGATCTCAATTGCGGTGTTCTTCAACCCCAAACTGGAGGCTGAAATCGGGCCGTCACCTTCGATTGTAAACCCTAGCAATCCGGCATTATTTAGGAGACTAAAGACGGAGGACTATGTCAATGGTTTCTTTGCACAAAAGCTCAATGGCAAGTCATACTTGGAGAAGATGAAGATTCACAATATGTAGATAGAGGAATGTATATAATAATATTGATGAAGAGCTAGTATATATATATTTATATAATTAGGAAATGAATTATATATTTATATTGGAGGCATTACGTCCTACTTTACTAGAACTTTAATTGCATTAAATTACTTTTTTAATACTATAATAATATTAATAATAATAATAATAATATGTACTGCGCTTGCACTTTATTTATTCATATAAATAATAATAAATAAATAACCCGCTGGTTGAATTAAACATTAGCTAGTGGGAAAGTTTGCTAAAAAGTTCGGTCCCTTGAACTCATGATTCATGTGCTATATATAGTTTAGATTTATATCTGCAACTGTATAATAATAATAGTAATAATAATAATATTAACAAATCAATAGTGAGCTTTGTTAGAGTAGTGTCAATAATACCACCCCGGACATAAAACAAAATTAATCGGTGTCTTATAATAATAATGGTATGAACCTTCTTCATCTTACAAGCTAACTTTTAAAAATGCATTAAATTAGGCTAATACCGTAACATTGCATAGTGCATTCTAAAGACATTAAATAGCCCAGTTACGACACATAACAATTCAACATAGAAGGCCCCCTAGGCCCAGTGATGGATAAATGTCCAATTCGGGTTCGTATTTACACTTCGGGCCTCGCAAACACGTAAAAAATCACATCTCGTCTCGGAAAACGTCTCCCAAGGGTCGAAAACGGTCCGGAAACGCATTTACGCGTGACCGGACCGGACATCCGGATTGCGGTGCAATCCGGAGGTCCGGATTGCATTTGCAACCCGGACCTCCGGGTTGCAGCAACCCGGACATCCGGATTGCAGCAATCCGGTCCGGATTGCATGCAATCCGGAGGTCCGGATTGCGCAATCCGGACCTCCGGGTTGCACAAATCCGGAGGTCCGGATCGCACGGCAATCCGGACCTCGCCGAATTGCCCAATTTCGACGAGGTCCGGGTTCCGCCACGGGTATTGCGCGATTATTGTGTCCGTGATTACCGTATCCGCGATCGCCGTTACGTGTAGAGAAGTCAAGTTCATGCATTACCAATGTTGACGACGGTTCCCGTTTGTCTCTTTGAACCGCCGTCGAACCGCTCTAAAACCGGGTCCGGTCTCAAGGAAGCCTATAAATAGGAGGCCTTGGCCACCCATTTTCACACATTCTCTCATTTGCCCAACTTTGGTATTTTGAGCTCTGACTTCTCTCTAGAACTTTCTCTCTCTAGAAAATTACCCTTTTGCCACTATAGTAACTTAAGCATCGGAGAGGGCTCCGCTAGCACCACCCCCCTCTCCGTGCTAGCATTGGTCCTTTGCGCAGGATCCGACGCTCGAGACGCAGAATCGCCAGGTCACAGCCTTGCCGGGCCACAACCTCCGACAGAAGGGTTCTAACCCGCACAACCTCAGACGCGTCCTCGCGACCCGAGTCGTCCCGGACGTAACATTGGCGCCGTCTGCACGATTCGAACAAAAAGCCGCAAAATCATGACGAGTGATCACAACGCTCTCACTGAGGCCAATCCGTCAAAAGTCAGGAAGCGCTTCAGACGTATCAAGAGATCCACAATGTCAAACGTGCCAGCAAGCAGTGTGCCTTCCGCACAGCACGGTCCGAAATTTCCAGGCATCCACGTGATACACGGAGGCTTCGGGGCAGGAGGTGAAACATCATACGGGAGAGAAATATACGCATCTCTAATGATCCATGGGCCTACGGGCAGTCAACAAGGAAACGTCATCCTAGAAGACGCCATTGGCTTTTCTGCGGAAGACAAGTCGCACATAACATTTCCACATAATGACGCCTTGGTCATAACCATGACAATCGACGGCATGGACATCAAGCGTATCTTGGTGGATGGAGGAAGTTCACCCAATGTCATCACAAAGGATGTCATCTTAGCTTTGGGGAGAAAGAAAGATGTCAACAAAATGAATTCACCCTTAGTGGGATTCATGGAAGATGCAAGTTACCCATTGGGGTCAATAACACTGCCTGTCATACTGGGAGAGGGCAGTTCACGCCTCCAAATCACAATACCATTTATGGTAGTACAAAAGCTTGACGCATACAACGGTATCTTAGGATACGCAACCATGAATGCGTGGGGAATGGTGCCATCAACGGCACACCAGAAGATCAAATTCCCAACTACAGCCGGAATCGGTGAAGTCAAAGGGGATCAATTGTTGTCAAGAAACTGTTACAACATGGCAATCCAAAATAACGTCAAGCCAGATGACATGCCCATCATTGATGATGATCCAAGAGAAGGACGTGCCCGACCTGCCCCAGTAGAAGAGTTAAAACAAGTAAAGATCGAAGAGCCAGACAGGATGGTCCAAATCGGGGCATCCTTGTCAGAAGATGAAGTGATAGAAATCACAGCACTGCTCAACGAATACAAAGAGCTATTCGCTTGGTCACCAAGCGATATGCCCGGGATAAGCGCAGATGTCATCTCCCATAAGCTCAACATCAAGCCAGGAACTAGAGCAATAGCCCAGAAACTCCGTCCCCTCGGGGGCAACAAGAAACTGGCAATCAGAGAAGAGGTGGGAAAACTGCTCGACGCAGGGTTCATCGAAGAATCAAGGTACCAAACATGGGTAGCAAACCCGGTGTTGGTTCCTAATTCAAACGGCAAGTTGAGAATGTGCATCGATTACAGAGATCTCAACAACGCATGCCCCAAGGATTCATATCCTCTTCCAAGAATCGACCAGCTAGTCGATGCCACCGCCGGCCATGAATTAATGTCTGTAATGGACGCATACTCAGGATACAATCAGATCCAGATGTCCAAAGATGATGCACCGCACACTGCATTCTACGCAGATAGCGAAATTTACAACTACACAGTGATGCCGTTCGGCCTAATCAATGCAGGAGCAACATACCAGCGAATGGTCAATACCATCTTTGGCGATCTAATCGGAACCAAAATGGAGGCATATGTGGACGACATGGTCGTGAAATCAACCAAAAGGCGCAACCACGTTGATGACTTGCGAGCAATCTTCAAAAGAATGCGCGAATATCAGGTCCGCCTAAATCCAACAAAATGCGCTTTCGGCGTACAATCAGGAAAAATCCTCGGATTCATGGTGAGCCAAAGGGGGATAGAAGCTAATCCAGAGAAAGTGAAGGCAATTGAGGAGATGGTTTCCCCAAGGAGACATAAGGAAGTCCAACAACTAAATGGTCGCCTGGCTGCCTTAAACCGATTCCTTGCCAGGATAGGCGATAAGGCACTCCCTTTCTTTCAAGTCTTGCGTGCAAACAAGAAGTTTGAATGGACACCAGCGTGTGAAGAGGCCTTCCAGCAATTAAAACAACACTTGCGCACATTGCCAGCATTGGCAAAACCAATGCCAGGAGAGCCCCTCTTCCTGTACATCTCCGTGAGCAACACGGCCGTCAGCTCAGTCCTTGTCAAACAAAAAGGAACTACCCAGCTCCCAGTCTACTACGTGAGCAAGATACTTGCAAAGTACGAGATAAACTACATGCCAATCGAAAAATATCTGTACGCACTTATAATAGCAGCAAGAAAGCTGAGGCCATACTTCCACGCGCATGAAATAACAGTCTTAACAGACCAACCCTTGAAGCACATCCTGTCGAAGCCAAACATGTCAGGAAAGCTAACAAAATGGTCTGTAGAGCTAAGTGAATTCCGCATTCACTTTGCCCCTCGAACGGCGATCAAGGGGCAAGCATTGGCAGATTTCATTGCAGAATTTACCGGGATAACACCCGACACAGACCCCCTAGCTGGACCCCAGCAAATTGAAGAACACCCCGAAGTATGGCAAATGTATACCGACGGATCTTCAAACGTAGGAGGTTCAGGTGCCGGCTTCCTCCTAATACCTCCCGATGGATCTAATCCTTTGAAGTACGCTCTGAACTTAACATTTAGAGCAACAAACAACGAGGCGGAATACGAAGCATTGATAACCGGCTTAAGAATTGCAAAAGGTGTCGGAGTCAAACATCTACGAGTGAAGTGCGATTCACAATTAGTCGTCAACCAAGTTAAAGGCGAGTACGCGGCAAAGTCAGAAAATATGCAAAAGTACTTGGGGCAAGCAAAAGACCTCATCACAAGCTTTGATACCTTTGACATCAACGCAGTACCTAGAGAAGAAAATCAAGAAGCGGACGCCTTGAGCAAATTCGCACAAGGCAGTGAACAAGGCAAAGAAACACATTTCGTGGAAAACAGAATCTTG
Organism: Clarkia xantiana subsp. parviflora; assembly: GCA_036873135.1. Classification (NCBI taxonomy): domain Eukaryota; kingdom Viridiplantae; phylum Streptophyta; class Magnoliopsida; order Myrtales; family Onagraceae; genus Clarkia; species Clarkia xantiana. The sequence continues at coordinate 6,189,504 of JAPTYO010000016.1, forward strand.
TCAGTAATTGACAAATTCGAAGTCTTGTGCATTGATCCAGAACCAGATTGGAGGACTCCAATATTGGCATTTCTCAAAGACCACAAACTCCCCGAGGACAAGGTTCAAGCCCAAAAAGTCCAGAGACAAGCTGTCAATTATGCGTTGATAGATGATGAGCTTTACAAGAAAGGATTTTCAACCCCTTACCTAAGGTGCATCACCTTCCTGGAAGGCCAAAAAGTACTAGAAGACTTGCATAAGGGCCAAGCAGCCTGCCATGAAGGAGCGAGATCTCTAATACGCAAAACTCTAAGCTTGGGGTACTACTGGCCAACCATGAAGAACCAAGCTACACACTTGGTCACAGAATGTGAATCATGCCAACTTTATTCAAGAAGCATCACGGCACCAGCCGCTGAGCTAAGCCCAATTGCAAGCTCCTGGCCATTCGCGCAATGGGGGATCGATCTAGTAGGACCACTTCCAAAGTCAAAAGGCCAAACCAAGTATATTGTCGTCGCAATCGACTACTTTTCAAAGTGGATCGAAGCAAAGGCATTGGCACAAACAACCGACGCGCAAATAATGGATTTCATCCGAAACCACATCATTGCGCGATATGGAGTTCCAAAGGTCCTAATCAGCGACAACGGGCCACAATTCAAAAGCTCAAGACTCCAAACATTTTGTGAAAGGCTCAACATTAACCACCGATTCGCCTCAGTCCGCCATGCGCAAACCAACGGACAAGTCGAAGCCGCCAACAAGACCGTCCTAGACGGTCTCAAGAAAAGAGTGCACGCACTAAAAGGGGGATGGGCAGAAGAACTTAGCAGTGTTCTATGGGCACTCCGAACAACTCCAAAGGAGTCAACCGGAGAAACACCTTTCAGTCTGGTGTACGGAACGGAAGCAGTCGCTCCCATCGAAATTGCTGTCTCATCCTACCGCACAACTCACTTCAATGCTCAAGCCAACGAAGTAGACATGCGTCTAGACTTAGACTTGGCCGAAGAAAAAAGACGGAACTCCGAGCACAATCAGGCACGTATGCGTTTGGTAACCGCAAGGTTTTACAACAGGAAAGTGAAAGAAAGACAATTCCACGTCGGAGAAATGGTGTGGAGAAAGAATGAATTCTCACATCTCGATCAAATCAACAAGATGTCTCCAAAATGGGAAGGCCCTTATAAGGTCGTCTCCATCCCATATATCAACGCATATCGCCTTGAGGATGCAGATGGAAACATCTCTACAAATACATTTAGTGGGGGACACTTGAAGAAATTCCACGGATAAAAGGATAACCTTCTATCACAAAAGGAGCTGTTGTATCAAGCCCTTTTGCTCTCATTTCCATAATGCATTTGCTTGTTTAAAAGACCACTCCCTTATATAAAGTGGCACCTCTGTAATAATCTCACAAACCTAATGAAGTTATTCTATCTTCGTAGGAACACGATTACTCTATATACGTTACTTGGAAACAAAACAAAGTAACTACAACAAAAATTATCTACATCAGCAAGGAGTCTATTTCTCCACTCATAACATAGGCGTCTACCCCTAAAAGGACGTCAACTACAAGCAATGTCTCGGATTAACACCAAGACCTATTATTAAAATGACGGCTATTCAGGACGTCAACTACATACAATACTTTGGAATAACGCCAAGGCTTATCATCAAAATAACATGTTGAGGTATCCTCCTTCCTGAAAGACAAGCCCCATGTTTACGTATCTTAATGGCATGCTGTGATATATCTGGTTAGAAGCAAATCCTCATGCCCATAGCTATCCCCTGGATTTAGAACAGGATGGGCATACGGGGCTGATCACCCCTCAAGTAATGGAGGTTCTCTGTTTAGACAACCACCTCACGACTATATGTGTATATCCTGTTTAGGATTCACTCTATATGTGTATATCCTGTTTAGGATTCACTCTATATGTGTATATCCTGTTTAGGATTCACTCTATATGTGTACATCCTGTTTAGGATTCACTCTATATGTGTACATCCTGTTTAGGATTCACTCTATATGTGTACATCCTATTTAGGATTCACTCTATATGTGTACATCCTGTTTAGGATTCACTCTATATGTGTATATCCTGTTTAGGATTCACTCTATATGTGTACATCCTGTTTAGGATTCACTCTATATGTGTACATCCTGTTTAGGATTCACTCTATATGTGTATATCCTGTTTAGGATTCACTCTATATGTGTACATCCTGTTTAGGATTCACTCTATATGTGTACATCCTGTTTAGGATTCACTCTATATGTGTATATCCTGTTTAGGATTCACTCTATATGTGTATATCCTGTTTAGGATTCACTCTATATATGTATATCCTGTTTAGGGTTCACTCTTTATAAGTGGAAGTCCTCTTATTAAAACGACAATCCCGCTCTACAAACTTCCAAAACCGTGATGTGTGATTCCTGGACGCAGAAAACACACATCACATTTCATACTCTCAAAAAAGTGCTACATGATCCCTGGACGCAGGAATCATGTATCACAATCATTTTTGCCAAATATTTTGCCAAATTATTTATAAAATGATTCATATATCAAACTCATTTATACAATTTTATCTACACGATTTTTGGTGTGTACTATGTTGAAATGTCAAAATATTTTTTCCTAAGTATATTACCAACACACCTTTTAAGGTTTGCAAAATGCCTTTCCAAATACTATACAGTTTTAACGTATGCTTCCCCAACGCGGGTTGATACACGCTGGCAGGTGCGCACCCTGTTTAAAACTCATAAAATTTACAAGTCGGGTCTTGTACAACGTCGCCTTAGAATGGAACTAAGAGACGGTATAAACTACTATCTTGCGTAGCCAAGATAACACCCTTCAAACACAACACTTGTTGAGATATATAGCTATACGCAAAAATGCCTGAAAGGTCGCAACACTTATAACGGCAACCTATTCAGGAGAACTTTTCAACTAATCAATCAGGAGGTGGCTATCAGTCACGCCTGCGGGGACTATGTCTACGCTACTAGTCATCCACATTCAGCAAACACAGTAAGTGATAACGGTTCGAAATATTACTAACAAGTTATCATGCAAACTGCTGTGTTTAAAACAGGTCCATGCGACGAAGTTCAAAGCGAACAAATCACAAACAACAACCCAAACAAGTTTCTAAACATAGAAGCTAGCAAACAAGCCTGACACACTTCTCACAAAATGAGCAGTTCAAACAACAGAATCACCAGGAGGCCCGGGGGCAACCTCCATAAACTCCGAAGTAGTGACAATGACGTTCACATCTCCGCTATCATTAACCAACACTTCGTAGTTTGGACGACCACGCTCCAGGAGATTCAGTGCCTCAATATGAGAAAGGGCGTAATTCGCATATGGCCCCAACTCGCCAAAAGGAAACTGAGGGTCAAGATCTTTCACACGAGTGAAATAGTCCTCAGAACGCTCGCTCATCAGGTTGTCTATTTTCTCATCAACAGCAACTTCAAAATCCGAAGTTCCCAAGTACTTAGTGAAACCCACTTGTACTCCCTTCTCCCGACTCTCTTTACCGAGCATAACCAACTCAGCTCCCTGAGAATGAAGATCATCCGTAACTTTCTTCTCGAGAACGACCATCTCAGACTCTAGCTCTGACAAGCGAGTACGGCGCGCTTCGTAACGGCTCTCAGAAGCCGTAACTTTCAAGCCCAACACGCGGGCCTCTTCCTTGGCCTGTGTCAGCTCCTGGCGCAAAGCGTCGCACCTGGTCACACCCGCCTGCTTTGCACTCGCTAACTCCATAACGAAGGACGACATATTAACCATGTCAGAAACAACCTGTACATATCAACGCGATAAGTCAGATATAAATCGCAAAGGCAACATAGTAGGCAGAAAAACCAAGTTACCTACAGGTGCAAATCGGGATAGGACACCCTGTGCACATATCTCGGCCTCCTCGTCAGTTTTCGGACAGGAGATCCTATCCCCTGGCGGAACGCACCTACGTAAAACGCGAACTCCAACCTCTGGAGTGCGAAGCGACGACTCTTTAGGGAAATAAATTCCACCGTTGTCAAAGGGTGCCCAAGCGTCCCCAGATATGTCCAATCCAACAGGACACACCAAATGGTCGCGCCTGAGAGGCGGAACCGCTACAATAACAAAAAAAAAAAAAAAAAAAAAATGTTCACAACAGCAAAAAACAAAGCCGTAAATCACACTTACTGAAATATACTTACAAAATCCGCGACCTTCCACAGGTCGGTTTCCCGACTGGGGGGCAGAAGACGCCACATTGCGACTTGCAACTTCCTTGCCTCTACGAGTGGAAGTGGTCGCATTCGGCTTCAGGCGCTTAGGATCAGTCGGTCCACGCGCCACTGTGTCAGTTCGCTTAGAAGACACGCGAGAATCAAGCCCGGGGGGATTATTCCCAACCACATGCGTAGAAGTCCCCTTTCCAAGATCACGCCCTGAGTTGTCAGGAGCGACAGGGGCAGGGGCGACCAAAGCTGGATCAGTGCGAGAAGCAATACGCGAAGCCGCCGCATGAAGCGACGAACTCTTCCCAGCAAACCAACCTGCAATATAAACACGCAAAAGTCATAGGGCTATCCCAAAGACTGTCCATTACGAGGGTCGAAGTGCCCAAAAATGCTCAGAGTTAGAGAGAAGAACTTACTCATCACGTCAACGCGTCCAAAAGGAAAACAGCTCCACAAGGAATTGATACAACCTCACAACCTGCAAAGAAACAATCAACGTTAAGGCGCGTATCGATATTAACGCGTACATCATCTTCACATGTCGACAAGGTTGCTCGTCGACAAGAAGAAAATATTTTCTAAGTGTTTCCATGTACGTACGCACATGTCGACAAGGTTGCTCGTCGACAAGAAGAAAATATTTTCTAAGTGTTTCCACGTACGTACGTACATATCGACAAGGTAGCTCGTCGACAAGAAGAAAATATTTTCTAAGTGTTTCCATGTACGTACGCACATGTCGACAAGGTTGCTCGTCGACAAGAAGAAATTATTTTCTAAGTATTTCCATGTACGCACGTACATGACGACAAGGCTACGCGTCAACAAGAGGAAAAATATTCTCTAAGTGTTTTCATAAACACACACACATACATATCGACAAAGCTCATACGACGACATTTATGGTAACAAACATTAAATATCATAAAAATTATTTTCTAAGTGTTTTAGCATATTTGCAGGCAATAATCAACGACGCGACCATTAACGCACATACAAACATCAACGCGCGTGTCAACATCAAGGGACACTATGTCGGGGCAAAAGCAAAAATCGTCTAAGTTATGAACTAACAATGGTAATTACGGCAATCAATTAGCGATCATTCAACATGCAAGCATCAACAAGAAGCTCTATACGGCAACGACGAAAAATAACTTAGACAAACGACAATCCGGCGATACCCCGAACTCAGGCCGAAGCTTCTTTTTAAATTAAGGTTTTTAAATTACCTCAAAGCAGGACGAAAGATATCACAATGGATTCCTCTCGTCGAGACGATTTCGGGAAGGTAAGGCTCGAAGTGAGGCGAGGTCAGGAAGGCGGCGCGTGGGGCTCACGCTCCGGCGAAGCTCCACCACTCGCGGCGGCGCGTGAGGGCGCGTGTGACGTCCCCTGGAGAATCCGAAGGTGCCGCTGGAATCGTTGCGACGAAACGAGTCGATTGGTGGTGTCAATTTCCAGAAACGAGCAAAAAATCAGACTCAAAACTATCAAAACGTATTTAAGCTCCACGACGGCAAAGAAACTTTGAGCACAAAGGTAATTCCGGGAAAGGAGAAGTAAATTACCTGCAAATGAGCTGAAATTAGAAGCTTCCAAGGTGTGGGAGGGATAAGTGAGAATATGAGTGTTCATTAATCCCTAAGAAGATGCTTTGTGGATAAGGATTGAGGATTAGTTCATCTACACACAAGACTAAAAGCCTTACGGTATACTCTATCCTCTCCTCTCAAGATACTTACTCTCATACATATCTTGACATCATTCGCACATCACGCTCGCATGATTCATGATTTGAAAATCACTTAGCCATTTTAGAAACATACGATTTCTATTTTCTTGATTTACGTAATTACGATCTTGCCACGTCCTTTATTCATACTTACATGTTGATAGACGCATTCTTGCATAAGTGCATTACCACTTGCTCATGTCTTCGACAATAACCATGCTGGCACGTCATATATGTATTTCCCATCGCACTAACCATAGTGACAGGAAATAAAGTCGTTCGGCCGAAAAATCAAGCGACGGACGGAATCGAGATGTCTGCACCCGACCGACGATCAAAATTAAAAGGTTAGCGTCAGACTCAAATTGGACAAGTATCCTAACTTAAAATAGAGTCAAGAAAGGTTCTAAACCGTTTCTTGACTCGGGGGCAAGTGATGGATAAATGTCCAATTCGGGTTCGTATTTACACTTCGGGCCTCGCAAACACGTAAAAAATCACATCTCGTCTCGGAAAACGTCTCCCAAGGGTCGAAAACGGTCCGGAAACGCATTTACGCGTGACCGGACCGGACATCCGGATTGCGGTGCAATCCGGAGGTCCGGATTGCTTGCAATCCGGAGGTCCGAATTGCAGCAATCCGGAGGTCCGGATTGCAGCAATCCGGTCCGGATTGCATGCAATCCGGAGGTCCGGATTGCGCAATCCGGACCTCCGGGTTGCACAAATCCGGAGGTCCGGATCGCACGGCAATCCGGACCTCGCCGAATTGCCCAATTTCGACGAGGTCCGGGTTCCGCCACGGGTATTGCGCGATTATTGTGTCCGTGATTACCGTATCCGCGATCGCCGTTACGTGTAGAGAAGTCAAGTTCATGCATTACCAATGTTGACGACGGTTCCCGTTTGTCTCTTTGAACCGCCGTCGAACCGCTCTAAAACCGGGTCCGGTCTCAAGGAAGCCTATAAATAGGAGGCATTGGCCACCCATTTTCACACATTCTCTCATTTGCCCAACTTTGGTATTTTGAGCTCTGACTTCTCTCTAGAACTTTCTCTCTCTAGAAAATTACCCTTTTGCCACTATAGTAACTTAAGCATCGGAGAGGGCTCCGCTAGCACCACCCCCCTCTCCGTGCTAGCATTGGTCCTTTGCGCAGGATCCGACGCTCGAGACGCAGAATCGCCAGGTCACAGCCTTGCCGGGCCACAACCTCCGACAGAAGGGTTCTAACCCGCACAACCTCAGACGCGTCCTCGCGACCCGAGTCGTCCCGGACGTAACACCCATGATCCATGACCCAGCAGTTTCAGAGCCGAGTTGGAAGGGTCAAATTCATGGAAAGGTCCACCATATATATTAAACAAAATTAATGGGTTACCATGGAAACTGGAAAGATTTTTTTTTTGGTGAGAAAACTGGAAAGGTTCACCATCACCATATATATAACCCAACAGTTAGTTTATCACAGTTATAATGTCGCCCGTTATATGTACCAGTCTTCATTTGTAAAATAATAATAATAATATACGAGTGAGTGCTCTCAAAAACCATAATAATTAGTAGTCTACGAATATTCTAAAGAATTACTATATCAAAGATATTCATTTACTTTAGATAAATATAAACAGCCAACGTGGATTTATATTTCATGTATGTTTGTTGAGTGAAAATGATCCATTCCCTTCCCCTTGCTTGTAGTTATTCTTCTGTATATGGCATTCTCCTTAATTAGCTAACAAACGGGAATTAAGTTACCGAGGTGTTTGGGGTTGCTAGGATCAAGCTGAGAAATACGGTAAATCTGGCAGGAACAGCTAGCTACACGGTATGAACTGGCTACTAATGCAATGAAGGAAGGTGAAATGCAACTAACATCGATCCTCTCCATGACATGGTACCATTGTTGGTGGGTTGATCTCTCTCATTCCATTGTTGTTTGAGCAGATGATCTATGAAAGAGAATTCTTAGCACAGTTGGTTTATTTTCTGTGAATTGAATAGTAAAGATATTATGAAGCTCAGTATGTGTTTGTTTACTCTGTTTAGATTGATGTATGTTCACAACTTGGACAAGTTGCCCCTTAGGACACAAGTAGGTAAAGTGTATTCTTTTAAGACCAATCTTAATAATTGATTGGTGGATGCTAATGGATCTTTCTTCAGTGGTGTCCCATCCTCAGAGGTAGGGTAGGGATCACATCTTTTGGATAAGTGATCAAGATTGATCATGAGTAGAAGACAATCTTTTTCATTGGTAACAGATAGATAGATGATGTCAACAATCAACATCGACTTTATGAGGGAATCATATTTTATTAATAAATTAGTTAAGAATGGAGTGTTTTGGCGTATAATAACAAAACATATCCTCTAGTCTTGGCTGGCCATTTAAGTCGTTACTTGCTGTATTACACAGTTTGGGCTGTGGAGACCACTAGCTAGCCGATGATCGATCGGCTCCAAAATAAATGAAACAACTCTTTCAATTTCGTATACAATAATGGATTGGCAGGCTCCAATTGTAAGAGTACAATTACAAAACGACTACTCTCGATTGGTCAGGTCAGATTAATTGACCCCGCCAAAAAAAAAAAAAACAAGGTCAGGTCAGGTCAGGTTGGGTGGAGTCGGGACAATCCAACACTTTCCACGGAATCATACGATGGCAACAAAACATAATAATAATAATAATAATAATAATATATGATTGTGATTCGCATAGGTTTACCAAAAAAAAAAAAATCGCATAGGTTGGCATGACCTAGCGGTGGTGTAACTGAGTGAGGAAGCAGCACCATATATATAACAACTCAATTACAAATTATTTTTATATATATAGTCAGTGATGGACTTAAGACCGGAAGGTCATATCAGTAGCGGAATTAGATTCGGGATATAATGCAACCTAAAGTAAAATGTACTTACTACAAAGAGTATAATTGGATGTTGAATTATTATCCATTTAGTTAATGTAAAATATTTTTGTTTATTAAATAATACCCCGTTCCAAAATATATTTAGATAATAATCAATTTATTCTATAAATGAGTATTCATTAATAATACATATATATTAAGTATTACTGTCGAATCCGATCACGCTCACAGAAAGAGCAGGTTTTGAAAAAAAAAAATTATATTTGTTGGGATCGGCGAGCGGCGGGTTCGGTCGAATATGGAAATATCAATCGAACCGGGGAAAATAGAAAGAGTCGCCACCGATTAATTAAAGGCTAATCGGAATCCTAAAATTGTATAGGGTACATGATACTGACATCCTAGGGCTTTGAATGGTCTACGTCTAGAGGTTCGGGTTCGGGAGTTTGGTTACGTTTTAAAAGCTCGCAAGCTAAAAATCTGTCATTTCGGTACTTTGGTTTGTCTTGTCCATATTAATTTCATTTTTAATCAAATCCGCCCAATAATCTTTTCATGTTCTAGTTCATTTTTTTTTCTTTAACCAAATATTCATGCAAAAACCGTATAAAAATATCTCATACAAATGTAAACTAGTAGGATAACCTTAGATATTAACTATCCTAGAATATTATGAATTCATGCTTACGTAAAAAAATATTTTTGCATAAATAAAAATAAAGAGTACACTAATAATCACATACACATACTTACATATATATATAAGCATTTAAGCATTCATACAAAGTGCATATATGAAATTTATATAAGACAAAACAACCCAAAATAGATATAAACTAATAAATGAAACTTATATATATACCTATACAGTTTTTCATACTACGAATAGATTAAAAAAAAAGTTAGTTAGTTGAACTTACATATTACTACTTGATATATACACGTGTCATTTTTTTTTACTTACTAACATGCAAATAATATATATATATATATATATTAAAATGACATATAAATCATGCAAGTGGAAAGTAAATTTTATTCAAGTTCGGAACATGATTACAACTTCGAATAAAAGAGATTACCTAAGTTGTTTCCGGGTAAAATACCGTGACGCGCAGAACCCAGACCGAAAATTATACTACTCTCATTATTACTCTCACAAGGCTAACTATCACTCATCAAATTTTCCTATCGTTCTTCAATGTTGGTGTCCTCAAAATGCAGATGAATGGCTTTTATTTATTGGTAAATTCCTTTGCAATGTCTGAGAGTAATCAGCCAGTTGAGCAATAATTTTACGAAAAGCATCATAGAGCTTCGGCGTGTGCAGAGGAAGTATGCAAAAGATGAAGACTTTATTTTCCTTGGTGGGCTCCAAGGCATGATGAAGAAACATTCATATCTTCCATCTCTGCACAATATATATCATAGATGTACATATATATGTATGCATTCACATTTCCTCTAATTTCGATTTTTCCTGACAACTTCTTATCACGGTGTCCGATCGACTCACGATCAGTTCCATTGTGTTCGTTATTTTCCAAGCTTCGTTTTAAGACCCATATTGAAAATATGTATTTCGGATATGTCGGGTCCACAAATGAATCGCGCGTGCCATGTCTCGTGACTTTACTCGATCTTCAGTTCCACGTGTCACGATATTCTCGAACCGGTCCAAAATCAGGTGTATACAATTACCACCAAATATATATTAGGGCAGGAAATGTGAAAATAACTAAGATCGCGTGCTAACTATCAAACAATTATAATTTCAAAATTTATGTATAGATGAGATGACCGAACTTTAATATTAACCGAAAAAGACATGTCTTTTTCCTAAAAAACACGTCTTTTTGCCTAAGACATAACACGGTTAAATATGTTGCACAGATTTGCATGTCATTCGCTCGAGACGATTCCAGAAACTAAAAACCGCGGCGATTGGACGTCGGGAAGGTGGCGCGTGGCCTGCACGCGCCGGCGGGGCTCAGAACACGCGGCGACGGGGCTCAGCACACGCGGCGGCGCGTGAGGGCGCGTGCGGCGTCAGACGGTGGCGCTGGAAATCGCGAAATGCTCGCCGGAGGTTGCTGGGTCGATTGGTGATGTCAATTTTGGAAGAAGAGGTGTAAATCGAATGGGTATTTTTCGGGGCTAAGGCAAAACTCACGGCAATGAACAATAAACGGAAACCAGAAATCTGAAAAAATTGAAAACGAAATCAAAACACCGAGATCGGTGGCTCTGATACCATATAAACGTTTATAATTGTTAGAAGGTTGGAGAGTAGGAAGAGAGCAATCCTTTCATTATACTAAACATGATATGAGAAGGTTGCATAACCATTACAATAGTGGAGGCTCCTTTATATAGGAGACCTCTAGAACTAGAATGCAAAACCCTACGAACATTAGGGACTAAAGTACAAATACTAGAACTAACATAAGACTAACATAATTAGATAATAACCCCCATATTAGATATCCTAATAAGATGGAGCTAGCTCGACACCGTTAATCACAAATACAACTTTCTCCGTGTCCCAGAAATCGGCAAGTGCATTAAGGAGGGGCCAGTGGATATGATAATCCGCTAGTCGTGGTACATCGCCAATGTTCGTGTACACATATTATTGCTCTGTTTCGGGAAGGCTGTTCCAAATTCGATTGGTCTCCTTTTGGGGTGGTGAGATGACGATTATGCGAGGGCGATTAGTCGATCGATCCATCCTTGCCAAAGATGAAGAGTGAAATATTTAAGGACAAATGAATGGAACGTGCATACATTTTTTTTTGAAAAAGCATGCGATGCATATACGAGAAGTGTAAAATTCCACTATTTTTTGTTGTTGTTGTTGTTTTTTTTTTTTTTTTTTTTTTACATTTACATAGCTCTCGTGCATGAAGAAAAATACATAAATCGCCCTTCCTATACATGGTAGAATCTAAGGGCACTTAAACGAAATGCGTAATACAAAAAGGACGGTGCACGGCTTTCACACAGTGTAGGGTTTTGTTCTATCAATGTAGGGTTTCTAAAGGCCCCCGAATCGACGGTACCTCACCCCATATAGAGGATCCCATGCCCTTTTCGATCATCGAGTTTAGCTTTCGGAGACGCGCCGGCGGTTGTGACCGCGCCGTATTCTCTTACTCAACACCCTAGGTTTCTATATGCCCTCGGTTTTGGGTTTGGGATAGTAACCGGACGTGATGTGTGCACAACAAAATATAAATACATTCGAAACCAAACATGTTTAAAAAAATTATCTTTGGAAAAGAAAAATCTATCAACATGAGCAAACGATTAAAACGGATATGAAAAAAATATAACATGGTAAAAGAAAACATGACAAGCCTAAACGGCTAAACCCTAAAAAAATCCCCAGCAGAGTCGCCAAATTTTCGGACGTCGGATCCGACCACGCTCACAGAAAGAGCGGGTTTTGAAAAAAAAAAAAAATATTTGTTGGGATCGGCGAGCGGCGGGTTCGGTCGAATATATAAATATCAACCGAACCGGGAAAATATAAAGAGTCGCCACCGATTAACTAAAGGCTAATCAGAATCCTAAAATTGCCTAGGGTACATGATACTGACATCCTAGGGCTTTGAATGGTCTACGTCCAGAGGTTCGAGTTCGGGGGTTTGGTTACGTTTTAAAAGCTCGCAAGCTAAAAATCCGTCCTTTCGGTACTTAGGTTTGTCTTGTCCATATTAATTTCATATTTAATCAAATCCGCCTAATAATCTTTTCATGTTCTATTTCATTTTATTTTTATTTTCTTTAACCAAATATTCGTGCAAAAGCCGTATAAAAATATCTCATACAAATGTAAACTAGTGAGATAACCTTAGATATTAACTATCCTAGAATATTATATGAATTCATGCTTACGTAAAAAAAATATTTTTGCATAAATAAAAATAAAGAGTACACTAATAATCACATACACACACATATATATATATATATATAAGCATTTAAGCATTCATACAAAGTGCATATATGAAATTTATATAAGACAAAACAACCCAAAGTAGATATAAGCTAATAAATGAAGGGTTAAAGGTACTTTTCATACCACATGTTTGGCCGAATGTGGCTTTTAGTACCAGATGTTTGGTTTTGTATACTTTTGATACCAAACGTTTGAAAAAATGTGGTTTTTGGTACATCCGTTAGTTGGCCGTTAGTTTTTTCCGTTAAATGACATGTGCAAGTCACGTGACCGACCCTTAACTTTCGATTTTGTTCAATTTAGTCCCTCAAATATATTCCTAACTTTTAATTGTTTAATTTAGTCCCAAAACTTCAAAATCGATTCCAATTTAACCATTGAACCCAATTGACCTAGCCGGACCTAGCCTAGGGCTAGGTCCGACCCTGGTTCGGGGTTGCTGAACCCAGCCAACCCTGACCCAGGGTCGGACCTAGCCCTAGGCTAGGTCCGGCTAGGTCAATTGAGACCTAGCCCAATTTGGTTCGAATTTGGGCTAGGTCCCAATTGACCTAGCCGGACCTAGCCTAGGGCTAGGTCCGACCTTGGGTCACGGTCGGCTGGGTCCGGCGGCCCCAACCCAGGTTCGGACCTAGCCTAGGGCTAGGTCCGGCTAGGTCAATTGGGTTCGATGATTCAATTGGAGTTGATTTTGAAGTTTTGAGATTAAATTAAACAAATTAAAAGTTATTAATATATTTGAGGGACTAAATTGAACAAAATCGAAAGTTTAGGGTCGGTCACGTGACTTGCACATGTCACTTAACGGAAAAAACTAACGGCTTACTAACAGATGTAGCAAAAGCCACATTTTTTCAAATGTTTGGTACAAAAAGTATACAAAATCAAACATCTGGTACTAAAAGCCACATTCGGCCAAACATGTGGTATGAAAAGTACCTTTAACCCATAAATGAAACTTATATATATACCTATACCATTTTTCATACTACGAATAGATTAAAAAAAAAAACTAGTTAGTTGAATCTACATATTACTACTTGATATATACACGTGTCATTTTTTTTTTACTTACTAACATGCAAATAATATATATATATATATATATATATATATATATATATATATATATACCTAATAAAATGACATATAAATCATGCAAGTGCAAAGTAAATTTTATTCAAGTTCGGAACATGATTACAACTTCGAATAAAAGAGATTACCTAAATTGTTTCCGGATAAAATACCATGACGCGCAGAACCCATACCGGAAATTATATTACTCTCACTTTTACTCTCACAAGGCTAACTATCAATCATCAAATTTTCCTATCGTTCTTCAATGTTGGTGTCCTCAAAATGCAGATGAATGACTTCTATTTATAGGTAAATTCCTTCGCAGTGTCTGAGAGTAATCAGCCAGTTAAACAATAATTCTACGAAAACCATCATAAAGCCTTGGCGTGTGCAGAGAAAGTATGCAGAAGATGAAGACTTTATTTTCCTTGGTGGCCTCAAGGCATGATGAAGAAACATTCATATCTTCCATCTCTGCACAATATATATCATAGATGTACATATATATGTGTATGCATTCACATTTCCTCTAATTTCGATCTTTCCTGACAACTTCTTATCACGATGTCCGATCGACTCACGGTCAGTTTCATTGTGTTCGTTATTTTTCAAGTTTCATTTTAAGACCTATATTGAAAATATGTATTTCGGGTATGTCGGGTCCACAAATGAATCGCGTGTGTCATGTCTCGTGACTTTACTCGATCTTCAGCTCCACGTGTCACGGTATTCTCGAACCTGTCCAAAATCAGGTGTTTACAATTACCACCAAATATATATTAGGGCTGAAAATGTGAAAATAACTAAGATCGCGTGCTAACTATCAAACAATTATAATTTCGAAATTTATGAATAGATGAGATGACCGAACTTTAATATTAACCGAAAAAGACATGTCTTTTTCCTAAAAACACGTCTTTTTGCCTAAGACATAACACGGTTAAATATGTTGCACAGATTTGCATGTCATTCGCATGCTTGAATCGGTTGATTAAGTATTTCTAAAAAAATTGTTGATTAAAACTATACATCATTAAACTAAACTAATGATAAAAAAAAAACTATTGCAGATTATTTTGGTAATACTTTTGTATTTATTTATTGAAATAAATATAAATAGTTATTTAGAATCTTAGATAGTTAGATAGAATCTTAGATATACACTTAAGTGAGAGGTGCAACAATCATTTTTTCATACTTAAATGAGAGGGTACGAAATTTACCTATATACTACAATATCCACTATATCTATATAAATAATATAAAGTTGAGGGGTGCGACTACACCCTCTCAACTACACGTATGTATGCCCCTGGCCGGCCGGGAGGAGCTCTCACTAACATTAATAAGATTTTTATGACGTAATTATTATGAGCATAAAAATATAATTTTGGACACACCGACTATGTATAAAAGAGCTCCAACTCGAACTCGGTCTCATACTCGACGAATTCGAACTCGGTATCTTGTAAATTGATAGATCACGTTTGGATACTGTGTAATAATGTAAAAAAAATAAAAAATTATGACTGAATTTAAAAGTTCATACTATATTTTTTTCTACGGTCATACTATATGTTTTTTTTCTCTATATGTTAAATTACACTAAAATATACATAACATGGTTTGACAATAATAATTTACACGAAAAAACTAAATACTACACTTGAATAATTTTTTTTGTCCGACTCATTCTCTGTTGCTGTCTCTGTGCTGCTACTGCCCTGGTCGGGTAGCTGTTGATAACTCCATCTTCATCATCGAATCCACCTTGTTGGCCTCCGGAAATGGTGTTACTCACACTGTCACTGAAGTCTCATAGATATTTAGCAGCACAACCATCGAATGTTGTACCAATACCCGAATTGATTGAATCGACCATCTGAATCGCAACTCTCACAAACTGATCACTCGATGTAGCTAGAGCTATAAGTAAGTATATATGAATAAGATGAAGAGTTAGTGCATGGGGATTTTATAGGGGTCGGCCGCAGTGGCAGAACCAAGACCCGTGATCAGGGGGTTCAGTTAGTAGCGGAGTTAGATTAAGGATGAATGGTGTAACACAAAGTAAAATCTACTTACTAGCTACTACTAAGAGTACAATATGATTTCGAATTATTATCCATTTCGTAAATGTAAAATATTTTGTTATTAAATAATACCATGTTCTAAAACATATTTAGATAATTATTAATTTATTCCATAAACGAGTATTCACTAATAATACATATATATTAAGTATTACAACCAAATATATATTAAGGCTGAAAATGTGAAAATAACTAAGTTCGCGTGCTAACTATCAATCAATCATAATTTAAAAATTATGTATAGATGAGATGACTGAACTTTAATATTAACCGAAAAAAACATGTCTTTTTTCCTTAGACATAACACGGTTAAATATGTTGCATAGATTTGCATGTCATTCGCATGCTTGAATCGGTTGATTAAGCATTTCTAAAAAAATCATTGATCAAACTATCTATCCCTCGTTAAACTAAACTAAGGATAAAAAACTATTGCAGGTTATTTTGGTAATACTTTTGTGCTTATTTATTTAAATAAATACAAATTATTATTTATAATCTTAGATAGTTAGATAGAGTCTCGAATATACACTTAAGTGAGAGGTGCAACAAGCATTTTTCATACTTAAATGAGAGGGTGCGAAATTTACCTATATACTACAATATCCACTATATCTATACAAATTATATAAAGTTGAGGCACCCCTCAACTACATGTAGGTCTGCGAGCTCTCACTTATTAATAAGATTTTTATGACGTAATTATTATGAGCGTAAAAATATAATTTTGGACATACAGACTATGTATAAAAGAGCTCCAACTCGAACTCGGCGAATTCAAACTCGGTATCTTGTAAATTGATAGATCAAGTTTGGACAATGTGTAATAATGTAAAAAAAAAAATGACTAAATTTAAAAGTTCATACTATGTTTTTTTTTCTATATGTTAAATTACACTAAAATATACATAACATGGTTTGACAATAATAATTTACACGGAAAAACTAAATACTACACTTTAATAATTTTTTGTCCGACTCATTCTCTGTTGCTACCTGCTGTGCTGCTACTGCCCCGGTCGGGTAGCTGTTGATAACTCCATCTTCATTATCGAATCCACCTTGTTGGCCTCCTCCGGAAATGATGTTACTCACACTGTCACTGATGTCTCCTAGATATCTAGCAGCACTACCATCAAATACTGGACCAATACTCGAATTGGCTCAATCGGCCATCTCAATCTTAACTCTCACAAACTGATCACTCGATGTAGCTAGAGTTATAAGTGAGTAAGTATATATGAAGAAGAAGAAAATTAGTGCATGGGGATTTTATAGGGACCGGCCCATATAGTGCAATGATTACTAGCTAAATAATTTAGTAAGAGAATTAATTGTTTTCTAATTAAAAAAATGATTTTGTGATAAATACAAAACTATCAAAACCCGTAAATTCGTTAATTAAAATACTAAAGTATGTGATTTCTCATTTACATACCCAGCTCAATCTCAATACAACTATCACTCACGTTTTATTTATTTATGATAATTAAAGTAATCAGAAAGAAAAAACTATTAGGACGTGATTCTCATTTGCGTCGTTGGTTTGGTTGAAGTTCCGGATTTTACGTGCAAATACATTTTTTCAAGCGGAACAGTGATTTGAGCAAGACCCATAGTAATTATTGGGTATGACAGTTTTCGGCCAAAATACTTCGTTTAGAGGGTTAAAATCGCAATTTATATTTCTTTAGGTCCTTTTTGTCAATTTTCGATTTTTGTTGGATTTATTTGTTAATTTCGGAGTTAGCTAGGGTTTTAGGTTTGGTTCAATAACCTGGGAGAGGTCTGAAGTTTGGCCCTTGTGAATTTGAGAGGTCTGAAGATTGAAATGGTGATAACAGAGGTCTGAAGTTTCGATTTGTAGATAATAGAGGCCTCCGTTAGTTTTTTCTGTTAAAACTGACGGAAGTTGGTCATGTGCATAGCATGTGACCAGAAATAAAATAAAATTCCAAAAATACTCTTCTTGCATCTCACATGTTTGAATGAAAAGACGAAAATGCCCTTAAGGCCACCACCCAACTCCGGCGACCACCACTCACAGCTCCGGCGACCACCACCCAACTCCGGCTACCACAACCCGACTCCGACGACCATCATACAACTCCGACGACCACAACCGCGGTCCCGATTGGGCCAAATCGGGGCCGGTGGCTCCGATTGGGCCCAAATCGGAGCCACAAAGCTCTGATCGGAGCTCTGTGGCCCCAAATCGGAGCCACAAAGCTCCGTTTTGGAGCTCTGTGGCTCTGATCTGGGGCCACAGAGCTCCAAATCGGAGCTCTGTGGCTCCGATTTGGGCCCAATCGGGGCCGGTGGCTCCGATTTGGGCCCAATCGGGGCCGGTGGCTCCGATTTGGGCCGTGGTGGCGGTCGTCGGAGTTAGGTGGCGGTCGTCGGAGTTAGGTGGCGGTCGTCGGAGTTGTGAGTGGTGGTCGCCGGAGTTGGGTGGTGGCCGGCCGGAGCCGTTGTGGTGGCCGGCCGGAGCCGTTGTGGTGGCCGGAGTTGGGTTAGGTTTAAATTATGGACAGGGGTATTTTTGTCATTTCATCTTTATATTAATCAAACTTTTTATTAATTCAAATATTACAAAAGGGTATTTTTGACATTTCACGCGGTTCTGTTAAATTTGACAGAAAATTTGGACGGAAAACCTAAAAATCACAAAGTCCAAACTTCAGACCTCTGTTATCACCATTTCAATCTTCAGACCTCTCAAATTCACAAGGGCCAAACTTCAGACCTCTCCCAGGTTATTGACCCTTTAGGTTTCTCTATATAAACTCTGTTTAACAGTCTTAATATTCAGTTTTTGAAATTATTAATGAAAATTGAGGTTTTCCGCAATTCTGCGTCAATTACTCGACATTCTTCTGAATCAACAACTTCTTACGCCATTTATCCATCAAATTCTCGACACTCCCCTTAAATCAAAGAGTCTTTGTCTCATCTATCCCATCACGCTGCATCAATCGTCCTTTTCCTAGCTATACAACATCGTGATAGATAATTGCTATGGTATGTGCATGCAAGTGCTACAGATTTTCGGTGGAGTATGACATCTATAATATCAACTTTGCCTGCTATTCCTAAAACACTCCGACTTCGATTGGATTCCTAACAGCCAGAGCAAGCTGATATGATAGGCGAAGTAACAAAGTCAATCTCCATCTTCTATTGCCCGCAAACCTTTGACCCGAGAAAGATTACGTATCCTTAGATTTAATATTTTCTTATAGGATTCACTAATTTTATTAGGTTAGAAAAATCACAAAATTAATTACATTAAGTAAATGTGTTAAAAATCAAAACAACGAGACACGATTTGAAACATAAATAGTGATGCAGGTGATTTTGATCCAACTTCTCAATTTTAAAAACTCATGTATGTTCCTCTCTCTAGCTATTTGTAATTAGTCCAGTCAATTTCAGTCTACAGCTAGTTGTTAACGATGATGTTGTATAGCTAGAAAAAAAAGACACAAATGAGATTCGCGTTTCAAGAAAATGTTAATTTTTTTCTCTACTGAATGATTGTATCGTTAAGCTCAATACACACAAATGAGAATAGCATACTTAAATGTTTTAATAAACGAAATTTTGAATTATTATATTTTCATATATTACTATCACAAAATCGTTATTTAAAAAACAAATCTATTTGTTTATTATAAAAACTAAAAAGTCCATTAAAGCAAATACTCCCTTTGGCATTATCCAACAAAAAGAATTCCTTGATTTTCTTGGGGCCTTTGGCCAGAAAAGGCGAATCCGGATTAATTTCCTTAGTATCTTCATTAAGAAGTCATAAATAACCCCTAAATTCTGCAAAATGAAAAATAAACAAAGTGGGGAGTTTTTTATTATCTTATTATAAAAGTGGGGAGTTTGTAAAGAGGAAATAACAAAATGGAGAAAATTTCCTCCTTTCTTTTCTTTTCTTTTGTACTTATATTGCTGCTAATACAACAGTAGAAGTTAATTGTTTATACATAAGATCAAGAAAATGCTAAATCCAAGCAAGCGGCTACAATGCGTCAACAACTCTCCAAACTCTTAACTTGGTGAGATTTCTAAACTCTTTTAATTTAATTTCCTTTTTAAATTTTTATATCTTTTTTGTGGAGATTCAAGACTTCCTGTAATAATAATTGAAAGAAGGTCCGTCTAATGAATCAAAGAATAGTTCCGATCATGATTCCAAGAAGCCGGTAAGCCGCAATATTGAATTTCTGACTTGCCTGAGATCCCTCCCTTTAAGCGTCCTACCGTTGCCGGAACACACCGAGAACTCCATCTTGCCGGCCACCCTCCGCCCGAGGATCACGTGCGGCGGCACAATCTCCTCGTCTCCAGGATCTTCATCGTCGTCGGAGAACCAACCGGATGATGTGACCTCGCTCCGGCTGAGAATCCGGCAAGGCACACTAATCGGCACCGTGCGAATAGCCATCGCCTTCCTGCTTTTCATTGACTTGCTGTGCACTCTTCCGGAGCTCTCACCGGAGTTCTGATCGTGGACGGTATAGTAATTCTCGCCACCGCAGTCCCTGATCTGGTGAATTTGATCGCAGAAAATGATTTCGGATTCTTGGAACTCGAGATCCATAACGATTGATGAGCAGAAGATGGGTTTATTGGACTGAGACTCCCTTAGATGATGATGATGACGACGGAAAAGGCGAGTTTTAAGAGGACGAAGATGCGAAATGGTGCAAATCTTATATTTATAGGGCAGGTGCCGTGATTATTTTATCAATAATAAATTGATTAATTATTCATATTTTTTGCCAAATTACTTTTTTATTTGTTTCCCACATAAATAATAATTTCTTGATGATGATGAGGATGCATAAAAAAGCAATCCAAAATAAATAATGCGTAGAAAGAAAACTATAGTTTTGTCTTTTTTGTCAGGTGGCGTCATCCCTGTTATTATTCTTGTGATTTTAATTTATTATTATTATACTATTATTCCCTTTTGTTACATATAATATATTAAATTAAATTGCTTATTACTATTTAACAATTGGACAAATTTAATTTAGTTAATACTATATATAACTAATTACTTAGAGCATCCACAATGGTTTTACCTAAATTGTATTCTTTAAAGTTGCCACGTAGACATTTATGTACACTTTAAGTAAAATGTAAATTTAAGACACACGTAAAAAATATTTTCTCTGCAATCGTATTACTTAAACATATTCCTTAAAAATATTTTATTATTAAATTTTCCAACAACCACCAATAAGATATTAGCATTAATTATTAAATGAATTAATTTATAATAAAAAATTGGTTACGTAATACATAGTGCATTACTTAAATTTAAGGAATGCTTTATGTAAAAACATAAATTTACGTGTGGGTCCCATCTTTAAGGAATGCTATGTAAAACCACTGTAAATAGTTTTTGTTGCTTTACTTAAATAAACATGTAGGACCACGTTTACGTATTCTTTACGTAATACCACTGTGGATGCTATTATTACTCTGTATAAAAAATTGATGAATTTAATTTAGTTAATTTTCTTATATTTAATTAAAGAACGAACACTATAATATATACATATATATAATTACACTAATATAAAAGTATTTTACACTACAGTTTCCAACAGGGATAGAAAATCAAATTTTTAAACTAATAACATTTATAATTACTCCGCAAATTGACAAAGTGCTATAGGATTCATACGAATAATGCGATTTTACCAATTTATAAGAACAAGAAATTGGTCTTACACAGACTTACAGAAACAGTTTATTGTTAATTATGATGATAGTGAGATCAAATCATAGCAGCTACAGTAGTCATTAAACGATAGAAAGTAACGGCGCCGCGTAACCACATCTTTCTTAATATATTATAAGTAAAAGAAATAATCTTTTATATTACCTTTTTTTATCTGACTGTTTTATATTACCTTACCTTGCTGTACATAATTTTATACTATATATTCAAAAAAAAAAAAAAAATTTATACTATCATTTGTGTGCAAAATAGTTTTTCTCTCTAAATAGTCTTCTTATCAGTTATCGCTTATTATGACTCTATTTATGGTAACTTGGTAAGTATTTAAATGTTAAATCGCCCACTGTATTTCTTGGGGCTCAAGGCTTATTTAACTCTCTTGTTGAAGCGTGATATATTATACTAAATGGGTAATCCGTGTAATACGGAGTAAATTATTTATTTATACCATTGTTATATTATTATTATTATTATTATTATTATTATTATTATAAAAGTTAAAATTTGATTTTGATAATTAATGTAATTATAATTTTTTATTGAAAATTTTTTATTTAAAAAATAAACAAAGCATTACTATACATTTAACATATTTATAAACTTTTATATAACTAGATGCTAACACCCGCCGCCTCTCACGCGGGTACAAATATCAAATGAACTTAGAAAATTAATATTAATAAAATCCTAAAAAATTAAAGAAGAATATATACTTTCATACAATATTTGTGAATATGTGAACAACGAATGACATAAATTAATATTTTTTTAGATTACAACATAAAAACTAATAATTTTTCTATCACTTTCACAGATGCAATCAAGATTATTCATATAGTGAAAACTAATAATAATAAGTTTTTTCATTTTTTCTTTCTATATTGAAATTTTATTAGTTTAAAATGGTATTTAATACTAATGGTTAATATTTTTATTTAAACTTCTTATTTTTAACATATTTTCTTATGTGTTTATTCGTTTTTTTTTTTTTTTTTTTTTGCCAAAGTGTTTATTCTTATTTATTTTTAACCAATGGCAATTTTTTAGTGCAACTTTCTAAATATTTTTTTAGAATGCAATTGCAACTTTCTATCTTAGCATTCAAAGTGACAATATAAGTGAAATAGAAATCGAAAGTAAACTAGAGTGAGAGTGGAAAAAAGTTTTATTATAACAAAATATAAATACAAATTCAAACTATAATATATTTATTTTTATATTCAATATTATTATATATATATATATATATATATATATATATTAGTATTTTTCATCCAAGTATAATTATCAAAATAATAGAATAGTAAGAAAATAGCATAAATAATTTTGTTTTATTTTAGTTTTTTAGTAGTTATTAATTAATATTGTTATCTAAAGAACTAAAAAACGTAAACCTTCTTGGGATTAAATGTAGAAATTTGGAGCAATTTTAAAGTTTTCTCTTATTTAAAAGAATGACGTTACATGATAAGTTGTAATTCTTAAATTCGTTCAAGAAGATGAAGATTTGTAACCCTAGAAAATGAGAATAGACTTCGGGTTCGTCCGATCAAGTTCCTTCATCTGGTTGAAAGTCCCCCTTAAATACAAAAACATAATAATCTAATTGTCTTTTAGTCCACAGATAAATAAAGAATGAACATAAGGACCTAAACAGCAAGCAAAGTTACTAACGAACCCACTCAACTATAAATAGTCCAGACCCAACAATAACAAGGCCCAAACAAGAAGGCCAGATTGGAGACACAGGTCAACACCACGCAGATGCCCATTTTAACACCACCCCCCCCCCCCCCCATTCGTTTTTTTTTTTTTTTTTTTTTGCCAAAGTGTTTATTCTTATTTATTTTTAACCAATGGCAATTTTTTAGTGCAACTTTCTAAATATTTTTTTAGAATGCAATTGCAACTTTCTATCTTAGCATTCAAAGTGACAATATAAGTGAAATAGAAATCGAAAGTAAACTAGAGTGAGAGTGGAAAAAAGTTTTATTATAACAAAATATAAATACAAATTCAAACTATAATATATTTATTTTTATATTCAATATTATTATATATATATATATATATATATATATATATATTAGTATTTTTCATCCAAGTATAATTATCAAAATAATAGAATAGTAAGAAAATAGCATAAATAATTTTGTTTTATTTTAGTTTTTTAGTAGTTATTAATTAATATTGTTATCTAAAGAACTAAAAAACGTAAACCTTCTTGGGATTAAATGTAGAAATTTGGAGCAATTTTAAAGTTTTCTCTTATTTAAAAGAATGACGTTACATGATAAGTTGTAATTCTTAAATTCGTTCAAGAAGATGAAGATTTGTAACCCTAGAAAATGAGAATAGACTTCGGGTTCGTCCGATCAAGTTCCTTCATCTGGTTGAAAGTCCCCCTTAAATACAAAAACATAATAATCTAATTGTCTTTTAGTCCACAGATAAATAAAGAATGAACATAAGGACCTAAACAGCAAGCAAAGTTACTAACGAACCCACTCAACTATAAATAGTCCAGACCCAACAATAACAAGGCCCAAACAAGAAGGCCAGATTGGAGACACAGGTCAACACCACGCAGATGCCCATTTTAACACCACCCCCCCCCCCCCCCCACCCCACCCCCAAGCTGGACTTTTTGAAGCTCTAATATTTTGTATCCGACACCAGCTCCTCAGTAGGCTTAAAAACATTCTTCAACCGTAACTTGGCTGACGATAAATAATGTTGCTGACATGCTAAGAACTTAGTGAAAATATCAACTTCCTGAAACTCCGACTGAATAGAACATAATTTCACAACCTTATCTACTACCTTTTCTCGGACCAAATGACAGTCAATTTCAATGTGTTTGGTCTTTTAATGGAAAACATGATTAGTTCCAATTTTCACTGCAGCCTCATTATCACAAAACATTTTAGTAGGACCATCTTGAGTAAAATGCAACTCATCTAAAAGACCATGTAACCAAAGAACTTCTTTAAGTAATTCCCCAATAGTACGATACTCAGATTCTGCAGAATGCTTAGAAACAGTTGTCTGTTTTTTTTCTTCAATGAAATTAGGGAATCCCCCAACTTAACACATAAACCAGTTACAGACCTCCTTGTTTCCAAGAAACTGCCCCAATCCGAATAAAAAAAACCTACCAGTTCTGGGGAAGATTTAGAATCAAGAAAGATGCCTTTACAAACCTCACGTTTGACATATCTCACAATCCTCATTGCATCTTCTCAATGGGAAACCTTGGGGGATGCATATATTGGCGCATATGCCTAACTGCGAAACTGATATTAGGCCTAATAATTGTTAGGTATACATTTTTTCCTATCAGTCTCATATAACTGGTGACATCACTTAAGAGTTTATCAGGCTGATTGACCTTTAAATGATCATCTTACTGCTTGGTGGTAAGTTAAGGTTCAACTTCATAGGAGTCTTAGCCATCTTACCTCTAGCAACTCCAAATATAAGATCAATGACATCTTTCATTTGGGAAAAGATAATACCATCAGGTGACCTTAAGATTTCAATACCTAAAAAATACATCAACTCACCAAGGTCTTTCATCTTAAAATTCAAAGTCAAAACAGATTTCAGTTCAGATATTAAACCTGAACTATTGCATGTAATTAACAAATCATCAACATAAACAAGAACTAAAGAAAACTGATCCCCAACATGCTTAATAAACAGGGAATAATCATTATTGGATTGATTAAAACCACCACTGATCAAAGCACCTGCCAATTTAATAATCCACTATCTACTAGCCTGTTTGAGACCATATAAGAATTTGTGTAATCTACAAACCATCCCCCTGATTATCAAAACCCTCAGGAACTGTCATAAACATTTTCTTCTAAATCTCCTTCCAAAAAACGCATTATAAACATTCATTTGAAAAATGGGTCATTGATAAATAGAGGCCAAAGCCAAGACAGTCCTGATTGTATTCATCTAACAACAGGGGCAAATGTTTCATTAATAATCAATCTCATATTCCTGTTTTTAACCATTTGCAACTAATCTGGCTTTATATCTCTCTAAGCTAACATTAGACCTATATTCTAGTTTATAAACTCATTTACAGCCAACAACAATCTTACCTTTTGGTAATGGGACTAAGTCCCATGTACCATTTTCTTCAAGAGCAGTAATTTCATCTTTCATTGCTTGTACCCATGCTGGGTCCTCAGCTGCATCTAATTAGTTGTCAGGTTCCATAATCTCTGAAAATGATGTTAGAAAACTTTGATAAGATGTGGAAAAAGCATTGTAAGACAAATAATGGCTAAGTGAATGCTCAGATGAGGCACAAGTCATCACATAGTCTTTTTTTCCCAAGTAGGAGGCCTAATTGTCCTCCCAGACTTGCTCACTTTCAAATTTGGCTGTAAAACAGAAGTTATGATAGAATCACCATCAGAACCCCCCCCCCCCCCCCCCGGCGAGGGTTCGCCGGAAACATCCTCTTCGACGCAATCTTTTGTGCATGTTTAGAAAAAAGGAGCGAAGGAAGAGCGTAATCTCAGAACAAGACTCGAAGACACCCCCCCCTCCTCTCCCCCTAGGGCAATCACCGACGCACGTGTTCTATCAAGTGATCTATTAAACATTCACAATTTTATATTTTAAAATATACCTCATTATAAATATCATGAATACACCCATGCTAATATACCAATAAGCCCCTAGCAGGGAAACATTTTAAAAGGAGGATCCAACATTTTTACCTATATAAGTATTGACTCCGTCAATTCAACTATATTTGTTCCAAATTCCAATAAATATTAAAAATGTATTAGAGGCTTAGGTAATCATTATAGAAAATATTGGCACGTACTCTTTGTTGTTTCTTGTAGAAAACAACAATTGATTGGTCCCATCAACTACAAATGTGCTATGGTGCTATCTACATATAACAGATTTCGTTATACCCTACCATTTTATCTATCTAATTAAATGAAAGAAATCTTAAATTTCAAATCAATGACCAACGATGACACATTTTATAATGTACACAGGATCATTTTACAAATTTTGTTTGCATATATATATATAGAAAGGGTTATGGGTTGGATTAGGAATTATCCATTTAACATGGTATAGTGGTTTAACGTTCCTAATCAGAGATTAGATATTCAATCATCATTAGTGACCATGCGAATGAAAATATATTAATAGCAGTTGTGATACACGTTCTGAAGTTCAAGTTCCAAAAGAGTAAATATTCAACCTGTGAAAATTGCTATGAAATTTGTCTATAAAGTATGAAAGAGAAAGTGCTACAGCAAAATATATTGGTTCCTCGGTGGGACCTATAACACTTTCTAGTGAAATTTCACTTTTTCTTTCACAATTTGTAGCACCACTCATTCCGAAAACCTCTGATTTAAGAGAGAGTGGCACATGGTGTAATTATTTACAACTTTTGGGGCAAATTCACATCTTCCCACAGTCGGATCTACTCGGAGCGTGGATTCGGAATCTGAATCATTCTCCTATTAATAGCAAGCACTTTATCCACTAAGAATTGAGCCGATGCGAGTGATTTTTTTTTTTTTTGTCTTAAACGAATTAAGGTTAGTAAATAATTAGCTTAATTGTAGAGCGGGATGCTGCTAGGGGTGAGCTCGGGACGGGACGGGCGGGCGGGCTTTTGCCTGAGCCCGAGCCCGAGCCCGAAAATTTCGGGACTCATATTTTTGGCCCGAGCCCGAGCCCGAACCTAAAGGAAATGTCCCGCCCGAGTCGGGACATCGGGATTCGGGCTCGGGCTAGCCCGAATTTGAACCAAAAAATTAAAAAAAAAAAAAAAAAAATCCTAATATGAGGTCCATCCATTTCAAATACATGCAAGTTCAACACATCAATACAAAATTCAATAAGTTCAAACATCATCCATAGTCTAATTTTAGGATTTTTTTATTTTAACTATAGTAAAGTTACTTAAACTATAGTTAGTAGATTTAGGTTAAACTTAAATATATAAAATATATACATATATTCGGGCGGGCTCGGGACTTTCGGGCTTTTTAAGAAAAAGCCCGAGCCCGAGCCCGACTTGGGAAGAAAAATCCCGCCCGACCGGGCTCGGGCTACATCTCGGGACGGGATTTTCGGGACGGGCTCGGGTCGGGATTTTCGGACCTTCGGGCTTTTCGGGCTTCTTGCTCAGCCCTAGATGCTGCTATGCTCCTAAAACCATTCCGAAAATAAAATAAGGAAAGATGAGAAAGAAAAGGCCCCACGCAATAATAAGAGGACGAACAGTTGGCGACAAGCAAGGGAATGATTTCCAACACGACAAACCAGTAATTGACAACCACGTGTCGTTGTGCGGCAACTGTCCATTCGCATCCCTACTACTATTCCGGCTTGTCCACGCTCTTGCTTCGTTCTTGTGAATCTGTCTGTTTTATATTAATCCAATTAAATTAATTAGTCTACCAATAGGTTTAGCAACACCTAGGCCTGGAAGAATCAAGTAGTTAAGTATACGTATGCAAAAACAATACACGGCCCTTAAAAATTTAGTTAGGGAATCATTCGTGTATTGATTAGATAACATGATCATATGGAACTAATTTCCTACGTCTATTGATACTGACTTAAACACATGTCTAATAATGCACGTCTGTTTATACTGATTTACAAAATCATTTTTGCAATTTTCAGACCAAATTTGTAAAGATTAAAGTCTTTCTGACGTCTTTGATCCAGGTCGACCAAAGCCGAAGTCTAAAACTCACTAAATATGTTAAATTTCGAAATGAACCTAAGTCTAATTTAATAAGTAAATTGAAAGTAACCATTTTTACGAGTGATGTTATATTCTAAAATCAATTAGTGATAGAATAATATAATCTATTTACTTATACATATTCTAACAGTTTATAAAAAGCACCGAAATAATATAAATCTAACACTGTAACACCGTTTTTTTCCATCAAAAGGAATGGTATTGGAATTGCCATAGATCAATCTCGTTTCCTAATGTTTTGGCTTTCCTGCTTACAACTTATGTATATTTTTTTCCAACTAGGCTTAGCAAATACCTAACGCATGCAGCGACACTGTAACGTAGCTCCACCAGTAACCTAGTATAGTCAAGAGGTCAGCCTGTTAATCACATTTCTACTCGTCTCATTTTATGTTTAACATAGTATATGAGCAAGGTGAGACTTAACATTTTTAATCAGATCACAACAATATGATTTCTTGTAGGGATTCAAACTTAAAACTAATTTGTAGTCAAACCATATAAAAGATATAAAAGAGTAAACACTCTTAACCATTAGATGACCACCACCTCTATTAAATCTCAATAAAATACTGATTTGAGAGCTAATTAAACTATTTTTAAAGTTTAGATAAATTATCAACTTTGTGTTTAGGCACATGTTAGATCGGGTTGGACATTTGGTTCTGCCTCTAGCTAGCTATATCATGATGATGATCTGTATATATAATGTGCTTTGATTCTTTTTATTATTGGATAGTACTAAATTATATGAAGTTGTGTCCATCTCTTGGGTTATAAGAAATATCACGGATTTGATCTAATCATTCTTAGGTACCTGATGTTCTAAGTAGCTGAAAGTGGAAGTTCAAAGGTACCCTACCAATCAAGATAGTCTTATATTTAAGATTATTTCCGCAATTTAAAACTAGGTACCCTACCAATCAAGATAGTCTTATATTTAAGATTATTTCCGCAATTTAAAACTAAGGGAATTAAAAGTTCAAGCTCTCTTAATTATGTATCTTTAATGAGATTCGAACTTGGTTTCACCTTTAAAAATGTAACTTGCTTTATCAGTTAGATCCAACCAATATTGTGTATATAAAATGATGTTCAATAGAAGGCATTGGAGTATGTATAAAAATATATTCAAGGTTGTCAATTTGCACAAACCCTAAACAAGCAAAACCCTAATTTCTGGAATAAGAGAGAACCGAGGAGGAAATGAAGAGCCAAAGACGTGCGGATCATTAGCGTGTGTTCCTTCACTTGGACACGCTTCACCTTATTTAACACTAAGAGAAACCCGAGATTAACTCAGGGTTTTACCCCATAGTTCATACAAGAAGGAACTTTAACCAGAAAGAAATAAAAGCAGCTACAAAGGTCCTCAAATAATAACAACTAATACAAATAAAACCAAATCAAACTAAACCAGCCCAATAACAAGAAGCCCAACAGAGAGCTCAGTCCGCATATACCAAGACCCATCCTCACAGTCCAGCTTGCTCCATAGAAGGCCAGCCCAACAGACTTCAACACTCCCCCTCAAGCTGGACAGCACAAAAACCAGCTCATGGAGGCTCATCTTCAAAGTGAACACCTGTTCCTGCAAAGAGATCCTTCATTCCCAACTTATTAGTTAAGTAATAATGTTGCCTAGCTGCCAAAGGTTTAGTGAAGATGTCAGCAACCTGCTCATCAGTGCCAATATGTGAAAAACTGACAGTTCCGTCTAAAAGTTTTTGCTTAGAAAAATAACAGTCGATCTCGATATGTTTCGTCCTTTCATGGAATATAGGGTTATTGGCAATTTGGATAGCGGCCTTATTGTCACAATAAATTTTGAAGGAGTATTTTGAGGAAAACCAAGCTCTGACAATAAGCCTCGCAACCAAACAATTTCTTGAACAGTATGCCTAATAGCCCTATATTCTGCTTCAGCAGAAGAGATTGAAACCACATCGTGTTTCTTTACCTTCCAAGATATTAACGAATCTCCCATTTTAACACAATACCCAGTTAACGACCTACGAGACTCAACACAATTACCCCAATTGGAATCCCATAGGCAATCAACTCAGCACAACTAGAAGCAGATAATAAAACACCCTTACCCGGGGCATTTTTCACAAACCTAACCAACCTGAGCGGAGCTTCCCAATGTGATCTCTTAGGTTGCTGCAAAAATTGACTTAAATGCTGAACAGAAAAGGCAATGTCAGGTCTGGTTAGTGTAAGATAAAGTAACTTCCCAATGAGCCGTCTATAGGAAGAATCATCAGAGAATAACTCATCATCTTGATTCTGTTTCACCAAACTGTCATACCTTTTGCTAGTAAGCCTCAGATTAACCTCCATAGGGGTTTTGGCTGGTTTGCAACCAGCTAAACCAACCTCGGAAATTAAATCCAGGGCATATTTTCTTTGGCACAGAACAATACCCTTTTCAGACCTAGCTATCTCAATCCCAAGAAAATATTGTAATTCACCGAGGTCCTTCATTTTAAAATTGGATTGTAGAACATGTTTTAGCTCAGAAATAAGTTTGCTACTGTTTCCAGTAATAAGCAAGTCATCGACATAAACTAACAGAATAACAATCTGGTCACCATCCCTTTTAGAAAAAAGAGAGTAATCATAAAAAGACTGGATGTAACCAGAATCAGAAAGGGCCTCAGTGAGTTTCAGATTCCACTGTCTAGAGGCTTGTTTAAGTCCATACAATGATTTTCGTAATCTGCAAACAGTGTTAGGGCTAAACTCCCCCTGATTACGAAAACCCTTAGGCAATGACATGTAAACTTCCTCAGACAGGTCACCTTGCAAAAAGGCATTGAACACATCCATTTGGTACAAGGGCCAGTTAAAACTAGCTGCCAAGGATAAGACAGTTCTAACTGTTTTCATTTTCACGACTGGGGAAAAAGTTTCAAAATAATCGATTCCATGTTTTTGTTTAAATCCCTTGGCAACTAGTCTGGCTTTGTACCTCTCTAAAGAACCATCAGCATGAAATTTTAACTTGTAAACCCATTTAGAGTCTATGGCCTTCTTACCTGGGAGAAGAGTAACAAGTTCCCAAGTGCCATTAGCCTCTAATGCACTGATTTCATCCTGCATTTCTTGGATCCAACCTGCATCTTGTGCAGCCTTCTCAAAGGAACTAGGTTCATTCAGCTCAGAAGTAGATATTAGAAAAGCCTTATAATCAGAAGAAATATGATCATAACAAACATGTTTGCTCATAGGGTAAGGTATAGTGGAAGAGGATGCCACATAATCCTGCAAGTAACCAGGAGGTTTCCTTGCCCTAGTTGACTTCCAAGGCTGAATATTGTGTGCATCAGACTCACCAATCTCATTCTGATCATCATTTGCAGTCAACTCAGTAGTATCACTATCAGAACCCCCTTCAGGAGAGTCATCATATAGAGGGTTATCATGCTGATCAACATCATTAGATGTAGCATCTTCAGGTGTCTCTAATGAATGCTCAGCAGAAACATCATTATCATTGACTTGTTTGGATGGTAAATCTTCACAAAAAAAGGGTGACAGACTGGGATTGTTTTCCTTAAAAGGGAAAATATCTTCAAAAAATTTTACATCCCTGCTTATAAAAAATTTCTTGCAGCCAAGTCATAAAGAGTATATCCCTTTTTTGTATCTGAATAACCCAAAAAAACAGCAGGAATAGCACGAGGGGCAAATTTATCCGAAACCATCAAGTTTTTTGCATAAGATAAACATCCAAACACTCTGAAGTGAGAAATATCAGGTCTGTGACCAAACAAAACTTCTAAGGGGGATTTGTTTTTCAAAATCTTTGTTGGCATATGATTTATGAGGTAGCAGGCAGTAAGAACACAGTTCCCCCAGAATTTATCAGGTATAAAGGCTTGAGTTTCAGGGCTCTTGCAATTTCAATGAGGTGTCTATGCTTCCTTTCAACTCTCCCATTTTGCTGAGGTGTGTAGGAACAAGAACTTTGATGGAGAATTCCCTTTTTTTTTGAAAAATTTATCAAGTTGATCACTAAAGAATTCCCCACCATTGTCACTTCTGAAAATTTTAACTGTTTTGTTAAATTGTGTCCTCACCATCTGAACAAAATTGTAAATAATTTCTGCCACATCGTGTTTGAATTCCATTAAGAAAACCCAAGTGTTTCTAGAAAAATCATCCACCAAAGTAAGGAAATATCTTTTATTATCAATAGTGGAAGTTTTATAAGGACCCCAAACATCACTATGAACCAAGTCAAACACAGATTTGGCTTTTGAATCAGAATTGCTGAAAGGAAATCTAGTTAACTTGGCAAGAGGACACACTTTACAATCATCAACTCCTGAACTCTTATTCTTGAAATCCCCTATACTTTTCAAATTCTGGAGAACATTAAAAGAAGGATGTCCTAGTCTCATATGCCACAAAGTAAATTTTCCCTTATTGGAATCACTAAGAGCAACAGAAGAAAACTTTTTGCTGTTGGAGTTGAGCAAATATAAACCTGAGCTTTGCTCACCATTTGCTAAGACCTTCCCATTTGAGAGGTCCTGCATAGTAAATGAATCATGATGGAAGGTGGCAATGCAATTTAAGTCTTTAGTTAACTGAGACACAGATATAAGGTTGTATCTAAAATCAGGAACATAAAGAATATTTTTCAAATATTTGTTCTCAGCTAACTTAAAATCACCAACTCCCACAGCAAAACAGATATCACCATTAGGCAATTGTATCCTGGTGTTTGAAATATTTTTGAAATTAATAAGCCATGATCGATTTTTAGTCATATGATTGCTAGCCCCTGAGTCAATAATCCAGCTATCAAGTAAATCCATGTCAGAAACAGAAATCATACCAGCAGCTTGGAGTTGGGCTTTACCAGAAGTGATGGCAGTGGCCACACTTGCAGTGCTACCTCCACCTCCTGCCCTCTGGAGAAGCCTATCGAACTGCTCATTTGAAAGGGTTACAACACCTTGTGAATCCTTCTTGGGATCAAGATCAGAAATGGCAGGCTCAGACTCAGAACTATCACACCCAGTGGTGGTCACAACATTCACTTTAGCCATCACTGCCTTGGCCTTTTGAAGTTCCTTGAATTTGAAGCAGATGTCTCGATAGTGCCCTTTCTTTTGGCAAAAATCGCAGCCCTTGGAAAAACAACGATCAGATGTATGCCCCTTTTTCTTGCAAAAGTCACACTCCAAGTTAGGGTTTGGAGGTCTCCTAGGCTTTCCATCATTTCCAACTGGGGGTCTCACAGTGAGGGACACATTATCAGCACCAGAGAAGGAAGCAGAGATGTCTCTCTGACTTTCCTCCTGTAAAAGCATACTGTATGCTTGATTGAGCGTGGGCAAGGGAACCCAAAGTAGCAGATTGCTTCGAACGTTTGAGAAATTATCACTTAATCCCATCAAGAACTGGAATAAACGTTCCATTTCCCTGTGTTCAAGGTGCTGCTTAAACACATCTCCTTCGATATGGGGCAAGGAGCAGGCAGAATCGTACTCTGTCCACAGATTCTTCAGCTTAGTATAGAATGTGGAGATGGAATCCACACCTTGTCTGGAACAAGTAATATCACGGTGGAGCTGGTAAATTCTTGATCCATTCATCTTGTTAAACCTTTCCTGCAACTCAGTCCACACCAAAGAAGAAGTCTCCAAATACATGATTCCATCAGCAATTTCATCAACAACAGAATTGATTATCCAACCCCTAACCACAGCGTCACAACGATCCCACAGCAAATGCAGCTTGGCCTCATACAAATCTCGCTTACAGGATCCAGTAATGAATCCGAGTTTGTTTTTGCCCAAGAGAATAATTTGCATACCACGGCTCCATTTTCGGTAATTTTCCGGACCATAAAGCTTTAAGGAAATCAAGCTTTGGCCCGGATTGTCCGTAGTATGGAGAAAAAGAGGATGATAGGGATGAACCTCTTTGGAGAAATCGAGATTTGTGATTTCAAGACCGATGGTTGCAGACGGATCCACAAGAGTGCTGCCATCCAGACCGGTTTGTCCTCCAGCCATAGTGAGAAAACGACTCTGAAGGTGAAGAGCGGCGAAGACTTCAGAGGCGGAAGAGCTGGCTGGCGATCGACAGAAATCGCCTTATCCACGAAGCAAAAAGAACAACGAAGGCTAGAAATCTTCGTAATCAACGCACAGGAGAAAAACGGGGCCAAGATCGATCAGCAAGAGCATCTTGCAAGCTCTGATACCATGTCAATTTGCACAAACCCTAAACAAGCAAAACCCTAATTTCTGGAAGAAGAGAGAACCGAGGAGGAAATGAAGAGCCAAAGACGTGCGGATCATTAGCGTGTGTTCCTTCACTTGGACACGCTTCGCCTTATTTAACACTAAGAAAAACCCGAGATTAACTCAGGGTTTTACCCCATAGTTCATACAAGAAGGAACTTTAACCAGAAAGAAATAAAAGCAGCTACAAAGGTCCTCAAATAATAACAACTAATACAAATAAAACCAAATCAAACTAAACCAGCCCAATAACAAAAAGCCCAACAGAGAGCTCAGTCCGCATATACCAAGACCCATCCTCACAGTCCAGCTTGCTCCATAGAAGGCCAGCCCAACAGACTTCAACAAAGGTTTTCACTTACATTACATGATCGGACTTAATGAAAAGTTAGCTTATTCTTACCGATATATATCGTAGGTAGGGCCGGCAATGGTGCGGTGAAAATCAAATAACCATGGTTATTCGCACCATTTACCGCAATGGTTAACCGCACCATTATGGTGAGGGGCGGTTATGGTGATGAATCTTGTAACCGCAATGGTTAAGGTTATGGTTATGGTATTCAGTTCATAACCGCGGTTATAACCATCACCTCTATATATATAATATTAATATATATATATATATATATATATATATATATATATATATTACTAATACTTATATTGTTATATATATATATATTATTACTATACTTTAATTATTAGTCAAATATTATAATTCTTATACCGTTCCCTTTCCCATGCACCAATTTTTTCTATATTTCTTATTATTAGGTAACCACGATTGAAAGTGATTGCGAATGAGGATCGAGGACCGCAAGTAATAGGCGATTGAATATGTGTTTTTTTAATTAAGTGAAACAATGAAGTTATGTTTAATTTAGATTTCGTGTATGAAACAGTGAATGTATGTTTACTTTTCTTGTATGAAACAATGATGTTGTATTAGTTTGAATAATTGTGGTTAAATGGTTTGATCGTGCTTAAAAACCATGGTTATGGTTATGGTTATGGTATGAAGAATCATAACCGCAGTGATTATGGTTATGGTTATGGTATGAGTGAAAAAAATATGGTATGGTTATGGTATTAGTGTTATTCGCACCATACCCTCACCATCGCCAGCCCTAATCGTAGGCCATAATAAGTTAAGTCGTGCATTCTTTTTCTACCTTCAAAATTGCACAAATGAGACGGAGAATATGGGCCAAAGTTCTAATTGAGGCCAGCCCAAATATGGGTCGGTGACGGCGGCGGGCCTTGGCCATGGTACTGTGCTCAAATCGACGTTTAAACTAACTGCATAGGACCTTCTTCAACATGGAAGTTGGAACGTTTTCCTTCCTGTCGATTCATCTCCGCCGAATCAATGGCCGCGACCACGCAACTCTTCCGTTGCTCTGCCGCCTTCTTCCTCTTCCTCCTGATCACTCTACCTCAAGGAGGCCAATCCTTCTCCTACACCCAGCTCAAAACCCTGCGTTTCCTCTCCCACGAGCTCTTCGTTCGTGTGGCCAACCTCCGCCGCGCTAGGGGCGACTTAGACGGATACCGTCGCGCCGCAGATATCGCCAGAAGGCTGAATGGGGGCCTGGGATGGCGGGATATTTTGTCGATGAGCTGGGATTATGTTCGGAACTACAGGTGGCGGGAGTTGGAGTACGGGGAGCTCTACGGCGCCATCTCCGAAATGAAAGAGCTGGTGAGCCTTTTCGTCGATTTCACCAGAGGAGGCACCACGGAGGCGGAGTGGGCGGCGTGGGTTGATCGGAATTACGCAAAAGTTGTACGTGTCTCCAACTCGGTACTCGAAAGACTTCTCGGAGTGTTCAGCAAATCGGTGAGTTCAAAAATCCAATCTTTTTGCATCTTACGTAGCTATCAGTTGCACAATTTCAATTTTTGTTAAGTGATTAGAAATGAAAGACATTTTTTTAGCTATTTTTGGAAATGCCAACTTTTTGTCTTGATGTTGCATATTGGATATGCAAACTGTACTAATATTAGGGTATGAATTAACTGTATTATGATTAGTGTACGACTCAAATACCACAACTGAGACTATTAAGATCGGGTGGACAACCCAAACCCAAGGTTGGTTGGACCAACTGGTAAAACGAGTTGTGTTTCCCGTGGACGACCCGAGGTCGAAACCCGCCGGAGACGCCTCCTTGGGGAGGACTTTAACCTTAACGCTCCCGGTCCGAACTTGCAAGAGCAATGTAAATATATAAAAAAAAAAAAAAAAAAAAAGATCGGGTGGACAATCTTGCACAACATGTTTGATTTTTTTTTTCCTGTGGTAGTACTAGATGGGTCTCCGTCGGGAGAGCAGCACCCGTACAGGGTAAGGTACTGACCATGAATATTTTTCCATTTCCATGGGTCATCGACGGAGTTTGAATTATGTTGTTTTTTTGGTAAAATGTGTATTTTTACATATTTTTGGTGTGACGCGTCTAGACACGTTGTCTTTTATTGCATCCGTAGTGAATTGTTAATTTTTGCCGTTAAATATCATATGATTTGTTCTCTAACTTTTACTTTATGTTCAGTTTAGTCATTTTAGTATATTCTTAACTTTTTTATATAATTTAGTTCCTAAGTTTAGAAAATATTACATGGACTAAATTTAACAAAATAAAAATTAGAGAGAAAGTCACAAAATATTTAATAGCAAAAAGTAACGGTTCACTAACGAATACAACAAACAAAAGACAACATGTATTAAACGTGTTGCACAAAAATATATGCAAAAACAAAACACTCAAAAGACAAAATGATCCAACATATTGTAACCTATTAAGTAAATGAAATGTGCAAGATCTAATGTGTTAGAAACTGAGTGGAATACTATTAGTAATACCCTTAAGATTACTAACTCCATAGATGACAAATTGGAGTCCATTGTTCATCAACCGGCAATAACTGAGTATATATAGCACCAGCTTATATATAACGGTGAAACTCTGAGTGATCATATTGATGAGGAAATATGTGTTTTTGATGAGATAGCTAGGGTTTATGGTTTGAATGTGAATGCAGGGTGCACTGAGGGGGCGATAGAGGCGATACAGAGGGAGGTGGTGGAGGGCGGTTTGTTGAGGGACTGCATCGAACTGTTTGTAAGCAATGACTTTATTCAGATATTCAAGGACTTGCCTCTGCTGTTCAAGTCGACATCCGATCGAGATCGTCCCGACGAACTATAAAAGGATGAATATCTCGTGCCTTACTTTCTTGCATAACTATATAAAACTTTCATAATATTAAGGGAAAAAGCGTGTCATGTTTAAAAAAATGGTTTTTGGTATTAAGATATTTTAAAATATACAACATGTTTTAGAATGATGCTATTTTCATTTAATTATCCATTTAAAATTATAATTAAATATATTTCAA
This sequence comes from Clarkia xantiana subsp. parviflora, assembly GCA_036873135.1. NCBI lineage: Eukaryota > Viridiplantae > Streptophyta > Magnoliopsida > Myrtales > Onagraceae > Clarkia > Clarkia xantiana. The sequence goes on from JAPTYO010000016.1 coordinate 6,227,718, forward strand.
ATGTAAAAAATTAACCGTATACCTTTTAAAGTAGGGTTAACAGGTCTTTTGGTCCATGATGTTTGACAACTTTTGGGTTTTGGTCAATGATGTTTTTTTTTACCTAGTTTTGGTACCATATGTTTGCAGATTTTTTCTAGTTTTGGTCAAACCGTTACATTCCGTCCATTTTTTGACATGTTCAAGTCACGTGATCCACTCTAAACTTTAAATTTAGTCACTCTAATACTTTCTTAACCTTTTTTTTGGTTCAATTTAGTCCCTAAGTTTCAAAATTGACCCAAATTGGACAATAGGTCCAATTGAATTTTTGAAACTTCGGGACTAAATTGAACACAAAAAAGGTTAGAAAAGTATTAGAGGGACAAAATTGAACAAAATTGAAAGTTTAGAGTGGATCACGTGACTTCTACATGTCAAAAAATGGACGGAATGTAACGGTTAGACCAAAACTAGAAAAAATCTGCAAACATATGGTACCAAAACTAGGTAAAAAAAAACATTATTGACCAAAACCCAAAAGTTTTCAAACATCATAGACCAAAATACCTGTTAACCCTTTAAAGTATAAGAAATAAGTAATGATGATTTATACTAATGTTACAATGAGTTAAATTGGACCTAACTAATTGGGGGTCAATTGAGTTTCAATCGAGTCGGGACATTATAACATTAGTCTAAGTTATTAGGCCTTGATTTTGATATTTAGAAAATCAATCGGTTAGTTTAGTAAATTTATAATGTATTTAACGACAATTTTGGATGATTGATTGAAAAAGTACTAATTACAATCGTTTTAAAACATATTGGTACAAAAACCGTGTATGTTTTACATACTTTATAAAAATAAATTAACTTTTTCATATACTATATACAATGTAACTAGTTTTGTTTTATTCTCTAAATACATATTAAGCATAGTAAACTGTTTGACTTGGTGAACTTTAGGAAATAAAAATAAAATTAGTAACACTTATATTATATATGAAAAAAAATATTTTTATTTATTATCATAAAAGTTTTATGCGGTAAAACAATAGGACAGATGTTTATCCATGTAAAAAAGCATTTTTTTACGTAAATGTAGTTGAAAGGTTAGTTGTGTTTCCGTTGTTAGAGTATCCATAATAGTTTTATATAAAATGTATTTTTTAAAGTTGTCATATAGACATACACTTTAAGTAATATGTAAAGTTAAGATAACATAAATAATATTTGTTTTCTAATAGTTTTACTAGACTATATTCCTTAAATGTAATTTATCATTAAATTTTCTAACAATCAACAATAATATATTAGCATTAATTATAAAATAAATTAATTTATAATTAAAAATTTGTTATGTAATATATAGTGCGTTCCTTAAAATTTAAGGAATAAATTATGTAAAAATAGGTGGGTTACACTTTCATAAAATGTTATGTAAAATTATTATAGTAAATTTGTATACACATTATATAAAAAATAAATATTAGACCTACAATATTATGTAATATTATTGTGAATGCTCTGAAGCTATTTTTATGTTCCACAAAAAGTGTTGTTTGTTCTATAGTGATGATAGAAGAGTGTGTCGGTCCCATAATCAATTAATTATGTAGATGATTCGAAAATGAGGTCATCCATGTTATACAGCCTTAACTATGTCATGTGGATCTTGCTGGAAATGGTATGAGCATCGACCCGACCTCCCATTAATATGATGATGATGTATTTCTTTTATATTTTGCAGTCCACACATTATCAAACTTAAAGAGATGGCTCCACTTTTTTTATTTTAGAATCAAGTTTCCCGGTCCCTTCTAATATAAACTTAAAAAAAATGAGCAAATGATAAAAATTCTAGAATATATATATTAAAAAAATGGCATAGAATTGAAATTAAATATAGTAGCTGAATTCTGATTATGGTTCCTCACAGAACTACTATAGTAGTAGGTTTTGGTAGATAATTATTAAGATTTAAGAGGCACTGATTGCGGGCAGACGAGCAAGACAAGATAGAGAGTTAAATTACCCGAAATGATCTTAAGAAGTCGCACTATTTAAGTCTATAAGTGTAACGGTTCAACACTTTATGTTTTAATTAGAGAATAATAATTTAAAACTAACTGAGTTCTTGAAAATGAAAAAAATATTTAAATCAATACTTACCTCTTACGATCTAACATGATTAAGTGAGAATTGTGGAGTAAGTATGCGTGTATAGTATAGTAGTTCTCGTAAAAAGACCACCTAAAAAAATCTCAACAAGGCGTAGCCGCCACTGCATGGATAAAAGATGTGGTAGTTGGCTACCCAAAGTCAGAGCCCATATATATGTATATAGCTTCGTCATTGTTAAAAAGAAGTGTCTCATATTTCATTTTTGTTAAAATTTGGTGTCTCGGTGTGATAACTTCAGAGAAGGTAATCCCAACGAAACCGACTGTCAAATTCGACCTCTCATGTACGCTTCATTTTCGTCACATCTCTGAAAATTTCTCCACACCACTCTGTTAGAATTTATTTTTTATTTTTTATGTTCAAGTTTTCAAAAAAATTTAGCGACTTTGTGAAAAAGTAAAGAGTGATCTATTCATATAAAAATAATTTGGTAAAGATATGCTTATCTTAGTCTATCCTTTAATCCTTTATTACAATCATAATAATTCATTATTATGTGTGTATTAAATAAAGGAAAATACATTGGGATAAACAGGACTAAAAGTTCCGACTGTCCGTATAACATAAAAAGACTAAAAGCAATAGTTACTTGACATATTCTCGGATCTTGGCGGAACATATTCTCGGATCTTGTATCAGATATATAATTATATATATAGAGTAGAGCAAAGAAAAGTATTTGGCTGAGCATTTATGGGGTTAGTTGGGAGTATTTAGTATAGCAATGAATGAGCTCACCAGACATTGATTAATTATCCACCATTTCATTTAATTTGATTTGATTTCTATATATACGAATGTATATAGTGATGCACCATGCAGAATCATTGTCTCTAGCTAGCTACATCCACAAATAAACAAACTTGACGCTTAATTAATATTAATAAGTATATTAAGGATTCAAAACTCATTCCTGTCACTCCAATCATGTTGGCCTTCGCTCTGCAGACACACACACCATTGTTAATTAGCTAGTAATTACTGCTAGAAGAGAGAAAGTCAATCAGTTTACCATGCCTATATATATACACTACTGTACTGTTTGTCGATAATTCAATGCGACCTCATCAATTTAATACCCATCTAGCTGCTCCCTCATTATCAAATAAATTAGCTTCTCTCTTCTATATATATTAATTGCAAACCCTAACATAGCATGGAATATGATTATGCATCGAGCCAAATGATCACAACAACTGAATTTAATTATCAAGACCGCCACGTTAAAGCGTAATAATTGCTCACCTAGCTAGCATAGTGCTTCTATCATATATATATACGAATTAATTAAGGATCTTTGTTTTCATTTTCATTTAGCTAGCTCAATACAATCAATATGAGTAGCTAGTGATTAATTAGAGATATCAATAATAGCTAGCTAGTTAAACACAACATTATTTTCGCTACTCATGATACGGATAATGAATATATATCACAACGTACACATTATCTATATTAATATAATATAAACTAATTAAACCTTATAATATACAATATATAGGGAGATTGAGTCTCATCACATTATCGCCCGCGTGAAATTGAATGCTCCCTATCTAACCCCGGCCCCCAACTGAAATAATATTCTCTCTATCTTCATTTATACTTCACTATTTAACACTAACACCACCTTCATTTGCATCTCTATCTACACATACATTATATTTGATCAGCTCACCTTAGCTAGCTTCTTCTTCCATATTAATATTATTATTTATTTATTGAGAAAAAATATGGGAGGTGGCCTCCAATCACTCTTCCTGGTGTTAATAGTGGTGGCTTCAACATTGAAAGTGAATGCAGATCCGCAGGTTCCTTGCTACTTCATATTCGGTGATTCTCTGGTCGACAATGGCAACAACAATCAGCTACAGTCCCTTGCCAGATCTAACTATATGCCCTACGGCATCGACTTTAACCGCGGCCCTACCGGCAGGTTCTCCAATGGCCTCACCACCGTTGATGTCATAGGTATGTTATGTGCCTAATAATTCCTACATATACATTTCAAATAATATATATTAATGAGGATGTGAATTTTGGCTGATTTTATATACCATTTATGCATGTAGCTGAGTTACTGGGCTTCGACGATTACATTCCTCCCTATGCAACAGCCAGCGGCAATGACATTCTCAAAGGAGTTAACTACGCTTCTGCAGCTGCCGGAATCCGAGCTGAAACTGGCCGACAACTGGTAAAATTACTATTACAACCCTATAGATAGATGAGACAGACATTTTCTCAAATGAACAAAGTCAGAAATCCTACTCACTGCAAGAATTGAGTTATAAGCAAATAAAATTTATGGGGCAAATGTAAGATTTTAAAGGACCAAATTGTTAACTATTACAAAATATAGAATAAAAATTTATACATCACAAAAAAAATTGAGGGGGAATTGAATGCCTTCGTGAGATGAGTATTATTTATCAATTATTTTGCTGCTATGCACTACGGTATTTTTTTTTTTGAAATGTACTAAAATATTATTAAGTAAATATGTGTGAGAACAATGAGCTCAATTAGACTGTGTTGAACTAGTAAATATAAGCTTAGGGCTTGTTGATATAGACAACTTCGCAATGAGTCCCACACTGATGGTGTTGAGTTAATTATATTTCTTTAGTTTTAAGATGTAACATCATTTGCATTCATAGCTGCTCTATATTAGCCCTTTAGAATTTGCTCGGCCCAATGTAAAATTCTAAACCTTGAGTGACAAAACAAAATCAGAACTTTTTTTCAAATGGTAATTGTGTATATATGTTTTAGGGAGGAAGGATTTATTTCAGTGGGCAAGTGAACAACTATCAGAACACAGTGTCCCAAGTAGTAAACATTCTGGGAGACGAGGACAGCGCCGCTGAATATCTCAGCAAATGCATATACACTGTCGGAATGGGAAGCAACGACTACCTCAACAACTACTTCATGCCTCAGTACTACTCCACCGGCAACCAATACACTCCCGAGCAATACGCCGATGTCCTCATTCAACAGTACACTCAAGGCTTGAGGGTAATCTATATATATATATATATTCACTCATTATATTCTAATTTTATGTATCTTTATACAATTATTTAATGTTGTTATTTTTTATGTAGACACTATATAACTACGGAGCAAGAAAGGTGGCGCTGATCGGAATCGGGCAGGTCGGGTGTGCCCCAAGCGAGTTAGCTCAGAGAAGCCCTGATGGAAGGACATGTGTCTCGGCTATCAACTCAGCATGCCAAATCTTCAATAACAAGCTTATATCGGTGGTCGATGAATTCAACAACAACTTCGCAGATGCTCGGTTCATCTTTATTAATGCTTACGCCATTTTCGAAGACCTCATCCAACGTCCCTCCGCATTCGGTATTATATATGAGAATAATTCTGCGCATTGCGCCAATTTTAATTTTAATTTTCCAGCTACTTGTTTCATAGCTTTAATTTGTGTTTTATTGTACTACATATGCAGTGAAAATGAGTCTTAAGCTAATGTTGTGATTTTTCTTTTTTGCAGGGTTCAGTGTGACAAACGCAGGTTGCTGTGGCGTGGGGAGGAACAATGGGCAATATACGTGTTTGCCCCTAGAAATCCCGTGCCAGAACCGAGACCAATACCTATTTTGGGACGCGTTTCACCCGACTGAGGCAGCTAACATTGTTGTTGGCAAACGGTCGTACAGAGCCCAGTCTTCGAGTGATGCCTATCCTATCGATATTAGTCGACTCGCTCAACTCTGAAGATAGAGATCATCATGGAGGAATGAAGCTTGAGAAAACTTATAAGAGAAACTTGTAATTCAGGTTTGTTGTTGTATCCTGTGAAATGTATGAATATTATTTGTTTGGTATATTACTAGATTAATGTGATGCTGCTAAGATTATATGCAATGTCTGTTCTTGCTTTTCAACATGTAATATAAGATCAATTCCTTGTAACGCAAGTAAAATTAAATTTCTCCCATTCAGTGCAAATGGATTCACACTATATGGCAAATAAGACCATGGCTTGTTGGTTACTTGAACCAAAAGTAACAAAATGTTCATTTCATCTCCAATGATGATTCCAACATCGACAAATTTCTATTTCCCTTAATGATGACAGAGATCAGACAATCTTCTGTTCTGAGAAAGGTCATTGGACCGGTCCGGCCCGGACCGGTTCCGAACCAGACCGGAACTGTTTTAAACAGTCCGGTCCAGTAATGACTAGGGTTTTATATTACCTTAGGATGGTCTCAAAAAAACTGGTCTGGTTAGAACCGAACCAAAACTGGTTCTGGACCGGTTTTGGCCTGTTTCTTTAAAAAAACAAGGCCTGGACCGGTTTCATATGTCGGACCGGTTCTATCATAAAAAAAACTGAACCAGTAAAAAACTGGTCCAGAACCGGTTTTTTAAAAACAAACTAACTTACCGAACTGAAAAACAACACTTACATAACTGGATAAGAGAGTAAAAAACTGAAAACACATACTGCACCACTACACAATGTCACAATCCATAACACAAGTCACAAGCCACTACACAATCCATAACACAAGCCATAACACAAGACACAATCCATAAATTCATAACCAACAGTAAGAGTAACACCGCTGCACTGCACCAGCCACCAGTATCTTCCACAACCAAAATGCTGCACCAGCATGCACAAGCACAACACTACATCTGCATCCATAACACACGCCCAATCCATAAATATTAAATTCCACACCAAAATCCATAACATAAGCCACACACATTGAATCCATAACAACACAATAGACAACACACCAAATTCATAACTAAACAAACTAAAAGAACAGGACGTACCGAATCCATAACACATCCACGTTCTGATGCAGTCATGAATGTCTTATCTAGAGATTTCATAGATGGCTGATATTTCATAGGCCCATATCTTTCATATGTATTATGCATTCATTTTTGGGCCAAATATACATATATATTAATGAAATGTAGAAACGACAAATACGTAGAATCTTGGCCAAAAAAAAAAAAAAGACAAATGCGTAGAAAAACAGCGACTTACTAAGAGTTTACGTATGTATTTGCGACTTTACAAGTTTCTACTTCAACATCGATTCTGAGTACGACTTTAGTAAAGTCGTGGAATCTAGCGTTTCTACGATACACAAACACGATTTTGACTACATAGAATTCAACATCGATCAAGAACATTAATTAAGAACTTTAATTCATCGCTAATAAGCTTAATTGAACAACAAAATCACAATTTTGAGACTTCCTAAGCATTCCATGTCTACTACTAAGCTTAATTTAAAAAAGCTTCAAATCTGTAAACCCTAATTCGACTTAAAAACCCTAATTTTGAACTCTAATTACTAATTAGAACTCTAATTCATCCCTAATAAGCTTAATTGAACAACAAAATCTCAATTTTGAGACTTCTAAGCATTCCATGTCTACTACTAAGCTTAATTTAAAAAAACCCCAAATCTGTAAACCCTAATTCGACTTAAAAACCCTAATTTTGAACTCTAATTACTAATTAGAACTCTAATTCATCTCTATTAAGCTTAATTGAACAACAAAATCTCAATTTTGAAACAATATTTCACCAAATTAACAAAACCCTAATTTAAAATTTCTAACCTTCATTCGTGGATCCATGAGTGACAGAGCAGAGGAATTGGAGACAGTCAGGGAGAGAGAGCGGCCGGCGGTGAGGCGGGCGTCGGGGAGGTGGGCGACGGAGAGGCGGGCGGCCGAGTGCTGGTGGCGGGGAGGAGGGGCAGTTTAGTGAGAGAGAGCGAGACAGCTTGGGGAGAAAAAGCAAACGGGCTGGGGCTGAATTGATATTGAAGGAGTCTGGGGTCTTTGTAAACCAAAATAATAAATGTCTCTCTCAGTCAAAAGATTTGACTCAAAACGTTTTTTTTTAATACTTAAAAACAGTACACGATTTGGTATACCCTTGGACTGGTTCCAATTTAGAGGTTGCAAACCAATCCAATATGGACCGATCTACTCCGGACCGGTTCCGGACCAGTTCCGAACCAGTCCGGCCGGACCGTTTTTTTGCCCAAGCCTAATAAATATCTGCAATTTGACTAAGGCATATAGCTATTCCGCATCCATATGAACAATTACATGACATTGATAGTGTTTCACAACACTTAGAAATTTTTTCACCCATTATTATAACTACATTCATATGCATCAACACTAGTGTCATGGGACACATAATGATTTTTTCTATGAACATCATGTATACATCTATGTACATCATAGCTAGTATTTTCAAGTCACTTATACATTTTTTTCATCACTATGCATTACAGCATGCATACACATCAACACCACCGTTGACAAACACTTAGAAATTTTTTCATGATTACTACATGTATATATACGTCATTACATATATTCAATCGTTCATATCACATCGTCATATACACGTACTCATATTGATGTGATAACATTCATTTGCATTATCAAGCACATACAATCATACCCATGATTACATACATGACATTACATGCTAACCTTACATACATGAAAATCTTCATCTATGAGTACAGTGATGATATAGGCCGGACATCGAAACCGAAAATGACAAACTTCCTAGCACGGAGGGAATGACCGTCGAACACCGGCACTGACAATGATAAACTTCCTAACACGGAAGGAATGGCCGTCGAACACCGACACGTACAATGACAAACTCATGAAAAGAGGTAACAATAAAGCCGAGATACAATCGGGTGTAAATCCTTCTAAAAAATAGAGTCAAGTAGAGGATAAACCTATGCTTGACTCGGGGGAAAATGATGGATATACACCCGATTGGACCTCATTAAGGTTCGACATGGTCACGCCGTCGACCCCGAACATGATAAGGGGCTAAGGCTTTTATTTTTCGCACACTAGTCCGGTGCCACAACGCCGGACTAGTCCGGTGTCATTGGCACCAGACCCGTCCGGCGTCACGAGGCCGACGCGTCCCACGTCCGGTCTCGGGCCCTTGGGTGACCGACACCCGAGTTTCCACCTATTTACGAAACTACATTTTTTACACGGGTCCCACCCGTACAATCCTCAAATTCTATAAATAGGAGAAGGCATTCTTCATTTTAACAACTTGAACTCTTCAACCTCTGCCTTCTCTCTATTTTATCTCTCTAGAATCCGACTCTGACTTTAGCATCGGAGAGGGTTCGCCAGAGACACCCCCCTCTGGCGCAATCCTTCTTGCAGGTGACCGAAGGCTCGGGAAGTGATCGACAGTAACACCAAGAAGACGAGTAACACGAAGAGGATCAGAACTCGACTCAATGGAAGGCCGCCCAGTACGGAACCCCCGACGAGCTTGTTCCATCAGGATAAATGCCCATTTCTTATGGTTTTGTTAAAATTGTGTAGATATGTATTAAGTGGCGATTGTTTGGACGTAATGTGAAATTATAAGTACTGTAAACTAAGTAATGTAATGTTAGATTATAGTATTTGGTCGTATTGTAAAATATGTAATATTAGATTACAACGTTTTTTTAATATGCATTGTAATTAGAAGCGGACAAGCGTCAAGTTATTTATGTTTTTTATAAACTAATTTTTTATATATTTGATCAAATAGTAAAATAGTTATCATTTTTATAACTAAGCGAAAAATGAACTAAATTATTTTTATTAAAAGTATTATCTTATAAATTGTTAGCTCACGTTTGGACACTCTGACAAATTTCTCACTGCAATTTTTTTTTTTAGACAAATTTCTAGGTCAGATTTCGCTTTGTGGACAATTTTCTAGATGAAACTTTTATGGACTATTTTCTAGCCCGAGTTTCACTTTTTGGAGAATTTTATAGCTCTTATTTCGCTTTGTGAAGAATTTGGTAGCTAACAAATTTGTCTACAAAACTACACCTGAACTGGCAATTTGTCCACAAAAGGAAAGTCGATATTGCAAATTTTCCACAAAGCGAAATATGAGTTAACAAACTGTAAAAAAAATAAATAAATAAATAAAATTGCTATCAATTTGTCTACAAAATGAAAGCTAAGTTAACAATTAATTAATAGGTAGAAGTTTGTCTAAGTACTCAAATGTGAGCTAGCAATTTGGTAATTAACTCTTTATTTTATTGTTGAGTTGTCTAATACATTAAAATTTAACATATAGAATGACTTTATCAAATTTTCAATCATAATTTTTTCAACAATAATTTTTTAAGCAAATTTTTTCTTCAATAATTCTCAAACAAATTTCCACTATTCAATTCCTAAATACGCCATTGATTGTAATGTGAATTTATTGTTATTATTATATTAACATATATATATATATATAACTTAATATATGTATATATATTCAAACATATTTTTTGAAAGTTTAAACGTATACTTATTTTGAAAATAACTTACCACAAACTTTATCCATTGTGTTTAATGTGAATGAACTATCACAAACCAAATTTGAAAATATTAAAACTAAATTTATATGCAATTAAAATTTTATTAATTGAATTATTTGGTATAATTTTATTTTCATGGAAATAATGTGACTAGAAAGATTTATTCATTTTTTTGTACGAACGTCTTGTGCATTATCTTTGTTATAATAACAACGGCGAAAGCACTCTGCTGGGCCGACACTGACACTGAGAGACGAAAGCTAGGGGAGCGAATGAGATTAGATACCCCAGTAGTCCTAGCCGTAAACGATGTTAGCTTCCGCTAGTCCAAGAGTTTCCTTAGCTTCTTATGGATCAATGTCACTACCCTTTTCCGTAATAAGTTGTGAATTATTAGATAAAAATTAAAAATTAAAAATAATAAGAATAACAATAATGATAATAATAATATGCAATACTAGTGGGATAAAGACAAAATGAAGCACTTTATATTTTTAATAAATAATAATAAAATAATAAATACTATGTAATCTCGAATATAATCACACATTACACTCATTTTTTAATATAATATAAATTTACAATACACATTACATTATTTGATTTGTCAAACGAAATAGTGTGAATGTAACGTAAAATGTAACGTGGGGTTATATTTCATATTACATCCATTCAAACACACTGTAGAACTTTTTCTTATTGGCTTTACGTATATAGATTAATTATGTCATATTATTTAGTTTATAATTCCATAATAATACTCATACTAGATATTCTATAAATAATATAATAAATATGGTTAATGGTACTTTTGGTTCAATATGTTTGACCGAATGTGACTTTTGGTACAATATGTATTTTTTGTATACTTTTAGTACTATACGTTTAAACTTTGTAGACTTTTGGTCTATCATTTAGTTGACCGTTAGTTTTTACTGTTAAGTGGCACGTGCAAGTCACATGACTTGCCATATACTTTTAATTTTGTTCAATTAGTTCTTTTAATACATCCCTAACTTTTTTTTTATATTAAATTTAGTCCAAAAGAAACCACCAGGCTCCAAAGAGTTATTCAAAAATTAATTATTATTATTTTTTTTAACAGAAATAGTTGTTTATTTTTGGGTTAGGGTTATTACTTTAATAGAGAGATGGATAGTATTGGGCCGTTCATTGTTATTACTCTAAGCTCTGATTTAATTGAAACCCGCCCGCCGTATTGGCTCCACACCACACTGGATGCATGAATGAAGAAGGCAGGGTAGAAAAGCCCACACTTCCTTCCTTGCAGTAGTTTCTTTCTTGTTGAGTAAAATCCGCGTGATATCGTAGCTAGCGACTCAGAGCTCGCTCTTAAGTATCTGGAGGAGAAGAAGTAGTAATTCAAGAGTCTGAAGAATTAATTTTGATCAATATTGAAGATGAGTACCATGAAGTTTTGCCGTGAATGGTTGTTATTCTCTCTGATCTCTTTTCTTCTAATTCTAATCATGCAGCGCTTTAATTAATCTGTTCTTCTCCTTGATTAAATTTTGTTTGTTTTGCAGTAACAACATCTTATACCCTAAGGAAGATCGTGCGCAGAAGATTCTTCTTTATGCGTGCCGCAACTGCGATCACCAGGTTCGTCTCTTTTGTGTTTATTATTTAGTCAAAAAGCTCTATCTAGGGTTTTATCTGGATTCTATTGATTCGTAGGAGGGTGTCACCTAATACATTATATATTGCATTGTTTGAAACTGCTCAGTTGTTGGGTAATTGGAGTATTTTGATCAGAAAAGCACAGTACACTATATATCAATCAATGTTTGCTACCGTGTGTAGCTAGTTTTCATAACAATAGCACATTGAAGATCTCTTCTGCTTTCATTATTATGTATTATTGAATACTGCACTATGTGTAAATATCGCATAAATATGATTTATCAAGGTATATTGTGAGAGTTTTCAGAAACTACTTCATTCATTCATGCTACCTTACTGCTAATTACATATTGCAAACTCTTCAACAATAATATATACACATTTCACCTTCATATACTTAAGGGTTAACAACCTATCTAATCACTATCCCAGGTTCGCACCATATGGTTTTAGTTGTCCTAAATTTAAATTGCTGCTAATATGTGTCGTATGTTTCATTTTCGTAATGTTCTGGTTTAACGTCTGTCAAATTTGATGTATTTTGGTATAATTTTTTTTTTCAATTCATGTATATTTATGCAAATTAAGTTAATTTGAATTTTTCATAAATTCTTCAATTTCATTGTATGTGGACACTAATTGATATAAATTATAGAAAAGCATAATTGTCATTTTGTTCTTTTATCTTCTTTAATTACTCTTGCTATTGAATTTGATGGAGTCATTTGACAAAAATTCCTCAAATGTAACAGAAAAATAGATGGAAAACAAAAAAGTAATGAAAATGAAATCTAGGATACCTATTAGTAACAATTTCAACCTAGGACACCTAAAAATAAGATGATGTAAACTTGGAACTAGGTTCTTAACCATTTGATTAAAGCCTACCTAGCTAAGAGAGATGAGATGTATCTTGCTTAGCATTTAGGACGAACAATGTAATTGATTTGACAGAAAATTGTGTTAATTAACAGGAGGTAGCAGATAACTACTGTGTGTATAGGAACGTGGTACACCACACAGAAGGTGAACAAACCCAAGTTATAGGGGATGTGGCTTCAGACCCAACTCTACCTCGTACCAAAGCTGTTCGCTGTGCTCTCTGCAATCATGGAGAAGCTGTCTTCCTTCAGGTATATATACATAGATTACAACTGCCTCCTCCTTTATAATTTTGTGATTAATTAATAATACATATTTTGTAGACCAGTGCAAGAGGGGAAGAGGGTATGCAGCTCTTCTTTGTATGCTGCAACCCTAACTGTGGCCATCGTTGGCAAGATAATTAATTAACTAGATAGTTCGCTTTATGACTATTTAGTGGAATTATGTCTGAGTATTAGTAAACCAACTTTTGGATCGTTTTGGATTTGACTTATTTGATGATGATACTTTGCAACAACTTGATCTCATCTTAATTAATTATACAATCTCTATCTTCTGATATTAATTATGTGTTTGAATATGGTCGCGCATACTATTCAACCTATAATCTAGTCGATATTATGACTTATCATCATGAAATTATGAACCAACCCAACCTGTAGAGTTCTTGCTTCATCATCCAATCAGTTTGATTAATTATTCTGCAAATGTACATATTCTCTGATTCGTATATAGTGTCATATCATTTTTCAGTGGTTTTTAAAAGGGGCCGAATATTGAGGGACAAAGAACAAATGAGAAAGTCTGAATACTAATTTCATAATTAATCATAATCTTTTTGCGAAACTAAAGTTAACTGTTTGAAGGTTGATTTTTTTTTTTTTGCCACGATCCCCTATATATATATATGGAATACAAATACCCTAAAAATATATTAGAAAACATATTATAAAAATATTCTAAAGATATCTGAAAATATTATTTCCCTAGTTAAGACTATAGATATTGATAAACTAATTTTTTTTTTTTTTTGTCAACGGGAAAGTTTACTGATCACAAATATAAACATCAATCCGAAGCATAGTCAAACAACATAATAGAAACTAGAGAAGATGGAATAATGAAGCTTAATTTACATGACACGTCTCATTTCTAAATTGAATAGCAATCAAATTCACGCATCGATTTGCACTTCGACGGATGAAATTCCAATGAATCTCCGGGATATAATTTGATCTTTGACAAATGGTACTAATAATGTTGGCAAGCTTCAAATCAATTGCGGTCTCTCCTCGAATCTGGCGAATCATGTACTTCGCATCCGATTCAATCACAACTTTCTCCCATTAGTGAAAAACGACCAACTCCACCGCTTATAATATGGCCATTCCTTCGAAATTTGTAGCATCGATATCTCGGCATTAAGAATGGCGTCTGAGCCTACCCTCACAATCTCAAGCAATAACACCAGTTCCACATCGTCATGTTCCCTACACCCAATAGCCATCACAAAAATCGATACGGTGTCACCCAGTGGACTAATCCACAACTGACTCGCAGCTCCACAGCGTTGCTGCCCTCCCCTCCCAATTCAACGGTCGAGAGCACTCCACATTTCCGCACTAAAACGTCGAATATAATCCACTGGTATCATTGGCTTTGGAACATCCCTTTTGTAAACGGTTCGACACCTTTCCTTCCAAATCTCTCACATCGTGACTTCCATCTAGACCTTTAAAAGAGCCTCCAAATCAGCCCCACGTTCATCATTGAGTCCCGTCTCTTCTACAAAATCGGACCAAGTCACTACACTTCCATGCTGAGAACGAATGCCCATTCCACTAAACCAAACAAGCTTAGTCCAAAGGAAATGCAACACATGATCCACCAGCTTTGTGCCATTACAAAAGGGACAATTAGAGGATATATCAATCCCTATTCGGTTTAATTCATCGAACGTCGGTTTAAAATCAGATCGGCTTTTCTCGAAACCGAGAAAAGCAGTTCTGCTTGTTTGAAAAGCTGAATTTTCGGTTTGAAAGTCGAAAATTCAAATCACCGACATCAACAGCTGTTAACTACTGTTAAAATTTAACTCGGTTAATATCTGAGTTAAATTTTAACACTAGTAATAACTAATTAGCTGTGAATTTTTTTAACTCTGATAAGAACTTAGTTGAAAAAAAAATAAAATTAACTCAGGCTCTTATCCAAGTTGTCTGCCATTTTTGTAAATAATTTACAACTTAGTCTATTTTTGTTAGGGTTAAATATCAAATTGCTAGCTGAGTTTATACCCAATGTGCACATTGCTAACTAAATTTTTATTTGTAGAAAATTGTAAGCAGGACTTCTAAGTTGGAGTAATTTGTTTGCTATATATGTTCACTAATTCCGTTAACTTTAACAGAAAGAACAAGAAAATTGCAAAAAACACCATATACTTTTGATATAATAGTAAAATAATATCAAACTTGTTTTCTAATTTCATCAAAACTATAATATTCGTAAATCAAATATAAAATAATAAGATGATAAAAAAAAATAACAAAATAAATTAACTATGAACCACAAATATTAAAGTAAAATTTTGAAAATATTTATTTAATAAAAAAGTTTTAACAAAATTAAGTTAAAAGTAAAAAATTAAATATTTTTTGTTTCAAAACATTAAAATAAAAAAAATACGAAAAAATTATAAAAGGAAATGAATCATAGTACTTCTAATAATGACCAATGAGATATTTCTAGATCTTCTTTATGGTTTAATTTATTAAGTTTCATCAAACAATATATATTTGTATTTTGGTATTTCAATTTATAATTAAACTTATATTTTTTTTATAATATGTGTTGTATTTAAATCCAATTTTTAAACTGAACTTTCATAAAAATATGAAGTTATTTTATCATCAAAGAAAAACTTTAGGGTGCTTTTTGTAATTTTTCTAAAACCAAATCCATTAAAATTTAAGGAATAAGTTAACAGAGCTAACAAATTGGACCTTTCTATCATGCTCCAAGAGCACCATGCTTTTGGTTAAAAAATTTGTATTTTTCTATTGCCCTCCCTAAAGGTGAACCCTAGAGGGAAATTGATATTATTAATAGTACGATGCAAATATAAGGTGTGGTTAAAAAAATTCATATTTTTTCATACTTTTAAAGTTTTACATATGTTACAATTAAGTCCACCGTAGTAATAAAAAAACCAAAAGCATGGTGCTCCCAAAGCATAGTAGAAAAATCCTAACAAATTACTTAAATTTAGAAGTCCAGTTAGCAATTTTTTACACATAAAAATTTAGCTAACAATTTGCACATTAATTAAATTCAGTTAGCAATTTGCTATTTAACCCTTTTTGTTATTAGTATTTTGGAAAAAGAAAATTATTGTTAATTACCCTTAATTAACTAATAGTGACTATATTAAAAATGCATGTGTTTTTAAAACTTCGTCATTGGTCGGATTTTTAGAGTTCTAAAATAACATTTTGTTATTTGATCTTTTTATAGAATGAATTAATTGTTGGTTGGACCAACTGGTAAAGCGAGTTGTGTTCCCTGTGGGCGACCCGAGGTCGAAACCCGCCAGAAACGCCGCCTTGGGGAGGACTTTAACCTTAACGCTCCCGGTCCGAACTTGCGAAAACAATGTAAATATAAAAAAAAAAAAAATAATAATTGTTCCTCAAATATTTGTATTGTTATTTTCTAATAGTTCGGCTTTTATTTTGGGCTAAAAAGCCCATATAATTCTTTCTAAAACTTGCTGCTACATAATACAGCCCAGAGATTTTCGCGCCACTGTGTATCTCATTCTCCGCTTATGTTTCTCATTCTGGTCCAGTTCCATAGATTCTTCGAGTTTGGAATTGGTGGTATTCACTTGTGTTGAACTCATGAGAGACCCAGCATTTCTACTCAGGGATCAATCCATGAAGAGAAGATTTTCTTGGTGGCCGTTACGCATGTTGGCTCGATGAGCATTTGTTGCTTATGCACATTACCCGTTCGATGTTTTGCCCGAGAGAAGCTGTTGTTTGGTGACCCTTTTTTTTATTTAGCTCTGAAGTTGCAGACTGGGTTTTGTAGTTGATGGTGGATGAAGAACTGCTGAAACTTCAGCGATTTTACACTAATTATGGCTTGTAATAAGCAGGTAGCGGGTTTCCTAAAGAATAGATACTCGAAGATGCATTTGAAAGCAGTAGTGCAGTATCATAGCACACACGAACCGTCGGAAAGGGATCTTCCAGCTAAATGGTACGAAAAAGCATACCCGAAAATGACCAAATTAGCCACTTTGTTGAAGAATGTGGATGAAGTCGATGGGAGGTTAATCAACGTTGAAGACAGCAGCTCAATCATTACCGATGAATTCATGGAACACAGAATGCAAACTTACAAGTCCCTGGTTAGGGTCTTCATTGGGTCTCCAGCAGTTCAGCATAAACTAAAGAAGAAGATCCTGACCAATGATGAATCTACTGTCGTGAAAAATTCTCGACCCCATATCTGTTTCAGTCACTCGAGAGAAAGACAACCCATGATTCTGAATACATTAACCCAAGTAAGCGATTTCCTCAGCATCTCTGCTCAGCAGAGGAAGTTAGTAAGACAAGCAATATCTCCTCAGGTCACACAATATCGGATTTGGACGGGTGCTCTTTTGGAAATACTAAACGGATTGAAACACGATTTAGATTTCTTCAATGATCAAAACCCTACAGGATCCACTAAGATGGGTCAGCAGATTGTTTTTAGCTGTCTCAAGTTTTTAGATGACCCTGCAGCTATTTCCTCTTATCTGGAATCATCTTCTTGGATGAAGCCCATAGCTTTCAAAACTTCGGAGCCCTCGAAGGACCCTTCGAAGTGGGGAGATGTTCTTGCAATGTTCAGTGACCTCATTCGGTGCTTAAGACGAGAAAATGAATTCCTTCTCCATGTAGAAAAGCTCGAGGCGATGAAAGAAGGGCTGTCTCAGATAAAGGAGGTTATGGTTGATAGGAGTGTTGGGTATAAAGATCTTCTTCTGTTTTTAGCAGAAGAAGAGCCATCCATCGACATGTTTCTTCACGCTTTTGTTGTACTATCTGTATGGGCGAGTTCGGGATATTGAGGTGGATGTGTGTGGTGGGATTCATGGAGATGGTGATGGGGGTAGGGTTTGTTTGTATATGGGAAGAATTTTGACAAGTGATGAGGAAAGTGTGTTCTGGAGAGGTGTGAAGGGATTGGATCGAGTTCTTAGAGTTATGAAGTTTGTTTGGGAGAGTGCAGAGAAGAAAGAAGTGTTGGAAATGCAAGGCCATCTATGGTGTGTTGGGGTTGAAGATAAGGTATTGACTTACAGAGGAAATACCTTCTTTCTTCATGGGATTAAGTAGTAAGAACGATGCATGGTAGGTAGCTTGTGTTTCAAGTTTTTGTGAATTTGTGAATTCTGGGTTGCCATTATGTTCTTACATTCACTTTGTTGCTCATCGAGGTTTTCCTCTTAATAAGGTTTCCTTCAGATTTTTCTGTTACTCTCTGCTCTTTAAAATTAAATGGTAAGAATGTAAAAACAATCTCAACTATAAGTCATGTTGCTAATCAAAGTACCGAATTTAAAATGTTTATGTTTTGTTATTCCAAAATTGGTTAGTTTACAATTTTTCTATTAAGAACCTATGAAAGGTCTGAACTATCACCCATGTTAACGGGAGAGGTCTGAAATTTAAAAAGTTAATAACAGAGGTCTGAAATTTCTGTTTTGTTGATAACAGCGGTCTCCGTTAGTTTTTTCCGTTAAAACTAACGGAAGTTGGTCACATGCTTGGCATGTGACTGGAAATTAAATAAAATTCCAAAAATGCCCTTCTATAAAGTGTGCCCCTCACATGCATGGAGTGAAAAGACCAAAATGCCCTTGAAGCCACCACGGTACTCCGGCGACCACCACCGTACTCCGGCGACCACCACCAAGGCTCCGATTGGGCCAAAATCGGAGCCACCGGCCCCGATTGGGCTCCGATCGCAGCCACCGGCCCCGATTGAACTCCGACCGGGGCCAAAATAGCTCCAATCGGAGCCAAAAAGCTCCGATCGGAGCTTTTTGGCCGAGGTGGTGGCCGGAGTCGGGTCGCCGGAGTCGAGGTGGTGGTCGCCGGAGTCGGGTGGTGGTGGCCGGAGTTGGATGGTTTTAATTTGACTTTAGAGGTAAAATTGTCATTTCACATTTACTTAAATAAGATATTAAATAAAACAAAATATTAAAGGGGCAAAAATGTCATTTCACACAATTCTGTTAAATTTAACCCTAAAAATGGACGGAAAACCTCAAATCAACAAAATTGAAATTTCAGACCTCTGTTATTAACTTTTTAAATTTCAGACCTCTCCCGTTAACATGGGTGATAGTTCAGACCTTTCATAGGTTCTTAACCCTAAAATTAACGAAACAAAAACATGTTTAAACATCAAATAAGCTTAAATCAAGAACAACAAATCTAATATTTTAAAAAGTGGAAAAAGAAATAATATGTTTTTGTTATTTAAAACGTCAATTTCAACGCTAACAAGTCTGATCTGTCTCTACTAGCCACTAGTAACACAATTCTTGGACTCCCTACATCATAAAATTACTCGACAACAAGATAATATATATGCTTGAAAGCTACGATCAAAAGAATCTATCTAATAGAAGATTGAAGTTATCGACTCCAAAAAAACAACATATATAAGTATTTAAGAACTGACGTCGTCAAAGAAATAAGAGGCAACGACCTGTTTGGAAGAAACCATTCATGGAACAAGAGGTGAAAACCTGCTTGAACGAAATCCTTCATTCTAAAGAATAAGAGGCGGCGATCTACTTAAAGGAAATTCTTCCTCCTAAGGAATAAGATGTGGCAACCTACTTGTCATTCGCTGATGCATTGATTCAGGAATAGATCTATATGAGTGTTTAAGGTCACATGACACTGCTTAACTCGAACGAGCTATAACAAAAAAATTAGTAATTACCGATTACCAATAAGGACCTCATATAAAATTTCCAAAGGATTCCATATAAAATACAAAGTAAAATATTGACATATAATGTTCAGTAGTCTAGCTTGTTTTGTGTTGCATTTGAATATTAATTGCAGCATCCATGGTTCATGTCTCATGCTTAACACTTTTACCTATACTGTTTAATATTTTTTCTAACGTATTAAAAAAAAATTACGAAGTTTTAATGTAAGTTTTTTCTTTTTTTAATTCTTAATTGTCATTTCTTCAATTTATTCTCTTCAAACTCTTCTTTTTCTTTTATATCTCCTCATTTCTTTCCATGCATCATTGAAAAATATTTCTTAAAATTTTGTAAATCTTTTTTTTTTTACAAAAAAAACCTCATTAATTGTTATTTATTTCATTATAATGAATTATTTCTTTCTTTAATTAACCAAAACAATGGTAACTTTTGTTATGTTTTTTATATACGTATTGGATATTATTAATGTTTGAAGTTTTTTATTCATTGTTAGTACTTCAACAATTTCGTTAGTGAAAAGAAAATTGTTAATTCAACCCGAAATTATATTGATCAAACAGATTTAATGTGGCATAAATAAAGAAGTATTACACGTTATTATTGCAAAATAAGATAATCGATGTGACATTCACGAGTTAAGGTGGTTGATCGGGTGGGGTAGCTAGCTAGGCAATGAGGGTGCACTCATCAATCTTGACCCATGATTCACACCTCTTGTCTTCAGGATCGGTTTTGTAAAGCGCAAGTCGAGAGATTGGGAAGGTGAGGCTGCCTGCCGTCTTATCCAGGGAATTGGCTCTCTCCTCAGCTTTCTTCTTATCTTCATCCGACAGCTCACCGTACAAGATGCTCAAATGCGGCATATAGGCTGCAACAATTTATTTCCATTCATCAATACTATCACTTTTATGTTCCAATCACCAATTCAATCATTTTTAAATTCCGCCTTATTGAATTGAGTCATACTATATCCTAACCTAATATAAAGCAATATATTCATGCAAATAACGATCCATTCTAAAAACTAATTTGTGGTAGGAGATAGTCCACTTACATATATGTGATCTAATTACTTATAACCCACTCATAGTCACGGTGGATTAGAAGTTACGACCCTAAACTCATTCAGCTATGTAATATTCAGGATTTTATGCTTATTGTCTGAGATTTTTTCGACCAGACTTAGTGAACAACCAGCACATTCACTGACCCTGTTAACGTAGCCCCCACTAACAGTCTAGTATAGTTAAGATGTCAACTCGTTAAACCCAGTTATATCGCTTCCTAATATGTCTGACACGTTATATGAACCAGACGATACCTGATATTTAATCAGATCAACGCAATATGATGCCCCTATAAGGATTTCAAATATGGAATTTTGGAATCAAACCATATAAAAGTAAGCGCTTTTAACTATTATACCACCGATCTTTAATTAAGGCACTTTTTTTTAATTCAAACCGGACTAATTGTGACTAACTTTTAAACAAACCCCCACTCATTAATCTCCATCTTCCATACATGTGAAACAACAGTGGATATACCCATTTCTTATGACTGCTTTATCATATAGGTCCATTTGGTGTCTTCTACTTTGAATCCATATTTCTTTCGAGAAGAAAACATCAGAAGTGCATATTTTAGAAAGTAAAGTATACATGACTTACGTGCTGATCGTTTGTAGCCAAAATGCCCAACGCAGTGATCGCTGGTTTTAACAACCTGTAGGAGCATTAAAGTAGTGTTAAACTATTACTGTAACAGAATCAACAACCAGTTAAGATTCCAAAGCCTGCGTAGAAACAGATCAGCATCAACTATGTCAATACTCATATACGAACTTAACATCAAATCCATCAATTTCCAGCTAGAGTGCATACAGTGATGATGAATATAAATTGTGCATAATTTAAATTTGGAATGCTAATAGTTTCTTTTACTTCTTGTTCTTTGTATTGAATATGGAGCTACTACGTTGACTTTAGGATTATTTTGCAAAATGATAGTAAATCAGAAGGTTAGAGTCCATAAATACATATGTGAGCAGATCTCTCTTTCTTTACATACATTTCCATTCAATTTATTTTTAGGGTTAAGCACCTAAAAACAGTATACAAACTATATGTTATGTTGCTAATCGTTGTTTCAGATTTAAAATTTTGATATTCTGTGTACCAACTATCAGATTTGTTGATTTTCATTTTTAACGCCAAAATCAGTCGAAAAAATTGGAATTCAATAAATATGATAGTTGAGACACAGAATATAAAAGAAATGATAGTTGAGACACAGAATATCAATATTTTAAATCCGGAACAACAATTAGCAACATAATCTATAGTTGAGACTACTTTTAGGTTCTTAACCCTTGTTTTTAATCTTGAGACTTGGACATTCATTTATTCTTTTTATTTCTCGTAGGTGTACTAATGACATGTTTGATTGCATGTATTAGCTAATACATGTTTTAGCTAAGTATCAACTAAGACATCCTAATACATGCTAAACTAATACAATGTTTGGTTAAACCATGTATTATGATATCCTAATACAATGTTTGGATGCACTTTGTATTAGAATATCCTAATATCGATGCATATGGTGAGAGTTTACCATATATATCAAGGGTAAATACGTCATTCCGAAGTTGGTATTAATTAATACTTGATTTTTAGGTGGGTTAATTTAATATAAAATTCCTTATAGAAGTGGAATGACAGTGGACTGATGGTTGTGATAAACAAAATAAGTATTAAATAATACATACATTAGAATATCCTAATATAAGGAATCAAACACGCCTATGGTCCATTAGGAAGCAGCTTCATCTAAAATAATAATCAATTCGAGAACTCATTACTTTTAGAACAGAGCAACACCATAACCTTATATTATTCATCAAACTCAATACCTATTGGCTGGTTATAGGGAATTAGACATCCTCTTTTTGTGCACAGATTTCCCTAAACACTTAAGTTGCTAATAACTTTGTCTCTAAAAAAACCTGTTTTGATCCTTCCACATTTGCAAATTCTTTGGGAAGAGCTATCATAGAAGACAACAGAAATGTTTGCTTCTCTAAAAAAAAAAAATAGAGTTAAATGTACTTTTCATACCACATGTTTGGCCAAATGTGGTTTTTAGTACCTGATGTTTGGTTTTGTATACTTTTGGTACCAAACGTTTGAAAAAATGTTCCGTTAGTTGGCCGTTTGTTTTTTTCCGTTAAATGACATGTGCAAGTCACTTGACCGACCATAAACTTTCGATTTTATTCAATTTAGTCCCTCAAATATATTCCTAACTTTTAATTTGTTTAATTTACTCCCAAAACTTCAAAATCAATTCCAATTTAACCATTGAACCCAATTGACCTAGCCGGACCTAGCCTAGGGCTAGGTCCGACCCTGGTTCGGGGTCGCTGGACCCAGCCAAACCTGACCCAAGGTCGGACCTAGCCCTAGGCTAGGTCCGGCTAGGTCAATTGGGACCTAGCCCAATTTGGGTCGAATTTGGACTAGGTCCCAATTGACCTAGCCGGACCTAGCCTAAGGCTAGGTCCGACCTTGGGTCAGGGTCGGCTGGGCCCGGCGACCCCGATCCAAGTTCGGACCTAGCCCTAGGCTAGGTCCGGCTAGGTCAATTGGGTTCGATGATTCAATTGGAATTGATTTTGAAGTTTTGGGACTAAATTAAACAAATTAAAAGTTATGAATATATTTGAGGGACTAAATTGAACAAAATCGAAAGTTTATGGTCGGTCATGTGTCTTGCACATGTCACTTAACGAAAAAAACTAACGGCCAACTAACGTATGTACCAAAAACCACATTTTTTCAAACGTTTGGTACCAAAAGTATACAAAACCAAACATCCGGTACTAAAAGCCACATTCGGCTAAACATGTGGTATGAAAAGTACTTTAACCCAAAAAAATACCCCATTTCAATTCAAAAGTCAATCTTGGAAAAAAAAAAAATCAAAAGCCAACAACCAGTATATGTAAAAATTGTAATCAACGAATAAAAATGAAAAAAAAAAATGGCGGATTACCTCAGCCGTAGGATTGAGGAGCAAGAAAACGCACTGATAGAAGAAGGTGCCAGTGGCGACGCGATCAACGGTGGCCGTATAAGCCTTGAGGCCGTCACAAGCGGCTTTAAACATCCTCCCAGCTTCCTCCTCCGTCAGTTCAATGGCGCCAAGGATGGTGACGTGGGGATCGAACTTGGGTCCGCCGAACTCCGCCCTGAGTGTCTCCATCAGCTTCCGCAGACGCGGCGCCACCTCATCTTCCGGCGGCAGTGCCCACACCGAGTAGTTGAACCTGGGCACTGCTTTCTGTTCAGATTCCATGGAATTAGGTAATAGGATTGAACAAAGTGGTTGGCGGATCGGTGATGCTTCCTTCTAATCTATATCGGCGAGGAGCAGAATTTATGTATGGTCTTTCAATTCTACGAGGTTGAAGGCGAATAGCAATAATTTAGAGCGGTGAATTCGGTCTTGACAACGTGCCACGTGCTATTGCATTTTAGCTCTGTCAAAGTCAACGCTAAACAAAGTTCTAGTTAAGTACAAAAAGGGGAATATTGCGTCAGCGCTCCCTTACCTATAAGGTATGAGAAAATTGAACCTCCAACTTATATCAGTACACCATTTTACTTTTTTTCCTTTTGGTAGACGAAAGGTATGTGTTTAGGAGTGACATTAAACTCATGTCGCTACGTAATGTTCAGACTCTCGTGTTCATTTGAGAACATATTATACACTGAACCATCAATGTAGCATCACTAACAATCTAGTATAGATAAAAGGTCGCTTGTTAAGCATCGTTTCTCTTTTCCCCATGAATTGATTTTAATCAAGTCACTGGAGTTTAGAACTCTTGTGAGTTGTGATCCCGATACCAAATCATATAAGAGTGAGCGCTATTAACTATTTTACCTAGTCAAGCCCTAGAGAGGAGAGAAAAAAGAAGAAACAAGAGAAGGCAATCTTATATTTTTCTTTTTCAAACAATAACTCATCACACAAATACATCCATTAATCTTTCATAAAATGAACTATATAACCATAATGCTTAACTGATTACAAAGACACGAACATCAAATCGGGATAAAAGTCTTGTACTTGAGAAATCACATTTTGACAAATAAGTACTTAAAAAAGTGTTTTTGACTTTTAAGTTCTAAGATCTGCAAACTATTGCTCTGTCTAATAGCTAGTAAGTTTTAGACCGGAACAATACTTTGCAAATCTTAGATACAAAAAAAAAACATCTCGTGTACATTAAAGACTTTTAAACCCACTTCTAATCTACGACGGCTGAAACAAATTACAAATTGGGTTGAGAATACACCATTCAATACATTTTCTTGATAACATATAGATTATAATATGACTTTACGCTATCTATAATATATGTGATCAAGTTGTAAGCTGCAGTTGCCTGTAAGTGTACCTTCGCGCAACGAAAAGGTAAATAACGAAGTTGAAGGAGCTAAGCGCAGCAAGAAGCAGATAGAACAAATTCAAATGGTTTCTATTAAGGTTGTTCCCGGCAAGCCACCCTCCACTCCTCGTGACCCCCTTTGTTGCTTCATTCACTATATTCACCATTATGGTACTAAAGAAGTACCCTAACGCCATGGAGCTCCACAGGAAGCAAGTCGAGATCGATTTCAGCGCCTTAGGCGCCTCGGAGTAGAAAAACTCCAGCAAACCCACGTAAGTGAACATATCGGCGATCCCGAAAATGAAGTATTGAAACGATAGCCAGAATAAACTGATGGGTAAGGGTTCAGCCACCGGGATGGCGTCGAGCATGTTGTGGGACCGAGCCACGTTCTTGCGCTTCACCTCCACAAGGGAAGCCACGGCCATGGATGCTGCGTATTAGGGATTAAATATATGTTAGATTCTACATTGGGTCTAGCCAAGCTTAACGAGCCAGCAGAGAGCAATATGTGGGTTCCATCCTAAAATCAATTGGTGATAGGAGGATGTGGTCAACTTGTTTATATACTGCTCTATTTACATACATCAACTGGTGTGGTACTCTAGACTCAAAATAGAATATATCTATTTCAATAATATATTAGGAAAATATAAAACTTAATCAGCAGATAATAAAATATATTTTTCTAATAAATTTATTCCCTAATACCTGCAGAGAGGATGAGGCCGACTCCAATTCGCTGGAGGTGGGTGATGCCGGTGATGTGGCCGGTGAATTTTCGAATGAAGGGGACGGCGAGGCGGTCGTAGAGAGGGACGATGATGAGGAGGAAAGAGACGGGGATGATGGGGAGAGAGGCCGGGGGGATGGAGAAGGTGGCGATTCGGGTGTCCATGGTGAGGCCTTGTTGGATGGAGAAGGTTTGGAGTTGGGCGAGGCATAGGGTCATTATGATGGTGCAACAGAATATTGGGAGCATTCCTAGGATTATTTTTGCGTTTTCGACTTGGGTTACTCTGCAGAGTCTCCAGGGTTTTGGAGATTCCGATGATGTTTCTGTAGATGCTTCCTTCTCTATGATAGCTGCTTTGTCTAGGAACCTATATATGCATGGTTCAAGTAATTATGCATAAGGATTAATCAAACTTATACAAGAATATTATAAATAGGGTGTTGCTACAAACTGTGAAATTTCCTGTGAAATTTCTATAGAAAGTGATACAGGGTCCCACCAAGCACCAATACATTTATTCATTTACTTTCTCTTTCTTACTTTCTATTGAAATTTCACAACAAATTTCACATTTTAAATATTTACTCTTATAAATAACCTTTTATTGTCTACCGTTCTAAAATGTGAGTATATAAAAAGAAAACTTATGTTTAATCTAAAGGAGTAAATTAATGTGCTTTTACTCTTTCTTTCTTAATTATACTAGTTATTAACGCGTGCGTTGCACGCGTATTAATCGTCTAAATTTTAAAATACATAATTTATCTTCAGTTTTCTAATATTTTAACATGTAATTAATACATGGCCAAGTTTAGGGGTTGCGAGAAATGAATCTGCGATTGAAAAAAACGACACAAAGTAATTCAAAATGGGAAAAATAGAAGAGGATAATTAAGTCAAAAAAATTAACTATTTTTTTAAATTACGATACTAATTTACTGTTTTAAGTAATAATGAGTTGGATTGAGCATGATGTGAGTTATTAACGACAAAGTTGTATCTAATTTATCAACTTGAGGAGTGGAGAATGTAAGCCCGTAATTAACCACTTAGAGTCATCGGTGGAGCAGTTTGACCTATAAAAACGTAACTATACACTTTTCATGCAACTTTATATCATAATACCAACAAAAATTGATTTAACGCTAAAGGAAATTTCAATTCATTAAAATCTAAAGTTTATACTTGATTTTATGTCAATTACTTATTTAACTATTAATTAGGTTGTACACAGTTTGATTTAATGGACAGACTGAATAACTAAATTAATGATTCGAGACCCTAAATGTTGGACGGTGAGTACCAGGTTATCCGTAAAAGATCAAAATTCAAGAACCGTGGTTGACCCATATTTTAACAATTGATATGATTTGACAAGTGACTGATCTATGTGATACGAAAAAAATCTCAACATGTACTCGAAGTTTGCGCGAGTTGAGTACATATCTTACTTTATGGGTGGCTCAAATTTATAGGTATATTGTATTAATAAGTTAATTATAATTAATGTAAGATGTCAGTTAAGCGACCTTAACAAAAAAATTAATGCAATTACCTAATGAAATTTTTAGTAATACTCAAATATTATACAGACTAAATTATCAATTTTTTAAAACAGTAATGTCGAAAG
Source organism: Clarkia xantiana subsp. parviflora (assembly GCA_036873135.1). NCBI lineage: Eukaryota > Viridiplantae > Streptophyta > Magnoliopsida > Myrtales > Onagraceae > Clarkia > Clarkia xantiana. The sequence continues at coordinate 6,255,645 of JAPTYO010000016.1, forward strand.
TTTATACTTGAATTCAACTTAACTATTTATTCAACTACCAATTAGGAGATACCTAATATGATTGAATTTACAAACGCAAGAACTAAATCGATAGTTCGAGTCAATAAGTATTAAACATTGAGTAACATATTATATGTAAAGTCAAATTTCAAGAACCACGTTTGATCCATATTTGATATGTTATATGAGTTAGCAAGTGACTAATTTATTTGATACAAAAATGTCAACAAGCGGAACATCCCTAAATCGGTGATATAGTGAATGGAAAAATGCATCTACGTGACATTTGCACCTATTGAATGCATGTTGACTCTAATTCATAAGTATATTTGATGGAGAAATTAATAATAACTACGGTGACCTACCAATTAAGCGACCTAATAAACTAAAAATAACAAAATGTAACTAAATGGTTTTTTAGTAATAGTAAAGATAAATAGATGGGTCTCAAAGATAAAAAGACTAAATCGCCGATTTTATAAAAATAGGGGAACTAAATATAACACATATATATATATATATATATATAATAAAATAAAAATATTTGGGAACTAAATATAGTATATATATATATATATATATATAATAAATTAAAATAAAAATAAAAATTTTCAAGAGGTACCTTTTTGGGGTGAGGACAACTCTCACATTTTATATTGGTATAAAGATACTATATCAAGAAAACTCATATAATAACCTAAATGAGTAAATTAATGTGTTTTTACTCTTTATTCCTTAAAGCATCCACAGTGGTATTACGTAAAGATTACGTAAACGTGGGTCCTACATGTTTATTTAAGTAAAGAAATAAAAACTATCTACAATGGTTTTACATAGCATTCCTTAAATATGGGACCCACACGTAAATTTATGTTTTTACATAAAGCATTCCTTAAATTTAAGTAATGCACTATGTATTACGTAACAAATTTTTTATTATAAATTAATTCATTTTATAGTTAATGCTAATATCTTATTTGTGGTTGTTGGAAAATTTAATAATAAAATATATTTAAGGAATATGTTTAAGTAATACGATTGCAGAGAAAATATTTTTTACGTGTGTCTTAAATTTACGTATTACTTAAAGTGTACATAAATGTCTACGTGTCAACTTTAAAGAATACAATTTAGGTAAAACCATTGTGGATATATTTTATTATTAAATTTTCCAACAACCACCAATAAGATATTAGCATTAACTATAAAATGAATTAATTTATAATAAAAAATTTGTTACGTAATACATAGTGCATTACTTAAATTTAAGGAATACTTTATGTAAAAACATAAATTTACGTGTGGGTCCCATATTTAAGGAATGCTATGTAAAACCATTGTAGATAGTTTTTATTTCTTTACTTAAATAAACATGTAGGACCCACGTTTACGTAATCTTTACGTAATACCACTGTGAATGCTCTTATATACGCTATATAACTTATGTTTTCTAGTTATTGTGAGACAAACCAGACATACTGTTATCTATTTTATACTCGTTAGGGTAAAGGGTTTAGGTTCGAGACTGCCGGATCTTGTATTCTGTGTAACCGAGCTCTTAGTTTATACTTTTGGGTTTTGAGTTGGGTATGAATGAACTAGTTTTCGACTCTAATCAAACACTTTTGAGCTTATTGTTAAATTGCAAAAGGTTGCCTCCCATTCATTTTAATAATTAATCCTATTTTTTTCTAAAAAGAAATAACTAGGTCGGGTCCAGTTTATGCATGAGTACGTAGTCAAATTTATAGTAATTTATTTATAAAGCAATTTAAATATAAATATCCTCTTAATTTGATGTGTGACTTATATGAATTATTAATAGTAAAGTTTGCTAGGCTAGACCGGTGCTATAGAGAGACCAAACCTGAAAGTGTGTCCATAAGGTAGAAATTCAGCTACATTGTCATTGTCAATTTCATAAAGCTCTGTAGGGTTATTGGAATGGCTAAGCTTTCTCTTACGTAATGCAGCTACGTACACCTGCATGCATAAATATTACTCAAACACGTCAATAATCACTAAGCCGAATTAGCAGAAATTGTTGAAATTAATGTGTTATTATTATATATATGCTAGTGGCATTTTGGTAATTATAGAAAACTTTAGTAAAGCTTCCTAGAAGCTATGCGTTTTGTGCAAGTGAAAGGAAAAACAATATTGCTAGGTATTGAACAGAGAGTTAGAATTAGAAAAGCAGAGCTACGGTGTGAAGGAAGGGGCCGCAGCTAGTGTGTTCACCATGGCAACCAAAGCCATTCCATGTCTAATGAAAATGTTTGTGTTTTGTTCATCTTGTTGCTAGTGTGTGTGAGTGTGGATATTTCACTTTCCTAAAATCCAACAGATTGGTATTAGAGCCTAGTCGATTGAGTGGTTGGGCGAGTTAGGGTTTGACGAAAAGCAAACCGAAGCAAATCAAGCAATTGATGAAGGAAACAAGCTTCTATGGTGGGATCGAGTGAGTAAGGTGTGTCGATTCCTATCTTCAACGGAGAAAACTACGATTATTGGAGTTTGAAGGTAAAAATTATCTTTAGATTACTAGAAGTATAAGATATTGTTGAAAATGAATTTGAGGAGCCAATTGATATAGCTATATTGAGTGATGCTGATAAAAAAGAGTTGAAATGTACTAGGAGAAGAAATGCTAAAGCTCTTGCACTTATACAACAAGTTATGACAGAAACGATGTTTCCGCGAATTATGAGATGTAATACGGCACATGATGCTTGGATTACTTTGCTAGATGAGTACCAAGTAAATGCAAATGTTAGAGCTATTAAATTCCAAACTTTGCAAGCCGAATTAGAAAATTTGAAGATGAGTGAGGGTCTGCAATTTAATAGCTCACTCACTCATCTTCAAATTTTCTAATTCGGCTCGCAAAGTTTGCAATTTAATAGCTCTAACCATTGCATTTACTTGGTACTCATCTAGCAAAGTAATCCAGGTATCATGTGTCGTATCACATCTCATAATTCACGGAAACATCGTTTCTGTCATAGCTTGTTGTATAAGTGCAAGAGCATTTGCATATCTTCTCCTAGTATCTTTCAACTTTTTGTATCGGCATCACTCAATATAGCTATATCAATGGCTCCTCAAATCCATTTTCAATAATATCCCATACTTCTAGAAATCTAAAGATAGTTTTTACCTTCAAACTCCAATAATCATAGTGGAAAATTTGAGGAGTTCAGTCTTCACGAGGTGGAAAATTTGGCTAAGGAAGAGGAAGAGCCCAAAGTGGAAGAGGAAGAGGTAACTTTGATAGAAGTTACACCGTGGAAAGCTCGAGGAAGACGTGTCATATTTGCAAGCGAAGTGGTCATTTTGAGAAATATTGTTGGTTATGGGGTAAGCCGCAATATGAAATATCGATTACCTCCTCAAGGAGGTAATCGATATTTCATATTGTTTATCGATGATTACACAAGGATGACTTGGATTAAGGTCTTTGGTGTATTTAGAAGATTCAAAGTGTTCGTTGAGAAGCAAAGTGACTGATACATAAAAGTGTTGAGAAGTGATCGGGGAAAAGAATACAATTCCCGAGAATTTGATAAGTTTTGTCAGATGAAGGCATAGAAAGAGAAAAAAAGCTCCGGTCGGAGCTCCAAAGCTCCGATTCGGGGCCACAAAGCTCCGATCGGAGCCACAGAGCTCCGCCCGGAGCCACAGAGCTCCGCCCGGAGCCACAGAGCTCCGCCCGGAGCCACAGAGCTCCGATCGGAGCTTTTTTGGGTCGCCGGAGCTGGGGGGGTGGTCGCCGGAGCTGGGGTGGTGGTCGTTGGCGGTGGCCGTGGTGGCCTTAGGGCATAATTAGTGTGCAGGGGTATTTTAGACATTGCACATTTCATTAATTAAACTGATAAATTGTATAATAATTGCAAAAGGGTAATTCTGTCATTTCACGTATTTCCGTTACATTTAACAGCAAATTTGGACGGAAACTCGATTATCAACAAAACTCAAAATTCAGACCCTTAATAATACGTTTTTTTAATTCAGACCCCTTTTGGAAACATGTGCAAACATTCAGGCCCCTATTGTGTTCTTAACCAAAAAAAAAAAAACATTATGGACCAAAACTCAAAAGTCGTCAAACATCATGGACCAAAAGACCTGTTAACCCGCAAAACAATGACAACACCACTTCTTCAAATGAGAAGTTGTGGAAAGAAGATGGAGGAAGAAAAGTGGATTGCACATATTTCAGGAGTATTGTGGGTAGTTTGATGTATCTTACTGCCACGAGACCGGATATCATGTTTGCTTCAAGCATGTTGTCGAGGTTCATGAGTAATCCGATTCATTTTCACCTTAGAGCCGCCAAACGAGTTATCCACTATGTACAAGGGACCTTGGCATATGGTATCAAATATGAAAGAGATGATGAGTTGAAGCTAATGAGCTTTTGTGATAGTGATTGGGCCGGTTGTAGAGATGATATGAAGAGTATATCCGGGTATGTATTTTCACTGGTTCAGGTGTGCTTTTCTGGAAATCGAAGAAAAAAGAATCGGTTGCACAATCAACTGGCGGAAGCGGAATATATTTTAGCGGCTCTGACATGTTCTCAAGTCGTGTGGCTAAGGAGAATTTTGGAAGATATTAGCAAGAAGCTAGACAAGGCTACACCGATGTTTTGCGATAGCAAATCAGCTATCCCGATGGTGAAGAATCCAGTGTATAGCAGCAGGACGAGGCATATTGCGGTCAAGTATCATCACATTCGAGAGAAGATCGAAGAAGGAGAAATCCATATGATGCACTTGAAGACCGAAGATCAAGTTGCGGACATTTTAACCAAGGCGTTACCTAGAGACAAGTTCGAGAAATGCCGAGAGCTAGTAGGAGTTGAAGAACAACACATTAAGGGAGACTGTTAAAATTAATGTGTTATTATTATATATATGCTAGTGGCATTTTGGTAATTATAAAAAACTTTAGTTAAGCTTCATAGAAGCTGTGCGTTTTGTGCAAGTGAAAGGAAAAACAATAAAGCTAAGTATTAAACAGAGAGTTAGAATTAGAAAAGCAGAGCTACGGTGTGAAGGAAGGGGGCCGCAGCTAGTGTGTTCACCATGGCAACCAAAGCCATTCCATGTCTAATGAAAATGTTTGTGTTTTGTTCATCTTGTTGCTAGTGTCATGAATTTGAAGCATACACCCACAAATCAGTCCAGTGTGAACGGAATACATCCAAAGAGGGTGAAGTCTCAAGCGTCCCGATACGATGTATCCGTCTAGCTCGTTGTATTAGATGATAGAATTAGAAGATGTCACTTTCCATACATGTCTCCCCATTAAATGTAAAGCTTCCTTTGAGAGCATTCCCCACTTATATATATAGGGGTCCTCTCCTTCATTTGTAATCATCCAAGAGTTAAGCAAATACAATACATAAGAGTTCTCTCTTCATTCATAGCTTTAGTTCTTGTGATCGAGGGTTAGGCTGACTTAGGAGCGGCTACTAAGGCCGCACGGGTAAGGGAAAGTTAGGGAAAACTCCAAGCCCGTGACACTAGTGTGTGTAAGTGTGAGTATTTCACTTTCTTAAAATCCAACAGAAATGTATATAGACAAACCATGAACGGAGTTATTAATGGTTAAAGCGTTGAAGGACAATTTTCCTTCTCAACTTTTGTTAATATGTAATTTAGACTTTAAAATTTGTAATTTTTCTCAATTCGATCCTTTCAAATTTCACATTTGCCTCTTAAATTTTTTTTACGTTGATTGTTTGCCCGTAATTCAATTCTTGACACTGAACAAAATTCATATCTTCGTGAAAGTACCTGTACGATCTCAAGAATCGGGTTGTTCCCACCACTAGCTTGTATCCGAAACATCGGAATTCCAGCAGAGAAGAGAATGATGGCCATGAGCATAGCCATGGACGAGAACCCGAAACCCCAGTCCCAACCCTTATGGTCTTGGATGTAGACTAGAAGGGTCAGGCTTGCTGCACCCCCCGCGCAAAGCCCCACCAAGAGAAGGTTAAAGAAGCTGGACATCTGCTTGGCCTCACGAGGGTCATTGTCGTCAAACTGGTCTGCACCATGAGCCGGCAGTGCCGCCTTGATGCCTGCACTTCCCAAGGAGAGCAAGTACAGCGCCGTGAAGAGGAATGCGGCGTTTCCCCCTGAGACCTTGTCGCAGTTTCCGGCAAAGATGTTGCAGTTGGCTGGCTTCAAGTTGGGGTAGTGTGCTTGAACTGTTAGCAGTACCAATCCCTGCAAAAATTATTCCAATAAAATTCAAACCCTAGTAGGACTGAGCAAATTACCCATTTGGATTCCGAACCTACCTTGAATCGGCTTATAATAGGGTAAGGTCGGGTATGATGTTTAGTTTTCAGTATGTATCGTTTGGAGCCGGAACCGAATATATCACATGTCATACATAATTTTTCATCACTTGATTTGTTTTTAATAGTTTTCTATTATTAATTTTATTTATTGGAATTATACTCACTTTTATTAAAGTTATGTATATGATCAAAAATAATTTTTGTATGAAATTTTAGAGGGAAGGCGATTCAACATGCTATTCGAAACCTGTTGTATATTTAACAAGTTCTGTTCCACTACTAATTGGCCAACAAAAAAGAATGGGCTGGAAATATATAAGAGATTTGAGGTCTTAATGAGTAAGAAAACTATTCAAATTTAACAAGAATTCCTCATTTTTTAGGTTCAAATGAGGACAACGGGCTCAATTAGACTATGATGTCTCTCGGATTTTGAGGCGTCACAATATATCAGTGAAATAGGTGGGGGAATTATTTTGTTAGAAATTTTGGAATATGAGGGAATCAAAATGTAGTATGTATGTATGATATGAGATGAACGTACCAAGAACTCAATGGATCCAGAAATGAGAACAGCCTTGTAGCGTCCGATGTAAGCATCGGCAAAAGTGGCGACGAATATGGAGAGGATGTAGCTACTTCCCATGAAGTTGGTCAGCTGATTGGCTGCATCCGATACACCGAAGTGCATGGTTCCCGTGAAATACGTGACCAGGTTCACCGCTAGTGCCAGCGAAGCCATGCTCTCGAACCCAAACGTTGCTATACAAAAGTTACATTCAGGCTCATATATAGAGACATATAGTTAACTCAAAACATCTACAACCAATGCGTTAAACTGACTACTTGATCAACTTTTCTAAAACATTTTTATTCACCCTCACGTGGGTGCTAAAACATTTTAAATGTCCATCAGGAGAAACTTTTTAATAAGATATTTAACTTGTTGTTGCGGAGATTTGAACATGTGCGCTCTTATATCATGTGAAATTTATTATAATATCAGAGCACAGTTACAGTTGGCGACATTGGGTTTGTGTTCCTTTGTTGACTCCACATACCATATTTGTCCGGATCAGCCCTTGGCGTAAGAGTGGAGTTTGGTGTGGGGAAGTCTTGAAGTGTTTTGTATTTTTTTTGTTGAAGTATATGAAACCTCACCATGAGCGATATACGTGCCACCGGTGGTGTTGGTTAATTATAATATCATATTATCTCATTCTATTACTGATTGGTTTTAAAGTGGAACCATATTTGTATAAATGGTTGCTCTGTATTGGCATGTTTAGTTTATTCCGCCCCATATGAAATTTAATATATATATATATATATATATATGGACACATATAGTACGTACCTACAACAAGCACAGCAGTTCGGTTTCCTCCATGCTTATACTTGAGTGCTGCTCTTCCCCTCCAATCCACCTTCCCCACAAGGATCTCTGGTTTTTTCTGCAAATACATGCATGCAGTTGATAAGACTTTGTTTGGTCGGATAAAAAGGAACAATGTAAATGAGTTTGCATAGCACTTTACGTACTGTGCTTTCAACATCCATTGGAATGGCAGCTCTCTGAACTGAAGGCTCGATTATAGTTTGAACCCAGAATAGAGAAATATATGCTTCTAGCCTGTGAAGGTGTACATATATATAAGCAGATGCAGTCCCCGTAGAGTAAAGTTGTTGTTAACCGGAAGTGCATCTTTGTTAGTTGAACTAGCCGACTAACTGAAAGATTCCTCAGTTGACTTAGTCCATAATGTTTTGTTGGGACCAGACATGCACTCGAAATTTGCAGTCGTTAGATCTACAGCATCAAGATCTGCGTGTGTGTGGAGAGAGGGAGGAATACTGGAATAAATATAATAAAAAATTGTGTAATGATTTTACGCGTCAACCATTAACCAAGAAGTTGTGAATTCAATTTCCGCCGAGATTCTGATAATGGAAAAATCTTGAGACCGGTTATTACTCCTTATGGGTTGACTTGACGCGAATGTTAATTAGTTTAGGCGTAAAACAAACATGTTATGGATGTTCTTCTGATGTGGGCCCTCTAGGACCACCCAGTTGAAAACAGAGGCATTATTCTCAAGGGTTGATATCTAACGGTTACAAATTCGTGTGTATTAACACTTGACAATATTTTAGCCAGTCCGAAATTGCCTTTAAATATTGGTTGATAGTGATATAGATGGGGTACAGTGTATATATGTTATTCTCAAGCTTTCATTGTTATGCTTAACAGCATATGTTTAATGTTTAGTGATCGATGCTAATCTAAGCCAATGGTAATATGCGTTCCAAAACACTGAACTCTCATATTTCTAAGCATTACCAGAGGAATTACTCTTGGACACATGTGGCAGTCACTTTCCATCAATGATCACATCCACCAACAGCAATCTCCAATCATTTTGGTTTAATTTATTACCAGGACTGACTGAATCCAAAAGTATATTCCAAATACGATGAAGTACTTGTTTTCTGGTATGTTTAATTGGTCTATAAACAACTGTTAAATGAACAAACTGAGGAAAAGACATAAAGAAAAAGTGCATATAATGCATCGGCCCCTTCCTATTGTTCTTTTAGCAGAATCCGAGAAGCAATGCTAAATCGTTAATGCATGCCGCCCGAATCACGTAAAACATTTACATTTCTCATCATTAAACAGAGCAGAAAAACAAATTACACCTATTCAACTGTAAGAGGAAATGTAAAGAGTGGGTTTCACAAAATATGTATTCACACGGTCGAAATTGTCAAAATCCTATTCGACTGAACAAAATAATAGGTGCTACTTAATCAATAATGAAGAGATACTTTCAGATGTAGGAGTGCTTTGACCTGGAGTATTGTTGAAGATATCTTCGGTATATGCAGAAGTCCCAAATGTATTTTCCGTCATTGAGTATCCGGTGTATCCGTTGTTATTTCTAGCAACATCTCTGAGATCTCGTATCGCCTTGAACCTTATATCCTCAGTGTAGCTGCCTTGTTGGGGAATTATGTCGGGAACTAGCATTTCCCCTTGAAACATTTTCACCACCTCGGACATTGTCGGTCTAAGCGATGGAGATGCATTCGTGCACAAGATGGCCACTTTCACTAAGTTTTCTACCTCTTCTAGATTTAATTCATTCTCCAATAGTCTCTCATCAATAATCTCCATCAATTCCCCATTCCGTTGTTTTTGACCTGCCTGCATATATCACAATCCGAAATATTTCTTAAACCTAACACATTCTAGCTACAATTAAAGAATATTCAGTGAACATTATATAACTAGGCATATTAACATTTTAATCAATTTTGACAGTAGTAAAAAATAGGATTAAGCACTTAAAAACAGTTTCAATTATAGAACATGTTGATATTTGGTGTCTCAACTATCAAATTGGTTAATTTCCACTTTTTTTTTTCCTTTTAAAATCGATGGAAAAAAAATATGTTTTCTAAGTATCAAATAAACGTAATCCCTGAGCAACAAATTTGAAATTTCGGAAAAGTGAAAAAATTATATGTTTTGATTGCTTAAAACGGTAATTTTAATGCCGAAACCAGTAAAAAAAGTGGAAATCAACCAATCTGATAAACATTTTAAATATGTGATAACAATTAACAACATAGTCTATAGTTGAGAATGTTTTTAAGTTCTTTAACCCTAAAAATAAGACCCGCATTTGATCGTATGAAACAATTACTGTATGTTATATGCTAATTTTTATCAGCTTGCTGGTGTAAATATTTACCCAATCTAAAAGGCAAACACTATCGTTGCTTGGCGTGAAGCAATTGTTGCTTTTCCCACTGACAATTTCCAAAGCGAGAACCCCAAAACTATAAACATCGACTTTGTAGGTGAGATATCCCCATAACGCATATTCTGGCGCCATATATCCTCTGCACATCACACAGAAACTTCTAAGTTATCACTTTGGTTTTAGTATAAAAGATCAAGTCATTATTTTTATTTATTAATTAATAGAAAAGTAAATTACACAAGGTGGTCTTTCTGTGGAAGAGAAACTTACATGGTTCCAGCAACTCTGGTGGTGACATGAGTTTTCTCCTGTTCATAGAGCCGAGCTAGACCGAAGTCTGAGATTTTCGGGTTTAAGTCTCGATCAAGAAGCACATTAGTACCTTTAATATCTCTATGAATAATCTTGAGTTTGGACTCTTCATGAAGAAAAACAAGACCTTTTGCAATCCCAACACATATCATGTGCCTCGTGGACCAGTCCAGATCAAGTCGGTGTTGTTCTGCTCCTGAAACCCGTAAATAATTACAACTAATTAAATTGGTTTGCCTTATTTTTGTAATGTTTTATCGTGGTGTGTTTCCATAATTAGGAAGTAAACACATAATTAATGTTCGGTTTGATAGTTAGTTTACAAAGCACCTACCAAACAATGCACGAGCAAGACTGTTGTTTTCCAGGTACTCATATACGAGCAACAACTCATCTCCTTCAGTGCAGCAACCATAAATCTTGACAAGATTAGGGTGTGGAAGGCAAGATATCATCCCTATCTCGTTTAGAAATTCACGGTTTCCTTGTCTTGATGCAGTAGACAGCTGCTTCACTGCTATCCAGGTTCCATCAGCTAATTGACCCTAAACACGAAAAACGTTGATGATAAGTAACTTTGTAGACAGCACCGAATCCTAAACAAGGAGTAGTGTGAGCCAAGAGCTATTAAAAAGGAAGCAAAGAACCTTGTATACAGCACCGAAACCACCTTCTCCGAGCTTGTTTGCTTCACTGAAGCAATCTGTTGCAGCTTCTATTTGTTTTAAGGTGAATGTCCCTGTCTGAAGAAGCTCTAGTCCTCCAGTAACTGGTCAAGCATTAATTCAGTTGGTTTAATTATTTAAGAGACTAAAAATCGAGCTCCTTAAGTTACTAGCTAAACGAAAAGTCACCTTTAACTCTCTTGACCGTTCTTCTGTAATAGCATTTCCACCAAATTAGGAAGAATAACAGCACAATTACAAGGAAAGAGCAGACCACTCCAACAATTATATGAAGATTTCTTCCGGTATCCCCGCCAACTTCACAAACTCCAAGATCTGCCATAAGCATTACTTACAAGATCAGTTAACTGGATAAGTTAAATCCTCTCTGCTGAGTTAAGAGAAGTAGGCACTTGGCTTGACTCACCAGAAGCTACGGAGATAGCGTTAATAAGGGGACCATAGATTCCCCTGCGAGGAATCCTAGTCGTTCCTTTGCCTGCAAAGTAAAGGCGAATGTCCAGCATGTGATTTGTCACTGTGACGTTATATAGCTCTACCACTGCCTTTTGAGGCCCACCTGCTTCTACCTCAATGTTGTAATCCTTGTGAACTAATTTATCCTGAGATTAAGAAAATTGTATTCGACTTCATTCTCAACATGTTTACCAAATTTGTGCTCAGCAAAGTGCAAACCAGAATCACCAGTTCAAATTTAATGTCTTTTACTAAAGACTGCAAAAACTGTACAATTTTGAGCCAAATGTGAAATTAGTTGAAGACTTGAAGTGGCTACCTGGATGTAGATATTAAAAAGACGCCTCCCTAGAGTGTTAAATGTGCTGTCGTCTGTAAAATCTATCTCTGCAAACCGTAGAATCACTGTGTAGATACCATTCTCCAAGCAGTAATGGAAGTAAGTGAGAGTGATTGGAGCAATCCGTGCTGTTGAGTCCAACTCAGTGAGGTTTGACGGTTGAAGAGACTGGGTAAAATGTAGATTTTGGTAGTCATTGTCATCCATGTAGTCTCCAGTACTACTGAATCCCCAAAACTTGTCAGTACTAAGATAGTACTTTGCTGTGCCACCTCCAATATCTGAATCTCCGCGATACACAAGTTTGTGATTAGATGCCTTGACTGATGTGTCTTCTCCACCACAATTAACAAGCAAGCACTTTGAATCTGAACATGAAAAAAAAAAAAAAATCAATCTGAGCTTCAGAATCCTCTATAAGGTGGTTCCTCAAGTGCTTTTTTTTTTTTTTTGCGATACTTACAGTGGGGGCAGCGAAAATTGTCCATGCACGGAACGACTCTACTTCTGAAAATACAACCATACTTCAACATTAATGTGGAAAATGATGAGAATTTTTAGAAGCGGAGAGAAATTGTTGATAATTCTTACAAGTTATTTATTGGTGAAGAGCTTCTGAACAAGTTTAAGTTGAGATTCCTACAAAATAGAAATTGGGTCAGACAAATATAGTTACAGCTGTCAAGGATGATTGCAAAACATTACTTACAAGTTCTGTTGACAAACATTTTCTTGAGAGTTCTGCCATTTGAAGTTGTTGTATGAAAGATCTCTGGATTTGCAGGAAAAACACGAATACACTTCAGTTAAATGTTCAAACTGAGGTTTCTGTCCATGCGATATAAGAACAAAGCTGTTCCTTTAAAAAATGGCTTGAGCAGAAAATTTCGAATTAAGAGAATGTATTGCCAAATATAAAAGAGACATAACATACACACTAATGCCATCCTTCAAGATCGAGTCTGGTACACTTCCACTCAGCATGTTGCCAGTCAAGAAGCTGCAAAATGACGTCCAACCAAGTTTATACACTAAAATAAAGGAGAACCGCACTATGACTATATATATATATATATCTTACTCTTCAGTCTTCAACTTACATGAACCTCAGTTGTTTCAAGCTGATCGTGTCTGGAATTCGCCCGACTAATTTGTTGAAGGATAGATCACTACATGAAGCAATATGACAACATTAATAATGGCTGATAGACTAACCGATGTGCTTTTATTGTTGCAACAACTGCTCACAAATGCCAACATGATAGCTAATGAATATTTGAGAAACTTAAAAAAACATACAGCCATTCAAGAAGAGGCATTTCCCATATGTAATCAGGGATTGACCCGGAGAGGTTACAATTCCGTAGTATTCTGCATTATTATCATTAAAAGAATACCAAGCTAATTAGTTGAGCATAAACCTGCAGGATGTGAAAATGACAAAGTATGAGTGAACAAGACCTACAGAAATCTAATGTTCGTCATGTTCTCCACCATGGGCAGTAGCTGCTCTGATCCAGTAATGTCACTAATCCTTCTGTACAAAGATATACGGAAAAGTTGAGAAGAACTAGTTGCAATAGTAGAGTAACATTAAGGTGAGGCAAAAGAAATAATTGTTCTTTAAACTAAGCTATAAATTATAGTCATAGTTGTCCTTCAGGATTATCCCTAATTCTTCAATCCAAATTTTGTGTCTAGACTTGGCATTTCGTCATTTGATGAAAATTGGGAGGACGTCAAAACCAGAAGTAAAAGATCAATTCCAATGATGAAGTTAACATACAAGATAATTCATACGATGTTTATGGAAAAATATTGCAAACTTGATGTCTGCACTTCTAAACAAATGAATACTAGATAAGGTGGTGTTATACTCACATTTGAAGTATATTACTTAAAGCAGAAATCTGTGATGGAATTGGCCCTTGAAGTCCACTTGCATGCATTTCTCTTCAATAATTCAAAAGCCAGTATAGATAGTTAGTACTTACTTGAGACAAAGAATTACGAACCAATGAGCTTACTTACAGTCGTGTTAGCCGTTTCCAGTTCGAGATGTAATCGGGTATTTTCCCATTGAAGTTGTTATCATTTATCCGACTGTATTCATAAGATTAGCAGCGATTAAAAACTAAAGTTTGTTCTTCTTATCTTTGTGAAGAACTAAAAACACTGAAATCTTACAAATCCATCAGATTTCCAAGCCCAGCAAAAGTGGAAGGCAAGTTCCCAGTTAAGTTATTAGATGACAGCATCCTGCAATATCATTGGCAGCAAAACAAAACTTTCAAATTCGAACACAACATTGATCAACACAGAAATTACTGAGTTAACATGAAGAACACTATGTCTTACAAAGTCTCCAGATTGGTTAAATCCCCAAGCTCAGCAGGAACAGTTCCAGAGAATTGGTTCGCTTCAAGACACCTGACAATTAACTTAGGAAATCTAGATTACTCCACTTATTTAACTATATAATGATGAGATTTATCACTCAATATCTTAGAGAAGATATGAACTTACAAATATGTAAGAGAGGTAAAGTTAGCTAGTACTTTGGGTATCTCACCAGATAACCGATTCACAAGTAGAACTCTACATTAAAAGTTTCTGGTTAGTTGATAACTCAAGTTCTAGAAAACTAACATGATACAGTAAAGGACCTTACATTGAAGTCAACTGCAGTGAACCCCACTCTTGAGGTACAGTACCACTAAGGTAATTATAAGAAAGATCACTAGAAAAAAGAAAAGCAGCATATGAATCAAATTAATGAAACCTGATAAAAATAAATAATTAAATTTTAAGTGGCATTAAGACACTAGATAGTTACATCTCTTTGAGATAAGGAAGCTTAGCCATCTGAGGAGGGAGGATTCCGGGAAGACTAAAACGCTTGAGGGTGCTGCAAGTCATGAAGAATGAGTATTTAACATGGTAAATAACACAAAATGCCACAAGATCAAATTTGAAGATCTAAGGAGTTTAAGTAAGATGAGGGATTTATACATCCTTACGACGTGACAAGATGTGCCGTTCCCGACATCGCATGAACAATTAACGCTGCTTGTAGCTACATTTGGAGGATTTTCTGTTACTCCCACCTTCTTAATCGTGCATGAATTGCTGTCGAACTCCCAGTATTTCGCACCCAATGCAGTAGCTATTTCTTGGAGTGCCTCAACTGAATGGATACAAATAGAGGAAAATTGTATCTTCAATTAATTGGTCCAAGGAGAGAATTTTATCTATATATCTAATTATAAATAAAATAGCTGAGCAAAAGAGAAAGACAAGAGAAAAAGCTTTTGTTGTGATCATTTCTACATCAAGGAAACATGGTAGATCTTTCTATTTCCCACAACAGATTCTTATAATTAACAAACCACAACTTCAAACTTAATAAATAACATAAAAAGGCACAAGAAAAATCCAAGAACATAATCAGCACCAAAACCTATTAATGCTAGATTATTCATCTCAGTATGGTCAATGGTGTATCTACTTTTTCAAGAACTATGCTTTGTTGACTGTATCAACTTACCAGTGAAACTACCACAGCTATAACCAGAAAATAGAACAGCAAAAAAGAATCACAGGTGAAGTTATTTGCACACAGACAGAACAAAGAAAGACGAACTATGCTGACCAAGATCCAGAATTTTATCAGGGAGTAAACAGAAAGTGTGAAGAATTTGAAATACACCAACCTTCTGCTTGAGGTATGTTGGCCTCGACTAACCAAAGCAGACTGAAGCAGCTCAGCGCCATGATCAAGAACGAGAAGCTCTTACTCGACATGGTTGATTTTCCAGATAAGGGAACGTAAAGCTTGAATCTTTGACTGCCGAAACTGAGGTCGAATACTTTTGCAGGCAATTTGATGTAATTTCTACTCCAAAGGGTTGACAAATGAAAAGAAACCCATTTGATATTTCACACACAGATGTAAAACGAAGCAATTGGATTTGGGAAGAACCAGAGACCGCCAACAATATCTTAATACGATGACTATTAGAAAAACAAATTTGGAAACAATTAAGAATGCTAAAGTTGCAAGCTGCAAACCAATGAACCCCACCCCAACCCACCAAGTCAAAACTCAGAAGAGCGAGCATACAATAATTGACATTAGTTTACTGTAACCATTAAAGTTCCTGCTTGAAGGGAAAAGGATTGAATTGGCGAGTGCTGGATTGAAGAGGATGGAATGGAAGAGAAGCCGCTATGCTGATAAGAGAGGTTTGGACACTTCTGCATTATTTTGATTTGGTGTAATATTTGACTTTTCTTTTCCTGGAAAATGACGGATTATGACTTTAGATTAGTCTGTTCCATACTTCTAAGAAAAAGACTGCTACAAAATTGAAGATCTCTTACGACCAAATGAAAATTCAAGATTGGGTGCGACTAAAGTCCAACAAATGTTACAGAGTTGCGACCGACGCAGTGGGATGGATCAATAATTCATATTCATTCCTCTATTCTTTCTCAATAAATCTCTATGTTCACATAATTTGAATAAGCTTGTAGTCCTGAAGACTGAAGAGTGAAGGCTTAATTATTTATGACACCTAAGCAAACTTATTTTTCTATAGATTTTGATTTAATGGGTAGATCTTCATTCGTAATTCTGTTAATAAATGATAAACAAGATAAAAAAAATCAACATAATATAAAGATAACTAAAAAATAGTAATATGTAGCCATTAAGTCATATAATGTGACAACTCAAAAGCTTAGCTGAGTAGAAAAGATTACTTAAATGAATATTTCACATAGTCAAAAGGTAAATACAAATCACTATTTCACGTCATTGAATTTCCTATTATTAAATTAAATAAAATAAAATACAGCCATGCAATACTGACAGCTAGACATGAAATGAAAGTCTCTTTTTTTATATAAAGACATGAAAGTCTATGCATGAGTATTTTGGATATAAATAAAGAATTATCATGTGGATAATGTCCATATCATATATTAGACTCGCCCTGCCCAATATGTTTTATTTAATCACTACAGTTGATGTAAATACTAAACTCATTTGATCGATGACATATTTTGAATACACATTCTATTATCACCATCGATATGAGTCACCAAACAATCTGCAATACTGCAGCCATAGTGATAGTGCCATCCATTCTACAAACAGACATTATCCATCTGCCATCTGCAAAAACAAGCACGGAAAAACAAACCAAACCATCCAAAACCAACCCAATCAAAAATATTAGTAAAGAAAAACCAAGTTTAAGGAAATAAATCTGGTCAGAAAGCAACCATTCTCTATGTTTTTCAACATAGATACGCTTCTACATAAAGCAATCATCCAGAATCTGACGAAGATTCTAGAAGCCTGCCTTCTGGAGCACATACGTTATCTGATTTGGCTAAGTTTCATCACTCCAGAAATTGTTTTAAAAAAAATCATAATCAAATGCAGTTGTTCTAATCAACGAACGACACAAAAAAAGGTTGGGTGGAGTTCTTCAGGGTGTGTCTACTGTTGACTCTTTCCGCCTCCAGTCAGTCTGTCTTCTTCGGCGCCGAGCAGTGGTAGGGCTTTGCACTTTGCATTTATATAGATCTATTTTATTTACTTTAAGACCCCAATGTTTACGTTATAATGCTAACCGCACCTAAACTTTCTATTTTCTGAAGTTTTTACCGCGATGTGTTCTTTGGTAGTAGGAAAAGTTCCGGAAAAAAAACCTATGAAAATTGTTTTCACATTAATACCCACTTGGAATTGGAATCGGTTTAAATCATGAAGAGCGGTATATTTCCTCATCGTAGTTTTGATCGAGGTTTTTTGCGTGTTAAGATTGATTGAAGTGGATTCGAAAAAGCCCATTGTGGCGGGTTTTTGGTATCCAAGAAGTGATGGATCACTCAGTTGGGCACGAGTAAAGTATGAAAGTTTACCCGACTATTGTTATAATTGTGGTAAATTGGGGCACATTGAACGAGTATGTTTCAATGAAGTAGTCATGACCGAGGAGAATGTGAACGAGTCAATGTATGGTCCTAAACTTCGTACGAAGCGTCTGAGAAAGAGAGCTGCCAATTGGAATGCAAAAGGGAGAATCGCCTACGAATCAGCCGAGTCGTCGTTGGAGAGATGTTGTGTGGAACCAAACTGATAATATCCATCTTGTAGCTGCTGATAACGTACCCCAACCAGCTAACCATACAACCCAATCCATACCAATTCCCCAACACCGACCTTTAGTCGAGCCACAACCGCCCCATTTAAGCCCTCCATTCACTAATAATCAATTGCCTAATACCCATGATGCAGCCATCCCACCGTCATGTGTCCACCTTCACCATACCACCCTTGACTTGGCCACTTCATATTTAAACCACGAAGATTCTGCTCCACCTCCACCAACACTATCCCCACCGAAAGCCTTTTCTTCTACCTCTACATTACCCATATCCACTTTCCATAACCACCCAGAGGGCCCCACAAATATGTGGCCATATGCCTCAAATGCCATGCCCATGCCCCACCCTTGTCCTAATCCAAACATTCCAATCTATTCTACACGTACCTACAGAAACCCAAGCCCCCCCCCCAATTCCTATCAATAATGACTATTATGTTGAGCTACCATCAGATGAAGACTCGCCAATGAGTGAACATGGTTTGGTGTCGTTGAGCACGGGTTTAAGTCCAATTTTTAGGAAGAAGACGATTAAGCGGAAGAAGAGGGTGGTGGTTTCACCCTAGAACAAGGAATGGACAAGCGGAGGATAACATTTACGGATGATAATATAGATGCCTTAGTTGATGGGAATGCTTGTGCTAGTCGAGGCAAAGGCAAGGGATGCAATCAACATGGAAGAGGAAGAGGTTCGTCAAGGCATGTTCTAGGGCAGCGACGCGCTGTCAATGCTAAAATCACTAATACCAAGGGTTCTGGTGGCTGTCTCAGTACAGCCACACGACATCCATGAGTCTTCTATCATGGAACTATCAGAGTTTGAGATCGGAACTGACAGTTCCTAATCTTACCGATCTCGGAAGGAAGCACCAACCGGAAGTGGTGTTTCTAATGGAGACAAAGAATAAAGGTGAAGTTTGCGAAAAGGCTAGGAGAACGATGAAGATGGATGAAGCTTGCTATGTAGATCCGAGGGGAAGATCCAGAGGATTGGCTCTTTGGTGGAATCATGATGTTGATCTTCATGTCTTATCTAAAGGTAATCACATTATCGATACCACAATTAAGCATGCCTCTTATGATGGTACTCTTTTTATCACTTGGATCTATGGTTCCATGGATTGGGATGAGCGATTAAGGATGTTGGATAAGCTACGACGGTGTAACACTCGGGTCAAATTTGAGGACTAAAGTATGCAGTAAAGAACTTCAGGGGTGAATTGCACTTAGTAACAAAACTTGATGGCAAATGATGTTTTATGAAAAATTGTTTTAAACCTACGTCTAAGTCCAAAACGTAGAAAATATCAAATAGTGCAAAACCTAGCTGCATTAGCTCTGTTTTATTTCTCCACACAGAACACCCTAAATCAAGCCCTACACCATCAGATATGAAAGGAGGTAGTCGAAGGTTTCAGAGAGCGTAAAAGAGAGTAATCCAAACTAGACGAGACGAGACGAGACAATGAGGCATAGACATGAGTTTCAGTCGTCACTTTCTGTAGAAGGGCGCTAAAATCAAGGTAATCTTCGCAACTATCATCTTATGGTTGTTAATGGATGTATATGTTAGAGAGAGAAAGCTTCGAAGTCCTTTAATGGTGGATTTCGTTTTGTTGGCTTTGATTCTTGTTTATGGCCATGGTTAGACTCTAGAGGACCTAAGTAACCTAAAACAAGTGACGAAACCGAATTCCATCGTGTCGTTTGTTAGATATCGAGATTTGAAGTCTCTGAAATTTTAATAAACCGTGAAATTTGAGGCCATAAAAGTCGTATTTTTACTGATTATTTCGCAATAAGGGATCCACTAAGTTGTAGTTCTTTGTAATGGATTTCCTTTGACACCAGGAACACCCAAAACTGAGTTCGGACTAGGGAGAACCGAGCTCCCGAAATTGGCTCTGCAATCTGTAAAATATGGTCTTATGTTGAAGATGAAGTTGACCACGCCCAACCAACTTTGACCGAATCGTGTGAGCCACCCGGATGTCGAAACGCGACACCCTTTCGACGTTAGTCTAACAATTGAAAACTCTACTTACAGTAATTTTTGGGAATTTTTCTAATATGGTCGAAAAATCAGCAAATAATAGGATACCGGGTTTTTGCCTAGTTTTGCGTGTCGTGACGGGAGCAGTGAATCTGAAATCTGAATTGGACCCGAGGAGATTTGAGTTATGATTTAGTGGCTGGAAATTTAGAGGACTTCGTGGCTCAGACAGAAGGTCTTATGCATGTTATCGTATCATTTATAGGGAAATAGGTTCGACGGAGCTATTGACGTCAATTTTTGGGGTTTGGTTGAGGTAAGTAGTTTTAGCTTATTCCTATATTTACAAAATAAATATTTTCTGCATTGCATGAAGTTTCAAAGATAAGCCCTTTTCGAGCATGAATATAATTTTCGTATTTTGAAATTCGGATCAAGTGCTTGAAGTTCTGTTATGAATTACGTATATTTTGATGTGCTCAATTTTGCAAGAATGTTTCCGTGATATGCCTTGATATAATGTTTTGATGGAAATTGTTAATGGAAACCTAATTTATGAAGTTCGACTTTGGTCTCGGAAACCTATTTTATGAAATGCGACTTTTGTCTCGGAAAACCTATTTTATGAAGTTCGACCTCCGTCTCTGACTCCGTGCTCGTAAGTCTGGCTACGATCTGAACCCTTACGAGGGCCCCTCCGGCGTATGCATACGAAGATCGATCGCTTTTGGACGACCTAGCGGAATATCTTGGTTCTGTATCCTTCCAATGGGGGGAAAACATTGGAGCCGACCCAGCGGCATACCTGGGCTCTGCATCTTTCCAATGGGGGGAAAACATTGGAGCATTCCTTCAGGCATCGTAAGCGTGGTGAAAAGACTAGAGCAACCTTCGATCTGATCTGTTCTGTTCTGAATTTTGATTAAGTTCGAAACCTCTGATTTGTTCCGTTCCTACATTCGATTAAGTTCGAAGCCTCTGTTTCTGAATGACCTCCGACTCTGATCCGTTTCTGAATTTTGATTAGTTATGCACCTATCGTTTAATATCCGACTTTGATCAAATATGTTTTGTGAAAGTTTTTGAACTTTGCATTGTTTTGACGTTAGTTGAAAACCTTATATTTATTACCACTATGACCTAGATATATATAATTCCGAGAGCTTGATCCAATAGGAATAAGTGACCACTACTTACTGAGTTGCTCCCAGCAACTTACCCCTATTAAACTCCTCAGTTTCAGGACGAGTAAATAGTACTTCGGATCATTAATACCGGGTGACCTTCTATGCGATATTCCGAGGCGTTGAATTTTGGATGACATCAGAGTGCGCTGCAGAAGCATGAATCATGAAGTTGTCAACTACTCAAGTTCACGATAAGCAGATAAAGCGTCAGATGTCCCTTATTTAATGACGTGGATACACTGGATTTTTGGATTATTTTAGAGAACGCATTAGAGGTATGCACTTGGTGTGTTATTCCCTTGAATTTGATACTTATGTATAGAGAGATGTTGGATTATTTAAGTATCATGATTTCTTGTATTAGAATACCTATGAATTGGTGTTTTGAGGCTTCGTTATTTACAAGTTTATTACTAGTAAATAATGGCCATCACCCTTAACTTCCAATGTGGACTTCGGGGCGTGACAAAGTGGTATCAGAGCCAACCCTAGACCCATAACCGCGTGGCTAAGAATGTTTGTGAAGTAAGGACGCTGGAGCTAGATCGATGAAGAGGATGACGTAAGGACATGAACATGGAAACAAGAGCCACATGGTTATGCTATAGGGAAGATCCTTGAGTAAAGTCTAAATAAATGAGTTTCACGTAGTGGATCAAAGCTATAAATTTTGGATGGATGGTAGGAAATGTTATCAAGTTTAACAGAGCTCAAAATGCAATAAATTTCATGGACGAAATTGATTGTAAGAACGTTGACGACTATGGAAGTTGAAATGGAGAATGGCGTCTTGGGAACTTAAAGTCATAACAAGTTAAAGATCGCCTTGCTATTGGACATTGATATTTCAAGACGCTCAATCTAATAAATATGGATGGAGAATCCAACCAAGAGAAAGAGTTTACCCGAATAGAGAGTCCATTCTTTTGGAGTTGGAAAAGTTGTTTAATAAACAACAAATAGAAGTGGAAGTATATATCCGACTCATGTCCACGCAAATGAAAATTTCTTAAATTGTCAAGGTCGGAGTTTGCAAAGTAGTTATAAAGCTACTGGGAATGAGTTGATACAGTGTCTTCTTAACATATAGGGTGGTAGTTTAATGAGACATTCGAATGCGAAAAAACTCGAAATGCATTTTATGAATGGAGGAGGAACCAGTGTGATGCGAATGATGGAGTTCGATACTTATGAAGTTTGCTACAAGGGAGTCTAAAGATGATTGTTTTACAAAGACAACATACCATTCAACAAGTAGAAATAATATGGCTAATCGGTGCGACAAGACTTACAAATATGAGTAATTTTTTTATCACTTGAATGGTTAAGATTTAAAGAGATGTGTCATTGGAAAGGAGTAAAGGACTTTAAAGAGATTGCAAGGTATAAAAAATGAGGCAAAGTTATCTATCATTTTTTATCACATGAAAGGTTTGAAGCCAGTGTATTAAATTTTACGTCTGAAGATACATGAGTAATAGTTGTGTGGCTATTTGGATACCTGAAAGAAAATATCTGACGAAACAAGTTTTGATCGAATCTATTTCTAGGACATTGATGAAACCCCAGTAAAAAAAAAATCATTTGGGTAACTGTGGACAAGTTAACAAACTATGTACACTATTTGTCTATTCTGAAGAATACATGTCGTATATAGATGAAGTTGTACAAGTCCATTGAATTTCGAAGAATAACATCTCAAACAGAATGCAAAGCTTATGTCCAAGTTCTAGGTCATTTGGGACGTAGTTGAGTTTCAGTCCCCCTTTCGTCCTCAAATTGACGATAAGTCACAGCAAGCTATGCAAGTTCCCAGGGATTTATTGAGATGATGTGAAGATAATATATGTGATTTCTGGGATGGCTACCTACCTTTGGTTAAGTTTGTCTATAACAACATTTATAAAGTTTGTATTCAGATGGAACCTTAAGAAGAGTTATACGGACTACGACAACTTGTGTCAACATTAATTATTAGGATGACTTAAGAGAATGGAAGCGATTAGGGACAAGAATTGGTTTAACGAAAAGGAGAAATGTTTATATGGTTCAGGAACAGATTCGTACAACAACAGTACGCAAAGGACTTACCAGAGAATGACGTCAAGCCAAGGGAAGTTTGATTTAGTGTTACAGTGCTCTTGAAGGTGTGTCCACAAAGAAAGAAAGAAATTCTAGTGCAAGGAAAACTCACCTCAAGGTAAGTTGAATGATAAGAGATACTAGAAAGTTAGAAAGGAGTGCGTCGACCCGCACTACCACTCGCAATATCTGGAATGCACGATGTGATTAAGGTCTCAACACAAGGAGATGTGTACATAATGAAAGTCACGTGAAATATTACATCTCGTGTGATATTAGCCAAGAAATGTCATCCGCAGATGCCCAATTCGAATATACAATAAGAATGATCAGGTACTAAGATGTTGATCACTGTACATTCGAAAGTTCACTGGAACACATACTGAAAGAGAAGATACCTATAAGCTGGTCGAAGACTTGATGTGAAACTACACTAAATTATTTGAGTACTCAAGTACGATAAAATTTCGATGACGAAATTTCTTTAAGGAGGGTAGATTGTAATACCCTGAACAACGAAGCAAATTTTGAGAACGAAATTTTTTTAAGGAGGATAGATTGTAACACCCGGGTTAAATTTGAGGACTAAAGTCTGTAGTAAAGAACTTCAGGGGTGAATTGCACCTAGTAACAAAACTTGATGGCAAATGATGTTTTATGAAAAATTGTTTTAAACCTACGTCTAAGTCCAAAATGTATAAGATATCAAATAGTGCAAAACCTAGCTGCAGTAGCTCTGTTTTGTTTCTCCACACAGAACACCCTAAATCAAGCCCTAAACCATCATATATGAAAGGAGGTAGTCGAAGGTTTCAGAGAGCGTAAAAGAGAGTAATCCAAACTAGACGAGACGAGACAAAGAGGCATAGACATGAGTTTCAGTCGTCACTTGCTGTAGAAGGGCGCTAAAATCAAGTTAATCTTCGCAACTATCATCTTATGGTTGTTCATGGATGTATATGTTGGAGAGAGAAAGCTTCGAAGTCCTTTAATGGTGGATTTCGTTTTGTTGGCTTTGATTCTTGTTTATGGCCATGGTTAGACTCTAGGGGACCTAAGTAACCTAAAACAAGTGACGAAACCGAATTCCATCGTGTCGTTTGTTAGATATCGAGATTTGAAGTCTCTGAAATTTTAATAAATCGTGAAATTTGAGGCCATAAAAGTCGTTTTTTTACTGATTATTTCGCAATAAGGGATCCACTAAGTTGTAGTTCATTGTAATGGCTTTCTGTTGACATCAAGAACACCCAAAACCGAGTCCGGACGAGGGAGAACCGAGCTCCCGAAATTGGCTCTGCAATCTGTAAAATCTGGTCTTAGGTTGAAGATGAAGTTGACCACGCCCAACCAACTTTGACCGACTCGTGTGAGCCACCCGGATGTCGAAACGCGACACCCTTTCGACGTTAGTCTAATAATTGAAAACTCTACTTACAGTAATTTTTGGGAATTTTTCTAATATGGTCGAAAAATCAGCGAATAATAGGATACCGAGTTTTTGCCTAGTTTTGCGTGCCGTGACGGGAGCAGTGAATATGAAATCTGAATTGGACCCTAGGAGATTTGAGTTATGATTTAGTGGCTGGAAATTTAGAGGACTTTGTGGCTCAGACAGAAAGTCTTATACATGTTATCGTATCATTTTTAGGGAAATAGGTTCGACGGAGCTATTGACGTCAGTTTTTGGGGTTCGGTTGAGGTAAGTAGTTTTAGCTTATTCATATATTTACAAAATAAATATTTTCTGCATTGCATGAAGTTTCAAAGATTAGCCATTTTCGAGCATGAATATAATCTTCGTATTTTGAAATTCGGATCAAGTTCTTGAAGTTCTGTTATGAATTACGTATATTTTGATGTGCTCAATTTTGCAAGAATGTTTCCGTGATATACCTTGATATAATGTTTTGATGGAAATTGTTAATGGAAACCTAATTTATGAAGTTCGACTTTGGTCTCGGAAACCTATTTTATGAAATGCGACTTTTGTCTCGGAAAACCTATTTTATGAAGTTCGACCTCCGCCTGTGACTCTATGCTCGTAAGTCTGGCTACGATCTGAACCCTTACGAGGGCCCCTCTGGCATAAGCATACGAAGATCGATCACTTTCTGCCGACCCAGCGGAATATCTTGGCTCTGTATCCTTCCAATGGGGGAAAACATTGGAGCCAACCCAGCGGCATACCTGAGCTCTGCATCCTTCCAATGGGGGAAAACATTGGAGCCTTCCTGTAGGCATCGTAGGCGTGGTGAAAAGACTAGAGCAACCTTTGATTTGATCTGTTTTGTTCTGAATTTCGATTAAGTTCAAAACCTCTGATCTGTTCCGTTCCAACATTCAATTAAGTTCGAAGCCTCTATTTCTGAATGACCTCCAACTCTGATCTGTTTCTGTATTTTGATTAGTTATGCACCTATTGTTTAACCTCCGACTTTGATCAAATATTTTTTGTGAAAGTTTTTGAACTTCGCATTATTTTGACGTTAGTTGAACACCTTATATTTATTACCACTATGACCTAGATATATATATATATATAAAATTCCGAGAGCTTGATCCAATAGGAATAAGTGACCACTACTTACTGAGTTGCTCCCAGCAACTTACCCCTATTAAGCTCCTCAGTTTCCGGACAAGTGAATAGTACTTCAGATCATTAATACCGGTGACCTTTTATGCGATATTCCGAGGCGTTGAATTTTGGATGATATCAGAGTGCGCAACAGAAGCATGAATCATGAAGTTGTCAACTACTCAAGTTCAGGATAAGCAGATAAAGCGTCAGATGTTCCGTATTTAATGACATGGATACGCTGGATTTTTGGATTATTTTAGAGAACCCATTAGAGGTATGCAGTTGGTGTTATTCCCTTGAATTTGATACTTATGTATAGAGAGATGTTGGATTATTTAAGTATCATGATTCCTTGTATTAGAATACCTATGGAATTGGAGTTGTTTTCTATTAAATGATCTTTTGAGGCTTCGTTATTTACAAGTTTATTACTAGTAAATAACGGCTATCACCCCTAACTTACAAGGTGGATTTCAGGGCGTGACAGACGGATTGCTAGGGGGAGACAAGGACCGTGGTTGTGTAGGGAGATTTCAACGATATTTCTTATAATTTTGAGAAAGATGGTGGACTTATGAAGGATCCAAGGAAAATGGAAGCTTTTAACACGATGATGATGGATACGAGACTTGTTGACGTGGGCTTTAAAGGTTAGAAATTCACATGGTGTAACAACCAAAGTGGGCCTGATCGAATACGTGAACGACTTAATCAGGGTTTGGTTAATTAATGAGGCTTGGTTTGATGTGTTCCCAAATTCAACGATTTTCCATATGTCGACCATTGGTTCAAATCATTGTCCTCTCAATCTAGAGCTTGACCATCGCGATTTAAGGGGTAGAAGAGAGTTTAAATTCGAGGCATTGTGGTTGTCAGAGTTTGAATGCTTAGAAACGGTTCAGACAGCTTGGGGGGATGACGGGGGAACTCAAGCACAACCTATGTTACAACATAAGCTGTCTAGGTGTCGAGATGCTCTTAAAAAGTGGAGTAAAAAGAAGTTCCCTAACAATAAAGTCAAAATAAGGTAGCTCCAAGATCACTTGGCCACAATCCAAAATTTTCCAAACGAAGAGCATAATCGTGATGAGGAAGTTGAGATCAAAGTTGAGTTGGCGGAGACTTGGCAAAGGGAGGAGACTTATTGGAGGCAACGTTCTCGGGTACAATGGCTCAGTGATGGAGATCGTGACACACACTTCTTCCATCAAACCACTATCGAAAGATGACGTCGCAATAAAGTCCTCCGATTACAGCAAGCTGATGGTTCATGATGGGTAGACTCGGAAAGAACAATTCTTAATGAATGCAATCGGTACTTTCAAGGACTATTCACGGCCGAGGGGACGTCAGGGTGGGAAGATGCATTGAGTTGTGTACCTACATTTGTCACGGATGAACATAATGTTACCCTCACTAGGCCTATTACGGATGAGGAGGTTCGTTCAGCGGTGTTTCAACTTGGCGGTGCAAAGGCCCCTGGCCCGGATGGTTTCTCTGGTATGTTCTATCAAAATTCTGGATGTGATTGGACGTGACGTAATCCATGCGGTCAAAACCTTTTTTGAGACAGGTACCATCCTTCCTAGCTTTTGTTATACTGACATTGTCCTAATCCCTAAAGTGCATAACCCGGTAAACACCACACAATTTAGACCCATTAGCCTTTGTAATTTTAGTTACAAAATTATCTCGAAAATCCTTGTTAACCGTTTAAAGCCCATCATGCCTAATCTTATTACACCTTTCCAAAGTGCTTTTGTATCTGGCAGGCTCATACACGACAACATTCTTGTCACACATGAGGCTTTCCATCATCTACGGATGCGAAACAGGAGAAAAAGAGAGGAGGCCGCAATCAAGATTGACATGAACAGGGCCTATGATCGAGTTGAATGGGATTTTTTGTTTGAGTTATTGTGGATATATGGGTTCAATAATCGATGGATAGGGTAAATGAGTGTATATACAAAGTACGCTATTGTGTGGTGGTTAATGGAAAAAAGACAAACTGATTTCAGCCAACACGAGGTTTTCGCCAAGGTGACCCTTCATCGCCTTATCTATTTATACTTGTGGCTAATGTGTTGTCAAGGCAGATATTGCAAGCCATTGAACAGTGGTCGCTTGTCGGAATGATGATCAAGAGAGCTTGCCCGATTATTCGTCATCTTTTATTTGCAGACGATTCTTTATTCTTCATTAAGGCCGATGAGCGAAATGCGAGGTCATTAAAGGATTTCTTAGCAACATATAGTCGAGCGTCGGGGCAAAGTATCAATCTTTCCAAGTCTGGTATTTATTTCGGCTCTAATGTGGGAGACGCAACAAAAGAAGCGGACGTTAATGTATTGGGAATTAGTGCGGTCAATAATGCAGGCAAGTATTTGGGGTTACCGACAGTATGGGGCCGATCAAAGAAGGAGGCCTTGGCGTTTCTTAGGGACCGAGTGATGGCCAAACTCAATGGATGGAAAATTCTATCCCTTAATCAAGCGGGGAATGAAGTGCTCATCAAGTAGGTAATAACGGCGATTCCCACATACACGATGACTCTTTTCAAGCTACCTAAGTCGTGGTGTGAAGAAATTACGAGCTTGGTTGCGTTTGGTGGGGCTAACGAGGAGATGAACGGAAAATGCATTGGCGACGATGGAGCCGCTTGACCGTACCTAAGGAGGAAGGAGGTATGGGCTTTCGAGACTTACAAATTATCAATATTTCTCTGCTCACTAAGACAGCTTGGCGATTACAAAATGAACCAAGTGCGTTTTGGGCGAGAGTCTTGAAAGGTATCTATTTCCCGCGCAACGAGTTCATGGATGTTCAAAAGGGTGCACGTTCTTCTTGGGTATAGTCAAGTATACTAGAGGGACGAGATGTACTTGCGGATGAAGGTGTATGGCAAATTGGTTATGGCCAACGTATTCGAGTGTTTCGGGATGCATGGGTGCCGGGAATGGATGGATACAAGCTGAATATTAATCCAGTAGATGAACCATTGCAAAACATGATGGTATCAGAGCTTCTACGTCCACCCGACAATCATTGGAATTTGCAACCGATCGAAAACCTACTAACGACGGATATGGTACATGCGATTCGTGCGATATATGTGTCCCCAACTAGCTATTTGGATCGAATCATATGGCCAACGTCAAAGGAGGGCGATGCAAAACCCAAGCTTGTATACCATAGACTCCGAGAGAAAGCACCGCCAGAACCTAACTCAACATCTTCAACGTCTTACATGGTTTCCAAGAGTGTTTGGGCTGGAATATGAAAGGGACCTGCACTACCCAAGGTAAAACATTTTATTTGGAGATCATGTGCACGGACTATTCCAGTATTGGATGAATCGAATAGGCGGGGGATCAATGTATCTCCAATGTGTCCCTTTTGTGATCGATGTGAATCTGTTGATCATGCCATCCTACAATGTAAATGGACGAAACCAATTTGGCTAGCAGGGGCGGGCATTAGATGGGAATATGGTAATGAACCTCGGTGGCCGGATTTGATTGATGAACTAATTGACATGGAGAAGTCTTTGGGATCGACGGGTGCTCTGGTACGATTAAAGGTTGAGACCCTCGCGTGGGAAATTTGGAAGGAGAGGTGTCATGCGTTTCATAGCCGCGATCTGCCACTTCTTTCTCATGTAGTTCAACAAGCGGCTAGTCTCGTTGAGGAAACATGGCGCATCAATGTTCGGCGACAGCCGACGGCGAGTGACCGCACACCCATCACTGTTGTGACTTGGGTCAAACCTCCCATGGATAAGATCAAAATTAATTGTGATGGTTCTTGGGTGGCGACTTCAAAATGAAGCGGAATTGGGGTCGTGGCAAGGAATTCCAATGGATCCCTTACCGATGGAAGAAATGGCATCTTTCATGACATGAACGTACCTAGTGTGGAAGCAAAAGCCATTCTTATGGGAATCCAACTTACGGTCAACAACGGATGGCAATTGGTGATTATAGAATCCGACTCGGAATATGTAATCAGTCAAATCCGTGGGACTGTGAAGACCGACGATTGGAGGATAAATGACATCGTGTCCACCATCAGAAGACTTGCTGAACAAGTACCCGACATTTCATGGTCTTTTGCTCGTCGAAACGCATCGTTGCGTCAACTGGATCGCTTCGCAATCCAGAAAGGAGATGTGCCCTTTGAATTGGGTATTTGTACCCCCATCTCCTCTTATTTCTCTTTTACTTTTAGACTGTAGTCCGGATTGATGGTTTTTTTATTCTAATAAATGCATTATTCATGGCAAAAAAAAGTATATTTCCTCTATTGAACACTTTTTAACATTCATTCTTAAGGTTTTAGAAAAAAAAATTGTAAAATAGTGGAACACCTATCATAACTGTATTGTTTTAGTGTAAACACCAAACACACAATAATTGTCACGTATTCCAAAATGATCTTATTTTTCCACTTCACAAACAACAGTTCATAATAATATATAGAAAATGTGACATGATAATCTATCACCCTATGTTCCAACTTGAATTCACTGATCTGAGATAGAAATACAACTCAAATACAGTCCCATCAGAAACTTAAAAAGAAAAGTTATTAGACAATATGATACTCACCTTTCTTATTGAAGAAGTATACTTCAAGGACTCATTTGTCAGTCATCATAACTTCATGGTCTTACTGCTATTGTTAGTAAACAATCTTTAGGGACCATAGTCTATCATTCTCAAACTTTGTTAATTGAGTTATTTAGCTTTCGATTTCCATATATAGCTTGTAATCACCAAATTGGTTGGGTGTTAAACTAATCGAACTATTATGAAGTAAGGAAGATCCATTGCCTCTTTCTCTACGTTTCTGAATCGATATGTAGCTCGAATTCATCGAGATTTCATGGTATTAGAGCTTTGTTGATACAATAAAGTCGTCTGGAGATTTGCGGAGATGTCTGGAAATCCGATAAATGACAATGTATGGCGGCGACTTGGAGTTGGTGGAGGAATTTCGCCTGCTAATACAACAATGAATCAATCGAGTCCATGAAATAATCGAAATCCAGATTCGATTCGAGGAAATGGAGCTCCTCAACGTTCGATAGCACCACCGCAACAACATATTGAAGACGAAAATCCATTGGAGGATCGCATTTATCTTTATCCGCCATACACGCATTTTATGCCTTTGATAGGTTATCAGTTCACTAGCTGCAATAACTATCAGGTATGGGTTAGACCGATTCACGATGCTTTGTTAGGAAAGAAACAAATATGCTTTGTTAATGGAACCTGCAAACGTGATTCAGTGCCTGATAATATGCGATTCTGATGGGATAGATGTAATGTTATAGTAAAAAGTTGGTTAACAGGAGCTGTAGCTAAGAACCTTACTCACGGTTAGATCTATAGTCCCACTACTCTAACTATCTAGGAAAAATCACACAAATATCTAGTTTTGGTAACTCAAACACACATATGTCTAACTTTAAGTTCAGTTTCCTAAAATACATATGGCGCTTTTCTAAAACGCGCGCATAGGCTGAGCCCTCACCTAAAACACGCGCAATTACCTTAATTCAGTATTTGAATCAGTAATTAGAGTTAATTAGGATTTGAATAACCGCTCGCTTTTTAGAAAAGCGCGCTCCTTAACAGTAAAAGTTTAGCCGTTAAATATCGCGTATGTCAAACAAACACGGTTTATCCGTGCGCTCATTTGAAGAGCGCCCAGGTTGCCAAAATAATCATTCTTGATTTTTGTTCTCGGTGCCATCTATTCCGTTATTTGGTATTGATAAAAAGACCGGCTAAAATTAAGTTGAGTTTTTTTTTTTTTTCAGTCGGTTATTTACTATTGGATTAAATTTCTCGAGATTCGTGCTTCACTTTCTCATATTATCTTTCCGTTAATCACACAAGTCACGTCAGAGACCTCAGTTACTTTCTTTTCCTTCTGGGACCTCACTTTTATGCTCGTTGAATTGATAGCTCACTGATGTGGTGGAGAGATATCACACAAAATAAAAGCAGTGTGAACACAATAGGTTACTACAACATGGTAAGTCTAATAGGTGAGTTGGCAAGTATGATGTAATGGAATATCCCAGTCAGGTTTTTTTCGGTTGGGCTACTTGCAAATTGCAAATGGGCTGTTATTTATGGTTTTGTTTTGTCACGATGGACACTTGTACTGTCATAGTTTAAGTTTTAGGAAAATGACTTATTCAAACTTTATTTAACTCTAAAAACATTTAAATGGATTTAGTTTTCTTTCAAAATTATATTTTATCCACTTGTTATAATTAATTTCAAATTATTTTGTTAAAAATAAGCATGATAAGCTTTAATAGTAAAATTGCACCTAAAATATAAATATGAATTATTTATTTATTTATTTATTTGACTACAAATGATAGATTTGTATATGTAATTTCATAAAAGTAATTAATTTTATCGTTTATTTATGGAAAAATAAAATCCCTCATTATCTATATTTAATCGCTTTCATTAGTTAGAGTTAGATTATATATAATAATCATTTATATGCGTGTTATGTGGTATTCTATTTCAATAAAAAATATAATAATAATATCACGAATTTGTGTTTTTAATATAAATTCATTTTCTCATAATTAGTTTATTAAAAGAACATATAAGCATATTATGAATAAAGTTGATGGTAATCTAATATTACGATCACAAAAATTTTATATTTTCACATTAATGTATCCAAACATAGAAATCCTTAGCTCGAATTACTTTGTTTAAAAAAATTTACTAAACTAATACATACTAGTTCATATTACACAGCTAAATAATCCAAGATTACCTCTGAAATTGAACTTTAGATTATCTATTGAGAGAATATTGAATATTTTATTTAATTAACGTCTTTTCCTAATTTACTCTTAAATAAAAATAAGCATGTGACAAGTTAGGGAAACATATTTTATAATATATTAATATTATAATATTAATATTATAATTTCATATAGTGCATGTTTGATTTATATGATTCAACTGGATCTTTTACACATTTTTATATTATATATATATTAATATTAATGGTAAGAGATCTTATGATATAGTTACTGTTGGATCTGTAAATATCGGGTTAATTTTCTGCGGTATCTCCGAACTCCTTAGTCTTCGAATCCCGAGCACGCGCCTACAAAAATGGACAATGCCAGGGCAAACCCCGGCGCTCCCTCTCCGACGGTCAAATTAGCCACCGTTCATGAAAAGAGAGAGATCACTATTTTGTATATAATTTAGGGTTAACAGGTTTTTTGGTCCATGATGTTTGACAACTTTTGGGTTTTGGTCAATGATGTTTTTTTTTTACCTACTTTTGGTACCATATGTTTGCAGATTTTTTCTAGTTTTGGTCTAACCGTTACATTCCGTCAATTTTTTGACATGTACAAGTCACGTGATCCACCCTAAACTTTCAATTTTGTTCAATTTAGTCCCTCTAATACTTTCCTAACCTTTTTTTTTTCAATTTAGTCCCGGGGTTTCAAAAATTCAATTGGACAAAGGGTCAATTTTGAAACTTCGGGACTAAATTGAACAAAAAAAAGGTTAAGAAAGTATTAGAGGGACTAAATTTAAAGTTTAGAGTGGATTACATGACTTGAAGATGTCAAAAAATGGACGGAATGTAACGGTTAGACCAAAACTAGAAAAAATCTGCAAACATATGGTACCAAAACTAGGTAAAAAAAAAACATCATTGACCAAAACCCAAAAGTTGTCAAACATCATGGACCAAAAGACCTGTTAACCCTATAATTTATCATATCCCAAATGTTAATCAGATGATTCTTTATATAAAATAACATAATAACTATTATAGTATATAGCCATTTATTGACGATGGCCGTTATGGTAACATAATATTTAGGCAATTACAGTTATGATAGTTGAATATTAATAGCTGATTGACCGTTATGGCATCAGACTATTTATAGTTAATACCTATTATGGTATCAAATAAATATGTTTATATCAATATCCATCATTTGCCCCCGAGGTTGATGGAGGCTTTGCCTGCATTAGGCTCTGAGTTAAATGAACATGCATCCATTAGACAATCATTCATATTACCATATATTACTCTCTTGGAGCATGATCGTCTCTTTTGTACAATCTACTATGGAGGGCGGTTTGTCTACCAACCCTATATTACTCTCTTGGAACTTTTATGGACGATCGTCTCTTTGTACGATCGACTATAAAGGGTGGTTTGTCTACTGACCCTTATACTACTCTCTTGGAGCTTTTATGGACGATTGTCTCTTTGTACGATCGACTATGGAGGGCGGTTAGTCTACTGACCCTTATATTACTCACTTGGAGCTTTTATGGACGACCGTCTCTTTGTACGATCGACTATGGAGGGCGGTTTATCTACCGACCCTTATATTACTCTCTTGGAGCTTTTATGGACGATCGTCTCTTTGTACGATCGACTATGTAAGGCGGTTTGTCTACCGACCCTTATATTACTCTCTTGGAGCTTTTATGGACGATCGTCTCTTTGTACGATCGACTATGGAGGGCAGTTTATCTAACGCCCCTTATATTACTCTCTTTGAGCTTTTATGGACGATCGTCTCTTTGTACGATCGACTATGGGGGGTGGTTTGTCTACCGACCCTTATATTACTCACTTGGAGCTTTTATGGACGATCGTCTCTTTGTATGATCGACTATGGAGGACAGTTATCTAACGCCCCTTATATTACTCTCTTGGATTAGTTTAGGGATGACTGTATCTTTGGACGGACACCTTTGTATGAAGGATGGTTTGTCCACCGATCCTTTCATGTGAGATATTACTCTCTTTGGAGTAGTTTAGGGATGACCGCCTCTTTGGACGGACACCTTTGCATGAAGGACGTTTGTATCTCCATCGTCCGATGATCCTTTAGATATATGTAAGCATAATAACCAACTTGGAGATTCCTAGAAATAATAGTCAATTTACGACCATGGACATGATAGCCATTTTGAAAGTCGTGGACATGATAGCCACTTTACGATGTGTGGACATGATAGCCACCTTGAAATTTTTGGTAGCAAATATAATATGGCTTCGCGCCTGATTGAATGACCACTGTTGTAGGAGTAATATACCTTCACACCTGATTGTGGAATCATTATGTAATATGGAAATAATCTGAACACTGGATCATGGCGTTAGGAGTGATATACCTACACACCTGATCGAGGAATCGTAATATAATATGGCAATAATATGGCGATAAGCCTGATCACCAGATCATGGTGGTAGGAGTGATATACCTACGCATCTGATCACGGGACTGTAATATAATATGGCAATATGTCTGATCACAGGATCATGATGGTAGGAGTGATATACCTACGAGCCTGACGTCGTAATATGAATAATCTAAAGCGGCATGAGTGATATACATGCGCACCTGATGTCGTAATAGGAATAGTTAAGGCGGTAGGAGTGATATACCTGCACGCCTGAGAGTTGTTGTAGTTACAGTAGCAGCAGGAGTGATATACCCGCGCACTTGATAGAGTTTGAGCTTTGGGCATAACACATTGGTGGTGCCCAGAAGCTACTTGTAATTTTTATAAGGGGTAATGGTTCCCTATAAATGGTTGAGGTCTTCTTGTTGTCACTCCTGGTAGGTCTTCTGTCGTTTTATACGTTTGTGCGAAAGATCTAAGGATCATGGCCGCATGTTGTAAGTAAACTACGCACTTGATCGAAGGATCACGTCTGTGAGATGTAATATGGGGCGCTTGTCCTTGTGAATGACATGTTTGCCAGAAAATGAATCTCAGTTTGGGTATAAAGATGCACCGTTGGTGCTAGAGCGTAACACGTTAGTTGTGGTCGTTAGACCCTGAAAGATGTGCTCGTTTGAGTTGTAAAGGAGAGGGAACCTTTACACGTATCATTGTAATCAGATATAGATCCGAGCTTGAGTTATAACCGGATATAGATCCGAGTTTGAGTTATAAGAGG
The DNA here is from genome assembly GCA_036873135.1 of Clarkia xantiana subsp. parviflora. Classification (NCBI taxonomy): domain Eukaryota; kingdom Viridiplantae; phylum Streptophyta; class Magnoliopsida; order Myrtales; family Onagraceae; genus Clarkia; species Clarkia xantiana. The sequence continues at coordinate 6,291,552 of JAPTYO010000016.1, forward strand.
GGCGTAGCGACGCGTCCGCTCTAGTGTATGTCTGGTGTTAGACACCACGTTTTATTATGTAACTTTGGTGTTAACCACCGCAATTTTGACTCGGAATGTGGAGATTCCGAGTGAGTCTAAGTGTAGCCGTTAGAGCGTTAGTATTTGTGGAGTAAAGTAGATATGGTGCCGCCTACTACTCCCCTATCCCCTAGGCTTGGGCTGAAAGTACTTTCCGGGCAAGACTAAATGCTCTTAAAAATAAAGGCAATATGCATAATATAGTTGCTCTTAAAAAGATGCATAATGTAAAGGTTTGGGGATGACTTTCCTGCTATGTAGCGATTGTCCAGATTTGCCCCCATGCCTTTAGTTTAGGGACGTGCGTTGAAGCATATATCCTCCCATTGTTGTGGGTTTTGTTTCCCCACGTTGTGGATATCTTTGAGTATTGAGAGACGTAGGAGCGTGCATGTGTTGAACGCTCGTGTCCCCTTAATCTGGTCGTTGTATGCATGGAGATAGACTTTAGAGGCTAGCTTATGTGTTTTCTAATCCTGTCCATAGGATGTCACATTCGACAATCATTATTTATGTTTTTTTTTTTCATAAAATTATGCATTTGTAATTGCAGACGCGCCGCCTTATGGAGTTTTTCATGTTGACGGGTGTGATGTAAATAGTAACATGCCCATTATCAAAGACATATCATATGCATTTATATAAATTCCTACTCATTTAAATATTACAAAATGCCATGGACAATAAGTAGTGTAGGGAATAGATGCTTCCCTGATTTCGGCGTTTCACGACACCTGTTAGTCGGTTTGACCATTGTTGGCCGGCTCGACCGCTGCTGACCGGGTTGACCGCTGCTGGCTGGTTTAATAAGCCTGGGTCGGTTTTGGGAATCTGGGGCGAGGGCCCGCTTCTGAAGGCCTACTTGTCTGATTTATTCTTACTTGGCCCATTTTAAAGGCCCAATAGTTGTCAACTACTCTTTTGGTCCTAAAAAAAAGTCATGGTCTGAAGAGAGAGGGCCCGTTCCTTGAGGTCATACTGACACAAGGCGATTGCCCGGGTGAGTAGCATCAGCTGAGAGCATGGACGTGAAGGATCAAGTCGCTGGTTTTCCGCCTGATTATGAAAGAAGTGCCGTAGCGAGGGGATCGAGTGAGTCGTGTTGAATCTCCAGCGTGCGTTCAACCTGAGCGATATCATGATCGGAAGATTGCCGTGGTTCGACCAGTCAGAGGGGGAGCTCTTTCAGGTCGGAGGCGAAGTCGAACGGCCGCGAGCCGTTTCCTCTAACGCCCTGTGTGGGGAGATTTGCCGCCACGCACGTGTGTGGTGGTTGTTTCATTGAGGTGGAGAGGGCTTCTGTCACGGGAAGCTGTTGCCGCCATGGAGAGGGCCCAGGCCAGTAGATCTTCATGCTTTGCTACTGCTGCTGCTGCCATGGCCGGAGCTCTTCAGTGGGAGAGAGACCAGGTAAGGGAACTCATGCTGTACGGAGTCGTGTGCCCTCAATGCCCATCCTAGATGGAGTTTTTAACTTCTCATTCCCTTCTTAGCATCTCATCTACAGAGGTGAACATGAGGAGGACCGGTGGGCTTCCGACGGGCAAGTTCCATGGATCGGTTACCAACGGAGCTTCATATTCCAGATTCAAGGGGGACCGGCTCAGATGAAGACAGGTGGGGGAGGTGCGTGCACAGACTCTGAATTTTTTTGTGAAATCGAACACGGCTGACTATTCGATTTCCCACATACGGCGCCAATGTTGGATCCTATAAATACCGGATTGATTTCTGCTATATCTCCAAACTCTTTAGTCTTCCAATCCCGAGCACGCACCTACAAAAATGGACAATGCTTGGGCGAACCCTTTATTTGATACCATAAGTTACGACTGAGTTAGATTTCTTAAATATTAAGAGCTTTATAGAAATGTAAAATAATTGCATACACATTATCTTGTATGTTATATGCAAACAAAACAATGTAATTTTACATTACTTTACATAACAACAAGCATGTCAAACACATCAATTTAAAATTATCTAATATACTAGCCACTAACCCCGCACACCGCGCGGGTAAAAAAAATTCTGGTTAAAATAAGTAGTTTATCCAAAATTTTAAATAAAAATGTATGTTAAAAATAATTTATCAATTCAATATATATAAATATATATATATATATATATTTTATGTAACTATATGAGTATTATTTGTATTTATCATTTTTTTTAAACTATATCCCTACCATTAGAAAGAGTAGATATGGATTTTTTTTTTTTAAAAAATTTTAATATTATATCTTCAAGATCTAATAAGAATATACATCTTCTAATAGATCATATGTGCTCTCTCTCCATCCCCGTAACATGTAATTTTATTAAAAAAAAAAAATATATCCACAAATTATCTAAATACAAATCGCACATTGTTCTTCTACGTAGAACTTCATTCATTATTCTAGGTAAACTTACGTATTATCCATATATAGTATTATATTTGTAATAATTATATAGAATCCATAAAAAGTAGAAATTATAAGTATGATATCTAGTAGACGCGAAATAAACTTATTAGAAAGGATATAGTAATTTTTTTAAAAACATATAGTTAGTATATTTATTTTGTTGATTCCATGAGTAGTATTATATTTTTATTATCTTTTACTGCACTTCTTTATTGCTACATTTTATTCTCGCATACAAATATTGATTAATTGTTGAAAAATATCAAATCAACAAAATCTAGACTATATGTGGTGGATATAAATAATAACAGTGGCAATGGTTGATGTTATGAGTTATGACTCTATGGTGGAAATTTGAACTATATTCCCTCAAATAATGTTCATTGGGGTAGTGTTAGACAATTCATTGTGTGTAAGGAGATAAAACCATATAATTAAGGGAAAAGAAACTCTCAAAAACCGAATTTGATAGAGGAACAACAAATCCCTTCACCCATTGCCAAGATATATATACCATATATCTAGTGAATTATAAAATATAACGAAGTAAAATATCTCGTGAAATTCATATTTACGTAATTGAAATAAACCCGACAATCCAAGTCAAAATAAACAACCTCGAGATAGATAAAACATTTCCCACTACATACGTGCATGTATGAGTTGCAATGGCATCATGCAACTTCACCGGCTTTGACAATCTCTTCTTCAAATATTTGCTTGATCTCATCAGATTTCTCAACCTCATTGCTACATTTTCTTCATCAATTTTCCTAAACAAAAAAGAAAATCTCAATATTTTATACAAATATAAGAATACAAATAAGTGGGATTAATTTGCACATGGCAATATGACGTATACTCATCTATATATATACACACATTATTTATATAACATATATTTATATATTATATTAAATATTCTCAAATGTATTATATGAAAATAATATTTTGAAACGTGGTACTTTTAATAGATCCAGATCACCTGCCCCACTATTTGTGTTCCTGATCGTGCCCCACCATTCCATTCTTGACACGTATACTTGGTGTGATTTTTTTTAAAACCTATTAGGATTGGTGAACTCTAAAAATTAAAATACTTATTTATCCTAATTTTAAAATAAAAAATATAATAAAAATTATGTATATACTTTTAGGTAATTGTTTGAGTATTATTCATATTTTTTTTTTTATAAAACTATTATAATAGCATCAATAAAATTTAAAGTTGAGTATATGAATTTCCAATCCTATTTAATTAGTATATAAGATTTAGTTTATTTAGATATAATTTTTTTTCAAAGAGATATAACTTTCATTCATTAGCCGGTGAATTTGTATATTATATTTTAATATGTATGATAAAAATAATATTATCATCTATATATACTATATATCTATTTTATTAATAAAATATTTATAGGGTTTATTAAGGTTAGTTATATTAAAAAAAAATATTATAATAACATGAATAAAATTAAAGCTAAGGATATGAATGTCAACTCCTATTTATTTAGATATAATATTTCTTGTCAAAGAGATAAAATTTAGTAAAATTTATTTCTAATACTCGATATACACCTACATTAATTACTATATTATATATATATATATATTACTAAAATAAATAATAAATAGAGTTTATTAAAGTTTATATTAATACCTGTGATCGTGAGTAGTTAGGGTTTTGGTCTTTCTAGCTAGTATTCCACTTATCTTTAAAAGTTTGCCCACATAGTCTTCATAGTACAAAAAAAAAAAAAATCAAGATCAATGACCTTATATAAAATTATTAAATGTAGGAAAATATAGAATCAAAAGACTCATACTTTATTTACAAAGACATGTACTATTAACATTATAACAAAAAAAAAATGTATTATTAACAGAGTAGTGATAAATAATAACAATAATAAGATTTGTAAAATAAAACTAACCTTGTTGAATCTCACGCAGATCGTACTCTTAAGCTATCTACATTTCGATCTTCAGAGTATCTAAAACATCGTTTAACAAATTTATTATTTATGAGCTAAAAAAAAAATCAACATGAATAAGTAAAAATTAGAGTTATTATATTACTTAAAAATAAAAGGGTCATTGACAATATCTAATTATACATATTTGCTGCTAAAAAAGCATTATTCATGCCCAAAAGAATTTTATGGACACCGCCTTTTGACTCGTATTGCGTACCTTCTTTGTGTCAAAATAAATGAATTTTTCTCAGAAATATACGTTCGAATCCCAGAACATTAAGTGAGCTTGGTCAATGCCGGCATAAACACAATAACGTTATATTCAACTCATAACATCCTGAAATATTAACAAACAATAAGAATCATACATAAAATTATAAAAAAAAAATATATATACCTTCATAAAGAGCGATGAATTAGACCACTTGAGTTCATGTCCAATTTAAAAAGGTGCAAGCAATCTTTATCTAGACACTTCCTGATCGAAATTAAGCATGGTATCCCTTGCCGCTTCGCTCTAAATATATCTTCGTGTCATACGTAAATAGCCGATCGATGTAGTAGTCTTCCAACTGCACCGCACCATAGTTCATCCTCCCTTGCCTACGACCACACGCCCACACCTTCATTGTATATTGTAATCGCATGTGTATATAACACGTCTGTATTTAACTTATATATATGTAGGTCAAATTAATTGGTTGTATATATATACATTCTAAGTATAAGACATATACGGTGGGTTTAGGTTTTTAGGGTTTATTTATATATATATGTATAATATACGATGAATGCTTTTTTTTTTTTTTTTTGGCCAAATAATATACAATGGTTGCTTATATTCTATATTTTCTACAAAGAATTTCCATTTTGTTATATTTTTAAAAATTAAATAATTATTAATAAATGCTTATGTGGCGGCCTATGGTCTTCCGAAACCAAACTGTATAGATTTACTATTTAAAATGAAACTTTTAATTAATTTGTTTCTATAAATTGAGTAGAGACAAAAATAGGAAATAAAAATGCTTCTTAATTTTCAACCAATCAATATTATGTATCTAAATTTAGAGAACCCCTATTAAATTCCGATTAAATTAGGAAACGGTGACTGCATGGACTGTCCACGTGTCGACTAGAGGGCTTCCGATGCCGAATTAATATAATATAGTAGATTACTAGGCTAAAATTATTGAACTAAATGTTCAAGAAATCTCACATTTCTAGGAATACTATATTTCCGAAATCCAAAAGACTGCTTATTGTTATTAGTATACATTAATTAAAAATATATGATATCATATGTCGTTCTTGGTCATCACTTTTACTTTCACATGAAAAAAAAAAACAGTGTTTGATGGATATGTGTCCAATTCGGGTTCGTATTTATATTTCGGGCCTCGTAAACACGCCGAAAATCACATCACGACTCGAAAAACGTCTCCCAAGGGGTCAAAACGGTCCGGAAGCGTATTTACGCGCGTCCGGACCGGACCTCCGGATTGTAGCAATCCAGACCTCGCCGAATTGCCCAAGTTCGACGAGGTCCGGATTGCACTTCGGGTATTGCGCGATTACCGTTTACGCGATTACCGTTACGTGTAGAGAAGTCAAGTTCGCGCATTACCAATGTTGATGACGGTTACCGCTTGCTTTTGAACCGTCATTAAACCGCTTTAAAACCGGGTCCGGTCCCAAGGAAGCCTATATATAGGAGGCCTTGGCCACCCATTTTCACACATCATCTCATTTGCCCAACTTTGGTATTTTGAGCTCTGACTTCTCTCTAGAAAAACTTTCTCTCTCTAGAATTACCTTTTTGCCCTTATAGTGACTTAAGCATCGGAGAGGGCTCCACTAGCACCACCCCCCTCTCCGTGCTAGTACCGGCCCTTTGTGCAGGAATCAACGCTCCAGACGATCAGACTCATGCACAAACCACCGCCTTTTGAGACTCAGACGTTTCACAACCACCTTTTGAGACACAGACCTTTTCCGAGACTCAACCGAACACTCATCAGTGGCACAAATCTCTTTCAAACGAAGGGTTACAGCCCAAAAACCCGCTCAACCATTCAGACGCGTCCCCACGACCCAGTTCATCCAGGACGCAACATTGGCGCCGTCTACGTGATTCGAACAAGAAGCTACCATACCGCAACGACATGACGAGTGATCGCAACCTTCCCGAAGAGGTTAACGCGAGGAATACAAGGAAAAGGCCTGGACGTCCTAGAAAGTCTCCGGCAAACAAAAGAGCAGGAGGTCAGAGGCCAGCTGGAAGCCAGTCGGGACCTTCCCACATACCAAGAGCTTCTTCCGTAGCTTCATCCATACCAACCGAGGAAGTGCCCGACGCACAGCACAACCACCAAGAGCCAAGGGACGAGCATCGCTCACCCCCACCTGGTTTCGAGCCAGAAATGCATGATGATGAATCTCAGTCAGAAATGCCGCAAGGCGAACAGCAAACGGGAGCAAACCCGATGCCTACCGTTACTCCAGCAATGATGGTTGCACTGGAAGAGTTACTCGCATTCCGCGAGTCACTAAGGAACCAAGGATATGCAGCTCAACCACCTCCAACCAACCAAGAGCATGCTGCGCCAACAAGAGAGATGTCGCAAGACACTATCCGCCAAGGCAATCCTTTCCAGGGCAGAAATCAACATGCAAGATATGAACCCGCCCGTTCATAAACTCCTTCCCAAGGAGCCCATCATTGGAGGAACAAAAGGCAACCCCCATACCACCGCCCACAGCAGCCAACGAGGGATGATCCCTTCCAGGCCACAAGCAGAGATCAATCTGACATCTACCATAACAATGGTAGGCAAAATCCTTCAACAGGTTATGCTGAGCCTGTAAAAGGGTTTACCGCCGAGATGTTAGAAGAGATTGTGGAGAAGAAGATGAAGGAAGCAAAGATGAAGGGTATGCACGCACTTGAAGAAAGGGCGTCACATCTGTTCGCTGACCACCTTGTGAACAGTCGTGTCCCAGACTCACTGTACCGGATTGGAGGAGATCTCTATCACGGAAAAGGAGATCCAGTAGAACATGTGCAGAAGCACGAGGCTTCTCTGCTAGGCAGAACGAAGAACCCACACCACTTTGCAATGACGTTTTCACAAACTCTTGCCGGGACCGCAGCACACTGGTTCTTCTCGCTGCCATGCGGAAGCATCACTTCATGGGCGGACCTGAAGGCTAAATTCATTCAACGATACATGGGCGAGCGCACATTGCTGAAGGGGTCAAATGCTCTGGACGACGTCCAACAGCAAAACGAAGAATCTTCTCGCCGACTACTACGTCCGCTTCAATCAGAATATCTCTGATATTCAGGGGAACCTGACGGAAGGAGAGATTGTTCGAGCGTTCATTCGAAACCTTGGACGAAGAGGCTATGCCCTAGCAGAGAAGATGGCAAAGCGCCCAGCTGAAACCATGGAGGAGTTAGCCGCAAGAGTTAAAGAATACGTGGATCTCGAAAGGTTCAGAAGCCAAAACAAGGCAAAAATCTCTGCGGCAAAGACAAAAGAAAACCCAAAGCAGAACCAAGAAAAACCACACTCAAGTGGTCAACAAGGAAGAAATTGGCAACCCCAGCCAAAAAGACCTTTTCAAGGAGATTTTCAGAAGCCAAAATAAGTAAATCTTGCTGACTGCATTCCATTGAATGCCCCGCTGTCCGTGATATTGAGAGAGATGAAGGAGGTGAACATGTGGAAAGAGCCGAACAATTTTAGAAAAGGCCCGCTGGGGAAAGACAAAGACAAGTGGTGTGAAAACCACGAGGTCTTCGGCCACGAGACGGACAGCTGTGTCAGCCTACGTTTCCGCATTAACAACTTCGTCCTCAAAGGCGAATTGAAGCAATTTGTCGATCAAGGCGACAACCCCCCGAAAAAGGCTCAAGCAGAGTCATCAAAAAGAGGAAACAAGGGAAAAGAGAAAGTCAATGACAACCCTCCGCCAGCTAAGCGAGGTGTAATCAACGTTATCCACGGAGGACCTGCCGCCGGAGGACAAGTGTCTAATGCTCGGGACATTTATGCATCCCAAGCAGCAACATTGCCGAAATACGGAAAGCGCAAGCAACCGGAGCAAGAGGACGCGGTCATCCAATTTTCCAGGGAAGACTTAAAGCATATCGTTTACCCTCACGATGACGCTTTAGTCATAACCATGGACATTGACGGGTACGATGTGAAAAGAATCCTCGTCGATGGAGGAAGCTCCGCTGACATTCTACATGTCAAAGTCCTAGAGCAACTGGGAAGATCAGTCAAAGACTTGACTCCGGGAACCTTCTCGCTAGTCAGCTTCGCCGGAGCAGCTACACACCCCCTGGGAACAATCACGCTTCCTGTCATCCTTGGCCAAGGGTGGAAAGCATTGCATGTCAACGTCACTTTCGTCGTTGTAGAATCTCTTGGGGCCTATAACGGAATTTTGGGTCGAACAACGATCAACCCCTACGTGATCGTGCCCTCCACTGTCCACCAAAAGATGAAGTTCCCTACGGACCATGGGATTGGGGAAGTGCTAGGCGACCAGATAACCGCAAGACGTTGTTACGTCAATGCCCTAAGAGCAAAGCACCATTTCCATGTAGCAATGATAAGTTCTTTCAAAAGGCAGAAAGTTGTTGATGAAAAGAAGAAGCAAGCGATGGAACAAGCTGTTACAGTTTGGAAGCCACAAGAATACATCCAGTATTCGCCATGGAACCAGATATGGCTCGTCAAGCAGGGAGAAGGCGAGCCAATCATGGACTACTTCATCAGATTCGCTTCTAACGCCTCCTCGGCAAAAGCAACAAGAGAAGAAGTGATAAGCGTGTTCTATGCAAACATGAACGCCAGATCTTTCCTTCTCTTCGGACGAACTCATGGATGGCGAACAACAAAAACCATGGCAGATCTAAAAGATAAACTCGAGACAGCAGACTTGTGCGAACAAGAACTGAGGTGGGGTACACCCCTCAGTTGGGACAAAGGAGTTCGAGCAAAAACGAACAAACAGGAAGGCGCAAGCATCGATATCGACAACATCTTCACACCGCTAAACACGGTTGCTGAAGACATTTACGTCAACCTACTTGAAAACAAGCTCCCAAGTCCACTTGTTCCGAAGACAGCTTTCTTGGGCAACAACATTAAGGAATGGTGCAAGTACCACAAAACCTGGGGGCACAACACAAACATGTGTCTACCACTAAGATGGGAAATTGAAGAATGCATCACGCTAGGCGCATTAAGGCGATTTGTTGCAACCGACTCCGCGACATCGTCATCAAACCAGCCATAATGAGACGGGAGAAATAACTATCTTTCCTATTACTTTGCGCATTTCTATTCCAAGTGTTTTTAGTATAATCGCAGTTACATGTTTTAAGAAGGAATGATCGGTTGACACCTTCTCGAAAAAAACAATGTAAATACGCGCAAGTATCTAATAAAGTCAATCTACATTTGTAGGTACATATCTATGTCTTGCACGCTATTTTTGGATTAAACGCGAAGTAACAAAACTACGCGCTCATTATCTACATCAACAATCCAAGATATTATGCTATCAGCAAGCAAAAAATCTATTACGCGTTATAACAACGCTTATCATCAACAACAATTTACTCATATTGATGACTACATCAAAAGGCGTCATCATGGAATTAAAAACTTGGAGTTAAAACCAAGATATTTTCAAAGACAGCATGCTGCAACTACATATAACGGATGATACTTGCATCTCTACACCAACAAGGAGTTTATTTCTCCATCCATAAATAGGCATCTATCTCAAGAAGGTGCCGACAACACAAAGCCATTACGCTATGAACACAGTCAACTTATATACCGCAATGACAACCAGCGGATTATCAATCAAAATAAAGACTATTTAAGAGGCGTCATCTACAAGCAATTCCTTGGAATAACATCAAGGTCTACTATCAAAATGACGATTATGCTAAAGGCGTCAACTACAAGCAATATCTTGGATTAACACCAAGACCTACTATCAAAAGTGGCATGTTAAGGTATCCTCTTTGTAAAGACAAACCCCATGTTTACTTCTAAAAAATGACATGCTGTGACATCTCTTGTTAGAGGCAAATCCTCATGTTCATAGCCATTCCCTGGATTCAGAACAGGATGGGCAAATACAATACGGGACTAATCACCCCATAAGTGGCGGAAGTTCTCTTGTTAGACAACGACCCCACACTACAACAAGTGTGAATTTCTGTTTAGGGTTCACTCTTCATGGTGAATGTCCTCTTGATAGATGACAATCCCATATTACGAATTCCTGTTTAGGGTTCACTCTTCATGGCGAATGTCCTCTTGTTAGATGACAATCCCATATTACGAATTCCTATTTAGGGTTCACCCTTCATGGCAAATGTCTTCTTGTTAGATGACAATCCCATATTACGAATTCCTGTTTAGGGTTCACCCTTCATGGCAAATGTCCTCTTGTTAGATGACAATCCCATATTATGAATTCCTGTTTAGGGTTCACCCTTCATGGCAAATGTCCTCTTGTTAGATGACAATCCCATATTACGAATTCCTGTTTAGGGTTCACTCTTCATGGCGAATGTCCTCTTGTTAGATAACAATCCCATATTACGAATGTCTGTTTAGGGTTCACTCTTCATGGCAAATGTCCTCTTGTTAGATGACAATCCCATATTACGAATTCCTGTTTAGGGTTCACTCTATACGGCAAAAGTCCTCTTGTTAGATGACAATTCCATACTACAGATTTTCAAACCGTGTTGCATGGTTCCTGGACGCAGAAAACATGCATCACAATTCATATTTTCAAAAAGTGTTACATGGTCCCTGGACGCAGGAATCATGTATCACAAATATTTTACCAAATACTTTGTCAAGTATTTTATCAAATATTTTATGTATCAACGCCCGGATCCCACGAGTGAATAGAAAGTTGGATCACTTTCCAAATATTTTATCAACAAACTTTTTAAGGTTCACAAAATACTTCTTCAAAAACCAAAATGTTTTTTACGTATGCTTCCCCAACGCGGGTTGATACACGCTGGCAGGTGCGCACCCTGTTTAAAACTCATAAAATTTACAAGTCGAGTCTTGTACAACGTCGCCTTAGAGTGGAACTAAGAGACGGTATAAACTAGTATCTTGCTTAGCCAAGATAACACCTTTCAAATATACTACTTATTAAGTCGCTAACGCGAATCACTTGACAGGTTGCAACACATATAACAGCAAGCTATTCAGGAAAGACGGGCAATATGCACAACGCATCATGCAAGCAATCTTGAATCAAAAGTGGCTATCGGTCACGACTGCAGGGACTATGTCTACGTTACTAGTCATCTATATTCAATAAATACAGTAAGTGATAACGGTATGAAATATTACTAACAAGTTATCATGCAAACTGCTATATATAAAGCAGGTTCAAATGACGTAGTTCAAAGCGAACAAGTCACAAGCAACAACCAAGGAACAACTCCAACAAGTTTCTAAACATAGAAGTCGGGGGGCAAACAGACTCATAAACGAGTTCAACATATCGAAAAGATGGCACAGATCAAAGGATGCCATCATCACTGACAGGACTAGGCGGAACAGGCAGAAGTTGCACATTAGTGCCGCCACCATCTTCCCCGAACAAAAATGCAAACTCAGATGTTGCAGTATCCAAATGACGGAGCTCGGCAACTTACCCAACAGCAACTCCGCATACGGCCCTAACTTGTCAAAAGGAAAGCCAGGAGCAAGAATGCTCACCCTACGAACAAAGTCCTCAGCAAACTCGCTGAGCATAGGAGCGGCCTTCGCCGTAGCAGCAGCAGTAACCGCGCTATCAAATCCAGGAGTAGAAGGGAACTTTCCAAGTCCCTCTTCAATGCCAGCCTTCATTTCTTCTTCGCGCACTTTCCGACAGGCAACTTTGTGCTTGCCCGCGTTGTCAGAAATTGCCTTCTCAATGGCAGCGTTCTCATATTCAAGCTGAACAAGGGGGGCATGATCAGAATCATGACGAGCATCAAAATCTTTCTTCTTCAAAGAAAGACGGCGCACTTCATCCTTAGCTTCCTCAAGCTCCTTGGACAAAGTGGCAGCTTTATCAGCAATGGCACGCCTCTCCTGGACAAGCTCCAACATGAAGGAGGCCATGTGCACTATATCAGAAACAACCTGAAAACAAAGAGACAATAAGCATACATGTTCGGGAACAACGAGCATAGCAAAGTGAAGAAAGATACTCACTGGAGTGAATCCAGATAGCGATCTCTCAACAAAGGTTTGTGCCTCCTCGTCACTCGAGGGCCGAACAAGTAGATCACCAGGAGGAATAGATCGATGAAAACGCGCACGCCAACTTCCGGCATGCTCAGCTGGGAGTTCTTGGGAAAAGTGAGATCGCCTGCCACATATGGCATCCACTTACCATATGAAATATCACCTTCCAAAGGACGAAGCAGATCCGCACGTCCAAGTGGCGGGAGCACTACATGCAAACCAAATAGAGTTATGCAAAAGCCAAAAACAAAGCGCACAAAAGCACACAGTCAAGTGTTCAGCTTATACCAGAAGGAATAGCACGTTCCACCTCGGACCGCTCCTTCGAGCGGGGGGCAGACAACGCATCCTCGCAACCGTCAACTTCCTTCCCTTTATGACAGGAAGGAGTAGGAACGGTCACAGTAGTCTTCGGACGCTTCGAACTGCTCGAAGAACGCGCCCCAGTGGTGGACCATTTGGAAGAATCAGGAATGGCAACAACGCGATCAGTAACAAGCGTCGTGCGGCCTGCAAGTAACACGCAAAGTTACAACCCAACCAGGAAAATACATAAGGAAGATTGTTTATTCAAACCGTCTACCTTTTCCACGTCCAGAAGCCGCCGATGCTCCAGAAGCAAGAGGTGGAACAATCCTTCCGCTAGAAGCAATCTTGCGAGCGGCTGCCGTCTGCAAAGACGAGCTTTTTCCGTCACCTACAGCGCAACACGGTAAAAGTTATAAAATGATTAACATACCGAAGCTGCAGAAGGGAGCACATGAATCCCAACATCGACCAACTCCTGATCAGATGCACGCAGCGAACAAGTAAAGCTGCGCGATTGCTGACAGTGATATATCTGCTTGATCACCTCCCTATCCGACAAGGAAAGTTCCCAAAAAGCAAGCGCGGGATCAGACTTCCAAACATACTCGACATCCCAAGTCGTACCCGCATCATGAGCAAAAAAGTAATGATGCCTCCAATGATCGGCAGACCGATCCGCAGCGGCGACTAATCGGTAACTAGAATCCCACTTGGCTTCACCAAGACCAAGCTCCTAAAAACCATCGCTTTGCAAGTTCGGCCAACGAACTTTCACACTGCACAATCCTGCAGAGTCTGGACTCTTAAGCTGGTAGAAGCAGCGAAAGAGGGTGAGAGAGTAACGCCAGGACTGCTTGTGAAGCAGCACTCTAAAACAAGTCCATACTCGAATCCCGTTGGGCGCAAGATCTAAAGGGGAAATCCCATAGCCGCTACAGAGCTCAATCAAGTCAGAGCAGTAGGGAAACTGCAAACCCTCCCTAACGTGAGATGTATACACAACGGATAAATCTACAGGCGATGGAGTAGCATCTCCCAAACTGCTCTCACGGAGTGCGTCAAAGGGGTAAACGGCTTCGGTACAAGGGTCAAGTCCGGAAGCACTCACATACAGGGTAAACAAGGATCTATCCAAGCGGTTAGTGTAGTACCTAACTGTTGCGTCCGGGGTGAACAAGGTCGTGAGGACGCGTCTGTTCGCTTGGTTGTGCGGGCTTTTGGGCTGTAACCCTTCGTCGGGAAGAGGTTGGGCCACTGGCGAGTGTTCGGTTTTACTCCCGTAAAGGTCTTTGTCTCGGTACGGCTGTGTCTCAGGAGGCGGTGGCCTGTGCGCAAATGTGGGCGTCTGGGCGACGATTCCTGCACGAAGGACCAATGCTAGCACGGAGAGGAGGGGGGGGGGGGTGGTGCTAGCGGAGCCCTCTCCGAAGCTTAAGTCACTATAGTGGCAAAAATGTAATTTCTAGAGAGAGAATATTTCTAGAGAGAAGTCAGAGCTCAAAATACCAAAGTTGGGCAAATGAGAGAATGTGTGAAAATGGGTGGCCAAGGCCTCCTATTTATAGGCTTTCTTGGGACCGGACCCGGTTTTAAAGCGGTTTGGTGACGGTTCAAGATCATGCGGTAACCGTCATCCATATTGGTAATGTGCGAACTTGACTTCTCTACACGCAACGGTAATCACGGATACGGTAGTCGCGCGATACCCGTATTGCAATCCGGATGACCGGGTTGCTATGCAACCCGGAGGTCCGGTCCGGACGCGCGTAAATGCGTTTCCGGACCGTTTTGACACCTTGGGAGACGTTTTTAAACCGAGATGTAATTTTTGACGTGTTTACGAGGCCCGAAATGTAAATACGAACCCGAATTGGACATATATCCATCACTTGCCCCCGAGTCAAGTAACGGTTTAGGACCTTTCTTGACTCTATTTTTAAGTTAGGATACATGTCCAATTTGAGTTTGACGCTAACCTTTCGGTTTTGATTGTTGGTCGGACTTAGACATCTTGATTTCGTCCGTCCTTTGATTTTCCGACCGAATGACTTTGTTTCCTGTCATCACGGTTAGTGCAATAGGGAATGTACATACGTAACGTGCAAGTACGGTTATCGTTGAAGACATGAGCAATTGGTAGTACACTATGCGAACATGCCCCTATCAACATGCATGCATAAGTAATGGTCATGGAAAGATCGTAATTACGCGATGCAAGAAATAGAAATCGTATGCTTCTAAAATGACTTAGTGATTATCAAATCATGAATCATGCGATGGCAACATACGTGTAGAGTGTCGGGTTTGATACGTGCAATATCAAGATATGCATAGGAGTAGATATTTAGAAGAGAGGGTGGAGTATACCGTAGGTGTTTAGGCGTGAGTGTAGATAAGTTAATCCTTTAATCCTTATCAACAAAGCATCTCTTGGGATATGTAAATACACACATCCCCAATTATCATTCTAGCACCTTGGGAATTCATCATTCCATCTTCTTTGCAGGTAATTCATTCATCATTTCCCGAAATTGCTTGTGTGTTCATAATTTCTTCGCCGTCGTAGAGCTTAGACACATCTCGGCAGTTTCGAGTTTGATCCTTGACTTGTTTTCAGAGATTGACACCACCATTCGACTCAGTTCTTCACGAGGATTCCAGCGCCGCCTTCGGAATCGCCAGGAGACGCCGGACGCGCCCTCACGCGCCGCCGCGTGAGAAACATCCTTGCCGGCGCGTGAAGCCCACGCGCCACCTTCCCGGCCTCTGTTCGTCGCGGTCCTTACCTTTCCGAAATTGTCTCGACGAGGGGAGTCCATTGGGATACTTTTCGTCACGTTTTGAGGTAATTTGGAAATTCGAATTTACAGGACAGCTTCGACTTGATTTCGAATGTCACCGTATTGTTGTTCGTTTGAGCTATTTTTCGTCGTTGACGTGTGGAACTGTTTGTTGATGCTTGTATGTCGAGTAATTGCTGATTGGTTGCCGTTATTATCGTCGTTTGTCCATAACTTAGGCGATTTTTCACTTCCGTGGATAGTTGAGGTAGAATTCCCCGTTTGGATATAGTGCCCCCGTGTCTTTGTGTAGAAGCTTTTTTGGTCGATATACATAATTTTTCCTCATGGCGGGTTTTTTGGTTGATGGGGATTGCCCAATAACTTTAGGCATAGTCACTTGTCGTTTTGACGCCTTAGATAAATATTTCCCTTAAGCGTTGCCGCGTTCGATCCTTGCGGTTTGTCGCGTTAATTCCACCGTTTGCATGATAGCTCCTTAAGACGTTAGTCCCTTTTATGGTACGTACCAACTTTACTATGCGCGTGGATCTTGGCTACGTGCGTTGACTTTTTGATACGCGCATTGACTTTTGATACGCGCGTTGACTTTTTGATACGCGCGTTGACTTTTGCTATGCGCGTTGGCTTTTGATACGCGCGTTGACTTTTGATACGCGCGTTGACTTTGATACGCGCGTTGACTTTGATACGCGCATTGACTTTTGATACGCGCGTTGACTTTTGATACGCGCGTTGTCATTTTGCAGGTTGTGAAGTCGTAGTAGCTTCTTGCGGAATCCCTTTCCTTTTGACCGAGTTGTTGCTATGAGTAAATCCTTCATTCTTACTCTGAACGTTTTTGAGCATTTTGACCTTCATAATGGATGGCTTTTCGAACGGCTATATGTCTTTTGTGAATTCATATTGCAGGTTGGTTTGCCGGAAAGAGTTCGTCGCTTCATGCGGCGGCTTCGCGTATTGCTTCTCGTGCCGATCCGGCTTTGGTGACCCCTGCCCCCATCACTCCTGCCAGTTCGGGGCGCGATCTTGGCAAAGGGTCTTCTACTCATGCGATTGGGGATACTCCCCCAGCGTCTGATTCTCGCGTTTCTTTCAAGCGGACTGACACAGTGGCGCGTGGACTGACTGATCCCAAGCGCTTGAAGCCAAATGCGACTACTTCCACTCATAAAGGCAAGGAATTCGCGAGTCGTAATGTAGCGTCATCTGCCCCCCAGTCGGGAAACCGACCCGTGGAAGGCCGCGGACTTTGTAAGTACACTTTTGATGGATGTACTCCGCGGTTTTGTTATTTGTTGTTAACCACTTTTCTTTCTTTTTCGCAGCGGTTCCCCCTCTCAGGCGCGACCATCTGGTGTGCCCCGTTGGGTTGGACATTACTGGGACACCTGGGCTCCTTTTGGTAATGGTGGAGTTTATTTCCCCAATGAGTCTTCACTTCGCACTCCAGAGGTTGGAGTTCGTGTGTTGCGTAGGTGTGTTCCACCAGGTGATAGGCGTTCTTGCCCAACGACTGATGAGGAGGCTGAGGCTTATGCACAGGGTGCCTTATCCCGATTTGCTCCTGTAAGTAACTTGATTCTTCTGCCAAGTTTGTTGTTTTTGCGATTTATGTTTTGCTTATCGCGTTGATATGTGCAGGTTGTAGCTGACATGGTAAACATGTCATCTTTTGTTATGGAGCTGGTAAGCGCGAAGCAGGCGACTATGGATAAGTGTGACGCTTTGCGCCAAGAGTTGTCGCGCACCAAGGAAGAGGCTCGCGTGTTGAGTTCGAAAGCTACTGCTTCTGAGAGTCGTTATGAGGCGCGCCATACTCGCTTGTCAAAGCTTGAGTCTGAGATGATCGCTCTTGAGAAGAAGGTTACAGACGATCTTCATTCTCAAGGAGCGGAGTTAGGTGCTCTTGGTAAGGAGAGTCGTGAAAAGGGCGTACAAGTGGGTTTTACCAAGTATTTGGGAACTTCAGATTTTGAAGCTGCTGTTGAGGAGAAAGTGAACAACCTGATGAGCGAGCGTTCTGAAGATTATTTCACCCGTGTGAAGGATCTTGACCCTGGGTTCCCTTTTGGCGAGTTAGGGCCATATGCGAGTTACGCTCTTTCTCACATTGAGGCGCTGAACCTTTTGGAGTGTGGCCTCCCCAACTACGAGGTGTTGGTTGATGATAGCGGAGATGTGAACGTCATTGTTACTTCTCCCGAGTTTATGGAGGTTGCCCCCGGGCCTCCTGGTGGTGCTGCTATTTGAACTGCTCGTTTTACATTGAGCATTTTGGGCTCGTTTATCAGTCCGCTTGTCCCCCGGCTTCTATATTTAGAAACTTGTTGGAGTTGTTGTTCGATTTTTGCTTGTGACTTGTTCGTTTTTGAACTACGTCGTTTGAACCTGTTTTATACACAACAGTTTGCATGATAACATTTTAGTAATATTTCATACCGTTATCACTTATTGTGTTTCCTGAACCCGGATGACTAGTAGTGTAAACGTAGTCCCCGCAGTCGTGACTGATAGCCACTTTTGATTCAAAATTGTATGCACGATGCGTTATGCATGTTGTACGTCTTCCTGCATAGTTTGTCACTATATCTGTCGAAACCTGTCAAGTGGTTCGCGTATAGCGACTTAACAAGTAGTATGTTTGAAATGTGTTACCTTGGCTTGAGCAAGATACTAGTTTATACCGTCTCTTAGTTCCACTCTAAGGCGACGTTGTACAAGACTCTACTTGTAAGTTTTATGAGTTTTAAACAGGGTGCGCACCTGCCAGCGTGTATCAACCCGCGTTGGGGAAGCATACGTAAAAACTTTTTTGGGTTTTGAAAGAGTGTGTTGCGAACCCTAAAATTCTTGTTTGATAAAGTGTTTGGAAAAGGTGTTTGATATATAAAAAATTTATAAAGTATTTGGCAAAATATTTGTGATACATGATTCCTGCGTCCAGGGACCATGTAACACTTTTGAGAGTATGAATTGTGATGCATGTTTTCTGCGTCCAGGAACCATGCAACACGATTTTGAAAATCTATAGTACGGAATTGTCATCTAGCAAGAGGACTTCCGCAATGAAGAGTGAACCCTTACCAGGAATTCGTTATGTGGGATTGTCGTCTATACAGAGGACATCCGTCATGAAGAGTGAACCCTTACCAGGAATTCGTAAGTATGGGATTGTCGTCTAAACAGAGGACATCCGCTATGAAGAGTGAACCCTTACCAGGAATTCGTAAGTATGGGATTGTCGTCTAAACAGAGGACATCCGCTATGAAGAGTGAACCCTTACCAGGAATTCGTAAGTATGGGATTGTCGTCTAAACAGAGGACATCCGCTATGAAGAGTGAACCCTTACCAGGAATTCGTAAGTATGGGATTGTCGTCTAAACAGAGGACATCCGCCACTTATGGGGTGATCAGCCCCGTTATCGTATTTGCTCATCCTGTTCTGAATCCAGGGAATGGCTATGAACACGAGGATTTGCCTCTAACCAGAGATGTCACAGCATATCGTTTGCCTCAACATGCTATTTTGATAGTAGGCCTTGGTGTTAATACAAGATATTGCTTGTAGTTGACGCCTCTGAATAGTCGTCGTTTTGAGTAAGGAATTGCTATAAGTTCCTTTTTTGTAGATAATCCGCAAGTTGTCCTTGCGTCATATAAGTTGGCTGTGAACATAGCGCAATTGTTTTGTGTTGCCGGCACCTTCTTGAGATAGATTCCAATTTATGAAAGGAGAAATGAACTCCTTGTTGGTGTAGGTAATAGTTGTTGTAGTTACTTTGTTTTGCTTCCAAGTAACGTACATAGAGTAGTTGTGTTCCTACGAAGATAAAACGACTTCATTAGGTTTGTGAGATTATTACAGAGATGCCACTTTATATAAGAGAGTGATCTTTTTAACAAGTAGATGCGTTATGGAAATAAGAGCAAAAGGGCTTGATATAAAAGCTCCTTTTGTGATAGAAGATTATCCTTTTATCCGTGGAATTTCTTCAAGTGTCCTCCACTAAATGTATTTGTAGAGACATTGCCATTTGCATCTTCAAGGCGATATGCGTTGATATACGGGATGGATATGACCTTGTAGGGGCCTTCCCATTTTGGAGACATCCTGTTGATTTGATCGAGATGTGAGAATTCATTCCTTCTCCACACCATTTCTCCGACATGGAATTTTCTTTCTTTCACCTTCCTGTTGTAATATCTTGCGGTTATCAAACGCATGCGTGCCTGATTGTGCTCGGAGTTACGCCTTTTTTCTTCAGCCAAGTCTAAGTCTAGACGCATGTCTACTTCGTTGGCTTGTGCGTTGAAATGAGTTGTGCGGTAGGATGAGACAGCAATTTCGATGGGAGCGACTGCTTCCGTTCCATACACCAGACTGAATGGTGTTTCTCCAGTTGACTCCTTTGGGGTTGTTCGAAGTGCCCACAGAACACTGCTAAGCTCTTCTGCCCATCCTCCTTTTAATGCGTGCACTCTTTTCTTGAGACCGTCTAGGACGGTCTTGTTGGCGGCTTCGACTTGTCCGTTGGTTTGAGCATGGCGGACTGACGCGAAACGGTGGTTAATGTTGAGTCTTTCGCAAAATATTTGAAGCCTTGAGCTCTTGAATTGTGGTCCGTTGTCGCTGATTAAGACCTTCGGAACTCCATACCGCGCGATGATGTGATTTCTGATGAAATCCATTATTTGTGCATCGGTTGTTTGTGCCAATGTCTTTGCCTCGATCCACTTTGAAAAGTAATCGATTGCGACGACAATGTACTTGGTTTGGCCTTTTGACTTTGGAAGTGGACCTACCAAGTCGATCCCCCATTGTGCGAATGGCCAGGAGCTTGCAATTGGGCTTAGCTCGGCGGCTGGTGCCGTGATACTTCTTGAATAAAGTTGGCATGCTTCGCATTATGTGACCAAGTGCGTAGCTTGGTTTTTCATGGTTGGCCAATAGTATCCCAAGCTTAATGTTTTGCGTATTAGAGATCTCGCCCCTTCATGGCAGGCTGCTTGGCCTTTATGTAAATCTTCTAACACTTTTTGGCCCTCCCGGAAGGTGATGCACCTTAGGTATGGGGTTGAAAATCCTTTCTTGTAAAGCTCATCATCTATCAACGCGTAATTGACGGCTTGTCTCTGGATTTTTTGGGCTTGAACTTTGTCTTCGGGGAGCTTGTGGTCTTTGAGGTATGCCAATATTGGGGTCCTCCAATCTGGATCTGGATCGATGCACAAGACTTCGAATTTGTCAATTACTGACAAGATTCTGTTTTCCACGAAATGTGTTTCTTTGCCTTGTTCATTGCCTTGTGCGAATTTGCTCAAGGCGTCAGCTTCTTGATTTTCTTCTCTAGGCACCGCGATAATGTCGAATGTATCGAAGCTTGTGATGAGGTCTTTTGCTTGCCCCAAGTACTTTTGCATATTTTCTGACTTTGCCGCGTATTCGCCTTTAACTTGATTGACAACTAATTGCGAATCGCACTTCACTCGTAGATGTTTAACTCCGACACCTTTTGCAATTCTTAAGCCAGTTATCAATGCTTCGTACTCCGCCTCGTTGTTTGTTGCTCTAAATGTTAAGTTTAGAGCATACTTCAACGGATTAGATCCATCGGGAGGTATTAGGAGGAATCCGGCACCTGATCCCCCTACGTTTGAAGATCCGTCGGTGTACATTTGCCATACTTCGGTATGTTCTTCAATTTGTTGAGGTCCAACTTGGGTGTCTGTGTCGGGTGTTATCCCGGTGAATTCTGCGATGAAGTCTGCCAATGCTTGCCCCTTGATCGTCGTTCGAGGAGCAAAGTGAATGCGGAATTCACTTAGCTCCACCGACCACTTTGTTAGCTTTCCTGACATGTTTGGCTTTGACAGGATGTGCTTCAGGGGTTGGTCTGTTAAGACTGTTACTTCGTGTGCGTGGAAGTATGGCCTCAGCTTTCTTGCTGCTATTATAAGCGCGTACAAGTATTTTTCGATTGGCATGTAGTTTATCTCGTACTCTGCAAGTATCTTGCTTACGTAGTAGACTGGGAGCTGGGTAGTTCCCTTCTGTTTGACAAGGACTGAGCTGACTGCCGTGTTGCTCACTGATATGTACAGGAAGAGGGGCTCTCCTGGTATCGGTTTTGCCAATGCCGGCAATGTGCGCAAGTGTTGTTTTAATTGCTGAAAGGCCTCTTCACACGCTGGTGTCCATTCAAACTTCTTGTTTGCACGCAAGACTTCAAAGAAAGGGAGTGCCTTGTCGCCTATTCTGGCAAGGAATCTGTTTAAAGCAGCTAGGCGGCCATTCAATTGTTGGACTTCCTTATGTCTCCTTGGGGACACCATTTCTTCAATCGCCCTCACCTTCTCTGGGTTAGCTTCTATCCCCCTCTGGCTCACCATGAATCCAAGAATTTTTCCTGATTGTACGCCGAAAGCGCATTTTGTTGGATTTAGGCGGACTTGATATTCGCGCATTCTTTTGAAGATTGCTCGCAAGTCGTCGACATGGTTGTGTCTTTTGGTTGATCCACGTATGCCTCCATTTTGGTTCCGATTAGATCGCCAAATATGGTATTGACCATTCGCTGGTATGTTGCTCCCGCATTGATTAGGCCGAATGGCATCACCGTGTAGTTGTATATTTCGCTATCTGCATAGAATGCAGTATGCGGCGCATCATCCTTGAACATTGGGATTTGGTTATATCCTGAGTATGCATCCATTACGGACATTAATTCATGGCCGGCAGTGGCATCGACTAGTTGGTCGATTCTTGGGAGAGGATATGAATCCTTTGGGCATGCGTTGTTGAGATCTCTGTAATAGATGCACATTCTTAACTTGCCACTTGATTTAGGAACCAACACCGGGTTTGCAACCCATGTTTGGTATCTTGATTCTTCGATGAATCCTGCGTCAAGCAGTTTTCCCACATCTTCTCTGATTGCCAGTTTCTTGTTGCCCCCGAGGGGTCGAAGTTTCTGGGCTATTGCTCGAGTTCCTGGCTTGATGTTGAGTTTATGGGAAATGACTTCTGCGCTTATTCCGGGCATATCGCTTGGTGATCATGCGAATAACTCTTTATACTCTTTGAGGAGTGCTGTGATTTCTATCACTTCATCTTCTGACAGGGATGCTCCAATTTGGACCATTCTGTCTGGCTCTTCGATCTTTATTTGTTTTAACTCCTCTACTGGGGCCGGTCGGGAACGACCTTCTCTTGGATCATCATCAATGATGGGCATGTCATCTGGCTTGACGTTATTTTGGATTGCCACGTTGTAACAATTCTTTGATAACAGTTGGTCTCCTTTGACTTCACCGATTCCGGCTGCAGTTGGGAATTTGATCTTCTGGTGTGTTGTGGATGGCACCATTCCCCACGCATTCATAGTTGTGTATCCTAAGATACCATTGTATGCGTCAAGCTTTTGTACTACCATAAATGGTGTTGCAATTTGGAGACATGAGTTGCCCTCTCCTAGTATAACTGGAAGTGTTATGGACCCCAATGGGTAACTTGCATCTTCCATGAACCCCACTAAGGGTGAATTCATTTTGTTGACGTCCTTCTTTCTCCCCAAAGCTAGGATGACGTCTTTCATGATGATATTGGGCGAACTCCCTCCATCGACCAAGATACGCTTGATGTCCATGCCGTCGATTGTCATGGTTATGACCAATGCATCATTATGTGGAAAATGTTATGTGCGACTTGTCTTCCGAAGAAAAGCCGATGGCGTCTTCTAGGACAACGTCTCCTTGCTGGCTGCCTCTGGGCTCATGGATCATCAGGGAAGCGTATATTTCTCTCCCGTATGATGTTTCGCCTTCTGCCCCGAAGCCTCCATGTATCACGTGGATGCTTGGAAATTTTGGACCGTGCTGTGCGGATGGCACACTGCTTGCTGGCACGGTAGACATTATGGACCTTTTATGACGTCTAAAGCGCTTCCTGGTTTTTGACGGATTGACCTTAGTGAGAGCGTTGTGCTCACTCGTCATGACTTTGCGGTACGGTAGCTTTTTGTTCGAATCACGTAGACGGCGCCAATGTTGCGTCCGGGGTGAACAAGGTCGTGAGGACGCGTCTGTTCGCGTGGTTGTGCGGGCTTTTGGGCTGTAACCCTTCGTCGGGAAGAGGTTGGGCCACTGGTGAGTGTTCGGTTTTACTCCCGTAAAGGTCTGTGTCTCGGTACGGCTGTGTCTCAGGAGGCGGTGGCCTGTGCGCAAATGTGGGCGTCTGGGCGACGATTCCTGCACGAAGGACCAATGCTAGCACGGAGAGGGGGGGTGGTGCTAGCGGAGCCCTCTCCGAAGCTTAAGTCACTATAGTGGCAAAAAGGTAATTTCTAGAGAGAGAATATTTCTAGAGAGAAGTCAGAGCTCAAAATACCAAAGTTGGGCAAATGAGAGGATGTGTGAAAATGGGTGGCCAATGCCTCCTATTTATAGGCTTTCTTGGGACCGGACCCGGTTTTAAAGCGGTTTGGTGACGGTTCAAGATCATGCGGTAACCGTCATCCATATTGGTAATGTGCGAACTTGACTTCTCTACACGCAACGGTAATCACGGATACGGTAGTCGCGCGATACCCGTATTGCAATCCGGACCTCCGGATTGCTTTGCGCAACCCGGAGGTCCGGTCCGGACGCGCGTAAATGCGTTTCCGGACCGTTTTGACACCTTGGGAGACGTTTTTAAACCGAGATGTAATTTTTGACGTGTTTACGAGGCCCGAAATGTAAATACGAACCCGAATTGGACATATATCCATCACTAACCAACACCTCGGTCTCTCCGACAGGAGATGCCCCAGCAAAAGGATCAGCAGCTACACCCTCATCGGTGTCCAAAACACTATCTACTGGTAAAACCGGGTCTACCTTCAACTCATCCTCAATATCAGAATTAAAAGGAGTCTGCGATAGAGGAGTGGTGGACTTACTCATTGCAACAACTCGATCAAAAGGAAGGGAGTCCCGCAAGAGGTTGCTACGGCTTCACAATCTGCAAGAACCAAGCAAAAGTCAACGCGCGTAGCAAAAGTCAACGCGCATAGCAAAAATCAATGCGCATAGCAAAAGTCAACGCGCGTAGCAAAAGTCAACGGGCATAGCCACGTCAACGCGTATAGCCAAAGTAAACGCACATAGCAAAATGGGTGCGTACGGTAAAAGGGGCCAACATCTTAAGAAAACTACATACAAACGGTGAGTCTAACGTGACGAACCGCGATGATCAAATTCGGCGACACTTAGGAAAAATATTTTTCTAAGGCTTTGAATACAACCAACGGTTACTCCTAAAGACGTTTGGCAACTCCCGTCGACGAACAAGCCCGTCAAGGGAAAAAATTATGCATACCGACCAAAAAGCCTCTACGCAAAGACACGGGGGCAATATGTCCAATCGGGGAATTCTACTACAACTATCCACGGAAGTGAAAAATTGTCTAAGGCATGAACTAACGACGATAGTAACGACAACCAATCAGCAATTATTCGACATACAAACACCAATAAGCAGTTCCATACGACAACAACGACAAATAGCTCAAACGAACAACAATACGGCGACATTCAAAATCAAGTCGAAGCTGTCCTGTAAAATCGAGTTTTCAGATTACCTCAAAACGTGACGAAAAGTATCACAGTGGACTCCCTTCGTCGAGACGATTTCAGAAAGGTAAGGACCGCGGCGAACGGAGCACGGGAAGGCGGCGCGTGGGCTACACGCGCCGGCAAGGCGAAGCTCACGCGGCGGCGCGTGAGGGCGCGTCCGGCGTCGTCTGGTGATTCCGAAGGCGGCGCTGGAATCCTCGTGACAATCTGAGTCGATTGGTGGTGTCAATTTCTGAAAACAAGTCAAGGATCAAGCACGAAACTTTCGGGATGCGCCTAAGCTTTACGACGGTGAAGAAACTATGAACACACAAGTGATTTCTGGAAATAATGAAGGAATTACCTGCAAAGAAGAAGGAATAATGAATTCCCAAAGTGCTGGAAGAATGATTGGGGATTTGTGTAATTACATATCCCAAAAGATGCTTTGATGATAAGGATTAAAGGAGTAACTCATCTACACTCACGCCTAAGTACTTACGGTATACTCCACCCTCTCTTCTAAATATCTACTCCTACGTACATGATTATTTTGGTATTGCACGTATCAAACCCGTCATTCTACACGTATGTTTTCATATCGCATGATTCATGATTTGATAATCGCTAAGTCGTTTTAGAAGTATACGGATTATATTTCTTGCATCACGTAATTACGATCTTGCCATGACCGTTACTTGTACATACATGTTGATAAAAGCATGTCTGCATGACGTATTACCAATTGCCTATATCCCTAACGGTAACCATACTTGCACGTCACGTATGCATATTCTCTATTGCACTAACCGTGGTGACAGGAAATAAAGTCATTCGGTCGGAAAATCAAAGGACGGGCGAAATCAAGACTTCCACGTCCAACCAATGGCCAAAACCGGAAGGTTAGCATCAAACTCAAATTGGACGCGTATCCTAACTTAAAAATAGAGTCAAGAAAGGTTTTAAACCGTTACTTGACTCGGGGGCAAGTGATGGATATGTGTCCAATTCGGGTTCGTATTTATATTTCGGGCCTCGTAAACACGCCGAAAATCACATCACGACTCGAAAAACGTCTCCCAAGGGGTCAAAACGGTTCGGAAGCGTATTTACGCGCGTCCGGACCGGACCTCCGGATTGCGCAAAGCAATCCGGACCTCGCCGAATTGCCCAAGTTCGACGAGGTCCGGATTGCACTTCGGGTATTGCGCGATTACCGTTTACGCGATTACCGTTACGTGTAGCGAAGTCAAGTTCGCGCATTACCAATGTTGATGACGGTTACCGCTTGCTTTTGAACCGTTATCAAACCGCTTTAAAACCGGGTCCGGTCCCAAGGAAGCCTATAAATAGGAGGCCTTGGCCACCCATTTTCACACATCCTCTCATTTGCCCAACTTTGGTATTTTGAGCTCTGACTTCTCTCTAGAAAAACTTTCTCTCTCTAGAATTACCTTTTTGCCTTATAGTGACTTAAGCATCGGAGAGGGCTCCACTAGCACCACCCCCCCCCCCTCTCCGTGCTAGTACCGGCCCTTTGTGCAGGAATCGACGCTCCAGACGATCAGACTCGTGCACAAACCACCGCCTTTTGAGACTCAGACGTTTCCGGAGACACAACCACCTTTTGAGACACATACCTTTTCCGAGACTCAACCGAACACTCGTCAGTGGCACAAATCCCTTTCAGACGAAGGGTTACAACCCAAAAACCCGCTCAACCATTCAGACAGACGCGTCCCCACGACCCAGTTCATCCAGGACGCAACAGTGTTCATTAATTAGAATAATGTACAATTTTTTTTTATTATAATACTCACAAATATAACATATATATTATCATAGTAAATAACATTAAACAATTTTATGTTTAGAAGTTACAATAATTAATTTCCGTTGATTAATATGGCATGTTTAAAAGCTCAAGATCACTACGTGACACAATAATACACATTTTGAGCTATAAAATCTATGATTAATTTTAAATCTCGGAATTCCGGTTTCACTACATGTCATTATCTAGTTTAGTTGATCAAAATTATATTTCTTCTACAGGTTAATCGGCCATATTGTATTTTAGATAAATCCCATAAGTATATTAAATAATTTTACTTTTTTTAATTGAAAATGATAGTTTTATTAATATTATTACTTTTAGAAATTGACTAGACAAATTTCGTCAAATGTGCATTGTAATGTAGTATAAGAAGAGCACATACTAATAATTGTAGTTAATTATTAATATTAAAACCATCATAGTTATTTTTAACAAAAAAAATATAACGAAATAATATTATTTTGAAATGTAAATTAAACCTAAGTAAATGTTCTGCAGTAAACAAAAATAATACAAATAAGCCCATATTCTTAAAACTTAATTATGAAGTGTTTCGACCGGGTTATCGCGGGTTGCCCGCGGAATAGCCCGTCGAAGTCTTCGGGTTGAATGCGAATTAAGTCCGTCCTCTAAAGTCACGAGCGGGCCCTAACTTCGTCTTCTGGATGGTGGTGAATCCTTTGGGCTCTCTGGAAGATCGTCTGTCAGTACCTACGAAAGGAGCGTTACCAAGCAGTCCCCATGGAGAGGGGGGGGGGGGGTGCTTGGTGTGCTCACTCCGATGATCAACATTAGTCGACTTCTAGAGAGAGAAAGAGAGGGTTTTCTAGAGAGAGGTCAGAGCTTTTCCCATTCTCGCCCAAAGTGATTTCTGAATTGACTTGAAAATGTTTACCCCCAAGGTGGCTATTTATAGGCAACCTTGGACCGTAAACCGGTTTTGACCCGGTTCAATGTGGAAATGTGAACCGGGATGCATGGGAGAGCTTTGGGAAATGGTCTCTGACGCGCGTCTCAGGCGGCTGTCCTGAGCGGGACGCGCGCGCCTCTGAAACTTAGGTCTCGGACACATAGGAGTTAGTTAAAGATCGGGTCTCCTATACGTCCGGGACTAAATGGGGGGTGTACGCGACACCCCCCGGGTGTCGAGCTTACCCGGAATTCCGAGTAAGCCTAGGCTTACCCGGAATTCCGGGTGAGCCTAGGCTTACCCGGAAATTCCGGGTAAGCTAAGCTTACCCGGAATTCCGGGTAAGCTTAGCTTATCCGGAAATTCCGGGTAAGCTGGGGCTTACCCGGAAATTCCGGGTGAGCTTAGCTCACCCAGAATTTTCCGGGTAAGCCTCCCGGGGATGCCGGGCAAGTTCGAAACTTGCCCGGTTTCCCCCGGTTAGCTTGCAATCGGGTTTCGCGCGTGTATGAGGTTCGAATAATTAAAACCGAGCCCGAATCACGCGTATGTCCATCATGAAGGTCCATTAAAACAAGCCCATGTTTAAATAAGCCCAACCTAACAAATGGTGACTGGCTGGGATGTATCTCACCAACTCTCACCCTCTCAAACATTTCAATTTTTTCATTATGCAGCTTCTTAATTGTTCACATTACTTTAAATTTGTGTCTGTATCTCTCCACCGAGTTCTCAACTCACCGAGTGGAAAAGTGAGGTCCCTCTTTATCTCATCTCTCACTCTACCTTTTCTTCCTTTCTCTACACAAACTAAAGAACATCGTTCATAACCAGATGAATTTTTATAGCAGTTCTTATTATTTCCTTTCTTAGATCAAGATGAAGCTCTAATCTTATGGGCAAGCTCTAAATCGCTTATATTTTCAAAGAATTTCAGAGGGGACAAGACAAGGTTAAGTTTTTTTTTTTTTTTTTTCATCTGAAACTTACATGTGTATATTAGAAATTCTATGGAGTTCAGGAGTGCGAGTAGATTCGTCCCTATCTATATATATATATATACTAGGTGCTGACCCCGCGCGTAGCGCGGGGCACGTTAATTTGTAATAGTTTAATGTAATATTTTTTAAGGCTATGTATATATATTTTTTTCATTTAAAAGAATATTAGTTAAATGTTGTATATATATATGAACTTAACATTTTAATATTGTAAGGTTTAAATTTAGACGTTGTCATTTTTGAATCATACGATAATATTATTATTTATTAAGTAATTTTAACTGTAAAGTGTAAATAGTTTTGTTGATCAATTTCATGTGATTGTTTATATTTTTATTTTTTTCCTATCATGTTATTGTTTGATGTATAAAAATAATTTATCTAATTAAAGTATATATATATATATATATATATATATATACTAGAATTTTGCACGTGTGTTGCACGCGCAGTACGCGTTATGTATAGTTTGTATTTATTAGTTTATCGTTTTAGGTCTGAAAAATATAAAACGTTTAAGAGTAATGATTTAGACTTTAGGGTATTTCAAAATAATAGTAATTAATAATTTCCTCAATTATCCGATCAAATAATTTCATAACCACGAAACACACACATTACTTGTCAGAAAACTGAACTTAATAATAAAAAATCATACTATGTTTTCAGCAGCTTTTGTTGAATACCCTAATAATATTTTTTATTTTTTACGGAGTACTTCTAAGAGGAGTCCTCATCAAAAGGGTAGTACCGGTAATCAGAGACAAAGCCATAATTAATTTTCGGAGGTAAATATAATTAGTGAGAAGAGTATATTTAATATTTATACAGTTTCAAATCCGTAACGTAAATAATATATCTATCATTAACTTCTTTTTTTTTTTTTTGCCAAAAGAACTATCATAAACCTTTTTTTTATTACAAAAAAGAACTATCATAAATTCATAATAACATTGTGCACATTCATATTTCATATAATTGGAAACTAATATCCTTAAGAAGACAACTATTAATTTTTAATAAGGCTTGTCATATTTTTTTATCAACGACAAAATATTTATAATTAACAGAAAATAACAATACAAAACTATTATTTTTTAAAGATAATTTCTTTTTAGTATTTTAAAATTATACTAATGATCTCTCAGTTTATTTTAATCCTTTTCTTCTTTAGAGCAGTTGTATTGAAGGATTAAACATTAATGATGTATGAAAAAAGAATGGAGATCTTGTACATTATCAATCATAGTTAGTAAAAAAAACACACACATATATATATATCCGTTAGGAATTACTAATTAGAAAGAGTCTCTTTTCAATTATCATGTACCGAACTTAATTAAATCACAAAAGGTATTGCGGTGCCAAAAAACCCTACCAAGCTAACCATGGATTTATGATGGTGCTTAACCCAATCTAGGGCTTAAAAGGGAAGTTGTGAATTATACAATACTAAGCAAATGCAAGTGAAAATTAAATCAATTAAGTTGATTAGAACTTATGTGTAGATTAGAAAACGAGAGTATGATGAAAAAGAGGTTCGTACATAGAAAAAAAACTTTGCACATAATTGAGCGTGTAAGAATAACCGGAAAGAATTTTTTTATAAAAAGACATATGGTCAGCATGACACTTTAAATTCACATATGTCATGGAGTATCTGTTGCTTCATAAATGAACGTAAACATGAATAAATGTTTGAAAATACGATGGAAATGTTTAATATATAATATAAAGAATATATTTGAAGAAAGTTGTGTACTTACTTGATCCATAATTAGTGAAAGCAATCACTACAAGTGCCGTCGTTCATTAAAATTGTGTTCTAGTTTGCATCCAGATTAGACCATGCACGGTAATGGTGCAAACTTTATTGTCCATCTGAAAAAAAAAAAAATCAGGGAACAAAATCTATAAATGGGAGTAGGAGGAAATAATTATGAATTAAGAACATCTAATTCTTACAATAGATAGAAGAACATGCAGAAGATGATGAAAATTCCAAACATTGACTTGAAAAAAGAGAACGCGAAGGAGGAGAGATATGAATTATGAAACCTTCGTGGAAGATATATGATGTGACCGATATTTGACTGGATTTAGGAAATGAAAGCACAGTTAGAAATAGCATCTCTTCAACATTGTGGTTTGTTTGAGAGACGAAACAATTAGATGGTGAACCAACACAACTATTAGTGAAAGGGTATGCGTAGATATTTTGTGAGGACAAATTTTTGGTGAGGACAATTTCAAATTTACAGATTTTTATTTATGTAATAGATATATATATATATATATATATATAATCTACAGAGATGACATAAATTAAATGAGATATGAAATTTATTGTATAAATTGTTTTTTTTCATCAAGCATGACTATTAAGTAGATGATATAGTGTATATATTATTGAAATATTTTTTATTTACTGTTTGATATATAAAGTTGATACAATAATATAGAAACTAAGGCAAATCATATTTAAGTTCATATATTTCTATATCTATATAGAGGGCTGTGAATTAGTGTGTATTATTCTTTCTAGATATCTATGGGTATGTCCGTATATATATAATTGTTCTTCACGATCTTCTGGTGAGACCATTAATTTGAATATCTCCCTGCAACCCAACACCATTTGGTAGTCACCTTCGAGTCTCCAAAATTGGCGAAATATTTTTGCTGCTGCATATTTGTCTATCGTATACAATGCGATGCTGTAATTGTAGATAGCTTGATAGGTACCATTTGTTCTTACAGCGATCTGTAAAAACATTTTTCCTTCATATATATTTTTTTGTATGAAGAAAAGATACGTCCCTATCATTAGATGGACATGTATGTTACCAGTTTGTTCTATTTTTTTTTTTTTAAATAAAAAACCAGTAGATGTCAAACTTGGAATTTGAGGATATAGGGTCGGAAGATACAGTTGTTTCAAATAATTTGAATCTTTGTCAAATGCAATTGAACGAAGAAATCTGCAACTGATCACAACAATATTATTAGTGGAATTGATAAATATTAATTGTATTAAAACTTAGTGGAATTAGTAAATTATATCATTGTAAGAAGAAAGCTGTATCTACTACCGAGTGCGAGGAAGCCAATTTCATCTTGTTGAGCTAAAAGTAAAAATATAAACTGTAGAATTTCATTTGGAAGGTAAAAGTGTTGTTTGCTTCATTTTGTATATTTTTTTAAGTGAATAATAAATTGTAAGAAAGATCTTTATATATGATGCTATTAATTAATTGTATTTATTAGTGTGGTATTAATTAATTCAGTTTTGAAATTAATTAATACTATTTATTAGGGTGATATTAATTAACTGTATTTATTATAATATTTTTTTTTACAGAAAATGTATAACAAAATTCAGACGTTAGCTTTGAAGGGAGTGAAACATTTTTTTTTTAATTTTTTTGTAGATGTATTATCTTAAAAATAGTAATTGTAGTTCTGGCCATAGTTTGCTAATTGATAGTGTTGCCAGCTTTAGTAGTAATTGATTGAGGAATAATTGGTGGTTTAAGTTTTTATTAGTTTATGTTTATGATGTATCGGAAGTGGTATAAGGTAGGTTTTTTTTTATATATATAAGTTTTATGAAATTAATTGCTTTGTTTGAGTGCATTTTTAATGCATATGTAATGCTATTGTAGAAATAGTCTGTATATAATAAACTGTGATTGAAAGTAACGATTGAAATAAGTTTGTAGAGTTAAATATAGGCATTCTAACAGTCTAATTGAATTATAAAGACTAAGCCGTTAACAAATAATCAATTCTCCTAATAATAATAATTATTATAATGGTAATAATATTTTGCATGTTGTGCAGCATTAATTGCTCTTGAATAATTGAAGAGATTTTAATGGCAGAGCTTTAACGGAAGACTAATAATAATAAAGGAAATTTAAGCCTAATAATAATAATAGTTGATAATAACTTTGTAGAGTTAAATATTGTGGGGATTCTCAATATTCAGCCGTTAACAAATGGTAAATTCTCCTAATAATAATAATAATAATAATTAAAATGATGATAATAATATTTTGCAGGTTACATTTGCCAAAAGTAACAGTCAAATTTGTAGAATTCGAGATCTCTACATTTCGCTATAAATAACATTCATTTACCTGTGAATGTATATGCATCGTTGGTGTACCTGTGAATATAGGGTTGAATGTTTAATATAAACTAAGTATTTACCTGTAAGAAAAAGATTGAAATTATATATCATCTTTCTTAGTTTAAAAAAAAAAGGATGATCCTCTAAAATTCTCTGGATGTTTCAATCCCATTGTTTGGTTTATTGTATTTTTCAACTAATAAACCCAAAATATCAATAAAATCATCCACCTTATATTTATTACAAATTTAAAAAAAAAAAATCATTTTCAACATGTTCCTTCTTTTCACCAATATATTTTTTAGAGAGGCACCTGCAATATTAAAATAACTTAAGTTAGTATCAACATAATCAACCTTTTGACTCACATATCAATCAATTTTACAAAAAGAGGCTAATCCTGTTTATGACCCTCAATGGCTCATTTATATCCCGACATTATTTGCAGCACAAACTTTGCAGAGGTTAGTCTTGCCGGATTAGCAAAACTTGCATATTCACGACACTTTGTCCGGTAGCAGAGGATGACATTGTCCTCTGGTTTAACTTCAGTAACACCTTCACCAAAACTCTCTACAATCCTGTATATCATGAAAAAAATGATAAATCGAATCCATACCATAATATAGAGAATGATGCAAAAAAGGGGTCCATACCCTACAGCTTCGTGACCAAGAATGCAAGAGAACAGATCTTCGGGATCCTGCAAATGCAAGCATATTGTGAAAACTTTCTTACATAATGTCTGTTCATATCATTGGCAAGTTAATCTGAAAATAATTAACTTTATTCATCAACGTAAGTAACTGCCACTAACGAAGAAATTGTTTAAACTATAAATTTGAAAAATTTGCATTCTTAAATGCTTTATTTGTGCCGTGTACAATGAGTGGCTATTTCTATTGTCCATTTCTTAGAACTAATACATAAAATCTCATCAACTTGACATGCATATACATCAAGAGTGTATTCATGATAGATGGATCACAATTTTCATTCTCCATTCCAGCACATTACATCCAGGACATGCATTTTTCGGAACTTCAGGAAGCTACCAAAAACACAAATATCAAATTTTTTTGATTATCTACAGTCTACAGATGCAGATAGAACTGCGCCATTGAGAAATGTATTGTCTTGACAGAAAATTATATCGAATGGATTGTTTATGTATTTAAGGAATTGGCTAACACATGAAATCCTAAGTTAAGTATACATGAAATTCCCTCGTTAAACGATGATACGCTCCAGTTTTTAACCCGACCCCGAGTATCAAACATCCTAACATGCAATGATTTGTAAATACTGGGTAAATTAAAAAACTTCATCTTTATTATCGGCTAATTACCCCCCCGAATGACGAAACTCACCTAGGTTGTTATAGGCTCTCTCAGTATAGAGAAGACCCAATTTCTCAAGACCCGTCTCGGAGATTTTCCTTGTTCTGTCAAAAGCACCAAAAGTTACCCTTACGTTTAACTAAATAAATTAATTAACTATTAAAAGAGCCTAAATTATCAATACTTAAATATTACTTTTAGTTCTTTGGTCCAAAGCTCTTTAATAGCCTCTTCTTGAAGAATTGTTGACGTCAATAACACACCATTAATAGGAGCTCCCATACATTATTGCTCTGGTAATCTGCTGCAATAAAGTCTTGATAACAGTTGTTTCTTTTTCATCACTGCAAATACATAAATAAATATAGCGCAATTGGGAAATCATTTTTCAAATACAGGAGAAACAATATTTGAAGTTTATTAGCGTTTTAGGAAGTAAAAACCTGAAGCAACCAACTCGATGTCCACATAGACCAACGTTCTCTGCACAGAACCGTGAGCACAAGCAATTAAATGTCTTCTTTCAAGAAATATGTGGATAGCTTTGGCATTGGTGACTAAATCTCCACTTGCAACATCAAAGAACTGACGCATCTTTCACACTACATTTTGTGCTATCTTACATGATCTACTTTCTCTGCAAATAGACATGGAAGTTTAATCACATGGATTACCTCTTAAAAATAGGACTTGGAAAAAACAAAATCAGATTCTCTCCACCCAACATAGTGGCAAGAGAATGTCCTAGACTGAGGTACCTTGTGGGAGATCTTGAATAAAAAAAAATTTCATTTCATATTTAGAAAATTATACTGAACCCCTAAGGATGCGCTCTTGTTAGAGTTTTCAAACATGCTGCTAAATGTATCTTGTTTAACAAAGAGGAAGTAAGGAGTACCTACTTATATCATTGGACACGAACCTCTTTTTCATGTCCTCGAGTGAATGAGACTCCTTCGCCAACCTAGCTTTTCAAGCTTATCACGTCTCTTTTTTAGCTCTAATGCATGTGATGTGCCTGCAATATAATGGATTTGACATCAGATAAAAGGCTTCTAATGGTCTCAACCACTACGATGCATACTATTAGTGATAGAGATACACAGTTTGAACATTCATATAAGTAATAGTGCAGAAAACAAAAATCCTGGAGCAGCATCAGCAGTCGCTTCAACCTTTAGCTCTCCATTCCATCAATAATTGCACTGACAACATCGGCACACACTCATTTCCCTGTCAAATTTTCTCCATTGCAGAAGACTTTTGCTCAATATAAAAGAGATTCAACTTTTTTAGCTCCAATTGCAATAGAGATACTGTGGGGGTGAAACTGGAGGCCTCTCATTGATTGTTTTCAATCTTTTAGGACTCGAGGATGATTCAAAATTAAATCCTGACCCAAAAATATTTCCACGACTTTCAAAAGTTGTTGCTTAAAGAGCTATATGCAGAAAGCTTAAGGAACAGAATCATTAGGCACCAACATGCTGCATAAAGGAGCATCAAAGAAACAATAAAATGTTTGAACAACCTGGTAATTTAGCAGCCAAGAAACTTCAATGTTTGAACAACCTGGTAATTTAGCAATTCAATACAGCAGAAATCTTTTTTTATTTAGAGCCATTTATTTACAATCTTGTCTAATTGCTATACAATCTTTTTTTATTTACAACAGAAAGCTTAAGGCACAGAATCATTAGGCACCAACATGCTGCACAAAGGAGCATCAAAGAAACAATAAAATGTTTGAACAACCTGGTAATTTAGCAGCCAAGAAACTTCAATGTTTGAACAACCGGGTAATTTAGCAATGTAATAAACTTACCCTTTGAGACTCGATTTGCTTCTGAGGAACATATTTCGATCAGGTGTTCAAATACGAAATTTGACAACCGTAACAGTTTCATTCAATTGAGTACAATAAATTTTTGCAACGTACAATTTGGAAGAGGAAAGGGATGGGTATTTCGAATGCAAACTGATTAGCTGAAATTTGGTAGAGCAAACGATATGTCGCGGAGGTTTCAGCCATGGTGACTGCGGCGTGTGCGTGTGCGGGTGCCGAGAGCAGACGTTTCACTTTTCTGTCGTCTCTCCAAAACCAACATTAAAAAAGCTGTCATAGTGGACCGAGAAACAACATAAGGCTGATCCAATATTCAAAAGCCTTAAACAGGCTGATTAGAATAAATAAAAAAAACAGGCTGATCCAACATTCCAAAGCCTTAAACAGGCTGAGAAGAATAATAAAAAAAAAACAATGGATTGTGTAACGGATGATGATGTGGCAAGATTAGGTTAATCTAAATTGATGATATGGCATGCCCAAATTGCTTCAATCTCTCACATGTTGCCTTATATATTATATAGATATATATATATATTGTAAGAGTATATTATTTATAAAAATAAATTGCATGCATATCTTTATTTAGAAAAATATATATAGTAATATTATTTTATAGAAAAATATTATTTTATTCAAAACGGTGGTTTATAAAAATGTTATTTTATATAAATATAATGTATAAATAAATAATGTTTGCAATTTTTTTTTTTTATAAAAGATTTTATTTTTTTTCTTTTTGTCGGGATATTTTTTATCGGTTGTATGCAGGTCGGTATCTATTTTATTATAATTTGCAGTGTTACCGTTCTCTTTCCCAGCTGTATTATTTTATTTTCACTAATTTCACTTCTCTCCACATGTTTTTATCATTTTTCTATTAATAACTCCACTTGCCCACTTTTCTTTTTGTTAATTATGAAAATTATTAGCATTAATTAATATATATTTTTCCTAAATGATTATTATCATCATTAATATATTACACTAAGAGCATCCACAATGAACAACCCCAACTTCTATCCCACTTTATGCCACATAAGTGCCACATAATTAATATATAATAAAATAAAAAAGTGTCTTGAGGTTGTCTATTACTACTTCAATGGTGTCTACCAACTTGGACCTACATATTCTTTTAAATAATAATAAAATTAACACTTTTTTCTATTATACTCTCTCACAATATTAATGATGGGATGTGAGAGAGTGAATCCCTCCTTGGAGGGATTGGACAAAAAAATTTGTCCATCTCCAATGCAAATGGACAACTCATCTTGCCACATGGAGGAGTTGTCCTTCATTTTTGTCTTGCATTGTGGATGCTCTAACAAATCATGATGACTCTTGAGGTTCTGGCAGTTTCACTTTCTATATAAGAAGATTTTGTAAATTAGCTAATCTCCATTAATATTCTCTCCAAAATTTCTAAAAAGTACACTCGGAGCTTTTGAACTTACTATTAGCATTATATTTATATAAAATATATATAGTAATATTATTTTATTCAAAAATATTATTTTATTAAAAATGGTGGTTTATAAAAACGTTATTTTATATAAAATATAATGTATAAAGAAATAAATAAATAATGTTTGCAAATTTTTTTATAAAAGCTTTTATTTTTTTTTCTTTTTGTCTGGATATTTTTTATCGGCTGTATGCAGATCGATATCTATTTTGTTATAATTTGCAGTGTTACCTTTCTCTTTCCCAGTTGTATTATTTTATTCTCACTAATTCCACTTCTCTCCACATGTTTTTTTATCATTTTGCTATTAATAACTCCACTTGTCCACATTTTTTTTGTTAATTATGAAATTATTAGCATTAATTAATATATATTTTTCCTCAATGATTATTATCATCATTAATATATTTCACTAACAAATCATGATGGCTCTTGAGGTTCTGGCAATTCCACTTTCTATATATGAAGATTTTTTAAATTAGCTAATCTCCATTAATATTCTCTACAAAATTTCTAAAATATATTCGGATCTTTTGAACTTACTAGTAGCATTATATTTATATATAATAAAATATATATAGTAATATTATTTTATACAAAAATATTATTTTATTCAAAATGGTGGTTTAATAAAATGTTATTTTATATAAATAAAATGTATAAATAAATAAATAATGTTTGCAGTTTTTTTATAAAGGGAAAACATCATAAAAGGTCCTTAAACTTTCTGGTTTTTTTCATCTCGGTCCTTTAACTTGTTTTTTTTCTATTAATATCCTTGAACTAGCTTAAGCTGTTCTACTTCGGTCATTCCGTTAACTTAACTGTTAAATTTGCTTATTAAGCAAACAGAAGAGACACGTAGAGGATGACATGGAAGCAATAGTATCTGAACTGGACCAAGTATCGAACCCGTCAGTTGCCCAGTTCCCGGTTCGTCCGGTTCGAACCGTTTTTTTACCTAGTTTGACTGTTAATAAACCTTATAGGCTGACACACAAGGAAACAATCTACACAGATTAGAAGATAAGGTTGAAATCATGTGATCGCCTCATGATTACCTAAATTTTGACTTCCAAGGTTTTTTTTTTAATCCAACTTCCAAGTAATAAAATGCAGAGAATGTAAAGAACAGAGACATCGTTGGTGCTAGTTCGAGAGACACATCGCCGGAATCACGACTCGCCTTCCTCCGCCGACGTGGAGACGGAAGAGTTCTACTCATCGAGAATTAAATCCAGAGCGTTGGCATGCTTTGGCACGAATATCAAAGATTCTGGTCGGAGAAGAAGCCATGCGAGCTCTACGGGTTCATCTTCTTCTTCGTCAAACTCTCGTCTCGGTCTCAGCCCATCATCTTCTCGCCGGCTGTAATCCTCAGCCCCGGAGATCTCACTCTAATCGCTGGGAAATAGATAGCTTGGTGGGCAGTAGCTTTACACATGTATTGAATAAGCACTTAATTCTTCTTAGTGTTACGTCTCCTCCTTCTCACTCTCTTGTATAGTCTTCTAGGTTTTTTCTTATGGCTTGTAAAAAAAGTTTTCTTCGGCAGCTATATTAGGTAGATTTTCTTGAGATTTTTTTTAATATATATTTTCTCTTATAATTGTCCTATATACATGATACAAACAATATTAATTGACTTCCAACTTCCAAGTCATCCATCTACGTAGCTTTCCGTTTGCTTAATAAGCAAACATAGCATTTAAGTTAACGGAAGGACCAAAGTAGGAAAGTTTAAGCAAGTTCAAGGATATTAATAGAAAAAAAACAAGTTCAAGGACCAAGATGAAAAAAAAACTAGAAAGTTCAAGGACCTTTAATGATGTTTTCCCTTTAATAAAAGCTTTTTTGTTTCTTTTGTCGGGATATTTTTTATCGGCAGTATGTAGGTCGGTATCTATTTTATTATAATTTGCAGTGTTACCTTTCTCTTTCCCAGTTGTATTATTTTATTCTCACTAATTCCACTTCTCTCCACATGTTTTTATCATTTTTCTATTAATAACTCCACTTGTCCACATTTTTTTTTGTTAATTATGAATATTATTAGCATTAATTAATATATATTTTTCCTCAATGATTATTATCATCATTAATATATTTCACTAACAAATCATGAAGATCTTGAGATTCTGCAGTTCCACTTTCTATATAAGAAGATTTTGTAAATTAGCTAATCTCCATTAATATTCTCTCCAAAATTTCTAAAAAAATACATTCAGAGCTTTTGAACTTATATTGTTGAAATATTGTCATATCGCAAAATGAATCTATCTATATATATTATAAATTATGAAGGAAAGATAAGAACAGAGTGAATGTGGAACTGGGGATTTTGTTTTTTACATTAATTGATGCATTTATAATAATTGAGCTAATGGTTTTGTAGTTATTAACTCCATAACATTGATTGCACTAGGGAGCTGATGGTTTTTAAATTGCAATTAATCGCAATTAAAATTTCGCTGATTTCAGACTGTTCAAGATTCAATGCATACAATTAATCTCAATTAAAATTTCAGCTAGTTCAAGATTCAATGTATATAATTAATCGCAATTAAAATTGTCCTAATTTCGAACCGTTCAAGATATGTATGCAATTAATCGCTATTAAAACTCCGGACCGTTCAAGATTCAATATATGCAATTAATCGAAATTAAAATTTCGCTGATTTTTAACAGCCGCTTGACGCGGAGATGGCGAACGAAGATACTAGGCGGTACGGGCGGCTGACAGTCTCAGTGGCAGAGTCATCTCTATCTCCGGCGAGATATCGCCGGTGGTCATCGAAGTCTTATCTGTTGAAGAACAGACGCTACACGGATCCGACGACCAAAGGTAGCATGCGGTACGGACATCTAAAACTTATTTGTGAATTTGTGCAATTGTATTTTATGGTTTAAAATTTTCATCGTTTATTTTTTTTTCAAATTTTAGACTGATATTTTATTTAAAAATAGTGTTTCAACATATTACAAATAGTCAGTATAAATTTCATCGAATATTAGTTTGTTAATTGTACATATTTGGTAAGTCACCCTGCGCGATGCGGGGGAAATGCACCTAGTTATTCTAAATTTTAATCGAATCTACGAATGTGTCACGTCCGTTTCTACAATATTAAATAATATTTTCTAATTTATTTTTTATAAAAAAAAAATTTGTCCTTACATTTATTATAATATTATTTAATTGAGTGTCATAACTTTTTTTTTTGGCCAAATGAAAGATTTTATTCAAAGCACATCAAAATGATAATGTTCAAGGCGGATTACATAAACGATCATTCTGAAGTAAAGAGAAAAGAGAGGGCGGGGGTACGGAGACCCAATTATCTAAACACGACCTCTTTCTAGCTTGGATAACAATCCAATTTGCAACTTCATTTGCTTTCCGTGAAGTCACACTCCATTGTATGATCGGGACATCGTTCATCAACTTGCGAATCTTGTTGACGAGGGGCTTTATACGCCAGTTGCACTCTCGTTTCGGTAAAGCCAATGCTTCAACAGCTTCCTTCGAGTCCGACTCTATAATAATATGCCTCCATCCTTCTTGTATAGCAATCCTAAAAGATTCATGTATCGCAAGAAATTCTAGGACAAGGGGTCCCTGTCGGGGTGAGGCTCGGTTTGACCCACTCATTACTTGGTCGTTTTTATCCCTCGCAACAACGCAGATGCCCCCAGTTTTTGTATGTTCTTCCCATGACGCGTCGCATTTAATCTTAATCACACCATCGGCTAGAGCACTCCAAGTTGTTGAAATATGGTTCCCTGGGAGGTTTGCTGAAGTGGTTTGTTGCCGGCAGCCCCAAAATTCTTCTTGGATGCTCCTTACTTGAACCACGTCGATGTTGGATTTGGTAGCTCGTTTTCATGCATAGCCCGACAACGTTCTTTCCAAATTGTCCACGATACCACCCCCACAAGCGACCACCTCTCTTCCTTCTCTCGTTTTGATAACCCGTTGACATTTTTTAGATGATCAAACCATTCATTCATAGTGATCGAATTTGAATCATCACAACGAATATTGAGCAAGGCAATCCAAACCGGCGTAGTCCACGTGCATCCAAATAAAATATGCTCTAAGGTCTCATCATGGTCACAAAAAGGGCATTGTGCATTGTGACGTTCATTCCCCGACGGCTTAATTCATGTTTTACCGCTAGGGCACCTGAGTTAAGTTGCCACATAAAGGAATGTACCTTAGGTATTGTTTTCATAGCCCACATATCCTTCCAGCGAATTCTTGTAACTGCATTGGTTTGCACCCCTTGTTCGCGCAACTCGACGACCCGTCTGTATACCGATTTAACGGTTGCTTCACCTGATTTGCTGAAAGGCCATATAATCTTGTCCTCTCCTTGATCCTCGTGCACCTCTACATTCAGTATCGTCATTTTCTCTTCATAACTAAGGAATTGTTGAATGTTGGAGATGTCCAAGTGTTCTGTCCCATTTTGAAATAGAGATGAGACTTTCAATTCTCTGATGGAGAAATGATGGATGGAGAAATGTAGCTTATAGCCATTAAGTTTAGGTATCCATGCATCATTGACTATATTCACCCTTTCGCCGTTCCCGATGACCCAAATACCGTTTTCCATTAGCACATCGTGTCCCGCTAATAAACTTGCCCATTCCCAAGAAGCACGACCACCCTTCGTAGCGTAGCGAAAATCACGGTGGGGGAAGTAAATTCCTTTTAGGGTACGTACCCAATGAGCATTCGGATTATGATCGAGTCGCCCCGCCATCTTTGTGA
This sequence comes from Clarkia xantiana subsp. parviflora, assembly GCA_036873135.1. NCBI lineage: Eukaryota > Viridiplantae > Streptophyta > Magnoliopsida > Myrtales > Onagraceae > Clarkia > Clarkia xantiana. Next base: position 6,334,331 of record JAPTYO010000016.1, read on the forward strand.
GGAGAGCCATATTAAAGGTTTGAAGTTCCTTAAATCCGAGCCCGCCTAGCACCTTTGGTTTTGTAAGATGATCCCACTTCCACCAATGAATTTTCCTTTCTCCTTCCTTTTGACCCCACCAAAATCGTGCGATCAAAGCATTAATCTTCGCACACCACGTCTTTGGTAGGAGAAAAACGCTCATCGTGGAAGTCGGGATAGCGGTGATTACCGCCTTGATGAGGACCTCCCTTCCTGCATTATTCAAGAGCAAAGATCCGTTAATCTTATTTAGGATATGTTCCTTAAGATATCCGAGCGCTTCCATTTTTAACCGACCCCATATGGTAGGTAAGCCAAGATATTTACCCGGATTGCGAACCTCTGATATGCCAACTTCTTGCTCAATGGCCTTTTTGAGCATGTTTTTTCAAGTTAAAGTAGAATTAAAAACATTTCAAATGACTTGTGATATCGTATATTTATAACTTAGGCACAACAATATAATAAATTAATTAATAATAAATAATTTTTTTAATATATTAATTAAATAATTAGTTTGCGAATCAATTGTACTATAACCTATTTTTTCATGTAAGTAAAATTTTGCACGGAACGCATATAATAACTACTATAACTAAATACAATTCAATGAATTAGTTAAGATGCTAATTGATGATTGATGAATGGGACGGTGGAGTCTTTCTAACTTCAATTAATTAAACCCTAAAATATATAGTTAATAATATATTTTTTGGCCATGAATGTGAATGATACATTATTAATACGTAATCGGCAACGTTCAACTTGAATTACAATCTAACAATAAAAAAATAATAGAGGAGAAGGGGTACTGCGTTCCAGCCGGTTAAAAAAACCAAGTCGGTTCCAATCGATTTTGAACCGAATTAATCCAAGGTTTGGATTGCATTATTCTCTAAAATACTGAATGATTTGCTTTTGGAACCAATTGAACTGAACCGTTTTTAAACCAATTTCGTTCAGTTCAACCAACTGATTATTTCCTTCACAGCACTAAATTAAACTCGAGTTTATTTCAACTCGATATCTCAGCCGTTAGATTATGCATGTGTAATAAAAAAAATTCATCTTTTCTGAATTCTGATTGATTCTCAATCATTATCTAACGACTGAAAAATCGAGTTGAAATAAACTCGGCTGCATTTTAGCCGGCCCCAAATAATAGTTTAATTTGTTGAATTCGCACACAGTGTGAATAAGAATTAAAGTTAAATTGAACTTAAAACATTTTTTCTTGCGTTAAAATAGTTATTTTTCATAAAGATATCGAAACTTCTATCTATAACAATATTTTTAGTTTGCAATATTTTCATATATATAAGTAATGTTTTTTGGTGAAATATATATAAGTAAAGTTATATAGATATTTATGAATATATATTTTAATTATATGTATACCTAACATTGTTGTCATAGTTTACACAAAAAAGACGTTGATAATATATACATTATCTGAATCTGTATAAATAATGATGAACGTTTTGTTTACGTGATAGTCGGAGAGACTTTACTATTAAATTGTATAGATTTGTGATTTGAAATAAATAGTTATTTATTTATTTTTGTAAATATTTTCTTTATTTACATATGACAATATTTTTTAATTTATAGTTATTAAATATTTTATATCTAAATTTAATAAGATTTGATTACATTATAAAATATTGAGTATGCAAAATGTATACACATTAATTAAAGAAGACATAAATATATTATTATAAATTTGTAGTGTTCTACTACCTTTCACTCTCAAGGTTTTATAATTTTAGTCTCTCCACATGTCCACATGTTTTTATTAATTATGAGAATTATTATCATTAATTACTAATAATGTTTTTTGCTCAATGATTATTATCATCATTACTATAATAATAATAATTCACTTCCGGCAGTTCCACTTCCTATTTAAGAAGGTTATGTAGATTAGCTGCTAATCTCAATTAAAGTTCTCTCCATATTTTCTCATAAATAAATGATATACCTGGAAATGTGGGTTATTAGTATTGTGAGTTTGGCTATTATAGGTATACTTCACTTGATTTACAAGTGGAGTAACCCCAAATGCAATGGAAAACTTCCACCTGGCACCATGGGGTGGCCTCTCCTCGGCGAGACCCTTCCGTTCTTTACTCCTGCCACTACTCATGATATTCCATCATTTGTGAAACACAGGATGAAAAGGTAAAATATGCAAGTAAAACCTACCAAATTTTAAACGAATACTTAACTAAAAAGTCACATGTAATATAATGAATTTGTGGTTTAATCGAGATTTTTTTATGTGGGTTGAATATTTAAAGGTCTATCAAGGGAAACTTATAGTTAATGGTTAGGGTTGATAACCAAATTGTTACCTAAATTTTAATTATATTGTAAATCGTTAATGGTTATCTGAACTTTTAATTCTCGAGTAAATTGTTAATTTTATTAGAATTTACGTACAATTGAATATAAATTGTGCATGTTCCGGCTACGTGATGTCTTTAAAAAGGTACTTGAGATAAATTCATTAAATAATTGAAAAGATTGCAATGAAATATCTTCAATTAAACGCTCAATCGAAAGACGTAGTTAAAATTGATGGATGTCAAATTGAACGTACAGTTGATGACATCATTTCAGTTTAATGTCAAATTCATCTTATATACACATAAAAAAAATCTCATGGAGTGTAATAATATATATATTTGACTAATTAATACAAATGAAGTGTTTCTCCATCAAAACCTTCCGACTTATAACTAAAATGAATATTTTAAAATTTTATTTCATACAATTATAATAAATACATGTATAATAATTATAATAAAATCCGTAAATGTAACTTCGGAATAAGATTTAGAACTTAATCACAGTCACAAATTTGCACTATGTTGTTTTAGGTATTACATGTTTAAATTGTTGCTAATAGGTGTCCCAATTTAACTCAATTGGGGCTAGGTCCCAGTTGACCTAGCCGTACCTAGCCTAGGGCTAGGTCCGACCCTGGGTTGGGGTCGCCTGGGTCCGGCGACCATGACCCTGGGTCGGACCTAGCCCATGGCTAGGTCCGGCTAGGTCAATTTGGGGAAATGGTTTGATTTTGAAGTTTTAGGACTAAATTGAAAAAATTAAAGTTAGGGATGTATTAGATGGACTAAATTGTAACAAAATTGAAAGTTTTGGGCTGGTCACGTGCATGGCACATGCCATTTAACGGCTGTTTTTGACGGAACCCTAACGGAGGTACCAAAACAGTAAGGTTTGGAAACATATGGTACCAATTCGGTACGAAAAAATACTAGTGGTATGAACAGTGTAATTTTTGCAAACAGGACCTTTAACCCTTATATATAGATACTTGAGAAAACATGGTTTTACAAACTAATTTATGAGAAGTTTTCTGTTACGTTTTGGTACCTCAGAAAATACAATTCAACAAATTGATACCTAACAATATTTTTAGGATTGTAATCTTATAATTAACTTATTTGTATTGTTATACTTTTTTTGCTCTTAAAAACAAAAATTAATTACTGAATTGAACAATAAACACAAACTATTCCTATCGTCGAATCAGTGGCGTAGCCATCAAGGAGAATAAGGAAACATATGTCCCTCATTCTAAGTCAATTTTTAATTTTGTGAAGAAATATAGACAAACTATATAGGCTTATCTTATATCTAATTGGGTGGTAAATCCTCATTTTTCACTTTTTTTTTTGTATATAAAACTTATATTACTTTTAAAATGTATACTTACTAGCTCATATATTTAATTACTTTGTAATACAAAAAGTAGTGAACCCTCATTATTTCACTACTGGCTCCGCCATTGCGTCGAATGATAGAGAGTATGTGAGATATCTGATATTCACAAATTTTTTTTATTAATTATTAGATATTCAAATTATATCTCCACATGTACCTAAAAGTTGAAAAAAAATGTACAAATTCGTCAAATTATATTTTCTCAAGCACCTGAATGATTTTAATCTAAGTTAGAATTGATAAAATAAATATAAATACACATTAAAAATGTTAGAAAACAGCAACATAAAATGTTAATTATTAAATATGTATAGAAAAACTAGATTAGGTTTACTTAGCCAACTCTTCATTTGTTATAAAAATACTGCATATAATAGTGCTAATGAGGAAATTTATAGTTCGATGTTTACTATTTTGATTATAAAGATATTGTATTTATATTCGGAGGAAATTCATAATATCCTATTTTAGATACATACGCGTAGGGATGAAGCCACATGTGATTGGGCAATTGCCCCCTTGATTTTTTTTTTTTTTTTCGGTGTGAACTTTTTATTCTAAAATTTATAATTATTGTTAATTTAGTTTTTTAAAATCTTAAAATTGCTCATTAATTTTTTTATACTAATTATTTATTCATAACTCAATTTTTATCCCATGGAAGAGAATTTCACTGTGTGTGAGTAGTATATTGTATTTGGGTCACATATAAAATACTTGGGTAAATTAGCCAAATACACCGATTTGTTTTGGTTGTTGCCACACGCACCACATATGTTGTCAAATGCACCACTGTGTTTTGAAATATTGTTGGATGCACCATTTTATTTAGGGGTGAGCTCGGGCCGGGACGGGCGGGCTTTTACCTGAGCCCGAGCCCGAGCCCGAAATTTTCGGGACTCTAATTTTTAGCCCGAGCCCGAGCCCGAAAATAAGGAAAATGGCCCGCCCGAGCCGGGACTTCGGGACTCGGGCTCGGGCTAGCCCGAATTTTAACAAAAAATCTGAAAAAAATAAAAAAAAATAAAAAAAATAAAAAAAAAAAAAAAAAAAATTCAAACATGGAGGAAGATGGTTAGATACTAACTATAGTTAGTGGGGAATATATATAATTATATATATTTATATAGTATTAAAAAAAATTCGGGACGGGCTCGGGCTTTTCGGGATTTTGGCACAAAAGCCCGAGCCCGAGCCCGAATTGAAAATAAAAGTCCCGCCCGCTCGGGCTCGGGTCTATTCGGGACCGGGTTTTTCGGGACGGGCTCGGGACGGGTTTTTCGGGCTTTCGGACTTTCGGGTTTTCCTGCTCAGCCCTAATTTTATTAGTTTGTCGGTAAGTTTTCTATTAAAACTATTGTCAATGCATATACTGCTCATGCCAACTTGCCAACTAAACTATGTTAATACTACGTGACATTGAAAAAAAAAAAACTTTAACGTAAGCAAAAAATAAGAAAAATTATTTTAAAAAAATAAAGAAAAAAAATTAATACGATAATACTAAATACTTACAAAATAAAAATATATTCCCCGTTAAATACACATACAACGTCATCATTTTAAAATAAATTTTAACTGTAGATTAACATAATGATGTATCTTGTCACTTTTCAAAGGATAGTGGTGCATTTGGCAACACAAAGAAAGAAAACGGTGCATCACATAACATGATCAAAAACATAGTGGTGAATTTGGCTAATTAATCCAAAATACTTTCTCAACTATTAAGAAAGTGTTAATTAGCAAATTGCTAGCTGAACTTTACATGAATTTGTTAGCTAGATTTTTTGTAGTAATTTGTTAGCCGAACTTTTGCTAATGCGCACTTTGCTAGCTCCGTCAATTTTTCCGTTAACTATGGACGGAATATATTTTCTAAAATTACTAAAAGTACCCTAAAGTTCTACTATGATTCTAAAATAATCTCAATTTTTATACAAAAGCTAATACAAATTTCGAATAATTTTTTTTGAAATAATACATATTATACATAATATATAAATAAGTTAAATATATAAACCTCAAAGTTAAAAAGTAAAATTAAATATTTCTTAAAAATTTATATTATAGAATTTTTAAAAATATTTTAATAATTTTTTATTTATTTTAAAGCTACATTTTTTTTTCTTTTATATATACTTTTTAACAAGTATAATCTGAAAATTTAATTTTATATAAAACATCATATCACAGTAAAACTTTAGGGTGTTTCTAACAATTTTTTAAAATATTTTCCGTCCAAGACTAACATAAAGATGGACCTTTCTATAATGCTCTTGGAGCACCATGGTTTTGCCACTAATTTTTTTATTGCCCTAAAGGTGAACCCCATAGGGAAATTGATATTATTAATAATATGATACACATCTTAGGTGTAGTTTAAAAAATTCATATTTTTTCATACTTTTAAAGTTTTACTTATGTTACAATTAAGTCCACTATAGTATTAAAAAAACCAAAAGCATGGTGCTCCTAAAGCATGGTAGAAAAATCCCAGAAAGATGGACGGAGCTAATTTTTTGTACAATATAGAAAGTTCAGCTAATAATTTCCTATAAAAAAAAGTATGGCTAAGAAATTGCACATTTATGTAATATTTAGTAGCAAAATGATAATTAACCCATTACGAAAAGAAAAATAGTCTTATGCTTTGGTAATTAATCGTCTTTAATCTTGTAATCGATTTGTTTTAATAATATATCAGCTTTACTATTAAAAAAAATGCCTTATGCTTCCATTTTTAACGCTTTTGTGAATTGTTGTTGTTTCAGATATGGACCGATATTCAAGACAAATTTGGTGGGGAAACCAATGGTGGTTTCTGTAGACCCTGATCTCATTTCCTTTGTGTTCCAACAAGAAGGCAACTTGTTTCAGAGTTGGTTCCCAGACACATTTGTAGAGATCTTTGGGAAAGAAAATGTGGCTTCTTTGCATGGCTTTATGTATAAGTATCTCAAGAGTATGGTGTTGAGTCTCTTTGGCTCTGCAAGTCTCCAGACTATGCTACCTGAAGTGGAGGAGACTGCACTCAGAAGGTTGAAGCAGTGGTCCAATAGGGGTTCCATTGAAGTGAAAGAAGAATCTGCAAGTGTAAAAAATTTACTATATATTTTCTTTTGCTAATTTCCCTCTGATCTATATTATAGGAGTGTTACTAAGAAATTCTTGAATTTTGGCAGTTGATATTCAACCTAACATCTAGAAAGCTGATTGGCCACGACTCGGAGAATTCTTCGGTGAATTTACGAGAAAATTTTGCAGCATTCATGCAGGGTTTAATTTCATTCCCTCTGAATATCCCTGGAACAGCTTATCACAAATGCTTACAGGTAGATTATGAATTTCATTAAATATCCCTGAAAAAAAAATGAATATAGGGTTAAGAAAAAAACACAGTCAATTATTGGTCATGTTTCTAAATGTTGATATTCGGTTCCCAACTATTAGATTTGTTGATTTTCACTTTTTTCTCTTAAAATCAACGGAACAAAAATGTGGTTTTTTAAACATTAAATAAGCATAAACCATGAGCAACAAATTTGATACTTCAAAAAGTGAAAAATTATATATATTTTTATGGCTTAAAATGACAATTTTAACGCGGTAGAAAAAAGTGGAAAATGGTTTGGACACCGAATATCAAAATTTTAAATCTGGGACAACGATTAGCAACATAAGCTGAAGTTACTAGCCATGGCAATATGGCATGAACAAGGAACTTACATGGCATCTCAACACTCATAAAACATGAACAGGGAAGGAAGAATGCAATGAGGATGCTGGAGAACTTGTTGCAAGAAAGGAAGAAGGTGCAGAGGAACCAAAAGATGGATTTTCTAGACTATGTTCTTGAAGAACTTGATAAAGAAGGAACCATCCTCACCGAGCCAATCGCATTGAATTTGATCTTTGCGTTACTTTTTGCTAGCTATGAGACGACTTCTTCGGCCATCACAATGGCCATGAAGTTTCTTTCTGACCATCCTTTGGTGCTGCACAGATTGACGGTTAGTTAAATCGGGTAACTTTAGCTATCTTCAGTTATGTTTACTAACAATTGCATCTCAGGAAGAACATGAGTCCATACTAAGACAAAGGGAGAATCTCGATTCGGGATTAACATGGAGAGAATACAAATCAATGACATTCACATTTCAGGTAATTAATTAATTAATTAAACCAATGTTTTTTTTTACATCATTTGCACTGTTACTAAATCACAAGCCTTCTGTTTTGCAGTTCATAAATGAAACATTAAGACTAGCAAACATAGTTCCTGCCATCTTTCGGAAAGTACTAAAAGAAATCAAGTTTAAGGGTATGCTCAAACAACATCATACCAAACTATTATAAAAAGATTTTTTTTATAATAAAAATTAAAGAGATTTTATCATTTATGCAGGATATACGATACCAGAAGGTTGGGCAGTTATAATATGTCCACCAGCTATGCACTTAGACCCAGCAATATATGAAGATCCGCTTTCATTTAATCCATGGAGATGGGAGGTTGGCCTTATCCATACACAAATAAAATTAATGTATTATCTTGATAAAAAAAAACATATATAGATATATTTGAAAAATGATATGCAGGGTGATACAGTAAACGATGCATCAAAGCAATTCATGGCTTTTGGTGGAGGAATGAGATTCTGCATTGGGGCTGACTTTTTTAAAGTGCAAATGGCAGTGTTTCTGCATTGCTTAGTAACAAAGTACAGGTAACATGTAGTAATTAACACATTATGCAGAAAATAGATCATAAGTAAATTATTAAGATAAAATCAAGGACTCACTTATGAACGTATCAGGTGGCGAGTAATCAAAGGAGGCAATGTTTTAAGAACTCCGGGTTTGCAGTTCCCTGATGGTTTTCACATTCAACTCATGGAGAAAGAGACATACACCACAAATGGGGGCATATGACTATAAGCTTTAGCAACAGGTTTTTACACTTTCAGTGAAACTTATTTCTCTACTAGTATTTAGTAGCTTGTATGTAAGGGTGGAAAAACAAAAAAAAAAAAACTGACAAACTAAAAATCATACAAACTCTTCCTAAATCGCGCTGCTAGACCCGTCTTGAGTTAAATACCGAGCGATTTTTTCTCTAGAAAATTTGAGTTCACGCTTCATCCTCTCAAACAAAATATTCCCGAACATGTCCGAAGTTGATAATATACCTTCAGTTATTTAAGTGACATGAGTTAGTAATTGGTGACTCTGATATTGGTTTGGTGTCTCTGATTTATCATTAGATTGGATGTGCAAATTCTCAAAGCTGTTGATTGGAAGTTGGATGGATATACTTGGAGTGGAGTTTGGAGTTGGATACTTGAAGCTGCTAGCTAATTAATAATTTGGTTGTGTTTCACTTTCATTTGCGTCTTAAACTATGTAATAAATTGTTGTTTGAACTTTCGTATGTTGGATTACGTAATGAAGTTGTTTTTTATATGTGGTTAAAATATTGGATCGTGTTTTTTTCGACCTTGTAATGAATGTATGGCAAAAATAGAAGCAATGAAGATAAAACTGGAAGTGGTCAAGAGACAAAGCCAACATGAAGCTTATCTGCTTATACAATTCCAAATCACGCGGTGTGGTGCACAAATCTCACGATGGGCTCAATTTTTTTTTTTTTTTTTTTTTTTTTTTATGCATTCACATTTGAAGATGATGAGGAAATGACAGTTTTGTCAATTTTAATTACCAAATTTAAATAATATCATTATGAAAAAAAATGGATAACATTATAGATTTAATAATCAAATTGCTATTAAAACTTCGATACATTTACAAACTGCTACTCAAATTTTGATTTTGATTTTTTTTAAAATAAATAAATTGGTATCTAAAGTTTTATACCAAATTGCATATTTCTGTAATAATTTCCGTTAAATTTAAATAGAATTAGAGTATGTTTTGACCACATTAGTTTTTTATGTGTACCCAAGTTGGTTTGGATAATCAATTGAATAGATCACACAAAATATATTCAATTGGACGCTAAATTGTAAGATATACTGTTAGAATTATGGAGATCAAGCTACTAATTGAAGGTATTTCACTATCACTACATGAAAAATGGATTGTTGCGACTTTAAAATTGATTTGTTGTGACGCTAAATTGTGCAGTTATGAAGCTAGTGATGCTTGTAGCGACGAAAATTGATATGTCATTTCTGATCACCGTTGTAACAAACTCTGCGACGCTTTGGAGCAGTCGTTAAACTATTACAAGAGGCAACGCTTGTGTCATTATTGAATCTAGACTGCAACGCTCAAAAGCGTCGACACATAATACAAATTGTAACGCTCTGAAGCGTCACCACGTGATGCAAACTACAATCTCAAATGTGTCGTCATATGATGCAAAATACAACGCTTAGAAGCGTCGTCATATGATGCAGATTGCAACACATTCTCAGACCATAAAAACAAACTCTTATGTTGCAATCATTCATTTCTCATTGGCCTATCACAAAAGAAGTAGCAAAACAGTCATGAAATTTTTTGGCAGTGGATAAACACCAAGCAAACACACAAAATTTGACTTACGATTCTTCCATATCAATAAATTAATAGCAACCTCTTTGTAGAAAAGAAATAGCATCATACACAACTGTTGTCAAATCTACTATACCAATATATAATGTATGTTGGGTCCTCACCCCCAAAGAACACCAACCCTTCAAAAGGTACAACTCTCGAACCGGTTCATGTTATATTTTAAAATAAACCGCTTTTAACCGAACCGGCCCAAAACCTACAACAACGGCGCTCTACAAATCACGAATTTTGAGTCTATTGCCTCCCTCTGTTCTACTTCTACGGTTCTACCCACCGCTCACAGCCATCTAGATCTACCAATGCCGCCGTCCGCTACACCGACCATCCGCCTCTTGACCCTGTTCGCCACCAGCACGCTCTCGGCCGCTGAATCCCTCATCCACCGCTCTCTATTCTATCGACACGCCCTAAAAGAGAATCCTTGACGCCAAAATTGGAATACCCCGGTAACAACCCACGACGTCGTTCGCCAGCCAACTTTCATTGCTACTACTGACCGCGCACTGCACTGCTGCTTCTAATTGGTACGAGAATTTTTTTTTTTTTTGCCAAAATTGGTACGAGATTCAAAGATTGAAGTTTCACTTCTAATGTTCTTTATGGTAATCAAATTTCACCAATCAGCCAAGCAATGAAACACAAATATGTAGGAAATAAAAATTAAGACAGAAGCCGTTAGTGGAGTCAGTTACAGACAAGTGGCACCAATTTTCCTCAACCTGATCAATATGGGAGTTTTTGGCAGGGAATTTTTTTTCCTTATCTACATTTAAGCATCACTTCAACTAACTGCTTGCTTGAATGATAATTATATTGCCCAAGCAATATCCTGAAGCTTTAGCTCTCATTGCAGGTGACAGCAAGTCAAACGTCTACATGAGAATAGATGTGTTTGGAAGGAAAACTTTTTTGTTGTGACAACTAACTGTAAGTAGTGATTCATTTGATGAATAAATTTATTTTTATTAAAGTATATGCTTTGTTAGGAAAGAATATGAAAGACTTATGGATACTATGTTGTTGAAGCACAATGTGATTGACTGATTTGATCATCACACACTACTCTCTTCATCCATATTCTTCATCTCATTCATAAGGCATTCCTATTTAATTGAGGTCGAAGCAACAGTTTTTAGGCAGAGGAGGTGCCGGTGGTGGAAACGCCGATGATGCCACCGATAAATGTTTTAGCAGTGGGGGCTATATCGGTTGCTTTCAGTTGTTCGCCTCGGTATATTCTTTTGCTTTTAATGTATTTTTCTTTCAACGATAACAATCGAATTGTTGCAGAAAAGGTATTAGATTTACCACTTTCATCAGTTTTACAGTGTTGACTCTGATTGAAGGTAAACCCTAAAACCCTTCTTGTTGGTGAAGTGAGAGCATTGTAAAGGGCATGCATTTCTTATGTAAGTAGTAATGAGTAAGATATATGGTGGTTTAATTGAAATGCTTCAAAATGTTAGGATGTAATTACATTTTCAATGGTACTAAGATACTCTGGAATTACATTGTTTTTGATTTGGCGTAGTTATACGATTGGATTCAGCGGTTCACTTGAATCTAATTTAGTGTTATTATGTCTATGTCTATTGTATCTTAGAAATCTGAACTAGAAACTTTGGTAAGAGCCGCTAATTATGTTCCTCTTTATTATTTCCAAGTGTTTGTGTTGAAAGTTGTTCATATCAGATTTTGATAGGTATAGTACTAAATTAGAATGTCATGTCAGATTTTGATTTGCAGTTCCTTAAATTGATTTATTTATATAGCTCTAAGATGTTATGTTTTCACAGTTTATATGTGAATTTTATTGCTGAGACTTTAGTTAGTTTGCAACAATAACAGTTGTATATATTATTTAGAAGCTGACCCATCTGCTGAACATACAAATGGTCAAATAGCTATGCATACTGCAACAATGGCTGATGATGTTGAGTTGCTAAAGGCGATGTTAGCAACTTAACTATTTGATCATGTATCTTATGGATATTGTAAAGTAGTAATCCAACTAACTCCACTGATATTTGTGTTAGATTGTACTTGTTGCTGGTGTCGATGTGAAAATCTGAAGTGTCCATAAGGAAATATACTTCTTCAATTGGCATTGCTCCGTGGGGGCAAAGGCATGTATTGACTTGCTGCTGTGTATCTTGAAGGTTCATATAGGCTTGAAGCTGGCTTGACCAACTATGCACCTGGTATGGTATTCTTTTTTCTTGTGTTCTTCTGCCTTGCTATGATGTTTGTAGTTCTTATTATTGTTACTTTGATGATCAACTTATTTCACCAAACTTCTTTTTGCTCGCCGAGTATTGAAAACACTTGAACTGGACGCGGTATATGAGGGCAATACTAATGTGCATCTAATTACCGATCATTGCTTCACTACATGCTATCTTCCTTTTTATGTTTATATTATTTACATATCTTTTGTTGTTAGGCAACTAGAGAAGAGCACTCTGTTGAGCTTGAAGAAGAAAAGCGGTAGTTCTGTGCCCTTCTTGTTGGTCTCATTAGAACCACCGGGTTAGAACCACAACCAGGAACCGTGTTTTGGGTGCTCTAAAGGTAGTGATTGAGAAGTTTTTAAAAAAAAAAATAAAAAAATTCACAAATCATCTTCATCCTAATAGGAATTGTTCAGTACATGCTCTCAATTTGGTCAAACAAGTAAAGAGTTTCTTTTTCTTCTGTCATTTTTTAAAACCACATGTTCTCCAATAACTCAGATACGAAGATGTAGATTTATTTATCAAATGAATAGTTGCACATGCAAGTGACATTGTTGATGTACAATTTCTTCTTGCAAGTCTCATACTTTTGCAAGAGAAATTGTTTCCATAGTGCTTGTTTTAGAGCTTATTTTGTGGCATTCTAGCAAATTGTGTTCATATTTTGTACGTTATTACGCTTGTTTAAAGAGAATTCAATATACTGCTCTAACAAGATTTGAATTCTTTTTACAAAATACAATCTTCAAACTAAAAATTAAGTTGGGTTTGCTACATCCTGTGAAATTTCCTAGAAAGTGATATAGGGTCCCACCAAAAATCAATACATTTGTTCATTTACTTTCTTCTTCTTACTTTCTATTGAAATTTCACAAGAAATTTCACATTTTAAAGTTTAACTCTTAGTTTTATTTCAAATGTTATCTTCAAGGAACATCTTACAATATCAAGGAACATCTTACAATATTCAATGAACAGTAACATGGTTCAGATATCAATGCAGTAAATTTTGCAATATGCGTGTGCAACGCACGCGCGTATTAACTAGTATATTATTAAGTGCGGTAATTGTTAAGACTCTGAAGACTTATATCGCCTGAGGTGATAAGCACACAACTGAAGCGCTTGCCTATGCAAAGCTAGGGCTAAATAATAACCTAACAGATACTTTTAAAAAAAATGCTACTATAATACTTGATTTTATAAAGAGAGGTGACTAGTTGAAGATGGCAGACATGAAGTAATTTAATTATTGACATGCGGTTGGATGAACCAACTTCTTTTGAAAAACTCTGATGTTCTTCATGTGGCATCATGAAATTACTAGTATTTCTAAATCACATTCCCTAAGCACCTGACACCTCGAGCTTCTATAGGCATTGCTATCTCAGCTTAAGGCCCCTAAGCAAGAGTATTGGGTTCTTTTGAGACCATTAAACAATAATGTATGTCTTAGGAGATACTCTTATTCAACTACATGTTGTTTAGGGACGTTTTGAGTGATCCAAGCTATTTAGAAGCTTTCACTTCACTCACAAACACTCACAAACTGATGATCAGTAACATATATGTACTTAAGGATTCAACAACTACTTAAATAATTTTTCACACAAAAAGAGTGATTGACTACAGTGTAGGGATTTAGAATTCACTCTCCTAAATCAACTAAGCCTCACTGGTGTATGTGGGATTGATTAAAAATGAAAAACACTCAACAGATCCAATCAAGAACACGCGGTAAATTGAAAAAGACTTGTATTACTTGATAACGAAGAAATGGAAATTACATCAACTTAAATAGCTCAAAATACAACGGGAATTAACATAAAATGTCGCTAACCATGCTACTTAACAGACCCACTAACTCAAATAACTAATAACCCTAGTGAAATCAGCAATTTTCACTGAGAAGATATGTTGCGTATCTTCGTTTCTGTTGATGATGACTGAACCAGATTGAACCGCTGTTGCAGCTGCTGAAGTCTTGGACCAGCCGGTTCGGAGCTCCAACAGATTTACCTAACTGAGTTTCCATTTATAGTAAACTTCAACACTCTCCCCTAAACTGAACTTGATTGCTTCAATTCAGTTTAACAACTCCTATTTTCGATCTTAACTCTTCAAATGAGCTATTCTTCAATCATTTAGTCATTATATCTACGATTTGATCCTTGGTTGGACAAAAATCAACTTCAACAACTCCTTCCTTCACTAATTCTCTAAGAAAGAATACTTTGACATTGATGTGTTTACTTCGACCATACATGACTGGGTTCTTTGAGAGTTTGATTGTTGAACTATTGTCACACAGCAACAGTGTTGCCTCTTTCCTTCCTTGCTTTAGAAACTTAAGAATCCTCCTTAACCAGATTACATGAAACTCACACATTGATGCAGTCACATACTCAGCTTCATTGCTTGATAAAGTCACTATTAGTTGCTTCTTTGAAGTCCAGCATATGGCAGCTCCACTCATCATAAAAGTGTAGCCAGTTGTGCTTCTCCCATCATTTGAGGATCCTGCAAATTCACTATTAGAATATGCAACAAGATTTGAATCCTTAAGACTCTTGTATTGAATTCTCAGTTCCTTAGTTCCTTGCAAGTATCTGATGGCTCTTTTTACAGCTAGGAGATGCATCTCTGTAGGTCTATCCATAAAACAACTTAGAAGACTAACTGCATATTGAATGTCAGGTCTAATTGCACTTAGATACAAAAGTGAGCCAATCATTTGCCTAAAGAGAGTTTTATCAACTTGAGGACCTGACCCTTCCTTTGTGAGTTTATTTCATAACTCAATTGGTGTAGTGAGTGAGTTACACTTCTTCATCTTGAACCTAACTAATACTTCATTGACATACTTCTTTTGACTGATTGACACCCCTTCAAAGCTTTGCTTGACCTCTAACCCCAAGAAGCGGTGCAACTTTCCTAAATCAGTCATTTCAAATTCTAGAGTCATCTGAGCCTTAAACTCATCACACATCTTAGGTGAGTTGCATGTATAGATAAGATCATCTACATTGACACACACTATCAAAAGATTTCCATTTGAATCAGTTCTAATAAATAATGTGTGCTCATAAGGACATTTCTCAAAACCTTGTTGTATAAGATATCCTTCAAGCCTATTGTACCAAGCTCTATAGGTGCCTGTTTTAAACCATAAAGTGATTTCCTAAGTTTGTAAACTTGACTCTATTTCCCTTTTACTTCAAAACCTGGTGTTTGATCCCTATAAACTTCTTCTTCAAGTGCGTCATGTAAAAATGCTAATTTCACATCTAATTGATACAAGATCCACCTATAGTGACTTGAGAGTGCAATGGCAGACCTAATTGTGTCTAATCTTGCCACATGTGCGAAAACTTCAGTGTAATATATCTCATAAGACTGCTTGTACCCCTTAGCTACCAGTCTAGCCTTATATTTGTCTACTTCTCATTTCTCATTCAATTTTGTCTTAAAAATCCATTTGACACCTATAGTTGTATGACCCTTAGGCAAACTGACCAATTCCCAAGTCTTATTCTTCTCTATAGACTCTATCTCACTTTCAATAGTCTTTCTCCATTTAAGGATTTCATTAGAAATTTTAAAGTCTATTGGATCACAATGAGCAAAGAGGCAGTAATAAGTAACATGCTCAAGTTCATTTCTATGGATTTGAACAGTTAATACATTATAGTCTTCGAGCCAAGTTGGCATTTTGACTCTTCTCTTTTCATGGATGATTGGTCTAGAGTCAAGTGGCCTTTTGAACTTGCCTGCTACAGTCTGGGAGTCCGACTTGAGGGTTCATTTAGAAATAGACTTCATCTTGCTGATTAGTTGACTCCTCTGACTCAGCTGGGGTTTGAACTTCTTGAGCTTCTGAGTTTCCACTTCCTGATCTGACAGTGCCTTGGACTTCATTTCTCTCTGGTTGAGGCACTTCCTCTTCGTGGTCTGGGATGGTAAGCTTCCATTCATTTCTTGAAGCTCCCAAATTCCAAGATGAAAACTCATCGAATATCACGTTTCTGCTGATAACAGTCTTCTTAGTGATATGGTTATAATGCTTATAATCTTTTGAATCTTCATTAATACCCAAGAAGATGCATTTCCGACTTCTATCCTCCAGCTTCCTTTTGCGTGTGGTGATAAGTGCATATGCTATGCACCCAAAAAACTCTAAAGCTTTCAACTGATGGCTTGATTCCTAACCATGTCTCTTGAGGTGTGAATCCATACACTACTCCTGTAGGGCATCTATTAAGCACAAAGAAGCTCCAGACCACTGCTTCTCCCCAAAAGGCCTTAGGGACATTCATTGACTTCATGATGCATCTCACCATGTTGATAATTGTCATATTCTTCCTTTCAGCTACCCCATTTTGTTCTGGTGATTGAGGTGTTGTCTTTTGCCTTTTGATCCCTTTGTGCTTGCAAAATAGCTCAAACTCAGTTAAGAAGTATTACCTTTATCTGATCTAAGAGACAATATCTTCTTCCCAGATTGACTTTCCACTTCATTCTTGAAGAATCTAAAGGCTTCTAATGCTTTTGATTTCTCTGCTAATATATAAATCCATGATTTTCTTGAGAAGTCATCAAAAAAGTTGACAAAACAACTCTTGCCTCCATTTGTTATAGGATTTATAGACCCACATATGTCTCTGTGTGCAAGTTGTCGAGGCTTAGTTGCTATCCAGTTTGCTTTATCAGGAAAGGAATCCTTTGTTTGTTTCCCTAAGACACAAGATTCACATATATATGTCTTGACTTCGATGATTGGCAATCTATTTATACAAGATGTTCAGACCATTAAAACTGAGGTGGCTCATCCTCATATGCCAAAGCCAAGACTTATCATTTAAAGTCTCACCACTTCTTTCCTTGACAGCATTGCAGTGATGATCACATGTGAGTTTGATGGGATACAGTCTCTTAGAGGTCATTTTTTAAGAGAATATACAAGAGTGCTTGTTTTTTGTACACATCAAAGGCTCGATCATCTATGACCATTGAATAGTCATGCTCTTGCAGTTTCCCTTTGCTTATTAGGTTTGTGGCTAACTGAGGTACATAAAGAACATCTGTAATTACCTCAGTGGAATCTTCATTTCCTTTAAATTTTACAGTTCATTTGCCTTCAACTGGACCCCCATAATTGAGCAAGCAGTTGTATATGGGCTGACGACACATTGGGGCTAAAGAACATACTGGACTTCAGATAATTGATACATTGACCGGATTCCCTTTCATATACAGACAGTAGTGATTTTACATTAGCCAAGTTTGCCTGTGTTGCCTCGAGGAACAGTAGGCTATCATCAGCGAAGAAAATGTGGGAAACATGAGGGCAATTCCTACCATGTCTGATACCTTAGATGGAGTGAGATTGTTTTGCCAAGGAAATGTGGTGGGATAAAATTTAGGCACACAAGATGAAGAAGTATGGTGAAAGCGAGTCCCCTTGTCGTAAACACTAGGAGGGTATATGAGGTGTTTTCTTACCATTCGGTAGAATAGACATCTGAACAGTTGTAACACACTGCATGATCCATGAAATATAGCGGAAAGGCAGACTCATCCAAATTTAGGCACACAAGATGAAGAGGTATGGCGAAAGCGGGTCCCCTTATCGTAAACTCAGGGAGGGTATATGAGGTATTTTCTTACCATTCAGTAGAATAGACATCTGAACAATTGTAACACACTGCATGATCCATGAAATATAGCGGAAAGGCAGAGTCATCCATTGCAAGGTACGTTTAAGAAAATGTCACTCGATTTTATTATAACCATTGCTCATATCCAGTTTGAGGGCCAATAACCCTTTGGTTCCTGATCGCCTATTCTTAATGACATAATGTATTGTCTGTGATCAGCCTGCCTGGAACAAAAGGACTTTGGAATGGAGAGATGAGATTGGAAAGGCATGGTCGTAATCTGTTTGTCAAAATTTTGGCTATTATTTTGTAGGATGTGTTGCAAAGGCTTATCAGTCGTTATTCTTAGGGCTGGCAATTCGTGCGGGCCGTGAGTGTTCGTGTCGTGCTAGCTTCGTGTCGTGTTCTGGGGGTCAACCCCAAACCCAGCCCAACCCGGCCCAACATGAAAAACCAGCATGAAAAACCTATAATAAATTGAACAAAAAATCAAATATAAAAATTTTTAAACTAAAATTTTAAAATTATCGTGCTATCGTGTCGTGCCGTGTCATTAATATCAAACCCAAACCCGTAATTTTCGTATCGTGTTCGTGTCGGCCCATCGTGCAGGGCCCAAATTGCCAGCCCTAGCTATTCTGATATTAACTCGGGGGATGCTTTCTTGGGGATAAGGACAAGGAATGTGGAATTCATCTTTCGAAGAAGATGGTCGGTCCAGAAGAAACTATGCACAACGGAGAGTGCATCGGAGTTAATGGTCTCCCATTGAGATTGGTAGAAACGTGGAGGGAGGCCGTCAGGTACTGGTGCTTTATTAGGGTGCATGGAGTATAGGGAGTCTTGTATTTCCTGAGCACCAACTGGGTTGTCCAAAGACGAGAACTTCTGAAATTTTTGTATCGGCACCAGTGAAAAGAGATTATTGGGATGGTGGTAAAGATGTCGTATAAAGGGAAGAAAAGAATCCATTGACATGACCGACAATATCCCGGGGCACCGTAGTCTAAGTGTTGTCCTCACATTTGAGCCAGTTAATCCTATTTTGTTGTCTACTGGCTATGTCTTAGCATGGAAATATTTGGTTGTACGATCGCCTAGGGAAAGCCAAAGTTGACGAGATTTCCGTCTCCACATTGTCTCATCTTGGTGATATAGAAGGGCCACCTTTTATCGTAAGACACGCTCCTCCGGGTTGTTCAGGACTGCATCTGGAGTGATTTAAGATTCTCTAAAGATGATGTTATTTCCGATGGGATCCTACCAAATGTTGTTCTGTTCCAAGTGGTGAGGTGGCGGGAAAGACGGTTATGCTTTTGAGCAAATCTGAATTGACAGGACCCCGACTGGGGTGTAGCCCACGACTCTGACAATATAGCTCCAAAATTGTCATGTTGGAGCCACTAATTAAGAATCGGAAAGGAATTTTTCCAATTGGACGGTTTTTCCGGGTCAGTTTGAAGAGGATAAGGCAGTGGTTAGAGGCCACTGTTTTCAAGTGGAAGAGCATCGCGTCTTGGAAAAGTAATATCCAGTCGGATTGGCAAAATTTCTATCAAGTCTTTGAAGAATTAAATCCAGGGGGTCACGTCGGTTACTTCAGGTGAAAGTTTGGCCTTGATAGCCGATATCCAATAGGTCCAGGGAGTTGGACCAGTCTAGGGCTTGTTCAATATGTTGTGGGGCAACTGGAAATCACTCAAATTTCTTTGTTGAAGCCTAGACATCATTAAGACCTCCGATCAGGATAACAGGGAAGGGGGAAGAAGAAATCATATAAGATAAGGAATGCCAGAAAATAGCTTTGTCTCTAGGTGGGCACGGGGTATAAACAAAGAAGCAATCGAAATTCGGAGTGACTGGGTTGCGGTGGAGGTGGGCTTGGATAATATTATTAGAACTGAACAACGCATGGAGATCAAGGATGTGCCTCCATGCTAACAGCAACCTGCCACTAGTTTCGATTGGATCAACATGATGTAGGTTAGGGAAATCTAAAGAAGCTAGGGTAGCTTCCAAGCGGTCCATACGAATTTCAACCTTCGAAACGATACTAGGCTTGTGGGTATGTAAAAGGGTCCCAAGGTGACGAACTGTCAGTATTGACTTGCCACTTGAAAGTTCCAAGCTAGAATACTCATTGGGATAACGGAGAGTGCAGCCGATGCACCTCCGCAAAATTGGGGTAACTCACAGTTACTCCAGTAAAACCAAGTAAGCTAGATGATAATCGTGAATTATAGCATAGAACCAGTAGTGCCATGTAGTGAAGAGAAGAGATACATCAGTGAAAGACAACGGTCGCCTAATAAGTTCATCCCCGGGAGATGGTGGATCATGCCGCACTTCAGAGCTTTCAGTAAGAGGGGTCAGATCAACCTGAGTAAAGGATTCCTCTTAGAACCTGGTCCTAAGCTTCCTTCATGGTGAGGGAGGGTAGTCATCCTGGGAGATCTCCAGCCTTGGTGGATAGCAAATGGGCCTCTTTTGTCTCATCCCGGTCAATTTCCATGTCAGCTGGCCTCACCGCTTCATGGTGATCCTCACGAGCTTGCAAATGGGGTTCCTGCAATGGAGGAAGGAGGTGAGGGTCCTCAGAGATGAACTCCGTTGGGTCGTACGTAGAAGATGGATCATAAAAATCTTCAATGAAAATATCTGGGGAGGTTGTATCATTGGGATCCTCCCCTAGAATAATTGTGTCTGGTGTTTCACCTCATGTAAAAGCCTCAACGAAGTCCCCCCAGACCGTGGTGGAAGAGGCAACCTAAGAGGTTGATGGGAGAGCTGCAGCTAGGATGGCGATCATGGATGTAATAGGAGATAGGGGGTCGATGGAGGTGACGGAGCTTGCTCAGGTTGGGTAGGTAGTGGCAGTGGTGCTAGTGGCGGAGAGGGTTGGCGGAGAGGGTGGTTGTGACTGGATGGTTGTGATCTGTGGAGGAGGGAGAAACTGAGAGATGGGCATCTGGTACGGTGGGTTGTATGGTGTAGACTCCCACATTTAAAGCCCTATATTCGGTACAACTCCCAGGTAGGGATGGAGACGCCACGTTGATGGTGATAAAGAGTCCATGATTGAGAGGTAGGGGTAGTTGTTAGGAGCTTGGTTAAGCGGAAACGGTGTAAACAGTGGTGGGTAGATCAGAGGGGGGAGGGTTTGGGGAGGGGTACCGTGATAGGGTTGGGGAAGGTTAGGGCTCAAGTTCGTCGGTTGCTTGGGTGGTGATGAAGGGTTCGGGATTGATTGTTCAAACATGGAAATAAAAGCATCACTGTAGGGGGTATCTGGAACCACCAACTGCTGAAGTTCTTCAAACTAGAATGGCAGGCGTCTAGGAGAGTTTTCTGGGGTGGCAGGGATAACAGTGCCCTCATGGAGCGGCCAGAACGGGCCGCGGTTAGGTCCATGGCTGGGAAGAGGTCTCACTGGTGTAGATGGGCCAGCCTGGTCAAAGCCCTGTGCTTGGTGGGTTGGCCAGGCCTTGAGTTAGATGGGCCTGCGTGATGACTGATTGGGCAACCCTAGCTCCATGACGATTTCTTCTGGCAATACCCGTACCCGGGGTGTTGAAGGCAAGGTTAGGGTTCCACGGAATCCAGTTAGCCAGGAATTCGTTGCCTCGATTCACACGAGTATACAGTGGCCTATTGGCGTCACGAATTGGTCGTACCCCTGCCGTCTGAGTAAACCTCTCCATCATAGCCACTATTCTTTGGCTTATCACCGACTCCACAACACGGCAATAGTTCAAAGTTATGCCCAAAGCAGCCACATCGGCGGCAGTGAAGGCCCAACCGGTACCTAATCAGTGCCTGGTGGACGGCAGAACCATTAGAAATGCCCACTGACGGGAGAACCGAGGCGGAGGAGTATAGCAGGTCACATGAATCGAAGAAGCTAGTTAGACATAACGGGTAGATGAATCGACTAGAAAAAACTACAACATTGGGGAAAAAATAGAACTAACCCTAACTTAAGGGTTGCGGAAGCAACATTTTGATCGATGTTTTGATTTTTTAAAGCGGGCCATGTATAGATATTAAATACTTTCCTTCTCTCCTTTAAACAAATAAAAATTATTCTAAACCCTAAATCAACGTATTTTCATTCTTAAAAGGGTTAATATGTCTTTTGATCGTGATGTTTGACCACTTTTGAATTTCGGTCTATGATGTTTTTTTTCCCTAGTTTTAGTACCATATGTTTGCAAATTTTTCTAGTTTTTGTCTGATCGTTACATTCCGTCCATTTTTTCCGTTAAGTGACATGTGCAAGTCACGTGATCCACCCTAAATTTTCAATTTTGTTCAAATTTGGGGAATTGACCCATTGAACTAGGTTTAGAGTGTCAATTCCCCCAAATTTGAACAAAATTGAAAGTTTAGGGTGGATCACGTGACTTGCACATGTCACTTAACGGAAAAAATGGACGGAATGTAACGATCGAACCAAAACTAGAAAAATCTGCAAACGTATGGTACTAAAAAACACCCAACATAAAAGTTGTCAAATATCATGGACCTGTCAACCTTTCTTAAAATCTTAACCTAAATTTAAGTCAGTTTCATTTTAATAGAGTTTTTTAAAAGCATGCCATGTATAAATATACTTTCCTTCTCTCCTCTAAAGAAAAAGCATCAAAGTAGTAACTAAACCACCCGTAATATTCCAATTTCACACCAGAGTTTAGTTAATTAGGTGTCAGTCAAAACAAAGCGAAAGCAACTCACTGGTGCACATGGCCCTTGTGTGCATTAATACTTTTTTTTTTTTATCACGTGACAACACTGATTTATATGAAGCTTCGGAATTTTCCTGGAGTTAAATAAATATTAGCAGTCAAAACTCACATTTGAACTATGGCGGGTCTATTGAGGCGATGGATGCGATTCGAGCCGTTTGATTTTCCAGCGTCACCATCACACACTTTACTTCACTTTCCACTTTCCAGTCCAGAGTGATGAGAGGAGATGAAGATCTCTCAACTCAGTCACACATCAGACAGATCTCATCTTTTATAAGTCGCTCAACTATCGAATGGACCACCACTGAAAATTCAAACCAAGAAGATGAAAGCTCCCAATTACTCCACCGCCGCCGTGCCGTTTCTCCTCCTAGTCCTCCTCTCTTCACTCGCCGCCACATCCGCCACAACTCGCCACCGCCGGCTGGGCTTTTTCTACACACGTTCCAGAGGGACTTGCACTGCGGAGTACTGGAGCAGCGCCGGCGAGCACTGGCCGAGGATGGTCCCATCAGGTTCGACGGTGTCCAAGGTGTTGGGCTCAAGAGTACTCGACCAACACTTCAGATCTGACCTCACGCTGCTGGAATCAATGGCGGGCGACAGCAGCAAGAGGGACGCATTTGCCAAGCTGCTGAAGCAAGGGATTGCTGCTCTGCTCAACTCCTACTCTCGAGGAGGATATCCTTACAGGTCGTGGGAAGTGAAGAGCATGGTGATTGAAGCAATGGTGTCCAAGAAGGCTGCTGCTTCTCTGTCACGCCGCCTTGCCGCTGCTAACCAAGCTTGTACTTAAATTATAATGTAATGGAAAACATCTGTTTTCCAAAATCTAGGCTAGTATTGTTTCATTTTTAGAGAAAAACATGTGATTCTCCATTCAAACAACACTCACTATAAGCAAGATCCTCAATGGAGAAGAAAGAGTAGAACAATAAACCCGATTGGAGGTGTATGCGAGACAAAATCGACATCTCAGGAGTATTCGATCAAACAGCGGGACTATGAAATGATTAGCTAGCCTGATTATTCTCTCTTCCTGTATATATATATACATGTATAAGTTTCTCTGAATGACGGAAATCGCAGCACTAACCGATGTATAGTAGAATCTCTTCTTGCTCGGCTACGAAATTGCTGAAACAACAACTTCTTGATCTGATGTTTCTGCAAACTTTCGGCACTAGTCTTTGACGAAAATCGTTAGCTTTGAGGATTTCAGATCGGGCTCGGTCTTGAAATCTGCATCCCATTAAAGTAAGAACCTTGGATGAGAAGGAATCACCAGGAATCTTGATATTGTTTCAGTTTCCAACTGATTTATACATAAGATAAGCAAAAAGAAAGTACTTGATTCTGAGAGCTAGTTGTAGCTATGGTCCAACGTTGAGGATTCTGAGCTATCACTGTAGTTTCTGGAATGAAGGCTATCGTCAATGCATCATCTTCTTTCTGAGGCGAAACCGATGGTGGCAGCTCTCTCATGACCCATAGTAGAAATGCTGATGGTACTGATGATCCTATATATATACACATGTGAAATAATTTTGATAACTAGAGACATTACCAAATGTATAATCAATATGGGTGCCAAAGGGATGCCCGAGCAAGTACCTATGAAGTAATATACTATAACAAGGATAGAAACCGATAAACCATTTACAAGTTGATGGTGCCAGTGGTAGAGCAGCTGCAGAAACCATTACAAGATTTTAGATTACGCTAATATATAAATTAAAAGAGAAGTGAAGTGAAGAATATAGTTAAGAAGGGTACACGTACTGGAGTATCAGTTAAAAGACCAATTAGAGCACTTGGAGTAAAGCACAAAACTGAAACGCCAGCTAGACAACCAATCTGCACAACATCAGATGCTTTTCTTGAAGATTTTATCAAGGAAACTATAATGAAATGATGTTCTAATACTGATGCAATAGTGCTGATGCCTCAACCTCAACGTCAATTTAACTGTTTGGACATTTACCTTCCACATTTCAGATGAGGCCCTCTCGGATCTGATTCTCCTCATTCTTAAGCGTAAAATGAGTCCTGTTCATCACGATTTGACCAAGAACTGAACTGATCAAGTCTAACATATACCAATAGCAAAAAAAGCTGCTGATTATATTTTTGAATTTGGATAGTTTAGTTGTCACTTGCCACTCACCATACGATGCTAATGCTACTCCTAGTAAAAGCGTTGCTATTGCAAGTGCTGCTACGTATACCTATAGAATTTCAAGGTCATGTTATGTGTCAGAAGTAAGGTCCAGGATCACACAGTAAGCTCATGCTAGAAAAAGGTTGTTGAGGTTGTTAGGAAAGAAGCTGCATACCCGGGCCACCAGTTCCGGGCTGATATCGTTTTTTCCAATTCCAATCCACATTAATACAGCAGTAGCAATCATCAGCGTGGACACCAACAAAATGACCTATTAAAGATTGAGTAAATTAGTTGTGTACAACATAGATATATCTTTCTTCAAGGAGCACATAACAAGAAAAAGAGAATCATTCATCTTTGTTTGTTCTTTTGCGTACCAAAATAACAATCTTCTGACGGAACCTGATGTGTGCTAATCGGAAAGGTAACCATCTTCTGCAAGAAGTTGGAACAAAGGTACTATGATTGGTTAAATCCCTTTCATAGAAACTGCTTTCTTCATCCTCATCTTCGTCATTTTCTGGGTGGCAAAGATCGATCCTACATCCAGAGTCAATTGAATCTCGTAACTGAAGTTATATATGAAGGATCAAATCTGATCATAACAAACGGTACAGAGCAGGTTTATGACTAGATATCATGGTGAAACAAAAGCTGGACTGTTGTAAGCAAAAAAAAATCAATATAAAAACAAAATTTCAAACTAAAATTATTGATATAACATTTAACTAAGAATTACAATTTATAGATAGATAAGCTTTTAAGTGACCAGCAATATAATAAAGTTGTCGAAATGAGTTTCTATCCGCAAGTGCCATTTTCCACTAAAATCACTGTTATGTTTAACCACTTCAAAATATATTATACAAAGTGGCATTATTATGTAAAGTGCTAATTGACAGTTCACAGAAACTATATCTCACAGTCCTCACCACAATAAATAAATAAGAAGTAAAATAAACAGGAAACATGCAACTTTTCAGATATAATATACACAAGTTTGTCTCAGTATGAAATCTAGGATGCATACCAGAATGACAAGAGAAGCAGAAATGCCGCGAAAAATAAAATTTTGGGGAAGGCTGCAGCAGAAAACTTGAATATTTCAGCTATCAAAGACTAGCTTCAAGTCAGAAAAAAAAAAAAAAAAAAAAACTATATTTGCTCAAGGCTGAAGCATACTCATGAGGACAAATCCGCAAGAATGTGACCAGCAAACCCATCCCTTGCAAGTTGCAACAAGAGTTGACACAAAATAAGTAAAGTAACCTGCCAGGATAAAGCATTGTTCTTGATAAATTCAACTATGTTCCTCCATCAACATGTATCCATGGGAAAATTCAATAATATATAGATAACTAGTAAAGTATTGAGAGGGAGGACACAGAATGCAAACATAGAAAACCAGTAAGTGTTCCCATGGTCACTATTCAAAAATAAAAAACGGAGTGATTCATTACAAAAAGATGTGCCCAAACATTTCTAAAGATCTCTTCTAGTTGCAGAGAGACGCCCAATTAAATAACGAAATGAAAAACGAAAGTGTCACTATCTGCGCCCTAAGTTGATATTGCGACATATTCTCATTAATCTATCTTGTTCTGTAGTTATATTGTTATCCCCTTAAAGTAGACAACCTGCTCAGTAGAAAGCTGAACATAATCCAAGGTAAAGGTAACCCGACTCTAATATAAGTAAATAGGAAACTCCTACTATTCATATTGGAGAAAGGCCATCAATGACTACTTACCACTGGCAGAAAGCAGCTTTAGGTTGTAATAACCCAAAAAGATAATATGGATGTTCAAAAGCCATGCCTGTTCATGGATAAATGGGATCTTCATGTATTCATAATAAATGCCTAAGCCTGTCGATGAATGTTTTCCCGTAATTTCTTTTACCTATATATATCTCGCACCTAATTTTATAAATGAGGGATACACTTGGTTGGGTATTAAGATTAAAGAACGTATTAACCTTTATGATTCCAAAAAGATCAAGATCATCATGCACAGAGAAAGAAAATAGAAGCATCGCTGAATAAACTTCCAAATATAACAAAAAAGACAAGTAAAAGCGACTTGCGTACCCAAATTCGAAGCGCAAATCATTAGATGAAAGACCTGCAATGTAAGTAGATGATACATGTCAACCACTGGAATCACACAGATTGAAGGAAGTGAGGACGAGGCACAGGTGCCACACACAAAAGTTCAAAGGAAAAAGGCATTTTCGGTTCAAAAGCAAGATGCTATTAAAAAAAAAATTAACATCTCTTACCTTTTGCCGAGTCCAGCCAAGTTGTGAACTTCGTGATTGTACTCTCAGCAGCTTAAAAAACAAGAAAATTTTAGGAGAGGCTGTGCAATACTATCTCACAAAAAAAGTAACATACAGTATATTTTGGAAAAAAAGGATATATAGGTATAATGCATCTCTACTGCTACCATATAAACAGCAATTGTAGTTAACAAAAAATCGAGACAATAAAGTTATCAGAAGTTCTACAAGTATAAATAAAAAAAAATTAAAAAAAAGGACTACAAAAAAACTCAACTCCTGATTCGAACTATTTATCTTACTGCTAGTTCTGAACACTGCACTTGGAAGTCCAACAGTTTTGCAAGCATAAAATGCTGAACAGATAGATCATCACAAACACGTTGGAGTGATAACAAATACATGATCAGTTTAAACTTCCACTAGAGTAATTTTTTCCTCAATCTCCATTAGAGTATGTATTCGCGCCTCGCGGCCAGATTAACTAGCAAAAAGTCCATTGGAAATACAAAACGACTGCAAACTGTTCCGATTCTTGAAAAACAAAAGGCGTTAACTCGAAAAGGAAGCCACAGATCAAAACTGGAAGCCTACCTGGTAAAATGCACAAGCAGCAATCACAAAGTCGGCACATGCGAGAGCCACATTGACACCAAACAGAAGCCGCGGGAAGCAATAACCGTCTCTCAATTCAATCATCTCTTACTTTGTCTCTCTTACTCAGTCTTCCAGTGTACGGACTGAAAGGGATGTGTTTGGCTAGCAGAGGTGTCTTTCATGGAAGATCTGCATATGCGGCTACATCTCAATTTATTATTTTCCTTTTTAGATGAGAAGATTGAGATAAAAGGAAGAAGGAGCTTTTGTCGGACAAATTGCTGACCTCTTTCGATACCAATTTGGATATTCAATACGCCGTCAAGGGGTAAAACGGTATTTCATGGAGCAAAATTTCCTACATTGAAATAAAACAAAATATTCTTCCAGGAAAAAAATATTTTCTTTTTTAGACTTTTACGGTTTTACCCACTGTTATTAGAACCGGACCGGTCATCGGACCGGCTAAGACACTAATTCCCGGTTTGTTTGGTTTAAATTGGTTCGAGCTCAGTCTAACCGCTTAAATCTTATTCACTTCTTCTCACTGACCACACCTCCCATTCCCTCATTCTTTTCCTCTCCCGATTGATGAAGCGTGATTATGATAGAATGCGCAAAAGTTCATTAATTCAAAGAATGCTGAGAAATTGACGTATGATTGAGAAAAACATCAAATTTTTTTCATTAATCAATCAATACTCAATAAGTGAAACTCAAAGACAGCTAAATAAAGTTAAATAATGAAAGCAAAAACCCTAACCCTAAGTCAAAATCTGAAAGTTGCAAACAAACCTAACAAAATTGATAAATTGCAAAAACGACCTAAAGAAATATAAAATTGCTATTTCGTCCACCTCAAATTCGAACTCATCCTACTAAAGTTCGAACCCCTCTTCCCGAGAGTTGAACACACCCAATCGGCGTGCCATAATTTTGATATGATGTTGTCGTACTTCGATCAGACGTTGTCGTTCGATCATGCGTCGTAGTTTGATGTAATCCGCAACATGTGGACGTCTTTGGGGTGGCGTCGCACAAGATTCGATGGCTCTAATGCCACTCTGATGCAGCGTGATATGGATAGAATGCGTGAAAGCTCGTTGATTCAAAGAATGCCAAGAAATTGACGCATGATTGAGGAAAATCTCGATTTTTTTCATTAATCAATCAATTATCAATGAGTAAAACTCGAAGACGGCCAAATATAGTTAAATACTGAAAGCAAAAACCCTAGGTCAAAATCCGAAAGTTGCAAACAGAACATAACAAAACTGATAAATTGCAAAAATGACATAAATAAACATAAATTGCGATTTGACCCTCTAAGCGAACGAATTTGGTCGAAAAACGTCGTACCGAAGATCTTGCTCAAATCGTCGTTTCTACATGAAAAAACTGTATTCACACGCCAAAATCCGACACTTCAACCACATCACTGACCCCACCTCTCATTCTCTCCTCCCCACTTCTCTTTCTCTCTCTCCCCCAACTCCTCTACTCCTTCATCTGCTACCCAATATCTCCATTCACCCCTCCCTTCCTCGAATCACCCCTCTACCCCCCCCCCCCCCCCCCCCCCCCCAATCACTCCTAAATCTCTGAAGTTTAGAAGTGAAATTAGGCCTAGTATTGTCATAAATCCTATATGCATAAAGTACGGGCCCAGATTGGGCATGACCAACTAGGGTTTGATTTTGAGAAGAAAATGATGAAATAGAAGCATAGTCAGTTTTGGATCTCCAAGCGTCAAAGAAGTTCTGCAACGGCGAGGCTGGCGGCGGACCGCCCCCGCTCCACCTCTCCTCACCTCCCCCTTCTCCGTGACTTGTCGAAATTGGTAATTAGGGCGTCGAGCGTTTCCCAATTTACTGGGATTGAATCCATGCTCTTTGATCTAGGTATCAGAAGATTGATTATTAGGAGCCAGGAGAATTTGGACAGAGAATTGGAGATTTGTCGTCGTTGTGCGGAGGAATCTTGTTATTTCTTTGTATTATTGAGAAAGAAACAAATAATGGGTTTAAATTTTTAATTTTTTTTTTTTTATTATGGACAGAGGACAAATGTCAAACCGGCGGATGGAGAACTACTCTGTTCACCAAAAACACTTGGTTCACAAAAAACTACATTGTTCACAAAAAAACCGCCTGATTGAACTTAGTTAATTAACATCATCTCTTTTGCTCGAACCGAACTGTTGAAGACACCGATACCGGATCGAATCCGTCTGACTGCCGGTCCGTATATGACACTGCTTTTACCGTGGCGTGAAGGCAATGAAATTATGAAAATACCTTTTTGGCCGTTAGTTCCAAGTTTTTGACAAAGAACAATGTCAGGGGAACACATTTCTAAATAAACAAAAGTTGATGACCA